>CM029771.1:2895121-5295121 GCA_017562165.1 Ectropis grisescens | reverse complement strand
TTCATTTGTTTGCGTATAAGCAGCCGCCAGCAGCCACGTGGAATATAATAGGCGCGACGTGAATCATCCCAAGCGTCTATCTTTAACCCCCGGAGCGCTTTAGTATCTAACGGGTGATACCGAGCGCCGTTCATTTGTTCTTTTTGTCTCGGTCGCCTATAGACAATCTGGTTACACGAATCGATTGCCAACATAACAATCTCGATTTCTATTGGCTGTTTCCAGCCCAACATTACAAAACATTACAAAAAAATAATTATCAAAGAGAGGTAGCGGCTGTGTAACGCAATGGCGTTTTGTTTCGTGATAATTAAATCTTTTTCTTGATTAGATTTTCGTTTTGTGGTGAAAGTGTTACTAAAATGGGTGCATAAAAAGTCCTTCTTTGTCGTGAATGTGTTGTGAGTGTAATAATTACATCGTAAAGTGCCATAATCATGCGAATTGTGCGAGGTGACGACCAAAATTTGTAAACATCAATTCAACACAGAAATCTAGATTCCGGTAAGTGTAATTATCTCTATTAATCGTAAAAATGATAAAGCGGTTCAAGACCATTGCAGTGATGTATATTTTGTACAATATAATTAACGAATACATAAAAATTTATCCAATTTAGAATCTTCCAACCTCAAAAAAATATTTTTGGCGGGAAGCGTGGCACTTTGGTACATGGCATTTGTTTACGCGTCGTGCCCTGGACGGGTTAAAGCCCAACATTACGAAACATACAAAAAAATAATTATCAAAGAGAGGTGAAGTCAATGGCGTTTTGTTTCGTGATTTGATTAGACGTTTTGAAAGTGTTACTAAAATGTCCGTCCTTCTTTGTCGTGAATGTGTTGTGAGACTAATTACATCGTAAAGTGCCATAATCATGCGAATTACCGGGGTGACGACCAAAAATCATCATATTCAACACAGTATAATTCCGGTAAGTGTAATTATCTCTACAATCGTAAAATGATAAAGCCAAGACCATTGTGATGTATATTTTGTACAATATAATTAACGGAATCTTCCAACCTCAAAAAATATTTTTGCGGCGTGTGGCATTTGTTTACGCGCGCCCTGACGGGTTAAAGTACGATAATGACTGAAGTCAGCGCGGATTTGGACGTGAGCGTCCGTCCCTCTCTGTAGACTGTAAAGTCGACCGTCAGCGCGGGCCGATCAGCCGCGTGGAATATATCGGCGCGGCGTGGATTGGCGCGAGCGTCAATCGCAGAGTGCGATAGTGGTCGATGTCAGCGCGGATGGCTCCGCACTGGCTGCACTCCGATCAGTGTCACGTCAGTTATGTCGTTCTTGTCTGCGATCTGAAAAAAATATATACTGAGTATGAAATGTCTAGAAATTGACCTAATCGAAAACGTAGTAACATGAACGGATGGGGCTGAAATTTGGAACACAGATTATAGTCTAGAAGAACACATAGCCTAATTTTTATGCAGGGAAAACAACGGGAACGACCACTACACGGGCAATATCGAGGAGCGCTGCTAGTTTATTATGAAGCCAATACTTCTTCGTCTTCGTCGGTATCACTCTTGACAGAGTGATCGTGGTCACCACTTCAGGTGTTAGTGGCAAGCTTCACAACACGGCGCTACTCTTCTCTGATACCAATTCTAATACTGGTAAATTAATAATGGGTACCCTAGTTAGGTGCTAAAAATTCAGGAAGTTTACCGTCAAGGTCTGCGGTTTGCGCACCAGTTTCAATCCAGCTAACTCAGGGGTGGTGGGCTCTTTCAGGTGTATGTTATACTCGCAGTCTGGCAGTAAGCCTCGAATCCTAAAAAAAAAACAATTTGGTGGACACTATATTATTACTCCCAAACTAAGCAAAGCTTGTATTATAGGAGCTAGATACTAATATATTGGTGGTGGACAATTCACACACAATGATATCATATGATTGTATATGTTTGGTATACATAGAAACACCCAGACACAAAAAAAAAATATTTAATTTTGTATTCACACAAATATTTGCACAGGGTGGGAATCAAACCTATTAGCCTTTGTACACTAAACAAAAATGACAAAATGCTAATATTTGTTAACCATCTTGGACAGAATATTTGAAATAACGTTTTATTTATGATATTATTGACAGATAAACAAATTTTAATGTTGAGTACCTGAACGCGCCCGTGAGTTCCGTCGTGGCCTCCTCAATGGCGCAGTGTTGCGGCCCAGCGCTGGGCACGGCGGCCAGCGTGGCGCCCGCCCAGCCCACGCCTCCGAGCGACACGAGCGAACCCAAGCAAGACCAGGCGACGCGAACTCCCCTGGAGACAAAAATAATTCAATCGGAATAAATATCTACGAACTCTATCTATAATACAAAAATGAATCGCAAATTGTGTTGGTAAGCGCATAACTCAATAACGCCTGGACCGTATTGGCCCTTTTTTTTGTTTTTAATGTTCGTTGAAGTTCAAGGATGGTTTTTAGGAGAAAAATTCGGATAATTACCGGGAATAATAATGTACCACGGGCGAAGCCGGGGCGGGCCGTTAGTTACAACCCGGTCACAATATCTGTGCACCTGACTTCGTGACGTCATATCGTACGAAGCAACGAAGATGCTAACCGTACTGTCGCACCGGGGAGTGCGTGGAAAGGTGACAGGCGTGAGAGGCGCCGCATTCCAGCGAGGTGCACAGATATTCTGACCGGGTTGTATATTATAAATAATTTAATAATTAAATAATAAAAATATCTTTGGAAAGACAAACATTTGAAATCAAAATGTATAGGATTAAGCAGAGTACCTAATACTATACCTGGGTTTTTCCCGACGGTTTCCCTACAATCCTGGTGTCTTCAAATCGAGAGTGAATGGGTTTTTTTTTCTAGGTTCTACAGTTTCTACAGTAGACCACATCGTTTTAAAACACCTATAAGAGTTAAAAAATACTGATTGGCGGTAGAATAACTGGCAAAGGTGAGGTACTTCCCCAGGCAGACTGCAAAGAGTCTACCAAAATATTAAGATATAGGGTTTTAAAATATGCCTACCTCATAGTGAGAGTGTGGGTCTTCCCCTCCTGTACGGCTAGCAGCGCGTGCGGAGGCGAGAACTTGTACTCCTTCATGTTGGGTTTGACGTAGTAGTCGGCGGGGGACAGCGACGTGAAGCGGAGCGCGCCCGCCGTCTGAAGCACGCTGCGGCGGTATGAGCCGCCGCTCACAGACACCAGCGCGCCCTAAAACAAATATAAGTAAATAAATAAATATTGGTAGACCATTCACACACAACAACCTCTGACCCCAACCATAAATAAATACATAATGAAACATTATTGAATTAATTAAGTTAAGTAATTAAGTGAATTCATATTAATATAATTACAGTGTTTTTAGTTATAATTTTTTATGTGTTAATAACAAGCTAAAAAGTGTACCTGCCGGGAAGTGTTATATTCACAATCACACACTTATTTCACAAGTTGTAACAAAATCACCGTTTTTCACACAACAACTTGCTGTATTTTCAAAGATGGATGCTATTCGAGATTCCATTTCTAAATTGAGCCAAGAATTCAGTGTCAAACTGGCAGAATTTGAAGCAAGGCAGCAAAGATTATCAGCAACACATTCCCCAATTGATGGTGGATTGGCAGCGGACTTCTCAACATTCAAGTTATTCACACTTGGTTCTCTCCGGGCACTTCAGCAGCAGGTTGAAATACTGGTGCAGCAGCATACAACAGCAAACAGCACAACTTAGAGATGCACACCAGGCGGAAGATACTACTGCTTCATGGTGTTCCCGAAACCAAAGAGGAGGACACAGCTGCCAAGATCACTGAACTTGTTACAGAAACATTAAAAATGAGTGTTTTTCAAGCCACGGATATCAAATGCTGTCATAGAATGGGGGAGATCTTCATCCTCGGATCATCCCAGGCCCATTCTGTTCAAACTTAGGGACACCGCTTTACGGGCTGAGTTATGGGCTGCAAAGAAATCCTTCAAGAGCTCCGGGATAACAATGTCGGAGTTTTTGACTAAAACAAGGCAAGATGCTTTCATGGCAGCACGACAGCGGTTCGGTGTGTCGAAATGCTGGACTCATAATGGTACGGTGATCATCTTGGGTCAGGATGGTTCTCGGCGTCGTATTTGCTCCATGAAAGATTTGGAAAAGCTGGGTCCTGCACCTAGTGGCCATTTATCTTCAAAAATGACTACAGTAGCCTCCGTTTGCAATGCGGCTGTGACAGGCACTGCGGGTGCTACAGCTAGGTTGCCTGTACCTAGCGACAGGCCTTCGCGTCGAATTCCGAAGCTCAAGACAACTAAGTGAGCTGTGTGATTCTTCATTTTAGTAAGATTAACTTAAGTTGTTGCGTATTCACATTTGTATTTACGTAAACAAATCAACTACCGTATTTCTAGCGATCTTAAATCATTTATTATTTCTAGTAAACAGGTAGCTATAATGTAATTATTGCACAATTGTAATTTTAGCAGGTATCTAATATAACTCTCATTATTTTAACGTTTTTTTTTTTTTTTGTTGGCTTATTATTTCTTGTGTATTTAACGTTAGCATATTTTTGTTCAAGAGTCATGCATACAAGTAGTTTCAATGCTTTCATAAGGTGCAAAAATTTAAGCTGCGCTTAGCTTTGTTAGTCTTGCGTTTGTTTTCTGCCACGTAACATACCGGCAGGTACTTAATTGTACATACTTTAATTTTAGATTAGACAGTAAATTTAAATATTAATTGCTTGTTATTAGTATTAATTGTTAGTTATATTATTTGTTTATTTTTATTGATAATATATTATTGTATTTTATATTTATTTATATAGCTATAACATTATATTTTTTTTTTTTATATACCTAGGTATCTATATTAAAAATTTTAAATGATGATTCTGGTGACAATGACGTCACAGTATCTTCCTCTGCTTCCACTGCTTCTAATGAAAGTTTTGCCAGTACCCCTTGCCTCTCTGATTTATTAGGAAGTTTGTTTTCTGATGTATCGCTCAATTTCAATATAGTGCACATAAACGCTCAAAGCATTCCTGGCCATATTTCTGACATGCAAACATCCCTTGAATGTAAGGACATCCATGGTGTCTTGGTTTCCGAAACTTGGCTTCAATCTTCTTTACCTTCTGTATCTTTTCCTTTGCCTGGTTTCAAACTCATCCGAAATGATCGTGTTGGACGTGTTGGCGGGGCGTTGCTATATATCTTCGTGACCATATTCCTTTCTCTGTTATTAGCATGTCCCCTCAACCTCCACCAGAGCATAACGGTGAACACTTGTTTTTAGAAATTGTCCTTTCCCATACAAAAATTCTTCTTGGCGTATTCTATAGTAACAACTCTCATAACAACTATTTCTCTTCATTTGAAAATATACTACAAAGTCTTACTCCTTCCTATAGTCATACCATAATCATGGGCGACTTCAACACTTGTCTCTTAAAACATGATAGTCGTGCTTCAAAGTTAATAAACCTAGTCAAGTCTTGCAACATGCATATTCTGCCCTTGATGCCACCCACCATTTTCCAAATGCCACTCCTTCTCTGCTTGATCTTTCCTTAGTCTCCTCTCTTCAACATGTTGTTAAGCATGGCCAACTGTCCGCTGATTTTTCCTACCATGATCTTATTTATCTGTCATATAAAGTCCGGCCTCCTAAAGTAAAACCTTCAGTTATTGTACAGCGCAATTTTGGTGGCATTAATCTTGAAAATTTAATTCATGACGCTAGTGATATCAACTGGTCGCAGGTAACAGACGCGGATACGGTTGACAACAAAGTGGCTGCATTTAACTCTCTTTTGATCAAACTGTATGATACACATGCACCTCTACGAACGATTAAAATAAAACACGCACCTGCGCCATGGATTACTGACGAAATTAGAACCTTAAAGCATAAGAAGTTAGTAGCCAAAACCAAATACAAAATTCACCCAAATGATTTAAATAAAAGTAAATATGTAGAAATACGTAATCGTTGTAACGTAATGTGTAGGGACGCTCAGAGACGCCATATTTATGAATCTGTCCAGGACAACGTCTCACCTGCAGCGGTTTCCCATCAGCGTCGTCGACCAGTTCCACGATGATCTCTGCCAGTTTGTGTGCAAGAATGTCTCCCTTGGCGTCCGGAGCTCCAAACACGTAGGACTCCTTCTCAGCTTTCACCGTGTACGAGTGAGCCGCGTCTAAGGGGCCGAACCGGTAAGTCCCGTCCGATGATGTTTGACTAGATGTGATACCGTCACCTGGGGAAAACAAAATTCTTATTGATCTTGCTTGAATCACTATTATAGGTTAGTTTAAAGTAAAAAGCTAGTTTTAATTTTTTGTTTAGTAAACAAAAAAATGTAAATACATATTTATGTATGTAGTTTTGAAAAGGTGGCACATGGCAATGGATGAAGTTATACAGCGTGGCGCTTTGGTGCCGACATTAAATGAAACCACCTATAAAATATCATATTTTGACCTATTCTGTCAAATTAAATTTCATTTATCGTTATTATTTACTGAGTTATTCGCAATTTTCCAAATTACCGTAATAAAGCAGCCTGTATCTAAAATTTCCTGCGCAGAGGTCATTACACCGCAGCCCACAGTCCATCCGATTTATCAATTAAAAATCAGGCGAAAAGCAAATACTAAAGAAACGAGATAGGCGATGTCCTGCAACACACTTGTAAATGTTTGTGAATGAAATGCAGACGAAAGAGACCTATTAACTAATGTTAAATGTAGTCTTTCTCTTTCTTTTATTTTTCACTAGTTTTGTGCTAGCCGCCGGGATGCGAAGTTGACCGTAGTCCCTGACACATTTCTCTAAATGACGCGTTAAAACTTTTACTTTAAATCCTAGGGAATTTTGTAATCTAATTATTCCCGAAAAAGACGGTTACATGTTAATTTTGTTCGTTCTTTTAGAGTAATTTATTTTTAGAGTCAGTGTCAATAAGATTGTGTTGATTGTGTGTGATTGTGTTGTGAATAGTTATTTAATTAGTGACGTCGAACGTACAGTGTTTTTTGAGTGTACCTATGCACATGTGATTTTAGGCTGATAAGTCCTACAATAGGATTTTGAAAATCGACTCAGAGCATGTTTTCGACCGTTTCGCGCGCCCGCTCAGGCCGGGCGCGCGTTGCCGTTCTGCCAGTAGGAAAGGTAAGTACAACGGCTTAATTCGATTTTAAACAAAATTACTTTTTCTCTCAAAGAGGTTTATTGGTTACATTGTTTACGAAATTGAAATCGTATTGCGAGAAGTTTTTTTATTTTATTTTAAAGAAAGTTGTAGGTACCAACCATTTCAGCAGCTTTCACGCTAAAAACGGTAATGCCCTTTGTTATTACCAAGTGCTGGTCTAGACCAGCACTCGACTAAGGGACTAGTCCCGCGTTCAAATCCTACGCGCACAACCTGTCTTATCAAAGGCATGTGCGTAATGCTGCTAACTTAAAACATCGTGAAAAAACCGACATGTACTTACTTACCTACGAGGGGTGATCCAAAAGTAATGATAATCAATAATAAACACAATGAATAAAATCAAAAACTAAATTTATTTCTCAACATAGTCTCCTAGCAAGTCTATACATTTAGTCCATCTCTTTTCTAAACCTTTATCTTTATCTTGACTCTCAAAAAAGTCCTCAACCGCGGCCATCACGTCGCTATCATCGTCAAATTTCTTGCCCCGGAGGTGTTCCTTGAGTCGTGGAAAGAGATAGAAGTCACTGGGGCTAGATCTGGTGAATAGGGGTGTTCCACCAGCTCAAAGCCCGCTTCCTGAATGGCAGCCATGGCAATTGCAGCTTTGTGAACCGGTGCGTTGTCTTGATGGAACAGCACTCCAGCCCGCAGTTTGCCTCGCCTTTTCTCCTTAATAGCCTCCCGCAATCTTCTTATTTGTTCTGCATAGTAGAGAGCCTGTAATAGTGGCCCCTTTTCCAAGTAGTCCACCATGATTATTCCTTCAGCGTCCCAAAAACAGACGCCATAACCTTCCCTGCTGAGCTTGACACTTTGAATTTCTTCGGCGTCGGTTCATCGGATCGTTTCCATGTCATCGATTGTTGTTTTGTTTCAGGATCAAAATGGTGGATCCAGGTTTCGTCCATGGTCACAAAACGTGACAAAAAATATTCTTGTCTGCCTGGAACTTTTCGAGATTTGCTCTTGACATGTCGACTCATTTCTTCTTTTGCTCGTCGTTTAACATTTTCGGTACCCAACGCGCGGAGACCTTTCTCATATGCAATTCGTTCACAAGGATTCTTTGAATGCTGCCATATGAGATCCCTGTGACCTCAGCTACATGCCTGATAGTCACTCTTCGATCTTCCAATACAACTTCTTCAACTTTTTCACATTTTCTCCAGTGAGGGACGTCGATGGGCGCCCTTCGCGGTGTTCGTCTTCCGTCGATGTTCTTCCCAGCTTAAACTCCTTAGCCCAGCGTGCAACTGTGGAATATGGAAGAGAACAGTCCCCTAATGTTTCCACCAAGTCGCTGTGTATGTCTTTGGTAGACATTTTTTTCAAGCAGAGGTATTTAATGACAGCTCTGATTTCGTGTTTTTCCATTTTGATGTTCACTCCTTGACAGTCCGTATTCAAATGAATGTAGCTCCCGGAATCGTGGCCTATTTATATGATTTTTTTTTCCTGAACTAGTGGGTAATTGAGCAAGTGACTGTAATTTTTTTGTATTTTTGTGTGCACTAGAAATAACTGATTATCATTACTTTTGGATCACCCCTCGTACAATCTTTCGAGGTCATGTTTATGTTAACCACCAACCGCACTTGGCCAACGTGGTGGATTATGGCCTTGACTTTTTCTGTGCGAGAGAAGTCCCCGAGTCCCAGCAGTGGGAATATTTGATGGGCTGTTTATGCGAAGTGTCCTTGATTCTGACAACGCATCTTACTTCAAAAAGCTATCATTTTGTAATGTTTCGCCAAAGTTACAATAGATACCTACCTACGCATTTACCTATTTACTTTATGTTATTTTGTTAGCCTAGGTATTCGATTTATTAGTGATGAACAGGCAATAAAGTTGACGGGGAGTCCCCGTTCCAAATTATCGCGCATTTGTAAGTACCTACGGTACGGGGCGGCGTTGCCACGCCGTGCGCCCGCCCGCGCGCCCCTTACAGATAGGTACTTTCTGCAGTGCGACGTTGCCAGCTTGTTTTACGAAAAGCGAACGTAAATCACGCACACATCTGACGTTGGTGAATGAATCCAGTGCACAGGATGCTTTTCGTTCGATCGCTTGATACAATTATTAAGTTTGTTCGAAAAAAATTTTTTTTCAAATAAGCGAATATTTATTTTTCACACCTTTTGTATGATTACTGGTCAGTAACCCTACCCGTGTGTTCATTTAATGTCGGCACCAAAGCGCCACGCTGTATGTAACAATCCATTCAATGCAATCAATGCAAATGATTCAATTGTTTAAACTTATTTAATGTTTTAAATTCATCATCATCATTCACAGCATTATCTATCCCACAGGTGGTTGTAAGCCTTTTTCTTACTCTGGCATCTGCCTTGGCCATGTGCTAATTAAGTCCAGATTCGACTCACGATAGTTTCGATATCGTCGACCCATTCTG
Organism: Ectropis grisescens; assembly: GCA_017562165.1. Classification (NCBI taxonomy): domain Eukaryota; kingdom Metazoa; phylum Arthropoda; class Insecta; order Lepidoptera; family Geometridae; genus Ectropis; species Ectropis grisescens. The sequence goes on along the minus strand of CM029771.1, from coordinate 5,285,467 downwards.
CTGGTGTATTATGCATGCGCGGTCCGAGGGGGGTCACAGGGGACATGACCCCCAAAATCGTAAACGTTAAACTAAAAATCTAAAAAAAAGTTAACGATTTATTGTATTCCTACTGGTGACCCCCCCAAAATTTGAGACTGCGTACTGGTGACCCCTTCCAAAATTCGAGGCTGGGACCGCGCCTGGTATTATGTCCAAGGCTCCGATCCCTCCGTTTTCTCGCTTCAGCACCATTCAGTCACAATAGGCGAGACGACTAAAAAAAATCTCTATTAGTCCGGCAGTTCTATTAAAAAATATTGTACACGTATTTGTTCTTATGTTTCACAAACAAAAAATGATGAAGATACAGTTTCGAGTGGCGTCATATTATGGTACGATTTTTAATATAGAGTGACGTCACAACCCTCACTCTGGAAGTTTGATGATCCATATCTTTTTCGATTATTAATTATTTGATAAAACAATAAATACATGTTCCATATTTTTTTCATTATATTCTTATCTCATCTTGGTCCACCTGTCATTACACCGCCTAACAAATGTTACAAAGTTCTCCTCCTACTAATTTTATCAGCTGCAGATTGCATAACGTTAACTAATTCTACGCCGCCTACACGATTTAAGAGTGAGTGAGACAGCAATCACCTCGTAGCACCAACGCTGCCCCCGACCGTTTCAACTACTCGTAGCATTGGCAACTATTGCTATTTCACCAACCTGACGTAAGAGTGACAGTGACGTCGGGCACCGCCGGCACGATCCTCCCTTGCAGCGTGAGAGCCCGCCTCGCTCGTAGCACCAGCGCCGAGGGCTGGCAGTCCGGACCGCCCACCACTTGCGTAGGGTTGGCCGGGTGGAACAGCAGAGATTGGGACGTAGCTGATACTACGACCACTTCGCCCTGAAAACGGTATTGGTGATGAGAAATGTGCCTATTTTAAACGTACGTGTAAATAAATACTTCCTAAAAAAGAACAAAATTGAAAATTTTGCGTTACCATACAACCGTCGAAAGCTGTTGAAACTTAATCGGACCAGCAAAATTATAAATTTTGGTTCTACAGTTCTGGGCATCAGGTTTTTTTTCAGGATATTTCCTCGTATTTCAGTATCTTTTTTAAAATTGACACATTGGCATATAACAAAACCCCCTTTTTTATTTTCACTTAATAGTTTATAACTACTGCAATTTTGGCAATAAGGCTTAGCATTTTCTCAAAAACTATATAGATGCCGAACTATAAGAATAAGAATAAGAATAATTTTATTAACACACAGAAAGTTACAAAATACACAAAAACTTAACAGGATAGCAGAGAAGGTTGACAATATCATTACAGTGTTTGTGTATATAAAAGACGTTTAGCGGGCCCCAAACTAAGCACCGAGCTTGTATCTTGGGGCCCTGGTGCGAAGTAATACAAGTCTTCCTGGGCGGAATACTAAGTTGCAAAGAGAAAATTTACAAAATTATGCATTCTCGGTTAAGCCGTAAAGTAAAACAAATGCATGATGATAATAATAATAATAACAGCTACCTCATCTCTGTACCATAGATAGTGGATTTATAATTTTAGTTGAATATACCATGGAGAATACTCTGTTTCCTCATATGACAGCGTAAACAGAAGGTCTCTAATACTTCTTTTGAATGAGAAAAGTGGAAGATCGTAGTGATCTTTTTGAGTTGTCTACAAATGTTGTTGTAAACGTATGGGAGAGAAAACGAAGGGAGCGTTTCGCAATTTGTGATCTCACTCGTGGTACTGGAATTCGACATGAGAAGGCGCGTTTGTCTTTGAGCAGCTCGTAGTCCGCGCGTGACTTTAGGGTAACGTGGTTTTTAGAGCAGCGTTATACAGAAAGAGTTGTCGTACACGCAAGACTTTAAACTCTTCATAAAGCGAGTTGGTGGGGTAACGGAAAGGCTTGCGGAGAATTACCTTGATTAAGGCTCTCTGCGCTCTCTCTATCGACATAAATATGGTCTGACCCGCACTGCCCCAAACGACGATACAATACTGTATTATAGATTGGCACAGCGCAAAATAGACCTGTCTCAAAAGAGGCACAGGAGTACAGTCACGAAGATTCTTCATCACAAAGATTAGTTTACGTGTCCGTGCTGACACGTGCTGAATGTGCTGTTTATAGGATAGGTTTTCATCAATTAAAATGCCTAGATACTTCATGAAAACTACGCGATCAATTGAATTACATAAGCAAGGGTTCGATAGAGAATTAGGTAACGAAGTGCAGTAGTGAATTTTTAAGTTCATATCAGACGGAGGAGAGGATACACAGGTCTTTGTGAATGCAACGTACTTTGTTTTCTCAGTGTTCAGTGTGAGGAGGTTTTATCAAGAGCTTTAGCCACGGTTGAAAGTCCCTCTCTGGCCACGCCGTAGACATGGTTCCAGGTTTTCCCGTGAAAATAATAGCTGTATCATCTGCGTAGGTGATGATATCAGCGTTTTATGTTTATTTTCAGAATATCATTGATGTAAAGAATAAAGAGCGTTGGCCCTAAGATACTGCCTTGCGGCACGCCAAATTTGATGGGTAAATGGTCGCTGGAGATGGGGGGAAGACTGGACTTTACGTATTGTTGCCGGTTTGACAAGTAGCTTTCAAACCACTGGAGAGTTAAGCCCCTTATTCCGACAGTGCTTAGTTTTTTCAGTAGCAGGCCCACTGAAAGTGAGTCGAAGGCCTTCGCCAAGTCAAGGAATACTGAGAGACACCGGTTGCCCTGGTCGACATGAGAAGACACAATATTCGAAAGTAGGATACGGCATCTGTAGTAGACCTGCCACGTCGGAATCCAAATTGGTTGTCGGATATAAGCTTGTGTGTTTCCAAAAAACTAATTAATCTGGAGTTAACAAGTTTCTCCAATAGTTTAGAGACAATACTTAGTAGTGCAATAGGTCTGTAGTTATTTGGGATGTTTTTCGGACCATTTTATGGATTGGGACACTGCAGCCACTTTCCAACAGTCTGGAAAAGTGCCGGTCTCAAGACTCTGGTTGAATATGAATGTGGTATGACTAGGGAGCTGATTGATTTCTTTATAAGTTGAGCTGTGATAGCGTCAGGTCCTGGCGCACTATCAGCTTTTATACTAGAAACTACTTTGAATATCTCGTGCGAGTCCGTTGGATGAAGAAATAACGAATGCGGGTGACCAAAGCTAAGGTTATGTGATTTTATTAATGTTTCTTCCGTTTCATTGAGTTTTTTAGGATAGTATCAGCAAGTTTTTGGCCGACGGAAACAAAGTGCTGATTACAATGGTTAAGAGGGTTCGCATTTGAGTCAGTGTCAAACAATTCGGACGCTGAATGTTTTGTTTAGAGGTATAACATATGTTCTTTATAGTTTTCCAGAGACTTTTTGGATTGTGGGCGTTTTGCTCCAAAAGTAAACTATTGTACCGAGCTTTGACGTTACGAAGGAGTTTGCTACAAAATTTCTATATCTAACAAATACTTTATGACGCAGATTATCGGTTGGGTTGTTTTGGATTCGCTGTGTAGCTTATCTCTATGGCGCAAGCAACGTATTAGTCCCGGAGTTATCCATGGTTTTAGGGGACAGATTGTCTACGTAATTTTACTATCTGAGTGTGTTTATTCACGAGTTTTGCCATGATTTCGTTAAAACCTCTACAGCTGAATTAACATTTAGAGTAGAAGTTACTGAAGACCAGTCAGTATTTTTAACTCATCGACTGCGTCAACCAGGTTAAACTTTGGTTGATACCTACATTGCTTACTAGCGTTTCGGATGTGTTGGGAAACACTGGCTATTACTATAGAGTGATCAGTTATTGAAGATGAGCAAATCGAGCCAAAAGCGTTATGTTTAGATTTGATAAATATGTGATCTAGACAGGACCGAATTCGAGTTGGACTAGTAATTGCAGGGGAGCAGTCCGTGTGATGCCATTAGACAGAGATAAGATGATACCTGTTTGTCGGAAGTATCACAAATGTTGATGTTAAAATCACCTGCGGTTAGTAACAGCGGAAAGTTCTGGAGATTACCTATAGCTGAGTCCAAAGAATCTAAAAAAGGTATTAAATTAGTAATAGATGGAGATCGATAAATCCCCAATATCGAAGCTTGCCTGTCGACTTGTACCACGAGAGAATCTGCGTCAACAATGTTTGGTTCAAAAGACAGTGTGCGATACCTAGACTTGACATAAATTACCACGCCACCATTTTTGTTTGTTTGTGTTTTAGTTTTATAATGATTGTAACCTGGTAAAAAGATTAATGTTGACACTGTCGGTCAGCCAGCACTCTGTTAGTACAATGACGTCAAAAGTGATGCCAAAACGACACAGACAAACTGCAAAATCGTCAAAGTTACAGTTATAACTTCTGATGTTAAGGGAAATGATCTTAAAATTGTGTCCTGGGTTTTTCATGAGAAGTAAGTTGCACGATTCTATAGAGTCATGAATATGACATGAAACTGTGAAAGTATCGTCGATTTCATCCATGGCATTAAATAAACCCATCAATAAAAATTGGCAATTGTATACAGTTCATTAACAGTAGGACAAGTCCAGAAACTGGTAAAAAAATTACTATATAAATGAATCGAACTATATAGATGAATCGAATAACACCTCAATCATAACGTTGAAGAATTCGAAATTTTTTTGACTTAAAAAGCACTTGTTGACTAGACCAATAATAAAGTGTCGGTACAAACCTCAGCCATGTAAAGCGTATGTTGGAACACGAACATGCCGCCGTCTTGCCCGGGAGTCAGCGGTCCCACTCGCTCCGTCTTGCCGTCCCTGTCCACGGTGAGCACGAGGTCGTCGACCGCGTCCGGTGACGTCACCGTCACTCCCACTGCGTGCGCCACGGCTATGAGCTGTGCATTCTGTGAAAATTAAGAACAAGAATGAATTATCAAAAATACACACAACTTTTTAACCTTAAGCTCTAAGTGATATGACAACCAATTAAAAACTTAGAGAACAGTTTTTATTATTTTTTTATTAGTACTTTATGACTTTTAATAAAGAGGTATTGTACTGTACTGTTGTACTGCACTATGTTGTATCAAACGAAAGGGCTTGACTAATAGAATACTTTGCACTATGACAAATTTCAAATCCAAGATGGCCGCTACCACAAAATGGCGAAAGACATTTCTTTTTTCACAACTCCCTTAATATGGGTACCAAATGAAAGGGTTTGAGTAGTAGAATGTTGTACAGATAATAAATCTGAGGTAGTCGGGGGTTAATCAAAATTTTTAATTTTGTTCTTGTCATTGAAATATGAACGCAAAGAATCTACTAGCCAGAAGGTTCAACTTACGGCGGGCGCGTCAGCGCGTGTGTCCACTAATGTTGTCATTGTAATGTGACCTTAAAACCGCTAGACACAAGGTTCAACTTACGGCGGGCGCGTCAGCGTGCGTGGTGACGCTGGTCTGCGGCGGGCTGAACTTGTGGCAGCCTCGCGGGGTGAGGGTGTACGTCTCCGCGTAAGACACGCACTGTTCGCTGGTGCCGCGGGGGACACTGAATACACCAACTGAAGATTTACTTTTGTATTCCACCTGAAACATAGCACACATGGATAACGGAACAGCATAAATAAATAAAATAAAAAATTTCAATTATGGAGTAACTATTTAATTGGGTAAACGGGTAACTCACATGTAACATGGTTGGTCAATCTGACTAGAGTTTCGGCCGCGTCCTGCAATCTTTTTCAAGAAGAGTGTACGCGCGTGATGGTACGGGTCTGGGTACGGAATGAGTAATACTTGTTTTTTTTATCCCCCGACCAAAAATAGGGGTGATATAAGTTTGACATCGATGTGTCTGTGTGTCTGTCTGTGGCACCGTAGAGCTCAAACGGGCGGGCCGATTTCGATGCGGTTTTTTTTTATTTGAATATCCGTGCGGATGTTCTTAGCTATGTTTGGTTAATATCGATTCAAGATGGCCGCTTCCACAAAATGGCGCATAAAATATTTCTTCACAACCTACCTCAATAAGGGTATCAAATGAAAGGGCTTGACTAGTATGACACTAGTATGACACTATGACAAAAATTTCAAATCCAAGATGGCCGCCACCACAAAATGGCGAATTACATTATTTTTTTCACTACTACCTCAATATGGGTATCAAACGAAAGGGCGTAACTAGTAGAATACTTTGCACTGTGACAAATTTCAAATCCAAGATGGCCGCTACCACAAAATGGCAAAAGACATATCTTTTTTCACAACTCCCTTAATTAATATGGGTATCAAATGAAAGGGTTTGACTAGTAGAATGTTGTACAGATAATAAATCTGAGGTAGTCGGGGGTTAATCAAAATTTTTTTTTGTTCTTTTTTAATAAAGTGACTGAAGCAACAAACGATTTAGTATAGACTATAGAGTCTATCCTCAATCGTTTAGAATAGGAAGTTGAATAGAGTATTTAGTAGAAATCCTACCTCGACGCTGTGCGTAGAATGCAGATTCATCAAATAGCCGTCATGTCTGAAAGGCGGCACCGTCGCCTCCGCTTGCGTCACGGCGACGTTGTGACGAGACTCCTTCCAGCACAGCGCAGGGCTGGATATCGACACTTCCACGCTGCCTGGGAGCACTTCCGAAAACGAATACTTGCCATCTGCAAACAAATAAAAGTATTTTTGTTCAAACTATTGGTTGCTAACTGGTCGAAATTAGAACATAAAGTAATTTAATTTTGTGTTCTCAATTTGACCACTTTTTTATATACATTTATTAATTCCAGAAGACATGTTTGTTTACTTACTACCATGCCTAATCTATTATGGATCAATCATTATGGAAAACTATTGAACGTACAAATAAGATCAAAAAATGTACCAGAAAGTTATTGAATTGAGTAAGTATGTGTTTGGAAACAGATAAAGTTAGCCTTTACTTCTTGCTGCATGAATGAATAATGCTGCTCTCTCTTATTCTTGTAGCACTCCAAAAGGTAGTTGAGAAACACATAAAATGAGAACAAAAGAAATGAGCTAGTTTTAAATAAAATCTACATCTTGATAGGTAATAAATACTATTCTTATCTATACTTATAATAAAACTGTAACGGGTCGAATTCTGTACATTAAAGATATTTTGAAAAATTTTTTTTTGGAGCACTCCATAGTCGATACTGATGGCGAAACTGCATTTTTTTTCTTTCATGTCTGTCTGTCTGTCTGTCTGTCTTTCTGTATAGGGATCACGCATCACGCCGAAACTACTGATTCAATTCAGCTGAAACTTGGCATGATTTTAGTTTATACTAAGGACATTGCTGTAGGCTACTTTTGATCCCCAAATTCTGATCGGTTTTCTTGCGGGAGGGGGTGAAAGTCAGAATGTGTATTTGGTTGTAACTCATGTTTGCGTTGTTTAATTTCATTAATTCTTTTTTTGTTAGAAAGAACACATTTTTTATATTGTCTCGTCAAAATTTTAATAATATCGGTCTGTTGGTTCGGAAATTACACAAACATTAAATAATAACGACACGCGCGGCGCGTTCGGTACATACTAACTTCTAAGTATTCTGTGTATCAGACGATCCACAGAATATCTAGATTCTAGAAAGTGCCCACTTGATCGCGTCGCGTTGTCTTGGATGACAAAATAATTGTCAAAAATATATTTTTGTGTGGAAAAACAAACATCATTCGGTTTAATCGACTTCAAACAAGGAGGATGTTCTCAATCGGGTTGCATGTTTTTTATGTGGTTTTATTTTACGCGATAACTCCGCTAATTGTTAGTTGATTTAGATAATTCCTTTTTTGTTTGGTAGATTAAGGTAATACGTCAGAGGTGATCTTAGATATAAACAGGGAGGTAGTTTTTCAAATATCAACTAAAAACTAAAATCAGCTTAGATTTATCTGTACGACATAGTTATACCTTTTTATAAAATTTAGTCGAATGATAGAATTAAATTACCTGTCATTGAAGTAGATTTTTGTATTTTGGAAAAAACATATCAGCATAATAAGTAGCAGAATAAACAACCCATTAAATGTTCCCACTGCTGGGCGTCGGGGCCTTCTCTCGCAAGGAGAAAGACAAGGCTATAATCCACCACGCTGGCCCAGTGTCGGTTGGTGGATGACATATGACTACATTTTGACTACTACATGACATTGACTGGCCTCGTGGCTTAGTGGGTAGTAACTCTGCCTGCGAAGCCGAGGGTCGTGGGTTCGATTCCCACCCAGTGCAAATGTTTGTGTGATGAATTCAAATATTTGCACTGTGTCTGGGTGTTTCTATTTATAATAAGTATGTATTTACAACTATATAAGTATTATATCAGCTATCTGGCCGCCATATTACAAGCTTTGCTTAGTTTGGGGTCAAATGGTGTTGTGTGTGAATTGTCCTCCAATATTTATTTATTTATTTATGACTTAGAACTTAGATTATAGGTAGATTTCGGTTTCTTCGCGGTGTTTTCCTTCACCGTTTTAATTACCGGCATTACGAACATGACTCTGAAAAGATAGTGGTGCGCGTGGTTTTGAACTCTGGGTCTCCGGATCGACAGTCGCCGTTCTCCCGACTAGGTCAGCTGTAACTTCCTAGACCAGCCGTAACTTATTAGAAAACGTATTATTTCAATCCAAATGCTGTTTAAAATTTAAAGGTAGTGTTCAACAAGCTTCGGTGACCGAAGCTGACGGTTGTTAGGGTTCCGTACACAAAAGGTGAAAACGGGACCCTATTACTGAGATTTCGCTATCCGTTCGTCCGTCCGTCCGTCTGTCACTAGGCTGTATCTCAATAACGGTGATAGCTAGACAGTTTAAATTTTCGCAGATGATGTATTTCTTTTGCCGCTTTAATCATGGCGGAACGTATCAAGTGATCGGGTTGAAATTTGAAATAGAATTAGATTACAGTCTGGAAGAACACATAGGCTAAACTTGCCTATGTATAAGTACTCTATGTATTACGTAACAAACATCCAAACAGTGACATTCATAATATTTACAGGACAACGTTGGAACGCCTGAACATATTTGGATGGAATTCGAAACACACGTTACTGTGACGTAGGAAAGACTAAGCAAATTTGGTAGAAAATTGAAACAGAAATAACTCATAGTCTGAAATACCACATTTATGTATTTATTACCTATCAACCCGAAAAGAAGCATGGGCCCTAAGGAAAGAAATATTAACTATCACGTCAAAACGGCACAACGATATGGGTTGACATACGAAACACATATAGTTTAGAGTCTAAAATTTCACATGGGCTAATAAGTCTACATTTTCATTTAACTCCATATTAATATAAGCATATATTTTCGTAAGGAACTTGATGTGATGGTAAGGTAAAAGCCAAAAATGAAAAATATATGCACCCGTTTTGGCGTAGATAATATAGGTGATTTGCGTTCACAATCAAAATAACAAGCAACATAATATTCTCATTAGACGGCGCTAATGCCAGTTTAAATCTAAAGGCCATTTAAATCGATATTTTGCTATTGTGGTATGTATTTTTTCTTTCATCACTAGGTGGCATTACTGGTATTCTAAATTGTACTAATAAGTTTTTGCTGCTAAAAGGAATATGATGCCAAATTTCGATTCTTTCGTGCTTGATTTTTTCTGTGTTACCTACAATTAAATTCATACATTAACATTTCACTAGGACTTGGCTTAGATTTACGGGTTCAACTTGCTTGAATATCATTAAAACTCAAAATTTTAATTATTTTGATTCCACACAAGCTTCGTTAAAAATTTTACTACGGCGAAGTCGCGGGTAACAGCTAGAAAACAGCTTGCGGATAAAAAGAAATAGGTAAGTAGGTATCAGATTATGCACGTTAGCTTCAGACTTTTCATAATGTATTCTATAAAAATCCTACTAATTTAACACTTGCGGCTATGTTCGATACTACGAAACCTTACTAAGTATGTTTGATTTTGTTTAAAAAAAGAAAAATAAAGATGATAAAATTAAATAATTTTTTATGTGGAAAAACAAATTCACTCAAACTCTTAAGGTTTTTCAAGGACTACTTATCCAAATATTTGACGTACGATACTTCCAATTAATGTATAAGTCAGTAACATCTGCTTACGCGAACGAAGTAGCGGGTTCAGCTAGTACAAAATATATCAGAAACATTAAAAAAAATAGGCCGTAAAAATAAGGAAACATTGCAGTTAAAGCTTTAAAAAATCTTATTTATTTTTTATTAAAAATTCATTCTAAAACAAACCGTGGCTTCAAGCTCAAAATTGACTTACCAACAACGGCAGATTCTACCGGAGTCCCTGTATAGCCGCCGTCAGAAGACAGCGGTCGTAGCGTGACACGCACGCCAGCACACGTCCCCTTGCAATCAACAGTTCCCGACAATCGCCCTTTTAGCTGTGAGAATTTCACGCCTTCGACCGGGCCATGACCTACTGAGATCTTCTGCGTAAGCGGGTAGAATCTGGAAAGAACAAATATTGGTGGACAATTCACACAACCCCATCTGACCCCAAACTAAGCAAAGCTTGTAACTATGGAAGCCAGATGACTGATAAAATACTTATATAGTTTTAAATATAGAACACACCCAGACACAGTACAAACATTTGAATTCATCACACAAATATTTGAACTGGGTGGGAATCGAACCCACGACCCTCGGGCAAATAATCGCGGGCAGATTAACTACCCACTAAGCCACAAGGCCAGTTGCAAATGTGCAATAAGTTGCTCGCCTCACTGTTCCCCGAGAGATACAAACTCAATTTGAGTTGGTGTTGAAAGGCAGACCTATGTACCATAAAAAAGTATGTAAAATATGTAATATTTAGAATAATAAGTGTTCAAAGAATAAAATTGGGATGATAACAAACTTTGGTATTTATAATATTAGTAACATTACCTTGACATTTTGGCAGCATTACAATAATACAGGTTAAATCTTAAGTAAGTCCGGTGAAACGTTTTGAATGCAACACGATGGACCCGGCACCCGCATGGTGAATCCATGGAATGCTAAGAAGATTGTCTCTTATAGTGTTTTCAGGACATGACCCTTCATAAAAATTGTTCAATTTATAGAATCCACTTACTGTAATCCTTCTCTCTGTTCTTGTTCTGAGACTTCAACTTTGGCCGTGTACACTCCAGGAGGCAAATAAGTACACCATTTGCCTGCAAAAAACATTATCTGTTAATGAATGTTGACAAATACTTATAGACCTCCTAATATGCATATCAGAGCTTGTTCTCAATTTACATCATAATTTTGCTATTTCATAATTTTTTTACAATAGTAGGCTAGCATCTAACCCACGCGGTCTACAACAATCTGAATAGATTCCTGGCCTCTTGAGAAAGCCTGGGCTGGTAGGAGCAGATAAAGAAAGAATGAGCCGTACATGTATTTGAAGGCTATTGATGTTTTTTTTTGTAGTATGGAGTATCAAGTCAATCAAGATATGTGCCCGATGGTAAGCAACATGCCTGCACACAGCACAATCACACGCAGCTATTGGATTATTAAGAGTCTAAATCATTACCTAGCACCGCACTGCGCTCGTCACCCAGAGATATAAGGTGTTTTGTCTCATAGGCCAGTAATTTCTCTGAAAACATTGTCCTTCAAACTGGAACACAGTAATATTGCACACTACTGCTTGGCGGCAGAATAACTGGCAAAGGTGTGGTACTTCCTCGGGCAAACTCTGACGTAAACTGACGTTCCGATTTCAATACCTAATCATTATTTGGATTAAGATAAAGTTTCACATACCCGAGTCCTGTATTTTGACTAGTACGGTGTTGGCAGAGGCGCGGTCGGGACGCAACGCGACGTGCTGAGCGGCGGGCGGCGTGACGTCACCGCAGACGCGCCAGCGAGAGACACGCGCGGTCGCCGGCCGTCGCAACCCGCTCGTGCTCACTGATATCTCCAGATCTTCCACCTCGCACCGCTCTGACAAAATCAAATCACCACTATCCATTACTTCTCAAATCACCCTCTTCTTGCTCAAAGTCATCCAAAGGGCAATGGAAAGAGCCATGTTCATATTCTCCCTCAGTGATAGAATTAGTAACGAGGAAATCCGCAGAACCTAAGTGGCAGTGGGTGGGCTCATATCTCGCAGAACAGACAGCCACGTACCAGGAGTAGCTGTGTTGGCAGGCCCTGTGTTGGCAGGCCTTCCACAAGATGGACCGATGATCTGGTGAAGGTCGCCGGAAATCGTTGATTCCGGACGGCGCAAGACCGGTCTTTATGAAGATCTTGGAGTCTTTCTACCACCAGTGGACGTCATTCGACTTATATGATGATTATTTACTTGCAAAGCTTGGTAGCTGACAATCAGAAGTCTATCCTCACTATTCGCCAAAGAGTGCACAATATCTAGGAGTGTAACTAATAGATCACATTAGGGACCCAAACAGTAGACATGGTAGAAGGATGAAATGGGACTGGACAGGCCACATCTATCTTATGCCAGACCAACAAAGTGACCTACCACTGATTGTAAAAGACCAATTGTAATAGGCGTCCATAATTAGATGGAAATACAAGCTAAAATCCCACAATATATAAAGTGAGACATTAGTTATTAGTTACCCCAAGTGAAATACAATTACATAAAAATAATTTCTATGACAAATGTTTTGAAAATGTTTTACCATGTTGAAAGCTGACGGTGTAAACTCCCGGCTGCAGACCAGGTAGCGTGAATTTTCCAGCCGAGTCAGACTTTCCAATGGGAGTGCCATCAAGCAACACTTGAGCTCCTGGCAAACCTTGACCTGGAGTTGATACCACGGAACCTACTACTGTGAACCCTGTCACCTGAGAATGCAACATTAATCATACTATTATCACGAACATAGAAACAAATTAAGAACATCCTCCTTTTTTTTTAAAAAGCCACTTAAAAATGCCAAATTGTAATAACACATATCAAACTTCTGGGATTTGAAATTTGTTTGGCTAGGTAGATGTCATGTATACCTATATTCATTCACCCCACATTATTAAATTACTATTGTTTTACGATACTAACCATACTATACAAATCCCATGCACACCAATGTCTTTTTGAAGTCATGAGCATAATGCAGTGAAATTTTAAACGGAGAAGGAAAACATTGTGAGGCAACCAACATGAACCTTGAATATTTTAAGGACATGTGTCATCCACCAACCCGCACTGGACCAGCATGGTGGATGGCCTTGATTCTCTCCTTGAGAGAGAAGGCCCTGACTCCCAGCAGAGTGAACATTTAGTGGGCGGTTTATGTGTGATTCTAACAAAAACAACATTATTATATTCTTACTACTGGACTGGTCTGTTCTTTAAAAAAAACTGTCTGCTGCGCTCTGCAGCACAATCAAATTTTAAATACATATTGTATGTTTAGCTTGTAATCTCAGTAACAGAATGTATTGTAATTAAATTAAGATTAATATACATTCTTAAAGCACATGTTTTGATATTTTGATAACAACCAGATCAATAAGAAAACATAGCTCACCTCAAAAGCATTCTTGATATACAAGCTATCATGCCTGACTGTGAACGGCACAGCATCTGGCTTCACATTGTAGCTGACTTCCACCTGCCCAGGGCTGGTGGGTAATACCACCAGGCGGTACTCTCCAGCTGGCACAAGCCCAAACGAGAACTCTCCCTGGGCATCTGTAGTGACATGGCATATGGGAGAGTCTGGGACTCCTTGGAGCAAAGCTGTGTTGCAACCTTCTACTCTGTATTTTGGATTGTCCTGGAAGTAATGTGTTTGTGTCAAATCAATGTCTATGAAAGACGGTTAACTTGTTCTTGTATAAAATTAAAATGGATATTTGCTTCGAAAACAGATAAAAAATGGCTTATCGACCCAAACTTATTATAGTTACAGAGACCTCTAGAAAAGTGACAGTAATAACAGGATAGCAGTAGGATAGAATTTAATGAAAATGTATCTTGTTCAATAAAATTATAATAATTTGAATAGTTGATAATTATTTATACAATAGTTTATTGTACAGTGAAATTTTCATTTACTTTGAAAATGTTATCAATTTGTATGGTCTTACTTTTGTTTTTAACACATTTTACTCACTAATTGATGTGTAAATTGTTCATTCACGAATAAAGTACTTGGACTTTAAACCAAAATTAGATGCCTAATTAATTATTACTGACTCACTTTTGTCATGAAGCAATACTAATTGACAAAAGGCAAGGCATGGCATATAATACTTATCAAAAGGTTGAAAAAAATAGCAAGTAAAATAAATATTAGTGATCAATTCACACACAACACCATGTGAACTAAGCAAAGGTTGTAAGATGGCAGCCAGATAGCTGATATAATACTTGCATAGTTCTAAATACATACTTATTAAACATAGAAACACCCAGACACAGAACAAATACTTAAATTTATCACACAAATATTTGCACTGGGTGGGAATCAAACCCACAACCCTCGGCTTCACTGGCAGAGTTACTACCCAATAAGCCATGAGGGCAATGGTTTAAAAATGTTTCTATTACAAAGCCTCTTTATCATCAAAGGTTGCTTTCTACTAAATGTTATTCGATTCCTTTATCTTTCACCTGACCTAAATATCCCGTTAACTATATTCTATCAGCTGATAAGAAACTTACCTCTTTTGAGTACAAAAGGACATAGACTCCTTCAATGGAGCTCCCAAATGAAGTCACAGAGCCCTTGACATCATAACCCTTTACTGCCAAGACTACTCCGAGTGGTAATGCCATCTTGCCTTCCTTCATCTGAACCTCTGCTTGAGATGGTTCCAATTTCCATCTGAAAATGGAATAATTGTAGTCTCATGATTCTCAGAACAATAATTGTAAATGAATAATTTGATAATAGTTTGTATTGTTGTTTTATAATGGAAACTACACGGGTAAACCCAATGGATGCTGCTAATTATGAAATAAATCAAGTCCAAGTCATAGATTGCATGCAGGATTTGTTTGCCAAATGATGTTTTCGAAGAAATATTTTCACAACCTTTTAGAAAACAATCATAAGACAAGTAGCCAGATGCTAGATGGTAATGATCTTGATCTTTATTTGACTGAATATTGATAAGCTGAGAATCCAAGTACAGATTTCTAAATTTAGTAATTAAACCAATGTATTTGTTAAATAATTGTCCTTTAACCATTTTTTTTTTTTAATATATAGTAATTACCACAGTGCCTTGAGGTTTTATCTGCATAGTTGTCATGTGCTATTCCAGGCTAAATAATAACTTCATTCCAATTTTCAACCTGAACCATTCCAAATTGATTACAACAAACATCCACACTTTCACATTTACAAAATGAATAGGATTTTATCCACCATGCATATTTATTACAAACAGAATACTAACCTTGGATGAGAGGCTTTAACTGTGTACTTCCCAGGGATTACAGCAGAGAAATGAAAGTCTCCACCCACTGTTGTGACTGTATTTCTGGTCTCTCCCCCTTCTCATTGACCAATTGCACGGAAATACCACTCGGACCTTGTTTTTGGCCTTGTGTGACGACTCTACCATTGATACCAAACCCATTAAAAGCAAAGTTAATATCTTGTCCTGTGGAACATTTATCCGTTACTCCGTCTACAGACAGAGCGACTTCTGAAGGCTCGAAACTTAGCCCAGCGGGCGGGTGAACCTTTAAAACGTATTCCCCTTTCTCGTATAGAGGAAGGAAATAGTAACCGTTCGTTGGAGCGCATTCTGTCTTTTCTTTCAAACTTCCCTCTTTGGTATACCTAAAACATAATCACAACATCATAAAAACACATAAGTTAACTTATAATAATGTCAGTATACGATTAAATGATTATTAATCAAATTAGCTTTTAGGTTAGCTTACAGTCCGATCTCAATTTCGGAAAAATCCAATTTCACATGGCTTTTGACGAATCCACCGCATCCTAAAATATCATTTGCAGCGCATGTTGTAGTTATAAATAATACAATTGCAACGAAAAAAGGTAATATTGGCAACTGAGCCGCGTACGCCATTTTTTTAAATATGAATATGACTGACTGACTGTATGACAGTCAGTGTTTCCACTTTAATCATTTTCTTTCCCCTCGCCTCAATTAGGATTGCCCCTTTTTTCCCCTCAAAAAATATTCTGGTATAGTTTTGGTCTAATAGGTAATATGCATGTAGTTTAAATTGGCTTAATTTTTTTTTTCGTAGAATTCCGCCATTATGCCAAAACAATTATTTTATTTTTTAAGTAGTTAGTTATTAAGTATAAAAATAATATTTAAAAAAGTGCAAAATAGGCGCGGGAATTTCAAGTTTGCAAAACGCATCACTATTGGTCGAAACCAAATGTGACGATACATGACATGTTTTCTGCTTTAACGGTGTCGATATTCGTACTAAGCTAGTAGTGTTAGAGAGAAGAGTCGTGTTCTCCGTCGTTTGATTAGCTAGCACAACTCAAAAATCGGTACAAAGTAACTGCAACACTTATAGTAAACAAACACAGGTCGTGGCCTGTGACGTCATGCAGGCGCGGGAAAGATGGCAGCGTTTAAACATGTCAAATTATATCGATATTTTAAATATTATTTTAAAATTCAATTTGTACATTTACAAGAGTATTTATATTTTTTATTGTGTTATAATAATGTAAAAAGTGAATTAAAAATATTAAAAAAATGCATGCATATTCCCTATTATAGGAAAATTTTCCTCAATATGACGAAGTTTCTGTATTTGTTTGATTAGGCATGATTTCCCCTTTACATCTCTTTCCCCTTTTTATTCCCCTCTGGACCCTAATTTCCCCTCAAAAGGGGAAGTTCCCCTCATTGTGGAAACACTGATGACAGTATGACTGAAATCGAATGACGAATGACGTTTTCATTCTTAAGATTATGACAGTTTGAAACCTGATAAAAAAACGAATCTTGCTCACCTTTTGGTTAATTTTCCAACTTCTTTGCCTTTTGCTATACCTACTACCTTGTACGTGAGCCTATCGAACGTTCACCCACGATGCCCGATCACCCACAATCTTCTATTTAGATAAAAAAATCAATGCCACTTTTCGTTGTAAGCGAACTCCTTCTAAACGGCTCGACAGATTTGAATGAATTTTTGTATACGCTTGGTTAGGGCCCTGAAGGGTTTAGATTCACAAATCAGCCCGGTAGATGGCACTGCAGTTGGTATCTTGGTTACTATCCGAGCGAAGCCAGGACGGGCCCGCTAGTATAATAATAATGAATCGCAAAATATGTTGGTAAGCGCATAACTCAACAACGCCTGGGCCAATTTGGCCAATTCTTTTTTTTAAATATTCGTTGAAGTCCAAGGATGGTTTTTACGGAGAAAATTCGAATAATTGCTGGGAAACTGCAAAAACAGCCCTTTTCCTTTACCCATACAAAATATTCCTAATAATAAGTCAATTTGAACTTTATTACTATACTATAAAGTTCAAGTGTCAGTGGAGAGGTTCCAGGAAGGCAAAACAATTGAGTGACGTTCTGACGTACAGGGCCTGATTAACCCTTAGGCTAAATAGGCTGCAGCCTAGGGCGCGAGGATTGGGAGGGGCGCGTGTCATGTGGACTTGCCAAAGAGACAGTTCGGGTTTCGAAGAGGGCGCTCCACGACCGACGCCGTCCGTCCGAAGTTCCGAAGGAAGGTGTACTCCAGTGGAGGCGTATTGTTTACGGTGTCTCCTAACATAGTAAACGCGTTCAACATCCTAATCAGGACAACCACAAAAAAGATACTGGGGTACTCCAATATCTTAGGTGCCTCGTTTAGAACTACCTCCCCAGAAAGGTAGCGTCCCCAACAAGAGAAAGGGAGGGAGCTTATTATCCTCATGCCACGCGGGGCTTCACAGGAGTTTGCTCTTACGCTACCCCTGTGGAACTTCGGTTACAAATGGGCGTTGAGGGGGCGCGAACTGCATTGTATCGGCGTTGCTTATTACGCCATCGGCACGATGGTTACTGTGATAAGACGGAGGATTCGTGGCAGTGGTTTAGGAGGATTAGGAGCTTCGGCCTGGAGGTGGTTCTCCACAAGTTGGAGTCCATCTGTGTCCGTGGTCTCTGATCTCTGAAGGACACTTCCTGCAGGCTCTATCTAGCCTCAAACATTGTGGTGTGTGGCGAGTCTATCGCTGGGAAGCTGACACTTTAACATCTCGATATCGTATTGGTCAGCAGATGGAAGTTTAGGGAGTATTTGCGTCAACTTGAAAAGCGAACTGTTTCAGGACCTTTTTATATGTGGGGGAAATACATTTACGTATGCCCACCATCAGGGACATGGTGGGGCATACCCCAACATCGGGCTCGACACCATGGGAGATGACACTGTGCCCCAAATAAAACCCCTACAGATTTCTCCTGCAAGGTCAGAGATCAAGGTCGCGGGTTCACTTTTTGCATCCCGGTCAACGACCCTGACCCACCTGCCACTGTCCTTGCGGACCTCGCGAGGGGCGTTAATACCCCTCGGCATTTGGCTTTAGTGACGCGCTGGAATCACCAGCGGTCACCTCTACGAAGGCCTATCCCTAGGTGGGGCGTCGGAAGGCCCTAAACATTCGACGCCACAGGCCTTCCTGTGCCGAGCCCAGAGTGGCGACTCTGTAGGCTCGCCCCCACGTCCACTTCCGCCTCGACCATCGCCACGTTCTCTCACTGTCGAGAGACTTTCATCTCACCTCTTACTGCGAAAATAAATAAATAAATATTGGTGGATAATTCACACACAACACCATCTGACCCCAAACTAAGCAAAGCTTGTGTGATGGCAGCCAGATAGCATATGATAGAAAATGATCGGCAGCTAGAGATACGCCCTCACCACCGCGGCTAGGGATAGCAGCGGTTCCGCCTCTGTGGCCGCATCGCGGCCCTTGTCCTTCCACTGAGCACTCTGCTAATCAGAGTGCACGTGGAGGACCCTCATCTGGAAGACTTAGGAATTTTACTTGGTCGATATACTAGCCGAGTCAAATCTTCCAGTCCCCTTCTCCAACCTCTACACGCACTGCTCAAGGGGGTGAGGAGCGCGTGTAGAAGTTCCGAGCCCCGGCCGGGATTCGCAATCACCACCGACGCAAATTGTTGTGTGATGCCCAGGTTGTACCACGTGGAGGTTTCCGAGCCTCGCACACCACTGTCTCAGGACCCACGCTGAGTGGGTTCAGCGTGAGCGACTCAGGTAGGTACTAGCTGGCACGGGTTTTTCGGAAGGTACCTGTGTAAGTGTAACGTCATAAGAAGGGAATAATGTGTCCGGTGTGTCACCGGTGCAACACGGATTGAAGATATCCCGGGAGAAGTGTTCTTACTGCCTAATATGCCTGTCGAGAGCGCTCTCGCCAATCAGTCTCCAAGTCACTGCCGGAGAAACCCGGGGTATGCTTTCGAAATTTCCTATGGGGGAAATAACCAAATTTCTCTCGCTTGCCTCCTCAAAAAAGCCCTATAGGTAATTAGTCATGTTAACACTAGGAAACAAAGTGAAAACTAATATATACTAGGTAATTTTTAATTTAATTCTTAATCGGTTTAGGTTATAGGTAGGAGTATCTCTATAATTTCAAGCTACCTCTGGAGGGGGCGCGTCCTTATAGTTAGCCTAGGGCGGACAGAACTCTTAATCAGTCGCTGCTGACGTAAGCATAGTATATTGGTGTCGATATATTTAAATGATGGTAAAATGTCACTTGAAATACATATAAACGTATCTTTGATGTGCATCTATACTAATATTACAAAACTAGAGAAGTGATTTGTTTGAACACGCTCATCTTGAGAACTACTGGACCCATTTAAAAATCTTTCACCGTTCTTTCATAGGTACGTAATCATATACGTACCATACGTCATAGGTTATATATTATATGTACCACGGGCGAAGCCGGGCGGACAGCTAGTCTATACTAATATTATAAAGAGGAAAGATTTGTATTTTTGTATGGCACGAATAAACTCAAAAACTACTGGATCGATTTCAAAAATTCTTTTGCCAATAGATTAGAAAGCTACATTATCACTGAGTAACATAGGCTATGTTTATCACGAAAAAAATGAGATACCTACGTAAATTTTTACTAAAACCAACGCAAGGTATAAAAAAACAGTCATAAATGGCTTTCATCGCATACGCTGCGGAAAGTACTAATGATAGACCAAAACAATGTTCTACAATATTATAGAGCGTATTAAAATCTACAAAAAACCTCGCGAGACCATATGTCTAACTTCAGTAATTACCTAGCAACAACTACTTTTTTACATTTTAAAAGTAAGTAAAAATGCCTATCAAATTCAGACCATGTTATCAACACATTTGTATTAATTCTTATCCAAATAAATTATTTCTTATTCAAGACTCTTTTAATACCTATTGATTACTTTTTGAATTATTGAAGTCGGACATTCCATTCAATATATTTAACGAAATTAAATATATCAATCCTATCAAAATGCGGCGCCGCGCGGCGCAACACCGATAGAGGGGACACCGAGGCACGGGGGAGAGGTGTTCGCAGCTATGAAATAGGTAAGTACGAGTAGCCGCGCGCGCGTCTACTAATTCGCGTGGTCGCCTCGCTACGTAGGTAGTGGACGCAAATGATATTAAATATTAAACATTTTTTCGTAACACTTTTTATGTTCCTATCAAAATGTTCTTTTCAGAACTACTTTTGTTTAAGTTTATTCTACCTTTACTGTTATTGTTCAAGTTTTCTCGCACTTTCTACACAGTATTACATTAAATTTATTCCATTTCGGTTTCCTCACGATGTTTTCTTTTACCGTTTTAAATTGGAGGCATTACGGACATGCCTTCGAAAAAAATAGTGATGCGCGTGTAATTTGAGCTGGGGATAGGATACGATATAGGTCATCCCCAAAGGTCCCTTTATTCTACCTACTAAAGTAGAATAAAACGGAGCATTAAGGACTACGATGATGAGACGATCAGAAATCTAGCTGTGTCAATAGATTCAATAAGCAGCCCACTAAATATTCCTACTACTGGGACTCAGGGGCCCTCTCTCGCAAGGAGAGAGTTAAGTCCATAATCCACCACGCTGGCCCAGTGCGGGTTGGTGGATGACACATGACCTCAAAAGATTCTAAGTACATGGCGATTTCTTAACGATGTTTTCTTCACCGTTTTAAGTTAGCGGTATTACGCATTTTACTCCGAAAAGACAGTGGTGCCTGGTGCACGTGGATTTAAAACCGGGGCTCCAGATCGGCCGCCGCCGTTCTCCCGACTAGACCAGCCGTAACTATTTAGTACGTATTTAGAACTAATAGACTTTAGTACCTACATAAAACATTGCACAACCATAAACTACGTCGTAGGTGGCATTAGCAGATTTTTAACACTAAATTACAACAATTAAATATTTACTGATTTAATTTTGATTTGATGCGTAAAAGTAAAAGGGGAATAACAACGACACCAGACACGCCTAAAGTTTTTAGGACTAATGATAATATACCATAACAACTAACGCATAACAGTTTTCGCATAATTTTTGCTACCGTATATAGCATAAAAATAACTTAGCATAATGTTTAAAGGCACATATTGAGAGAAGCATAACAATACCTAAACATAACAATTGGTCCTATTATGGTCTATCACTGAGGTACGACTCCGGGTGAGCTCCTGGAGCCAGAAGCTCTATGTTCTTGAGTGTAACCTCTCGCTACGGCGACGACCTCGCTTGGCTCGCTCCTCTCAGGACCTCCCTTGAGCTTCTGGCTCCCGCATTTTTTTTATAAAGTAAAATAGGCAAAAAATCATGCGTTTTAAATGATAAACAGATGATTGGGATTGTTTGTTTTGTCTTATGTCCTAAGCATGGCAATTCTGCCAAGAGTGTGTTAAAATTTGTAAGTCTAATAATTTTGTTTTATACTTATTTTCCATAACACCCGTGCGAAGCCGGGGCGGGCTGCTAGTCTATAATAAAAATGAATCGCGAAGTGTGTTGGTAAGCGCATAACTCAACAACGGCTGGACCGATTTGGCCAATTCTTCTTTCATAATGTTCGTTGAAGTTTGGTCAAGAATGGTTTTTACGGAAACGGTTATTCGAAAATTCGAATAATTGGCGGAAATTAAAATGTCCCAGAGGCCTCTAGTACATATATAAAACAAACTAGCGGTCCGCCCCAGCTTCACCCGTGGTGCATTTATATAGCCTACCTATATCACACAGGAATCACACATTTCCAACGGTGAAAGAATTTTCGAAAGGACACACTTCCGACTGGTGGCTTGATCATCTAGACTTTTTTTAAACGCCCATGCCTGTAGACGTGTAGACTGCAGACCTTCATTGGCAAATTGGTAAATGGATAACAATTCAGAAGTGTTTAGTGTTAGTAGTTATAAAGATATGTAGCATAGTGTAGGAAGTGCCAATAGAAGTGAAAACTTACTAGGTACTCAGAATTTGATAGCTTACTCTGGAAACTATGCTGGTGAATCCGGAGGGCGTGACCATGATTTCTAGATGGCCAATAGGAAATGCTAACGATTTTCTTGATGGCCAATGGCTATGGTTCCGAGTTTACTCGAAGTTTTCTTATCATTCCCGAGTGTGACGCTAGAATACAATTCACAGCCGACGAAAAATCTGTCTGAGCACGCCAAAAGAAGTTATCACTTCAAAAACATGAGACTAAAGCAATATAAGAAAACTATGTAACGGAAGTATGTAAAAGTAACAAGAACAAAATTAAAAAATTTGATTAACCCCCGACTACCTCGGATTTGTAATTTGTACAACATTCTACTAGTCAGGCCCTTTCATTTGATACCCATATTGAGATAGGTTGTGAAGAAATATTTTATCCGCCATTTTGTGCAGGCGGCCATCTTGAATCGATATTAGCCAAACATATCTAAGAACATCCGCACGGTAATTTACAATATTAACATTCAAATAACATTCAAATAAAAAAAACCGCATCGGAATCGGCCCATCCGTTTGAGCTCTACGGTGCCACAGACAGACGAATTATATTATTTTTTTCACTAGGTACTACCTCAATATGGGTATCAAACGAAAGGGCTTGGCAAGTAGAATACTTTGCACTATGACAAATTTCAAATCCAAGATGGCCGCTACCACAAAATGGCGAAATACATTTCTTTTTTCACAGCCCCTTTCATATGGGTATCAAATGAAATGGCTTGACTACTAGAATGTTGTACAGATAACAAATCCAAAGTAGTCGGGGTTAATCAAAATTATTAATATTGTTCTTGTTAGGCCGTTTGAAGCTTTATTTCGATCTAGTTAACGGTGAATTTCTCGTAATTGAAATTCCCAACTGACTACTGCCAACATTATAACGCTTACTTATGCAACGATTGTTGATTTGACCGTTAGATGATAAATTCACTAGGTAGTTGATCAACTTTCGGAAAATAACAAACGGCGGTTGAATTGTATTATTTAACGCACGTATTTTAGTAAATTGATTAATTTACAACGTCTGACCGTTAAATAATCCGACGAAGGCGAGATGTGCGCTGATTGGTTCAACGACTCACGTGTTTTACACCGGTCCCCACTAGCCGGGTCAATCGTGATAAGTTTTTTTTACAACGGCTCCCCTATCCGATCATTGGGAAACTACTAAATTACCAAAAACCAAAAAGGTAAGAACTGAATAAACACTTGCCAAATGCTTATAATTTATGTCATCGACCAATCAGAAACAGTGTACTAATTGCCGGGTAATAGTGTACCGCTAAATAGTAGACTGAGCAACGATTGGCCCATTTGTGGAAGATTTTACTTGCAGCATTTATTAAATGACGTCCAGCCACCGTTAGTTGATCTATTAACGTAAATTCATTGTGTTAAATATAATACATTTCAACCACCGTTTGCTATTTTCCGAAAGTTGATCAACTACCAAGTGAATTGATCAACTAACGATTCTTGTTATTTTCCGGTGACATATATAATAATAAAGTATTACCTGTTTTACTTTTTTGATTTTTCTGTTTATTCCGGCTACGAATCTACGAAGCGGCTGGACTGATTATGACGGTGGTTTCACTACCAGATAGGCAGATCTTCTAAGGCATACTATAGGCTACTACTCTTACTTGAGAAAAATAAAGGGTTCCGTGGCAAAATAATCCTTTAAAACGCAACTGAATGTAGGCATAGCTAGTCTAGAAATCTATTTTTTTGTCTTGTTTGAAAATGGTATATTTTCTCAATGACTAATTGATTCCTTATCCCTACTACGGTGCTATGAGGCACGGAGTAGTAATGTTACAAAATATGGCTGCTTACATGAAAAGGGTAGGTTTGTAGGAGTCACATATAAGGAAAATATACTAGGTTTTCCTTCAATATTTCCTTGATGTGTATGTATTTTAGATTTCTGAAATTTTAAGTAAAACTAATGAAGTTTAATCTACAGACCAATTTAGATGAGAGTGAAATTGTAGTTCACATTCATAATTTAGTTTTAGGTAGCTTATATTGATTAGTAGGTACTTTAGGGTTTTGTAAAAACATCATGCTATTAAGATTACAGAGAATACATTATGCCACCAGCATGCTTGGTATGCTTCTAATGGCTTGATCATCTTTAGATCATCAGGCTATGCAAGAATGCTCAGTGCAAGTAGTTCTTATTATGATGTAGTTTTATGGCTCAACTCAGCCCGGAAGAACAGCCAATTACTGTTTATTTCCCACTGAAACTTTTGAAGCAAACCATCTTTTAGTATATGCACCTTTGGTTTATTAGATAGTGGATGAGTCGAGGAATTTACAATAACGTTAAACTTTGGTAAGACACTTTCAGATCACAGAATAAAAGTATGAAGATTTTGTGCATTTTATTTAAAGTATTTTGAACAATATAAAAATGATGGGGTGTATATATAGTAATAAAAAGTTAGCATTACTTAGAAGTACATTTACTAATCAGTGTGGTGAAAATCGGGGATTATTACACAACAGTAATTTCTATGTTGATACAGCAGTTTTGGCTTTGTTCTGAATTGGTAGGAACAATTTGAATTCGGCTGGTAACTCGTCTTCCGAGTAAAGTCTATCAGAGAAATAAACCCTACGGATTCTGCAGTTGGCGTGTATTTGTACTCTTAATGTTTCCACGTAGTTTGTACCATATGCTCGTCTAGTGAAATCAGCTAAGTTGAATTGGATTTGATTCCAACCCTCATCAAGTCGCATAGGCATTGTACAGATAAACGGTTTGACCCGCGTCGTCGACTGATAATTACTCGCTCTGAACCTCCGCCGTACATTCTTGTCATCCAGAACCTATAAATAATTTGAGGTTATGCATAATTTTAAAACAGCAACCAATAAATTAAACATACAATTTGGTATGATGATAATTTTACTGACCTGAACTTCGAACGTGAAGTATTTCTTAAGGTTTTTGATAATCATTACCAAGAAGGGTAGTTTGATACCCAGTGTCTTCTTGGGGTCGGCGGGACAAGTAATGTATGTGGTGCTAACATTTGTCCCTACTATCTCCAGCACCAGACTCTGTATGTCGTTATCCGTGATCCTCTTTATGTGCCCATTTCGAACCTTTTTGTCCCAAATTTGCAAAGGTTTACTACCTATGCTGTAAAGAATTGATAAGAAACCGGACTGAAAAGTATTCTTGAACATTTTGCTTGGATTCACTAGCACTAGTCTACCTAATACCCTTACATTTACAAGGTAATTGAGCACAACTGTTTAATCAATACTGATTATTTGCGGTTGCATTACAACCTGACAGGATGACAGTAAACAACACAGGAATTTAGGCCGGCCATTGATTTGATTGGCCATGTGTTTGTTATCAGGCACAAGGTTGTCATAGCAACATAACAAAGGATGAACGTTCCGATTCACGAAATTTATTTATAAAGTCGTTTAAGATTTTTTTGCTGTGTATCGAAACATTTCTGGGATATAATACCTACCTATATATTATATATTTAGTAAAAACGCTGTAGACGAGATCGGCGAACGAATTTCAGCTACTAGGCTACTACAAGAAACACGGCCTAGCAATTTTAGTCTTCAAATAACTTTCTATTAAAACCACAAATGATATTGGTTTACATTATTCATTTGCCTCAAACTTGGATATCATTGATAGGTAGGACGGAGGAACACGACATGTTCATAAATAGAGATGAAGAACAATGGTGATAAAAATGTATGTGAAAGGTCAAAGTCAAAATAACACATTGCATAGCGGGCTTTACACGGATTTCATGTTGTGCAAAGCTATTTGGATTACAAAGCCCATTTTAATTAAGTTTCTAAAACATGTTTGTATTAAAGATTAGTAGGTAGCGCATAGGAGAGACATTACCTAGAAGTAGAACAATTGAGGATAATAAAAAAAAAGCGTGTGCTTAAGACCTCACTGCAGAAGTGAAATCATCATTGACAACCGTAATTATTATCCTCATCATCATATGCCTACACTGTCCCACTTTAGGTGGGGTCGGTACAACATATACATTTCATCTCGTAATTATTATCCTACTGACATTAAAATGTAAAAGTTTGGATGTTTGTTACTCAATCACGTCGTAACGTATGAACGGATCGGACTGATATTAGGGTCACAGATTATAGATAGTCTAGATGAATGCATAGCCTACTTTTATCATAGGCAAATAATACTAGTCGTTACCCGCAGTTTTATCCACGTAGTTCCTGTTCACGTTATTGGATGTATGAATATACGATCCGAGCTTAATCACGCCAGAACGTCTGATCAGCTCCGGTTGAAATTTGGAACAGTTAATCATAATCATACTTAATCATTTTTATTCATAAAAGATATTACACGTCACAAGATTAAATAGTAAAATAGATACATTTATAATAATTATTAATCAATTACACAAATGTAATAATTTAAAGAACAGATAAGTATCATTTAAATTAATTATCAAGAATAATTAATTAGTTCAATGTCATAAATAAATGTCAGAATAATTAAAATAACCATGTAGATGATTCAATCAATTAAATACAATAAATTAAAGGAAATTTCAGAAAATAAATAAACGATTACAATGTCACAAGTACCGTAAGTACATAGTAAATTCACATTTAAAACAAAGAACAATAAAATAAATTATCATATTATGTAAATTTCAAATTCATCACTTCCAAGTACTTGTAGAATGCCTGTTCGACAAGCCACTGTTCCAATCTATGTTTATACGATCTCCTAGAGGACGCAGTTATAGGACGGAACACAGATTAGGTATGGTCTGGAATAATTAGGCTACTTTTTATCCTTGGGAAATTAACGAGAGCGGGAACTGCGCGTGTAAATCTGCGAACTACAGCTAGTCGTCAGTAAAAACATAAATTTCTCTTTGTAATTCTGGAAAAGGTGGCCTTCTAAAAAATTATGTCTGTTTTAATATCGGCTATTGTGGTACAACACTTCAACTTTTGGTTAATGGCAATTATTGTGGTGTAGCCTCACGTAGAAAGAGAAACCGTCGAACGAAGAGCTACTTACTTAAAACCACTATAACTTCAAACAATATTAATTAATTATCTTGAGCTATATTAGCGGAGATTAAACATTAATTCATAACGAGACTTTTATTATAACATGCAAGAGTTAACTTGAGACCCAAACCCTGTAGACTGTTTACCCTGTACACAACGGACTCCAACCCTCTACTCGGTGCCCCTATTTTTTTCTGGGTCTCTTACCGCCCCTTTTAGGCCTGCAGCGCTCACAAGGGGCGTTATCGTCCACTTTGGGAAAGGCTGTTCTAAATGGTCTTGGTGCTACGCGTATAATGGAACGCTTAGCAGAAAAAATTCGTTGACAGTGACACATGTACGGGCTGTACGACATTGACACATTCTCTTTTTCGTTGATTGTCCGGATGCAAGAACCGTGCGGTGCGTGTCGTGTGTTTTGTTATTTTTGATTTTATTCAATTTTTGTGTAAAATTGTTAACTATCTAGTTTCTATTAATGACAAAATGAAATAGATTAGTGCTTGAATTTGGCTTACGAGTTATGGGTTTCTGATATTTACCAAAGAGAACAAAAGAAAACATCAAGAATGACGATGGAAATGTCATCAAAGAGGTAAGAGAAACGTTTTGTAAATAATTTATGTACTGTTTTTACTTGTTGTTGTTAATAAAGGGCGAAATCCCTTAGAACAGAAAACAACAACAAAATTTTAGCTAATATAAAACTTTACGAACTGATAGTACCTATTCAGCATTCGTTAATTTGTTCTTCAGCTTTGCACCAGTATAAATTTTTTGTTCAACCAGAAATAAATTCTTCACTTTTTAAACCAATGTTTTAAATATGAATTTGTAATGTTTATTGTATAAATGTAAATATCCAAAAACTATAAATTAATACTAATAAACATTTACAAAAAATGACTTTTCATAATTGGAACTGTCATTTTTTTTGTTCTATGAACCTAATTGGATCTCAAACTTTTTCTTCAACCAAAACTATTATGATAATTTTCCTCATACTTTGTGAACAAAGGTAATAGGGAACAATAATTATAAGCAAACACCTAAAACAGATCTCATGTTGGGAAAGGTCTTAATTATTTTAATCTCACTGACGTGTCCATCACCATTTCATTTATGTTATTATGTCAGACCTATATATGGTGAGAATCAAGCTCATGACAGTATAGTATAATATTAGCTATCTGGCTTCCACAGTACAAGCTTTGCTTAGTTTGATACTGAATTTGGGGTATTGTGAAAGAAATGTTCAAAGATAATTATTTATTTATGAAATTCAGACTTCGAGCATTCCAATCCATGGGCTATTACTGCTAATTTATTAATCAGTACAATTCAATCCTACACCAGTACTTTCTATTTACATTGCTTATATCTTGTCCAAATTAAATCAAAACTGTATTGCTTATCTATTGCAGAATACAATGTATAAATAGGGATTAATTACTGCAATATAATATTGTTTAATTTAATTAATTAATGAATTATGGATTTTCTGTGATGGTGCACAATATAGTGAGGCCATCACTGGTAGATATGGAAACATTGCTGTGTTCCAGTTTAAAGGATAATGTTTCCAGAAAAATTACGGGGCAAGTCTCATATCTTAGGGTGACAGTAGTGCGGTAAACTGTTATAGGCAGTATATATGTCGCAGCCGGATCGTATAATCCGCTGTATTACATTACGGCTAGACGTTTTGAAAAACGGGCCGTTTTGTAATGCGGCGGTTCAACAATTGCGATACATTCTTCAATATGGCGGCCAACGTTTAGCCGCTTTGTACTACTACTTCAATTGTAGGGTGACCATACTTACAAAATAAACAATGAAAATTAATGTATTAATCATAAAAAGCTGACAGATTATCTCTTGCCACATTTCTTACACTTTTTTTTAAACATTATACCTCTCAGATAAAACTTGAAAGCCCCTAACTTGATATTGGTGATGATACACCTAAGAAATATGGTGCACTTAGACAAAGGTCATCATTCAGATTTGACTCCGAGTGGGCTCCCGCCAGAAGCTCTGCGGTCAGCCCTGAGTGTCAGGACCTCCCTTGAGCTTCTGGCTCCCACATTTTTATATACACTATAGGGGTAGTAGCGACAAGACTAGGTGGAGTCGGGGTGCTCCTAGTCGGATCTGGGTCCTTCCTAACCTGCCCGGTCCGATTACCAGTTATTAGTGGTAAACCAACCCAATAATATTGTGTAAGATTCCACCGAACACCAGAATCCACAGTAAGTCCACCTTAGCAATTTAGCAACACACATACTGTTTTCAACGCCATGTTGTTGCTATGTCAGACAGCGCCATGAGTGTTAAGAATCGGAACTAAAGATTGTCAAAGCGGCGGCTAATCTTTCGCTTTATTACATTACGGCTAGCCGTTTTGAATGACGTATGGCGTCGAATACATTCTGGCTGTTTTTAAATCTGGCTATACGTTAAACCGCCGCTTTACAAAACGGCCCTGGTTTTCAAAAAGGCTAGCCGTAATGTCATACAGCGGATTATGCGATCCGGCTGCGACATATATATTTAGATTATTTTACTATCAATAGTGAGGTTATGAGTCTTAACATTTTTTTTTTTTTTTATAATTGTTGTTGGACATTTCATACACAACACCATCTGGCCTACAGTACACAACTAAGTAAAGCTTGTTGCTTTGCTTGGTGTGTTTTGTGCTTAAATAGTAGTTGACAATAGGAATGACAACTAAAGAAAGCTAATTGGTCCGTCAGATTATTACAAAATGTTTTCTTTTGTATCACAAGCAAAAAATTACAAATATACAGTGCTTAGCTGCTTCAATAGATGTCACTTCATTGTAAGATTTTTACGAAGATATGCGCCTGGGGAAGTACCACACCTTTGCCAGTTATTCTAGGTACCACCAAGCAGTAATTTGCAAACATAACTGTGTCCCAGTTTGAAGGGAAGTGTTTCCAGAGAAATTACAGGGTTTAGAGGTTATAACATCTTAGATCTCTGGGTGACGAGCGCAGTGCAGTAATGATTTGGACTCTTCATGTTCCAATAACTATGTGTCACTGTGCTGTTAAGTGGCAGGAATGTTGCTTACCGTCAGCCAAATGTGCCTGCTCGTCTCGTCACTCTTTATAAAAAAATATTAACGCATTTGTTGCACGGTCATGTGACCCCCTCTTGGAGCCAAAGCTGAAACTGCCAACTGCTCCCAAAGTTGGAATTTGATAAATCAAAATTTTTCTTGACAGAAAAATTTATTTTTAATTTATTTTTATTTTAAATAGAATGGTATGGGTTTGACCCAAACATCATCCCAATTTTGATTAATTTTTATATTATAGTAATTAAACCTCAAATTGCAGTGAGAGACAATTTTCTTAGCATTCTATGGATTCACAGAGCGGGTGCCGGGTGCATCATGTGGCAGAGAGAGAAATCCCGAGTAGATCCCGAGACTTGTGACACGAGCGTCGGTTTAAGGGGCCCCTTTCTGATGTACATCAACACTCACTTTCACTACTCGTGTTTCTCTCCCTGCCCAGCCAAATCTGATATGAGCCTACTAGTGCAGCTTTAGATAATCGTTCTAGTATATTTTAGTTATATCGTTCGTAATCGTTCTAGTATATATTAGTTTAGTATAGAAATTACTGCACTTCTAGACAAGCCTAGGTCTTTCAGAGACGATATTCTTAGCATTCCATGGATTCACCGTGCGGGTGCCGGGTCCATCGTGTGGCAGAGAGAGAAAATTCGAGTAGATCCCGGGACTTGTGACTCGGGCGTAGGTTTAAGGGGCCCATTCTGACGTACATCAACACTCACCTTCACTACTCGTTTTTCTCTCCCCTGCCCAGCCAAATCTGATATGATCCTACTAGTGCAGCTTTAGATAATCGTTCTAGTATAGAAATTACTGCACTTCTAGACAAGCCTAGGTCTTTCAGCACGTTAAAAACAACAAAACTCCGTAACCCTCTATAAGGAAATCAGCTTAGAAAACTGTTGGAATGTCAATTGTCATACCGTTTTACAGTTTTGATGGAACAAAACCGACTCAAGTCGGCCATGAAAAGTTCTCACAATTGTATTGTAGTGTATTGTTTATCTTTGGAGTGCATGAACTCAGAGGTGAGTGAACTGGTAACAGTATCATCTTCACCATTATACATAGAAAACACACTTAAAAGCAAACAATATAAAAAATTAGTTTGTATTTTTCAAGGAAATAATTGTACTATAAATCATGACATTATACTTACTCGTATTTCGGTACAGCGGCATCGGTTGAAATCTCGAGGATGGGTTGTGTTTTGCGTAATTTATCGCTTCGCAATAACGATAAATAAGTACTCGTGCATTCCTTGTTAGCGACGCAGTAGACTTTTTCTGAAACAAAGATAAAAAAGAATTATGCAAACACCAGCCAACCTTTAAGGCCAGGTAGTTCTGTCAAATTAGGCATTTAACGCTGTCTTGTTCTGGCGACCGTCACCGACCGCGGAATCGGTGCCACAGTGCAGAAATAACATTAAAATATTGGACTATGTAATTTAAACTCATTTTTTGTTCAAAATTTGTTTATACTGTTTATATTAGTGATAACAATTTTGTGAATTGTGAAGTGAAACGAAGAAATATTAAATTTATCTATACTCGTAGATATACAAAACTCAACCTTTTCTTTTTGGTCACACTATAAGTTGAGAACGGCTTTTCCAATTTCATGCATCTTTTTAAAATGTTTCCTAATAATTCACAAGTTCGTCAAAATTTTTTAAAAATGTGCTGAAACGTAATGAAAGGCCAGTAAAAATATAAGGTTTTTTGGTCAACTTTGCACTAAATATCTAAACCAATTTTTTTCTATGAGGTAAAAATCACTTACTGAGCATAAAATTACAAAATGCTCACAGATCCAGGTAGAGCTTCAAACGCCAATTGAAAAAAACTGTTTTCGCCGATATTTTGGACACTATATATTTTGACAATAATTGTAGAAAATAAAATTTTGCATCTTTTGTTGATAGTCAACTTTTTTGTAAAACTTACCGTTTACGATTTATAACCCATTTAATGATACGATTGCGATGATGCCGATAATAGTGGATGTAAATGATGTAGTCTACGATGGAACTTGTTTCTCTAATAGAAACAAGCACAGTGTACCTCGTAAACCCAAGGTTCGAACCTTCGACAAAAACCCACTCTGGCAATGCGTTTCACAGCTTAGTTCTTATTACAAAAGTGGAGACCAAACTCTTCGTTCAACTCTTCAATCATGATGATGAACGGTGCTGTTTTTTCGAGCAACGAGCAATATGATAGAAAACTTTAATTTAAAAACCACGACTACAAAAAAATCTACACGTAAAAAAATATTACCTACTATCTAAGGACACTTTGGCGAGTCAGACTAGTCTTAGAATATCTTTGTTACCCAAATCCATCCAGCCGTTTGGAAGATATGTGGAAATAAAAGATTTACAAACATAAAAGATACGCGCGAAATACATAACCCTTCTTCCATTCCGGTAAAAAGGGACATGTTTATGCTACTGGGAACAGAATACATAATAAATCGTAATCGGTAAGCTCGAAAAAAAAGTTTACTGGCAACAAAAGATGGGAAATTTTATTTTCTACAATAATAATAGGCTTTATAACTTTTTCAGAATATCAGCCAAAAACGTTTTTTCGAGCTGGCGCTTGAAGCTCCACCTGGACTTGTTATTATTTTGTGATTTAATGCTCAGGAAATGATTCTAAACCTTATATGAAAAATACGAATCGGAAATTTAGTGCAGAGTTAAATTCTACGAGTAATTTTACTGCCTAAAAGGCTTCTTATCAAATTTGGTCGAGTGTCTAAATTTCTATGAATAATATTATCATTTTCATACAAAAAAAAAAGAAAATACAATAAATTTTGGTGGTGTCACAAACTTGGAAAAGAAATAAAAAAAATAAAAATTCTAACAAAACCATACGTGTGTGTATCTATGGAAAGGTGTTCAAATTTTTCAATTTCAATTTCAAGTTCAATTGTATTGAAGTTCCTAACATTTTTTTTCTAAACTGAATAGTTTGCGCGAAAGTCTCTTCCAAAGTGGTAAAATCTGTATGTGAGGACTTTTCTTCCAAGTACTAAGTACCTTACTACCAAAGAATTTACCTAAATGGCATATACATGCAAGTTAGGTATCATATGTAATCATTTGTATTAGGGGATTTACGCAAGGGATTTCTCCCCTCTCATTATTTCTTTATCCCGATCTCTGATTTAACGAACGAATATTTTACCGATACTTATCTATTTTCCATTGCATCCGCATTGAATTTTTTACTGATGTGGTATCGACGTCAGTTATTTGAGACTCCCCTTTTGGTCTATAACATAAAGTAAACAGAGTACTAATTAGTATCAGCGTCTATTTGCAATTCCAATGAAAACGGTATCAAAAAATTAAGATCATAGCGTGCTTCACTAGTAATACCTACTGATATTGTGATACTGTGGCACTATGATCGTAATAACTAAAATTTATCGGTTGTCAAAATTGCAAAATCAAGCACAGGTCCGTCGTCCGTGAGCGCCGAAACGCGACTGATCAGGCTTGCCGAACGGCGCGCTATATATATGGTAGATAATAAAACATAGTGAATAACTGATACTTTTTATCAAGTCAAACTCTGCGAATGCATCTATAACTTTTTAGTGGCTTTCGTTGAGTATAAAAATTTAGTAAAAAAAAACATTAGTTTGGTCATAAACTTGTAAAAACTTTTTGAAAAGGGGTAAATTTGGGATTTTTTTCTATCAAGTAAAATTCATTAAATCGTGTTACTGACTGCGAATCACACTAGATTAGATCCTTAACTATTACATATATTTTTTTCAGAGTTGAATACACTATTTTAAAGGTCTTAAAGTTGTTTTAAAAATTCAAAATTACGGCCCACACGCCCTTAAACAAATCAAAAAAATTGCATCGAAATCGGGTCTTTCATTCATCATTTTACAACAGTCATAAAATTGAATCTTCTTTACTGATCAAATACAAATACAAAAATCTTTATTACTGTTTGCAGGTAAGATAAGATGATACAAAACATTTAAATAATAGGGAATATGCATGCATTTTTTTTATATTTTTAATTCACTTTTTACATTATTATAACACAATAAAAAATATAAATACTCTTGTAAATGTACAAATTGATTTTTAAAATAATATTTAAAATATCGAATATCCAGTCGAATATAAACGCCGCCATCTTTCCCGCGCCTGCATGACGTCACAGGCCACGACCTGTGTTTGTTTACTACAAGTGTTGCAGTTACTTTGTACCGATTTTTGAGTTGTGCTAGCTAATCAAACGATGGAGAACACGGACTTTTCTCTCTAACACTATGACATACACATAACAGAAAACATGCCATGTGACGTCACATTTGGTTTCGACAGATAATAATGCGTTTCGCAAACTTGAATTTCCCGCGCCTATTTTGCACTTTTTAAATAATATTTTTTATAAGTAACTAAATAATAAAATAATTGTTTTGGCATAATGGCGGGACATTAAGGATTCTACGAAAAAAAAATCAAGCCAATTTAAACTACATGCATATTCCCTATTGACCCATACAAACTGGCCTCTTCTTCTAGAGGCATGCAATATGTCTGGCAACGCAGTTTCCATTGGTCTGAATTTATACAATGATAATAATAGTCAGCTGATAAAGTCTTCTTCTTTTTTCATTTTTAACTTTTAATCGGTTGTATCATATATGTCATCTCATTCATCGTCTATTAATTTCTGGCTGCTATCCCGTTGTGCTATGTTAGTGTGATATGTTTGGTGAGCACAATTACGCCAACGTCTTGTGCTTCAGCAGGATGCTGTTATGGACTTTGACAAGTGTGTGGTTTCATGTAGAATCCAAGGTCTTGCAGTAGTAGCTCCAAATAAAAATATTGATTTTGATGTTTTCTACCTCTGGATCATCTTTAGAGCGGTTTTAGAACTTCAACCTGTTCTGAACTATTTACAAAAATAAATCTGATCCATCATTTCATACATATTCACTTAAATCAAGTTTCATTTCGCGTGTACTAGACTAAGGAGAACACATGTTCTAAGCCGAAAAGTTGTGTTCTACTCATTATTATGAACGAATGTTATACTGCGGTGATAAATTTTGCATTCGTAAAAGAAAACCAACTATCTCAAAGCAAAGAAAATGTAATTAATCCGTCAGAAAGTTTATTATTTAATTTAAAAAGAAAATACTGTACTTGTATTTTTTCTGTAATGTTTGCACTTTACTGCTTGGCGGTAGAATAACTGGCAAAGGTGTTGCACTTCCCCAGGCGGACTCTGCCAAAAGTCCTACCACTACTTAAGTTTGATGGTCTATAAGTCGAATTTTAATAATTTGGTAAAACAAAAAATACGTGTCGCGTAGTTTTTCATACTCTACCTGACAGACTAATTAGAATGGTAAATTTTTTACCCAGTCATCATTCCAATATTATAAGTAGTTAGTATTATATTATATTAGTATTAATTATAAGTAGCTTCCGCTCCTTGTCTTCCTATTCTTCATTTCTCATTTTACATCCTGATAAGGATCCATAAGGATCGCTTTTATATACTACTTATACTGTGCATTTTTAAAAGCAAGAAGGATTAAATAATTAATATATCAATGCCCTGTTGTCACGCCTAAGGAATAGCTATTTTTTTGTTGAAGAAAGTTGGTGTTAAATGTTTCTCCTAAACAATTTTCCTTTTTTTTTTTTTAAGGAATTTGCTTTTCGCTCTTGTAAAGATGTTCTGGTTAACCTTGTTTTGGCAATTTTCATTGATTTAAGACGGCACGAATTTAGCATAATCAAAGTCAAGGTTTCATACCGAAATCGCCGGATCTAATTTGTCAAAGTCAGGCATTGGATTCTTTAACAGCAAACTTAAAACGCAAAAGATGTTCTGGTCTTAATAACTTGACTCATTGGACTTGATAGCATAATATCATAATATCCCAGGACACATACGATTGTAATCAAAGTGTCTTGTTTTTCGAACTATATGTATTTTTAATTTAAGATCACCAGAATATTTGTGCATTGTTGAGTTAGCTCTTACATAATAATATATACCGTCTGTTAAACAATTTTGTCAGGACGATTTATCTGGTTTTGTAGAAATGTTGATACTTAAATATAAATCGTGCGCATCTAGGCGAGAATAGTTTGTAATATTGGGTAGTTTATCATTGGTGCTTATTTTTGTTTAGGATAGAACAGACCGAGAGACAATGTTTTTTTTGTATATCTCTACGACAAAATGTAGCCTAGGATACAGAATCAGACAATGAGATGCGGAAGTTGACAGCGGCGACCATATTAGGGGAGCTCTTGCCATACCAACCTACAGGACGAAACTCCTACCAAACGTGTACCCTTAACACAGCGCGTATCTTAATTTATGCCGAGCCGAATAATTGACGTCATATGCATAACTAAAACGTCAACATTGTTATTTCCACTCGCTACGCGGACGCATAATTCTAGCCATGACATAGCAAAACAGAACTACGAATTAAGAAGATCTTAAGAGAGCAGTGCAGCTTCAGTTCCCATTGTAAATAGCGCTGTTAGAGACATGTGCAATGTGCATCAAGACTCCTCGTGACATCTACTGGTTTCGATAACGCGCCATATCACACAGATTGTAGACGAGCGTGAAGCTCCCGTATAGGGCTATATACCATACGTATACTTGAGTATATCTGCAATATTGCTAGTCTTTAGCGTTTAATTATTGTGAGAGTCTTTTAAAGTTTATTTAGTGAAGAAGCAAGAGTACCTAAATAATGTGTTTTTAAAGTTCGATATTTACCGCTTCAAAATGTTGTCATAGACTTCTGTAACTTAATCCTTAAGTAGCATTCACAGCTTCTGTCGCTATTATTATTTACTTAGCTTCTTCATCTTTTGATCCTCTTCAATCTTGCGCAACAGGCCAAGGCACGGCTTACTATTTTGCGACAATGACAGTAGAAAAGAACTATAAATAAATTGAATTGATGTAATCCTATTTATCGACCGATATTGCAACTTTGTTTAAATTAAACTAGCTACCTCTTGTTGGCGTATTGAGGATAGAAGTGAAACCGCTGCTAAAGGCTTTTCTATAAATATTTCCGCATTAAGAAATGAAATACGCGAATCGAACTAGGTTACCACTGGATATGAGAACGTGAAATCCAATTCAGCGTTGCCATTCGCGCGGCAATTGCTGTATATTGCCGCAATCGAGATGTCATAAATGAATAAATACACTACAATTTTAGAAACCTCCATTTCAAAATATGTCATACTTTTATTAGTAGTGGTACAAAAGATATTGACGAAATTTAGTAATTTTCTACTTTATTGATACAACTTTGCGCAGAGTCCGCCTTCTGTTTCTGAAAGTGGTCGCATTATATCAAAATTTTTTTTTTAGATCTACTTATTCAAACTATTTAAGAGGTAAGACTGTTTGTTAACTGGCAAAGGCGTGGTATTTTTTTTTTTTGCCACACTTTTGCCAGTTATGCTAGCGCTAAGTCATACATACATTTACTTATTGTGTAGCCTACGGTTAGTTTCGTTGCTAGTTTGGACCCCGCGCCGTCTCTGCTATCTCAAAGTTTGGAAGGCTGTACAAAATGTTAGAGTTATTTAAGGTTTGGCCTCAGATGATATACTGCCGCAGATCAATAAAAAAGGCATAAGCCACGTTTCTACGGTAGTTCTAAGTTTCAATATTTTATACGGCAGCTTTGCCATTTTCCCATGGCAACTCTATGTCAATGCAATATAATCTGCATGCGCCCGTTCTCTGCGACCGAGCATGCCATGGATGTAGGTTTGCCTATTACGCATGATAGCCCATGCAAATACTGGATTATTCAGATAGGGCCTGTTAAGTCCAACATAAAACGGGTGCACCTATGGATTTAGTGTGTGTTACCAGTTACCGGTTACCGATGGTGCGTTTTTAGAAAACACATACTGTAATTTTTTCAACAAATGAAAGTACATTTGATAAAAAAAAATATAACAAAATGAAAGATTGTCGCCATCTTTAGGCGAAATTTAAAACTATATTTAACACGTATATTTTAGTTATGAAAACGCTTCATAACGACAAAGCTGACGTTAATATTTCATTTTGGTACAGATATTTGATATTCATACGTTATAATTCAATCATTAATTTTAATCATAAAATTTTGCTTTTGAGCAATAAGGCCGCCAATTAAGAGCCTCACTTATATCGACTAAGTTTTTAGTTTGTGTGCTTCTTTTGTTTATGTGGTTTTTAGTATGGACTTTACTTTTTAAAATATTGTAAGCAATGCTTTTTTACCCTGCTTGGCCCAGCAACGGTAATTCTTGTAATAAGCTCCTAATAAGCGCCTTTCGGCTCAGAACCTGAACTGTTCAACCCCATATTACTTTATACTGGCTTATTGTCAGATGCTTTACAAGGGCTTGCATCGTGAGTCAGGCACTCAGGCATTCCGATGGACATCGCACCATTGTGACGTAACTGAGGCTTCCGCGAATGTCTTAATTTGGGTGTTATTTGGGCCATGGGGTTTCCTTCTAATAAAATTATAGTACTCTTTTATTTTGAGTGAAATTAAAGAGATTGATATTGCAAAGTCGTCAGTAATTTTGGTAGATGACCGTTATTTCGTGAGTATAATGAATTCTGAGCGCACTTTTTCCTTGTCTTTTTTTTAACGTGTGCTTTTCAGAAATACATCATCATATCTTTTGTGCATAAATTAATTAAAAAATTACACAATACCCAATCCTAGGGTTGGTTACAGAGTACGAATATTTATACCATTACTTTGTTTAGATACCTGTATACTTGAAAGTGTGTATGTGTACCACAAACAACTTGACCAACCCATACCTAGCTAGCGTTTTACCTTTTTATGCTCAAATAAACGTAAATTGGAACGTTGATGGATAAAAATGTGTAGGTGATAGGTATACAATGGTAGTCGTATTAGCAGACAAACTCTTTTTTTTACCTGACTGCGCGACGCAAAGGAGTGGTAATGTATTTATCAGTATGTAGGTATGTATGATTCTTTGATGCACTATACAGACTAAACGCCTGGGCCGATTTTTATGATTCACACGGCAATCGATTCCTTTTAGTCTCGCGAGTGACACTAAAGACATGACATTAGTGTAAATTCAATATGGCGGCTACCGGACGCCATTTTGTCCAAATTAATAAAATGAAAGTCAACAAACTATGTCAAGAAGAGTATCGTTGAATAGGTATTTAAAAATAAATTATTATTCTACAGCCAATATAATTGTTCAATGGATCCCGACTGTTCAGTTGTTATGTTCCCTTACTAGAATATATTTTATTTTGTGCAATAGTATTAATTCAATAACATATTATAGAATTCCACCAGACCACCACAAAGACCACCAGAAATCTAAGTGCTTGTTTTATTCTTTTCAGTTTTTATAGCATAAAAGTTTACGTAGTTTGGTTCACTTTTTATGCAGTCGGGTCTTTTGAGACTAAGTTCCACAAGGTATATATATTTTTATATTTATTTAAGTATATTTAAACAGAACGGACGAACTTGCGGGTAGATAGATTAGTCAACAGTGAGACACATCCTAATATTCCGAGAGCTGTTGTAAAATTTTGGGTAGGTACCTTATTTGAGGCAAGCTGAAAACTTGTCACATTAGCTCTCCTATTATTACTCCCCAACACGGAGGTGCAGACGTGGCTTGTAAGAGCCGGGACAAAATGGATCCATACATTTATAACATTTTTGTTTTATTTTACCAGTCAGGTCTGCACCTCCGTGTAGGGATATATTAGGAAAACTATGTGACAAGTTTTCAGCTTGCCTCAAATACCTACCCAAATGTTGCTACCAGAGGGTCTACCACCTACTAAAACTGTCTTAGCTTTGATATTGTCGTCCCTTTTTTTCGCTTGAAATGATAGAGGCAGCAATAGCAAGGCCAAAGCAGATTTAGATAGGCGGTAGAAGAGCAGTTCTCGGAATATAACCACATCCCACCATTAGTTTTGACTTACACCAATTTAACAGACTAATTCAGGTCATGACATTCGAAAGTGAAGGCAATAAGGCACAGAAAGTACTCCCTCAACTTCCTAACCCACTGACCTACGTAAAAGGATGATGAGTCAACGTGACAAAGCTGTACAAATTGTTTCTGTTGTTTTAAGGTGCCTTTCGCTTGGAAAGTTTTGTTTGGCTGCGTAATGACATTTTCAAAAAAGACTGAAACTCATTATTAACTTTTTGTATGGCATTGTAAAAATTACGAATTTCGTCGAATCAAATAAAAAAAACGCTTCAGACTGAGAATAACCGTTTAACAGGTACGGCGCTATGTACAGAAATTTGCTGGCCTCGTGGCTTAGTGGGTAGTAACTCTGCCTGCGAAGCCAAGGGTCGTGGGTTCGATTCCCACCCAGTGCAAATGTTTGTATGATGAATTCAAATGTTTGCACTGGGTCTGGGTGGTTTCTATTTATAATAAGTATGTATTTAAAACTATATAAGTAGTGTATCAGCTATCTGGCCGCCATAGTACAAGCTTTGCTTAGTTTGGGGTCAGATGGTGTTGTGTGTGAATTGTCCAACAATATTTTTTAATTTATTTTATTTATTTACAGAAACAGGGTTTTTCCTGATGGGTACAATGGGTTTATTTACGTAAACGCGCTCAATTGTAGACCGCGTCGTTGTTTAATATCAGGCTAAAAGGCGGTCAAGAATAAACCGATTATAAAAGACAAATCAAACTAATATAACACGTCAGTTATTGTAACTTAGTACTAAAGGTTCCTTCCAAATGTTGAATGTCGCCCTTAACAAGACTAGAGCGCCCGCAGTCGCGAGTCTGTCAGTCAGTTTCTGTGTCGCCAGTTCAATTGTTTTTTTCTTCTCATGTCACAAAA
Source organism: Ectropis grisescens (assembly GCA_017562165.1). Taxonomy (NCBI): domain Eukaryota; kingdom Metazoa; phylum Arthropoda; class Insecta; order Lepidoptera; family Geometridae; genus Ectropis; species Ectropis grisescens. Next base: position 5,243,792 of record CM029771.1, on the reverse strand, counting down.
ATCCTGACGCGCCTAAAGAAGTTTTAACTTCCAAACCTCCTTATTACAGCTCTCTTTTGTCGTCGGGGGTTAAAAATAGGAATATAGCCTAGCGCAATGGCAGGAGTACAATCTAAGCCACTTAAGTTGTTAGTGGCCAACTATCATCGGGTTCTTCAATTAGGTCACGTCATTTCACGACCGAAGCAGTCAATAGTTCGAAGAAATTATAAATAATTCCTATTGTATGTTTTAAACCGTAAAGCAGGACAACATCAAACTAATATTCATTTAAAGGTATACGTGTATAATGCGTCAATTATGCAGGCGTAATTTTATACCAACATTCTGACCGGGTCGGTCAATCGTTCTAAGAAATTTAGAGAAATTCCTATTGTATGTTTTAACAGGAAAACAAGTTAATATAAAACCATTGATATAAATAAGAAAAGGTTAAAACTAAATAAATTAGGCGTTTTGAGAAGAGACTAAACATAAAGAGACATAAATTGATTTAAAAATATATTATAGGCAGTCTATCTTACACTGATGGAAGGTAGAGGAAAGAGAAACCGGCTCGTCTCCCAGTTGTGGGGTGGATGCCACGGCGTGAGAGGACCGGTATTATGGTATATTTTTGACGTACGCATCTCTGTCCTCTTCGGACAGTCTTATGGCCGATTCATCCAGTCTCGGCTTCCGTGTCAACTGTTGTCACCCACCTAGACTTGTGGTAGCTGGGCTCTTCCTCTCGGGGCAGCCCTAGGTGCCCAGGTGGACACTCGTCCATACTCCACGGATAGTATGCGATCTTGTGATATGCCCTACCTAAGTCCACTTCTTCGCCGAAGAAGAAATAATAATAAACTAAACATACATTTAACTCGAATTTAAACTTTTATTTCCCTAACTTGTTAAAATGTCATTGTCAGTATCTTACTAATTGCATTAAAGGAGACAGCGATAATTTAAACATACCGTTTAATTTACTGTGCTTGTTTACAGTTTTAAGAACTAAAAATCTTTTGTTTAAATAGCCATTTTTTACATTTTTGGAGATGCGATTGTGGAGAGACATAAAATATACGATTTTTAAGTAGTGTGAGAATAGTAATACAGTACCTATGTTGTGTAGAACTAAAAAATATGTTTCACCATGCAGATGTTCATAATTGCTTATCAGACGACCCACATTATTGCGAAGACTAAAATATTGGTTAGTAATATCAAATATCAAACACACAAAAAATAGTTAATAAATATTGGAGGATATTTTTCACACAACCATCTAGTCACGTACCTTTTTTCTTATGGCTTCCATTTCGGGAATATCACCGCAATTTCGCCAGTGTCCAGCGTTTGAACATTGAGAGTGTCGTAAAGCAAATACTATAGAAACCGATGAATTGGCATTCATAAAAAAAAACATACTTATTGCAAATAAAAAAAAACACCAGAAACAGAATGACCATCCATGTTTATTATACATGTTTGTCTTAGGTAGGAATTGAGTCGCAAGCAGATGTAGTCAGTAGGAGCACAGTGTCAGGTTTATATTAATACCATGTACTCTTATAATTAAGGTGCCAACTAACTCCGATAGATATGTTTTAGCAAAACATTTTTGTCTGACAACATGTTTTTGAATTGTTTAAATTACATATCGCAACACTGAGCTACGAAGATGCGCGGTGCGCGCGAACGATTGTCATTGCCAAACTGATGAAAATAAAAAATACAATAAAATGGAGCTAGTTTTTCAAAGTATAGCTTGGTTTAATTTCCATAGAACTGAACCTCATTTAAGTAACTAGAAGCGCCATCCACTCTTACCCGCGTATTTACCGCTGCCGCTTGAATTGAGCAACAAGCATTCAAATTTGACATTTCAAATATTAATAGGATGAAAAATCACCTAGTGCGCAGCTATTCGCGCATAACAGGCAAAGATCTACCGTAAATAGCAGTACATAGATAGCTATCTGGTTTGCGTATTCAGAAAATGGATGTGAAACTAATGGTAAATTAATCCAAAGTTGTTTAACTCTCCTGTCTACAAAAAATGGAAAAGCCAAGGAAGATATTATTCTTTGCCATTATCACCAACATGTATATAGCCTAGCAGCGCCCCGCGGATTTGCTCGCGTAGTTTAAGTAGCCTGTGTTATTCCCGATAATAATCTAACTCTGATTCAAATTTCAACCCGATTCGTTCTACTGTTCCGACGTGATTGAGTAACAAACTTAAACTTTCACAATATTATATATTAGTAGGAAGTTGTATGTTTGTGATATTTTAATACTGTACATTTTCATTTATATATATTTGATATGTACTTATTGTAAAGTAGAAGGCGTAGTATAAAAACGGAAAGTTATTAAGTTATACGTATTTTCTACTTCCTGTTTCAGACAGCATAAGTAGACAATTTTGCCAAAACATAATAACTAAAAAAAAAACTTATATCAGTATCTTTGCCATTTTGAGATGAAAAAATTTTATGTACGACTACATACATAACTTAAATAGCCAAGAACATCCGCACGGAAATTAACCTAATTTAAATTATAAAAAAAAACTGCATCGAAATTGGCCCTTCCGTTTGAGGTCTACGGTGCCACAGACAGTCACACACAGACAGACAGACAGAAAGGCACACAGACAGACAGATAGACATCGACTTTGGAAACTACGTGAGTGAAACCGGAGGGCGTTGCCATGAGCATGGCCATCAGGGCCAATGGGAAATGCTGAATGGGAATAGGATTTCTATATGACCAATGGCCATGGTCCCGAGTTTACCTGAAAAGTTCTTATCATTCCCGAGCGTGACGCTAGAATTCAATTCTCAGCCCACGAGATTCCAACCCAAAATCTGTCTTAGGCGCACCAACTTAAGTTTTAACTTTAAAATTGAATTCAGATTTAGTATGATATAGATAGGAGAGCATGTAAGGTCTGTGACAAATTTGGATAAAATGATTGTGAAACAATATTACTCTATAATTTATCATAGTCGAATTCTGTACATTGAAGATATTTTGAAAATTTTTTTTTTGGGGCACTCCATAGTCTATACTGATGGCGAAACTGCATTTTTTTTCTTTCATGTCTGTCTGTCTGTCTGTCTGTCTTTCTGTATAGGGATCACGCATCACGCCGAAACTACTGATTCAATTCAGCTGAAACTTGGCATGATTTTAGTTTATACTAAGGACATTGCTGTAGGCTACTTTTGATCCCCAAATTCTGATCGGTTTTCTTGCGGGAGGAGGTGAAAGTCAGAATGTGTATTTGGTTGTAACTCATGTTTGCGTTGTTTAATTTCATTAATTCTTTTTTTGTTAGAAAGAACACATTTTTTATATTGTTCCATCAAAATTTGAACAATATCGGTCTGTTGGTTCGGAAATTACACAAACATTAAATAATAACGACACGCGCGGCGCGTTCGGTACATACTAACTTCTAAGTATTCTGTGTATCACAGACGATCCACAGAATATCTAGATTCTAGAAAGTGCCCACGTGATCGCGTCGCGTTGTCTTGGATGACAAAATAATTGTCAAAAATATATTTTCGGGTGGAAAAACAAACATCATTCGGTTATAATCGACTTCAAACAAGGAGGATGTTCTCAATCGGGTTGCATGTTTTTTATTTGGTTTTATTTTACGCGATAACTCCGCTAATTGTTAGTTGATTTTGATAATTCCTTTTTTGTTTGGTAGAAAATACTTCAGAGGTGATCTCAGATATCGAAAACAGGGAGGTAGTTTTTCAAATATCAACAAAAAACTAAAAACAGCTTAGATTTATCTGTACGACATAGTTATACCTTCTTATAAAATTTAGTCGAATGACAGAATTAAATTACCTGTCATTGAAGTAGATTTTTGTATTTTGGAGAAAACATATCAGCATAATAAGTAGCAGCATAAACAACCCATTAAATGTTCCCACTTCTGGGCGTCGGGGCCTTCTCTCGCTAGGAGAGAGACAAGGCTATAATCCACCACGCTGGCCCAGTGTCGGTAGGTGGATGACATATGACATATGACTTAGAACTTAGATTATAGGTAGATTTCGGTTTCTTCACGGTGTTTTCCTTCACCGTTTTAATTACCGGCATTACGAACATGACTCTGAAAAGATAGTGGTGCGCGTGGTTTTGAACCCTGGGTCTCCGGATCGACAGTCGCCGTTCTCCTGACTAGGTCAGCTGTAACTTACTAGACCAGCCGTAACTTATTAGAAAACGTATTATTTAAATCCAAATACTGTTTAAAATTTAAAGGTAGTGTTCAACAAGCTTCGGTGACCGAAGCAGATCGTTGTTAGGGTTCCGTACACAAAGGGTAAAAACGGGACCATATTACTGAGACTTCGCTATCCGTCCGTCCGTCCGTCCGTCCGTCTGTCACCAGGCTGTATCTCAAGAACGGTGATAGATAGACAGTTGAAATTTTCACAGACGATGTATTTCTATTGCCGCTTTAATCATGGCGGAACTTATCAAGTGATCGGGTTGAAATTTGAAATAGAATTAGATTACAGTCTGGAAGAACACATAGGCTAAACATTGCCTATGTATAAGTACTCTATGTATTACGTAACAAACATCCAAACAGTGACATTCATAATATTTACAGGACAACGTTGGAACGGCTGAACATATTTGGATGGAATTCGAAACACACGTAGTTTGAACTCAGAAATAACAAATCGGTTACTTATAGGTTACTGTGACGTAGGAAAGACTACGCAAATTTGGTAGAAAATTGAAACAGAAATAACTCATAGTCTGAAATACCACATTTATGTATTTATTACCTATCAACCTGAAAAGAAGCATGGGCCCTAAGAAAACAAATTTTAACTATCACGTCAAAACGGCACAACGATATGGGTTGACATACGAAACACAGATAGTTTAGAGTCTAAAATTTCACATGGGGTAATAAGTCTACATTTTCATTTAACTCCATTTTAATATAAGCATATATTTTCGTAAGGAACTTGATGTGATGGTAAGGTAAAAGCCAAAAATTAAAAATATATGCACCCGTTTTGGCGTAGATAATATAGGTGATTTACGTTCACAATCAAAATAACAAGCAACATAATATTCTAATTAGACGGCGCTAATGCCAGTTTAAATCTAAAAGCACTAAAGGCCATTTAAATCGATGTTTTGCTATTGTGGTATGTATTTTTTCTTTCATCACTAGGTGGCGTTACTGGTATTCTAAATTGTACTAATAAGTTTTTGCTGGCTAAAAGGATTATGATGCCAAATTTGGGTTCTTTCGTTCTTGATTTTTTTCTGTGTTACCTACAATTAAATTCATACATTAACATTTCACTAGGACTTGGCTTACATTTACGGGTTCAACTTGCTTGAATATTATTAAAACTCAACATTTTAATTATTTTGATTCCACACAGGCTTCTTTCAAAATTTTACTACGGCGAAGTCGCGGGTAACAGCTAGAAAACAGCTTACGGATAAAAAGAAATATGTAAGTAGGTTTCAGATCATGCACATTAGCTTCAGACTTTTCATAATGTATCCTATAAAAATCCTACAAACTTAACACTTACGGCTATGTTCGATACTACGAAACCTTACTAAGTATGTTTAATTTTGTTTAAAAAAAAGAAAAATAAAGATGATAAAATTTAATAAATTTTTGTGTGGAAAAACAAATTCACTCAAACTCAAAGGTTTTTCAATGACTACTTATTCAAATATTTGACGTATGATACTTCCAATTAATGTATAAGTCAGTAACATCTGCTTACGCGAACGAAGTTGCGGGTTCAGCTAGTTTTTAAATAAAAGTGTGACATTGACACGTAAAACTGTTCCCATTTCAGGAATTTTTCGCCACGCTGTACTTTCAGCCCGCGAAACTGGTACACGGCGCGAATAGCAAGTCGCGTGGGGGTTCGGAAAGCGGGATTATGAACGGTTTTATTTGCTCAGTTTCTGGGTCGTCGATCTTTGCTGACCTGTCTCGTCTACCGGCGGGCTGACTGCTCTCTTTCACCGGCGAGTAATTTGACTTAGAAACCTACGTCAATGCAAATAATGTTGTTTATCCAAATTTTTGTTTCAAATTCTTTGTAACACCCAAAAAAGGTTTTTACCAACGTATAAAACCGGACTTGACCTTAATTTTGTCTGGTTTTTGTTTTGTTTTGTCAGAAATGTGGATATTTTTAGCGTACTTTACTCAATAATATGAGATTTGTGTTACTCGTATAAACTTTGAGTAAATGTTCGGTATACGGCAGTAGAAAATAACGTACAATGGCAAATACATTTTGGAAACTTGTTCTTCCGTAATTGCTCTGTTCTCTTATTCATATAAAATTCAGCTCGATATTAATGTAATTAATTTAATTTAACAGTACATCGCCCTCCCCTTACTCTTGTTTGGCCCTTTTTAAATTTGGTGTTTTGGCTTAATGACGCATGTAAACCAAAACTTAATCGGCAATCGCGTCTCATCCTTATAAGGTAAACAACGATCGCGTATCATTTATGAGGCATTTTTATGCATGAAGCTAATAAAGGGAATGGAAACAGCAACGAGTAGATAATTGCGTTGATACGAGTATCGGTAGACTGCATGTCTTCCAGTTCATTGTACGAGCGATCGGGGTCGCAGAATAAACGGAAACTCATGTGTGTCAAACGCGAGCCGTGTACGACATCTCGCAGGAAACATTCAAACTAAAACTGACAATATGTATCGTTATTATATTTATAGCCACTTCCTTCTTTTCATATAGGACGCATCGCCTTTTAATGTTATCTACAGCTGCTTCATAATTATTTTTGTTTGACTTTTCCTATAAGGAAACATCCTAGTTTGTGTTTCAGTGAATAGGCTTGATGAATAGTCGTTAATCAAATAGCATAACTCAATTAAGTATGACTAGAATGGATTAAACATATCTCAAACAGGCAGTCCCCTGTTGCAATAAAACTAACTTAATCTGGTCTAAAACCTCTAAACCAATGCGAAACAAGGCAGAGAAAAAAGACTCCCTTATTTGCATTCCAAAAACAAAGCATGACTGACAGGATTAAATCCAGTGAGTACTACAATCGGTGAACTAATAAAAAAGGTCAGAATGTCGATGTAACTAGTAGAATCCGAGTCATATTTATAGACAGACCAACACGCGGTTTTATTTATCTAGAGCCGCCCACCCGGCTGACTCTGTTCCGCCGCGCGCGCAGCGCAATCCACGTTAAAAAACTTAATGTACCATTATGATTTATGAACTCTTTCACGAATGCGAAAGGTAAAATATTTACGTTTTACGACGGATTTCAACTCGACTTGACCGTTGAATCATACGCAAAAGAAGAACCACTGAAACTGGTTTTGAGCTTTAAACAATGGCCATTTTGCATTCAAAGCTTTAACTATAATATTACCTTAATGTGTTCATCTATATAATACCATCTAAGCTTATTCATTATCCCTTTGACTAAGTAACTGTAGTTTGTTGCACAAATTCCTGCAAAATTCAGATTACAACATGCAATCCTACTTGACCACTCGATGCAAGATTTGAACTTGAGCTCTCTGTTTCACTTCACATCAAAGGCAGTGTCGTGTAAAGCGTCACAGTGAACGGACGTGTCGCCAGCTTCAGTGTCACAGTCTGAAAAGGATACACGTTTATTTCGGGATATCGAACTTTTGTTGATCGTTTTTAGATGAGCTGTGTGGACTTGTTACATAAATTGTTGAAAGTGTGTGCGTTATGAGCTCATGAGTTGGCTCCGAACTCACACTGCCGATGACAAGTTCCTCCATAAACTAGCGACTTTCAGACACATGGGACGTGAATCCATACGGTTATCAACCGAAAGATAAACTATTTCGTGCACAGTGTACACCACATGAGTCGTAACCCCATTGGAAACGTGGTGACTGTTTACACGATAAACTTTTGGCCGGATTTCTGTATCGGTTATTTACACTGAAAAGTGAATAATCTGTCAGGTTCTGTGAATACAGTTTTCGTGGAATTAGTGTACGAAAGTTTTGTGTACAAAGTGTAATTTGAAGATGTTTTGAGTGAAGCTTTTGATGTGGTAGCGATGCGGATCCCCAATGGATAGTGAGGGTCGCTTGGTGTTTTGGAAGGGCGGAGTATGGGAAGGTGGTGCACCTACTCTTAATTGCAACACTTGCAAGAAACGCCGTGCAGACAGAATGAGTGCTAACGAGCGTCCACAAGGGTACGTTTTGGAGCCACAATTATAAATCATCTATATATTTTGTTAAACAGCATATCTTTGTTACGAGCTTTGTTACTATCCTGTTGTAAATCTGCTTTGTATTGCTAAGGATTCCACGTTTAGAAATAAATTGGTATTTAAGTACGTTGCAGCTGCACACTTGAGACGTCTGTACTGTGTTCGCACGTAAATAGATGGTTATTTTGCAGAAATTCATTGCATTGTTGAAGCGGTGTAAAATTAGCTCCAAAAGGAAAATAATACTTGCAATGACAATGAATCATTTTGTATGTAGTTAACTATTAGCTTATTTACATCCTGATTTTATTTGTACTCTTTGGTTCGTTTAGTATTCATACATTTAATTCAATTAAATTTATGAATATAATATCCAATATTGGCCATACTGTGACAATACATTATCTTTGTTTTGTTAATTTTAAAAAACAATAAAGTCGCTCAATGACGTAACAACTCGAAGAATTTGTATCAAAACGGATATTGGTTGATATGAATTAACACATGGTCTACTTTTCAACGTCATTTAATATTTTAGCATTTCTGGAAGATAGTGTGATAAAACCGGCTTATCTAGTTTTACATAAATAAGCATTCTACATAAATCACTAGATACGGATGAATTTCTAACTACGTACCGCGGTTTACATATATGCGAATAGAAGTACCTAGTAAAGATTTTACCACCCAATGGGTAATTTTTTTTACAAACTTTTAAAATATCTATGTTACATTTATGTACTCGTAATCAGAAGACTAAACAATAAGTTTCAAGCTTCTTTCTATCTTCAGAAATGCCGAAACCTACGTGCTTTTTTAAATCCTTAAAACTCTTATGTAGCCTATGTCCTCAAGCAATTGGTTATCTCTGTACAAAATTTCATTTAAATCTGTTCAGTATTTTAGGCGAGAAGGAGTAACAGGCAGATACGAGATATACAGAATTACTTTCTCGTTTATAATGTTACTAGCTGTACCCTGCCACGCTTCGCTGTGGCAGATTGTGATGCAAAAATTAGATAAAAACAATCCATGCGGATGCGGATTATATATCATTTTAAAATTTCAGCTCGATCGGTGCAGCACTATTTGAGTTTTTGAAGCGTATACAAACCAAAATAACATTTTTATATATTAAATTAATGTTATGATGTCTTATGTATAAATCCCAAATATTGAAAAACATACTTTAATATTCGAGACTTTTAAGGACGTAAGTAATAAGTTCACCAACTGTTCTTCTTCCTTGCGTAAATCAGAATGCTTTCGTTACTTAATAAAAACAGTGACACGTAATAAAACATCACACATGTTATTTAACAGTCCAGTACGATCTCGATCAATCAATCTCCGTACGTGTTTGAATTTGAACACTTGTGTAAACATTGACTGTGGAGTCCGCTCCTACTCGCAAGACGAGTGCAGTACGGTCGCTTATCACTCAAATACTTATTCATTCCGGCTCATCCTGAATAATGTACCTACTTGAGGTTTTATCAGAACTCGAGCAGGTAAAGATTTTCCTTGAACTGCTTACCTATTCTGAGATCTCGATTGCTACTCAATCTCGAGTGCTTTGTAGGGTAAACCGTCTTTCACATGATCAAATTCTGTTTCTACAACTATTTGATTGAAAATTCTAACGTTCATACACCATAGTTCATTTTTTAAACTTACCTAATGTATTAATACTAAGCTAATGTGTCCGAATATCAAATTTATCACATTTAACGTACATAATAGAGTGGCTTCTAATTGGGAATAGGTGTTTCTTTGGTAGATCAACAGAAAGATGGATGGATTACATAGATTTCGTCGCTGGGGATGCATGAATGAATTTTGACTCAATACCGTGAATACCTCATCGGAGAGAAAGCATAGTTCCAACAATATGAGTAGACAATGATGAGGGTGACACTGATGATGATCTTCATATAAGATAGTGTGATAATGGCTTAATTGTTCATTTTCGATCATAAATAAAGATTTTTGTGAAAGTTCGTGTCATAGGTACAACTTTTATCTCATGATAAGAGACTTCGGATTATTTCTTAAAACGTACATAAAGCATTCAAAGAATGTATACTTTGCTGAAAATAAATAATTTACGAAAGTCGACGGCCATAGTTGAGAGAGCATCATAATATTTACCGAAACTTTCAAAGGAACGCTCGTGGTCGGTGAAATATCGTCCGTTGATATAAATTATTATGAATCGCCGCAGGCGGTGTGGTTTCCCGCCCAGTTTCGATTTTATGAACCTGACTATGAATCGAATGTATTTTTGTGGTGGTTTCTACTGTAAGGCCTTGAGTGCAGGGTTCAAGTTTATTTGAGCAAGTTGCTTTCAATTCCGTACAGTTCCTAATATAATATATCTACTTTACAAATCGTCTACAGTTGCAGTTTCATTGTAATATTAACCTGTCGGTTGCTTCAATAGCGTTTAGCAATTTCTTGGACGCTTTCATTGACTAGCCTCGTGAAAATCGTGTCTCGTGGAGAAAATTGGTGGATTTGTAAGTGTAAGTATGTAGGTATATGTTTGTTCCTACTTATCTCTGTAACGGCTGTACGGATACAACCACAGGATGCAACCATGCAATATCTACTAGAATGCCTACCTGAATTATTTATACCGCGAAGGTTAGTCGCTGCCGCGGGATTTATAATTATTAATTTTCGTGAACCGTATTTGGGGAAAATAAATTATCGTAAGTGAATAATTAGACTTTAATTCAAACGTACCACATATCTGGAAGCACGACTCGCATTATCCATTACCTATCACCTTGTTTAATTTATCGTAGAACAATATAAAATGCGACGTTTGAACTCGTTTGAACTGTCAGGTGCATTGTAGTTTTTTCTAGACCGACTTTTGTTCATGCGGCATTAGAATATTCAATTTTTCAAACTCCCCTGAAATGCTTTCACACATCTGCTTACCGCGCGCTGCAATTACGAAGCGTAAGGTTAACTCTTACATAAACATCGTCCGTAAATCATAACCACCGTTCGTCGAGGTATTATTAGCCCAGAGAGACATTCCTGACAGTTTTCGTATTTAATTACCTTCGTTCACGGTGGCTTGGCCCTTTTTGTGGCGCCATGTTAATGGTTGGAAAAGTGTGAGATGGTACTCGGGGGTAATATTTTAAGTGGCAACTCTTAAAATACTAATTTTGTTAATCAAAATAATATACAGAGTAGATTATTCGTAGTCATTAAACAAAATGATTAGAAGACCAAGGAAGAAGTTACGGCTGGTCTAGTCGGGAGAACGGCAACTGCCGATTCGGAGCCCCCGGGTTCGAATCCCACTACGCGCACCAGGTTGCGGTCTATTTGGACTGAATGTTATACTGTACTAAAACCGTAATGACCAAATCTTAAAATGACCTTTCCCATAATGACTGATTTTGAAATGTACTTACTCTAGTATGCCGGAAAAAAAACTGTCAAATTGAAGTACAGTTAGTAACATTTTTTAAAAGCTTAAAATAAAATAATATAATAATTTTATAACAAAAAAGACTATTTCTATTCTTAATTTTAATATAACTATGATGAACCGGATGATAGTTGATGAAAATGTAGTGATAAAAATTAAACCTGAAGCAAATATATAAGGTGTAATTAATTAATCAGATAAGAAAACTCTTTCCTAAAAGCCACAAAAATATACTTAAGAACGTTATAATCTAGATATTTCAATTAATGCTTCGCTTAGGACGATCTCTTGTAACCAACCGTGCAAATTGACTAAACAATAAATGAAATAGAACCTAAACATGAAAATGTTTATATAACTACCGTCCTGCTTCAGCTTCGCTCGAATATTGTCATATATGTAAAGACTATTCATTGAAATCAAAACTATCCTAACTTTCAAGTTGGATCATACAGCACACGGTGTGCGATTTTGATTAAAATCTGTTAAAATACTCAGGAGTCTATCGCCGACAAACAACGCGACACGTAAGTTATATGTGTCCTTAATATATTAAGAAGATAACACCCAATATGCGGGTATAAAAAAATCAAAATTACTGTCGGATATACTTTTTAGCCATAGATTATTTCTAACCGACTTCATTTTATAGTATAGAGCAGCCTTTCCCAAAGTGGGCGATAACGCCCCATAGTGCGCGCTGCAGGCCTTAAGGGCGGTAAGAGACCCAGGAAAAAATGAGGGGTTGTGTCGAGGCGTGGAGACCTTGGTCCGGTGTGTACTACCTACAGGGTTCATGTCTCATGTTAACTCTTGCGAGCTATAGTAAATAAGTTTCGTTTAGAATTAATGTTGAATCCCTACTAATATAGCTCACAATAATTCATTGAATTTGAAATTATAGTGGTTTTAAGCATGTGAAAAAAATGGGACGCCTGTGCCTGATGGTAGGCAACATGCCTGCGACATAACAGCACAGCGTCACGCAGCTGTTGGAATATTAGGTTCAAATCATTACTCGTACCTAGAACTCCAGTGCCTTTGTCACCCAAAGATCTAAGATCAGAAATAATATGGCGAAAAAGAGAAGATACTGCGACGCTAATTTGTAGAAAATGTGTTGAGAACACGAGCAGGACATTTTTGGTGATGGTACTTTGAAGAAACAATCATAGTTTTCTTGTCAGTGTATTGACCAGAGTATAACTAGCTAGCATGAATGCACTAGCATGAAGTACTGATGTTGAATCTGATTGTACATGTCCCGTCAGACATAATGATTATCAGACATTAGACATCAAAGACATTTCGAACATCAGACATTATGGGAAAAGGTCATTTTAAGATTTGTTCATTACGGTTTTAGTACAATATAACATTCAGTCCAAATAGACCGCAACCGCGCACCACTGTCTTTTCGAAGTCATTTGCGTAATGCCGCTAACTTAAAAACGGTGAAGGAAAACATCGTGAGGAAACCGACATGTACCTAGAATCTTCCGTGGTCATGTGTCGTCCACCAACCCGCACTTGGCCAGCGTGGTGGATTATGGCCTTAACTCTCTCCTTGCGAAAGAAGGCCCCGAGTCCCAGCAGTGGGAACATTTAGTGGGCTGCTTATGCTTAAAACAAAATGATAGAGCCCACACCTTTATAGTCCAGCAAGGTGGGAAATTTTTAGTGGGCTGCCGCTTATGCTAAACAAAATGATAGAGCGCATAATGAAGATCACACCTTTATATCGTCTACCTCCCATCAATAATGTGCAAACAATTCTTTAGTCCGTGTTATGGGGAATACTTGTAGTAAGTAGTCAAGTGGTTAAGATAATGTGAGCGATTGACGGGCGCCATGTGCCATCACTCGTGCGTATTTTCTGAACAAATATAATATACCTATATTTGGCATAATGGTAATTTCATGTCATATTACGCAAATGACATGAATTGATTCGTTACTGCTGGAAAATAAATTGGTGGTATTATCAGTATGCAATAAAGCTCCACCTTAATGCCGATTGAGTATTGTTGTTCTTTGTTCATCGTTATGATTTTTTCTAATTGCGTTTCGCGTGGTGTTCTTGTCGTTCTACTCGATATTTACGTTTATAAATATGTGTAGCTAAAATTATTCTCCAGAAGATTCGAGTATTGGCTTTGCATCCACCAGCATAGCTCATTTTTTTCTGATCGGATGAGAGAGGCCTCATCATATCTGTTAGCCCATTTTAATATGTATTGTGCTTTACAACTTTTTTTTACATTTTATTTTCTCAGAATCAATCAAATGGTTTATACATGAGCCTTGGTTATAATAAGCGTTAACGTCACGAATCGATACGGTCTAGGACAAGGACAGTGAAGCGTCTGACTGATAACACAAGTGAGGCGTCCAACCGAAACAGGACTTGCCGAAACCGAATCCGAACGTTCAGTAGTTTCACTTTCGGTGGAAACTGAAGATTAGTTAAAAATCTATTGTTTATTGACATTTGCCTTATATTTGCCATAGGTACAGTCCGGCTATCTTTCGTAGTGGTAAGGCGTTTTGCTGAGTCCCCCTGGGAAGTACCCTTTGGCAGTTATTCTACGGCCAAGCAGTACAAACATCATTGTGTTCCGGTTTGAAGGCAATGTTTTTAGTGAAATTAAAGGGAATTAAGATAGAACATCTTATATATCTGGGTGACGAACACAGTGCACTCTTCATGTTCCAATAGCTGCGTGTCACTGTGCTGTTATGTGGCAGGCATGTTTCTTCCCATCACGTACATGTCCTGCTCGTCTCGTTATTCTATAGTCTATACAACTAAAAAAATATCTGTAGGCTGAGGATGGGAGCTACAAACGAGATAGGTGGAGAGTTCGTCTCTAAAATCTCAATAGTTTGTGTGAACTAAGCTTCCGCATATTTTCTGCTGAAATTGAAACTGGTGCCGAAGCTAGATGCCGAAACTTGCCAAAACCGAACTTTCGGTCACTACAAACTACATAGTGTACAATTCCTAATCTAAAAAGACAAGCCCAACTAATCGTATTACATCTAAGTTCAGTGGAAGTCGTAAAAATTGGTCGATTACTGCTGAGGGCGGCCACGACGATAAGGGGTCATTACCACCATTCTTATATTATAGCGTTTCCCTGCCTATCACGTTACATGAGTATAAAATGTAATACTTTCACTGATAAATGTGGACATTAAAACTGGGGGAAAGTTTACTTTGCCCGTATTGTGTTTTGTTTCATGTTTACTATTTTGTTGACTCTGTGTTGATAACTTATTCGTATGCATCGATCGTTTCGGAAGCCATTGTACTTAATTGAATTTTTGAAACGTGTTTTAATTTGAACTTCATATCATTTTTCAATACTTATAAGTTTACCAATTTTCTCCTTATTTTAGTCCTACTTGTAGGTTTCTATCAGCTTCTTTGCGTCATCGAATTGATTTCGAGTGAATTGTCGGAAGCATTTTGTTAAACGGCACAGGTATCGTGTCGTTCCCTTTTGTTGGCATAGGCCATGATAATACGCGTAGTTTCTTTTACTAAACTAAAAAAAAAACACTGTTCGTAATTGTGTGTCATATCGGCTTGTCATTTGATGGGTGGTCGGAGTGGTGGTCCGGATGTTGGGCTGATTATTTCAATAACAACATCCGCTTAGCCATGTCACAGTCTTCCAGATGGGCAGAAATAATACCGACCGATTTCCCACATTTAGTACTACACAACGAACTACCAATACGACATCATTGTTTTGGCTGTTAATGTTGATATACTTCTGGTGTGCGTGGAAGAGAAGAAGATTGGCATTTGAAAGAAAGGAAAGTTGGACGTTATAAGTAACGTCGTGCGCGTTCTTAATCTAAAAAGACAAGCCCAACTAATCGCTACATTAGTATATCTAAATTCAAGAGATTGCACACAACAGTGAAGATTTAAAAAAAGGAGGGATTATTTTAAACTAGCCCAGTTATTCACTAAACAGTCTTATTAACTACGGGATATTTTCTGTGGTTATGTCGTGGAATGAGTTCTCTGTACTTCAATGCAGTTTTATGCATAATATGAATGGAAGAACTGACGAACTCAATAATTGACACAAAAGTTTCTGATCACGGACAGATAGAACTACCCTTTTTCTTAGTCTTTGGCGTAATTAATACGATTAGGAGACGCCTTTCAGAGATTGATACAGTTCAGAACAGTAAAGATAACAAACAGAAAGAAAGGTCACGCAACCAAGATATTGGCATATAACAAGAAAAGTGAAGATTGGAATCTAAAGGAGACTCGTTCTATGCAGTGACCTAAATAAATTGATTAGTAGTGATACTTTATGCTTGGTACAACTAAACTTTCAAAATACTCGTACACCAAACAATAACTATTACAAACATCATGAAACGACAATCTAATGCTACTGTTCAATCATTAATATATTTAAAGGTCAATAAACTGGCCGAAAGATAAATGTTTTACGGCATGTTTTTATTTTGTCCAAAGCGTGTGCTGAAAATAATGCTTTTACGATTTGTTATGGTTCCGCTCCGATTATATCGTAAATGTTAGACTATGTTTAGATTTTCAAATTGAGTGATAACACCGATACTAGAGTTCAAAAAAAATGCATACACCATCCATCATAATGCTATCGGTAGTATTAAAATTCTTTAATTCGATTATAATATTATCATTAATAATTATCATCAAGTGATTGAAATTGTATGAAATTATTACGTAAATATTGTTTTATCCCGGACTTGATCGCTAAGTACATTTCGCACCGGACAAGTGATGCGTCTTAGAACAACCACAATTAATTTATCTATGCGTGGTATTTATATTAAGAAGTAAACGATCAAGCGATGTACCTACCATTTGACGGTAAGTGCCTGCTAACACTAGCGATTTGTCCGGTTATTTTGAGCGATTTCGCCGCGATTATTTTTTAGCAGCAAATTACCCACTATTCGCTACCGTTCTGCAGTCTGCTGTGTGTGTTTCATTCATTTCGAAAACTTATGAATTACGAGTGACACGTTACAATGGTGTTCCGACACCATTTGATAATGAATTTTGAAAATGAAGCGAAAAGTGAGTAGTTTGCTGCAAAAAAATAAACGCGGTGAAATTTTGGCGTGCACGCCGCGAGTAACCGGCGATGGATAAATCGCGGCGAGTAGGCAGCATACTCGCCACGTGCTCGCCGCGATCTCACCTCGCCGTGAAATCGCTGAAAAATCGCCGGACAAATCGCTAGTGTGAACAAGCACTAAGTGGTCACGTCGCAATCTGCACTACCAAAGGCACATTTGCTTTCCAAGGAGGAATTTAAACTCTCTTCGTTTGAAGGAACCCAAATCGTATTTCGTTCTTTTTTCTTTGGGGTCTTTCATTCATAATTTAAGAGCGACGCTCTTGTCGGTGGAGTTCTATATATCCTATCCTATATAGTTCTATATATATTCCACTAGCTTTTACCCGCGACTTCGTCCGCGCCACATATTTATTAAAGTAATTGAGGCAGTACCTACTCGTATGTCTACTACCATACAAATTCACGTTTCCTAATCAAAATATAGTTCTATATATATTCCATGTACTTCTACACTCCGCCTTCTCCTTGACTTACTGATACGACACTACATTTATCTTCTCCTTCACTTGGTTCATGTAACTTCTCCTAGGTCTACCTCTCTTCCTCCTCCCTTCTAATTTACCTTCCATTATTGTTCTAATGAAGTTGTCGTGTCGTATCAGATGTCCCAACATCTTCCCTCTTCTGTTTTCTATTGGTCTATTGGTTTTCTATTGGTTGGGGTCTTTATCGGGCCCAAAATATTTTCAAGGCTATCCAGCGCGAAATGCCGCTAGTCTGATGAGCACTTTCGTTTGGGGATTACACGAGCGTGGCGACTAACTAATGACTCCAAATTTGAATTTGTTTATGGGTACATAGGTATATCTATTACGTATTTGTATTTTAATTTGTTTTTATTTAATCATATGAATATATGTATTGTTATACACGTGCAGAGATCTAAACTAATTTAATTCGATTCATAGACGATGAAGTATTATCGTATCGTTTCTTTGTTGTTACAGTGAGCTGAAAAAGCTGTCAGAGGAGAGTTTAACGCGGCAACCGGAAGAGGTCTTCGATATAATATGCAAACTAGGCGAAGGATCCTATGGCAGCGTTTACAAGGTAAAAAAACTGAATCATAGGGACTGCCAACAGCAGTACAAACTTAAAACTTAGAATTTCCAGTATAGCTACAGATATACTGTTATTATGCATGTCGGTGACGCTTAAAAACTTAAAATATTGAACCCGTCCAAAAAGCGACTAACTCGCACATCTCGCTCCATTGCTTCATTTCCTCTCCGACACTACACAGCTACATTTGCATAACGGTTAATGCTAATCCATAACATTTACGCCTACCAAACAGGGCTCAACACTGCTAATGAAGTTTTAAGAAGGCGCTAATGCCAGAAAACGCAAAAAGGACATCTGTTGCTGCCAGAAAACGCAAAGACGCGCGGGTGAAATCTTTTTTTTTGACATTAGGCGCGTTCTTAACTTCAATACAAACGATATCAAATAAGACAAGCATCAAGGTTTTTGGGCAAAGTCGTCAGCGCAGTATCACATGATATGACCCGACCCCTATAGTGCCTTGCAATTATCAACCGATTTCACATTGTTTGGAGTATTTTATCTACCTACGAGTACTAAAGTATATTTAAAAATATATAAGTATTACTTATATCAGCTATTTGGCTTCCATAGTATTTTGGTTTGTTTGGGGTCAGATGGTGTTGTGTGTGAAATGTCCACCAATATTTATTTCACGCTATGACACGTTCACAAAATAGTAATATCCAAACACTTTTTTACTAGAAGATTGAAAGCTGACTGCATAGCAATTTTCAAACGTTACAATTAACACAGGAATCATGCCTAGACTCAACACGAATGCGAACTAGTTTGTCTAATATTAGTAGGGCTCTTTACAGGAATAAGCCTGGCGAAGTACCACACTATTTCCTGTTATTCTACTGCTGAATAGTGATGTACCAACGCTCAACGCTACAGTGTTTTAGTTTGAATTGCAATATTTCTAAAAACTTACTTTCTCTCTTTTTAAGTATTATTGATTTTTTTATTTTGAAAATAGCGTCTGACGATGTACTGTTGTAGACAGGCGATTCTATTACTATCATGGACCCATCTTGACTTAAACATCCTTTTTAGATTTCTCTACTAATCTTACAATTTATCTAACTTTTGGCTGGAGTGGAAGAAGACAGGGATCTACTACCTAAAGATTTTTTTTCGAGGCAGACACACACGCAATTCAAATTAAAAAAAAATGTAACAACTTAACCAACCTCTGTCCGTGCTGATTTCGACTCTCCCCCGTTCTTTGCCTCTATCACCGCCGATGTTTTATCTTTGATGTTCCATCTATATGTTGATCTATTGTTGAATGTTGAACTCCCTAATTTTTTGAACGATGCAGCCATCGCAAGCTTTACAAACCGACTTACGGCATATCCCTCGTTGTCAGCGTAGCCTAAAGTTAGTATGTGGACCTTGCACATTCTACGATATCTTGAAGTTCCGTATGCAGTAGAAGCTATTTTATACTCCAACTGTAATGTCAAACTTCACTTTATAACAAAAGAGCTACTTACTAATCCTTCTTGTACAAATTCCAGGCTTTACACAAAGAGTCCGGGCAGGTGCTTGCGATAAAACAAGTGCCTGTCGACACGGACCTACAGGAGATCATCAAGGAAATATCCATAATGCAGCAGTGCGACAGCCCCTATGTAGTCAAGTATTACGGAAGCTATTTCAAGAACACAGACCTTTGGGTGAGTTACTCTTAATTTCATTATATTTCCGTATTTTCGTCGTAATTGTTTGTACCTAGTGATAGGAAGGACATTTTGCAGAGTGCAGAGTCCGCCTGGGAAATACCACACCATTGCCGATAATTCCACCTAAAAGCAGGAATATGCAAATATTACTGTTTCTAATTTGAAGGGCAAAGTTTCCAGGGATATAATGGCATAAATAAATAAATCGTATATCTTTGGATGACGGGCGCAGTGCGGTTTCACTCTCTATCTATTAAAAAAACGCCCAACAAAATCTGTTGAGTGGTATTAAAGATTTAAGTTTAAGCATATATAGGGACGGACAGACGCGGGAAGTGATTTTGTTTTATACTATGTATTAATAATACTAAAAGCAATGTCGTGGTAAATCTTTACCGTACTAAATGCATTTTAGTTTGCCACTATGCACTGTCCTTCTAGTGCCGACGTCATACACCGATGTGTTTATAAATTTAGCTCTGGAAGTGAGAAGCTAAATCGTGAGAAAAGAGGTCTTACCGCGCCCACTCTGAGTCTGGAACATTAAATGCATCTCGAAGGAAAGCTAATTAAGTGTTAAGATTATGGGCAGTGCTATTTTTAAGGATTCCATGAAGAACAGAAGTGGTGTAAATGTAACAAAAATAATTTACCCTTTTACTAACTACTAAATTAACCCAACAAAGAGTATGGAACTACTGTCTTTAACGTCCGTAACCCAGATAAAGATAAGTTATAAATATTGGTCGACACATTTTTCACACACCACCATCCAGCCAAAACTAAGCAAAGCTTGTACTATGGGAACCAGATAAATCGTAGAAGGCTCAGGTCCTTACTTAATTTGATAGCTCTCTTAACGCAGTCGTCATTGATCATAAAGGTCGTGGGTTCGACTCCCACTCAGGACAAACATTTGCGTGATGAACATGTTTGTTTTGTGTCTGGGTGGTTCTTAGTATAGGCACTAAGCATGTAATTAATTAATAAATGTTTTTGCAGTTATCTGCGTTCTATAGTAACAAGCTTTGCTTAGCTAGGGGCTAGATGAAGTAGTGTGAAAAATGTGTTGATAAATATTTAATAGTACATACGTACAAAAAGACAGTATTCAGAGTTTTGATACAAATACAAATACAAAAATCTTTATTGCTGTTTGCAGGTAAGATAAGATGATACAAGACATTTAAATAATTGACCCATACAAACTGGCCTCTTCTTCTAGAGGCATGCAATATGTCTGGCAACGCAGTTTCCATTGGTCTGAATTTATACAATGATAATAATAGTCGGCTGATAAAGTCTTCTTCTTTTTTTATTTTTAACTTTTAATCGGTTGTATCATATATGTCATCTGATTCATCATGTATTAATTTCTGGTTGTGTAGTTTCCCGTTGTGTTATGTTAGTGTGATATGTTTGATGAGTACAATTACGCCAACGTCTTGTGCTTCAGCAGGATGATGTTATGGACTTTGACAAGTGTGTGGTTTCATGTAGAATCCAAGGTCTTGCAGTAGTAGCTCTTGCAGTTTAGCTGTGTGAGCTATTTCAAAGAATGTCATTATGTATAGAAAAATCAAAAAAATAATAATCAAAAATAATAATAATAATTAAATTTGTATAAAATAAAACAATGTCAATGTGTGTAAAAGAATGTTAACATGTATAAAATTTAATATTTGTATACCTACTCAAATAACTCTCACAATATATTATAGAGTAATCTGATTCAACCTGTCCGTTACAATATATTATCTGATCTAACATTAGTTAAATCTAAAGTTTCATAAAATATAGACAGTGGACACTAATGTGGCTAATGGAATTTAATGTGGAAGTTAATGGAATGCAAAATGTCTTGTTATACAAAATCTATACATCAGTATTCCAATTAATTTCCCTATCATTTAAAAATTCTTTCACAGTGTAATAACATTTGGGTACCAGTATCTTTTTTAATTTACTTTTGAACATGGATAAGTTAAGTTTTTTAATTGCATTTGGCAGCTTATTATATAGAAGAGGAGCCATACAAAAAAATACTGTCACTCATAATCTTTTTCTTGCGTTTGCCTATGAGCAGCCTACACTTATCACGTCGGTTCCGTTCCACTTTGTCACTCAAGAGAGGAAAACAATGGGGGTTATTCCTTACAAAACACATAACTTCAAAAACATAAAGGCTTGGAAGGGTTAAGATTTGGTTGTCTATGAATACCTGTCTGCAGCTATCTGTAACTTGCATCCCGAACATAGCACGAATGCATCGTTTTTGTGCTTTGAAAGCTAAGCCTGTATCCGTTGAGTTACCCCAAAAAATTATCCCATATCTCAAGACTGATGCCACTGGTAAGATGTAAGAAGAGTCTCTTTTTTACCACTGGAGCAAGCCTATGCAGAGCATATGCCGAGCTACCAAGCTTTTTGCAGAGAATCTCAATATGTGCCTTCCAATTCAATTTCATGTCTATTGTCAAGCTCAAAAATTTTGTTGTAGTTACTTCTGCAATTTTGTTACCTTGATAATTTATGTTTATGTTATTTAAGTAATTTTTTGTTTGTGTAAATTGCATTAAATTGGTTTTATTTAAATTAATTTTCAAGTTATTAATGTTCAACCAGTGGATAGACGAATTTAGTGCAGCGTTGATATTTTCCTCATAATTAGCTTTATCTTGGCAGGCTATTGTAATCGTGCTATCATCTGCAAATAGTGACATTGGATGTTCAATTACTTTAGGAAAATCATTTATGTAGTCAATAAATTGAAACGGTCCCCACACACTTCCCTGCGGCACACCAAATTTAACAGTTCTTTCTTTAGAGATGAATATTTCTTCCTGTTTCGTTTTAGTATTAATCTTTGTAATTTTAGTTACTTGCCTTCTGTCTGTTAGGTAAGATTTTACTAAGTCAAGCACATTACCTCTAACCCCATAGGCTTCAAATTTACTTAGAAGAATGTCATGATTGACATAGTCAAATGCCTGGGTCATATCGCAATAAATGGTACATATAGCATTGTTATTATCAACATTTTTCATTACATTGTTAAGAAAATCATATATAGCAATATTTATTGTTTTATTCTGTCTAAACCCTTTTTGCTCATCACAAAGTATGTTGTATTTTTCAAAGTACTGAATAAACTGCTGATTAAAATATTTTTCAAATATTTTTGACATTATAGGTACAAAGGCAATAAATAGGTCGGTAATATGACATGTGTTCCCTATTTTCTTTTTTAAAAACAGGTATGATTATACTTTTTTTAAGAGCCTCAGGAAAAGTACCTGTACTTTTACATAAATTGATTATATGACTTAGATAGCCTGCTTGACAGATTTTATAATTTTAGTGCATATCTCATCATATCCTACACTGTTTGTATTTTTTAAAGAATTTATGATTTTTTAGAAATGATTGTAAAGAATAATTATACTGAGTACCCGTGTGCAGTGCACTAACTCATACGATCGAGAAAAATAGCCTCAAACATAAACTGACCAACGAATTTACTTCCCCTCAGATTGTAATGGAATACTGCGGTGCCGGATCAGTGTCAGACATCATGAGGCTGCGAAAGAAGACGCTATCAGAAGACGAAATTGCAACAATACTATGCGACACGCTAAAAGGCCTAGAATATCTGCACCGGCGAAGGAAAATCCATAGAGATATCAAAGCTGGGAACATTCTACTCAACACGGAAGGTCACGCTAAACTGGCTGACTTCGGCGTAGCTGGACAGTTGACTGTGAGTTTGTTATTTTGTTTACCATTCGATAAAATTTAATTAGGAGAACATTAAGATAAGAAAAACTTTATATTTAACGAGTCTATTTACATCTTACTAGGACCTATCTTCCACGACACAGGACCCACCTAGTGCGCTATACAGAGATGACATTGAGCTTTAAACCTAGTTAGTAACTCGCAATATTCGCAATAATATTAATAATCTTACAATGATTAAAAAATATCACCGATATGTACCGAATATAATTATATTAATTTATTTATTATATTAATATATTTATATTCGGTATTGTAATATTATTATTACATAATAAAAATGACAAATAAAAAATATATATATATTTTGTTAATAATTTTTATCCTATCCTACTATCTACTAATATTATAAATGTCAATGTATGGATGTTTTTTGCTCAATCATGTCCGTAACGTAAGAACGGATCGGGCTGAAATTTGGAATAGATAGATAGATTAACTCTTAATTGCACTTAATAACAACAAAAATACATAAAAACTTAGACTAAAATTAAAGTAGCAATGGGCGACCTTATCGCTTAATGGAATACAGGTAGATCTGTCAACAGGTCTGTCTGTAGGTATGGAAGACAACATAGGCTACTTTTTGTCAAAATAACGTAAAAAAAAAGAACTACGCGGGTAACACTGCGGGGTGTTGCTAGTAATAGTATATCTTTTTCTCGATAATAAACGTCTATGTGAATATTTTCAGGACACAATGGCGAAACGTAACACGGTCATCGGGACCCCATTCTGGATGGCTCCGGAGGTGATCCAGGAGATCGGCTACGACTGCGTGGCCGATATCTGGTCGCTGGGAATCACGGCGCTCGAGATGGCTGAAGGGAAACCGCCCTATGGCGACATACATCCCATGAGGGCTATATTCATGATACCCACAAAACCTCCACCTTCGTTCAGGTAAATATACTACCATGTCCTTTTCCAGACATCCTACCGCTAAGCACTAATGTGCAACCATTGCTGTGTTTCGGTTTCAAGAGTAATGTTTCCTGATATAGGGCATAGAGATAAATTATCTTATAATTATATATGTCTGGGTGACAAGCGCAGTGCGGTGTTAGGTAAGCTTTGTGGTATGCTTTTTTCACTTCATGTTGCAATAGCTGAGTGACACTGCGCTGTTATAAGCAGGCGTGGTGCTTACCATCAGGCACATGTCCTGCATAAGCATAATCAGCCCACTAAATGATCCGGCTGCTGGGAATCGGGGCCTTATCTCGCAAGGAAAGAATCAAGGCCATAGTCCACACATGGTACGCCATAGGCCCAGCACGGGTTGGTGGATGACCTCGAAAGATTCCTAGGTTCATGTGAGTTTCCGCACGATGTTTTCCTTAAACGTTTTCAAACTAGTGGCATTATGCAGATGACGTCGAAAAGACAATAGTGCGCATGGAATTTGAACCCGGGGCTCCGGATCGGCAGTCAAAGTTCTATCAACTAGTCCAGCCATAACTTACCATGTCCTGCATAGTCACTAAATAAATAAAATAATTAAATTTACTTTTTTAACCCCGACCAAAAAAAGGGGTGTTATAAGTTTGACGTCGATGTCTGTCTGTGGCACAGTAGAGCCCAAAGAGATGGGCCGATTTCGATGCGGTTTTTTTTATTTGAAAGTTAATATCCGTGCGGATGTTCTTAGCTATGTATGGTTAATATCGATTCAAGATGGTCGTCGCCACAAAATGGCGAATTTTTTTTTTTCACTACTAACTCAATAAGGGTATCAAACGAAAGTGCTTGACTAGTAGAATACATGGCACTATGACAAATTTCAAATCCAAATGGCTTTCCACAAAATGGCGAAATATTTCTTTTTCACAACTCCCTTAATATGGGTATCAAATGAAAGGGGCTTGACTAGTAGAATGTTGTACAGATAACAAATCTGAGTTAGTCGGGGGTTAATCAAAATTTTTAATTTTGTTCTTGTATTTGAAATCAATTGAATGAACTACTTTGAAATCAATTGAATGAACAACTTAGTTATTTGTCGATGTTTTCAGGGAACCAGATCAGTGGTCAGCGGAGTTCATAGACTTTGTGAGCGTGTGTCTGGTGAAGAACCCCGAGGAGCGAGCCACTGCCGAGTTCTTGTTGCAGCATGAGTTTATAGGTATAGGTACTGAAAGTTATTTCGATACCTTTTTAAAGTAGAAACTTTTTTGGCGCCCTGCACATAGATTTTTGTGCGTGAATGAAGCTCAGTTTCACGTTCGGTAGTGAATGAAACAATGCCCTACAAACAGCCTCGACCAAAATTCTCGCAACGTTATGCACTGATACCAATACGCATACTTCGGACAGACCAACAATTTTCGTGTGAACTCGGGACCGCCGAGTGTGCCAGAGTGAGAAAGATGTCAGCTGGTGCTGTCTGTCTACTATCACTGTATTTTTTTTACTTTATTCTTGGCCATAGATCTGGTTTTGTTCTTTCAGCTGCTTCTGTCACTATCTTGTGGCTGTATTTATTATATTCAATTTATATGTAATCGTTTTTAATTGATATTTCTTATTTTGGTTTTCACTTCTGCCGCGCTGAATCATACACATTTTGTACTGTAAAGAGTGACAAGATGAGCAGGACAACTGCTTGGTGGTAAGCAACACGCCTGCAAATAACAGCACAGTGACACGCAGCTAATGGAATAAAGAGTCCTTAGCACTGCACTGCGCTTGTCTCCCAGAGATCTAAGATATTAACGCAAATGAACCGATTTCGATGCGATTTGTTTATTTGAAGGTTAGTTTCCGTAGGTTGGTTCTTAGCTATATTTGGTTAATATCGATTCAAGATGGCCGCCTCCACAAAATGGCGGACAAAATATTTCTTCACAACCTACCTCAATATGGGTATCAAATGAAAGGGCTTGACTAGTAAAATACTATACACTATGACAAATTTCAAATCCAAGATGGACGCATTCAGATGTACCGACGTGATTGAGCAAAAAGCATCCAAACATCAATACATGACATTTGCAATATTAGTCGATCCGCTCCGCATGACATTAATTATATGAACATAATAAAAAATATTGATTTTGAGTGGACACATACCTATTAGGGTCATTATGGAAAACTACTGCATACTGTATGTTTAAATAAGACCAACAAATGTACCATAATGTTACCAATAAAATGATTGGGTATTGAGTAATATTTAAATATATATAATATTTTCATATATGTATTTCAGGTAACGCTAAGAACCCAACGATCTTGAGCACGATGATAGCCGAAGCGCGCGAGATCCGTGAGACGCAAGCCTTCAGGAACGCGCACGCCACCAACAACGCGAAGACGTTCCAAGCGGTGCGGGTACGTATTACAGAGCTTAGCGAATCAGTCGATTGTTTTTAGTGAAATTTGGTTGAAATTTAATAAGTCAAGTATGTAATAAATGTATTAAGTAAAGTTTAATTGCCTTGCTATCGAACATATGATCTGAAATTCAATTCGGCACCCATATAAATAATACGGCGGTGTATAATTTGATGAGAACACATTATTTTGAGCTTGTGGTACATTCTTGCAACATTATATTTCTTTAAGAAATATAATGTTAAGAAATATAATGTAGCAAGAATGTACCACGCTAAAATATAAATAAGCTAAAATAGTTTGGAGATCATTTCCTCATTTACCGATAACATTTTTTGCAATAAAATTGATTTTGAGCCGACTTCAAACAAGGAGGTTTTCAATTAGGTTGTATGTTTTTGAAGTGAAAACTTCTTTTGGCGCGCCATACACAGATTTTTCGTGGGCTGTGAATTGAATTCTAGCGTCACGCTCGGGAATGATAAGAAATCTTCGATTGGCCATCTTGAAAGAGCGTTAGCTTATCAAATATATCTTCTGGCCTATGAGCAAGCCATTGGTCTTCTAGAAATGCGTCAGCAATTCTATTTGACCCGCATAGCCGTCTAGTATAACCTGCAAGCCAGGCTCGTGGGGGGCCTGGCTGACAAATGCCACCTTGACTACATATATGGCCAGTTCGACGTCGGCTTTTTGAATAATTGATCAAGATAATGTGTTTTCCGTAGGGCGCGGGAGACTAC
This sequence comes from Ectropis grisescens, assembly GCA_017562165.1. Taxonomy (NCBI): domain Eukaryota; kingdom Metazoa; phylum Arthropoda; class Insecta; order Lepidoptera; family Geometridae; genus Ectropis; species Ectropis grisescens. The sequence continues at coordinate 5,216,296 of CM029771.1, read as the reverse complement.
GACGACGCCACGATGAAGGCGGCGTCGGACGGCACGCTGGTCCCGTCGCGGGACCCGCTCGAGCCGCCCGACCTCGGCACCATGGTCATCAACGAGCCGCAGCCAGACCTCGCCACCATGAAACGTACGTATGAATATACATGAAACGATGTGGTTCACTTTTTTTTTTTTTTTTTTTTTTTAACTTTTATAGGGATACACTTGACCGCCATCTCGCCTGATGTTAAACGATGATGCGGCCTACGATGAAGCGTGTTTACCTAGAAGAAACCGATTCACTCTCGATTTGAAGACACAAAGATTGTAACTATCGGGAAAAACCCTCTCAGGCAACGTATTCCACAGCCTAGACGTTCTTATCACAAAAGTAGAGTCAAATCTCTTCGTTCGTGTCTTTGGAACATCAACCATGAAACGATGTCGCTTTTTCGAGCTACGAGCATTCCGATAGAAAAAAGGGCAAGGTGGTATTAGATCGTACAAATCAGTCGCACACTCTCCGAAGTGTATCCGATAAAAAACCGATAAGCTGGCAATTTTCCGGCGATGTTCTAGACTTTGCAGTCTTTTTCGCACGAGAATGTCATTGCCTATGAGCCTTTTGGCACGTCTCTCGATCGATTCCAGAGCTTCCAGCTGATACTTCGCCGATCCATCCCAAAGGTGCGAGCAGTACTCCATACAGGAGCGAATCTGTGCTTGGTATATCGTGAGCAACTGTTCAGACTTGAAGTACCTTCGCACCTTTGAGAGGACACCTAGTTTTTTGGCAGCTAATTTAGCCTAAGATTCGATATACGAGCCAAAGTTGAGAGTCGATGACAAAGTAACGCCCAACAGCTCGAGATGTCACTTAGACCTAGATAAGTTAATGCTTATTCATATTTATTTTTGCTATTAATTTATTATCAACATTTTAAGTATCAGCGTTATTAGAAACGTATGTGTTACTAAAACCAATTCTTAATAAATAACAGTAATTATGGATTAATAAAATTAAAATATGCGGCAAACGCCAGCCCTGAACCGCACTTCCAAACTGCTAACATGGTTGTTCGCAGCTTGGGAGTACGCTTCTCTCGTTTCACTCCGCTGCGTCTAGACGTTTTCGTCAAATGAGTTGTTCAAAACACAGCTGTTCTCGTTTCCTCTCGTCTCGTGCCGGGTCAGGGTGTCAGGTCGTTCTCTTCCTTAAGGTGCGTCCCCCCTGCAAAACATTTTTTTCCAGTTTTCAGAGCTATCTACCTACTCATTAGCTAAAACAAATATCAACTGGTAAAGTACATTAAATTTCTACAATTTGGTACATTACATTTCTACAAATGGTAGTTTCTTTTTTTGTTAATGAATTTATCGTTATTTAAATAATCTCCTCGCAACGAAACCATAAAAAATAGAAATAATTGTAAATATCGTGCATCTACTGGAAAAAACGCCATTATTTTGAATTTCCACTTACACCAACGTATAAGCAATTCCATTACGTTACATTTTGGTAGAAACATTTTTTTCAAAAGACCAAAATCTGATTTTATATTCTTTATTCAAATTGAGCGTAATCTGATCTTGCTCTTTCTTGTGGTGTGGGATGAGGTAAGAAATACTCAGTCATTTGCTCAGGGTACAGCCTTAAAAATGATAGAGGAAAGCCATTGCATTCGAGCAGCGTTGCGCGCCCATGAGAAATATTTAACTGATGAAATGATAATGCAATGTGAATAGTTTACTTATTTTAAATTTTACATGAAAAAAACTTAACTATCATTCATATATTGGGTTTCCAGGGCACGACACAGACCCCATGGACACGAACAAGCCGAAGTACCGGCCGCTGTTTCTGGAGCACTTCGACAAGAAGGAGGTGAACCACCTCGGAACCGCGCCCGCGCCCAACGGGACGCTGCCCGCCGCGGACACAGAGGACGTACTCAGGTAACATCGACTTTATTGATGTGAAAACTATTTTTGTTGTTTTTGTCAGGACTTTTCGTAGAAAAAAACATCTTCGGGTGAACTCGGGACCGCCGAGTGTGCTAAGCGAGAAAGGTCGTCTGCTGCTATCACTGTCTTTTTTAAATTTGTTCTTGGCCATGGATACTAGTTCTTCAGCCGCGTCTGTTACTGTCGTATCGCTGTATTTATTATTTTCGTTTTATATGTTCGTTTTCATTTTTAAATTTGTTATTTATTTGTACCTCACTAGACGTGGTCTTTTTGTACTTGTCTCTTTATCTTCATTTTCTAGTTCATAGCTACTTGAATATTTATTTGACATAGTCTTTTGAAATTAAATGTATTACACAAGTCAATTACACAATTAAAAATAACATCAACAACGATACTATAGTCCAAACGGCTTCATTTAACTAATATAGGTAGTTGCAGAAGTGGTCGTATTCCTAGAAAAGGATGGGAAAGGGATAGCGATAGGTAAAATAGGCGAATGCCACACGAGTGGCGCTAACACATCTCAGCAGAATCATATGTTAAGCGACGATGCTATCCAGCCCAATCAATTATAAGCTGCCTTTTCTGTTACATAGGTTTCTTGATTAGTCGCAGAACTCAGTATAGTATTTCTTATACAATCAGCGAGCTAAGTAAAGTTGAAACGAGATATTTCCCCGCAGTACGGAGGGCGCGGGCGGCGGTGGCGGGTTGCAGCGGGCTCTGGTCGAGGATGGCAACTTCGAATTCGTAAGTCAACTGCACGTCGTCACTCTCCTAGCGCTAAACCACACGCGTAAGTCCCGAGCCGAGCCCAGTGCCCGACTGCGAGCTTCTAACCACCACTAACGGACTACTAAAATACCATTACACTTATACATTCCGACTCACAACAAGATATTGAAGTATTTTATCGACAATAGGCTTATACTTGATCTTCATCTCTGTGATTAAAGTAAATAGAAGAAAATTTTATTCGACACAATTTAAATTACATGAATTACAATGAAACACTATATTAAGGTGAATGGAAAGGTGGTGAGGGAGTCGAGACACTCCTTACCTGCTCTCAAGTAGGGGGAGGCGGTGGTGGCGAGTTTCTGCAAATCTCACGTCATTTTTCTGTAGAAGAAAAAGTGTAGTGTTGTGAAAAAACTGGATAAAATTCAGTAAAAATTGTTTTTAATTCAATTACTACAAAATAATCTTAATATATATAAATCTCGTGTCACAATGTTTGTCCTCAATGGACTCCTAAACCACTTAACCGATTATAATAAAATTCGCACACCATGTGCAGTTCGATCCAACTTAAGAGATAGGATAGTTTTTATTTCGAATAATAGGCTTTTTGTGACAATATCCGAGCGAAGCCGGAACGGGCCGCTAGTATATTATAATATTTGTCGCGGTTTAATTAAAAAACATGAATAAGTTCATATTTTAGAAGAAAAAAAACTTGTAAATTTTAATAAATTTTAAAATTCTATTTTTGAACAGGCAATTTTTTTAGGAGTGCATAAATCATTTGGGTCATATACAGTGAGGTGATGCGGAGATCATTTTATTTTTATAGATATGATGCTATTTTTAATAAGAACCATACAATTTATACAGTAATAATAAAATTATGATTGAAAAAAAAATTGTTTATAACATTACTACATTGTTCTTCTATATAAATTAAATGACTTTGACTTAGCCTTTAAATGTTAATATCGAAGATGTGCGGTGGGTGAAGGGTTGTAACAACATAATAACGACGACTTAATTAAGTAATATTTAAACATCGCGCGCGATAAGTCTTGTGTTTTCATTTCAATATGAGGTCAACTACAGAACATTCCTACATAATAATACTGAGAGTTCATCCATATGTTTTCGTGTTTGTGTTATAGTTTGTTCTGTCAATATAGTTTGTGATGTGTATTTGTGTGCATCTAAGGTTGAAGTCTTTGTCATTGTGAGAAAAGGCCCCGAGTCCCAGCAGTGGGAACATATAGTGGACTGCTTATGCTACATTTGTCTTCTTTAATATTGCAATTAAAATATACAACTTCATTAACTGCCATTAATTTATCAAAACAGTAAAATAACAATAATAAAATTACCCACATAATGCTCTAGCTCATTGTAAAAACTATTATTTAAAAGCGTTTGCATGCGATCGCCTCGTACTGTCATTGATTTCTTTTAGTACAGAGTGACTGAACGACCTTGATTTATAAGCAAATAGTAAGAAATCATCTTAAAACATGTTGTAAGTGTAAGACATGTGGCATCCGCACAAAACTCACTTCGCTGACGTGGTGGATTATAGCCATGAGTCTCCCGTTAAAAAAGCCAGAGTCCATTTCAGTTGGAGTAGAAATATAATGGGCTGCTTATAAAATTACGCTTGTTATTTTATTCTGTGATAGATAAGCGCCGGTTGGATACAACTATGCTTACCTGGGGCCGGGTTGGGACACAGAAGTACAAATATAGATAATATTATTTGTAATGACCCAATTCTGCAGACAACTGATTAAAACAAAGGCAGTTACATCTTTGTTAGAAGAGACAGCGACTGGATAGGTCTTAATTTTGGAGCGTGTCTTCGGAGTCGGTCCAAGAATAATTTTAGTACTAGGTCATGTTTTTGTCTCCATAAATGTTTTGTCATTTGTCATATTTCCAGCTGACGTACCTACCGACGGCCGAGCTCGAAGCGCGCATGGCGCGCTTGGACGCGGAGATGGAGGCCGAGATCGAGGTGTTACGAGCGCGCTACGTGCGCAAGCGCCAGCACATCCTCGACGCCATGCAGCTCAAACGCAAGCGGCAGCAGAACTTCTAGCCGCGCCCTAACGTTGCGACCCCGCCGTTCACACCGACTCCACAAGCGATACGAGTGACTGCCGCATCCACGAATGAGGAACGAGTCAGTGGCGCAGATAGAAACATAAAACAAGTGACAGGCGCAGATAGAACCGCAAAACAAGTGAATGGTGCGGACAGGAACGCGATACAAGTGAGTGGCGCTGATAGAAACATAAAACAAGTATTTGGCGCGGATAAAAACGTGAAACGAGTTAATGGCGCGGATAGAAACGTGGAACAGGTGACTATATCGGATAAAAACGTGGACCAAGTAATTGCCGCGGATAGAAATGTAAAACAAGTGAATGGTGCAAATAGTAACTTGAAACAGGTGAAACGATTGCCTTTCGAGTGTTGAACGATATGTGCAGTGTAAAATTGTGTTGTTAGCAGTAGATCTTTTAGATGACAACAATTAATGCCACTCTCTGTCCAGTATAAGTAAGCTGGGTAAGAGAGGTGATATAATGAGTGAATGGCCAATGCTGTCAATGCCATAAGAATTTTAAACTGACAATGCCCCATCTATGAGTCGGTTGGTTTCCTAACGTCAATAAATGCGTAACTAATACGTACATAAGGCCCATCTCAAATTCATTGGTTTAGGTCCTCTATGTAAAAATAGTTGTGTTGCAATTTAATCGATTTGAACTGTTATAGGGTCTTAAGTAGTGTCTAATTGTAATTGATTTTAGTACATAAATAAACTTTAATAGAATTTACCAAATTCCGTTAAAATGTTTAATTACATTTGAGGTCTTTTTTGTCTTCATGGGTCCGGGGGTTTAAAAATATTTTGTCAGTATAATTACGGCAATGTTACTTGTAGCAATCTGAAACAAAGTGAGCAAAACTACAGACCAATTATTTATGAGTGGTGCTAATGATCGAGTTCTGTGGTCTGTGCTATAATGATGAATGTATTAATATCTTCGAATATGCTCGCATAAGTCAAAGAGTGAGTCATCAAATAAGGCTCCGCTTGTGGTGCCAAATAACATCGACTGACTTCACTTATGTTCCTAAAATCTCTTGAAAATTCCTCAAAATTTGGCCTAAATATTTTCGACTAACAAATTAGCCAAATACAGTGCCACATTGAAAAATGTTTCATTTTGGCATAATATTTTTACTATACTGTGCGAACATTTGCGAGATATGTTGTCTTAGGCGTAGCAATTTACAGAGTTTTCAATAACCTTGAAAGTCAGGCCTAAATGGATAATCGCCTTTAACTTTTATAAAGGTAAATGCGTAAATGTAAAATGTAGTAGGTACTATGGATTAATGAACTATGGAAAATTAAGCATAGGTGAAATTTCTTTGGTCAATTTTGATTACATTTAAACACCCAGGGTGTGTCTAAAAACGGTTACTGTTGAACTTAGGGTTCAACAGTATCATCAAACCATTTTTGTCGTAATATCAATAACAGTATATTTATTCTGTGACGCGTTCGTCCCCATATTGTAGGTATTCTACGGTTTTAGTACTTTTTTCAGAATTTTGAGCAGCCAAAAGGCTTTCGCTCTGTAACGTTATAAGATTTAGACTTGTTAATATCTAGTTTGTTATATAGTAGGGTTAGGATTAACTTGTACGTAAGACATCAACATATCTCTGTTGAATAGTTATTTATGGAGCATTAGAACAAAACTTTCGTGCGTTACGATACCCAGTTCTTATTTCGTTTTTTTAATTGTTTCTATTTCTGAACCAGCCAGGTTTTCTAACTAAGCTCTATAGCTACATGGCCTATATTAGTCAAGGTTATATATATATTCAGCATACCAATGGTGAAAGATTTTTGAAATAGGTACATAGTAGTTCTGAGTTTATTCAATAAAAACATACTAAAATCAAAATACTTTGTTTCGGTAATATAATATTAGTATGGATAATAGATGCTTGTCCACTATTATTTCTAGAACGAGTGGATAAAAACAGATTTTGTGTATTTGATTTGTTCAATGAATTATATAACAATGACTTAAATGATTACCAAAAACGTAATTTTAAATGAATTTTGTAATTTTCTGAATAATATTTCTAGTAAATTTTTCTACAAAATAAATTATGTTGTCCCTTACTTACTATATATATTGTAAATAATTGTCTGAGCACAATTCTGGGATACGACACCATATACTACCACATTACCACCCTATCATTGTTTTGGCATGCAGGAAAACTTAAAATATCGTAATGCGCGAACCGAACAAAAGTAGAATATTTTTAAAGATAAAATTAACATTTAAGACTAAGAAAATGTCAGCTTTCAATGCTTTTTAAACTCATCGATGAGACTAATAATAATTATCGATTCCCCACGTTTCATAGTTTTAGCTGTATGCATTCTTTATAGCTTGCATACTCCTCCGTCCGGGATATCACAGTAATAAATGCACATAACATATATGAATATGTTTATATAGCACCTGATTTACGACACAGTCCGAAAAATTTACATTTCTTGTCTCTGTCGTTCTGAACGAACGTGACAAAGACAAGTGAGTATCGATTCTGTGTTGTTTCCGATATACCGATCAAAATGGTCCGACTGTGTTGGTGCTAAAGATGTATACCTACTTAAGGTCATATAGAGTCGTAAGGCGCTATCCCGCTTCTATAAAAATAATTTTACTCAAATAGTAATTCATAATACGATTTCGTGCAATAATACTACAATATAAAAGTCCCAAGAAAATTTCTAGAAAAAAATTTTTTGAGAAAAAAGATGAAAAAAAAAACAGTTTTTCGTGTAAACACTTATTCAATTGAATACGTTGTAACTTCAGAACAATAAGTTCTGAATTTCTAGGGAGATGTGTGAGCGAGATAGCGAACTGGAAACGAAGACGGCCTCTACCTAATATCGTGGGGAAAGACATTTTTAGCAAAGGCACAATACAAATTCAGTTTAAATTATTCCAGCTAACCTGATCTATATAGGTCACTAAGATATCAGATGATCTGGTGGAATACGAGATCACACTGTCTGGATTCAAATATGCAGTTTTCAGAACGTGTGTCATTGAACTGGGGGTTTTTAGCAGGAAAAATATAAATACATACATTCGCTAATAGTAACATCAATTATATTTTTTAAATAATTTCTCAGTAACATCAATATATTTTTAAATAACTTCTCAGTAAGCGAGATATTATTAAATTCATGACAATATCATATTTTAACAGTTCCCCTTGCCTTGGTTTAAAAAGTAAACAATAAGGGTGCATTAGTAACCAATCACAATTATTGTACGTCACAAGTACATTAAAATATTGAAATTCCTAATTGCAGTTGGTTAGTTTGTATACCTTGTTGGCTTAAGGCCTTATTACATTTGGCAAAATTTTGTCGACTGAATTTAGATGCTACTGAATTCATTAAGTGTAATAGCATTCAGTAAGCTAGCATGCTAAATTCAGAGGCAAGGATTGCTTGCTTCTGAATTTAGTCGACTAAACTTGATGCTGAATTCAGTCACTAAATTTAGCCAAGTGTAATAAGGGTTTTAAATTTTATGCCAGGTAATGGGGAACGGATTGTAGGTAGTTGTAGATAATAATGAACTCGTGATTTTAGTTTCGTTTTGATGTATTGCGTTTGAAATGTCATTAACACTTTTTAAGTTCCTTATTGTAATAGATCTCAATGTATTATCTCGCTGAAATGTAATATACGATTTATATTTAGGTATATTATTAAAAATTATTAACTCGACTGTAAATTTTTTCAACATTCGTAGTGGGTTGTGAGATACATGAATTTAACAAATCATTTATGAACATAATCATCGGATTGTCTAAGATTGTTTGAGAAATAAAGTACAATGTGGGTTAACGTTTTTGAGGTAATTAAATCCCACTTCTGAAAACAAGCGTGCGCGATTTACACCAGCATCATTGATTACGGGATTTTAACCGCGATTATATGGTTATGGAACGAGTCCCAGATATTCGGTACTTTCATACACCATATTCATATTGGTAAATTCAGGTTCACCCGTGAACATTCATCGAAATATATCCCGTAATTAATTAATGATACTAGTATAGTGAAGAATCGTGATAGCTTAAAACAATCTGCATTTTAGACTTTTGTTACACATTACCATAATTCCTAAAAGTTAGCGTTAAGTTCCATGTTTTTAGACGTTTTGAAGGAAGTCAATCTAGATTTGAATTTTGTAACGAAGGAAAATGCAACGAAAAATAACGAAGACATAACTTCGTAACTGTTACCTTTCACTAAAATTACGAAGTGCCGTTACTTCGTAATTGTTATCTTTCACTAAAATTACGAAGTGACATTACTTCGTAACTGTTACCTTTCACTAAAATTACGAAATGACGTCACTTCGTAATTTTTGTAAAAAATCACGTCACGCTCTTTCATAATTGTAACGTCATAATTAATTACTAAGAACTCTACTTCGTAATGGTAGCCTCGTAACTAAAACCACGAAGTGAAATATCTTTTAAGTTACGTCGTAACTTTCATAATAAACTGCGATGTTTTAAGTTATAAATTGCAAGGTTAGGAGTTTCTTAAAATGAGAGTAAATAAAGGATAAAATGTGGCAGTTTTAAGATCCATTGATGATTGAAATGATTGGCTTAGCCATTAAAAAATGCGTTTGAAATTAGTAGAAGATTTAAGATGTAACGGCATGTACTACAGAGTTTTATAATTAAGTAGCTTTCGTTTTCATAAAATATTTTTGCCATATATGAATAAGAATATTTTTGATTATCGAAGTTTGAAAATTATAAAAATATTTAGAAGTGCCATTAAGAAAATAAAAATTCATAGTATTTTCGTATGATTCAATAGATAATGCTTCTCATAGTGATATAAATACATATTTTTGTGCCATTGAAATTATCCTGATATGATTAAAATTGCCTCTTTGTGAAAACGAAACTTCTTTTCAAATGAGCTTTTGTCTTCGAAATTAGATGTGGCGCCTAAGGTTTGTTTCTGGGAAATTTCAAATGTACAGGGTAATATTTAATTGGTAAAGAATAGCTTAAAATGCCTACTTGTGTACCCTTACTCAATTCATTTGTAAATATTTTAATGTAGTTTCTTTAATACCTTATACCTGAGGAGGTTTTACAATGTTTGATGATTAGATATAGGTATCTTGTTGCCTTTACGAAAGCCTCCTACAAATCAGGACTTAATTCTATGAAAGCAATAATAATAATTTGTATTACATTTAATTTGTGTGTATGTATTTTATGTACTATATACCTTTTAAATAATTTTGTTAACTCTTGCAATTCAAGTTTGTGGTAATGTTTAAGTTAGATGTATATGTTGACCATGGACGTATAAAAACGTCGGTAGTCTCGCCAAAACAAAAACTGTGTCTCTAGAGTCGGCTACTTTTCACGTGTGCGTTGTCAGGTTGTCACTGATAGGCTGAAACGCACACATATACACAAGTTTGCGCGTGTAAGGACAGCAGATGTGTGCGTGTCAGCCTGTATGTGACAGCGCACACGTTCATATCCATGTGTCCGACTCAATGGACACAGTTTTTGTTTTAGCGAGATTACGTCCGACTTTTTTATACGTCTATGGTGTTGACGATATCGTTAGTTGATGTTAACGCTTGTCATTTGTAAAGTTGGGTATACTACAAGAGTAATGTCTTATCAATTGTTCAGTGGCCAACTAAACTTACAAAAATTGTGGTCCTATTTAGCAACAACAGAGACACAAACTTTTTAAGTTGACAAATGTTGGCTAACGATTGGCCAACATATACAGCTAGCTCTAAGTGGTACATAGTAAGGCGTGTTATGAATGATAGTTCTTTGTTACCGAGTGGCTTCAAATTGTGTTATGTGGGATGGCACACGTGCAAAAATGTTTTTTTTTTCTATATCCACCAACGGGATGCCTTGACCATGCCTTGAGTGATGGCGGCGTTGGGAGAGAGAAAGGTTTCATTGAATAGATGCTAGGGATTTTGTATGAAGAAGTCGCCAGGCTGAACAAGCGAATTTCTTTGCTCTAAAAGTAATCGAAACATCGATTTGAATACGATTTTCTAATGGTGTAAATGTTTTTAGGGTGGGAATTTTCTGATTCTTGCGTAAGTCATCTTGCTGGCTACTCTTATGACTATAAAACAATAGATTTATCATGATTGAAGATCTATTTCTATGAAACCAGATATACTAAAGCTATATTCGTTTTTTAAATTAAGGATAGCGCTAATGCTGAAAGTGTTTTAAAGTAGGTGTGAGCACGTGTGCCGCCTCGCCTCGTTTTGTATCATAGTTTGTTGTAGTGAAAGAGAAGTGCACTTTGTATTCAGTAGCGTGGAGTGTTTATAGCTGCGCAGACGCATTATATTTTTGGACAGACAACTCACTCAATAAAAGATAAATTAATTATAAAATACTATATTTTTTATTTTACCTTTTCACCTGCGCAAGTGATCAACAATGAGTAAAAATAATAAAACAAAAGTATAATTAACTTACAACTAGTACATAGATGTTAGGCCTGCGTTACAGGAACTATTTCCAACTTCATGAAAACCTAATAATTACATGGAATATAACTATCCCATTGACTAGTAATTTGGATAATTTCACAGCTGCTTATTTTCACAATTGCACACGAAACTGTATGAAAAACGAATTATGTAAATACGAGTAAATGTATAATCGGTGGGAAAACCCTACACACATGATTCTTAACAACTAAAAACAATACAATGATTTGAGTTGAAATTAAGAAAAGAAAATTCCTTATTTCTTCTTGTCTTGCATTGAACTTCGAAGATGAGTATTCTTAACTCCTAAATTTAAATAAGGTACACGAAATACTTTAGTTTCCTAAACTTACTTAGTAAATACAGTCTAATAGTACCAGGAATATACATATATAGGTATTACTAGGGCAAGGCAAGAATCGAAAACGGATGTGACTTTCCACATCATAACTGAAGTCTGTATGAATAATAACTTCTTTATGTTTTAAAGCAGATTCATTCTCACGCGTAATTTTGAAATACTTAAATGAGGCAGAAAAAATTGTTCTTCGAGAGAACGTTGATAGCAAAACTACGTAATTGGACCCCTGCCGTACACTTTAAATATAATTGATAATCATTAAATATGAGATTATATTAAAGGACTTAAGATTTTTGAGTTACCTGAATTATATCCTACAACTCTCGCACTTCAGAAACTGAGTATTGAAATATGGACCTAAACTCGTACTCTGTAGACATATTTCGCTGTAAGCATATTGCGGTAAGCGCGTTGCTACGCGCTGTCTGTTAAGATATAACTGAAAAATGTATCTACAAAGTGAGAGTTAAATCTCATTTTAGAATGTAAATTTTTGTGCGGGAGCTGTGCGGTATAAGTCGAGTTACAATCTTAACTCGACAAAGCGATAGAGTAGATAATTTAGAAAATAAACAAGTAACCTATCCCTTAACTATTCAACAGAATTATATTTCATATCTTAAATGGAAAGGTTCTAAACCGTCAATAATCTCAAATATATTACGATTAACTACTTACAAAAACAACATAGACACGTTTAGGTACTTAATTTTGATTTTCTGTCAATTTTTAAAACCCTGGTTTTTTTATTTGGAATACCCAAGATCTATGAATCACAGCATAGTTTGTGGAATGTTTGACCATCTCACATCTCTGTCTGTGGAATGTTCGACACGCGTATTAAGCATGGCAATAATACTTGTATGGCAAATGATATGGTAATTTCGCCTATGTATGTTTTATCCTGCCGCCCTAATGCTGAATTGCCTATTTCTAATTCTCTATCTATGCTTTTGAATCAAACTAAAATAACGATGCTATAAACAATTAATTAAGATTTATGCGATAGAACTGGGGGTCTACCGCCGAACGAAAAATGTCTTTTCTCTTCTCTCTCTTTTCTTGAAATGATAGAGACCGCAATAGCAAAGCGAAAGCCGATTTAGTTAGGCGGTAGAAGGACTGGGCACTGATTCATAACGCAATCCGAACGATTCAAATTGAGAATGGCAATTGTCTCTGTCATTCTAAACGAATAAGACAAAAACCGAGAGGTTCGATTCCTAGTTGAGATCAATCCGATTGCATTATGAATCAGGTTACAGAAAAAGCTAAAATACTCCGCGGACTATTTGCATTCAATTCGCTATTCGTACTTATATTTTAAATGGCGTGTTTGAAAAGCGAATACTGCGTTTTTGCTACGTTTTGCTTTCAGATTCATCCGGCGATTGGCCGATTCGAGGCGGAAATTGCGCTACACAAGCAAACTAAGCTTGCCTGTAAGTGACATCACGTGTTACGCTCTGAGTGTGCCAGTACTTCATTCAGTTAATCTGCTACTGGAGAACAGAAACCCGACAGAATGAGATAACAAGATGCAAATATATCTTTTTTCCAATTCCAATTTCAAATCCAATTTTGCCAACGGTGTCGCCAGTGTTTATTGTTAGATAAATCTTATAAAATCAAACAATGGCGTCACATTCGGCGCTATTATGAACTATCTTTGACAGATCTATTTGCATCCAGCAAACGGCTTATTGTCATCTGTCCAAAAAAGTTGCGTTTACGGTACGCCGTCATTATTTGTACATTGGACAACCGTTGGTAGTTTCTAAGATGCAAGACACGCCAACTACATAAATTTTGAAAAAAATAAATAACGATTGTCGTTTAAAAGGGACTGGTTGGTTCGCAATCATTTACAATTTGATCGTGTATATAGCTCCGACTGGATTGGACGCTGACAACCATTTGTTAAGTTTGGAGACGTAAAAAAATTACGATGCGTTTTGAGGATGCAAATTGACGTGTCAAAAATAGTTGCCAAATGTGGCGCCAATGTTTCATTTTGTTAATTTCTCTAATAGAATGAAACATTGGCGCTACCTATGCAGAATTGAGAAATATCTTTGTTATGTATATTTCCATCTAATAAACGTCTCGTTAGGATTAGGTCTTAATTTAAAATAATGCTTAATTTAAAAAGTTGTGAGTCTTTTTTGCACCAAGAAAATAATAGATATATACATACAGATATATATACAGTTTTGTAATTTCTACATAAAATATAGTTATGAATTAATAATGCATCTCACAACTTTTTTTTTTCGCACCCAGTTGCAAGACAATGGTGCACACTTTTAACACCATCTGACCCCAAACTATTAGTAAAGCTTTGTTGGCAAACAGATAAACTGATATAATACTTATATAATTTTAACTATCATATTATTATAAACATTCATAAACATAGGTGATGAAACATTGTTTCAAACATTTGAATTCATCACACAAATATTTGCACTTGACGGCATCTAATTATAAACAGAAGTACTAGTTCTAAAGCACATTTACACCCAGTTGCAAGAGAATGTTGCCGAACTTTTAACAGCGTTAATAAGCCATTTTGAGAACGAAAATATACCTGTCAAAGATATTTCTCAATTTCGCCAATGTTTAATTTTGTTACAGAAATTAAACAAAATGAAACGTAGTGTCCAAATGTTCCGAAATGTTAACATACTGCTATCAATAGTAATAGTAGCACCATTGGAGCATTACAAGTAGTACTTATGGTAATATTACATTCTGTATTTCACATAACGGCCAACGCTCAAGAAGATTAATCAGATTATTAGAACTATATTATAATATCAGTATTATTTACAATCGTAACTATCGAAGGTGTGATGGTAATGAGGCGCTTTAAGAACTTTAAGATGATTGTTAAACTTTTTAAAAGTAGTTCTCAACCGCGCCACATGTTTGTTATGTCAGTGTTTAATTTAATCATTTTATAACAGATTTTGTTGAATGTGTTGTGAACTGTTATATCAGCAAACGAGTGAGAGCACGGATATTATGAAGCACAAACTTAGCTTTAGATGGCTTTTAGTGTGGATATTCTAAACTCAAAATGTATTTATACAGTAGAACCTCGATAAACTAAAGTCCAAGGTAAACAAAATATATTTTAAGTTACCAAGGGTTTTGGTTTTGGGCCCTGATGGGAAGGGAACATATTATTTCTTGTTATAGAGGTATTTAAGTTATCGAGGTTTGAGTTATCGAGGTTCTACTGTACCAACTTCAGTGGATTTTTAGAACTTAAGGCAGATTGGACCAACCATATCACACGTGAGTTCTCATGAATTAATTTAAACTGTATCGATCACTTTAGTTTTTATACTAAAATTTGTCATATTTTATTCCCGTCTGTTATTCTGAAAAAGCCTCGTTTTTATTTAAGGTAGGTAATGTATTTTCCTTTAACTTTTTATGGTCATTGAATAAAAAAAAAACAATAAAAATACTGAATAGATCTCACAGTTTCAACTTCTCGACAGTTACGCAATGCAAATAACAATAATTTTAATTAAACACAGCATAATTAATTATTTAAAAATCAGAGTTAAAACAAAAGTGAATTAGGTAGTATGAGTTGGCCGAAAAAATATTAATTATTCGTAAAGTGACAAAACTTATTTCACAGACGAGCCTCTGAATGAATGTTGATTCTACAAAATTAAGTACGAGATACTTCAGAAATTCGATAATTGCATAGATTCTTAGCCTCTGAAACGATTTCATTTACGGTACATCCTAAGGCACTTCACATTTACGACACACGTAACTTTAAAAAGAGAATCTCAGTACTTGTATTTTACAGCAAGTCGCGCAAAGATTTAAAGGTCTGCGCCGACTTATACGACTCCACTCCACCCGATAAAGAAAATACACTCAAATATGGGCTTTACGCCGTGCACGTTAAGGTACAGATTACATTGGCAACACAAATTAGCAGACCGCTCGTTGACAGCTATCTACCAATTTATGTTGCCAATGCATCTATATCATATAAGGCATGACATAAAGCTCATATTTGAGTGTATTTTATTTATCGGGTGGGAGTGGAGTCGTTTAAGTAGGTACAGACCTTTATGAGCTCTTGGAAACGGTTGTACGCCGGGGAGGGAGAGGTCTCCGCGCCCGCGCGTCGCACCAGACCTCCGCTCCGAGTCTGGAGACTGTTTTCTAGTCTTCAAAAAATAAAAGGCTTGTTTTGAGGTTTGAGAAAGAACCTAGAATGAGTTAGGTACACTATTTTATTATTATTTTCTTCACAAGTGTATTGAAACATGTAATGTCGTGTGTATTGATGACGTCCTCGGCTCTCTTAAGTAACCCACGGCGTCTTCTCTCAATGACGCCTCAGCAGTAATTACCAACATTACACACTTGCACTATAATGTAGGTACTATTAAAACACCGATATCTGTCAGCTTCGAACTAAGTTACATTCTAGGGTTTAGCTCAATTATCAAAACCGGCCTACAAATGTTTTATGAGACTATAGTATGAGTGCTAAATCTCTACGTACACAAATACAGTAAATTACATACAATCCGAAATTTTGTCTAGTACCTTACTTCCAGAGACCATAAGGTTTTGTTTTGCGTCGAGATTCAAGAACCAAAACTTACGGTTAGCAGCAGTAGTGTGAAGTCATGATATTTCGCGACAGATAACATTGTGTCGTCATATGCCAAGCGCCAAAGGATGGCAATTAACACTATAACGGAAAGAATACAAACGCCCAAGGGTGTAGCCTCACTCATTGCTTCTTGAGAATCACTTGACAGTACAGCAGCGAGTCTATTACTGTGAACAAATAATAATATTAGGAACAAATCTTAGTTATTTGAATTCGATAAAGGAAAGCGAAACTTGTTCAACAGTAGTTTGGGTGCATTGGTTAGTTCTACTCAACATGACTTTTTAATTTATTTATCTACTGTTGTTTTGTAAGCATTTGTAATCTGCAAATTTGAAGAAAATACAACGTACCTACGCATCTATTACGTACTACTAATCTACTGTTCACTGAATGCAATGCAACGTCTCCGCAATTCTTTTCACGGAATAACCCGAAATATTACATAGTCTGGTTTTATTAAGAACAGTAATATTGTTATGGGAATGGAAGTTTGGTGTTTGTAGGGATGTTATGGATTTGATATTTCGGATACGGATATGGGAATAAAATTATATTGGTTTTTACGGATATGTAATTATTTCGAATTATCCGCTAGTTTCGGATACTTTCGCTTACGTATATTAGTAAAAATAAACATAAATGATATGTTGCCTATCACCCATAAATCATTGTTCTAATAAAAACAAGAAAAAAAAAATGTTGATTAACCCCCGACTACTTCGGATTTGTTATCTGTGCAACATTCTACTAGTCAAGCCCTTTTATTTGATACCCATATAAAGGGGGTTGTGAAACAAGAAATGTATTTCGCCATTTTGTGGTAGCGGCCATCTTGGATTTTAAATTAGTCATATTGCAAAGTATTCTGCTAGTCAAGCCTTTTCATTGCATACCCATATTGAGGTAGTAGTGAAAAAAAAATATATAATTCATTTTGTGGTGGCGGCCATCTTGGATTTGAAATTAGTTATAGTGTAATGTATTCTACTAGTCAACCCCTTTCATTTGATACCCATATTGAGGTAGGTTGGGAAGAAATATTTTGTCCGCCATTTTGTGGAGGCGGCCATCTTGAATCGATATTAACTAAACATAGCTAGGATGTTCTTAGCTATGTTTGGTTAATATCAGATACGGACGGATATTAACCTTCAATTAAAAAAAACCGCATCGAAATCGACCCATCCGTTTGAGCTCTACGGTGCCACAGACAGACATCGACGTCAAACTTATAAACCCCCTTTTTTTGGTCACGGGTTAAAAATAAGAGCAGGAGAAGATTATATTTAACAAAAAAAAATTGTCAGTCATAGGAACTGCCGATAGAAGTGAAAACTTATAACTCAGAATTTGGTAACTCACTTCGGAACTTTCACTTCACTCACTTCACTCACTTTTTGTAGTGGTAGGACTCTTGGCAGAGTCCGCCTGGGGAAGTACCACACCTTTGCCAGTTATTCTACCGCCAAGCAGTAATGTGCAAACATTACTGTGTTCCGGTTTGAAGGGCAATGTTTCCAGAGAATTTACAGGGCTTAGAGATATAAGATCTTAGATCTCTGGGTGACGAGCGCAGTGCAGTACTAGGTAATGATTTGGACTCTTCATGTTCCAATAGCTGCGTGTCCCTGTGCTGTTATGTGTCAGGCATGTTGCTTACCATCAGGCACATGTCCTGATCGTCTCGTCACTCTTTATTTAAAAAAAAAAAACATGGTCCCGAGTCTACCCGAATGTGACGCTTGAGCTCAATTCACAAACCACGAAAAATCCGCCTATGGTGTAATAAATTAACTAAGTCCTACTATCTCAACTAATTACGGATTTTTAGGGTAGTCAAAATAGCCATTTCTTTTGTACTAAAGTATGTATGTATATTATAAATACAAGGTTATTTCTTCACCCCATGTGGATCCAATTTTCTAAAGGTCACATGTTGACATTCAGTGAACTCCGCCTTTTGATATGACTACAATGATTGCCTACCCCTTATGGATGGTAAGTAGATGTAATATGTGAACCACATTAAGATTTTGATACAAAAAATAGAAAAAAAAATAAGGGGTGTCCCATACATAGAACTGAAACGCAATTTTTTTTTATCAATACCATACGTGTGGGATATCTATGGATAGGTCATCAAAAATTATATTGAGGTGTCTAACATATTTTTTTCTAAACCGAATAGTTTGCGCGAGGGACTCTTCCAAAGTGGTAAAAAGTGTATCCCCCCCCCCTGTAACTTCTGAATTGCTACTTTCTGTAAACTTACTGTATTTTTGGTTTTACAATAATTAATTATGGGATGAGAAATAATTATCGCTGTTACAGCTGGTAACTAGTGTAACTTTTACATACCATTAAGTTATGATCTTGATAAAAAAAATTGTAACTATTATTTTTGGTTAACTATTATATTTGGGTTCACACTTGCCATATTGTCTGATGTTAGTTATGATGCGCTTTATATGATGATAAGGCATGCTCATTGTGAAGTGAAGAATGTATAGAAGAAACCGATAAACTCACGATTTGAAGACACCAAGATTGTAATTATTGGAAAAAACCCATTCAGGCACATTCCATAGCATTGACTTTCTTATCAAGGTTGTAATAGATGATACAGATCAGTGGCACATTCTCCAAATTGTGTGCAATAAAAAATCGATAAGCTAACAATTTTATAGCAATGTTCAAACTTTGAAGTTTTTTTTTTAACAAGGTTTTAGTTTTTAGTTACCATGCCCTAACAGTATTATTTTAAAACAGTGTGTACATCTGCTCTTTAGAAAATATGCAGTGGAGTAAGCATCTTAGTATAATAAAATAATAGTGTACACTTACAGTATTGTACACCTCCAAGGATCATCTCATACTTCTGAGCTGGTCCGTTACTAGGTATGAGTACTTCACTCATGAACAGATGCAGAACCCGTGCTGTTTCAAACAGGGAGTCTAGGAGCAACCATGCGGTGATATTTCGGCCAGTGTTGGCTGACGTGTTGCGGAACATCACAACACCAGAGTTGAGAAAACCGATGGTGCTGGTGATCAGGATCAGCCCACATAAGAAGTAATGGAGAACTGGGGATCAAATTTAGTTAGTTAATGTTTGATTTATGTCATACAAAGTTACTTTACGTAAGGTGTGGGTTCGCATCGCAGGGAGCAGCTAGTTATTACTAAATAGATAAATATTGGTGGATTTTCCTCAAGCAACACATAGTAAAAACAGTTGATTGTAACATCAAATGACTCCACTTATACCTTAATGTTCTGAAGGTTTACAGACAGGTCTTTTAAATTGGAAATCACACTTAAGAAAAAAAAAGTACCTATTTCACTGCCCACGAATTCTTCCAAGTAAAACAGTTGGGGACTGAGCAGTCGTAGCATTGCAAATGTGAAAGCTGTTACTGTAGACACCTGAAACATATGGAGTTAAGGTAAATAGGTATTATAAATTATTTTGTAAAGTACTGCTTATTGGCAATGGCTTTATTCAAGAACTGGGTCAATATAGGCTCTAAATTAGAGACGATTTTCTTAGCATTCCATGGATTCACCGTGCGGGTGCCGGGTCCATCGTGTGGCAGAGAGAGAAAAACTCGAGTAGTTCCCGAGACTTGTGACTCGGGCGTAGGTTTAAGGGGCCCCTTTCTGACGTACATCAACACTCACCTTCACCACTCGTTTTTCTCTCCCTGCCCAGCCAAATCTGATATGAGCCTACTAGTGCAGCTTTAGATACACGTTCTAGTATAGAACTTACTGCACTTCTGGATAAGCCAAGGTCTTTCAGTAGGTTATAGAGAGATTTTGCTGGTATACCTCTCGCTCCCACTTCTACAGCGTATAAACTAACTACATATCCGTTTTTTGTTAATTCGTTTAGGAGGTCGTAATACTTATTTTGTTTCATCGCGTGGTCTTTAGGTATATTAAAACCCAAAAAGTTTACGTATTATTGCTATATTGTATAATACGTATGCTTTATTCATTAATGAAACCTTTCATTCACCTTTGCCAGTTATTCTACTGCCAAGCAGTAATGTGCAAACATTACTGTGTTCCGGTTTGAAGGGCAATGTTTCCAGAGAAATTACAGGGCTTAGAGATATAAGATCTTAGATCTCTAGGTGAATAGCTGCGTGTCACTGTGCTGTTATGTGTCAGGCATGTTGCTTACCATCAGGCAAATGTCCTGATCGTCTCATCATTCTTTATTAAAAAAAAAAATGAAAACATTATCATCCATCAACCCTCAATTGTGGAGTATATTGACTATTGAAAGGCAGAATTGACCAAACAACATGGCAAAATTGAGTTATATACCTTTAAAAACAGCAAAAATAATGTGTAGATTGGCAATCTCTAAAAATCTTTTTTTTGTTTTATGAATAACTTTTATTGAGAAGGTCCCAATTTGGTTTGGCATTAAAAACCAAACAGAATGGAGCAGTTATGACTACTTAATGTGCTATTTTTCAAAATATGTGTGCACTTCAACTCTTGGTTAATGGCTATTATTGTGGATTAGCCTCACAATACCGCCAATGTCACGTAGAAAGATATTCCGTCAAACGAGGAGACTTAAAGGTGATCTACGGTGGATAAAGTACTTCAAGCAAGTGTTTTCCCCGTTTTTTGGAATACAAATTGTTAGTTGTAACTAACTATACACAATCACAGCACAACACATAAATATATAATATGTGTTCACTTATAACTGCTCTACTGTAAAGTTGTCAAAATGTCACATGTTAATTTCTGCCTTTCAAGTGTCGAAATTACTTTATATTCCTTGTTGAGATTTCGTAGGAATTGGTGGGGTCCAATAGGAATATAAATGGGACTGCTTATGCTATATTCCAATGTATATAATTTATTATTATATATCTCTGGGTTACAAGCATGTTGCTATCAGGTATGTCTTGTGGTCTTAATTATAGAAAAAAAAGTGGTTATACGTAAAAAAAATAACTTTACCCAGAGCATGTAGAATGGGTTAAATATTTTATACTATTTACAGCTCCAAGGGCAAGCAAATATATTACAATTACTTTATCTTCATTACATGCTAATGTCTAAATACACTGATAAATTACACCAAAACAAATAAAAGAATACTTAGTAATATGCTTTCAATAATTTATGAGACTTCTGCGATAAACAAAGCAAATAGCTACCGAGTTAAGTAATTTGAGCGAATGAAACTCGATGCCGCAATGTTCTCTAACCGGAAAACTTACAGCATTTGACCTTAAATTGTTAGTTTTCTTTCAGTAAAGTCAATTATATCCGTAGAATCATTGTTACATAAAGTTTTATACGTATTTGTTTTTATTTTCTATGATGCGTGTTTAGTTACACAAACAAAAACATGAATAACTCACGGAAAACACGGCGGCGACTATCCTCACAAACATAGCGTAGTCGATCTTGGGCATTTTAAAAATCTTGTTGATAACTCACAATAATAACAAGTTCCTGTATTACCCTCGGTATTTTATTACAAAAACTGGAAAATAAAAATCGATAATGTGATCCGTATTTCCGCGCTCACCGCCTTGCTGTGAATGACTTGTCAATGTCAAAAGCATAAACAAACAAAACAGGCAATGGATGTGTACCGTATCAAACCTTTATAATTTACACCATTCTATGTGTACGTAGCATGTAGCAGAGTATCTCTCTATTTAGTCTGTGCATGTAGTGTAGTGTAGTTCTCAATGTCTATCTGTCGCAGCCGGATCGTATAATCCGCTGTATTACATTACGGCTAGCCGTTTTGAAAAACAGGGCCGCTTTGTAATGTGGCGGTTCAACGATTAGCCGCGTTGTCATTGCGATACGTTCTTCAATAACACCCTGGGGTAGTAGCGACAAGACTAGGTGGAGTCGGGGTGCTCCGAGTCGGAACTGGGTCCTTCCTGACCTACCCGGTCCGATTTAAGGCTTGTTCGCATTAGGCTAGTAATTTAGCTTAGTGGCGAGTAACTTAGCAACTAAACGTGTATGAACAGTGAAAATTTAGTCGAGTAGTTTAGGAAGTGATTTAGTCGAGTCAATCGATTTTGTTCTATTTTCAACGGGCGAGTCGCTATTTTCAATGGGCGCTCATTGGCTCGTCGATTAAACAGGTTCGAACTTGTCGAATTAGTCTGGAGAGAAAAATAACTTCAAACAATTTTCCAAATACGAAATTGTCTGTGGAATAACTTATTTTATTGATCACACAAATTTCCTCATTCACCTCTTCTAAAATAGCCATTACGATTCGATAAGATTAGCTTATTCATTCATTTATTTTATTGCGTTGTAGGATCTTCATGTTGCGAACCGCTACTCACTTGTGAACTGTACTAAAGCACGGTTCGAACGATTTTTGAATAGTAGCGAGTATTTTAGCTACTAAATTACTCTCTACTAAACTAATTTGCTAGCCTAAAGCCTTGTTCGCATTAGGTTAGTATATTAGTCTAGTAGCGAGTAATTTAGTGACTAAATGTGTCTGAACACTGAAAATTTAGTCGAGTAGTTTAGGAAGTGATTTAGTCGAGTCAATCCATTTTGTTCTATTTTCAACGGGCGAGTAGCACCCCCCACCACGCGTTCGTTGCGAGCGGTGCGCTCATTGGTTCACCGGCAAAACAGGTTCGAACTTGTCGAATTAGCCTGGAGAGAAAAATAACTTCAAACAATTTTCCAATTACGAAATTGTCTGTGGAATAACTTATTTGATTGATCACACAAATTTCCTCCTTCACCTCTTCTAAAATAGCCATTACGAAGCGATAAGATTAGCTTATTCATTCATTTATTTTATTGCGTTGTAGGATCTTCATGTTGCGAAACGCTACTCACTTGTGAACTGTACTAAAGCACGGTGCGAACGATTTTTGAATAGTAGCGAGTATTTTAGCTACTAAATTACTCTCTACTAGACTAATTTGCTAGCCTAATGCGAACAAGCCTTAATGCGAACAAGCCTTTAGTCTTAGCAAGGTGGACGGTGGTAAACCACCCCAATAATATTGTGTAGGATTCTGCCGAACACCAGAATCCACAGTCACCTTAGCAATTTAGCAACACACGTACTGTTTTCAACGCCATGTTGTTGTTATGTCAGACAGCGCCATGAGCCATGAGTGTTAAGAATCGGAACTAAAATTTTTCAAAGCAACGGCTAATCTTTCGCTTTATTACATAACGGCTAGCCGTTTTCAATGACGTATGGCGTCGAATACATTCCGGCTGTTTTTTAATCAGCCGCTTTCAATCTGGCTAATCGTCAAACCGCCGCTTTACAAAACGGCTAGCCGTAATGTAATACAGCGGATTATACGATCCGGCTGCGACAAATCCTCAAAGTCTTCTGCCTTCTGCCCATTAAAAACAAAGTGTTGTTGACATAAAGTCGGAACGCCGCATGACCCTACAAACCCTACATTAATACAAATATTATGTGATAGAGGGCGCTTAGCTAAAGCTCAATGTGTGAAGCTGAGAAGTCACAGTCTTCTAAAAGTTATTTTTTTGGTCTAAATCTAATAATCCTAATTGGCATATTCCATTCTCATGAGCTCATGTTGAATTATGGAACAACCTGTTCAACAGTACCGTCATCTTGCTCGTACGGTGGAACTATTATAATTTTTCTTCATAATACGCCATATTGACAATAGGTGGCGTTACCGGTTGATTTACAAGAAAGTGCGGGTCTTATAGAAAACTTTTTATTTTTACTCTAGTTTGGTCTCACTCAGGTCTTCCTCAGTTTTGGTGCCAGGGGGAGGGTCACATCATCGTCCTCAATACACAATACCGTCCGAGAAATGCATACTTGTCTTTAATTAGTAGTCCGCATAGGTTTTGGACCCAGCCCAGGACTTTTTTGATTGAAATTTAGCAAGCTAACAACACCTATGTCCAAGTCAGAGTTTTTGCATTGCATGACAATCATCATCATCCGTCGCAAGACGTCCACTGCTGAACATAGGCTCCTAGATTTCCACAACGATCGGTCCCGAGCCACCTGCAACCAGAGGTTTCCAGTGACCTTTGTGAGGTTTTCAGATCTGTCCATCTAGTGGGAGGCCGTCTAACACTGCGTCTTCCGGTTCTTGGTCCCCACTCGAGAACCTTGCATCCCCATCGGTTATCAGTTCTGCGAGCGATGCGGCCTGCCCATTGCCACTTCAGCTTGCTTACTCGTTGAGCTATGTCGGCCACTTTCGTTCTTTTGCGAATATCGTCATTACGTATTCAGTCGCGCAAAGAGACTCCGAGCATAGCTCTCTCCATAGCTCGCTGTGCGACTTTGAGCTTCGTTATGAGACCCGTTCCCTTATCAGTATTAAATTATAACTAGCAAACTCTTGTCGTTTTACTCGCGTAACCATAAACGAAATTTCAACCCAATCCATTCAACCCATAGATTTAAACTCTTTGTTTTAGCGGATCTGACGTGATTGAGATCGTTGAGATCAAACATCCAAACATTAAAACATTCACAATTATAATATTAGTAGGACAACTTAATGCGAAACGAGTAAAGATTCGTTACGGCCGTCATCACACATCAAAGGGTGTGCAATTGAAACATTTCATTGTCGCAATTAAAACATTTCACTAATTTATTCATGGCTGTCAGCAAACATTCACAGATGGAAAATTATTTATTGTTTGGGGAGTAGTAATAGTAGTACAAAATTTAAACATTACTTGAGGTTTCATTATTCCTACTGTTACAAATTTACATTCAGGTGTCGTCTATTGAACTGAAGCCCTCTGGCGCAGTGATCCGTTCTTTAATTACCTAAGTATTTAAATTCCAAAATAAATGTGACTTTAATGAGGTAAATCCTAATAACTACTCAAAAAATTTACACATTTTAACGAGTCCAAAGATATCTAACGTCGTGAAAAGCTAAACAAATCTATAGACCATGAGTCGTCTTCAACGCAAAAATATCCCAAAACCAGTGGTTAATTTTTAATAAAATGAATTGCATCTGGTGAAATTGAATACTATCATTGACTATGTTATTATAAATTTGCATCTTGAAAATGTCTCATTGGTAGAAGGCTCCTAGCGGACGTAATAGGAATTATAATATTTTTGTATTAATCTATTAAATTTTTGTAGTTACACAGTATTCATAGTAAATTATACAAAGTAGAGTTCCAGTATTGAATAAATAGTTATAAGTAAAGGTCAATGTAGTTTATATATAGGTACTTATTAGCATTTAGTTTATTTTTGTTCGGGTTTACGCTAATATCCGTACTTCGTTTAGCATATCTGATTACTATCCAACATACCTAAAGAAATCGCGATTAACACCACTCTACAAGGGAAAAGGCGAAACAGAGTGCGTTAAAAATTACAGGCCTATAACTATTGTACCCACAATTTCCAAGCTTATTGAATCAGTTATGTCACAAAACATAATGGCATATTTTAATCGACACTCTATTATCTCTGATACACAACACGCGTATAGAAATGGCCGGTCTACAATTTCGGCTGTTCATGATCTTTTAATGAATACGGTAGAGAATCTGGACAGAAAAATTAAAGTAGCTGCAATAATGCTAGATTTATCTAAGGCTTTTGATTCCGTAAATCATGAGCTTTTATTAAGAAAGCTTATGGTCTACGGAGTTAGGAATAAAAATCTGGATCTAATAAAATCTTTTCTAAAAATAGGGAATATAGTAGTAGATATCAAAACTGAAAACAGGCGACATAGATCTCAACCGGAATGCATAAATATAGGCGTGCCTCAAGGTTCTTCGCTGGGAAATATACTTTTTCGTTGTTTGTAAACGACTTGTCGTTCTTGGAATTAGATGGAAAATAATACAATATGCTGACGATACCACCTTGATATTAACGGCAGATTCTACAGAATACTTGATTTCAAAAATAAGAGAAGCTGTAGATAAATTTAACAACTGGTTCCAAATGAATGGCCTACAGCTAAACGGTGATAAGACTAACGTTATGTTTTTCAACTTAAAGTCGACGAAGCAAATAATTCACTCTGTAAAATTAATGGACGGGACAGAAATAAAGAGCACAAATAGAGTCAAACTGTTGGGGTTTGAACTGGATCCTGCTCTGAACTGGAAACATCATATAGATGAAATCTGCAAAAAAAATGGCCAAAGGCACATATGCATTAAAGCAACTGAGATATGTCACATCTCCACAAAGCCTAAAAGATATATACTACTGTTACATACATTCCATTATGTCATACGGCATAATCTTCTGGGGATGTTCCACAGATTTCCAACGAGTGTTAAAATGCAAAAAAAACAATACGGATCTTAACTAATTCAAAATATAGAGATAGCTGTAGAGATCTTTACAAAAATTAAGTATAATGACTTCAATTGCACTCTACATATTTGAGACTATTAAATACACCAGGGCAAATATAGAAAATTCACAATAAAGGAAAAAATAGACCGGAGATCGGGTAAAGCTAAAACTGAGCTGCAACCGCTCCAATGCAGACTCTCGGTAGCAAGAAAACTGCCAATTAACATGGGTAGAGTTCTGTACAATAAATTGCCCGAAAATGTTAAAATACAACCAATAGCGCAATATTTATAAGTAAAGTCAAGAAACTTTTACTAAAAATACATTGTATACCATAAATGAATACTTGACTTGTGATTATGACGACGTTGCCTGATATTATTAACTACATTAATATTATTTGATAAAATAAAATGTGCCTACCTATTACTTGATGACCTAGACCGAGATAGACCTCAAATCGTAAAATAACTAATTACTGTGTAACATATTTATTTCACAATGGAATTTTTAATGGAATTTTTAATTTATAAAGTTTAGAATATGATTTCAAGATTATTTCTTTATTAGATAGATATTATATTTTTTTATTCATATTTTGCCCATTTACAGCAGAAAATCAATTTTTAAAATTTTAAATTGTAAAATGTACAAAAGACGAGACATATTACTCACTGTATTAAGTTTTTGGTTGACAATGCATTTTGCAGCTAAGGTTGATATATGTGTTAATATGTTAATAAATGTTTATCTTATCTTATCTTATCTTATCATAAAGCATGAGTAGGAATCATGGTCATGGACGTCCATGGTAGGTACGAGTATAAACAATCCGTTATTTGGTAAAACCCACAGGTTAGACTCGAGAGTGAGTCAAAGCTCTAACCACCACGCTGGCCAAGTGCGGGGAAGTATATGTAAACTTGTCAAATAAAGAAGACGTTCTTGGAACATTTCCGTTTCTATTCGATGTTTTTCTTCACCGCCCTATATTTACGCTCATCTAAATGGTTTATATTATTTTGGCTCTTTCCCAACTTTATTTTAAAAGACGGAATTTGGTCAGGAGTGTCCTTTTTACAACATGCAAAATCATAAATGACGTTATGTACTAATAATAAAATTTAAAATTAAACCTAGAAAGTACAGTAAATTTGAATAACGAACGTTAATTTAAATTAGGGTAGGAGTGCTACTGGCAGAGATGTATAAGATACCCTATACAAAGTATCTGAAATACAAGATGCAAGATACTTAAGAAAAAAGGATTTCAGATACCAGATACAAATACTTTTCTAAAAAGGTATCTGAAATACTAGATACAAAATACGTATCTTACAAATACTTTTTAAAGATAAAATACTTTTGTAAGAAAACAACGTATAATTGAACTTAAGTTTATTCATCCGAGAAAACAATTTTCGAATAAATATATCGCGTTGATAACAAGGATCAAGTAAATGAGTATAAATCAAGGAAAAACTAAACTCCTAAACCAATTTTTCAATAATTATTCGGTCCAGTTTTCCAGATGCATTAACTAACTAAATAAATAACTAACTTTGTAATCCCATGTATAAATGTATAATACTGCAAAGTTATTATTTCATATGCAGTTAATTAATAAATGAACTTGTGTTTGTGTTTTCATGCGATGGCCAAGTCAATATATCTATTTAAATGTTAAAGATTTTTTGTACTGAAATGACTACTATTAGACCTTTTAAAACAGAAGGTCCCTTATGTAGGGACTGACCAAATTAATAATAATTGACTTGGTATTACATGGATCTCAGAACTTTTTACGTTAGAACAACTGGCGAGACTTGTTTTTTTTAAGAGGATTTTTGTTTTTAACTCCCGACCAAAAAAACGGGTGTTATTAGTTTGACGTCGATGTCTGTCTGTCTGCCTGTCTGTCTGTCTATCTGTCTGTCTGTCTGTGTGTGTGTCTGTCTGTGGCACCGTAGAGCTCAAACGGATGGGCCGATTTCGATGCGGTTTTTTTCTAATATCCGTGTGGATGTTCTTAGCTATGTTTGGTTAATATCAATTCAAGATGGCGCCTCCACAAAATAGCGGACAAAATATTTCTTCACAACCCACCTCAATATGGGTATCAAATGAAAGGGCTTGACTAGTAGAATACTATACACTATAACAAATTTCAAATCGAAGATGGCCGCCACCACAAAATGGCGAATTACATTATTTTTTCACTACTACCTCAATATGGGTATTAAACGAAAGGGCTTAACTAGTAGAATATTTTACACTATGTTAAATTTCAAATCCAAGATGGCCGCCACTACAAAATGGCGAAATACTTTCCTTTTTTCACAACTACCTCAATATGGTATCAAATGAAAGGGCTTGACTAGTAGAATGTTGTAAATATAACAAATCTGAGGTAGTCGGGGGTTAATCAAATTTTTTAATTTTGTTCTTGTTTATGAAATTATTTTATGTTTTAACATTAGTTATATTGGATGTTTGTTGCTCAATTACGTCGTAGTAATCGACATGGAAATAAAACATCGATGTTTTTTCCGATGTAACATCGATAAATCCTGCTAGTCCTACTAGTATTATAAATGTCGTTGTATGGATGTTTGTCGCTCAACCACGTCGTAACTTTGGAACACTTTCAACCCCAGTCTGGAAGACATTTTCATCCCAAAAAATAACGGGAACTACACGGGTAATACCGCGGGGTACTGCTAGTTAAATATCATAAAAAGAAAAGATTTTATTCTTTAGTGCGAGAGATTAAATATTTTTTTTCTTATTTTGCACACAACATAACTTGGATTAATATATTTATCTGAGTATATCACTTTTACTGACTCACCTTATTTACTATATTTATTATTTACAAGAACAAAATTAAAAATTTTGACTAATCCCCGACTACCTAAGATTTGTTATCTGTACAACATTCTACTAGTCAAGCCCTTTCATTTGATACCCCTATTAAGGGAGTTGTGAAAAAATATTTTATCCGCCATTTTGTGGAGGCGGCCATTTTGAATCTCACGGTAATTAACTTTCAAATAAAAAAAACCGCATCGAAATCGGCCCATCCGTTTGAGCTCTACGGTGCCATAGACAGACACACACAGACAGACAGACAGACATCGACGTCAAACTTATAACATCCCTTTTTTTGGTCAGGGGTTAAAAATATCGATGGAATCGATATTTTACAATTAACAATACATCGGTTTGATTCGATGCATCGTAAGAAAACATAGTGTTTTAAAAACATCGATATTTGTATAAATGGTCCATTCCTACTCCTATGCCAGTTTAAGTTAAAATAACAGTAAACAAATTTCGTAATTTTTTTGCACAAAATATCCATGTTTTTAGATATCGATGTTTTTTTGCACATCGATGTTTTACGTTCGATGTTTTTCTAATATCGATCATCTCTATTCGAAACACCATACAACACGTACATACGAAAAAAATACGGAATGAGTGACAGTGACAGGAATGAAGAAGGGACATCTTAGTCGATGACATTTGTAGAACGATAGTGTCGCCATCTGTCATTTGGTTCCCGACCATATCCGCGAATTTTTTTTAAACGATGCGCATCGTTCAGTTGCTTTCGGAGAGAAAAACAGCTTTTTTTAAAGTTTATTTTAGTAAAAGTATCTTACGGAAAAAAGTATCTTCAAAATACTAAGATAACCGGAAAATGTATCTAAATAAAAGATACAAAATAGAAAAATTAAAAAGTATTTGAAATACAAGATGTAAATACGTATTTTGTATCTTGTATCTGTATTTTAGATACTTTTATCTAAGATACGTCACATCTCTGGCTACTGGGGCATTCACAATCATTAGACTCTATTCATTCGTCTCTTTTCGATTGCCGTTCGAAGTTCAATTAATTCGATTACAAATTTACGATTTGTTGGTCGTTGTAAATTTCGCTGAATATCGAAATATATATTAATTTTAATTTATGGTTTGATTACAACAGACGTAGTTTACGATTACATTTATGATTATGGGATCTATCGTTGAATTTACATCTAGAACAGATGGGACAAAAGGAGCGACATTAATATCGATCATAAAATTTATGATATACACACATAAATCTCGCCGGGACCAACAGTCTGGACCAACGTGACTATTGTGCCAGTTTTTATAAGTACCTACCTATATGTTCTCAAGGAAAAAGTGGAGACTGATTAGTTTGAATCACTGCATAGCAGTGCAATGTCCTCGACACCCAAAAATTCAAAACGTACAATTAATTACCAACATGGTTAACTATGCTAAAAACGAATCGAATTCTCACAAAATTAGTAATGAACAAATTTATATTTTTATGGGATTTCACGATTAGACTAAAAGATATTTCAGTATCGCGCACTTATACTCATACTTTATGTAGGTATTTGGAGGGTTAGTTATTACATTCAGCTGTTATTTTAAATAACATGTTAGGTAAGGTTAGATTATATTATGTTAGATTGTAAATATTTTTCAGTATTAGAATCAATAGGTGTTTGTGTGTGGTTTGAATTTTGGTCCAATAAAGAGTTAATCTATCGCTCTACATTCGGACATTGATACCTACCTACGTTAATTGTATTTTCACTTAAGTAGGTATTTTGAAAGCAATCTTCAACATGTTATTTTTATTATTTAAAAAAATCTCTCTAATAATCAACTCTTGCACTTCTCCATTATTTTTTATTTTCTTTACGCAACTGTCCACAGTCAGTGGACATTGGTCAGTTGCGTGGTCACTTACGAAAATGTTTTTGTATCTAATTGTTATTGTCAAACATCCCCAACCCCCAGTCCTTGAAACAACACACCAAAAATCGACTTTATGCTATTGTATTAAGGCATACGGATGAGAATAGTTTGGATCATTGTAATAAAGTCGCCCCAACTGAACTACTAATTGTGACGCAATAAAGCGGTATGGTCAGTGGATTGGATAGTTTTGATGCAATTCACTTTATTAGATAATTGAATTTGCTGAAGCGCGTTTAATTGCAAGTGCGTTTTGTTAAGTAGATAATAGTATGGTATCATGTTTCTATGAACTGCTTATGTAAATTCAATTTAATGCATCTTACTCAAAATAAACTGCAGTAAATGGCACATTAAGTATTTTATACATCTAAGATACTAATATTATAAAGCTATTAGTCTACGATCCTGCTATACAACTACCTTCACCGAACTGTTTATTGGATGAAAAGTATTTTATATGTAATTTAATATTTAAACAAATATATTGCAAATGGGTTGCCTAAAAAAATTAAGTCCAGAATATGATTAATTAACAGTTAAAAATTATTATAAGTATACTCAGTGCTTACGAAATCTCATGCCAATATTTTCAAACAATAAAAAGTTTCATACAAACTTTCATCCCTTATTTCACCCCTTTGTAGGTTGAGTTTTGCAAAATATTGTAATACATTATCCATTATGTTGGTCATGATCAATTATGGTCGTGCAAAATTTTATGCGAATATGTTTAATAAAATCTTCCATCCCCTATTTCATACCCTTAGGGGTTGAATTTCGTAATGAGATTTCGTAAGCATTGAGTAAAGCCAAAATAATAAGTTATGTAATACAGTTTTTTCTAACATTCAATCGATAATCAATAACATCAAATCAAGTGACATATTTAAAAAAATATATTGAATTGTTAATTATTCATATTTTGGACTAAAATTTTTAAGCAACCCATTTGCAATATATTTCTTGACATTTTAAATTACATATAAAATACTTTTCATCGAATAAACAGCTCAGTGAAGGTCGTTGTATAGCGGGATCTTATATATAGTTTTTTTTGAACGCCCTAATGAGATTAGCTCGATTAACTAATGGACTTCGATTTCAAAAATTATTTTGCTGTTAGATATGTATGAGTGATCCCTGAGTGCTATGGGCTATACATATACCTATTATTATGTACCACAGGCGAAGCCAGGGCGGACCGCTAGTTTTTCATAAAGCAAAGCGTGAATGCCTTTGGTTTTATTAAAAAATAAAGGCGCGACGTCTAAACCCCGGTTGTAATGAAGTTCCTTTCGATATTTGGTACACGTTTGCTACACCGTCATTATAAATTAGGTAAGTATATCATAATTATCAAGTTAAATAGATTTAAATTGAGAAATGTACATACATACCTGGGTGACTAGCGCTGCAGAGGCAGGGGCTTAGAATCTTCATGTTCGATATCTAGTAACCATAGTATGTATTAAGCATAGGTAGCTGGGTGGAATTCTATTGTTCTGTGGGCTATGTTTGACTCATCTTGAATATATTATAAAAAACATTGTAAATTTAACCACAAACAGAAATCGTTTTAATATGATCGTAATAGGAACTGATGGTACAAAATGTTTTCTCAGTAAATTTTTCTCGTATTGGATAACATGAATATGTTTCAAAAAATTATTCTAATGCCTGTTTAAGACTCTGCTTGCCGTTTCGCAAGTCATGTAAAGTGTCAGTCCGACTAGCACTTGACCAACTATAAAAAAATAATGATAGGTTTCGTAAAAAAGTTGTTCTGTCATTGACCTGTATTTTATTGACCTTTATACTGCACTGGTGTCATTCGATTATTTGTCCTACCATGACAAAAATTTATTCGATTTGCAATCAAAAGAAATGATGAATGTTACAATTTTCGAATTTTATTTCAATCGGCACATGTTCACCTCTTCCTGATTGTCTGTCGAATGGCATGATGGATTGAAACGGATTGCCACTCAATTAAATTGTGGTGATAATTTCCAAGTGATCAATTTATGAGGGGTGTAATTATTAACTCTTCGGATTAAATGTCGAATGTCGAATCGTTTTTGCAGACTAAGTTTTTTGGCTCAGCTTTATAGTAATGACATGTGCAGGCCTGTAGGCTAGGAATAAATACCTACTAGCTACTCCTTCGAGATGACTTCTTGCTATTTGTGGGACTTATCTAAAACGTCGATATAAACCATAAGATATCCCTCCCAAACTTCAGGCGTACGGAATCATGTCATCATTTGGAAGAGTGAGCGCACTCTTTCCATTCTAGTCGGTTGCAGGAAGCGGTGAACGCCACACGTTTTTACTTATATATCACTATTCAATCTCCATAACCAAAAGCATGGTGGTTCATGCTAGAATCGCTAGCGGCAAGATAATATCTTGCCTGCAAGAATACCATATTCTTGATTTCCAAATTTTAATTATTTTTGTTTTCAACGTATATTCAACGTAGGTCTAAATATAACTGTATTAATTTAAAATTTAATTTTGGATGCCGAAATGTAGATTATGGAGCTCTGATTGTTTATTGCTCTCTTTTTTCTTTTCGCTTGAGATTATAGAGACAGCAATAGCAAAGCCTAACCGATTTTTTTTTAATATTAGGGACTGACGAGACGAGCAGGACATGTGCGTGATGGTAAGCAATATGCTTGCCACATAACAGCACAGTGACACTCAGCTATTGGAACATGAAGAGTCCAAATCATTACCTAGCACTGTACCGACAGAGATTACAGAGATCTAAGATGTTAGGTATATCTCTAAGCCTTGTAATTTCTCTGGATACATTGCCCTTCAAACCGGAACACAGTAATGTTTGCACATTACTGCTTAACTATAACTGGCAAAGGTGTGGTACTTCCCCAGGCGGACTCTGCCAAGTCGGAGTCTACCACTACAAAAGTTACGCAGTAGAATAGCGGTGCGGCGCTCCCACGGGTCTAACTTTTCTGCTTTTGCGTTTGTTTTGGTTTCTGACGTCATTGGTCATTTTGCCGTCGACGAAAGCAGATAACTACATCGCCTTTCGACCGATCATGAGTTTAGTGCGTGCAGCAGCAACCGCTCTTCTACGGAAGATTTTCTATTATATATTTTCTGAGGAAGATAACGATATGCTTTTTATCGACGCTTGTCCTCTTAT
This sequence comes from Ectropis grisescens, assembly GCA_017562165.1. Classification (NCBI taxonomy): domain Eukaryota; kingdom Metazoa; phylum Arthropoda; class Insecta; order Lepidoptera; family Geometridae; genus Ectropis; species Ectropis grisescens. The sequence goes on along the minus strand of CM029771.1, from coordinate 5,181,640 downwards.
ATATGCTATATGATATAGGTATGCGTTTGACTACCATCTCGGTTCTGAAGTTACGCGATTATGCGGTCTACGACGGAGAGCGATAATATAAACGTAATCCTAATAACACATTTCGTTTCATAAGAGGCGTATATTTTTAGATCTGAGAAACAATGGGGGATTTAATAATACAGACAGCTGTTTCTCTATTGTAGGTATTAAGTATTTGACATTTTTAAAACAAGGTGTTTAGCCAAATTGCTGATTTTAGAAATTTCGACTGCTGGTTCATCGGTCCCATGGTGTAATGGTTAGCACTCTGGACTCTGAATCCAGCGATCCGAGTTCAAATCTCGGTGGGACCTCGTTTTGCTCTTCAATTGATTTTCGGGTGGCGCCAAGAAAATTTTAAAGTGAAAAGGAAACAAAATCGTTGAATTGAACTCGTAATAGTTTATTAATCTTTAATATGTCCAAATGTCCATCTGTATTGTTTTAATTTACTTCAGAAGATCCGTGATAAACGTAGGAGTAGCATACCTATGTAGTATCTGACTATGTTAAAATTTCAACACGATTTGTCCTTGCGTTCCAACGTGATTGAGCAACAAACATCCAAACTTTCACAATTATAATATTACTAGGAAGTAGAATTGTTTACTATTCTTTTAGATTGATTACATCATATTATAGATCGTGAATAGGTAGGTCATTCACGCATGTTTGCTTCATAATATTGATACCTACCTAAGTATTTTATAATTCTTTATTAAAACGTAATGATGACTATTCTTGTATTGTTTTAATTATTGTAAGTAACCATTGTAATAATTTAATTACTTATTATAATGAATAATAACCTAACAAATAGGCGCCATATAGAGCTGAATTGTACTAAGATACCTACTGTTTATAATAACTTACCTATAGGTATCGAATTAATAGCAAAATAATTTCATTAATGTTTTATATTACAAAATGAATATAATAATATCTCGATACAATAGGTACTTACATAACACGATTTAGGGTTTAAAATATTTAAACAACATACGTATTTACAAAATATTTATTTAAAAAAATAATTATACAATTTATATAACTTCTAAGCCTTTACAAATACTTAAAATTACTTATGTAATGGTTACTCAGCTGAAAGAAAATCCATAATAATAAATAATCATTGTTCTTACTACGTAGAAACTAGTATGTAATCTGTAATACCGACGTACGCACGCCACGTGTGCTGCACGCGTTTGGCGCGCGTTTCTACATTTTTTATATGTTTTGTTATAATGAGCAAAAAGGTTTAATTGCGTTTTGAGCTATTGTGTCTATGGAAGACTAATCTCTTAGAGTGCTTGTTAACGGGGATGAAGATTGACGTTCACAAACAATAATGAAAAAAGCTGTTGACTATTTTGTGCTGAACTAAGTACCTATGTAGGTATTCCAAAGTTTGAGTACCTAAGTATATTCTATCATGTAATCAAACATCATACATATTACATACATTTAATTAACGTATACTTATCTCATATCTACCAAATCCACTGCATTTTACGAAATATATATAAACTCTAAAAATCTACACACATTAAAAAAAAACCTTTTATAGTGAAACTTATGTAGGTATGATTTTACTATTTACGTAATAGAAATACTTACCTACCTACATTTCATTGTAAATAAGTTAAATAAAGATTTAAATGTGATCGATTGTTGTACGAAAATAAATATACAAATATACCTACCTAGTTATTGTTTCTATTTTATTTGTAAACAAAATGTTTGAAATCTCTAATCGATAAAAGTATTCAGTGACGTAGGGTTGCTTGTAATCGAATAGCGATTTTCCCAGGCACGTGCCAGTGGTGCCCCCGCGTGCGACCACTGTTCGCGCGCTTTCCCACGTCAGGCACTTTTGAAAATGGAATTGAGCCCAACGAATATAAAACCGAATTAATTCATCGACACGATTTTCTATTTTTGTTCTATATTCCATTTGTGACGCTAAGAATATATCGTACTTTGCTGAAAATGCAGAAAATTATTCATGTTACTCTGTCTTGAACAAAAATGGTTCTTAAGAGTGGAATGGAAAAAGCACACAGCAGTTTTTTAGACAATTTTAATTTATACATAATATTTTCAGAATATGTGGCTTCTAAGTTTTTTTCTCTGGCTGATGTGCTTACTTTTGGTACCTACCTAAGTAGATAATAGATATTATAGATAGATATTATTAATACTTTCGGCCCCGGCCCCTAGTCCTCATCCAACCCATTACACTCCAAACCTTCGGATGTTATAAATATATCACTTTGTGAAGTCTCATGAAACAATTATAAAAATTGTAATTCCTATAGCAAAAAAACGTAACGTTTCTCTAGCATAGCATATTAACTGCTAAAAATAAAAATAAATTGGTTGATACAAAATGAAAATCAGGACCGTAAAAAAATTAAGACAAAGTGTCCCCCCTTTGCTTTACACAATAGAATAAATTTAGGGTCTTTGATTCGATAGCTTGGCTTTGATAGTTCTTATGAAAGGCTCTTGATAGACTTTATCTACACGAAGCTAGAGCTTGGTAGCTTGCTAACATTAGCTTGAAAAAGAACAAAATTAAAATTTTTGATTTACCCCTGACTACCTAATTTGTACAAAATTCAACTAGTCAAGCCATTTAATTTGATACCCATATTGAGGAAGTTCTGGAAAAATAAATGTAATTCGCCATAGATCGTACAATTCAAGATTAGCCGTATAGCCGTCCCAAACTTCAGGACGCAATTTAAAATTATTTTAACTTTTTTGCTAATTATATACCCATTAAAATTTTAGAATGGCTACCATCACTGTCAAATGTCACACATCACCGTGTGACAGAGAGAGTAATACCAATTATAACTAGCGCGAGCGAGATAGATGTCTTAGAAAGAGACAGAGATATCTTAAATAGAGACAGATGTCACAGACGCAGTTTATTACCAATTCCAAGATGTTCAGGGCTAATCTTGTGTTCTACAATCTTTGTAATTCGCCATTTTGTGGCAGCGACCATTTTGGATTTGAAATTTATCATAGTGTACAATTTTCTTCTAGTCAAGCCTTTTCATTTGATACTCGAATTGAGGTAGGTTGTGAAGAAATATTTTGTCCGCCATTTTGTGGTGGCGGTCATCTTGAATCGATATTAACCAGACATAGCTAAGAACATCCGCACGGAAATTAGCCTTCAAATGAAAAAACCGCATCGAAATTGGCCCATCCGTTTGAGCTCTACGGTGCTACAGACAGATACACACAGACTGACAGATATCGATGTCTTTTTTTTTTAACTTTTATAGGTTTACACTTGACCGCCATCTCGTCTGATGTTAAAAGATGATGCGGTCTACGATGGAGCGTGTTTACTTTTTCTTATCATGAAAGTAGAGTCAAATCTCTTCGTTCGTGTCTTTGGAACATCAACCATGAAATGATGTCGCTTTTTCGAGCTACGAGCATTCCGATAGAAAAAAGGGCAAGGTGGTATTAGATCGTACAAATCAGTCGCACACTCTCCGAAGTGTATCCGATAAAAAACGATAAGCTAGCAATTTTCCGGCGATGTTCGAGACTTTGCAGTCTTTTTTCGCACGAGAATGTCATTGCCTATGAGCCTTTTGGCACGTCTCTCGATCGATTCCAGAGCTTCCAGCTGATACTTAGCCGATCCATCCCAAAGGTGCGAGCAGTACTGGAGCGAATCTGTGCTTGGTATAACGTTAGCAACTGTTCAGACTTGAAGTACCTTCGCACCTTTGAGAGGACACCTAGTTTCTTGGCAGCTAATTTAGGCTTAGATTCGATATACGAGCCAAAGTTGAGAGTAGATGACAAAGTAACGCCCAACAGCTCGAGATGGTCGGATACCGGCACGGATACACCGCGAAAAGTAGGAGTCTGTTGGAAAGGACTCCTTTTTGCGGAAAACAGACACTTATAACAGCCCTTTTTTGGTCGGGGGTTAAAAACTAGCCTCGCGTCGCTCGGTCATCAGTGTACATATACTAGTCTATAAGTAACTAATAATGATCTCTAATAAGAAGTTTCGTCAAACAAATAGTTTCCTGTATCTTTACTATACTGTCATCCGTAGTATACTGGAGTATAACTCATCAGTCTGGTTTCCTTTTTACAATGTACACAGTGATAGTGATATTCAAAAAACGATGCCTAAAAATTATAAGTTACAGGTGTGGCATGGGTCGCAAGCTCCCATCGCACAATGATCGTCTACAATATTTTCACGTTATTAATATTCGTCGTAATTAGGTATTTTGATCTTACACTTTTGCATAAGATCATCCATTCTTCGATTGACTCCCCAACCCTTCTTTCTCTTTTAAATTTTAATACACGTTTCCGGTTTCGTAATTTTAATTATAATACCTTTAGTTTGCAAGTTTCTACCAATACTACATCTTAATATAATCCCATAGTCAGAATGAGTCGCCAATACAACGAAGTCCTTGTCTCCAATAGGGACATTGATATTTTTCACTTAAAGTTATTCCAATTTCAGAGGAAAATCAAAGAAATTTTACACTTTAATCTAAAAGAATAACCCTGTTGTGCTTACTGTAAATACCATTATGAGTTTGTTTTATATTATTTGTTTATACATTTTATCTTAATAGAACCTTTATTGTGTTTTGCAAAGTTTTCTTTCTTATAAATTTAAAATATGGCCAGTTCATTGTTTCACAATGTTTATGTACTTATTTGTTGTGTTATAAAGTTGTCGGCGCGTATCAGAAAATGGTAACACCAAGAAGTGACGATATGTGACGTCACTAGCGAAGCGTCGTGTCTATGGTAGCGAGGCGGGCATTTTTTGACAGGACTTGTCAATTGAGGGCCGTCAGCGCACCACGTTTGCGACGAATTGCTATAATTTTGTTATATTTTAATTTACCTTTGTAACCCACACGCCGTATGAAATTATGTTTACTGATATGGGCCTTCCTGCGCCTTTATCAGAAGTGGGATAGAACCAACTACAAGTCGAAGTGAACCAAACAAATCTCACCCACTACCGCTGAAAAACTTTTGGGTAGCATGGAAGCATTACTTCCCTGAGTTCCAGGAGCGCTACAAGGTTCGGATGTCAATGATTGATATAAAGTGATAGTGCAAAGTAAAGATCTTCAAGAAGTGAATTTACCCTTGGTATTCACGGAGGAAATTTTCCAAATCTAAATGTATTCAGAATAACTTCGACCAAATGCTACGTTTACGAGTTGAACCTAAGGAAACAGCAACGGAATTCGCTCTGCTTGAAAGCTTGAAGAGACTATTATAATTTTATCTCCACTGTGTAAATTTGCCATAAGTTGCACACATGAACCGCAACGAGTCAAACTCTTTATTCTGAATTCTCTGCGGAGGATACTACATAAACGACATCTGGATGGCGAAGGACAAGAATGTAAAACGAGCATATTCAATGTAATGATTTACTATTGTGGCACTATTGCGGATTGTTAGGGCACATTGTAGCCAAACGTAGAAGACAACGTGATGAGATTGGCACGAAGTTGTAGATACATGTGGAGTCCATTGCGTACTACAGAGGAAACTACCAATGTGACCTGCTATATATGCGGTATATGCGATGTATGCGGTCACGCCGGGTACGTAGCGACTATTTTTTACAGTCAAGAAGAACTGTGGCAGTCCAGCGATTAAGAATATTCATCAGTGCGAACACCGCCTTTCTAGGCACCTTGCAGACATCATTGGGTGAGAGTCTTTTTCTGTTAGATAGCGGATCACCGTGTTTTCTTTTGAAAGTGATTTGTGAACAGTTTGCGAGTACTATACTGCGCGTAAAAGTTTCTGTTATTTGGCGGTGCAGTTATACACTGCGCGACTCAAATCAAAACTAAAGTTGTGAATGAAAAGCTTCCAGTTAATTTAAGTTTTCACGTTGTTTCCGATAGGGTTATATTTTATTTCAAAGCCATAATAGTCGGTAGAGATATTTTTAGTAAAGGCTATGTATTAAAATTAACAACGACAAAATGTATGCTCTATTAGATGAAAGAAAGTAATTCTATTTACAGTTTAAAGTAATACAAACCTGATATTTCTAAAATTAATACGAATTGTGGGAGCTTTATATCCACTAACGAAACTAACAGGACTCAAAAATATTATGCATTCAGACGTCACAATCGGTACTCTTTTTGATCCGACTCTATTAGAAGAGTCGTATACAGAGGCTACGGAACCTGAAGTGATATTTTTGCAAAAGGTAAATGACGTATACTTCATGTCATCAAGTATTACTGCCGTTGATCGTCGGAGGTGGAGTCACGCTACTCCTACGAGCTGGAGACGTTAGTAGTTTAGTAGTAGTAGTCGTCGGCATTTTTAAGTTCTTACGGAATGTAATTCTTCAAATTCAATTTGTAAAAAGATGTGACTCCTTACATACACAGGTAGTGTTATCTATTTAACAGGCGTACGAACATCATTTATTATAAAGGTCGACGAATGGTACACACAGACGTAACAAGCTTCTCGCGTAATTATCTTCTTGAATTAAAGGTTCATTCACAAAGAAAGTTACGTTGAACATCATCAGGGTTGACTCTCCGTTGAACAAAAGCGAGACAGCGATATTTGAGACCTTTTATTAAAGTCGGTTAATAATTATTTTCCTGAATCGATAGAACAAACATATTATGTCAGGGACGGCATCATATTCAGAAAAAAATCATTCGAAACCAGGCAGATTTTTTGGTTGCTTACTAGTTGCATAGTCCCTAATTTGGATGAAAATTAATCAGATTCATAATTTGAAACAACATTAAGGACAAAACCTTAGATAATCTCTACAAGAAATACTGGTTCCCTGAGATACGAAATTAAATTAGGTAGGGCTGGTCTGGTTGGGAGAGCGGCGACTGTGTTTCTGGAGGCCCCGGGTTCGGGACCGCACGCGCCACTGTCTTTTCTAGGGCGTGTGCGTGATGCCGCTGACTTGAAGCGGTAAGGTAGTGAGGAGACCGACGTGCGCCTGGAGTTCTCCGAGGTTATTTGTCGTCCGCCATGCCGCGCTGCGCCGGCGTGGTGGAGTGTGGCCTGACGCTCTCCTTGCGGAAGGGAGGGGGCCTGAGTCCCAGCGGTGGGAACATTTAGTGGGCTGTTTAAGCAGATATGTCAAAATGCACACGTAAGTTCATTAAATCTTGTATTATTTGGAAAACACCAAAACGTCCGTAAGTAGCTCAACCCGTTCAGCTTTATTCAACCTACAACCATTAGGTGTGTCTAAATCTTGATTTGGTGCAAGTAAATGCATCAGCGAACATCAAATAGGTAAGCAAATCTGATGTTAAACGATTTTATTAAAGCCGCGGAAAACAAAACGATTTTCAAAGGGGGTTTTTGATTTTAAAAACAGCTAACGGAATCAAACGAAACGGACAGGAAACTCAAAGGTCCTTTTTCTTATTACGTCAATATTCAATTACCTAGATAGTTCTCATCGAAAGTTATGTTATGCAAGCTATTAAAAATGCGTCCAGTACCTTAAGGACACGGACACTTGGTTGAAAGCACCGCTAATATTCTGAACCCGTGACCATGACCGAGTCGGCGTCAAAAAAAGATGATGCAACTCAAAGAGATGACTTACTTACACTTGACGATAACAGTGACACCTCGACCGCGTGTTCGGTCTACTTCGACTATGTCCGCCGGGTCTAGTACTATTACTGCTCAGTTAGATACTCTCAGTGCACGCCCTGAGACATGGGAAGTACAGTATGAGATTGAAATTTTGATGATCAAGATGATGATGATCGGTGTTAAGCTGTATCTGTCCTTGATTGCTCAGTAATTGCCCAGATTCACGACCCAGTTCAGATGTTGAGTTCTAGTAGTCTATCCTGGTCGACAGTGTCATCCGGGCTACACCTGCTAGGGTTAGCTGAAGGGATGCACTCGGTCGGTCCAGATGTGAAGTCGATCCTGATCGAACAGTGTCGTCCGGGCCTTATCCGTATTGTCCGTATGGATTGGTTGAAGGATGCACTCGTTCGGTTCAGATGGTGTGAAGTCGATCCTGGTCGGACAGTGTCGTCCGGGCCATATCCGTATGGATTGGTTGAAGGATGCACTCGTCCGGTACAGATGGTGTGAAGTCGATCCTGGTCGGAAAGTGTCGTCCGGGCCATATCTGAATAGATTGGTTGAAGGATGCACTTGTCCGGTACAGATGATGTGTTGTCGATCCTGGTCGGATAGTGTCGTCCGGGCCATATCCGTATGGATTGGTTGAAGGATGCTCTAGTCCGGTCCAGATGATGTGTTTGTCGATCCTGGCTGCACAGTGTCGTCCGGACCACAGCCGCAAGGGGTGGTAGTAGGTATGCACTCGTCCAGTCCAGATGTAAATTTGATTGAATAGACAGTACTGTGCGACATCTGAACTTTGGTGAGCTTTCTAGTGTGGTGCCAAGGTTAACATGAACAGCTTTATATCTATCTGATGATTGACGTGTAAATTGTACATTTATCAATAAAGAACTTTAACTTTGACTTTGATGATGTTGACAATGTGGTTTACATTTTGACGACAGTAAGTTATGGTATCAGGATGAACGAGCGAGTGTCCTACTGATTGGACAATGTTTATTTCAGAAAATCATTAACGCCCGAGGACGGTCGTTTGTCAGATTGGCCGTGTCGGCGCGTATCAGAAAATGGTAACACCAAGAAGTGACGATATGTGACGTCACTAGCGAAGCGTCGTGTCTATGGTAGCGAGGCGGGCATTTTTGACAGGACTTGTCAATTGAGGGCCGTCAGCGCACCACGTTTGCGACGAATTGCTATAATTTTGTTATATTTTAATTTACCTTTGTAACCCACACGCCGTATGAAATTATGTTTACTGATATGGGCCTTCCTGCGCCTTTAAAGTTATAATGTTCTATGTTTACCTATATATTATTTATCTACTGTTTTAAAGCATGTTAGTTTTAAGTTCAGATCTGTTGGCCTATTTTCTTTATGTATTATCTCTAATTTAATATTATTATTATCAAACCACTGTATTTAAACAAATGTTGTTTCTAGGCCCACATAGTTTGGAATGTAATATAGTTCTGTACAGTTTACTCTTATGCTATAGTTTGTGTTTATTACATTCTGTTTTGTGTGCTCATTGAATAAATAAATAAAATTTACTACAATTATTTTCTCAGTAGTCATAAATATTGACATTTGATAAGAATGCTTAGAGTAGGGTTGAGCTACTACTACAATGCGTAGTGAGTGATACGTGACCTAGCGAGGGTGCGCCGGTGTACATATCGGCGACTGTTTACTGATGAGATACCACTTATGGGGTCGATTTGTTGAACTGGCAATACATATTTACGCTACAAAGATCAAAGAAAGTTTATGAGTCTTTTCATAATTATTGAAGAGATATATTCTTTTAAGTTGTGTATTCTTATGAAGTACGGCGGTCTCCATAGAAGTAGATAGTTTACGACCCTTTTACAACACTACATTTATATTTATAAATAAATAAATATTGGTGGACAATTCACACACAACACCATCTGACCCCAAACTAAGCAAAGCTTGTACTATGTCGGCCAGATAGCTGATATAATAAAATTTATATAGTTGTAAATACATACTTATTATATATAGAAACACCCAGACTCAGTACAAATATTTGAATTCATCACCCAAATGGTTGCACTTAGTGGGAGTCGGAGTTGGCTTCGCAGGCAGAGTAAAAGCCACTAAGCCACGAGGTCAGTCATACGCATGCAAAAATAAAATCGGTTAAGTCGTTGGGTCGTACCTGTCACGTCAAAGACCGAGATAGTTATAGACTGATTCTGTAGTGGTAGAACTCTTTGCAGACTCCACCTGCCCCTGTACCGCCTAACTAAATCCGCTTTGGCTTTGCTATGGCTGTCTCTATCATTTCAAGCAAAAATAAAAGAGAAAGCAAAAAGAAAGAAAAGCAAGAGAAAGCAATATCAAAGCTAAGACTGTTTTAGTTAGGCGGTAGATCTTCTGGGTAGTACCTACCACATCTTTGCCAGTTATTCTACCGATATGCTGCTATTACACATATCAGTGACGTAAGCTCACAAAATCTCACCCATCCAAAAAGCGTCTAGAGGTTTCCGCTGACTTATACGACTCGGCTACCATCCGACAAATAAAATACCCTTAATTATGGGCTTTATGTCATGCGTGCTAAGATTCAGATTACATTTGCTACAGATCAGATTACAGATCCTACATTGGCAACACCAATTAGAAGACCGCTTCCCAAGAGCCGTCTGCTAATTTATGTTGCCAATGTAATCTATATCTCATCAGACATGACATACTCGTAAAGCCCATATTTGAGTGTATTTGATTTGTCGGGTGGGAGCGGAGTTGTTGACGCCACAGCCGCTGCCGCCGCCGCGCCGCTGCCCGAATTCAGCATGTCGATGATGTGACTCTGTTAGATTTTCACTACTAAAAGTGAAACCTAAAGAAGACTTTACTTCAAAAAACTTGCTCGTATATTTGTATACCTTTGCTGAAACGGAAATTTAACTTTGATTGTTTATTAATCGGCTTAGCGAGTATTCTGTTTCGACTTTGTTTCCAAAATACTCTTCAATTAAATCGACTATCGTGTTGCAGAGAAGATTCTGTGAAATTCGGGTGGAGACAGACTCTAGATTTACCTACTTTCACAGACTAGCTGTGTTTCTCGGTTTTACCACTGAATGACTACTCTACTTTGAAGAACTATCTACTACTTGTAATATTGAACCAAAACAATTAAGAGGTTAGGTTGAAATACGGAACAGAAACAGATAGTGGAGTACTCCATATGCAGAATTCTTGAGGTTCTTGATAATATTATCTTTGATTATATTGTGTCATATGTTGTATTAAAATTATCAAAAATTGCTGTCGTGTATTGTTTAATATATTTGTCATAAACTATTGCTCCGTATTGTTACTTATATTCGTCAAAAATATTTCTGTAGGTACATTGACAACCATAAACAATTGTGTACCTACTATATATTGATTTAACTACCTACTTAGTTACTCTTGCAGACATTCATCTTTCGAGCCAGACTTATTAAATAAGACTCAGTAGTAAAAATTTTACAAACGTTGAAAATTCGATATGATTGTTAGAGATCTGTCTCTTATTGTCCAACAGCTAACAGTTATTTCAAACGTGCTTAGGAAACAGTTAAAATTCTGGCGCAGGTTATACTAAATATGTTTTCGATAGAGGTACCTAGTCGTTAAGTTTTCTTAAATTTTCTAAGTACGCTTCAAAAACGCAAAAAGTTCTTCATGATCGAGCTGAAATTTTAGAATAATGTCATATAGAATCCGCATCAATTATTGTTTTTATCTAATTTTTGCATTACAATGTGCCATAGCGAAGCGTGGCAGGTTACAGCTAGTTTACTTATATATGAATGAATAAACCTATTAAGAAGCATTATAAAACATTAAACAATTATTGAAAGCGGTAAGCCGTTCTCAAGTTATTGAATGAACAGATTTTTTTTACATGTGTTTGTATACCCGTGTCGGAGCCTGCAATGGTAAAATATAAATATGATTCATTTTATCGACAAATCGGGCTTTAATAAATTATATCTGTCCCTTTTCACATACAACAAATTGTTAACAACAGAAAATATAATTTTAAATTAAATAATTCAAGATTTTGTGTAGGTAATTGATCAATGTACATCTTTGTTACCATAGGAAGGAACTAGCCACCAAGATACGGGTCAAGGAACACCCAGTTTGGTGGATAGAGTAACATGACAACTTATATCTATATCTATACTTATAATAAAACTGTAACGGGTCGAATTCTGTACATTGAAGATATTTTGAAAAATTTTTTTTTGGGGCACTCCTTAGTCGATACTGATGGCGAAACTGCATTTTTTTCTTTCATGTCTGTCTGTCTGTCTGTCTGTCTTTCTGTATAGGGATCACGCATCACGCCGAAACTACTGATTCAATTGAACTGAAACTTGGCATGATTTTAGTTTATACTGAGGACATTGCTGTAGGCTACTTTTGATCCCCAAATTCTGATCGGTTTTCTTGCGGAAGGGGGTGAAAGTCAAAATGTGTATTTGGTTGTAACTCATGTTTGCGTTGTTTGATTTCATTAATTCTTTTTTTGTTAGAAAGAACACATTTTTTATATTGTCCCGTCAAAATTTGAACAATATCGGTTTGTTGGTTCGGAAATTACACAAACATTAAATAATAACGACACGCGCGGCGCATTCGGTACATACTAACTTCTGAGTATTCTGTATATCACAGACGATCCACAGAATATCTAGATTCTAGATTCTAGAAAGTGCCCACGTGATCGCGTCGCGTCGTCTTGGATGACAAAATAATTGTCAAAAATATATTTTTGTGCGGAAAAACAAACATCATTCGGTTATAATCGACTTCAAACAAGGAGGATGTTCTCAATTGGGTTGCATGTTTTTTTATTTGGTTTTATTTTACGCGATAACTCTGCTAATTGTTAGTTGATTTTGATAATTCCTTTTTTGTTTGGTAGAAAATACTTCAGAGGTGATCTTAGATATCGAAATCAGGGAGGTAGTTTTTCAAATATCAACAAAAAACTAAAATCAGGTTAAATTTATCTGTACGACATAGTTTTACCTTCTTATAAAATTTAGTCGAATGACAGAATTAAATTACCTGTCATTGAAGTAGATTTTTGTTATTTTGGAGAAAACATATCAGCATAATAAGTAGCAGCATAAACAACCCATTAAATGTTCCCACTGCTGGGCGTCGGGGCCTTCTCTCGCAAGGAGAGAGACAAGGCTATAATCCAACACGCTGGCCCAGTGTCGGTTGGTGGAACATATGACTTAGAACTTAGATTATAGGTAGATTTCGGTTTCTTCACGGTGTTTTCCTTCACCGTTTTAATTACCGGCATTACGAACATGACTCTGAAAAGATAGTGGTGCGCCTGGTTTTGAACCCTGGGTCTCCGGATCGACAGTCGCCGTTCTCCCGACTAGGTCAGCTGTAACTTACTAGACCAGCCGTAACTTATTAGAAAACGTATTATTTCAATCCAAATACTGTTTAAAATTTAAAGGTAGTGTTCAACAAGCTTCGGTGACCGAAGCAGACCGTTGTTAGGGTTCCGTACACAAAGGGTAAAAACGGGATCCTATTACTGAGACTTCACTATCCGTCCGTCCGTCCGTCTGTCACCAGGCTGTATCTCAAGAACGGTGATAGCTAGACAGTTGAAATTTTCGCAGATGATGTATTTCTATTGCCGCGTTAATCATGGCGGAACGTATCAAGTGATCGGGTTGAAATTTGAAATAGAATTAGATTACAGTCTGGAAGAACACATAGGCTAAACATTGCCTATGTATAAGTACTCTATGTATTACGTAACAAACATCCAAACAGTGACATTCATAATATTTACAGGACAACGTTGGAACGGCTGAACATATTTGGATTGAATTCGAAACACACGTAGTTTGAACTCAGAAATAACAAATCGTTTACTTATAGGTTACTGTGACGTAGGAAAGACTAAGCAAATTTGGTAGAAAATTGAAACAGAAATAACTCATAGTCTGAAATATGAAATACCACATTTATGTATTTATTACCTATCAACCTGAAAAGAAGCATGGGCCCTAAGGAAACAAATATTAACTATCACGTCAAAACGGCACAACGATATGGGTTGACAAACGAAACACATATAGAGTCTAAAATTTCACATGGGCTAATAAGTCTACATTTCATTTAACTCCATATTAATATAAGCATATATTTTCGTAACGAACTTGATGTGATGGTAAGGTAAAAGCCAAAATGAAAAATATATGCACCCGTTTTGGCGTAGATAACATAGGTGATTTGCGTTCACAATCAAAATAACAAGCAAAATAATATTCTCATTAGACGGTTTTAATGCCAGTTTTAATTAACCCCCGACAAAAAAAAGGGGTGTTATAAGTTTGACGTCGATGTCTGTCTGTCTGTCTGTCTGTCTGTCTGTCTGTCTGTCTGTCTGTCTGTCTGTCTGTCTGTGTGTGTGTCTGTCTGTGGCACCGTAGAGCTCAAACGGATGGGCCGATTTCGATGCGGTTTTTATTTGAAAGTTAATATCCGTGCGGGTGTTCTTAGCTATGTTTGGTTAATATCGATTCAAAATGGCCGCCTCCACAAAATGGCGGACAAAATATTTCTTTACAACCTACCTCAATATGGGTATCAAATGAAAGGGCTTGACTAGTAGAGTACTAAACGCTATAACAAATTTCAAATCCAAGATGGCCGCCACCACAAAATGGCGAATTATATAATATTTTTCACTACTACCTCAATATGGGTATCAAATGAAAGGGCTTGATTAGTAGAATACTTTGCACTATGACAAATTTCAAATCCAAGATGGCCGCTATCACAAAATGGCGAATTACATTTCCTTTTTCACAATTCCCTTAATATGGGTATCAAATGAAAGGGCTTGACTAGTAGAATGTTCTACAGATAACAAATCTAAGGTAGTCGGGGGTTAATCAAAATTTTTAATTTTGTTCTTGTCTAAAAGCACTAAAGGCCATTTAAATCGATGTTTTGCTATTGTGGTATGTATTTTTTCTTTCATCACTAGGTAGCGTTACTGGTATTCTAAATTGTATTGTAAATTATGATGCCAAATTTGGATTCTTTCATTCCTGATTTTTTTCTGTGTTACCTACAATTAAATACATACATTAACATTTCACTAGGACTTGGCTTAGATTTACGGGTTCAACTTGCTTGAATATCATTAAAACTCAAAATTTTTATTATTTTGATTCCACACAGCCTTCGTTCAAAATTTTACTACGGCGAAGTCGCGGGTAACAGCTAGAAAACAGCTTGCGGATAAAAAGAAATAGGTAAGTAGGTATCAGATCATGCACATTAGCTTCAGATTTTTCATAATGTATCCTATAAAAATCCTACAAACTTAACACTTGCGGCTATGTTCGATACTACGAAACCTCACTAAGTAGATATGTTTGATTTTGTTTAAATAAAGAAAAATAAAGATTATAAAATTAAATACATTTTTGTGTGGTAAAACAAATTCACTCAAACTCAAAGATTTTTCAATGACTACTTATCCAAATATTTGACGTACGATACTTCCAATTAATGTATTAGTCAGTAACATCTGCTTACGCGAACGAAGTAGCGGGTTCAGCTAGTTATGTACTATTTTTGGATGAATAAATGATTTGATTTGATTGGAATTGCGTATGAAAAGCGATGCCACGAAACTTTTTCTCGGTGTTGGAACTATTTGTGCACTTTGTACACACACAAAAAAGCATTGAGCGTGACGCTAGAATTTTCAATTCAATTCACAGCCTACGAAAAATCTGTCTGTGGCGCGCCGAAAGAAGTTTCCATTTCATAAAGCCGAATTGGCGTTTGTCAGCTTAGCCTGAGCTTTGGTTAGTGTAAGCAATACGTCGCACCTCCTGATTTGCTGATTCGTCACTTGTTCATCGTCACTTGCCATAGAATTGGACTATGAACTACAAACACCATTATCGGAATTGTGTCACGACGATATTTTGGTCGACAGCCTTTTCAGAGATTCTGCGAAGTGAGCACCTTATTGCGTTGAATTTGTACTTAGGAAAGGGCGTACTTTTAACAGGAAAACACTTATGTTTGGCGATTTAGGTACTGCGCTTCGCGGTTTCACCTTAAAGGACTAGACTACAATTAACACTTACTTAACTTTTTTGTAACAAAAACCCCCTATTTTATTGTCATGTTTACTTTATATACTAAGCGACATTTCTGCATATTCATATCCGTTCTTCAACTTTGACGGCATAGAAATTGTAAAAAAAACTATTCCTTGAGAAACTGTGTATTTTGGAAATTGAGGAAAATTGTAGGAAAAGCATTTAAGGAATGTTCTGATAATTTCAGTTTAGTGGTTCCGACATAATTGAGCAACAAACATCCGTTCCATTATTAGGATAGAAATGGTAACATGGTAAATGGGTACGCAGCCGTATAACACAGATAATAATTAGATATTCTATTAGGTACTAAATTTACTTGTTATTTTTAAATAAATACACGGGTAACTCACGTTTAATATAGTCAGTCCAGTCCGACTCAAGTTTCAATCGCGTCAGGCGATCTTTTTAAGAGAGCGCGCGCGTGTTCGCAGCTCGTTTAGCGAAAACGCGCGCGCACTCTCCTTGAAAAAGATCGCCGGACGCGATCGAAACTTGAGTCGGACTGGACTGACTATATTAAACGTGAGTTACCCGTGTATTTATTTAAAATGTGTAATACCCACGTTAGTTTTCATACTAAAATTTACTTGTTATGTATGTTGATAGATGGCGCTGTAAAATAAGTTAACTACCAATGTCAAATAAATAATAATTTTTTTAATTATATAAATCTTGTGCGCGTGTGTTTGTAATTAGACTCCTTATACATATAAGGCAGACCCAATTTCATTTTTTTTGTGTGTTCAAGTGACTAACTAGTTTAGACTAACAATTACATGTTTTTTATGTGTGTAGGACAGAACAACATTTGCCAATTCAGAAATATTATAAAAAGCATTTTTTCCGTTCAAATTGAGAGTGAATCAGCTTCTCCTACGTTCCATCGTAGACCGCATCGTCGCTGAACATCAGGCGAGATACGGTCTAGCGACTCAAGTGTAGGTAAACCGATAATACTCAGCTGAAAAAAAACACTGTACTTAAATCGATCAACGCCATTTATTTATTAGTTCTAAATATACCGAAATTGTGTTGTATTTAAGTTTCAGTTACGGAACAGGTCACCTGTAGGTACCGGCCTGCTCCGCGACGTCTCAGTGCTGACGTGACCTGATCGTCAGCTTCGTTCGCAGCCGTCACTAGATCCTACCTCACGCACGTCACTAGCAGTACCAGCTGTGTAAATACTTACCTAAGATTCTATTTCTGGAATAAAATATCTCTAGAATACGGATTGTTCCAGCACAGGACCTTAAAATGTGGTTAATCCATAGATTTTGACCACAGATGTGCCCTCCCAAACTTCAAGGTGCACGGAATTATGGTATCGTTGGGAAGAGTGAGGTCATTCTTTCTGTTATAATTGATTGGAGGAAGCGGTGAACGCCTGACGCTTTTACCTATGACTATTTGTTGTCAACAACCAAAATAAGTAGAAGCATAGGATACCTCGTCGCTAACGGTTCTAGGGGTCAAGTAGATTGGTGGTGTGTAAATAACTCCGCTACACACACAGACGCAGTTTGTTACCAATTTCAGGATCTCAAGGCACATCTATAGCTCTAAATTGTTGGGTAAATCACACAAATTAGCAAAGTTACGGCTGATCTAGCACTTGCCGATCCGGAGCCCCGGGTTCAAATACAAGCGCACCACTGTACGTGTTTTCGAAGTCATGTGCGTAATGGCGCTAACTTAAAAACAGCGAAGGAAAACATCGTGAGGAAACTGAAATATACTCTTTCGAAATATAATGAAATATAATCTTTCGAGGTCGTGTGTCATTCACCAATTCTGATCGTGGCCTCGACTCTCTCCTTGTGAGAGAAGGCACAGACAACAGAATCAACAGATTCACTTTCAATTTGAAGACACCAAGATTGACGGAATCAAGCGTTCTTTTTGAGCGTAATCAATTTGATTAACCGGCTTCGTAAAAGGAGGCGGTTCTCAATTCGGTTGTATGTAGATGTATTTATTATGTAAAATTTGCTTAGGTATACCTGGACGACGTAGATACCACAAAAAAAATGTTTGATTGAAAGAAATTAAATAAATTCATGTCTGTTTTGGTTTTTCCGGACCAAATTAAATTATTTCGAAAACAATGTTTGAAAATTCAAAGGATTAATTCATACCTACATCGTCGTAAGTCCGAAACCTTACTGTCTCATTGGAGCAGTGCATTTAAATTCACAGTAAATCGTTCTTTTTAGACCGTAATACATTTTTATTCCAAGATTTATTTCACGTTGCGTAGATCCGATCAAGTTTCCAAGTGATTGAGTTGAACGTCTGAGCGCCCACAGTCCGGTTAGCAGTCCCTCTGTCCCTTTGTCTAGTGAGGCTCGGCCGCGTGACTCCAATACACGCTGCCTGCCTCGTGAGTTAATGGAAAAACTTCAACTTTCCATGTAAATAGTTATGTCATTCGGATCTTTTATTGAGAGAAGCCTAGGGCGAACACAGCGGCGCGTCTCGCCATGTACAATTGTATTGGTTTTAACAAACTTTACATATCTTTTCAGATTCACAGGCAGGTGGTAGCGATTGGAGACGGAAGACCGAGGATCGGGCTGAGTGGCGTGTCATGGGAGAGGCCTATGTCCAGAAGTGGACAAGTATTAGTAAGCCAATGCTTAATATGTTTAGTCTAAATAGTTAATTTGATAGCTATAGATTCGGTAACTATTTATATATTTTTCTAAAACCGTAATTGCCGTAACTGCTGTAACCTTTACTTCTGAATCTGCATCGACTTCAGAATTGTAAAATGTTTATTCAATCATTTGTCATTTGTGTTAAAATAAATCAAAATACGTAATCTTTGTGCCAAATTAATATATTTTTTAAATTTTAGTTTTCTGTTTGAAGTCGGTTCTTTTTTTGTTATAATTATATTATTTTACTCCAATAAAGAGTTTATCTATCATATTTACATAATTAGTACTTACTTCAATTAATACATACTTTTCTGCGACATCTGTTAAATTAGTTTGTTTCAAATCACCTCAACCTGGTTAAAATCTTTGAAACTATAGTTTTTAAGCTTTTAAGATTTGAATTCATATTAAGAATATAGGTACAGGATTTAATTGTGATTTAATTTTTTTACTTATCTCTCGACCTCGAATAAAAACCTAGTTGTATATACGCGAATCTTATTGGCATTAGAAGTGAACAACTACATAACAAAAAGTCTCGCATTTTTGTCTCTTCTGTAAAAATTGTGTTATGGCACTTAATATTGTATACCTCTGAGGTACAGATATGTTTGGCACGCTATTCTGGAAATTTGGAAATAATTAGATACTGTTTTAATAATTTCTGTATAATATTTTCAAAATGATTTCAAACTGCGTAAGTTTATGACTAGGTACTCATAGTTGTATAGACAAAAATCTCGTTGGTATTAAAGTAGAAGTAAAGTAAATGTAAGCTCTTTGAAGTAGAACAAGTACATTGATATTTGGCACGCTATTCTGAGAATCGGAAATAATTATTGTTTTATTAATTTCCATCGCTATTTTTTCATGTAGAAAATAATAACGATAGGGGCATCCGTTTCAGAGCTACAACGTCACACATACAGACAGACAGACATCGACGTCAAATTTATAACACCCCTCTTTTTGGTGGGGGCTTAAAGATACACACACAATTATGTTGATTGTAGTTATGTCTCTACTAGTTTGTCATCATCACTAATTTAACATTATTCATTTATTTACATTATTAACAGTGAAAGTAAAAAATAGAAGGAAATAATTAAGAACATCAGACATCTGATGTCATCATCTGCCACGCTCTGGGTCAGCGTAATGGATTTTTACCTTGACTTTATCCTCATGAGAGAAGGCCCTGAGTCCCAGCTGTGGGGAGATAAAATGGGTTGTCTATCTTTATTCTCTTCGCTCATTGTTTTATTGACTGCCCTCATGGCTCAGTGGGTAGTAAATCTCCCTGCGAAACCGAGCTTCGGGTTCGATTCCCACCCAGTGCAAATATTTGTGTGATAAATTCAAATATTTGTACTGTGTCTGGGTGTTTCTATGTATAATAAGTATGTGTGGCTGCCATCTTACAAGCTTTGCTTATTTTGGGGTCAGATGATGTTGTGTTCACCAACATTTATTTATATATATTTATTTATTATCAAGTGAAAAAATATAATATACCTATTTTGTGACATGACTATAGTGAATATAACGTAAATACTTACTCGTCCTAATACACCACGACTACGTAATATAAGCTTAATGGAATACTTGTCACAAATATTGTTTTACAAGCTTAAGTAATAGGGAATAAAAAAATGCTTTTGAATCGTATTTTTCTGTCTATTTACGAATCGCTACTACGAAAAACTGTCCACTTTAATCATTCACGTGAATAAAACTCGTAGCACTCTACGGTACTTATGCTACGTCGCTGTCTGATTCTGTACTCGTCAAGACATTAAGCTAAATTCCCAGCAAAACATTTCTGATACGAGTACGTCGCAGTAGTTCACAAGAAGTATTGTTAAAACTTATAAACTAAAATTGTCTTTGTGAAATTTTCGCTACGGAGGTATGACGTTAGTCATTATTCACGCTCATTTGTTTTTCGTATTTATTTCCTTCATTGAATTTCCTCGTCAATAGTTGAAGTGAAATGTCAGCAGACGCATTAAAATTGTGTTAGCTACGCTACATCGCGTCTCCTGCGTAGGCGACGTCTATTTTAACTTCCCTGAGATTTTGTGCTAACTTCTTTTGTCCGGTCAACTATATTGTCTTTTTTTTATGTTACAAATATTGTTTTTAACAACCGACCAAAAACAGGAGTGTTATAAGTTTGACGTCGATACCGCCTGTCTGTCACACACACACAGCTGTGTGTGAGTGTGTGGCATCGTAGCGCTCAAGCCATAGATATCGAATTTTAATTTTTAGCTTAATTTTTGTGCAATGGTTCTTAGCTACGAGTGTGTTTGTTAATATCGATTCAAGATGGTCGTTTCCACAAAATGGCGGACACAACATTTCTTCACAACCCTCAATATGGGTATCAAATGAAAGGGCTAGACTAGTAGAATGTTGTACAGATTACAAATCCGGGGGTAAATCAAAATTTTAAATTTTGTACTTGTACCTACGGTTGTTGTAGTACCATTCTCAGAACGTATTCATTACGCACGTAACACGTGTTGAGCGGATAGAAAAGACCGAAAAAGTGTAATTAATCGTCAACAATAAAAGGCTCACTGTACTCGTACCTAGACGTTTTACCAGCCCTTCTTGCTATAGTAACAGCCGTGCACGATTAACTATAGTAGACTACAGGCCCGTGATTAAAATGTAAGGTTCAAATGAACCACCAGGAGACCTATGTAGGATGATAGAAGGGTATAAAGTAATAAGATTCAGCACTATGCCGTCACTTGTAAGCTGTCCAACTGAGTTCAGGTGAAGATAGGGGGGTTGCAATTCTTGATCATTTCACCTTGTCACATGATTTTTGTACGGGATAGCGGAATAATGGATAAGAAGAGGTATTGAAACTATAAAAATAGTTTTTTTTATTGTTACTTATGACCTACCTGTTGTATACTAATATTGCAAAGCTGCAGATGTTATTTGATTGATTTTCGGTAATCTGAGGACCGATTTCCACAATTCTTGCACCGTTGGATATTTCCGTGATCCCTGTGTGCTTCGTAGATAGTATATATTATGTACCGCGGACAAAGCTGGGGTGGACCGCTAGTCTAAAGCGCAATGCTCGTTTGCCTCGTCACTACCTCATAAAAATTCAATATTAAAATTAGCATGGATACCTCGTTACTTCAAGTCATCGCAAGTAAACAAAGCTACAGATAAGGGAATCTCATAAAACAATCAAGGGCGGGTCGCTCGAAACCTCGAACATGTTTGCCGTCGGAATCCGTCACTCCCTTTGCTATAAATAAATAATCGCGAAATGGCGGAAAATTTTGACGTTTAAGGAAGCAGGAAAAGGATTGAAATAGGATTTGGAAAGGGTTTAGAACCATATTCATACTTTTTTAGGGTTTCGTAGCCAAATGGCAAAATACGGGACTTTTATAGATTCGTCAAATCTGTCCTTCCGTATGTCACAGCCACTTTTCTCCCCGAAACTATAAGAACTATACTATTGAAATTTGGCAAGTAGATGTATTCTGTGAACCGCATTAAGATTTTCATACAAAAATTAGAAAAAAAAGAAGTAAGAAAAAAAAGTAAAAGTAAGAAAAAGAAGTAAATAGAAGTAAAGTTTGATACATGACGACTATTTTTGTCTATAATAATATGTAGAACGGACTTAATATTGACAACGTGAATTAATATGAGCGCTGGCAAAATTGCGGCACTAGTTTGTTGAAAAAACAGGCTGTAGTGACGCTAAGGAAGTATTCTAGACTTGCTTACTGTGCGTGTGACGTTTGTGCGACTGTGCGTTCTTTTTTACAATGTTTACTATATGACGTCACATTATATCAGGGAAGACACATTCGTCACATTAATTACAGGAAAATCTCAACATGCCTGCCACGTTACAGCACAGAGACATGCAGTGAAGATTCCATATCATTACCTAGCCTTGCACCGCGATATAAAATGTTTTATCTCTATACCCTGTAATTTCACTGGAAACATTGCCCTTCAAACCGGAATACAGTAATGTTTGCACATTACTGCTTGGCGGTAGAATAACTGGCAAAGGCTGGCAAAGGTGGTACTTCCTGAGGCGGACTCTGGAAAGAGTCCTACCACTATAAAAAGGGTTTGCTTAGTGCTGTGCCCTTTCTACAGAGACATGTAGTACAAAAGGGACATTTAGTAGCGATAAGGCTCTTTGCAGAACCTGCTTGTGGAAGTGCCACTTCTTTGCCAGTAATTCAACCGCCGAGCAGTAATGTGCATACCTGTGTTCCTGTTGAAAGACCAATGTTTTCGCAAACATTATTGGACTAAAAAATAATATTCTTCTATCTACATTGAGGAGCACAGTGCAGTGCTAGGCAGTGATTTGGACTCTTTATGTTCAAATAGTTGCGTGACACTTAACTGTTATATAATCTCATAATTTTTCCGGAAACGGATTGTGCATGCTCCTCTATCAGCGCAATTTTGTTGAAAATAACAAAAGTTTTTGCTTTATGTATTACATAGATAACTAAAATTGAAGTATTTGTTTGTAATGCCAAATTAATAAGTAGCTTTTCACTAAATTCCATGAAAGTATACGCGGTGCAAATAAAATAAAGTCAATAAAAAAAAAACTGTAGGTATGTCCGTTGGCTCTGGCTTTCTGAAACCGATTTGTCGGAAATAAATTTAAAATTAAATTAAAATGTTGATTTAAACGAAAATAACTTTTAACTTAATTTACACTGGCAGATAGTTGATGTTATAAGGAGTAACATAAGTTACTTTTGGTTTGAAAAAAAATATAGAGTTTCCCAATAATGAAATAAAAAAGTATGGCATTGAACAGTGTAGGTAAGCCACGGGTAACACCGCGGGTGGATCTAGTCTTATCCTACTAATACTAGTATTATAAATGCCAAAATTTGGATGTTTGTTGCTCAAACACGTCGGACCGTTTGAACGAATCGAGTTGAAATTTGGAATCCAATCAGATTATAGTATGGAATAACACATAGGCTACTTTTTACTTGTATCACGGGATAATAACGAGAATGAGGCGGGTGAAACCATAGGGCGCCGTTAGTGATAGATAAAGTACATGCATACCCTGCATACTCCTTGTGCAAATACGATGTGAGTTTCCCGTAGACAAACGTCGCGTCTCGTCGTTTATGTGGCGTATTGTTTTGCTCGCCATATAGCGTGACGTCATATCGAGCGACATTGCATCGATGATCCTACGTCACCAAGTCTCATACGAACCCTACGTAATCATAAGGAAAATAATGTAGTTTTTTTTAATGACGCCTTTTTTTTGGTTTAAGTACGTAAAATGTTTTTCGGTTTTGCCGGTGGATAAGATACAATAGCGGGAATCGATAAATCGTGACAAACAAATAATATTTGGATATATTTTTAGGTATTGTCTGTAAATTTATGTACAAAACGCTAATTAACATGAATTGACAGAAATTGTGGGTTATTGCTATTAAGATAAGAAAACTTTATTAAAGGCCACAACATAAAAGAAGAACAATTCAGTTGGCTGCCTTGTTGCTTAGATCGATTCTTCCAGGTAATCGTTCATGGATTAAAAAAATATCATAAGCAACCTTCTAAATGTTCTCACTGCTGGGACTCGGGGCCTTCTCTCGCAAGAAAAGAGCCGAGGCCATAATCCACCACGCTGGCCCAGTGTGCGTTAGTGGATGCTGGATAACACATAACCTCGAAAATTCTAGGTGCATGTCTGTTACCTCACAATGTTTTCCTTCACCGTCTTAAGTTAGCGGCATTACGCACATTACTTTTAGTAATTTCCTCGGTAATGTGAGGTGAAAAGTTACGTGTTGCACTCGAATGCAAAGTTTTGACGTGACAACGTCTTATAAATTGGTTTGCCGGGTGACACTTCAAGAAAATGCGTTACGCTCCGCTCACGTTATGCGCTCACAACGAGAGCGAGTGAGAGGCACGCGTCCCTTCCACTCGGGCATGGTTAGCCCGCCTAAGAGCGAGAGAGACAGACATAAAAAGTGCACGCACGCGTCCCTTCTGTAAAATTATTTTACCACTCAAAGTCGTTGTCACGTAATACTTTCGCCCGTATACCGACTTTACAGGCAACCTATTTTTTTCACTCGCAGCATGCGATAATTTTAGAATCCTTCGCAAGCACGGTGGTCAAAATTGAGCATGCGGTTAAAAAGCAACTTTGCACTCTTGTATAACGTAACTTATTTCTGAACAAAAAAAAATGGATATGATAATAGGAACTACCGATAGAAGTGAACACTTATAACTCAGAATTTCATGACCAATGGGAAATGCTGACGCATTTCTAGATGGTCAATGGCCGTGGTCCCGAGTTTACCTGAAGATTTCTTATCATTCCCGAGTGTGACGCTAGATTCAATTCATAGCCCACGAAAAATCTGTCTGTGGTGCGTCAAAAGATTGTCACCGCTGTGAAGCTATTCTTAGGTTAAGTCTATTTTCATCTGAAGGTGTTGTATTGTATTGGAAACCATATTATATTGTGTTTCTGTGAATAATAAGTATGTATTTAAAACTATATAAGTATTATATCAGCTATCTGGCTGCCATCACACAAGCTTTGCTTAGTTTGGGGTCAGATGGTGTTGTGTGTGAATTGTCCACCAATATTTATTTATTTAAATTTACTAGACGAATATAGACACTACCAGTACCACAGTACCAGTAGGAATTAGAAAATATCGAGAATTGTGGTTTCTGATTTTGAAGATTTTCACTTCATAATGTTGCCAGATTTTTTTTGTTTCACCGTTTAAATTTTTAGGTAAAAAGTCTCTACACTCGTTAACTTTTCATATACCAGAGAACCATCAAACGTAAAAGGTCATGTGTCTATCAAATTTGCCAAAGTTCTTATCTAGAGAGATAAGCCACGTCTTATATTCCTAACACCATTCACTAATGAAGACACTGGTAGACAAACTTATATGTCGACTGCACTGAGGGCACCATCGTTGTAATTACAAGAAAGAAACGTCCTTTACTAAGAAAATTTGTAACAAAATTTTAATTAGTTTAAAATAATAATAAATAAACATTGGTGGACAATTCACACACAACACCATCTGACCCCAAACTAAGCAAAGCTTGTGTGATGGCAGCCAGATAGCTGATATAATACTTATATAGTTTTAAATACATACTTATTATACATAGAAACACCCAAACACAGTGCAAACATTTGAATTCATCACACAAATATTTGCACTGGGTGGGGATCGAACCCACGACCCTCGGCTTCGCAGGCAGAGCTACTACCAACTAAGCCACTAGGGCAGTCAATTTATCAATAGTTAAGTTAATTAATATCAATATATAGTCAAGTCAAGTTTATTTCATCATTTCGCGGTTATTCCCAGGTTGACAGTTTATCTAAACTGAAGGTGGCCATGATTAGTGGTATCTGGGTCGAGTATCTGTTGACATATTGTTTTAGTAGCCACCTTGATAGTCGCGTCAGATAACAAAAATCATTTATTTATATCCTGGGCCTTTCAATGTTTCGCAAAAGCATTTGAAAAAGTATTTAAAAATTAAAAAAGTAGCTGTTTTTATAGTATAGCGGTAGAGTGACGAGACGAGCAGGACATGTGCCTGATGGTAAGCAACATGCCTGCCACATACTAGCATAGTGTCATGCAGCTATTGGAACATGAAAAGTCAAAATCATTACCTTGCACAGCAATGCGCTCGTCACCCAGAGATATAAGATTTTTATCTCTATGCCCTGTAATTTCACTGAAAACATTGCCCTTCTAACTGGAACACAGTAACGTTTCCATATTACTGCTTGACGCTAGAATACCACTACAAACAACTACTTATTGTTTTAGAATCGAATGAGCACATATAAAAATCGAAATGTATGAATTGACCTCACTTTCGAAATAATTAGGCTGTAAAATGCCTTGTCCGAGTTTATTTTTCCGATGAATACAATTTTGGTGTCTTCAAATCTAGAGTGAATTGATTTCTTTTAAGTAAGCACGCTCTCTCGTAGACGCGTAGACCGCATCGTCCTTAAACATCAGGCGAGATGGCAGCAAGTGCAAACCCATTACTGCAACAAAATGAACCGGGTCGCTTTTCTGCCTAAAATACCTACACTTGAGGAGCTTTTATTTGGTCATGCTTAATTTCGTTTATCGATAATAAATTGTTCGTCTTGATCGCCATCTCAACTGTTGTTTTTGGCAATGCAGTATTTGTTGAAACGTTATTTTTATTTTAAAGAACATTCATATCATACTAGCGGTCCGCCCCGGCTTCGCCCGTGGTACTTATATAGCCTATAGCACCTAAGAATCCCGTACATATCCAACGGTTAAAGATTTTTTTAAATCAGTTCATTAATTCCTGAGATCCTAACAAAAAACCTCATCAGCTTTATAAGATTATCATGGATTAATGAATATTTTCTGTTTGTATGGTCATCTTGTTTCTCTATAGACATTCATCGGTTTAACTCATGTAAACAGACCAATTGCGCGGGCGACGCGATTTGGGACTAAAATCGTCGGCCAAATTTGGCCGCTTGAGGAACTTCGGACAAGGGACAATTCCATAAGTACTCAGTTTACCTGCATGGTTTAGTGTAGTTCTCATTGTAATTAATTTAGTTTGGTAATAAGGTAATAAGTTTTATTTATGAGATGTTGATAACGTTAACAGTGTCGCGATTTCAATTGTTTTTCCTATTTTAAAAACACTCAAAGTGTGACGATTAACGTATGACGTTTTCACTTCAAAATTAGGTAAGATTTAGTAATACAGCACCTAGAATACAGCACAAACATAGATAGTTGTTATTATTTTAACGGTGACTATTTCTTAACAAAGGCGTAA
The DNA here is from genome assembly GCA_017562165.1 of Ectropis grisescens. Taxonomy (NCBI): domain Eukaryota; kingdom Metazoa; phylum Arthropoda; class Insecta; order Lepidoptera; family Geometridae; genus Ectropis; species Ectropis grisescens. Next base: position 5,154,204 of record CM029771.1, on the reverse strand, counting down.
CGGAGCAATTTTACAGGGTATTATTACAAAGAAACAAAATAAATGACGTCTAAATGGCATGAATAATTCATAACTTTCAATTTATATCCAAATTCAGTTGTTTTAATTATAAACAGAGGTATAAAACTACGATACATTTCTATAGAGACATACATATTTTTAACATAAATATAGATAGTTAGCTTGCTGTGCCTTGCGGATTCATCCGCGGTAATTTGAAGAAAAAACTTACTAATATGAACGTAATGGGTTCTAGAATGGAGACCACGTTCAAGACGTCCCGTGGGATGGCCTCCCGCTCGGTGGACCGACGACCTGAAGAGAGTGGTGGCAAGTGGATGGATGCGTAGGGCCGAGGACCGGATTTGGTGGCACAATATTGGAAAGGCCAGCAGTGGACGAACATGGGCTGACGATGATGTTGATGATATTTACTTCTAAATTTTCATTTTAAAAAAAATTAAGGGATATAAATAAATTATCTGATTTTATTAAATTCTATAAAACATTAGATTGTGCCAGCACAGCTTTAGATATAAAATACAGTGAGCTATTTGCCATGTACTCAGCATTGAGCAACGCTCTGGATTTGCATACATTTCATATCTGTGGAATGTCTCTTATCTGAATAACTGATGGCTGCTGAGATGCCGAGGACTTTAGAAAATGCCAAATATGTTTTATCTAATGGCCGCCGGAGATAGGCAGTTATAACAATAGACGGCTAAAGTAGTAGTAGTTGAAATTTATTTGACATGTGCATATAAATCGAATGGGTATTAATAATGCGATAATAATACTTCAGAATATTTTTTTTTATAGTACCTATAGAGCTATAGAGAGTTATGAGACTAGCAGGACATGTGCCTGGTGGAAACATGCTTGTCCATAACAGCAGAACATGAAGAGTCCAAATCATTGCTCAGGACTTTACTGCACTCGTCACGTAGACATTTAATTAAGTTGTTTTATCTTTATGTCCAGTAATTTCAGTGGCCAGAAGTAAACTAAAATAGATAAAAATGAGCTTTACCTACGTTTTATAATGTCGTGGTAAGGTGAGAACTGGAATTTCGTAGAACTAGGTCTTTGAAACTTTGCAGAGTCTGCCGGGGAAGTAATATACCTTTGACAGCTATTCTATTGCTTAGAATTGTCGTGTAGGTAAACATTAGGCACTGAGTTCCAATTTGTATGACAATGTTTCCGGATAATTTACAGGTCAAAGAGATAAATGTATATATGAAGAGATAATGAAGAAACCAAATGTGAGTACCTAAGCTATATTGTTTTAAGTAATGTATTTAAACTGAATAAATAAATTTCAAATTTCAATTTCAATTTCATCTATGGATGATGAGCACAGTGAAGTCCTAGGTAGAGATTCGGAGTTTCAAGCTAAAATAACTGCGTAGAACTGAGATGTTGCTGTGCGTAAGCCTGATGCTGCCAATAAGGCGCATTTTACATTGCCTGTCACTTTATAACTTTAATTTAAAAAGCTTGACTACAAAATATCTACAAGTAAAACAATATTATATGCTATCTAAGGACACTTGAGTGATTGAGACGAATCTAACGAAATCTTAAATATCAAAATCTATCCAGCCGTTTGGAAGATACATAACAAACATACCAGATACGCGCGAAAAACATAACCGTTCTTGCAGTCTGTTAAAAAAAATTAGTTGCCTGTAAAGTCGGTATACGGGCGAAAGTTTTACGTGACAACGACTTTGAGTGGTAAAGTAATTTTACGGAAGGGACGCGTGCCTTTCACTTTTTATGTCTGTCTCTCTCGCTCTTAGACGGGCTAACCATGCCCGAGTGGAAGGGACGCGTGCCTCTCACTCGCTCTCGTTGTGAGCGCATAACGTGAGCGGAGCGTAACGCAGTTTCTTGAAGTGTCACCCGGCAAACCAATTTATAAGACGTTGTCACGTCAAAAGACCAAGAAGTTTATGTTTAGAACATCAAGAATTTGATGGTAAATCTGTTATGTATTAGACTAGGAAACCGACTTCTCGGTACGTTTGCTAACAAGACAATAACAGTTTGATTCATCATTCACATTTTGGCGTCACCTTCACGTCATTGTTTATTTGTTTGGAACTATTTGTCTTTTGCGCTCTGAAAACTAAATGCGCTAGGTTTCTGCTACGTATAAATACAAATAAGATTATCCAGTATTAAAGTTGATACTGGATAATCTTATTTAGATGGTGGCGTTTGTTTTATTGGTTCAAGACTCTTGTTTTCCAAAATATTCAAGGGTTTCCTCAGACCAACTATTCGACCAACTATTCGAGGGGACGAGCCTAGTTCTAACATACCCTTCTCGTGCCCATATGAATGTCAAATGGGCTTTATTGTCAAAAATGTTTAACCGCGTTTTGTAAAGCGTTTCGTATATGTGTGCATGTTTTGTATGTGTGCATGTGTGTAGCATTTGTCTTAGTTTGTGTTTATACAAACAGAGATGTTTTGCTCTTGGGTGAGTTCAAGTATATAAATGTGTGAAATATACGTTACTCCGCGCCTGTAGAAAAAAAAGTTTCACAATAGTTTATCACAATAGCGTTTAGTAGTGGTAGGACTCTTGGCAGTGTCCACCTGGGGAAGTACCACACCTTTGCCAGTTATTCTACCGCCAAGCAGTAATGTGCAAACATTACTGTGTTCCGATTTGAAGGGCAATGTTTCTAGAGAAATTACAGGGCTTTGAGATATAACATCTTAGATCTCTGGGTGACGAGCGCAGTGCAGTGCTAGGTAATGATTTTGACTCTTCATGTTTCAATAGCTGCTTGTCACTGTTCTGTTATGTGGCAGGCAAGTTGCTTACCATAAGGCACATGTACAGCTCGTCTCGTCCCGCTTTATTTAAAAAAACAAAGTACTTATCGCAAGTATTTTTTTACATTATCTAAACGCAGAGATTTCTACGAATAAAAAGCCCTCCGATTTTTTTCATTACCTTCGCGACGTCGTAAGTTCGAATCCCCACTGCACCTCTGACTATTTTTCTAAGTGTAGATGTACTACGAGTAGTTTGTCATAATCACTGGTTTAACAGCCGAAGGAAAACATCGTGACGAAATCAGCATATACTTAATTAAATAATAATAATATACTATATTATATACTTAATTAAATATATACTGGTTGCTGTGCGTGTTGGTTTAGGCTGTTAGCATAGTAAACAATTGTTTAAATAAATAAATAAATATAAGTACCTAGAAATTTTAGAAAAAGGAACTACGCAGGTAAAACCGCGGCGATTTGCTAGTACGACAATAAATTTGTATATTTGCTTTTTGTTTATGGCTGCCATTGCAGTGAACCTCCTGTTGGTTGCTATGAGCACAAACATGTTTGTTTCGCTTGTTCTCTCAACTGTACTGTTTGTTTTTTAATTGAATCATAATATTTTAAAGCGAAGATTGTAGAGTATGTCAATGTTATTGGCTTTTTCCATATTGTTGCTAGTGACGTTTTTTTTAATCAAGACCCTTGTATTTGATAGCTGGTGTATTAGAAACGTGTATAAAATTTTAATAACAGTTCAAGATAAGGCTTTTTTTTTTAAGGCTAAAAGGGTCTTATTTTGTCAAGACCATAAATTATGAAGATGCGTTGTTTGTAGTTAAAAAAATGATTTTATACGAAAAAAAATATACACACGATATCTTAAAACGTTAAACGCGTATCTGTGCATTAAAAAACCTCCTCATCATACAAACTACCTAATCAGTATTTTTTGGAAGTCTACTCATTACTATTATATATTTATACATATTTCATTACATCACTTAAAAACTATAGAATAGATAACTTAAATTCATTTCGACTCTTTGAGTTCATTTGTCGTCAAAAACGTCAAAAAATAAACCAATTTGTGTTTGCTCTGTGGTTTGGCTCGCGTAATGTTACACTCCGCGAGGCATAAGCTGAGCTTTGCAATTTGTGTGAGTGTACATGGATAGTGTAGGTGTGACAACCGGCCTTAGGCGCGGCGCCATTCTGTCTCGCCGCGCTCCTGCCTGATTGGTGATCACTCACACTAATGCAAAGCTCAGCCTATACCTCGCGGACAAAATTTCAAGCTCCTGCCTGATTGGTGATCACTCACACTAATGCAAAGCTCAGCTTATACCTCGCGGAGTGTACTAGAGAGTCTACCGCTTTACTAAAACGGCTAGCTTTGATATTGCTCTCTCTTTTCTTTTCGCTTGAAATTATAGAGACGGCAATAGCAAAGCCATAGCCCAAAGATAGATAGATAGAGATACTTTATTGAACACACTAAATAAAAATAATTTACAAGTACATAACATTTTAACATTAACATTTAGGAGCTAGAAAGGCTGGTCGGCGTAGTGGAATATGGTCGTGGCTCTCTCCTTTTCAGAGAAAGACCCGGGTCTTAGTTGTGGTAACATTAAGTACCTTATGTCACGAATATTGCTACAAATATAAAAATAATTAGCTTAGAGTTTATTAACCCTACTATTATCGACTAGCAGCGCGTTTTACCCATGTACTCGTTCATAATTACCTGCAATGAAAATTGGCCTATGAGCTGCGTGTATTCCAGACTATGAACTATCTGCGTTCCATATTTCAATCCGATCCGTTCTACCCTTGCGACGTAATCACGTCGAAACAACAAAATGCCAATCATAAAATTTTCGCTTTTGTAATATTTGTACGGTTTTACTCGTACCAAACACGAGTTTATGAAGCAAAATAAACTCTTTTCACTAAGTTTTCTTTCTGGAAACTTTACCAGGAATACGTATAAAATCCCAGAAAAGAAAAGGATTTGTTTATCGAAGCAAAAAACAAACAATTACTCTAAAAAATTTCAGCGAAAATTTTCAGCACAGTCAACAAAAAACAGTAAAACTCTTAATTTTTAACTAGCAAGAGATAATTTTTAACCCAAATTAAGTTTATTCATTTCGTTGACTGGACTTTTGTAGCAATAATTGAATTACAATCAACGAGCGATTCTCACGGCTTCCACCCTTCGCTGGTAACTTTGCAGCCAGTGCTCATTCGGCCGGTCTACCCCTCACTGAGACACTTGTCAGTACAGCGCGTGACAAATTTTTGCTGCGCTCCCAACCCCTAGATCAAAACCGCATAGCACGAATATTTTTTGATTCGTAAGATATAATCATATGACCATGTTTTACAAACAGTTGTTTCAAATTTACGCACGCCAAAAATTTTTTTAGTCAAATCGATGTAGAAATGTACGATGTTTGTACCGTCAAAAGAACTACAAGAAGAAAAATTAACCTTAAATCTTTTGTTATTGCTACAAATTTATACTCGACAACATTAAATTTTACAATTAATTTAGATTAAATTATTAGAGTAAAAATAAAAATGTACAAATAATTGTACATTTTTATTGTTTAAAAAAAAATGGGAAGCTAACATGCACACAGATCGATAAAATTATTATTAAAGAAAACATCTTGGCCAATGTTAAAATAGGCTGTAAGTGTAAAATATTATGAAAATCTGTTATGATTTCTTTTTTTTAATTATGATTATTGCATTTTTAGGCTGCCATTAGGATTTGATAAATTAAACGGTTTCAAGGACGCGACAACTAACTAACAACAAACTAATGTTTATATTTTTTTTTTATTTTACTACTAAAAAGTTTTTTCTGTTAGGTGGATGATATTTTTTTATTTAGAAAAAAAAACGTGAACTATCGTGTAAAACCGAAAAATGACAATCTAAATTAAATAATAATAAACAATGTGACACATAGGGAAGACGTTATTTTCTTGAGATCAAAACTATATTCCTTAACAATATCTGACGCAAAGTTTATACGTCAGAGCGGTCATAAAGTTTGGTCCGAAGCACCGAAACTAGAGGGTAATGCGGGGTACGCCGCCGCGAGGGGGAGTGTCCATCGTTTGATAAAACTAGCGATTCCCTCCGCCGACGCCATTCCCTCTCAGGCTACCGAGGAGAGAGCACGTCAGTGGTTGTAAACAAGTTCTAACAGTTTCGTGAAAATGGTTCTGTCTGACTTCTTGACTGAAACTAGGAGGCGATGGCTGAAGGTCAGTGTTATTTTTTTGTATTATTCTTATTGTCAACCTGTACAACTATAACTTTTATTTCACATGCCATTTTGAAAGAGCCGTTAAAATTTTGGGTTTTGTAAATAGTAGAGTCCAGAAGATTTTAGTATGATTTTCCCTTTTTTTTAAAGTCATAATTTAGTGAACACAAACACGAAGCTTAGTACTTTTGTCATAGTTTATTTGCTATATCAACAGTTAATACCTTACTCAAAAATCTAGAGTAATAATTTTAACTCACATGAATTAATGTAAATATAAAATAAATAAATATTAAAGCTTTTATTTGAAAAGTCTAATAGGAAATCCAGTGATAAATTCAATTTTTTATTAGTTCAAAGACACTGCAAAAATGTTTCCTTTTCAATGTTATGGGTAAAAGTTTACTGATCTCGTCTATTTACCTAATATATCTGCTCTGAAGTTTTATTATTTAAAAACAGCTTCAAAAACAGAAGGAAGTTTTCAAACAACTGTGATTTTTATATCACAGACATTTATTTCTAGACTCTTCGAACTGATGTCGATGTTATTTTGTTTGGAAGTGGACTTTTCCCTTCTGGTGCCATTTAAATTTGGTCAATATCTGTTAAGTAGTTTTTTTTATTATGCCTATATTATATTTAGTTGAATTTAACTACATTGGTGATGTTTATATTGTAGCCGAATATCTCTGTAATTTATGTTCAGAATTAGATTTTTTATATATTTTTAAATGAAAATATCAAATTGGTACCTACTTTGGAGTTTCAGCAAAAGAAAATATTATTTTATTACTTATTACAATTTAAATATTACTTATTACAATTTAGAAATGTTCATATCTTTGAGTGGTTTGTGTATTTACTCAATGAATGATAATGCATATTAGTGGTGCCCTATTTATGTAGAGGCAAATGCAAATATCGCAATTTATCAGAGTTGATAACACTCGTAGTCCAAAGCTATCTGATCTGTGGTGTTCACATGAGTATTGTGTACACATTGATCTTGTTTATATATGAAACCTTGACATGTGGCCTGCAAGAGTAACAACAAAATTAGTTTCAAATACACAATAGCAGACTAATAATAATAGAAAATATGAACTTCTTAAAATTATCTCGTTTTCTTCTTTTGGTACAATTTAAAAAATACTTTGTATAGGATTCTGATGTAATTCCAAAGTTTTCATTAGCTACTGAAGAATTAAGATACATTTTATTTTAACTAGGTTTGGTTTTAACAGCTGTATTATTTGACGTAAATCGATCTTACTATCATAAGATCGATTGAATCGGTATCTTCTGAGCAAATGCGTTTACGATTAATCCACTCGCTTTGTTGATGGTATTCATCAGGGGGCACACCCACTCGTGCATCAAGACACACGTGGCGTCACATCGCAGATGATACGGTGCGTGATCGATGATGTTGTGCAAAGATAATAAATAAATTAAAGTATCAAAATATAGCCCGACTGCGTTGTATTAATAGACAAAAACTGTGAACCATTTGAATGTTCATTCTGTGTGTAGACTAAAATTTAAAAAATAGTAGGTATTAATGTTTTAAAATTTTTGGACAAACAAGAGTGCTATAATACATATTTTTAGAATAGCGGCCTGTTCTGGCTTCGATCGGATATTGTTGCATATACCTCAAGTTGTATCAAATGACACATGAAAACCACTCATGTGAATATTGGTTGACTTGATGAAGAGTCGACTGGGCACAAATATCATGACGCTGGATTTTTATACATTAAGATAAGTTACAATTACGCGTGTTCACACATGTGAGCTTTTCAGGCTTATGTAACAGTATAGGCTATTGCAGATATGCTGTAATCCTTTTTCCAATGCAATACTTTAGTAAATTTCCGTTTTCGAGCTCTTTGAGTTCAAATCACGTCATAAATGTTGAAAATATCAATATATGTAGGGCAAACTTAAAAATATGAGAGCATTTTGGCTCTCGTGATTGGGAATATGACATTTTTTGACAAAGTTATTCATATTTAAAGTGCCTGTACCTTCACGGTATATTACGTATTATATCAGCATTTCAACCGTGAAACTTCAGGAACAAACACTTGAACTCGAACCATTTGTAATTGACTTTTTCCTTATTATCATCCCACCAGCAATTTTGGATGTTAGCATAAGACATGCGATAACATCGTATCAGATAAGATGTACATAACATCGCTCATCTACGATTTATGTGTAGATTGGGGAAAACAAACCGATAGTTTGCATACGACCGAAATATATTATAGTTTCTAACTGACAGCGAAAAAGAAGCTTCACCGTATTCACAAAGTACAACAAACAGGTGATTTTGTTTTCTTTTTGAAAGGGATCTATCGCAGCTGATCTACCGAACTTAGGGCTACTCCCTAGATTCTACTAATCTAATCGGTCTAACTTTATTTATAGGGTACTTGAAAACTTTCTGAATAACTCAGCGTTTCTGTGCTTTCTGAGCAATTAAGGGAGAAACACATGATATGACATGATTGGTATCATGTGTTTCTCCCTTAATTGCTTAGAATTTTCAGAGTTGTTCGTTGATTGCTGAAACATAATTCGTATTTGATAATAATTATTTTAGTAAGTATATTCAAGAAGTTTGTCGAGGACGTCCCACTGTCGCTTTTCTGTCGTAGTTTGTAAATTAAATGTTTGATTAAATTTTACGTATGAGATTATGATATGGCATCTACTTTTTCTTTTCCTACTTCCTCATTATGGAATCCTACTCTATTTTAGTAGTAACAAAATATAATCATATAAAGGCTATTTTACTGTGACTTCGACTGTGTAAAATTTAGAATATGAATGTTTCTTAAAAAATGCTCCAGTTTTTGTATTAAAAATCCCTTGTCTTTTCCAGACAATTTGAAATCCAAATTATAGACTGATTTATTTAGTGATAGAGCAAAAAACCTTATGTTTGTCCTACAAATAGTCAATAACACTACAGTAATGTGTACAAACTTTTTTTCTATTAGACTAACTCAAAATTTCTAAGTTAAATATTTAATGGGTTTTAGGTAGAGTATCGGGTAAATAACTTAGATAATGAGTTGATAGCTCTAATAAGATAATACGTCTCGGACAGGTGTATGTTTGTAGACAAACAGACATCAACAGCTGTTAAATCAGGAACGTAACTTTAACTAATGTACATAACACGGGTACATAATATGTATATGCGTGTGCGCGCATAGTATTAAACACAATAATTTTAAAGAGTGTATGTGAACTTTGTGGGAGGAACTTTTCTAAATGTTTAAACATGTGTTAGAGTAGACTGATTGCCATAATTAAAAACCAAATCTTAATTTTGTATTTCTACGACACGTCAAAAATTCTTATACTGCTTGAATTTGTTCTAATGTTTGTAAGATTTGGTTAGTGTAAGCTTTGGGTAAATATTGAAGTACTGCAATGATTGGATAATTAATAATTATACATTAATAATAATTAATACAGGAAATATTACTATCGTTGCCTTATCAATCTCTGCCAGACAACAATGGAGATCAATTAAGAGAAGTAGATTAAATATATATGAATATATCGTATCGTATATATATCGTTGGTACATTTTTCCTGTCATATGCTCTGTATTTATGTTATGTTAATTAAACAAATACGGGGTATGTGTGGGAACATCAGAAATAAACTCAAAAATTGAGCAAGTTATTAAGTAAGTAAAAGTAGTTGTTAGTAAGTCTGCCGGCATAGCCGTAGGTCGTGGGTTTGATTCCCACCTGATAGAACAAATGTTTGTGTGATGGATTCAGACCTTAATGCTAATTGTATTCTGGATGTTTCTATGCGTTAAGAGTATGTAATTACGATTATAAAAGTATTATATAATCTAACAGGTTCGCAGTAGGTACCTACAAGTTTTGCTTAGTTTGAGGCTAGGTAGTGTAGTATGAGAAATGTTCACCAATATTTATTTATTTCAATGTAAAAATTCTCTTTTTTTGCTGGAAATTAACGACGGGTCGATACGATCGGTAGACCTCCTGATTGAGAAGCTTATTTGAAAGTGCTATGTGACTGTCAGTCGATGCAACATCATTTAACTGTTATTCTGACGCTATATTAAACACTAGATGCCCGCCCCGGCTTCGCCCGTGATATATTATATAGCACTCATCGGGATCCCGTACAAATCCAACGGTGAAAGAATGACTGAAATCAATTTCAAACAAAAAATCCTCTTCAGCTACCTGCTACGCCACCTGTCGGAAATTGGTCGTACCAACTCAGATTTAGAAAAAAAAATTAGCAAAGGTTTATATTCAATGCACAGGTTACTGAAATTCAATGAAGCAATCTTTGACACATGCTGTCATGTGTCAAGTCAAAGCACGAAGCGTACGAAAACTTTCAAAAGGGGAATATTTTTTCCCGATTTTGTTACATTCTTGTTTCATGCTCCGCTTCAATTAATAGTAGAGTTATTTTCTATAGCCTAAAGCCTTCCTCAATAAATGGACTATCCAATAGAAAAATAATCTTTCAATTCGGACCAGTACTTCCCGAGATCCTAGCGTTCAAACAAACAAACAAACACTTCAGCTTTATAATATTAGTATAGATATAGATAGTATAGATTTCGTTTGATTACACGATAATGCTCTACAACAATGCTACAGTTATTTTACGGAGAATTCATACGTGTTCAAATAATAACGTACATATTTGATTAAATGCTTACGTATACAAAACAATGTGACGTAGTTTGTGTTATGGGGACGATTCCTAGGTATTCTCCTGCCTTGTAGCACGAGTTTCCTTATAAATTGCACTTGACGTGTGGTTAATAAATCAAGGCCAATACGTCACATTATGGAGATATTACAATAAATAATAATAATAATAAATATTGGTTGACAATTAACACACAACACCATCTGACCCTAAACTAAACAAAGCTTGTACTATGGCGGCCAAATAGCTGATATAATACATACATAGTTTTTCTTTGAAGGTTTAGGTTTGTTTGTGGCCCTAGGTTTCTTTCGACCCTCTTTTACGTAATTTCCACTGATTTTAGGGCTCGTCTGTAGAGGGCTTAAATTCCTAGTCGTCATCGTTTCTTCTCATAAGGAAACTTCAGTATTTATCATAGTAAATTTACTTATCACTACAACTATTTACGCAGTCTTACATCAGAGATAATGAGTGTAAACAGCACTAATATGCATTTAAGTAGCAATTTATATGGGACAGACGTAATACAATAGGCGGAATACATGTCTATTGTCTAATGACCAGAAAACAAATCACATCGGCTGGCGTTGAAGAGTATTGCAATAACTTCGTACTCATTTCTAGATGAATTCTAGGTGAACCTTATGGTTGCGTCTGTCCTCTGATACCTATTTTTTTTGGAATACAGTTGTAATTCGTTGTTTTATTACCCTATCAGTATATGTAGGTACTACTACAGTACTAGCTGCTAGATAATAAACAATTAAAGCAATGCTAGATAATTAAAGTAGTTCAAAACTTCAAAAATTAATTCAAGAAGTTGAAAACAGACACAACTTTCATACAAATTCGATCTACAACACCTTAAAACTTTTTTTTCGCATTAAAAATTAGCATTTGAACATTCTCAGGCTTTAAGCTATCTCTGTATCAAATGTCATTTAAAATGGTCCAGTAGTTTAGGCGTGAATGCGTTACAGACAGACGCACAGCGTAACTTTCGCTTTACAATATTTGTAGATATTATGCCAGATTTCTTACTGCCTGCCGAACTTTGGCCTAAAGGACAAGGCGCACTGCACTAACTTAAATTTTCTGTTTACCTATTCTTATGCATATACGTAGATCATGCATAAAACATACCCGAAGCATTACTTAACACGTTCCTTATACTTTAAATACTCACTTACGGTGCTCAAATGTAGCACCTACTTACTTCGTCTTGACAAACGACAAGAAAAATAATTAAAATTATACCAAATCGCTCAACTGTATATTTTCATACAATATCAATTTTTCGTGCCTCTTACGTATTCGCTGAATTAAGAGGTTTGTGACCTCTTCATAACATTCATTTTCATGTGTCAGCTTCAAATAAATTGGATAGAAAAACCTAGATCAAAAAGAGCCTCAAGAATGACATATCATTTTCCCAACGGAATGGGCGTTTTATTTTCGGCATTTCATGTAATAGCTATAATGGATTTTCACAAATACCCAAGTATAAGTATAATAAAGTCCTGGTCTGACGTAATATGATTCTGAGCGATAATATGTCATGGCTTCTAAATTTTTTTTTATCTGGGAAGAGCCTTTTTAACAAAACTAAAATACAATGAGAACTACACTACACTACAAACCTACCTAACTAACTACTTACACTAAGCACACCTGAATTATCCATAGACCACTGTAGGTCTACAGATAATCAAGATGTTCAAGCCCACTACCAATTGGAAGCGTACCCAGCATGCTGGCGGCATTACCACGCTGAATGGCAATGCTTATGCGTTGGGCCAAATAAACGCCATCATTTTGGTCACGCGTCGCGTCGACTAAGCGCTCGGATAGGCTTTTGAAAATGAGGTGAGCTCCCGGCCCCCACGGTCCCAATGTCTCAACCCCAAAGGGCTCAAATATGTAACCACTTCCGAGGGTTGCATATTTGCGCCGTTTGAGTCGCTCAGCTGAATTAGCCGCTGCACCGGCCCTATTATGTGTCTCTGGAAGATGTGATGGTGCCAGAGTATCGACGCAAGTTGCGTCCCACACTAGAGGCCGACCCAACTTCCAAGGCACAACAGTCATGCCGTCAGGTCTTTTGCCATCGTCACGCGCAAGACCACTCGGTTCGAGTATGGCTGGGACATTGGCGGTGGAAAAAGCCCGGCGTATGATGTCGTTCTGGCTGGCGTGGCGGCCAATACGACCCGCGCTTTTTGAGCAAGAGAGACCGTGGTGACCGAGTTGGTCGACGGCAGTACCACAATGGCAGTGATGATTAGTTTCTTCTACAAAACCGATAAGTTGGCTTAATCTACAAAAAATATTGGTATGATACAACTTATACCTTAACTTACAACCCATATCTTAAATTTGGCACCAAATGTCTTGAGCCAGGTTTTGGGGAGCCAAATACCGGTCAAAGTTTTGAGCACATTCTAATAGGCATAGCAGCTTTGTTTAGTTTTTGAGTAGAAAATGGACTCAAAGAGAAACGCAAACGAAAACAATTGAAATACAGAACATAGTTGTATGTTTGCACATTACTCATTGGCGGCAAGGTTGGAATTACTGGCAAAAGTGTAGTATTATTTCTATTTGTTTTAGTAAGCGTTGTGTTAGTCGCGATGTTAGGCCTATTCATATACCTTTCCTTCCTGTATAACAAATTCCATTAGGTAATAATTAAAATTAAGAAAGTTAGTAAATAAAAACATAGTTCATCTTGAATGTCTGCGTTTATTGTAAGCGATTACGGCGCATATTATTCACTAAATGCTGTTCAGAGGTCAAATCACAGAAAAAGCCGTGAATATCCATAATCTTCAATGTCATGATTTCCATTTCAATTGCGTGCAATTTACATAATAATAATGTTTATTTGAAGTGATTTAAGGCGTTTAGAAATTAGAATTTTCATTATCGTCTGGGTAAACAGCTACAAGGTTGACATTTGAAAAGTTGTAAGGTACCAGGTTAAATAATGTCCTTTCTCAGTAGCGTCACAAAAGTGTTATACAAAAGTCAAGTCCATCTACGAGCATGTCCTCACTTTTTATAACTACAATTAGCCACCTCGTTGGGTTCTTACGTGAAAAGACTGGTAGCGGCTACTCGTGTCTAGTTATTGAAAGCAAAACAGGAAAATCTAAATAGAAACTAATACATCGCATCGTCGCTTAACATCAGGCGAGATGGCGGTCAAGTGTAAACCTATTAAAGTTAAAAAAAAATACATAGTATCTAACTAAAATTGTAGAGTTATTGTTTAACCAATATATATAGCTAGTTAGAATAGTTATATAGTTCACTTTTGTTGCTCCACCTTTGCACAGTAAATAACATAACACTATGGTGTTGTCTTTATTGAATGAATAATGCTGTCATGTCTATAGTGAATGGCACTCGAGTTCTCTACATTCCCATCCGCTTCAAGATGACTTTGTGATACAAATATAGTTGATTTAGCACGCGTTGTATGTAGATTGTAGATTGAAACTGCTAGGTGTGAAATTTTTAGGTTTTTGTGTTTCATCTTTTACTGATATGTGATTTTTTTCAATAAATAATAAACTCACACACTCGACCACATTTAAATACAATTTGTAAAACAAAATCGAGCAGGCAATATGGATCGGTCCAACTAAACATTCTGCTCCAATGAAACTTCACTTATTTTTGCAATTTTTTCAAATCTTCTTGACCTTAGATCAAATTTAAATGGGAAGAAAATAAACCCTTTGTACAAAACCAATAAAAAAACAGATATATTCAGTCGTTCTGGAGGAATTGGTGAACATACAAAAAAAGATTCAGACGAATTGGGAATCATCTGTTTTGTAGTCAGCATTCTTATTCTAATTTGTAAATATCTATAGCGTTTACTAATATTGTAGGAGGTCGTTCGCACCATTATCTAGACATTACTACACGGGTATACAGCTAGACTTGATTTATTACTCGAGATATTACATGATAACGACGTACTTATTTACTCGCTGCTAAGTGCGGTTTCACTTTGTAGTTTTGAATTCCAGCACAAGAATTGGTGTTTTAAGTTTGACGTGGCTGTTGTCTGTTTTTTAAAAGACCTATGGCAGTAGGTCTCGAATGGTCTCTACTGCCTGCCAACTTTGGCCTAGCACTTACTGTACATATTTAAGCACACACTTAAAACCTACCCGAAGCATTTACGAGTACATCTGGTACGATGACTAGCAGGTGGTGTCTGTGTATCCTAGCCCCTAAAATAAAACAATACCTACGAGGGGTGATCCAAAAGTAATGATAATCAGTTATTTCTAGTGCACACAAAAATACAAAAAAATTACAGTCACTTGCTCAATTACCCACTAGTTCAGGAAAAAAAAATCATATAAATAGGCCACGATTCCCGGGAGCTACATTCATTTGAATACGGACTGTCAAGGAGTGAACATCAAAATGGAAAAACACGAAATCAGAGCTGTCATTAAATACCTCTGCTTGAAAAAAATGTCTACCAAAGACATACACAGCGACTTGGTGGAAACATTAGGGGACTGTTCTCCTCCATATTCCACAGTTGCACGCTGGGCTAAGGAGTTTAAGCTGGGAAGAACATCGACGGAAGACGAACACCGCGAAGGGCGCCCATCGACGTCCCTCACTGGAGAAAATGTGAAAAAGTTGAAGAAGTTGTATTGGAAGATCGAAGAGTGACTATCAGGCATGTAGCTGAGGTCACAGGGATCTCATATGGCAGCATTCAAAGAATCCTTGTGAACGAATTGCATATGAGAAAGGTCTCCGCGCGTTGGGTACCGAAAATGTTAAACGACGAGCAAAAGAAGAAACGAGTCGACATGTCAAGAGCAAATCTCGAAAAGTTCCAGGCAGACAAGGATAATTTTTGTCACGTTTTGTGACCATGGACGAAACCTGGATCCACCATTTTGATCCTGAAACAAAACAACAATCGATGACATGGAAACGATCCGATGAACCGACGCCGAAGAAATTCAAAGTGTCAAGCTCAGCAGGGAAGGTTATGGCGTCTGTTTTTGGGACGCTGAAGGAATAATCATGGTGGACTACTTGGAAAAGGGGCCACTATTACAGGCTCCTACTATGCAGAACAAATAAGAAGATTGCGGGAGGCTATTAAGGAGAAAAGTCGAGGCAAACTGCGGGCTGGAGTGCTGGTCCATCAAGACAACGCACCGGTTCACAAAGCTGCAATTGCCATGGCTGCCATTCAGGAAGCGGGCTTTGAGCTGGTGGAACACCCCCCCTATTCACCAGATCTAGCCCCAGTGACTTCTATCTCTTTCCACGACTCAAGGAACACCTCCGGGGCAAGAAATTTGACGATGATAGCGACGTGATGGCCGCGGTTGAGGACTTTTGAGAGTCAAGATAAAGATTTTTTTCTAAGGGAATTTCAGGTTTAGAAAAGAGATGGACTAAATGTATAGACTTGCTAGGAGACTATGTTGAGAAATAAATTTAGTTTTTGATTTTATTCATTGTGTTTATTATTGATTATCATTACTTTTGGATCACCCCTCGTATATTGATGCGTTTGTTTTTGATTTAAAGGTGTTCTTGGTATATTTGATTGATTAGTTGATATTGCTAAGAAGTCCTCACCGTTAAATTATTTTTGTACCTTCACATAAAATATAGAACAATAATAGAAACTGTGAAATAACTGACAGCCTTACTGCTGACAGCGGTTTCTTTCTGGTAACCTAGTACGGAAACCTCGGGAAAGTTTATGAACTTGGTTTGTAACACAAGCTATTTACTAAGTTTTTTGTGAGAAATTAAGACAAACATGACACAGAAAATTAAAATATTCCGTCTATAGAGCACTCTTTATTTGTAAATTACTTTGTAAAACAGAAGTAAAATTATATAACTTTGTAGCTTTGTAGATAAGACAGTAAAATCGGCTATATCTAACTGTGCAATAATCGGGTTGCCTAGTCAACTCTTGAACTGTATTGATTAATGACTCAGTTCGTATCTAAGGAGAACGCTCCCAGCTGTCTGCCAGGGTTTATCGCTGTATGGAATACTACGAACACTTCATTATTGGGTACTATCGGTCCACGCCAGCTTCACTCGTAGTAGGTACATATATAGCCTACTAGCAGTGCTCCCCGGCTGCACTCGTGGTATAAATATATAGCTTTTTGCATCCAGGAATCACGAACATATCCAACGGTGGAATACTTTTTGAAATCGGTCCAGTAGTTCTCAAGATTAGAAACAAATAATCTCTGTAGCTAATATTAGTCTGATAATCTATATATATAAAAGAAAGTCGTGTTAGTTACACCATTTATAACTCAAGAACGGCTGAACCGATTTGGCTGAAAATTTGTGAGGATGTAACTTAGGACCAGGAAAAGGACATAGGATAATTTTTATCACGTTCCCGTGGGACGTCAAAAAACGACAAACGACGAATATCCCGTTCGACCGCGTTCCCGTGTGACGTGACTTAAAACGTAAACGACAGCTAAATGTCATTTCATCGTTGTCATGTCAACGGTGACATTCTGACATTACCGAATGTAAGCCAAAAGAAAAAAGTTGAAGAACCTTTGCTAATCTTTGTTTCTAAATCTGAATTGGTACGACCAATTTCCGATAGGTGGCGTAGCAGGTAGCTAAAGAGGTTTTTTGTTTGAAAGCGATATTCTCAGGAATGTCTGAACCGATTTCAGTCATTCTTTCACCGCTGGATATGTACGGGGTCCCGATGAGAGCTATATAATGTACCACGGGCGAAGCCGGGGCGGACATCTAGTAAATTATAGTTAGTACCTCCGTATTCCAATACAATACAATGTAAATGCAGTTACGTTGTAGGTATTAAACACGTCTTTCCCCCTGTTTTTGGGCCGTTATGGTGGCTGTATAAATTTCAGGATTCAACTTACTAATTTAATTAATTGATATAAATAAATTTCCATAGTTACTCTGGCATATGACAGACATGTACTTTTCCATTTCAGCATAACAGCCTTCTGGGCGATGAACCAAAACAAATTAATATTAAAACCACGAAATATAAATAAACTTTGTGGCAGTTCGACACAGTTCCAAAAGCCACAGGGCGGAAAAATTTATTAATTTTGTGTGTCAAAGTTTACTGTACTGAAAACTGATTGGAAACCCAGATCAATGATCGATGCTATTCTAAATGTGTAATGGAGTTCACCTACATTCTTCCATTTATATCAATATTGACAAACCAAAAGAAATTACAAATCTACCTCGAATATTAAAGTGGTATTTTTAACCCCCGACAAAAAAAGGGGTGTTATAAGTTTGACGTCGATGTCTGTCTGTCTGTCTGTCTGTCGGTCTGTCTGTCTGTCTGTCTGTCTGTCTGTCTGTCTGTCTGTCTGTGTGTGTGTCTGTCTGTGGCACCGTAGAGCTCAAACGGATGGGCCGATTGCGATGCGGTTTTTTTTATTTGAAAGTTAATATCCGTGCGGGTGTTCTTAGCTATGTTTGGTTAATATCGATTCAAAATGGCCGCCTCCACAAAATGGCGGACAATATATTTCTTCACAACCTACCTCAATATGGGTATCAAATGAAAGGGCTTGACTAGTAGAGTACTAAACGCTATAACAAATTTAAAATCCAAGATGGCCGCCACCACAAAATGGCGAATTATATAATATTTTTCACTACTACCTCAATATGGGTATCAAATGAAAGGGCTTGATTAGTAGAATACTTTGCACTATGACAAATTTCAAATCCAAGATGGCCGCTACCACAAAATGGCGAATTACATTTCCTTTTTCACAATTCCCTTAATATGGGTATCAAATGAAAGGGCTTGACTAGTAGAGTACTAAACGCTATAACAAATTTAAAATCCAAGATGGCCGCCACCACAAAATGGCGAATTATATAATATTTTTCACTACTACCTCAATATGGGTATCAAATGAAAGGGCTTGACTAGTAGAATGTTCTACAGATAACAAATCTAAGGTAGTCGGGGGTTAATCAAAATTTTTAATTTTGTTCTTGTTGATAAGAGTACTCGAACGTAACAGAGATAATAAAATACATTTACGGTCTCTCTCTAAATTATACTAAGAGTTAAAAGCAATGGTGGCCTAGTGGCGAGGGCGTTTGCATATCTGAGTATTTTTCTTTAACGTTGAAGGAAAACATCGTGACGAAACTGAAATGTTCAAAAGTATGTATTTCGAGGGCACGTACCGTGTGCCAAGCCGCAAGTGGCCAGCATGGTGGATTATGGACTTGGCTCTATTGTGTGAGAAGGTATCGAGTCCCTATAATGGAACACAGATTAAGTGGTAGGACTCTTGGCAGAGTCTGCCTAGGGAAGTACCTCTAAGTAGGCTAAGTAGTCTTTGCCAGTTATTATACCGCCAAGCAGTAATGTGCAAACATTGCTGTGTTACGGTTTGAAGGACAATGTTTCCAGAGAAATTACAGGGCTTAGAGATATAATATCTTAGATACCTGGGCGACGAGCGCAGTGCAGTGCTAGGTAATGATTTGGACTCTTCATGTTCCAATAGCTGTGTGCCACTGTACTGTTATGTGGCAGGCATGTAGCTTACCATCAGGTCCTGCTCGTCTCAGTCTCACTAGTAGGTTGCTTATGCAAGATGTCAATTTATCCGTAATCCCGCATTGTGATACGTAATAGGCAAGTGATTCGTGACATTTTCTAGTTACGCTACACATTCGAACCTGTGTTTATCTTCCTCGTAACGATATTGGATCCCATACATTTTGTTCATTGAATAAATCCAAGCGAGCGTATTCGATTGAACTGTAAGCTCTTTGATTTGAAAACAATACCGTGACCTTCTTACGTTCGATTGCGTTCTATTTACAAATGTTTCGTAAATAAAGGAATCGAGCCTTTTGTGGAATTGTTGTCTCAATCAAGGAACGAATCGGAATATTTTCATAGCTACTGTTTTCAATACGCTTCTTTTCTGACATGTTTTGAAATGTGATTCTTTCTCTCTCACCTCTTTCTCACTAAACATTTTTTATGTTTTCGTGGGAATGTGTTTCCATATAATTTATATATACAACTAGCAACTAGTAGCCTCGCTTCGCTCGGATACTGCCACATAAAGACTACTAATCGAAATAACTAACTATCCTATCTTCCAAGTTGGACCAAACTGTGTCCAAATTTGATTAAAATCGGTTAAGTATTTTAGGAGTTTATCGCGGACAAACAACGTGACGTACAATTTATATACTATAAGAATATATATCATTATTTGATGTGTTTTTCATCTATGTAGTTTTCGTAGTAGGACGACTCCTTGCAGAGTTCACTCGGTCACAGGTCGACACGTCATTCTATCTTGTACACAAATTAATTTTGGGTCATTGTTACGAGACAACTCGTACAACGAAACAATTTTGAACTAAAAAAAATGACATCTTCGACAAAATCTACAATAATATTTGAAGCATTAATCGGTAAGTACTAATGTACCTACTGATTGATTTTGCTTACCTTCAGGCACAAGTCTCGCTTATCATATCTCTCTATATCATGAAAAAAAACGTAAATATTCACTAGTGGCTAACTTCGAAATACAATTAAAAAATGTAGAAAATCCTTGAAAATGCATACTTACCTTGCCAACTTTACCTTGAAATGGTAAGAATAAGTTGAAAACAAAATCTACTAAGGTCGCTCCCCCAGTAAGGTGTACATACAACTTACCTTATGACGTGTGGTGTATATCCTTGGTCAAGCTCCGGCAAGCCAGCCCCTTTCTTTGCGTGATCGTCACGGCTCGTCGGCGTGCGAATATTCCGCCCTTGACTTTTGCGAGCCCTTCGGCCTTTTGTAACGCAACATGTAAAAGTATAGCTTCAAAAAATAGTGTAATTTCCTGCCAGTGTAAAATATTAAGGCTGTAGTTAAGAGCCTAGTGTGGAGCCAAATGTTAATGGAACATATTGTACCTCTATTTTTTTGTGTATATACTAGTTCAATACATATTATTTAGTATTTCTGTAATCTGGTTCCAGTTGATTTTTGCTTGACAATAAAGAGTTGTATTTGTAGTCATAACTTGGATTCTCCTATTATATAATAAAGCCTGCCGAAGATTTATTTCAAGTGAAGACATTATTGGTCATCTTCTAACAACTTTTGCAGTGTAGCATAGTTGTAGCGTCACGTTAGTAAGTATGTGTTTATTTCACTTTAAACACACTTTATTTGTACAAAAACAGATTACATTTATGGATCTATACAATGACCCCACACTAGGCTCTGGGCCCGTGTCGTGGGTACCTTTATCAGACATTTCAGAGCTCGATTTACATTGGGGTAATCTATACAAATCACAAATAGACAAAACCTAATAAAGAGTATAATTTATTAGCGATCATTGCATTATAAAGCAACTGTCGTTACAGCTTTGAGTATACTAGGCGGAATTAGATACTATGACAAAACAAAGAACTCGCTAATGCGAATTGAAGTGCTTTATCTGATCTTCTAGTATTTTTTATCGATTACGGGTTTGCACTGCGTGCCATCTCACTTCCTAAGTGACGATGCGGTTGACAGTGGAACGCGTTTATAAAAGATTTACAGACTTAAATACTTACACCCAGGTTATATCCATCAGGGAGTATCTACCTACTCACGTACAAAACGTACTCCACAGTTTAGATTGTCAAATTACGAAAGTGGAGTATAAAAAAAGGAAAGCATAGTAGTTATTATCTTGTATTCAAAAAGAAATAAATATTTATTTCAAGTGAACTCTTCGTTCGAGTCTGTGGAATATCAACGATGAAACGAGGTCGCTTATTCATTTATTTGTTTTGCTGACTTTAACAAGTTTAAAGCATTTACAAGTCAAAAGTAGAAATTACGTGAGCAGACATCATTCAAGGAGCAAATATAAAACAACCCTTTTCTCATATAAAACCTTTCACAATGTGCTGACAGATCACAAACCCCGACAAACATTGTAAAACTTTATGTAGATGTCGCCCGAAAGTTAAGTGTAAAGTTTGGGCGTACAATCCGTCCCCGAATGAATTCGAATCTATGTAATTGAGTTTCTGAAACTCAAAGTCCTGTGAATTATAATAAGTTTTGAGGTCACTACACAATGTGTTCGTAAACTTTGACACACGTGATAGTTCCATCCACTTTAACACAGACTTTAATGTATTCTGTGTCTGGGTGTTCATTTGTATAACACGCATGTATTGAAAACTATCAAAGTCATATATTAGCTATCTGGCTTCCATAGTACAAACTTTGCGTAGTTGTGTGAGAAATTTTCACCGATATTTAAGAATTTATATTTTTACTAGCGGTCCACCCTGCTTTGCTTGTGGTACATAAATGTACAGCACTCACGGAACAGACATATACGATAGTGAAAAAAAAAATGAAATCGGTCCAACAGTTTCTGAGATTTGCGCTGTCACACACAATCTCTAATGATTATTAATTAGCTTTGTAATATTAATAGTATAATATTTATTTCAATTCGAATCAAAATAAGTACAAGAAAAGTACTACTATACTTATCTATTTTATTAAAACACGTAAAAATGTGCAAACCTTGTTCGTGGTTCCATGTACGAGGCGTTTGGCATTGAGACAACGCAACGGGCCCTTGGGGGAGGGAGCTTGTCACATTTTCAAATACCTTTCAACCGCTTGTTCAACACGACGCGTGACCACAATACTAGTGTTTATTTGGCTCAAAGTAAAAGGATTGCTATTTATTTAATTTATTTTATTTTTATTTATTTAGCATACTAGGAACGTTTCCAACCAATAGTAGGCCTGGGCATGTTGGTTATTTCATTGAGAACTTCATCAGAGCTTATGAATGTAATGTGTTTATTGTTATTAGTAAACGACGTTGTGGCTTAGTGACGAGAATGTCCGATTTTACAAGCGTGAGGACGGAGGTTTGAATTTCGCTAAGTGCAGATCTACAAGTTCGTCATTATCACTGTATCAAACATCGTCAGGAAACCAGGAAGTTCCAATGATATACATTTTTCAATGCCATCTGTAATCCGCTAACTCACACTTGGCCAGCTTAGTCAGCTGTAGCGTTGTCTCCTTTTCAGAGAAGATCCCGAATGCCAATAGTGGGAGCTTAAAGACTTACACAGTCGATTAGTCTAAATCCTACATTAATTTCGGCTACCACAACGACTGCTTAAAATAACATGTAGAGATTGAATAACCTCGGTCGTCGCTCTTTGGTATAACTGTTCTACTGTCATCACCGTCGTCATCTATGGTCAAAGAAAATACCAGTCCGTAGAGGTATTGTGCTCACGATAAGGACATGCGGAGTGAATAGGCCCCCGTGAATGATGAGTCAGTGACATCGCGGTCACGACTCTCGCCTCTATCTCTAAGAGCTACCGTTTCTATGGCGTAACCTTCGATCTTGAAATTCAATACTCATTTCAATAAAGACCTCTTATTTGTATAAGTCGATTTATCTCTATGTACTTGGAAGGTTGTGTTGGTATTTCTCGTACAACGCCCTCTCTAAAAATGGAGTAACTCATTATTCTGTCTGCGACTCGGGGTAATTACGTAGCTAGAAATATTGACATGTTTAGAATATGTTGGACTTAACGGTATGTCTGTCTCAAAAGTGATAAGTACCGGAGTTGATTCCCGGTGACTGAAAAGTTGCCTCTTTGTGGGTCGACAAGCATTTCTATAGGGGTTGGTCTTTACTCAAAATTTAGACAAATGTTTGGCTCTCATAAGCCTTCAGCATTTTTTTATATACGTTGGTAGCGGACAAATGAACCAGCTATTTATACAGGTAACATAGTGCGCATCATTAGTGCTCCGCTGTTCTTTGAGTTATAATTTTCACTTCTATAGCAGTTCCTATGACTGCCAGTTTTTATTTATATCAAAATTGTGTGTACCTATCTGTTCGTCGGATTTGCAATTTAGGGAACCCATGTGCTGAGCTTAATTTAGCTTAATTAATTAATTATTATAAAATCATGCTACACCTAAATAATACATAATTACAGACATTCAGGTTCCTTGAAATATTACAAAATTACATTACCCTATGTAATACTAATTAGACGTTACAATTCAACACTACATTTTGGGAGATAAAATAAAAAGCTGTGATTAAAAATTACTGTTATGCTCGTATAATTACAACTGTTTACTAAACTACCGTAATAATTGTTAATCACATACCATACAATATTTATTTTCATTATGAAATGTAGTTAGGTCTTCAAATGCAAAACACCCGCTATTTTGAAATGGTTTAAAATTCATGCGGTTTCAAAATTACAAACATATTAGGGGAAATTGGTCAAATGTAAAAACTAACACTCTTCTTTTACTGCTCTAGTAGATGTTTCCAGTTTTGATATCAAAATTTAGCAGTGGCGCTACCGTTGTGCTGATCATATTTATGTGTAAAACGTGTTAGTTTGCTAAGGGGAGTAGAGTTATTTAGTCTGCCAGTGTAGCGTGCAGGCAGGTGGTGCGTTCAACCACCCCCTTTCCCACGGGGAGGTTGTAGCTCGCGCAGTAACAGCATCTATATGTTAAAACGTGAAGGAAAAGTTTTGTACCCATTTTTACGAAAATTCCGCTTACGGAGGTATATAATATTACCTATACTTATAGTTTTTATATGTAAGGTAGTGGTTGGAAAAAAGCCGAAGATAGGGCTGAGTAGCGTATCAAGGGAGAAGACTATGTCCAGCAGTAGACTTGGATAAGCTGATGATGATGACAGTTTTTATAGAGAAAGAGTGCAGTATCCTAACATTAATAAAATGTACAAATGCTACATTAAATCACTAAAATAAACAAAAGCAATGGTTATGGCTTCAAGTCTCTCCTTGCGAGAGAAGGCCTCAAGTACCAGCAGTCGGAACATTTTGTGGACTGGTTATGCTTGTATACTGTGTTACAGACAAGAAAATAGGTACACTGTGTGGTCATAGTGCTCCTAAGATCATCTGACATCCGGTAGACGTGTTTCAATACCACTTCAAATTAGCTTTTTAGATTACATTATGAAATTAATAATACTTACTGCACAGTGTTTTTTCAACATTGATTTTATTTGTCGGTTCGTCCCCAGGACGTAAATGGCCGTTACGCCCGTAGTAGGTAGCGGCCGATGGTCGACACGGCGTGACGCACTGACGTTACGGTTTGATGCCGTACAAATTAATTTACGTCGTACGGCTATCGTACAAAAATAGTTTACCAATCACGCATGAACCGCGTCTGAGACGTGTGTTAGCGTATCTCGACGAAATGTAATATAAAAGTAATAAAATAGATATTAAAACCGAATAGAAAAAAAAACAATTGGCAGTCATAGGAACTGCCAATAGAAGTGAAAACTTAACTTAACTAGCCAAGTCTAACAGGTAGTGAATATACCTACCTACGAGTACCACATGCCTACATAGTATTTTTGGCCTGACTGGCACCGACTTCAAATAGTTGAGCGAGTAGCACTTGTAATAATGACATTAATTCATTTTTCGCTTTTGAGTGCCTATTTGTGGTTGTGAAGTAGGTTTAATTGTTTGGACGAAAATATTTTATGAGTAACTATAATTTTAATGGCAAATAACTACTGTAGGTACCTCATAATTTTGTTTTATAAAAATATAGTTTTCCTCCTGTTCTGGTATTAATAAGCCGATAGCCGTATCCGGTGTACGATGTAATTTAAACCATAATTTTAGTTTATTATGAGGTTTGATAAGATAGTTTAATATGTTAAATATATTATACGTAATTTTTTTTGTGGATAAAAATGTATGTCGATGGAAAGGATTTAATCGTCATCTTCGACCACGCCGTCGCTTACCGTCAAAATCTTACGCGCGATAAAAAAATTCGTTTCAATCCAGAGCAAATATTTGTGCGATGAATACATATATTTTTCCTGGGTTGGAATCGAACCCACGATTTCTAGTTCCACGGGACTTATAACCGTCTAAGCTATGAGCCCAGTCAATATTGAATTAAATTTTCAGTAAAATAAAGTTGATTGGAATTGGATTTTCGTTTTTGACCTTCCGTTTTAAATTAGTCGAGAGGGCAGGCCCGCATGTCATTAACGAACGGCCGAGCCTTTCATGTGTATGTAAATTTTGTGGCTGGATTTTAGCCATGTCCCTGCGTTATTTGAGCTTGCTTGTTTGCTTCGGAAGGGATCAGACTTTGGGTTATGTGCACTGTTTTCATTATAAATTAGCCGTTCCTCACCATTTCCGACCTTATAACGAAAACGATTATTTTACTCTTAAAATTGAAGGTATGAGGTAGCGATTCATTTTTGTACTAAAACACTCCAGTTGAAAAACATTTTTATTAAAAGTAATCCTGTGGTGGACACACAAAGATATTTTTTAAATCATGTTTACATCAAGACTCATTCAGTGGTTTTCAAATGAAAGAGTTACAAATATCCATAGGTACATCCAAATATTTAAACTCTTCAATTATAATGTTTATAATGTATCTACAGGACTTAATCACGATTTAATTCATTGTTTAAATACCTCGACAATGAATTAAATCGTGATTAAGTCCTGTAGATACATTATAAACATTATGTGTTCAAATCGCGAAAGTTTAAAAACAATATCTCTTCAATTATGGTATTAAAAGTGTAATGATAGGCGCGTCCGACACGTCCCAATAGTCCATTTATTGTACGAAAATACTCGTAGGATAGTGGAATGTTTGCTCTAATTATGTCAATAATATTAAATTAAGTTACTATGACAAGTTAATTTACTGATAGCTGATAGACAATAATTTTGAGATTATTGCAAAGTTGATAGTTATGATAGAATAATTAGGTTTTTAGGGCAACTACTCATTGATTTATTGACCAATAAGTAGGTTAACATACTTGTCACTCTAATTAATTATTATACAGTGATAGTATAATGTTAGGTACAAATATTAACTTAACATTATATATGATGAAAAAGGAACATAACATTTTGAAAAAAAGAACGTCGAATACGTGTGTTTGTTGGTATGTTGGTAAGCTCTAGAAATTGTACATTCCCAGCAAACATTTCACAATTTTAAAAATCTCCATTTCTGATCTCTGTATTTATAAGTTTGTTCAGAGACACACTTATAAATATACAATTAACTATCTTTACTGTTAATATCTTAAATTTCGGGGTGACGAGCGCAGTGCTATGTAAGGCAGTGAATTCGACTGTTCGTGTTCAGATAGCTGCGTTATAAATAGACATATTGGTTACCTGCCATTTAGTTTAGACTGACTAAGCGTTGATACGTGTATGGCTTGTTAAAAACTTGTTCATTAAGTATATATCTACTCCAGCTTTAGACTGGAGTCTTCAAGTGTTCGACTGGCTCAAAACTTTTCAGCTTTTCATTTTTTTCACCTTTTCTTTTCATTTGAAATCGGCTGTAGTGAAATAACAATTACATAAAATATTCAGAAATTGTTTCAACCTTTATTATCGTCCGATTTATTTTCCATTAATCGAATTATGTCCCAAATTCTGTATCGTCCGTGACGTCATGAACTGGCAAACGGTGCCTCTTCAAACATCAGCTACATTAGCAACCAATACCTTTCAGGTCAATAAATATCGAAGGAGTGATGGATCATATAGAATTAACCCCCAGGTATAAATGATCCGATACCCGATAAGAGATCATAATATAAGTTGATCTCATACATCAACTCTTGGTTATCTAATTAATTAATGGTATTATATCAAGTTTCTCCGATACTCTCTTGTTAGTTTTCATTAGTAATCAATTTGAAATGGCCTTAAGTAATTTGTTATACTCAGAAATTTCGAGTTGGAAATACGTATTTCAGAACGTAAGAATACAAATTAGACATTTAAATTACGATTCTATTCATTTTTTTCTTAACCGTATCAAATGTGATAAATTCTTACTGGGGCCGTTCAATGACAAGAATATAGGCCTATTTTCTATGGCTATTTTCTATACTACATGGGACTAACTCAGAAATATACGTTTTTACATCAATATACTATATTTATAGTATAACAAAGTAAAGATATTTTATCACTAAACAAAAATTTAAAGAATGTAATAACATTATTATTATTTATTTAATATTTATTGCACAGTAATAAAAATAATGTACAAACGGAAAGCTTAATGCTAGGGCGCATTTTCTACCAGCTACCCTTGTTGTTCATTCAGCTAACATTGTTGTTCATTAAATTATTATATCGTAAAACGAAGGTCAAATAATGGAAGTAAATTTTTCATTTTAATAACCTTAGTCATGTAGCTTATAATCACTATAAAATATAAGTATTCATTTTGTTTTTTCTTTGTCCACAGGCCTTCAAACTATTCAAGAAGAGCAAGAGTCGCAAGGCGCCACGCAATCGCGTGTCCCCTTCCCCCGCGCTCGTGCGCTCGCCATCATACAGCGGCACCGTCGACGCACGCGCCGAAATAGACCTAACACAGTTCTGCGCCTGTCGGACATCCTTACCGCCGCTGAATTTTAATGACACATACGAAAATAACTCTTATAACAGTAGTTACAACAGCTACAATAGCTCAAGGGTCGATAGCTTCGAGGGTTACGGCACGAGTGACTCAAATCGCTCGGACTCGGCCTACGACTCAGCTCGTAGCAGTCCAGCGAATGCCAGAGTTTGCTACGCCACAGTCACCTACTTCAATGTTAATGACAGCGAAGATTCCAGCAGTATCTTGACTGAATACACTTTGTTAGATGACAATGAGATCGACAGAGACATGGAGATAGACGAGGATGAGAGAACACAGAACATGATCAACGAGAGCTTGGAGCTGGTGAGCACTTTATGAGCGGAGTGGGTTTTGTTACTCGTATATTAAGGTTGCTTTAAATATGTAATAATCTCTGTATGTGATGAATCGACAATGGACATGGTTTGGATCGTTCAACTAAGCCGTACGTTATACGAGTATCAAACAGTTTTTTAACATTCCACAAAAATACGAGTACAATGAATTCAAGCTTTTTCAAGCTTCATGAACAGTGAAAATGAATTGACAAGTTCTTCAAATCGGATTAGGAAATTAAATTAGAGGACGCCTATATCTAGCGGGTATAGAATTTACTTTTAAACTATAGTAAGAACTCAACGCTTTCAAAAATATAGTAGGTACTAAATATCATCATCATTAAAAGCGACACCAACGCCTTAACCGATTAATATATGTATAGCTGGTCTTTTGATGACTGAATTGGATTGGACTGAGTTTCCTCAAGCATAAGCGAGCTCTATCTTGACCAACCACATCATGGCTTTCCATCGGACGAACTGTGGTCAAACGTGGGCCCATTTTGTCGTAAAAAACGTGTAGTCCATCGTCGATTCATCGTAGTAAATACAGAGTGTGTAGGTGTCATCAGTCCTTATGGCAGTTATAAAGTTTTGTACGTCGGTATTTATGAATTCTGTGAATTTCCTCTTATCGTCAGCAAATGAAATTGGTTTTCCGTCGCAATTGAGTGGAGATGCTTCATTTCCATGGCTTCATTAATTGAGTATTCTGGGTGACACGGAAAAGGGTTACTAAGCCCAAAGGAGGGCATTGAGGTCATTGTAACGAATGAACAGGTATTACAAAAAAAACAATATCAATAAAGTAGTGGTGAAAAGTTTAGTGTCACACGCGTGTTACGAAGTGCATGACACGTTGCTTTGTATTTATAAAATTTTGGAGTATTTAAGCTCATTTTGCACTAAAATGTTTTACATGATTTGATTGCGAAAAAACCTGTTTTACTCCTACCTTCCGATGATTTGGCCGACTTACAGCACCCGTAGTGACTAAAATAATCACCTGTACTGTGTGATGATTTAAAATCGCGTAAATTTTAAACTTACACATAGGTATCTTTTAAATTTATTTCAGGAAAAGGTAATCTAAACCTTTAGTTGAAACCTTGGCTAAATGTAATCCTTCCGTTGTCCCTATAGGTTACTAAATAGATGATTATTGTTTGTAGTTGTATTAGAATGTCAACTTTACCTAATATAATATAGAGCCGCTACAAAAAATGTGCCAAAGAACTTTCCAAAGTACTTGTCTATAGCCAATCAAAATTGTCTTGCCCTTGACATTGCTTTCTCTTCATTTTATCTTGAAATCAAAGGGAGAGAACAATGACAAAGACACAAACTTTCGGCTGTCAAAGGCGTCATTTTTGAGAACTAATAACCAAAACACCGGAAACTCCATCTAAACTTGAGCTATAGTTGCACAGAATTGTAGTGAATCTTTGGATCAAGTTAAATTGGCTCACACGAGTTAAAGTTATTGGTAATTGGGAGTACAAATCCTGCTAATCTATATTCAAATTGTTTACATGTTTTGTCTCACTTACGCCATAATTTCAACTGTCAACATGAGCAAGACGCTTGCTCTTATTTGTATAAATAGTTTGACATTTAGAAATTAGTCCAAGCAAAGTAATTGTTAAAGTAAATTGTCTTGAAAAGGCCCGCCTAACTTTAGCTTGCATTCTAAGTTCGCAAGTAGAAAATTGAAATACATTTAGTTTTAAAAAATGAAAATTGTGTTCCAATTTCGAAACAATGCGTTAAAATGTTGTTTTGTTTTATTCGAAAGTCATATTTTGAAAATGTATGTCTGTTCATTTTATCATAGTCTATACGGCGACGATAACTTTTTACCATCAGACGGGCAGTCTCCTTTGATGTTCCTCACTGTTTGTACAAAACAATGTTTTAAACTTCATTTTTAAATGTAATTTTAAAGATGCACATACGATAAATTCAGAGAAATACAATTAGGCGGCTATCTCACAGTTTTATCTTTGTGTGCAAAACATCAAATTATAATTAATGTGTATACCAAAGTTTATGTGATATTAAATTTGTTATAAGTTTGGTTTATCGTATAATTTAGGCAAGATTTTAAATAATTAAGGAAATTGATCTCAATTGTGTGAATTGTAATAGAATTAGGTTTCATTATCTTAAAAGTGACTCAATTATGTTAATATTTCATCATATAACTTAGAGTAAATAAATAACATGATAAAATAATAAACGATTTGTTTTATTGAACTTTACATACTATAAGCGGCATGTCTTTTTGGTGAGTCCACCTGGGGAAGGAAGTACTACACTTTTCCCAGCTATTCTACAGGCAAGAAGTAATGTGCAAACATTACTATATTTCGGTATAAAGGCCAATGGTTCCTAAGAGATACATGAGAGCAGAGTGTAAAGATAAATTACCTTATATTTCAACGCGTACAATGCAGCGCTAGGCAGTTATCTGGACTCGTCATGTTCAAATGTGTTGCTTACCTTTAGGCGCATGTCCTGACCCCGAACGCTCCCGGAGTCAGGTGAGTTCGGATTGAACAGGGCTATTTCATGCCAAGATATTATTCTTAATGTTTATCGATGTTATGCTATCTCACAGTCAACTGCACGGGCAGCCCACTCAATGTTCACACTGCTAGGTTTTTTTTCACACGGAGAGAGCCAAAGTTATAATTCATCACGGCCACATCATGGCCAAGTGCAGGATAGCTCATAGTCCTCGAAAAGTGTCTTTGAAACATACCGGTTTTCTTAATGACATACGATGTTTTAGTTCACCATAAAGTTCAGGAGTTATGATGATAAACTTATACAGCTGCACTTGAAATATATTCAGAGGTAGAGGTAGGAATTCAAACCTACGATCACACGCTTGTGAGATGGATGTCCTCGCCAAAACCTTATACAACCATAATTTTAATATTCTGATGACTGGACTTTGGCTTAACGCAGACGGCGTAGGACCCAAAAAACCTTAACTTAAAACTATCTTACGCTAATAAGCAAACGATACCTGAAATGAAATATCGAGCGAATACCTAGCTAAAAGAGAAACATCTGAGTCATATAAACATACTGAATGCATTCAAATGATACTCTGTCATGTGATATCGGAGCGTCCTCCCGTCGTGAGTACTTGTCGCAAATTATCGCAGATTCTACTGACCTACATTGTAATAGTATAAATTCAATACGCAGTACATGCTGTGGTATGTATTACCACAGAACTCTTTAGAGATTAGAGCCGAACAGAATCGTTTTAATGAGTCGAAAAACATCGTAAGGGAATAGACATGTTCCTGGAAAACTTCCTTTGATTCGATATCCGCTTACTCCCTAATTAGTTCGATATATGAATTAGTTTATTTAGACAAATTAATGGATTAGTTTAATTAAGGGTGTTTCAAGAAACAGATATTTTTAGGATATGGGTCGTCCCGATCTTGGTCACCATGGTGAATTATGACCTAAACTTCCACCTTAGCTTTTAATTTATAAGAGCAGGTGAGTCCCAACGGTGAGAATTTAAAGTTGGCTGTTTATACCTATAAGTGTGATAAGCACTTCATATGTCTGTCTGTTACGCTTTCAAGCCGAAACTATTGAAACAATTTAAAAAAAAAATTGTTGAAAATAAATTATTGTGAAAATTTTGGACTTAAATAAATTATAATCACACATACTATTCATTTCGAAAAACTGGAAAGCTCCTTACGGAATAGGCATTTTCTAAACTCTACTCGAATAATCAGGGGTAGAGACTAGTGTTAGAATATAATGGTACATACAGGAAACGTACTTATACAACCCTTACTAAAAGCTGAAGATCAAGTTTAACGAGTGCCAAATATATATTAAAATAAACAAAAATACTATACAACAAAAAACATATACTCGTACTAACAAGGATGGAAAAGGACATAATGGATTGTTGACAAAAGATTGCCTGTCCTTTTATTACTCTGGGCGGTTAGAGCCGTAAGTATTGGATAACATAATGAATGATGGTACTTTTTATGTAATATTGAGTGGCGATTGGTTATAACCACGCCTGCCCATAACAGCACATTGAAACTCGGCTGTTTGAATATAAAGACTGCAAAGCACTACTGACGATGTTATATTTTTTTGTTGTAATTTCTCTCGAAGAATTGGCTTTGAAACCAGAACACAGCGATGTTTGCAAATCACTACTGATTTATAGAATAATTGGCAAAGTTATGGTGTTGGTATACAGGCAGACTCTACAAAGGGTCCTGTCACTACAAAATAACTATTTATGCTTATACTATTTTGCTGATAACGAATAGTTACAAGTCAAATTAAAAAAATATTATAATGCAGATATTATGCAACATTTATGAACTATCAAAATAACACAATTAATTGACACACTTACTCGTAATTAATACGTTCATCTTCTAAATCATTTGAGTATTTCGCTAAAATTACGAGTTTTGAAACTTTTTCAACTAACCACTTCTCATTCGTATTTTAAAACCATAGGTAATGTTACCACAATACTTTGTTCATAATCCGTTCCACAAACGCATAATCCACTCGGTTTTAGTAAACAGGATCCTGTTTTCAATAATCTCTAATTTTCCAATACAAGTTTCGAACTATTGAGTCCCGGGGGATGGTGAGTCGAGAGAAATCCCTAAACGAGTATTTCTGGTTCCTCTTATTGTCTGAGGATTATATTTGGCAAAACATATTCAGACAAAGATTATTTTCTGAATTGTGAAACTGTAGAAAACAACGCTGTTTGGTCTGAGGGGTTACACGTGGGTAACACTAATTATGTTTTTAGTTAAAATGTCGTGTTTTTATTGAATGATTTACCACAGTATTGTTACTTGTAGTCATTACGCAATGATTACGCATTATTAATACAAAGATTACGCTAGCCGAAAACCTGTATAAAATTTGAGTATATTCAAATCTGTTGAGATGATAGAAAAAGTGAAATAAGTAAATAACAAGGATCCATAGTCCCCGGAGAAATATTTTCTAGGTCCCCGTCCATCATCTTTGACCTCACCGTCGCAAACTAACCGACGACGCGGCGGTGATGGAGGCTCTTGAAGGCTTAGAACAAATTCAGACATACTCGTAAATGGTTTAGATATGAAACATTTGATTCTTCTTGCATGTAAAGTTCACAAAATGTATATTAATTATAATGCAAATAAACAAGAGAAAAACCAACAAGCGAGTCGGTGATGTTGTATTGTATTGTATTGTATTGTAGCCACATATTCCTACTTAAGCCATAAACGACAGTAATACTACACTACGTTACGTCGACCTCAGCTCAAGATTGCGCGGTTAATGTGTAATGTTGCTATTCCACGTTAATGTTCACTCGAGCTGTGTCAATCGACCTGAAAGGAGATTACGGCAACACTATTCTTTACCCTGATTAACAAATTATACTGTGGAATGTTCTGGAAACACAGAAATCAGGAGAACGTTGCCCGATCTTGCAAAGTACCTATTTGAGTTGTTTGTTCTTTGAAGAGCTTAACCAAACCTCGTTATCTTGAATCTTGAGTAAATGTGCAAAATAAGTGTAGTGTTTCCTTTAAACAGGCAGAGCTTTTACAACAAACTAAATTACAATGAAACTTACCTAGGTACTACTTAAACATACTTAACTACTTACATTAGTAACGTAAATAGGTGTACCAAGTTACGTTAGGTACGGACCACGGATATTCGTACGGACGTTTATAGATAAACAAATTTAACAATACCACTACTACAAAATTATATGTGAAAAGTATTGTTAAGTAACCTATTAAGTTTTTTTTAACTATCAGTTTGTTATGTTATTACGTGACGTCACATTATTATTATTTTTCTCAGGTTCTTACTTTTGCACTCTATCCTCTCACTGTATTCTTATTGACATGTTTTCCTGCTGTTAAGGGTTATTGGAAGAGATCGCTTATAGCGACCAGGCCACCATTTATGGCACTAGATATTAAGCTATTGTTTATGTCTTTGTAATTTACTGGTGTGCATAATAAAGAGTTTCTGTCTGTCTGTACTAGTTAGAAGCGTAGCTAGTATGCTCGCTTTACTCGTGGTTTCACCACGCTAAATGGCAATATTTATACTTGGCGTGTGGTGGCAGGTGGAATAGAACACTGATAGAGTGGCTTCTGATTGCTGATAGACGTTCCGTTGGTTAATCAACAATCAGATGGGCGGATGACATCAGATACATTTCAAGGATAACATGGATGAGAACGGCTCAGAATAAACATTTGACAACAAAGGGGAGAAGAGGCGTACACCCAGCAGTGGAACAGATACAGGCTGAAAATTTGATGATGATGATACTTTTAAGCCAGCCAGCTTAAAAGCCAGCATTTTTGTCACGCGTCGCGGTGGCCAATTCTAGTGTTATTCTTTATTTAATTAGGTATAATTGACAAGATATTTATTATTTTATTAACCTTGATAATTATCAAGGTTACTCAGAACGAGTGCACGAAGCCTGCTCTAGCCTGACCAGTTTAGCAAATAGTACGTACTTAATAATTTTTTTGATGAATCCGTTGCGTACAGTGAGTAGGTAAAATAAATAAACTAGGAAATTAAAATGAAAAAAAGAGATAGAAAAGGAACAGTGGAATCTCTCAGTTGCTTAAAATCTGGTTCAAGTTGTAATTTGAGTGTTCGTACTAGCGAAGAGGCAAGGGAGTCAAGTCAAGGAGGTAAGCATCTTCGTAAGTCTCTCTTGAACTTTGACGAAACGCCACTTTAGAAAAACACCCCTGTACTCTTTGAAATTATTTTTAGATTCACATTATGGTTTGATCCTTCAATATTTTCTTCAGACGTGTTACTTATTTGTGGTTCTTGAAACAAGGTTGGATATTGATGGGATTGGATGCAGTTATATTTGTCACCTCAAAATTGTAAATGCCGTGAGTTTATAATAAAACTGGAGACTATAAAGCTATGATAGGTTAGGTTCGCTTAAAATCTAGCATATGTTTGTTATAAAATTACAGTTTTTTATAACTTTACGGTGACATATACCAATACCAATTGATCTCGTTTAACTAGAATCCAATACATTTTCAGACCAACTATTCTTTCCTCAAAGAATACATTCAGTGCTAAAATAGTTGCACAGTGATTTATGAATCCTTCTTGTTTAACACTGCGCGGTTGTGGCTTATGAATATTCAAAAAAATTTTTTAATTCAAACGACTAAAATATCACTCTAATTTATGGGACCAATTGAAAACATTAATTGAAAACTTTTATATTAAACAATTTTTAAAAATAATTCATTTTTTTTAAATATTATATTGTCATTACATTGTCCCAAATAATTACAAACATGTATTTAGCTCATTGTTTAAATTTTGCCGTTAAGGGTGACAATACCACCTGTATATTGGGCACGCGCTCACATGGACTTGAAGATCTTGAGGATATCTAGAATTTCATGGATTTATGGATATTTCAAATGTACTTACTAGTGTAGTCTTCATTGTAATTTTGTTAATACATAACATGACAAATATACACATGAGTTCAAATTACTGCCTGCATTGCGCGGGTTACCCAGAGATACAAAATGATTAATCTCTTAGCCCTACTATTTTATCTAGAAAAAATGCCCAGTAAATTGGAACACAGTAACGTTAGCACATTAATGCTAGGCGGTAGAATAACGGGCAAAGGTGTAGTATTTCTCCAGGAGAACTCTGCAAAGAGCCCTGCCACTACCAAAAGCTCCTACATAATATTTACATACACGTAGTAGTAGTGGTAGGACTCTTGGCAGAGTCCGCCTGGGGAAGTACCACACCTTTGCCAGTTATTCTACCGCCAAGCAGTAATGTGCAAACATTACAGTGTTCCGGTTTGAAGGGTAATGTTTCCAGAGAAATTACAGGGCTTAGAGATATAAGATCTTAGATCTCTGGGTGACGAGCGCAGTGCAGTGCTAGGTAATGATTTGGACTCTTCATGTTCCAATAGCTGTGTATCACTGTGCTGTTATGTGTCAGGCATGTTGCTTACCATCAGGCACATGTCCTGATCGTCTCGTCACTCTTTATTAAAAAAAAAAAAAAAAACGTTTTTTTAGTGATAGGACTCTTAGTAGAGTCCGCCTGGGGAAGTACCACACCTTTGCTAGTTATTCTACCGCCATGCAGTAATGTGCAATCATTACTGTGTTCCGGTTTGTAAGGGCAATGTTTCCAGAGAAATTACAGGGCTTAGAGATATATTATCTTAGATCTCTGGGGGATGAGCGCAGTGCAGTGCTAGGTAATGATTTGGACTCTTCGTGTTGCAATAGCTGCATGTCACTGTGCTGTTATGTGGCAGGAATGTTGCTTAACATCAGGCACATGTCCTGCTCGACTCGTCGCTCTTTGTTTAAAAAAACGTCAATTCAAAAATCATCATATTTTTACACACATATCTCTGACTAAACTGTGGCCAGATTTATCGTATGACGAAAACTTACCAAATATCATCAAATAAATATAGAAAATTTGACACGTATTTTCCTACCCATTCAATGGACCCAGTTGATAATATCGTCTCCTATTTTTATCTCCGTCTTTGTATTCGATGTTTCATTCACCTATCGCTTAATTTCAGTATTAAGTAATACTGTCACGTCGCAATCCGTGCCGATTTCGTCCCGGAATAAATAAAGAATCCTGGATAATTCCACTAACTGATACCTTCGACATAATACGTATCTACGTGCGCTTCGACACGTTTACGTTCTGTATGTCAGTTTCTTTACGTTTTACCGTGACGGGACGAGGAGTGTACGAAGCAAGCGAAATATTAGTTGACGCTTTTTCACTCAACTACCATAATTTATTTATAATTTATCCATAATTTACTTTCGCCTAAAAACCAAAAGCGACTTCAATTTAAAAAATTATATGCAGACAGACGACCAAATTTCGTTGGAAGCAAGTTGTTTCAAATACTAACTACTAAGTCGTCTAGAAAAATGAAAGTCAATTTTAGTTTTTGGTTCATATTTCAAAAACCGCATCACTTATCTCGATACACTGTATGTATGGAACTACATCTGAATTATGATTTACCAAACAAAAAAATAATCATCAAAATGGATTTACAATTTGCGGAACTATTGCTTAACATACATACATACTTAAGAAAACACACAAGCATATTACGCAATACGAGTACGAGTAAAAATGTAAAAAAAAAAGAAGTGTGGCACTCGGGGACTGCCGCGGTAAAGCTATTGCATGTTGCATGCATTTTTATCAACATAACCAATGGGGATGTTAACAATCTTTCGGAATTGCTTTTATTTTGAAGAGTGACATTTGTTTACCATAAAAATATCACGGGAAATCCGTTAAGTTGGCAACACTGCTAAGAGCATTTGGTCTGTAAATCTAATACAAATAAGATTCAAAGTCGAATGACCGAGTGGGGAGGACGGCGTTACGGTCTTCCATCCCTCCTTCTTGTGAACATAAGAAAGAGATGCACGATCACAAAAATTCGGTCCCCAGGCCCGCGATAAAAGCTATGCAATAGTTTAAAATGACATCGGAATCCGTGAACGGATCGGGTTGAAATCTCGAACAGAGATAAATTACAGTATCTACTATGTGTGTTAATAACATCTTTTCACCGCGTAAAAATAAGGAAACCAGCGTATTCATAGTTTTAAGAAAAGTTGTCTTTCTAGGCCATAATATGAGTTGTCCGCCAACCTGTTACGTTGGCTGACACTGTAAATAACGGCCTTGACTCTCCTTGCGAGACAGGACCCTAAGTCCCAGCAGTGGGCACAAATATTGGGCTGCTCATGTTTATTTTATAGAGCTTGAGCGATTGGATTATGGAGTTCATTGTTTCACTAAACTTTGGTGTATATTTTCATAATACTGATTCTCAATAAATTATTTTCGGAATGCAAAGTAGATAGATAAATAGATAAACTCTTTATTGCGCTTAAGAAGTAAGTAGGTACTTAATTTGTAAAAAAATGATCAAGTTCTTGGTTTCATCAAAGTTTTCATTTGGATGTAAATGTTGTAACAGAAACATGATAACCATTTGTAAAAGTCAATAATTCGACATATATTTTCACCCAAATATCATTCATTCTCATTATCAAACATTCTCAAAGTTCACACCTGTTGTTCTGAAAAAAAATCTCATTCCGAACATATAAGTGTGATCACGTCAGGATCTAATATAAAAAGTTTCTCATTCATAACTTGTGTCTGTCTAGAGATAATTTTATTACGTCCACGGTATCAATCTACGATAAATTGTATTATGTTTGACGTCACGCAAACAAAACTGGACGATGGCTTCTTTAGAACGATCTTTAGATTCATTGAAAAATCCAGTAAGTAGTTAGGTACTTACTGGGGCTTACTTCTATCAGCTCATAACAGATTATTTCACGAAAATATCTATTGCAGATAACATATGTCTGTCTATGAATAGTAAGTAATTTGTAGGCAATTTATGTATTTCGTTTCTGTATACCGCAATTACCTACAAATTTCTTTCTATTACGCAGACCGCGCGATATTATGTATCTCTAAAGAGCTAGTGGCTCGCTCCAACTTTATCCAGATTGACTAACAGATCGCTCCCCTGCTCCGCCACCGCTCCGACACTACACCGCTACATTAACATGGCGGTGACTCGAACCCAGAACAAATACTGATCAACATAGTTGAAGAAGATTTCACACCAAAAAAACATTTTATATTAGATTACCGTTTTAACTTTTAACCCTCGTTCTAAGTAGATATTTTAATTAATCGATAACGGGTAACTAAGCACCAATGAAACAGATACGAGGGTGAACGATGCTGATCCCATCTATTTCCATCGTATCAATATCCCCGGATAACCTCCCATAACCCTCGCTGAAGGTTGCCATGGACCGGTGGGCGTCATTCGTCGATCTAAACGACTTAAAACTGTCTACAATCCACAGTAAACAAAGTTATTGACGTATTAGACTGGCCTAGTGGCCTAGTTCATAGCAAATCTGCCTGCGAAGCCGTGGGTCGTGGGTTAGATTCCTACCCTGTGCAAAGAATACAAATCGTGAAAATATTTATGTAAAGAATACAAATATTTCTTCTGTGACTAGGTGTTTTTGTTGTTATTTCCAACTATTTATGTAATATATCAGGTATCTATAGTATAAGCTTTACTTAATTTGGGGCTAGATGATGTTGTGTGAGGAGTGTCTACCAACTCAACCACAAGGGGTTTCCAGGACGAGGCGGTGGGGCTCAGTAGCCGAGGCCTGGTCACCCACGGTGAAGTTAAAAGGAACCCCGCTGAGGCCGATCGTCTAGGCTTGAGGCAATCTCTAAATGGGGTGATGCCAATTTGGCCAAGTTTAACGTAAAAAAAGACGCAGGCGTGTTTGTTCTCCGTTAAAAGGAGTCCGTTTCAACTGACTCCTACTTTTCGAGGCGTATCTGTGTCGGTTATTGACCATCTAGAGGTTTTGGGCGTTTCTTTGTCATCGACTCAACTTTGGCACGTACGAGTATATGGAGTTAATCCAAGCCGACAACGACGCGGCCATGGACGATTTGGCTTGATGTCGTGCGTTGTTTCTCTCTTTGCGAGAAGGTACGGAATCCTAGGAGTGGAAACCTCAAGATCTCATGACGTCGCAACCGTGAAAGAATAATCCCATCAAATGGATTTTGACTGGCATGAGCCTTGATCGAATTTTAGCATAAGCAGCATAGCTTTTGTGGCCAGCAACTTAGAGTAACTTTATAGTTCTCAAATAAATATTATCGACTCATTCGCATAAGTATGAGCAACCCACTAAATAGTCCCACTGCTGGGACTTGGGGCCTTCTCTCGCAAGGAGAGAGTCAAGGCCATAATCCGCAACGCTGGCCCAGTGCGGGATGGTGGATCGAATGTTTGGCATATGCTTGATTTATATTGCTTTATGTCTTTGACCCTTCTAGTTTTTGAAAGTCACGTTGATTTTCATTTCTGTTTTCTGAATTCGGGCTAGTCTCTTATTCTGAGTTAGTGACCCATAAAGTTTGAATGAAAGCCTGTTTAAAATTCAATTATGTCTGGTGTGATCATTGAAAGAGCAAAGGTTATCCTACTACAAATTTTCACCCCTTTTCCTTATAAATGTCTAATGATCTCATTTCAGCCAAAGCGCTCTTTGTCAAAGCATTGTTCGGAGAGAATCGTTTCGTGCGAAAATAAAATACATTTTAGTATTATTTGTTCAACTGTTTAGGCGTTTGTGAATAAGGTATAAGCTGTTATTGTATCCCTACCTGTGGAGCAAATTTACGGAATCACTTGACTATACACACCCAGATACAGTACAAATATTTGATCTTAGATCTCTGGGTGACGAGCGCAGTGCAGTGCTAGGTAATGATTTGGACTCTTCATGTTCCAATAGCTGCGTGTCACTGTGCTGTTATGTGTCAGGCATGTTGCTTACCATCAGGCACATGTCCTGATCGTCTCGTCACTCGTTATTTAAAAAAAAAAAAAAAAAAAAAAAAATTCATCACACAAATATTCCCCCTGAGTGGGAATCGAACCCATGACAC
The DNA here is from genome assembly GCA_017562165.1 of Ectropis grisescens. Taxonomy (NCBI): domain Eukaryota; kingdom Metazoa; phylum Arthropoda; class Insecta; order Lepidoptera; family Geometridae; genus Ectropis; species Ectropis grisescens. Next base: position 5,112,815 of record CM029771.1, on the reverse strand, counting down.
TCGACTTCGTAAGCAGAGTTACTACCCACTAAGGCACGAGACCACAAGAGCATAGATATAAAGTAAATTGAAAGTGATGAAAGTAAAATAAAATGGATTCCAAGAACGAAATGTATACTTTAGTAAACATATTTGTAATTAGTACCTACTGCTTTATTAACTTAACTATCATCTCGCCTGCTACCATGTCTGCGACGTCGTGATATAGGGTATGTGGCTTCTTAAGGGCATACCCCGAGCAAATGACCTTGAGTATTTCTTACCTCATCGCACACCGCAAGAAAGAGCAAGAGAGAAACAGTAGGATTTCTTGCTGTTTTACGCTAAAATTTTAGAATAAACTATACAAAATAAGATTTTGGTCTTTTGAAAAAAATATTTGTACTAAAATGTTCGTAATGGAGTTGCCTATCCTTTGGTGTAAGTACAAAATCCAAATAATGGCGGGATTTCGAGTAGATGCATGATAATTACAATTATTTTTATTTTTTATGGTTGCGTTGTGAGGAAATTATTCAAACAATAATTTCATTATCAAAAAAAAAGGAAACTGCCATTTTGAAGCCAAGAAACTGTAGAAATGTTTATGTATTTTTTACTAGTTGGTATTTGTTTTGGCTAATGAGTAGATATAGCTTTGAAAAATGGACAAAAAACTCGTTTTGCTGGGGGACGCCCCTAAGCCACGTACATGGTGGCTTGGCAATGGATCAGTCGACAACTTCCCAACCCCTGCTGGGTTCTAGTTTTCTAGTTAACTGGGAAATTCTACGCGCTATTCTCGCTCTTTGGCCAGCTCATGTAGAAGAAGTTAACTTAAAAGGGACTGGAGATATTACTTGGCTGATATTCGTATTTAACCGTGAAACAGTCTGTAATCTTTCCAGAGCAGCGACAATACAGTATTACCTATAATATATAATATAATATAATAAGTAATTACGTATAACCGTACCTAAGTATTGTGGTGTAGGCGATGAATTTACGTATGTTCGAATGTGGACGGGTCTGTCCACCTCTTAAAATTGTTGGTACCTTAGTACCACCCTGGCGTCACCTTGGCGTACCAATAGTGTTCTGGTGCGTCGGTGGCATTGGCCCAGTAAGAGCTTGGAAATGGGAAGGCCAGGTCGGGTTCGCTGAAGAATTTTAACACTTTTAAGTTTTAACTGACATTCACGTATGAAAGTTAGGCTCACAAATGTTGGAAATATCTTCTTTACTGATTAGACTTTACTCAAACGTTGGATAGCTTTTTGGCTCACGGGAGCCCTGACCATTTATGTTGTAAGTAATTCTTGGAACAAGACGTACGCAGGCGCGGTCCCAGCCTCGAATTTTGGGTAGGGTCACCCAATAGGAATACAATAAATCGTTAACTGTTTTTTAGATTTTTAGTTAAAGTTTTTTTTAATATATAGACGAGACAAGCAGGGCATGTGCCTGATGGTAAGCAACATCCCTGCCACGTAACAGAACAGTGACACGCAGCTATTAGAACATTAAGAGTCAAAATCATTACCTAGCAATGCACTGCGCTCCTCACATAGAGATCTAAGATGTTATATCTCTAAGCCCTGTAATTTCACTGGAAACATTGCCCTTCACACCGGAACACAGTAATATTTGCACATTTCTTGGCGGTAGAATAACTGGCAAAGGTGTGGTACTTCCCCAGACGGCTTCATGGTAGACAGTAGAGGCCATCTCAAGCCAACACCGAGAAAATCAAGACACGCCGAGTCTAGCTTACGAAATAGCATTTATTATTTCATCAAATTATAACACACATGTTGACTTCCCCGTGTCCAGAAATACCGCCACACGGCACACACGATCGCACAAAAACCGCTGTTTTTGCACCCCATGCGTACGCGGCTCTTCCTACGGAAGTAAAACGAGCGAAACGGCAATATACCACGGCGTAGAGAGCAAGAGAGATGCAAAGCGTGGGAAACACAAGGGTGGCGATATCCCATAGCATTGGAGTGCGACGCGTAGTATTGAATTTATTCTGTTTGACCCTTGACGGAATTATTGCAGTACTTTCTGGACGAAGGGTCGTTAACGTTACTAGCGACACCTGTGTGATGGTAATCGGTTAATTTATACTGTTTTATCGTTTTGACCGGTCAGTTGCACAGGTGTTACAATGGGTAAATTAGCTTTTATGCTTTGTGGTACAACAAACACTTGTAGGTATTTGAAAATAATTTATTATTCTTTTCAAACAGTATTTACATGATTATGTACAAATTTTATTTACCTATATGTCTAATATCTTTAGCAGTAAACATATTAACACTTTTTTTTAAATTCTCTTCCTTTTGCTCATACAATAGGTACTTTTACATAGTCTTGTATTCCAAATCATTACACCGTAAACTAAACTAATTGTAATTGTTTTATTATTTATTAGATACTCTTTTGTAGGGGTTTCGAAAATTAATGGTGTTTTTCTTTGCTTTTAAAATACATTTATAAAAATACTCTACAAGCCTTTGATTGACTAACAGTAGATATAACAATAAAGCGAAATACGGTTTCACAATAAAAATAATCAAAAATATCTCTTTTCAAATATACGTAAAGGATTTTCAGTAGACCCAAGAAAATATTGTAACATCTCTATTCTGTAGTAGAACGTAGAGAACATTAGTTCTCACATGTGTTTCATTCACGTAGTAGAATAGGATAGAAAATACAAATTTAGCGTAACATTTATGCAAAAAGTAATTTATTTTTCATCCCACCAGCTCGGAAAGAGTACTTTTGCTCCTCGATATCAGGGCGCAAAAGTAGTTTTTACCCTCTAGAGGTTAAAGTAAATTTGAATTTAGAACATCGTGTGTACTGAGGTTTTGAATTCAAAACATAATTCAACCTATTTATTTCTACCTCCTTGGTGCCGAATGCATCATAATTTTTTTTTTAATATGTTAAATACTCAGACTCGGAACCTCCTTGGGGCACTTACTTTTTTTTTAATTTGGTTAGCGCGAAAACATTTAAAAATTTGCATTTAGTTATTTCCTCGCTGAGGTGGAATGAAAAGTTACGTGTTGCACTCGAGTGCAAAGATTTTTCACCTTGTGCTCTTTTGATTTCCTTGCTACGCTCAGGATTCTAATTTTGAATCACTCGCTGCGCTCGTGATTCAATTTTAGAATCCTTCGCTTGCTCGGTCATCAAAATTGAGCACGCGGTTAAAAATCAACTTTGCACTCTTGTATAACAAATAACTATTTTAATTCTGTACCACCTACATAAAAAACCACGCCGATAGATATCTGCCTACACGGTCTTAGACTAGACAAAGTATGTATAGACAGCACAAAACATTTTCATCAAAAAGAAAGAGACCTTTTTGCTCCATACATATTAGGTACAATAGTTTCACAACCTTGGTTTGGTATTTTACGAATAAATTCGTTACTTTGATATACTTAGCTATAGTAGAAAAGTCTTAGTAGTAGTCTTTATACACAACAGGATGAAAAGAACCTCTGAAAGTTCCATCGTCTTAAGTAGGTTTAAAGCTTGTTTTTTTGGTCCCAAACATAATTCTAGTGACTTTCAATAAACTAACATCATATACTATATCGCTCTCACACAACTTATTAAATAAAATAATTTCTATACAACAGTATAGGTTCCAAAAATACTTTGAACTTTTTTTGTTAAACTCTGAGATCGGTATAACATAATCCTGTCTTTGATTGAGAAAGTGCTTAGGTACCTTTATATACTTAGAAATATTATGAAGGCAAAATCGTCAAAAAAGGTTTACTCTATAGTCGTGATTTTGTAGTTTACTGAGTAGGTAAGCCGTAGTTAAGTTTAGTAGCTAAATCTTTATTGTTGTGTGAGCAATGGCCGGATTAGAATATCTACATTCTATTTGTTTTATTTTCATCATCCATAGGGGATACAAATCGATCTCGAAATTTTGGGATACAGAGATTAGAGGATCTGAAATCTATTTTTATTGTTTAGAAAGTTTTCAAACCCTGGACAATAAGGAGCAGTTCGGAGTAGAAAATATCAAACTATACTTCCTAAAATAATATTTTTAAGGTTGTCTGTTATCAAAGTAAATTCTTTCTCAATCAAATCACAAGATTCATAAATGTTTTAACATTAATAGGCCAGTTCAGCACCCCACGGTCGGTAGGGTTTGGAGCTGTTCTGGGAGTACTGGTGGTGGGGAGGGTGGGGGTAAGGCGCGGGGTAGTGGGGCGCAGGTGGCGCCGGGTGGGGACCGAGTGGGGCCGGTGGGGCCGGCGGTCCGGGCGGGTAGTGGGGGTAGCTGGGAGCTGCGGAGAGTGGCGCGGCGATGGCTGTCGGTGTTGCTATCGTCGTGGTGGCTGTTGATGCTGGCAAGTCGTGTCTGAGGAAGAAATAACTATAATAAGTAACGCGACATACAACGAGGTATCACTTTAACAACTGTAATAGTCACCAAGTATTTACGAAGTTGATGTGACGTCAGTCACATGATATTTCCAGAAAATATGACCGAACCAGAAAATTAGTAGGTACTGGTATCAATGTCAAATAAGACAAACCAAGACGTTTTACCCGCGTTGTTTGAGGGGGGTTATGGCCTTGAGCCCTGACTCTTTCCTTGCGAGAGATGTCCCCGAGTCGTAGCAGTGGAAACATGTAGTGGCTTCTTATGCTAATATTTAACAGGAGATCCGGTGGGAGCCTATTGAAATATTTACGGAAGAAGAAGAAGACTTTCCTCTCAGAGTTAGGGCGCAGGCTTAGAAAGAATACGGGTGACTCCAGCTCCGGTGCGTTCCTGGAGCAAAGGTTGGCCATTGCCATTCAACGCGTTCATTGCCATTGCGTCGTGGAAACGCGGCGTGCGTCACGTTGGCATGCACCGGGAGTAGTTCGGGGTGGGTTATTCGGGGAGTAGTTTTAAGGTTGAAATTGACGCTGAATTAGTGAAATAATTACCTGTGTCCAAGTTCAGTGTAGCCGTGCTGGGGTATGGAGGGCTGTGTGGCGACGGGCGTGGCGGGGTACTGCGGGTACCAGTTGGCGGACTTGGAAGCCAGCTCGCGTTGAGCCGCGAAGCACTGCAAGTGGCTCATCAGACGCAGCCGGAGAGGGTCCTGAGTCAAGTTTATTAAATTATTTAGACACATTTATGAAATTATTATGAAATTTTGCTTCCAACATTCGTGGTCTATCGTATTTTTAGACATGATATAAGCCGTAGGTTTTAAGCAGCAGGGCAACCTTCCAACTGGTAGTGGGTTTGAACATCTTGATTATCTTTCGACATTCATTAGTCTAGGTACGGGTACTTAAACGTTATTAAGTAAACTTATAACTTAGAATTTTAGTAATTTACAGAACTAATGTTGCATAATACGTCACCAGTATTACTACAAACGTACTGCTATTACGCATATCGGAAAGGCAAACTTACAAGATTTGACCCATGAAAAATGCATCTTGAGATACAAGTTCGCGCTGAGACCGCGACCGGAGACCGCGACAGGCACTTGACATTATGGAATTATGGACGCCAGTTCGCGCCGAGACCGCGACACATATCTCGCGACACGTGTTTCGGTCTCGTGTCGCGGTCTTAACAATACGACCATACAATTCTTTAGAGTCAAGTGCCTGTCGCGGTCTCCTGCCTCGGTCTCCTATCGCGGTCTCGTGTCGCGGTCTCCGGGCGAACTTGTACCTTTAATGCGCGTGTTCGATCCGCTACGCTGCTCCAACGCTACACCGCTACATGAGTATGTTGGTGTCGTGAACCCACAGAATAAGATTTTCCTCTAACAAAAAGTCATCAACGAGGCTAAAAGATTTTTACTTTAAAATACCAACAGTTACCTGTATATCCAACCCTTCACAGCTGACGAGGTATCGCGCCACTTCAGCGGCGCACTCTCTGAACCCTATGTTGTGGTAGTCCATGGCATAGCGCTGGGGATCGTACGCGAACGTGTCCAGACCTGCAATTAAAACAAAACTGGTTAATAATGGGATATTTGACTTAATGATATTGTTATGCAACATTTTGAATGTTTTTTACTCAATCACGTCGGAACGTCTGAACGGATCGGATTGAAGTTTTGAACACAGTTAGATTATAGTCCGGTATAGCATAGGCTACTTTATATCACGGGAAAATAACGGTAGTAGTAAAGCGTAACGAGGCGCTGCTAGTAACTATAAAAATGTGTAATTAGATAGTTTCAGAATATTATTTTTTAACTAAAAAGTGACGATACGAGCAGGACATGTGCCTGATGGTAAGCAACACGCCTGCCACATAACAGTGCAGTTACACTCAGCTATTGGAACATGAAGAGTCCAAACCATTACCTACCACTGCACTGCGCTCGTCACCCATAATCATAATAATCATAATAATTTATTGATAACATATGTTACAAGTCAGAAACATTATTTAATGCTATACAATCATGTGTATTGTATAGGTATCATCGTACCTACTGCAACATGTTATACAGTAATTAATATATAGCATAATCGTTCAATAATCATGATGATATATAGATAGATCTAAGTATGTATATCTCTGAGCCCTGTAATTTCCCTGGACACATTGCCCTTCAAACCGGAATAGTAACACAGTAATGTTTGCACATTACTGCTTGGCGGTAGAATAACTGGCAAAGGTGTGGTACTTTCCCAGGCGGACTCTGCCAAGAGTTCTACCACTACAAATGAAAATATAATTTAAAGTGTATATTTCCCAAAAAATAAACAACTTAAATTTACTCGTATTTAGTAATAATGGTAGGCCAACTAAACGAAGGTACTACTCCAATGAGACAGCGAGTGAATATATTTTGATGTTTGCCAAGTCGAAAGAGATTTAAGTATTTTGTTCAGTATTTATGTGTCTTGATAATCAGCCCAAATTCGTACACTGCTGGCCATAGGATTCTCTCATATTAGGCAAGTAAGCCCAATCTTAATTTTCTGTTTCAAAAAACTAGATGGAAGACAAAAATTAGAATAACAGGACATTAATTATACCGAGATATAAAAATATGCTTTGATAGGACATCAAAATATAACTTGCGTAAGGAAATGTAATTACGGAACTTTGGAATGTTATTATTAAATTCTTTTTTCTGAAAATCTCATAACGGAAGAACGCGGTTAGTCTTTCAGATACCGCGATATGAAACGAAAATTGTTCTTGTTTTCGTGTGGGGCGCATTTTCTTACAAAAGTTACGTAACACATTTTTGTATCTCTGCCTTCGAAATGTAAGTACTTGCCAAGAAGAAATATATATATGAAGTGATTAGAGTCTAGTCTATATATATATATATATATATATAAAATCAATGTTACTTTTGGTTGTAAGTAAACTCCTCCTAAACGGCTCGACCGATTTGAATGTTTTATTTTGTATACGTTTGGATAGGGCCCTGGATGGTTGAGATTCACAAATCACCTCGGCAGATGGCGCTGCAGTTGGTATCTAGGTTATTATCCGAGCGAAGCCGGAATGGGCCGCTAGTAGAGTATAAAATTTTACACCACGTTTTCCACATTTCATCCATCAGAAAATACGTAACGTCTGGCGGCTCTGTGGGATCTTACTTCGTAGTGATGTACATGGAAGAGAACTGCATCGTATATAGTTCAGGTTAGTTGTAATGTTATGTATGCTACGGGAATACTTTCAAACAAATACAAAAACAAATCAGAGCACGGTAAAATGATAAAGTAAAATTTTTTGAAAATCTTAGCAATTTTAGTCAACTATTTGGTATTGATAGGACTCTTTGTAGACCCTGCCTGGAATCTTTGCCAGTTATTCTACCTCCAAACAGTTATGTGCATACTCAATAGCACACAATACCTTACGAGAACTCACCATTATTCTCATTTTCATTTCAAGATACCAAATGGACTGCTATCGAAAGTTCATAAATTCACAAGATATGTCCAAACCCAGATGTTACCACTGATTTACGTATGAATGTCCCAGACAAAAGGGATCGCAGCTAAGACAAGCATCCATTCACAAACCCCTCAGAAACTCCCTTATTATGCAACAAGTTTAGACAGAGACGGAGCTATACACTTAAATAAGAGTGAAAGAGATGGAGATCAAATAATAGGTAACGGGAGCCCCGGTGTTTCCGGACGTCTTCCGAAAGGGAAGGACCGGGATAAGATGAGCCGCTGTCCCCTTCAGAGCGATTGAAGATTGTGTAGAAAAGTGAAGACTCATTGATGGGTGGAGGGTCAGAGTTGGCTGGTCTAGTTAGTAGGGCACCGGGCTAAGGGTGAAGAGAACTGCATCGTATATAGTTCAGGTAAGTTGTAATGTTATGCTACGGAATACTTTCAAATGAAAAAAACAACATAAATCGGAGCACAGCCAAATTTACGTTTTTTTGAAAATGTCTGCAATTTCAGTCAAATGTTTTGTAGTGATAGGACTCTTTACAGAGTCTGCATGGGGGGAGTATCAAATCTTTGCCAGTTATTCTACCGGGAAACAGCAATGTGCAAACACCGCTGTGTTCCGGTTTGAAGGCTAATGTTTCCAAAGAAATTACAGGGCAAAGAAAAAATCATCTCATATCTGACGAGTGAAGAGTGCTTCAATGAATTTGGACTCTTCGTTTTCCAATAGCTACATCAATAGCATTCCTGTTGCCATGAGGTACGTACCTTGCTCGTTATTATTTATACTATACTTATTAAAGATAACCACTCAGAATTATAACTTTAGATCATTTTCATATTATTTTTACGAATAAACATAATGATCCCATATCAAGAATCTACATCAAACGTTACTTGTGTGGTCAACAGGTGATGTGATCAAATCCAGATAAAGAGCTTTTTTACTTCAGACACATATCTACGGATGAATGTAAGTACAAATTGCCAAGGTTTTATTATCGAGGTTTTTAGGAGGACACGCATATAAAAACCTCTAAGCATGCATCTAATTGTGCCCGTTTCCTGCCTTCCGACGCGGCCTTTATTGGACTTTTTTTTTTTTGGTCCGCAGGTGTCGCAACCCTTCCTCTAATTCGGAGCGGAGCGGAATCGCTTCCGCTTGTCACTGCGCACAATGCACGCGTGATCTTATAATGCGAATGTAGATTATTAGGGCTGATTATTCTCGATTTCTAATGTCTCGATTTCAAATATTTCTATTTTTAACCGACTCCGAAAAAGAGGAGGTTAACAATTCGGTTATATGGTTTTGTAACCCCGACCAAAAAAAGGGTGTTATAAGTTTGACGTCGATGTCTATCTGTCTGTCTGTCTGTGTGTGTGTCTGTGGCACCGTAGATCTCAAACGGATGGGCCGATTTCGATGCATTTTATTTTTATTTGAAGGTTAATATCCGTGCGGATGTTCTTAGCTATGTTTCATCATCATCAGCCTGTATTCATCCACTGCTGGACATGGCCTTCCCTATGATACACCACTCAGCCCGGTCCTAGCTATGTTTGGTTAATATAAATTCAAGATGGCCGCCTCCACAACATGGCGGACAAAATATTTCTCAACAACCTACCTCAATATCAAATGAAAGGGCTTGACTAGTAGAATGTTGTACAGATAACAAATCCGAGGTAGTCGGGGGTTAATAAACATTTTTAATTTTGTTCTTGTTAACAGACTCCCAAAAAAGAGGAGGTTATCAAGTCGGTTATATGTTTTTTCATATCTCCTGCTCGACAAAGTCCAATTATATGTCATGAAATGTCAAAACAAAGCCAGTGATTGTGACTTTTCAAAATGCAGAGGTAAGTAATATTGAGAAGATTCCCTAGGGATTAAAATGTTATTTTATTATTATTTATTGTTAATTGGGACGACGACTGGATTAACATTTTACCATTGTAATCCGACCGTCAGTCTGTCCGTCAGTCCGTCTGCTAGATTAAGGAAAAATAAGAGATTTATTAAAAATATAAAAGTATTTTTTTATAACAGAAAAAACACGAAAAAAAAACATTTTTTTTAATTAGATTTTTTTTCAAAATTGTTGCCTGATGTAAATAATGTTAGAAAAAATACTCCATAAGATTTCGGACCCGTAAATTTTATAGTTGATACATTTTAGCGAAAATTAAAAATGTATACTTAAATAACCATTATTATGCAAATTCAAATAATTAGTCCAATTCTGCTGTCAGCGCTTTTAGACTGTTTACAGTTTACACCCTTTACGCTTCGAGTGGGTTTATGAGTGAATGACATAAGCCACAATTTCCCTCGTCGTAGGGTGATGGTGACCAACAATACCACCGTTTATTCCACGTTTTAGTGTATTCGCGAGGGTGCAGGGTGAGAGGCCTCGCGAGGGCCGGTTCTCACGGTCCCTCCCTGCGCAAACATTACTCACTGATTATTGTCTGCTCTGGTCGATACAGAGATTAACTTGCCCATTTGATTTGTTTAACTGTGACATTGAGCTACTTGGGAGAGATTATTTGCTTAAAGGAAACTTTAAATAAATAAATTTCTTTATTAGCAAAAATGGGTAATTACAATAAGATCTTAAATGACATTGAGAACTCTATAATCAACCTTACGGCATGCAAATATTAGGTTGTCTATGACAATTTGATAAAAAACTTTACAATTCATCACTCTGAGCTGCTTATTCAAAGACTACCAATTTTACTGTATTATTATGTACATTACATAATTATACAAATTATAAATATATACATAAATATAGCTTGTAGATTAATAATAATTTAACATTTATTAAAGTAAATTAGTAATACTGATAATTAAGACGGTATATGACCTTAGTAAATTTATATAGGGATGCGAAAATCCCCTGAACTACTTTCCGAGACGGCTGTGCCGCTTTTTTGCTCGACTTGGTGAATGGTGGGTGATGGAGATACGGAAAGATTTTCGGTACGCTTTATGTGTGTGCGTAAGTGAAGTTAGATCAGTTTAGTAAGACTGCGATGATCATTCAAAGCTGGATAGGCAAAAGTCCATTTTAAAAGTACGGGATTATTAGAAAATGTATTTACCATTGGATAACCCATTCAATTTAAAGTTACTTTTGTCATGAATCCAGTTTCCTAAACGCAATATTTTATATAGCTACCATACAAACTTTACGCGCGACTCATAGAAAATACGACAGTGTGACGTCACGCTTCTGTAGTGATTTGTATGAAGTGTTTTTGGGAGAGTCCAACATTGTGATTTTAAAATCATGATATCTCGGGAAGTTTTTAGGATAACAAAGTAATTATTTCACCTATGTATCAGTTATTGAGTAGCCTTTTGATGGCACATCAAATAAAAATGAGTCGTCATGCCTATTATGGGAACGGGAACTAAGCAGGTAAGATCACTAGTATTTTTTAATGAAATAAATCGTATGGTAATTCACTTGTACTGAATAAGAACGTTTAGTAGGCTTATAAGTATGAGTGATCTTAAATGAGTAGCCGCGCCATATCATTGCTTTAATAACTATTATACATTCTATGTCCCGGGTTTATGTTTCCTGTTTGTGTATTTTTTGTCCACGCCAGGTGCTTTGGGTCTGTCTGGTCAATGATGGGGGTGTGGTTTGCTTACTGACTATGTAACGAACTGTGGGTTCATACTAACTATTGTGGTATCTGCGTGGGGGTATTGTGTGGTCTCTAATCGATATTTAGTTAAGTGAAGTTTTTTGATACCTTGTGGTCTCTTTGTGGAGTGTTTTTGCAAATATTCGACGTGGGAAAAATGTATGCGATATCTGGAATAGAATGGCGAAAATGGACGACCGATTGTGTCTTTGATCTTATCACAGAAACTTTGTAATAAGTGGTTTGATCGAGGCACCTCGGAAAATAGGTGGGTGGGAATTTGAATTGGTTTCTATTTTTTTAAGTTACATCACTTTTTTATACTGATCAATGATTAAAGAAGAAATTATACTGGTTTTCAAAATAAATAAGTTTTTGTTTTCTTTTAAATAAAATAGAGTGACGAGACATGAGCTTGATGGTAAGCGCACGCATGCCCATGGCTGCACAGGACCACGCATCTATTTGTCAAGTGATTCACAATGCAGTGGTTTGAACTATTGTAGTTCAATAATAAATAACCATTGTAGCCTTAGAAGGATAATAATATACATGGTAATTAATTTTAAAAAGTAGAAAATCGTACAAAATACATTATAAGCAATATACGTTGTGTTCCGGTTCGAAGGGCAATGTTTCCAGAGAACTTACACGGCTTAGAGATATAACAACTTAGATCTCTGGGTGATGAGCACAGTGCAGTACCAGGTAATTATTTGGACTCTTCATGCACCAATAGCTGCGTGTCACTGTGCTGTTATGTGGCAGGCATGTTGCTTACCATCAGGCACAAGTCATGCTCGTCTCGTCACTTCTTATTAAAAAAAAATGAAAATAAAGTTGTAAGATTTTAAAAACATTAATTAATAATGTACCTAATAATACCAATAACATACTTAATACTAGTAACTTCTTGACACTTTGAAAAGGACTATTTCTTCTTATTTTATACATGATTAACTTTTTGAACAAGGATTGTTCAAATCACTGCACCCTACTCTGTGCTCCCAGACGAACTCTGCAAATAGTTCCATTACAAATCCGAATATTGACCATTACTGGGTCAAGCCACTATGAAAATCAATGATACAAACGATTGGGTGAACACGGCTAGCAACAACCTGACCTATAAAACCTAAACGACGTTACCAGTGACCTTTCACCAGCCACCACCCGCGGAAATGGCGCCCGGCCGAGACGGTAGGATGCGGTTACTGATGAACTGATCTATATAAACATTAAATAGTGCACAATTAAGTTGTTCAAGCGACGTTAAGTGGTAAACCACAGTCTGCCATGAGTGACTGTATTCAGGCATGTATGACAGGAAGAGCAGCTAATTTTTGCTTGACTCGTAGTGAAAAGGAGGGTTTTAATTTAGTATCCGTGTATACCCACAGTTAACTCATAAATTTTGATATTTAAGAAATAGATGCCGTTGGAAACAAATTAAAAAAGTAATACTAAAAATAGTAAGCTCAGGAGGCTCTCTGTCACAGTAAGAGGGAGACAGTTAAGATCATAAATCAGTACGCCGACTCAGTGCAGGTTGGCGGATGACGCATGTGCTCGTAAGGAGACTTTCTTGGAAAGGTTTCTTCACGATGCTTTCCTTCTCTATTAAAGCTGAAATCGTTTTTTTCTAGGTAAGCACGCTTCATTGTAGCCCGCACGGTCGCTTATCATCAGGCGAGATGGCTGTCAGGTGTAAATCTAATAAAGTTAAAAAAAAACTTATATTGAATTTGGAACATTTTGTTGTTTCATACTTCTCACTGTCTTCGACTTAAACTGGACTTAATTAAAAAAATTCCCTCGATTAGCTGACGGAGTATTGGCCAACGGCCGACCTTGGCTGAGGAGGCTCGAACCTCCAAAAAAAAGTATAATATATTTTTTCTAAGAGAAGGTTCGTTAAGGCGGCGAGTTCGCCACCAAGCGCGAGGTATCCCGTCCACCTGTCCCGACCCGGAAGCGAGACGTGGGAACCGGCCTGGGCCCGCATCGGTGATGGATACTCGGTGTTACATATTATGCTATGTGAGTCGAACAAATTAACAATAGGAGTGAGGGCACAAAAATAGAACAACAAAATTCATAATAAACATTTGCATTAGGTGTAACTATTGTTTAAACATTTGCATTAAGACCAAATATTGTTTAAACATGTATTATGTATTATTCTATACATCATTGAAAAACCAACAAAAATTCACTCGGTCACTCGGTCGATTTAGTTACAACTTAAATGGAACTATTCGGGAAGCATACCCATCCTATTATCATAGAGCAAAAAAAATATAATTTAATCGGTTTGGGTGTTCTCGAGACGTCAGGTACCTAACATACATTTTTTTTTTTTTTTTTTAACTCAAGCCATTTGACTCCCCTGTGACTCAATGATATAAAAGCTATGGAAATGTATTAATTTTGTATTAATGTTAAAAAATATTTCTTTCTTTATTACCTATGGATAATTTGTATTAGACATATAATTTTATATCAGACATAATTATAATTTATTCTACAACAACATTAATGATATAATTCCATAGGCATGCCATTTGTATTAATTTAAAAAAAATAATTAACCTCAAACCTTTTTGACTTGACTTGCAGATGACGCAATGTTAAAAAAAGCTATCGAAAATGTTGTATTTGATTATGTTGTATGATACATTTAAAAAAAAACTTTATTACCTATGCACAGACTTCTAAAACAAAAGGCAGATGGAACGTGCAGAACACAGATCCTTAGGTCCAGAAAGCAAATATCAAACGCCAAAGCAAATACAAACTCCAATCAGTACGAATCGGACTTCCGTCTCGTACGGAAGTCCCGTGTGATTTCAAGTTTTGTTTAAGATTATGCCGTATTGTGTCTTCAAACATTGCAAACATTGTTCCCAAAAATAAGAAAAGGAAAGAGGAATATAATTTCATAGAGAAGTTTGCTATTTATATAATTTAGGCAATTTCATTTCATTCAATGAATAGAAACACAACACCTCAACGAAAATTGATTAGTGTTGCTATACTAAATTGAAATTATTTTCCCTAAAGTTAAGGTAAAATATAGATTATGATTTTTTTGAAGATACTCGTAGACCAAATTATTTATGTAGATTGGATTATTCTATTTTAAGCCCTATTTTTATAATCGTATTTTTTTATTTAATGTGAATCGATGTCTAGCACAGATCCACGTCATTACTAGCGTTTATAAAAATACTAATAGTGTTGATGAAAATCATAGTTATGAAGCAAGTTTTATACTTGTAAGTAGGTAGGTATAGTGGAGCTTTAAAAATTAGGCGAGTTCTTTTGAGAGATCTAATCGTTTTAATTAACCTCATGTTATCTGGTCGAGTCAGTAGTGACATTGTCGAAGTTTTATACGGTGCTAATTTGTGCGCACATACTTACCCAAAAAGATGTTGGGATCAGGCCAATCGCTGTTGGCACCATATACTGGCCTTGCTGCCTAGGTTAACTTTTCGTTTGCGACATGCGTCCAGACAAAGATTGGATACTAAACAAATTGAATGATCTGGCCCCAACATCAAATCAGTTGACAAAATTCTCTGCACTGTCTGTGTTCACCGATATTAAATGAGTAGTTGCCACCTTTTGTCAAGCATAATATTCAAAGTTATTCAAAGCTCCGATAGAATACTCAAAATAAACACACTTATGACTTTTACTATTATTCGGCGTTGTCTTTTTATTCCGAATTTTCTGTACGAATATTCGAATTTTTAGTTGCATGCAGAATCAAAATTCTTAATCATAACAAGAAATCCTTGCATAATGTATAATCGGTGTAATAATAAATTATTTTAACATTATAATATATTTTATGTGTTTATTATACGCGAAGATTTCCGAAGCTAAGACAACAATAGTGGGATTTTTTTCTTAAGACTGAGAACATTACGCGCACACCAACGTGAGTAATTTGACAACGTCGGTGAGAGCTGTCACGCATACATAACTAATTACTGGCCTCACAGTGTCGTTCACGAAGGTTTCATCTGTTTAGAAATCTGTGTACCTATGTATAATTTTCCACTGACATATACTTTACTCAAAAGCTATTTTTATAATTCCATATGCCAGAGATCTTGGCAAAATAGAATGATTGCTTAATTAAACTTTATAAACATCTTAATATTTATGACTCTATTTTATATGGAATAAATTTCATTTCATTTCATTTAATAAAAAAAATAAAAACATGGTGGTCGAATTGATAACGTCTACCTTTTTGGAAGTCGGTATGGCTTTTAAAAAAGACAGAGTGTAAAGTTGAGACGGTGTTTTATTCGGATATTGTTTAAAAATGAAGTAGCTAATTTTTTTATGTAAAATTTTGTCGTAATGTAAATATTAAGCGTAAAAAGGTGAATTCATTGCCCGAAACTTCAGTCTTAAGTATCTGCCGTGAATAGGTCGTAAACATGGCAGCCATCTTCCATTAAATATAATGAATGATCGAAAAGTTTCCTCGACAAATTATAAAGGAAAGTTAAACGAACGAAAAGTAACTTTGGAAGTTGCAATTTGTAAAGGCAGGAGAAGTGGAACAAAACTGCGTTGCGATCAAAAATCAGCAAAGGTTAAAATAGATGTTTTTTTTTAAATTTTGTTTTTTCTTGTAGTTATAAATTTAATTGATTATTATTACTACTAAGGGCTGGTCTACGTGGATCAGTCGGTAGAAAGTCTGCTCATTGATCCGTAAGGTTATGGGTTCGTTTCCCTCCATGACAAAACGCTTGTGTGTTGAATATGTGTGCTTGTTCTGTGTCTGGGTGTTATTATGAAAAATAAGTTTATAAAATTATAGAAAAAAAATGTTCAACTAAATGGTTCCTATAGCACAAACTTTGCTTAGTTTGGGGCTTTGGGAAATGGAATTGTGTAAAGAACGACTCGACCGATATTTATTCATTTCAAAATACACACTATGTATAGATATTTGATCGATAATATAAATAAGGACCTCCTGGCCACGTGGTTCGACATTTACGCTATTTTTAGTAATTGACAGAAATGTCAATTCCAAATAAAATCCACACATCAATATTATTCGCAGGCGAAAGATTGGGAATTAGTTATTAAGTATGTTTGTTCCCACGTTTACCTGTTATCGTTGCACTTTTATGATTATTTACATATGAATTTGCTAAAATTAAAATCGTTGTAAAAACGTTATCTTATTAACATACACACTACTTTTTATCGAGTTAACTTAAGTGGTTGTGAAGCCACGTAAATGATAATAACACAAAGTATAGATTTATCTATACTAATATTGTAAAGCTGAAGAGTGTATGTATTTGTTTGAATGCGCTAATCTCAGGAACTATTTGAACGATAACAAATTGTTGGATATAAATTGCTTTCAGCGATAAGGCCGCCTGTTGTAGCACTAGCTATTATTGGTATTCTTTGCCTGTAAATCTGTTTTTCTTTTGGTGTGAACAACAAAGAGTATCTATCTATCTATATACATGATCCCTGAGTGCTTTATAGGCTGTATGTATATGTATGTACCACGGGCAAAGCCGGGGTATGAATAATAAAAATAGACAATTACATAATATAGTACTGAGGGCAAAAAATGTTAAAATGTGAATCAATACCGCCGCGCGCGAGAATCGGACCCCAAAAGGATCAACTAAAAGTAACAGTCACTTTCGAAGTTGCAATTTGTAAAGACAGGAAAAGCGGAACAAATGACGCTGATTTCGGGTTTTTTAAACTTTTTATTGCGAACCGTTAGAGGTTTTTTATGGGTCTGAGGAAACGGAAATCGATAGTTTAAGTGGCAGGTTGTTGATAAGTTTATTGTGTTGGATAACGGGAGTACCTACCTATCTTAGAAGAATCTTGTTCCAGTAAAACAGTTTTTTAATACACATGCATAAAATATACTTTGAATTTGCGAATTTGTTTCCGGACATGGTAAAAATAAATACAGTCACAGATCGTGAGGTCGTCTTTGCGTATCCTGCACCTCTGAATATTTTTCCAAGTACCTACCGATATTCCTCTTGGTTTTACAAAGAGGGACATCTTTCGAAGTCATGTGTGATCCGCTAACAAGGGCTTAGTGGATTTTGGCCTGAATGTCTCCTTGTGAGAGACGGCACCGAGTCCCAGGCGGAACGTTTAGTGGGTTCATCATCATCATCATCATCAGCCGCAAGAGGTCCACTGCTGAACATAGGTCCTAGATTTCCACAACGAACGGTCCTGCGCAATTAGTGGGTTGCTAATGCTTATTTATGCTATTGATGTTTAACTGACCTTTAGCGTGGATCATCTTGAGATGGTCGACGGTCAGCTGTAGTATCTCCGCCTTCTCCAGTTTGGCGCTGCCTTGCTTCTCGCAGGCGGCCGGCACCAGTCTCTTCAGCTCCGTGAGGGAAGTGTTGATGCGGTCGCGTCGCTTCTTCTCAATGACGCCGCGACGCCGCTTCCGCGTCATCAACTGGCAGGAGTCTCCGCCGGGAGACCTAACGATAAACAATCACATTGAGAAAACTGCATTTAACAAAGTAAAAATAATTAAAAAATGTACCTAAATGTTAAAAAAAGGCATGAACCTAGGAGTCCGTGGAGATAATTTTTATAAAACAAAATAATTAAAAAAATCTCTTTGATACAACGACACAATTTAGCCTTGATGATTTGATATATTTGTTATATAATATTTTGTTATTATTATTGGTATTTTGTTATATAATATTTAATTAAAATTATTATGATTAGTTAAAACGTTAATGTTTAATGAATTGGATATTATAATTCACTAGAATCTGGATGGAGTAACGGTATACATAAGGGTGGAGGCAGTGGCAGGAGAAGAAAAGTCGATAGCCGTGAAGACAAGGTTGAGTACAGATTGTTTTAGCATATACTTGGTATTTCTAGCTTCTGCCCATATCTTACATACACATACACAGGTAATTAAACATAATTTAGATCGAGATTTAATACTATGTTATTTCAAACATTAACAATACAGAAAAAACAGAATAGAGAGACACCGCCATTTATTCAAATAAGTGGCGATACGAACAAGTGGAGCACCTGACAGTTAGCAACATCCCTGTAGATAACAGTGTTTTGATTATAAAGAACTTCATTTGATTATTAATTTGCCTAAATCTATAATGTATTTCAGATATTTGGGAAGTATTTTTTCGTATACAATGTAACTCATTATATACATAGTATCTCTTCCTGTTCGCCTCTTGTCTCGTTCACTCTCGACTATTGTCATCCATCGATCTATGTTTACGGTAATTACTGAATAGATAAATTTACTATTCATAAGATCTAAGTTAATGTAATTGAGAAAAATAATAGTTTCAAATACCATTTTTAGTATAGACTTCAAATTGAAAAAAAAAATCAGTAGCTCCTATCATAATTCTTGTAATAGTAGGTAGGTATTCAGTAAATTTACTAAAACCAGCTGAATAATGAAAAACATTTTCGTCTACGTGTTATTTACATCAGTGAAACCGTTAATATGCAGCGTAGCAAACAGCTACGATCGCAGCGACCGTAGCACTTAACGCTATTAGTAGGTAAAAAAAATGAAACAAGTTAAAACTTAAATGGTTAGTTGTTGTTTAAAAATGTACACCAATGTTTAATATTCAAGTGATTATTATTGTTTACTTCGCTAGGTAACATTTATATTGTCTGTTTCAGGGCGTTCGGGTTTTCGTAAGAGTCTAACAAGACTCGTAAGAGATATGTTTGCTATTTTTTAGTTATGATATTTCATACAAAAGATAAGCTATTCGGATTATAGCGCACGAAATACAAAAAATGTATATAATTACAGTGTTTTAGAAACACAACTTTACATTTACAAGTTTGGACCTGATGAAAGGAATTTGTATTTTGTATTGCGGGCAGTACTTACTGCGCATCCTTGCTACTTTCTTCCGAGAATGCATCATCTTCGCTCTCGGAGTGAGCTCGTTTGCTCCTAGGCGCGGGCACAGGTGCAGCCGGGGCGGGGGCAGGAGGGCCCCAGCCGTAGTTCCACTGGGGGCCCTGGGGGTCTTGCCCCTGGGGCTCTTGCAGCGTCTGAAGGCCTGGCTGCTCCATATGCCGGTGGTGGTATTCCATTTTATTACGAAAAAAAATTGAACTGGCAATTGATAAAGTCACTTTGTGGTTAGATACACTTCGTCATAAATTTCACTTTCTCTGCTTATCAAACAATATTGTCATGTTTATAAAACTTATACAAAATAAACTGCGTATAAATATATAAACTGCGATAAATAAATTGCGTGCGTGTAAATAAACTGCGATAGACTTCCCTACAATTATAAAATGGTCAAATCCTATATCACTTTTAAATCACACAGTTATCAGGCACTATTATTCACTCTGGCAAGTCACACAAAAACTTATTAAACTTTCGAGTTTCAAAGTTTGAAGTTGCAATTTGTCTTTTTATCAACACAGTAAAATTTGACAAACTTCATCACTTTGCAAATATAACTTAGAAAACTTTCGCAAAGTTTTAAATTGTTGGTAAATGGCTGAAAGTTTCACTGAACGGACGTTGATTTGTTTGATGACGTTTAAGTTTTTTTTTTAATTGAAAGGTCCGAATTTCTTAATCAATGTCAGGAGCACTCATTGTCCCACTTCCTCGCGGTTGATAAGGAACGTGTGGCCGTTTGCACGTGCGCGCGCGTGGTGCGTCCGCTGACGAGTGCGCGCCGCGTGCGCCGCCGCCCCATGCCAACCCGGCCTGAGTACGACCACCTTACTGCAACACTCGGCCACGCTACCCTCACGCGTAACTCAAAGCAACAAGATCTATTATGACTGCGTACACAACATAGTCAAATGCATTTTTGACAAACTTTTCTTTTCAAATTCAATCGTCGAATTTGAACCTTAACATTTTGATGTTAAGATTGCATTGACGGTTTTTGGATTAATGCCTTCGTATTAGCCCCCCGGATTTTTAATTACATGATATTCCACTGAATTATGTACTCTATTTTTATGAGTGTAGAGTATAAAATGTGCTAATAATAGTGTTGAAAGTGTTTAGTCGGGCCGCGTGTCGGTCGTGTGATAGGAAGCGAGTGCAATTAGGAAATGCAATAGATTCGCGACGTGAGAAGAGTTTCGGAGGGAGGTCGCGTGCGGCGCCGGGGGCGAGAGTTAGCACGCTGCATTAACCAGCGCTATGTACGAGTATGACTGTTATGTACAGATTATGGGCCATGGGAATTAGAGTATCGATAACTGAAGGTTTATTCGAATAGAAATAATCTGTAAAAACGTAATGGGTAGATATAATAGTTTGAGTCCAAAAAAAGGTGTTACGAGATAATTTAATAAAATAATGAAAACTAGATTAGAGCGAAACATTTATATTTTATAGTATAGTGTGACGAGACAAGCAGGGCATGTACCTGATGGTAAGAAACATGCCTGCTACATAACACCACAGTGACAAGCAGCTATTGGAACATGAAGAGTACAAATCATTTTAGTATTTGGATACACGTGTGTTCACTCAACAAACCCTTCGTGGGCGCTATCCAGTCCTTTGGCTGTTGCTGTCTTCATCTCTGATTTCAAGCGAAAAGAAAAATGAGAGCAATTTCAAAGCTAAGACAGTTTTTTGTGGTGTAGGGCAATGACACTCTTGTGCGTAAAAGACTTCAAAGTTAGATTCGCCGCAAAATCGCTTATCGGTTTTTATCGTGCAAACCATTACTGCGTTCCAGTTTGAAGGAACGAAGAGATTTGGACTCAATGTTTCCAGAGAAATTACAGGGTTTAGAGATATAAATAAGTTAAAAAAAAAAGATAAATGTTGGACACCTCAAATACATACTTATCATACTTATAATAAAACTGTAACGGGTCGACCATCACCCATAGTCGACCCTATTTTTTTCTTTCATGTCTGTCTGTCTGTCTGTCTTTCTGTACTAAGCAAAGCTGAAACTTGCTTGTGGACATTGATGGCAGGGGTGAAGGTCCGAATGTGTATTTGGTTGTAAATCCAGATAGCTGATATAATACACAAACATTAACACAACGACACGCGCGGCGCGTTCGGTACATACATAGTTCTAAATCCACATACTTACTTTATGCCCACACTCTTGGCAGAGAGACGCCTGGGAAAGTGCCAGTTATTCAGTTATATGTGCAAACCTTACTGCGTTCCAGTTTGAAGGGCAATGTTTCCAGAGAAATTACAGGGTTTAGAGATATAAATAAATAAATGTTGGACACCTCACACACAACACCATCTGACCCCAAACTAAGCAAAGCTTGTGTGATGGCAGCCAGATAGCTGATATAATACATATTTAGTTCTAAATACATACTTTTTATACATACGACTTTTTTACTTATGACTGGCCTCGTGGTTTAGTGGATAGTAACTCTGCCTGCGAAGCCGAGGGTCGTGGGTTCGATTCCCACCCAGTGCAAATATTTGTGTGATGAATTCAAATGTTTGCACTGTGTCTGGGTGTTCACTTATTTATAATAAGGATGTATTTAAAACTATATAAGTATTATATCAGCTATCTGGCTGCCATCACACAAGCTTTGCTTAGTTTGGGGTCAGATGGTGTTGTGTATGAATTTTGTCCACCAATATTTATTTATTTATTTATATAAACACCCAGACACTATCTTATATCTCTGAGTGACGAGCGCAGTGCAGTGCTAGGTAATGATTTCGTATTTTCATGTTCCAATAGCTGAGTGTCAATGTGCTGTTACGTGGCAGGTATGTTGCTTACCACCAGACACATGCCCTGCTCGTCCCGCCACTCTATGCTATAAAAAAACAATTCAGGCTGAATTTTGGGATTTTATCCACCATACGATTGGATTCTGGATATTAGTTTCAGTATAAAATATAGCTTATTTTGTGTTTTGTATCACAGACTTGACTAGCTATCAACGAGTACCTATCTATGGGACCTATGGAATACTATTCGCACCTTTAGGATGGATCGGCTAAGTACCAGCTGGATACTCTGGAATCGATAGAGACGCCATAAGGCTCATAGGCAACGACACTATTATGCGAAAAAGACTTCAAAGTATTGAACGTCGCCAGAAAATTATTAGCCCATCGGTTTTTTTATCGAATACATTTTGAAGAGTGTGTAGCTTATCTCCATAATCAAATACCACCTTGCCGTTTTTAGGGTTCCGTAGCCAAATAGCAAAATACGGGACCCTTATAGATTCGTCATGTCTGTCTGTCTGTCTGTCCCTCCGTATGTCACAGCAACTTTTCTCCGAAACTATAAGAGCCGTTCTATTGAATTTTGGTAAGTAGATTTCTGTGAGTATTCTGTGAACCGCATTAAGATTTTCATATAAAAAATAGAAAAATACTATAAATTTTAGGGGTGTCCCATACTTAAAAAAAACTTAAACTGAAACTCAAATTTTTTTTTCCATCAAAACCATACGTGTGGGTTTTGGGTTATCTATGGATAGGTCTTTAAAATGATATTGAGGTTTCTAACATATTTTTTTCTAATCTGAATAGTTTGCGCGAGAGACTCTTCCAAAGTGGTTAAAAGTGTGCTGTAACTTCTAAGACAAGAGAATGACAAAATAAGTAGTTTTATTTTAATACGTCATAAATGCACTATTGTTACAACACTGATTAAAGTAACAACGAACTATAAGAACTTTTACATTATGTTACTTGCTGCTCCCGGAAGCCTTCATGGGCGAGCCCGACTCGCACTTGACTACTTTTATTTCTATTGTACTGCTCATAAAAGCGACATCGTTTTATGTTTGATATTACAAATACTCGAAGAGGTCTGACTCTATTTTTGGGATAAGAACGTTTAGGTTGTGGAATGCGTTGCCTGAGTGGATTTCTCCTGATTGTTACAATATTGGTTTCTTCAAATCGTCAGTGAATCGGTTTATTCTAGGTAAACACGCTCTATCGTAGACCGCATCGTCTCTTAACAACAGAAGAGATGGCGGTCAAGTGGAAACCTACAAAAACTATTTTTTACAAAAAATTAAACCGACTTCAACACCACAAATAGGCACTCAAAAGCGAAAAATAATTTAATATAGGTAATTATTATAACCGCTACTCACTCATCCATATGAAGTCGGTGCCAGGCTGGTTAAAAAGTTAGTAGATATACTATGTACGAGGTAGTAAGTAAGTAGGCATAGGTAAGTAGTATCTATCTACTACCTGTTAGATTTGGCTGGCACCGACTTCATATAGATGACTGAGTAGCGGTTATAATAATTACCTATATTAAATTATTTTCGCTTTTGAGTGCCTATTTGTGGTGTTGAAGTCGGTTTAATTTTTGTAAAAATAATTTTTTTACTCTTTTTAGTGCTAAACAAGTTTTCACTAATGCATTTACACGATTTCGTGTTGAGATCTCAATACATGAATTAAACCCAAACACTGGGTAGTTCCTGTAACCCGTTAAGAAATTCCCTTGACTGTCCTTTATCTTCATCATCAGACCACTAATGACAGTCACAACCCATCTATGTAAAAAGTTCTCATCAATACAAATTCATCGAGCCCAAACACAAGGTAACTACTGTGTACCGTCGAGGAGTTCCCTCGGCCGTCTTCCCGCTCCCTCATCAGATCGACTCCAGACCATCTTTAAACTATACTGCTTTAAAATGCTCACGCAAAACTTAAGTAACGCACTAGTCATCTTTACAATTTTCGAAAGTTATCCTCGATTTCTCTAGGATACCATCATCAGATCCTGGTTTCCTTATCATGGTACCACCCTTGGAATATCTCCTTTACAACAAAAAAAGAATCATCAAAATCGGTTCATAAACGACGAAGTTATCCGCGAACACACAAAAAAAAAAAAAAAAAAAACGAACATACATACGGTCGAATTGAGAAACCTCCTTTTTTGAAGTCGGCTAAAAAAGCTTTACAAATTATTTACTCCCACTTGGACCCCTTGTTTGTCCAAATTTTGCCACAACATTCAGCCATTTATCCTTTAAAGGTTAAGGAATGTTTTCAAATGTTGCGGGCAACCTCACAAAAGCAAAACAACACCACGGAGCGAGTACCTACACAAAAAATGGGAGCTTTGAGTACCTACACGTGTTTACGAAAAGATCGTACAACCTCACGATTTTAAAATAGGCCGTTCTAACCACTAAACCGCCGCGGCTTGTACAATTAAGTTACAAAATAATCTATATTTTTAGAAAAATAAAAAACCGACTTCAATTTAAAATTCAATTCAGACACTGGACCAAATTTCTTAAAAAGCAATTACGATGTCATCGAGAGATGGGTATGAGAGTAAATTTTAGTTTTTTGTTCATATTTCAAAAATCACCACACCGATTTCAATAAAATTTATATGTGACCACATCTGAAATATGATCTACCAAAAAAACAAACAAACCAAACAAAAAAAGAACCATCAAAAAACATACATGCAAAAAAACACACAACCCAATTGAGAACCTCCACCATTTTTTAAGTCAGTTACAAAATAGTAATCATGTGGACTAAGGACAGCCGATAGAAGTGAAAACATATAACTTATAATTGTAGAACAGCACTAATGCTGTGCAATACGTCGCCAGTATCTTATACAAATATTATACAGCTGAAGAGGTTTTTTGTTTGAACACGATAATCTCAGGGATTACTGAACCGATTTAAAAAATTATTTCACCGTTAGACAGTCATGGTAAAAACCTTTCTACAACAAGACGAAAATGGCGGTTACAAAGTGCACGCTATGAATTTAGAAATGCAAAGTGGTTAACCATAGAGTGGTTAACCAAAGAGTGGTTAACCATAGGTGAGTTCTGTATTCCATTAGCTCTAAAATGATGCACTTTGATCTATGACTGGTATCCTGCCTTCCAAATGACCCTCCCTGACCAGAGTAACTTAGTAAGGTGGGGAAAAGCCTCTGAAAAATGTTGCTATACTTGTGGAGAGGCGATATGTACAGCAAGGCACATGTTGGTGGGATGCAAGGTTCTCCTTAATAGGGGTCATTACTCACGGCGCCATGACAGAGTACTTGAAATCATACGTGAAGCCATGAGCCTTTCAGTAGCTAGAGCCCAAAAGGGATTGACGACAAACTCACTTTGTACAAGAAGGCTCAACTTCAAACTCCAAGAACAAGCCTTAATCAATCCTGGGTACAGTACCTGATTGGACTATTTTAATGGACACGTATGAAAAGCACTACAAAATTCCAGAGGATGTGGGTGTATCGTCATCCAGACCGGACATTTTCCTTTTTTCTGGAGCTACAAAACGTATAGTCCTTGTGGAACTTACCGTACCGTGGGAAACTAATATACCTAAACACCACGCGATGAAACAAAATAAGTATTACGGCCTCCTAAACGAATTAACAAAAAACGGCTATGTAGTTAGTTTATACGCTGTAGTAGTGGGAGCGAGAGGTATTCCAACAAACTCTATCTTTAACCTGCTGAAAGACCTTGGCTTATCCAGAAGTGCACTAAGTTCTATACTAGAACGAGTATCTCAAGCATTTCCATTAGCGCCGCCAATTGTTACTAAATTTCCTTTTTTATGTTGTTGTTTCTTAAGATTTTGTTTTTGTTTTATTTAGTGCAATAAAGAGTTTATCAATCTATCTCTCTAAAGCTGCACTAGTAGGCTCATATCAGATTTGTCTGGGCAGGGAGAGAAAAACGAGTAGTGAAGATGAGTGTTGATGTACATCATCATCCCCTTAAACCTACGCCCGAGTCACAAGTCTCGGGATCTACTCGAGTTTTCTCTTTCTGCCACACGATGGACCCGGCACCCGCACGGTGAATCCATGGAATGCTAAGAAGATCACCTCTGTACGGGATCCCTGATATAGGCTTTATTACATGTACCACGGGCAGAGCCGGGGCAACCCGCTAGTAGCTAGTAGTGTACCGCGAACTTACAAGATTTCGCCCATCCAAAAAGCCACGTTCCGTTTCTCCGCTGCTCCGGCACTACGCTGCGACATTAGCATGACGTGAAACCAAAACATTTTCACCATTGATTACGATTTTCTCCTATCAAAAACTATTAAAGAATATTACTCTGATTCGTCATTGGTGGCATATTGGGGACACAGATTACAGAAACAAAAGCTTTCTAATCTGTGATTGGGGACTACAGTTTCAGAGTTTCGGCAAGAAACGCCAAATGCGGTCAGTACTGTCGGTACAAAATCGTGTAGTGATTGGTGATACGTTAATTAAACACAATCTAAGTAAATTTTTTAGTCAAGTAAATATTTGGAAAATTCAATTTATGTTGTTAGAAGTTTGTGAGGTTTGTAGCCAGCATTGGGCAATTTTGTTCATTTCAGGTAATCACTATAAATTATTACGCACCCTTGATTTTAGTCGCGTAACCTTAGAAAATATTTCAATAAATACCTTGAACTACTTTTTAATGTCTGTCTGCTTAGGTGTTTTTTTAATTAATTTTAGCCACTCCACAGACTCCGGGGTCCGTAACCTTTGTCATTAAATTGTCGTTGCTTAGGTGTTTAACTGAATCTATTGTATTTCTACTTCTTATTGTTGTTATATAAATTAAGTTTGAATTAAGTAATATATTTATTATGTAGGTTTATGTTTGGAAAATATTTATTTATATTAGCTAGTTCCAAACTCGTCGAATTTCGAACATAAATGACATAAAGCAATATTGGGTAATCTATCCTCAATTTGACCACAGAGTAACAATAAACAAAAAAGAGAATTTATGCGTGTGTCAATACATGGTAGTGTACACACGCAGTGTACGCAGTTCACCGCGTAATGCTTTTTTTATTGATTTGATAATGTATTTATATCCATGATAAAAAAATAGCTTTATGAACTTCTCTATTTCTTAATATTAAAAAAAACAGTGTCATGATGTTTTTTCTAGAGAACTCTTTACCAAATAAACAGATATTCACAAAAATTTGCTTTTTTATGTAATTTGGTCCAATTTGGGAGATAGGATAGTTTTTATTTCAATTAATGGTTTCCCTATAGCAATATCTAGCGTAGCCAGAACGTGCTGCTAGTATACTATAGGTGTGCCAAATTTCATACTCTTCAATACGCGCAAATTTCGTAAAAAGAGCTAGGGCTGAAATAGGGCTACATTTAGCTTCACCTACAGTTACATCAAGAAATTTTAAAAAATAAGTATGTGTAGAAAGATCAGCCCCTATACCGAAATACAATCTTAGATAGTATCTGTTGTCACGAAGCCGTTTTTTGGAGTTTGTTGTCAAAGCGCAAATCGTCGTATTCGGCTCTCAAGTATTTTAGTTTCATAATAAAAGTGTCGGCATCTTGGGACGACAATACTAGCACTGTGTTACCAACTTATCTGTAAATGAGAGGACAGAGCCACTAGTATAGCTCTAGAAGCAGTTTAATATATTCTTTAGTTACAACAACTTGCCGTTTCATAGATATATTGGTAAATTTGCAAATCGGATCAGATTAAAGTAAAGAAGGCAGTCAATCCTATAGGGAAGCTTTGTGTTGGATGTAATCCGTTTTGTCCTGCTTTGTGAATCTCAAAGCTATTATTGTCCTTTCAAGGAGGTTTTTTAAAGCTTAGGTTTATAGTGACAGTTTTTTCCTTACTTTTTATGTTTTGGGTCTTTTAAACCGACTCGCAAGTTGAAAAATATCAGTCCTATTAAATATAATAAAAACAGGTTATACATTACTAGTATCTTTGAGTCCAGAATATCCCAATGCCTAAGACGAAAAACGAAGACGAAATTCTTTAAACAGTACGTGTTGCCAGTGACATCTTATGGAACTGAGACGTGGTCCTTCACTGTGAGCCTCATAACGAAGCTCAAAGTCACACAGCGAGCTATGGAGAGAGCTATGCTCGGTGTCTTTTGCGCGACAGAATCCGTAATGAGGATATTCGCAAAAGAACGAAAGTGGCCGACATAGCTCAAAGAGTAAGCAAGCTGAAGTGGCAATGGGCAGGCCACATCGCTCGCAGAACTGACAACCGATGGGGAAGAAAGGTTCTCGAGTGGCGACCACGAACCGGAAGACGCAGTGTTGGACGGCCTCCCACTAGATGGACAGATGACCTCATAAAGGTCGCTGGAAACCGCTGGTTGCAGGTTGCGCAGGACCGTTCGTTGTGGAATTCTAGGGGGGAGGCCTTTGTTCAGCAGTGGACGTCTTGCGGCTGATGATGATGATGATGATGATACATTACTAGGCACGACTTACATTACTTACAGTATCTCTATATTGTAAGAAGTTAAATTTTTAACAACATTACTTTGAAATTTGATATCGTTCAAAATTTGAGTTGTTAACTAAACGTAAATATACCCCGGTTTTGAGTTAGAGAAGTATATTTTATAATCTTAAAAATATTATTAAATAATGTGAAAGTTTACTTTTGCTCTATCACGTCGGAACAGCTGAATGGGTCGGGTTAAAATTTGTTATACAGTTACAATATACTTAGTCTGAATTGATAAATTTAAAAGCCTTCTTATTATCGAGGCAAAATAACGGGCACAAGAACGTCCGGAACTACGCGGGTAGAATTAGTTTTAATTTTCGAACTCAAATTGTTTGAAATTTGATTACCTATAAACCACTTTTGCGACCACAGAACAGATATCAGGAGACCGAGACACACACGTGTCGCGGTCTCGGCGCGAACTGGCGCCCATACAATTCCATAAGGTCAAGTTCCTGTCGCGGTCTCCGGTCACGGTCTCCTGTCGCGGTCTCCTGTCGCGGTTTCATGTCGCGGTCTCAGCGCGAACCGCTGCTACCTTTAGACTGCCAGTGTCCCCAAATAAAAAAAAATACATTTTATTTTTAAACATTCAGTAAGTTTAATGTATCTAAGGTGAAAGTTAGTCACAACCTTGTAATAGCATGTGTGGGATTGGAAGCCGTCTACCCCTTCATATAAAATATAAAATAATATATGCAAGTCTGATAAATAATAAGACAAATTTTGCTTTGAATAAGGAATGGTTTGGTACATTGACAATCGACATGAAAGTCTTGAAATGTTTTTTGTGGCATTGATTGACAGGACGAAAAGGGCATGTGCCTGATGGTAAGTAACACGTCTGCCCATTACAGTTCAGCGTCACGCAGCTACTGGAAGATGAAAAGTCTACTACTGCATTACCATTACCTAGCACTGCACTACGTTCGTCACCCGGGGAAGATTTATCTCGATGGCCTGTAATTACTCTCGAAACATTGCACTTCAAACCGAAACACAGGGATATTTGCACACCAGCAATATGGCCGTAAATAAATAAATGGCAAAGGTATGATAGTCCCTACAGGTGTACTCTCCCAAGAGAGAACTATAAGTCGTAGTGATATATATAATATGTTATCGGAAATATATGAAATCAAGGAATTGTATACAAATCCTAAAAAATGTGTACGATTCCGATACTATTTAGGTAAAGTATAAAATATTGTTTGAAAACCTATTTAATGCATAGATATCTTAGGAAATGATAAATTTCCTCGGAATTGTATATAATTCCAATATCGTATTAGGAAATGTATAAAGTAAATGTTTTCTGTAATAAAACTCGTTGTTAATAATATTTTTATTAAAGCATTTATTGAGACAATCTGTAATATAAAAACCCGTAAAATAATAATAATATGTTCATATTATCTTACTAATTAAAACTTCTAAAATAAACTAATCTATTAATTTTTAACGTAACACAAAATCAACTTATAGATAGATAAACTCTTTATTGCACTTAAATTATAAAGAAAAATAATAACAATAACACAGAACAAAAACATAGAAAAAAAGTAGCAATTGGCGGCCTTATCGCTAAGATAGATAGATACTCTTTATTGTACACACCAAAAACAAAACAATACAGTAAAAGAAAAAGAAATACATTAAAACTAGTGTTACAATCGGCCTTATCGCTAAAAGCGATCGAACCTTTGGAAATGTTTTTAGAAGTAATAAAAACTAAGAGCGATTTCTTCTATTTATTCTTCTAAAATCAAATTTAACCTAACCTAACCAAGGCATGGACCTTGGAGTCCGTGGAGGTTGTTTATATAAATAAATAAAAACCTATTATTAAACCTATTATAGTATTGATGTGGTAGGGGTAATCCTAATCCAATAAATGACTTTGAGTGAGTGATAATGACAAAAATGGATATGATTCGAACCAACCAAATCACTAGACCTAGTTAGGCTATTGTCACTTGAAATCACCTGAATAATATTTGCGATGTTATAACGATCCTGACTTCTCCGAACTCCGTGACCTATATTTACCTTCGTTTCAGCCCGCTAGATTGGACATGATTGTTCCTGACATGATCCAGATCTGGAGGCCTTGGCCTACGTTTCTTATTAGTTGGACATTGGAGATTATTTCTCTCGATCACTGCGTGGGAGTTTATCGTAATTGAATCATGTATGTCGATGTTTTTATATACAACCTTGTGTAAAACTTACATGTATTACGAAAGTGGATATTTGGATGTTAGTAGCTCAATTATTTATGTCGTAAGAATTGAACATAAAATTTGAGTTTCAAGCATTTTTTTAACATTACTTTGTCCCGGTTTGATGGGCAATGTTTACAGAGAAATTACAGGGAAAGTTATTATTGGTTGAAAATTCACACACAACACCATCTGACCCCAAACTAAGCAAATCTTGAACTATGGCGGCCAGATAGCTGATATAATACGTATATAGTTTTAAATACATACTTATTATACATAGAAACACCCAGACACAGTACAAATATTTGAATTCATCACACAAATAGGTATTTGCACTGGGTGGGAATCGAACCCACGACCCTCGGCTTCGCAAGATCGCCATCTCACCTGATGTTATTGTGTTTAGTGGAGCGTGCTTATATGAAAGAAACTGATTCACTCTCGCTTTGAAGATACTAAGATTGTATCCTATCGGGAAAACCCCACTCAGGCAACGCACTCCACAGCCTAGATGTTCTTTCTCACAACAATAGAGTCAAACCTCTTCATAAGTAAGTACATATATAGTTATGGATTTTTTTAATTAGTGCATAATTCACACACAATACCATCTGACACCAAACTAAGCAAAGCATGTCATATGGCGGCCAGTTAGCTGATATAATACTTATATAGTTTTAAATACATGCTTATTATACATAATAGTTTGAAATAACATATCGTAAAAAAATGGTGTGACTTAGAGAATAATTCGTTTTTTAATTTTACGTGGACTAATTTGCTGGCAAACAAGGTTACTAGTGTAAAATAGGCTAAAGTATATGTATAATGTAAAAGCTAAAATGCTTGCACTCGTCAAACTAAAGTTTTTTATTTCTTAACATCAAGGTAGTTGTCAGCTTGTTTGTCACTCTCTCACTCACTCTATAAAAAAACAATGACCATCTAAAGTGGAACAGATAGTTTAATACTAGATATGCATGTGTACCAGCTGTAGCCAACATAAATAAGTAGTAAATGTAAGTTGGGAAATTAAAACAAGTTAACAAAGTTTGGCTTGGTCATTTCTGCCCTTCCAACGTATGTGCACTGCTGGTTTTCCCTTCAGGGAATGTGCCTGGATATTTATTACATCACTCAATACTACACTACCTACGTACGAATTAATAGCAGATAGATATTAAAATCACTTGACATAGTAGGTAAAATTGTACAATAATTTACTCGTATTTTAAGCCTACGAATGCCCAGAGTTATGGGACATAAATCTTGATAGATTATTTTTTGTAATAAATCTAAGAAATTGCTCTATTGAGAATTCAATAACATTCTTTAAAAAATACGTGTACTGGATTCGTATTAATCCAACAGCCGACCTTGACAAAGAAAAGCTCTGGGCTAAAATAAAAACTCCATGAGAATTGTTTTTTGATACGGTAACCCGTTTTTGTGGGCGTGAGAAGCTAAGAAGTCTCCTGGGGTAAGAGACAGGTGGCATCATAGGCCTTGGTCCTGCATTGTCCCATTGTTAATCCCTTTGCAAAACGCAATAAAAAAACCGTAAAGTTGGGTGGCGCACCCTAGTTCTATGGGAGTTTTACGAACAAATTTGTCGTAAAGTTTGATTGAAGAGCCACTATCGAAACTTTGGATTGCAGATACTGTAAATTTATTCGATGTTGTATTTTGACGTACTCTATTACAGCTGGTTTATCTATTTAACAATTTGTTTATTTACATAAACCAAGTGCGTTTGGTCTGGGACCAGTGTTTATTGGTAAGGTTTTTATATTGCCTGGGGCTTCAGTTTGTATTTGTTTGTGGGCGGAAGCTTCGAGGGCGTTGGACAGGTTTTATAAAGAGCTCTACGTAGCCTTTGGAAGGCTGCATTCTACAAACTGAGTGGGAAAATAAATATGTTTATTGTACTGAAGTAACAACTTCAGCTGCGTGATTTCTTTAGATTTTTCTAACAATGATAAAAAAATAACATTTTTTTTTAATATATAAGAAGTGACGAGACGAGCAGGGCATGTGCCTGATGGTAAGCAATATACCTGCTACATAACAGCACAGTGACACGCAGCTATTAGAACATGAAGAGGGAAAATCATTACCTAGCACTGCACTGCGCTCATCATCCAGAGATCTAAGTGTTATATGTTAATAATATGTTACGCGATAGCTCCTCCAATTGTGACGCCGGTTTTGGTGGTTATTTATATGTTTAGTGGGTTCAAGGGTCCCATATAAATTTTATCGAAATCGGTGTGTCGTTGTTAGAAATATGAATAAAAAACTAAAATTTGCTTTCATTTATCTAGACTTATTGATGTTTTTTTAATGAAATCTGGTGGAGTGTCTTAATTTAATATTAAATTGAAGTCGGTTTTTAATTTTTTTAGAAAAAAAATATTATGTTATTTCAGCTTGTAAGCAGGCGCGGTCCTAGCCTCGAATTTTGGAGGGGGTCACCAGTACGCAGTCTCAGATTTTGGGTCACCAGTAGGAATACAATAAATCGAGTACAAAATACTTGACTAGTAGCGCCCCACGATTTTATCCACGTAGTTCCCGTTCTAGTTGTTTTCCCGCGTTAAAAATGTCTATGTACTATTAGATAAATTTTTTTCGATTTTTAGTTCAACGTATACGATTTTGGGGAGGGGGGGGGGGGGTGTCATGAACCCTTTGACCCCCCTCGGACCGCGCATGCTTGTAAGTTCACTTGAGTGGATAAATAATGCTTTGGAGCGTTCAATAAAACTTTGTTTATGATCTCTCATGTCAATGATCATAAGTTATTCGGTATCGTACGAGTACCTTTGAGCATCGATCTGTTCTATACCAGCAGAGCACAAGCGATTAGCCTAGCGTGCGACAACAATAATTTAGTGGCTGTGCCGGATATTTAGTGTGACAGTAACCAAATAGAATTAGGCTTCAGGTGATTCACAGATTTTAAAGTTTGAGGTAACGATATATATTTTAATCATATAGTGACAACTGCTCTGCTGTGATTGGGAAATTTGGTTTCTTTATGTTCAAATAAATATTCATACAATCCATCTTTTTAGAAAAAAAAATCGGTTTCTCATTTTATTGATTGCGTGTAAGCGTCGTGAAAATGCACTGTATTTACTGAGTGCAAAAAAATACCAATTACTAATTCCAATATTTGAAGCAATGATCAAATCCAATAGTTGCGTCACTGTGCTGTTATGTGGCAGGCATGTTGCTTACCATCAGCCACATGTCCTGCTTGTCTCGTCACTTTTTAATTTTTTTTTAATAATAGTAAGTTAGTAGGTATATATAGGGTGTATTTACATTTGAAAAACTAACCTGCCTTTGTGGACGTATATTTTATTTACAGCATATCAACGAAATAAAAAATACAACATACCTACCTAATTAGCAAAACGAATGTTATTTGGAAAAATATAAGGAAGTATGTAATGTGTCTGTAGAGCGTTTTTTATGACCTGGAATCACCGGAGTCGTAAAGTCGAAGATATTGGTAGATATGGAGATATGGTATATATGGTAGATATGGAGTCGATGAAGCTTCACATGCATTGTATCGGAATGTTTCTAAAATGTTTTCCAGCAAATACTTATAAAGGTTTCTTAGGTTTATCGTAAATAAATATATTATTTACGATAAACCTAATTATTATATAACTTATAGTAAATCCATGGTATAATAATATAACTTTAGACTATGAGTAAATCGCATTTACAGCATTTATTTTATACATTTTGGGGTCTAGCATTCCTATCTTGTGCGGATGCCAATGTCAAATTAATGTCACAACTCCCCAAGCGCCTTTCTCTTGCCCGGCTTGCCCACTTCAGGAACTTCAATAAGCATAATTTTTTATTTATTTTTGGTATTAGACTAACATTATGTATGCCCTAAACTGTCCTTATAAAAATAAAAAAACAACGAAAATCCTGGTTATAAATTCGATAACACGATGACAGGTCGATAACAATCCCGATCAAACTCCCACAAAGTCCCGTATCGTCAAATAAACACAATACGACCGCTAGCTCACTCTACCAATATGATTTACAATAAAAAACATTACTTATACATTACTTTATTTGATTTCCAATCGTACCACGATATTTTGCCTCGTACTTGGCCCTTATCATGAGGGGTGTAGTGTTGATTATTGTATGTTATTTCGGCTGTAGTGTGTTGGTGGTTAGGGTAGGTTCCCGTGTGACTGCGATAGGACGGGGGCGGCGGAGGGTAGGTTTTGTTTAATATCTCTATAATTTAGACCCGGCATTGTTGTGCAATCATCAATTACGCCGCATGTAATGGCGATGTCACAGGGAACGGGCGTAAAAGTAGACCATTACAGATTTTAGATTAATTATTTCATTTGATTTTAGTCTTGATTATTGTCGCAATTAAACGACAATTGTATAAACTGAATTAGCATAAACATAAATAGCTCCCTGTTATATTCTCGTGTTTGGACTGCTAAGACTTGGGCCATGCTCCTACAAGCAGAATCATGGCCATAATAACCGATGTCTGTTAAGTGTGGTAGCGGATAAAAAAAATTACCACCTATCTTATACGTCTAACAGGACTAAAACATGTTTTTTGTATTTCTAGTGACCCAAAATGATTAAGCACCATAGAAGTATTTGTGTAAAGAACAAGGTGGTGAATTCTGAAAATTATTCAATTTGATACGCAGGTACTTACTTACTTACCTACGTAGGTATAGAAAACTGTTTTTTTTGAAAACTTAAAATAAAAAAAACATAATATGTCTGAACATAACTAATAATAAATAAAAAAAAAAAATGAAAACCATTATTTATTTTGTCGATATTTTTGTATTAGATTGTTGTTAGAGAAGTCTCTAAAATTTAAAAGAGATACCTGTTATATAAATTATAAAATTATACTAGTTCAGAGACAAGGACGGGGAGCGCAGTTTCAATAACTGTGTGTATCTCTTATAATCATAGCGTTTGAGCACCAACTCGCCTATATCTCTCTCTCTTTTAAATTTTAGAGACTTCTCTAACCTTATGAAACCTTTGTTGAAATTGCGAACTAACTCTCTTAGACAGATAAGTTTGCATTCTGAAAAAATCTCAAAAGTCGTTTCTAACAAAATCGACAAAACGATTTAAAATTACCTAATTCCCAAAATCATCCACATTCAATTCGAGTTTCAATAAGAAAAGCCTTATTACATTTGGCTAAATTTGTCTATTTTTAGTCTATGTTTATTAGTTCAGAGAAAACCTGCACACCATCCAAATCGATCGATTTCCCGCCAATTACTATGAAACCCGATGCATATCAATCGAGTTGAGCTGCATGTAACCGGCGCGTGCGACCGTGGGGCGTCTCCGGTCACACGCGCCGCCACTGAAGGGGATAAGGGGCGATCATTCAATCGGCGATCAATAAGCACCTTGATTCTACAAAAAAAGATAGCTACATAATAAATATAATACACTATTATATTTATTATGTAGCTATCTTTTACTAAAAGAGAAACTTTAAAGTCTTGAACATCGCTGCAAAATTGATTGATAGATACAAATATACCTGCTGCTATTACGCATGTCGGTGAGTCGGTGATGCGAACTCACATGCTTTCGCCAAGCCGAAAAGCGTCTAACGCGCACGTCCGTCTACTCTCTTTCTACGTAATTTCGAAATAAACTCGCGACTTTCTTACTCCGGTACTCCTCTTTTTATTACTAATACCACATTCAATTAAATCATACAGTCGTTGTACGAAGCTCTATCCTATGGTGCGGGGTGAAACGCGGGAAGCGCGCTCCTGCATTGTCTACATTACAATGTTAATATTGCAGGAGCGCGGCTCAGGGCTGACGTTTTCCGTATGTTTTAATTATATTTTGGTAATAAGCATTTTTGTTTGCGAAAACCGTACCCGTGTCTAGACATTATCGGCGTTTTTCCCAAGATCTAAAGCGATAAGCTACTGGTAGTATTTCTTAATACTGTGCTAATATTTTTAGTGGCGGCAAAATATACTAATCCTTAGATAAATATTATGAATACTACATATTATATAAATCTACTACTGCCATCTAGTACGTCGTTAGAACCTTTTTTCTGATGCCATACAAATATGCTGATACTGTGTGAGAATCACGGCGACACCGCCTTTACTCAAAGATCGTCGAAAGTAATGATCGAATTAAGAATATTAAATTTATAAGTGACATACCTTCTTGGTCAATCACTAAAATAAAATTTATTTATACCATAACAACGATGTAGGTACACAATGTTATGGTAAACGAATAATAGTTTCAGTTTAGTGCCATCTACCGTCAACTATCAAAACTACTATGAATACGTTTAACTTTGGCGACTGGAGTCATTAATGGCATCTAGATGGCGCTCTTCAAGAATGTGAGTTTGCATGTTTGTTGCTCAATCACGTCGGAACTTCTGAACAGATCGGGTAGAAATTTGGAGTCATAGTAAAATAATTGGCTGGATTGACACGTATGTTACTACTATCCCGAGCAAATAACTGGAACGGGCACTACGCGGGTAAAACCGTACAGCGCTGCTGTAAATAAAAACATCTGTTTTAAGAAAAGTATTTATTAGAGTTTGTATAGCTTAATTTATTGTAATGTATAATTTATCAGCTAGGTATAAAAGTTGCACAGTCTATCACTATTAAGTTCTACGTTCACTTGTCGTGGCTAGACCGCGAGTCTAGATCCGACGGAGGTTCATGCATTTCCTCGAAATCGTCCACCGCCATCGGCGTGTCTGAAAAGAAATATTTTATATTAAAAAAATGCATACTAATATGAAAACTAACGTGGTTGTTACGTATACAGCGTGGCGATTTGGTGCCGACATTAAATGAAACCAACTATAAAATATCATATTTTGACCTATTCTGTCAAATTAAATTTCAATTATCGTTATTATTTACTGAGTTATTCGCAATTTTCCAAAATACCATAATAAAGCAGGCTGTATCTAAAATTTCCTGCGCAGAGGTCATTACACCGCAGCCCACAGTCCATCCGATTTATCAATTAAAAATCAGGCGAAAAGCAAATACTAAAGAAACGAGATAGATGATGTCCTGCAACACACGTGCAAACGTAAGCACGTTGTGAATGAAATGCAGACGAAAGAGAATTAATGCACACGCCTATTAACTAATGTTAAATGTAGTCTTTCTCTTTCTCAAATTTTTCACTAGTTTTGTGCTAGCCGCCGGGATGCGAAGTTGACCGTGTTGTCCCTGACACATTTCTCTAAATGGCGCGCTAAAACTTTTACTGTAAATCCTTAACTAGGGAATTTTGTAATCTAATTATTCGGGAAAAAGACGCTTACATGTTATTTTTGTTCGTTCTTTTAGTGTAATTTATTTTTAGAGTCAGTGTCAATAAGATTAGGTTGCTTTTCGTTTTGTTTTTGTGTGACTCTGATTGTGTTGTGAATAGTTATTTAATTAGTGACGCCGAACGTACAGTGTTTTCTGAGTGTACCTATGCACATGTGATTTTAGTCTGATAAGTCCTACAAAAGGATTTTGAAAATAGACCCAGAACATGTTTTCGACCGTTTAAAGCTTGTAAGTATACTAGCAACAATAATTCGATTTTAAACAAAATTACCTTTTCTCTCAAAGGGTTTTATTGGTTAGATTGTTTACGAAATTTAAATCGTATTGCGAGAAGTTGTTTTTATTTTGTTTCTTAAGAAAGTTGTAGGTACCAACCAATTCAGCAGCTTTCACGCTAAATGCTCTTTGTTATTACTACGAGTAAGTGCTGGTCTAGTCCCGCGTTTAAATCCTATGCGCACCACTGTCTTATCGAAGTCATGTGCGTAATGCTGCTAACTTAAAAACGGTGAAGAAAAACATCGTGAACAAAAAACCGACATGTACCTAGAATCTTTCGAGGTCATGTTTATGTTAACCACCAACCCGCACTTGGCCAACGTGGTGGATTATGGCCTTGAGTTTTTCCGTGCGAGAGAAATCCCCGAGTCTCAGCAGTGGGAACATTTGGTGGGCTTCAAAAAGCAATCATTTTGTAATGTTTCGCCAAAGTTACAATAGATACCTACCAACATATTTACCTATTTAGGTACTTGATGTTATTTTATTAGCTTTATTATTTGGTAGGTATTCGATTTATTAGTGATGAACAGGCATAAAGTTGACGGGGAATCCCCGTCCCCGTTCCAAATTATCGCGCATTTGTAAGTACCTACCCCTCTCGACCGGGGCGGCGTTGTCGCGCCGTGCGCCCGCGCGCCGCGCGCTGCTTGCAGATAGGTACTTTCGTGCGACGTTGCCAGCTTGTTTTACGAAAAGCGAACGTAAATCACGCACACATCTGACGTTGACTGAATCTAGTGCACAGGATGATTTTCATTCTATCGCATGATACAATTATTTAGTTTGTTAGAGAATATTTTTTTTTAAATAAGCGAATATTAATTTTTCACACCTTTTGTATAATTACTGGTCAGTAACCCTACCCGTGTGTTCATTTAATGTCGGCACCAAAGCGCCACGCTGTATTTAGTTAAGTTACGGCTGGTCTAGTGGGGAGAACCGCGCTTGCCGATACGGAGACCCCGGGTTCAAACGCCACACGTACCACTATCTTTTCGAAGTCATGTGCGTAATGCCGTTAACTTAAAACGGCGAGGGAAAACATCATGAGGAAACCGACATGTACCTAGAATATTTCGAAGTCATGTGTTATCCACTAACCCGCACTGGGCCAGCGTCACACCCCGGACACTTCACTAAAACTCCATACAACCGCCGCTGTGGAGTTGCCTACTCTTCACACAACTACGCAGATGTCGTTCGTACACACGCGTGAATGTGTGCGTTAGCGCTAGGGCTACTGAATTGTTTTATTGAATAGTTGTGCCTCTTGAGTTCACCTGGTGACGTAGTCTATAAACTTGCTATAATGTTGAGTTACATAAATAGAATGGAGCCAAATTACACTATTCTAATTACTATTTGCACAGATTTCTAAATTGTTTTAGAAATCTGTGGGTGTTTGTATTGCCGCGTAAAATGAAACGAAACCGACGATAGATTAGATCAGGTACCTAGATATCTATTTCTGTTAGTAGGTACACATTCGCATTTTATTTTACACTTACCCATAAAGGAAACTTTATTCTGTCACTACAATTATTCCTCCAGGCATTATCAATCCGTGCTTGGGCACATAAGTTACTGGCTGTCTGAGTTACGAACTTTGAGTTAAAAACGACTTCGTTATTATAAATAAATAAATATTGGTGGACAATTCACACACAACACCATCTGACCCCAAACTAAGTAAAGCTTGTAATATTATAAAGCAACGTTATTGAAAAGTTTCCAATCTTACGTTATTTTATCATTAGGAAATTAAATAAAGCTTTTAATCTTGTGCTGTTTAGTTGACGGACAGCCGTAAACAGCACAACAACCCACCATGATGATATTTCGTTAGTAATTAGATGTTCGATACCAGCCCTTCGTTGAGTGCTCCTAGCGTATCCGAAACGGCCTGAGGGGTGAGGAAGCTTGAAATTGGCGGGGGGTGGGGAGTGTCCGTTCTATCTGTATTATCTATTCTATGCCAGCGTGGTGAATTATGGCCTAAACTCTCTCCTTGCGAGAGAAGGCCCGAATCCCAGCAGTGGGAACATTTAGTGGGCTGTTGATGATGATGTTGATGGTTAAGTCACGGGTAACTCATGTGATAATAAAATATGGTCGGTCCAGTCCGAAATAATTTCCCGACGCGTCCAACGGTCGCGTGAGTCGCGTGGTCGCTGCCCGTGTGTTCAACACATAGAGAAAATTACGAGAGTAATTATTTGGCTATAATTGTTCGATTCGTCTGCCCGAGCTCTGAGCCATCTGACTCGCACTGATTGGTTCTGCCGCGCGTGACGTGAACTTCGATCCACCAACCAACCAGTACAATATAGTAAAGACAAGGAAAGGAGAAAGTCAAGACAGCGAGTGCGAATGAGACGCAGCTAGCAGGCTGTCAATAGACCGGTCTCATTGATATATATTTTCTCTATGGTGATGTGATTGAAGGCATGGAAGCGTGAGAGCCGCGCCTAATTTGTTTTTCTTTATAGTGACGCTCATGGTGCGGCGGCACGAGGTCGCGCGGGTGGCGGTGTGAGTGTGTGTGGTGGCGCGGTACCGAGGTGCGCGAGCGTGACGCCCATGGCGCGGCGCAGCGCGCGCGGCGGCACGAGGTCGCGCGGGTGGTGGTGTGAGTGTGTGTGGTGGCGCGGTACCGAGGTGCGCGAGCGTGACGCCCATGGCGCGGCGCAGCGCGCGCGGCCGCACGAGGTCGCGCGGGTGGCGGTGTGAGTGTGTGTGGTGGTGCGGTACCGAGGTGCGCGTGACGCCCATGGCGCGGCGCAGCGCGCGCGCCGCACGAGGTCGCGGGTGGTGCGC
The DNA here is from genome assembly GCA_017562165.1 of Ectropis grisescens. NCBI lineage: Eukaryota > Metazoa > Arthropoda > Insecta > Lepidoptera > Geometridae > Ectropis > Ectropis grisescens. The sequence goes on along the minus strand of CM029771.1, from coordinate 5,071,152 downwards.
GCGCGCGAGCGTGCACGCGGCGCAGGCGCGCGCGGGTGGTGGTGGCGTGTGTGGTGCGGTACCGAGGTGCGCGAGCGTGACGCCCATGGCGCGGCGCGCGCGGCACGAGGTCGCGCGGTGGTGGTGGTGTGAGGTGTGCGAGCGTGGTGCAGCGCGCGCACGAGGTCGCGCGGGTGGCGGTGTGCGCGAGCGTGACGCGCGGCGGCCGAGGGCGCGGGCGTGACGCCCAGCGCGCGCGCGCGCACGAGGTCGCGCGGGTGGCGGTGTGAGTGTGTGGTGGCGCGGTACCGAGGTGCGCGAGCGTGACGCCCATGGCGCGGCGCAGCGCGCGGCCGCACGAGGTCGCGCGGTGGCGGTGTGAGTGTGTGGTGGTGCGGTACCGAGGTGCGCGAGCGTGACGCCCATGGCGCGGCGCAGCGCGCGCGGCCGCACGAGGTCGCGCGGGTGGTGGTGTGAGTGTGTGTGGTGGCGCGGTACCGAGGTGCGCGAGCGTGACGCCCATGGCGCGGCGCAGCGCGCGCGGCGGCACGAGGTCGCGCGGGTGGTGGTGTGAGTGTGTGTGGTGGTGCGGTACCGAGGTGCGCGAGCGTGACGCCCATGGCGCGGCGCAGCGCGCGCGGCGGCACGAGGTCGCGCGGGTGGTGGTGTGAGTGTGTGTGGTGGTGCGGTACCGAGGTGCGCGAGCGTGACGCCCATGGCGCGGCGCAGCGCGCGCGGCGGCACGAGGTCGCGCGGCGGCACGCGCGCCAGCATGCCCCGCAGCCAGCTCGCCGCGCCGCGCGCCGCCTCGCGCTCGCCGCCGCCCGCGCGCGCGCACAGCGACAGGTGCCACGGGACCGCCGCCGACAGCCTGCCGACATAACAACAACAACCTATAGGGATGTCAATAATTTTTCAGAAGTGGACACCAAAAAAAAATCGACCTTACACTTCGATTCACTGTTCACTTAAATGGGGTCACCAATGTAGTGTACTAATTATTACTCGTATATTGATCTTGACTGTAGAAGTAACCCCGCGTTACTTCTTCCGCGAGAGACTGCTCGGTCTCAGCTTCAATCCGCTTATATACTAAAATTTTACATCATAAATACGTGATCCTACACTTATATGGGTTCAGATGGCGTTATGACTTATCAAACAAAAAAAAAACAAATAAAAAACTCAATCTACCCTCAAAAATGTTGAGGGTAGTTTTGACAAAATACGTATTTTTCGACTACAAATTTCGCGGTAACAGAGAAAAAAAACTATGAACTAGTGTAATAAATGAATAGAATTTGTCCTAAAAAAACATTGATCAAGGAATTAAATAACCAGACTATTGTGTATAATATTAGTAGGCCACAATATATAGGTACAGAAGTGTAGTCCGACCTCTCGTGTTGTTCGTCGTAGAGGCGCTGTATGCACTCGGCGGATTGTTTGAGCGCGCTGCTGATGCCGTAGTCGTGCTGCGACGCTCTGATGTCCTCCTCCAACTCCGAGACGAACTCCACGTCCACGCCCAGCTCGGCGAGCGAGCGCAGTTCATCGACGTCCACCTTCACTTTACTGAGGTCCTGTGGAAAGAGAAAGAATAGTTATTTGTTTTAAAACAGTGCAAAATTGCTTTTTAACTTCGTTCTCATTGATGACCGAGCAAGCGAAGGATTCAAACATTTGGAAACCTGAACGTTAGCGAGGGAATTAATAGAGCACAAGGTGAAAATTTTTTGCAGTTGAGTGCAACACCTAACTTTTCATCCACCTCAGCGAGGAAATAACAAAATACATTACGCATTATTAACAGTTTCAGTCAATTCTGTTGGCGTCAAATATACTTCATCGTTGCTAGATCACTCATTTTAGGGGTTTCAGTTATTTTTCAAGTTTCTTGTTCTTAACATATGTTTAACAAGAGGATAACAAATAGGACGTGAAAAGAAACATGCACGAAAAGCTAATTTTAAAAAAGTACACCAAGAAGGGACGTAAAAAACGCGGTAAGTACGGCTTATTTCTTTTGTAAAGTGTCCGAAAAATATAACGAAAGTTGAAGAAACGCACAAACATTTTTTTTTTTAATTGGTGGTCATTTCATACACAACACCATCTTACCCCAAACTAAGCAAAGCTTGTACTATGGAAGCCAGATAGCTGATTTAAATACTTATATATTTTTAAATACATACTTATTAACCATAGAAAACACCCAGGCACAGTACAAATATTTGAATTCATCACACAAACATTTGCACTGGGTGGGGATCGAACCCACGACCCACGGCTTAGCAGGCAGATCTGCTACCAACTAAGCCATCAGGCAATTGTTCAACTACTAAATTGATTTATGAATAGAAGCACTCCGCGGTTCTACTTGCCTAGTTCCCTTTCCCATTTTTTCATGGGATAAAAGTAGCCTAATCATGTGTTATTCTAGACTATAATAATCTAACTGTATTTCAAGTTTGAACCCGATCCGTTCAGAACTTCCGACTTGATTGAGCAACAAACATCCAGACTATGGACATTTATAATTTTAGTAGGATAGTCAGGTAAGCGTAGTAGGTAAGTAGGTATAATGTACATACATTGTCGTCATTAGATGCAACAGATTCTTGCTTCTTGTCGGGGAACATGGCCTCCATGTCGTAGAACAGGTTCCACGGGGAGTCGGGCGCGAACCGAAGCAGCTCCTCGTTGCCTTGCCCGGTCTCAAACGCTGGAAACATTTATTTTATACAACTAGGTACATATTTCGTAACTTTCAAACACCTCTGTTTCATCATATTTCATAATTGCATAAACCTATAACCATAAACAGAAAGCCAACCAAATAGTGAACACTTTACTTTACCCAGAATTTAGATATCATGAAGCAGCATAAAGAAACTCGGCCGTAAGTTAGTAATTCATACTAACATTATAATTGCGAAAATAACTCCGTCTGTCTCGCGTTACCGCTTAAACCACTTAATTCGATTTTGAGGAAATTTTATACATAGATATACCTAACAGTTCCCAAAAAAGAACATGAGCTAACTTTATATCGCGGAAAAGGAGTTGAAGGGGTTGAAATGGGAGATGAGTCTATATGAAAATTCGCCATTGTTGAAGATAAAACTGTGAAACTTTGTATCTAGATTCCTGATCCGAAGCCAATACTAATGTATGTTCTAGCAACTTTGTAATTTTGAACTGTACAGAGATGAAATAAGGCTTGAAATGGGGGATGAAACTTTGTATAGAAGTTCGTCATTGTTGAAGTCAATGTTTCCAGAGAAATTACAGGGCTTAGAGATATAATATCTTAGATCTCTGGGTGACGAGCGCAGTACAGTGCTAGGTAAAGATTTGGACTTGTCATGTTTCAATAGCTGCGTGTTACTCTGCTGTTATGTGGCAGGCATGTTGCTTACCATCACGCACATGTCTCGTCTCGTCACTTAAAACAAAAAAAAAGATAAAACTATCTACACTTAGAACTAAGAAACCTACCATTACCTACTAGATCGGGGTGGGGTAGGTTTGGGATGGAACTCACAACCTAGGGATCAGTAGTCAGACGTATTACTAACAGAGCTTTGCAAAAATGCGAAAATTGCAATGCCCGATTGGGTAACATTATGTTGCGACTTAATTTTGTACCAAATCTATCTGTGTAACAAATCTTTCTGTCTGTAACATAATGAAGCAATAAATGATTGAGTATTGAGCTAAGAGCATCAATAGCGCTTACGTAACGTGTGGTAGAGTAGATGGCTCTCCTCCTTGGTGAGCGTGGCGAAGGTTCCGTCGTAGGAGGGCGCGTACGAGCTGAAGGGGCCGTAGAGCAGCGGCTTCACTCCCTTCGCGATATTGCGACGGTCCTCGCGCGGCGCTGCGATCAGACAATGGAGGTGAATACTGCGTTTGTATATAAATGGGTTTCACCTAATTTAAAAACAAACTGAGTACACAAAACCTTAAACAAGTCTTCATTAAAAATCAAAAAACTTAACAAAATTTTAGGGTTTAGGTTTTGTGAGCGCGGTTCAGTTTTGGGTTTCATCTACCCATGTCTAGACATTATTGGAGTTTCTTCCAAGATCAAAGGCAACTGGTAGTATTGCTTTACACTGTGTTACATTGCTAGTATGATGAATGACTCACTGTGTAAGGTGCCGGTGCCTTGTTGCAGCTTGCCGACGAGTTGTCCCAATGTCACGGTGCGTTCCTCGCCCGTGGGCGTGCTGCCCGTCAGAAGAGCCAGCGTTGTCTTGCCTTCTGCGTCCATGCGTGGGAATGCTGAAGAAAACAAAATATTACAGTCTATACATCTATAGAAATAAATAAAATTGGAGTGTCTCTATGTATTATCAAACTAACAGCTTTTTACTATGTTCAATGTTATATAATATCTACTTACAGTACATATATCTAAAAAAAACTACTTTAAATTCTTTTGAACAGGATATGTCTTAGTACGCGTTCTTATTTCAAGACTTAAGGCTGTTTTTCCATAGAGATGTGCTATGCAGCTGAAGAAGAGGAAGCTGACCTTGAAAACTATATGAAAATATTACCACTAACGATAAGCTGTGTAGCTTGGCGTAGCTAAATTGTGTTATGCTGGTGTAGAGATTTACTACGATAACATGACCCGCCCTCCAGAATTCAAAACGTTTGAAAGTATTTGTGAAAGAATATACAACGCACCACCACGCATGTGTGCGTACTGCTACTGCAGACGAATAATTACAACTACTTACAAACTCTTTCGTAAGGTTTGAGGGGCGGGCCATGTTATCGTAGTAAATCTCTAGCCAAATTGTGTTATGCTGTCAAACTCGTTCATAGCAACGTAGCATACCACATATCTTTTTATATTAAAACAAACATTTATATTAAAAGACTGTATTATGCCTCTAATGGAACCACTGCTTCATATTTACAATTTATCTCTTACTACTGCTACATATCCGACCAAATGGAAGACTTCACGAGTCACACCGATACCTAAGGGCGACTCTGCATCTAAAATAGAGAACTATCGACCTATTGCTGTGCTGTCGGCCCCGGCAAAGTGTTTGAGTCGATACTGAATCGCCATATCACCAGGCAAGTCCAAACGCGGCTGAGCGAGTGTCAGCACAGTTTTAGGGTTGGGAAGTCTACCGCGACTAACCAAATTAACTTTGTCGATTACGCAGTTAGTCAGATGGATCACAGAAGGCAAGTAGATGCCGCGTATTTTGATTTTAAAAAAGCTTTCGACCGAGTGGATAACCGTATCCTCTTGCAGAAGTTTGCCGCTATCGGATTCACTAAAAAACTATTACAGCTGTTTGAGAGTTATTTCACTGAACGCGCGCAGTACGTTCAACTTCTAGGGTTCAGATCGACTCCGTACAGAACCAGTTCCGGTGTGAGCCAAGGTAGTACGCTAGGACCTACTTAGTTCGTCATTATGATAAATGACTTGCCGGAGGTGGTGCGAACTGCTGAATGCCTTATGTTTGCTGATGATCTGAAGTTGTACTTGGGCGTAAGTAGTACTGAGGATTGCGACGCGTTGCAAAGAGATATTAATAGTGTTGTGAAATGGGGAGATGATAATAGCTTGGATCTCAATGAATCCAAAAGTAATGTCATCACATTTTCTCGATCGCGGAGCCCCATCCACTATGATTACCGCATGAGTGATGTCAGCTTGCAGCGCGTCGCAGAAGGCCGTGACTTGGGTGTTACCCTGGATTTGGAACTTACGTTCAATCGGCATATTGAAAACATTTGTGCGAGAGCATTTAAATTTCTAGGCTTCGTCATGAGGCAAACTGCGAGATTTTGTAACAAAAATGCTATCGCTACATTGTTTTACACATTTGTTCGCAGCCAACTGGAGTATAATTCCATAGTCTGGGATCCACACGAAGTGAGTAACAGTCTCATGTTGGAGCGGGTACAACGGAAGTTCGCTCGTTACCTTTACAAGAAGCTCTTTGGATATTACCCGTTTTGTACCCGTCTTTATTTGTCGCCGGTATGGTGGGCATCGATACGTGCGTATCTATGCCCACCTAGCACTAGCTACGTACGCACAGCTTAGGCGAAAGTGTGCGTTAATGTTGCACTTCTACCGGCTACTGAATGGCCAGATTAACAACCCTGGAGCGCTGGCTCGCTGCTCCCTGGCGGTGCCGGACCGCCTGCTCCCGGCGCGCGCCTGCGCGGTGCGCCCGCTGTTCCAGCCTGTGCGCGCGCGCACTGACACCACCCAGTACGCACCCACTTCCCGAGCACTCAATCTATTCAATGCTCTGCTTGCTCATAGGCCAGAATTGGATATATTTAATGACAATTATCACTCTGTATTACGTAACTGTATTATTTTTTTAGTTACAAGTGATACACCTAATTAGTTGTGTTAGAATAAAATTGTATTTATCATGTTTATGTAAAGTTATGTATGTGCTTAAACATTTGTTTGTATGTTTTTATGTATATTTGTACATAATTATTTATTTGCAGCGTTTGAAATTGTTTATATAATGTTATGTTATTGTTATAATTCTTCTGTTAATTTTAATGTGTTTTATGATGTTGTATTTTGCATTTTGGCTGTATGTGCGTGTTGGCTACGCTGTAAGCACATATCAGCAATTGAAACTAATTAAATAAATATCTGGCGGAAAAACTGCTATAACCTGGGATAAAATAGTCCTTAGAAATGCATCACAACATCAACATCTGGTAGGTATACCTGACAATAAATGTATCAGACGAAGTTTTTGAGTTTTCCTTCCTAATCTTTACAGCTAAAGATTAGAATAAACTGTCCACTTTATTGGTCCCTGAGATGTAACCAAGAATGTTTTTACCTTCACGACCTCGTTTACGATCAGATGAGTTGGTGGTCAAGCGCGGACTAATATACCTACGATTAAAAATTAACCAAGTCACACAAGAGCCGAGAATATTCGAGAACTATGTAGCGTGCTCTTATCAACCATCCCACAAATCTTGAGGTTATAGCTCATCGCATTAGCAAGCAGTGGCAGTGGCAATGAAGTGGCAGTGGGCTGGTTATATCCGTCGTAAAACCGATGAAATCATTGGGGTAGACGTATCCTAGATAGGAGTCTGCGAATCGACAAACGTAGCGAAGGACACCTTGAAACTGGGTGGAGTGGCGATTTACGTAAGGCAACAGGGAATGGTTGGAAAATAAAAGTCAAGGATAGGGTCGAGAGGCGTATCATAGGAGAAGCCAACATCTAGTCTTTGTCATCACTATCAGCCTATCCAGGATGGGCTGATAGTGATGAAGATACATATGATGTAAGTAGATTTAGCATGATATGGGGTTTGAGTATACCTTTCTTGGCTAGTCTCCTCCTGTGTTGCTCCCTGGCAGCTTCCATCTGCAGCTTCAGGCTGTCGCGGTCGTCGCTGCGCTCGGCGCCGTCCGAGGCCGCCTCGGCCTCCGAGCCCGCGCTCTTCAGCGGACTGCGACGCTTCAACACTTTCTGCATCCATCGATAAACACGATTTCAATCATATATTGATGCTTACAAGTACGGTTGGCAGAACATACTCAACAAGTTTTGGTGTAATATCTTCAAGTAACTGTACACAATATTAATTTGTTTTTTGTTCTAATCAATAAATGCCATCTATTTTAATCGTAGTCGTGTTTTTGTAGGACTGTATTATTGCCCCAAAAAATAGTCTAATACACTTTCTGTGCTATATTAAGCATAATTTATTAAGCAATATGTAAAATAAACCATGCATATAATTTTGTATGTCATTATTTTAACTAGATTTTAATTAAAAAGGTTATTTATTGTAAGTTTGTATAGATCTCGTCGATGTCAGAATGTTCTGCCAACCGTACCGGCTAGTACTTTCCATGCAAGGCCCCGTAGCACCAGACAAACACACACTTTTTTTTATACAAATCATTAATTAATTGAAGCGGAACAAAACGTGTGCTAGTCGCTAAATAAACATGACACTACGTTCCTACGTCTACAATCCAACAAGAATCAATGAACGCCGGCGAAAGAACCTCAGCTACCTTCTTGCATTAGATGTAGAAAGGAAACACAAGTCTCAGGAAAGCAACAGTTTAAGAATTTTTCAAGACTGACAAGAGTATTTCATGAAACAAGGGAGTAAATTAAGAAGTGGGATCACTTTTACTACAACCAGATAAATTCGTTGTTTTTAAACAGTTAAACCTTTCAGTTGATTCTGAAAAAGCAAGTATGACAGTGGACTCAACTAAGTGTTTTTTACAATGTAGAGTGAAACTACGAACACGACAGGCGCCTGATGGTAAACCACACGCTTGCTCATACCAATTATAATTTTTTATCGTGTAATTTGTTAAACCGAAACACAGTAATAATTGCATTCCTGCCTGCTGGTAGAATAACTAGCAAGGGTATGGTACTACCAAAGAGCGTAAAAAATGTGGGCCGAGACAAGTTCATCTTTCTCATATAACCGGAAGATTAATTAACTAATTTTAAACAAGTGGCATCCCGCGGTTTTACGCGGTTCTCGTTCCAGTATTTTCTCGCGATATCAAGTAGCATATATGCTATTCCAGAATACAGACTTCCAAATTTCTTCCCGATCCATTAAGGCGTGTCAACGTGATTGAGCAACAAACATCCAAGTTTTAATTTTACTAATTTATAATACTACTAGTAGGATTGACAGACTTGCAAATAATAACAATTACTATGGGCAAATCACAGCAGAGCTTAGCTCTTAGTCAATTCACCATCAATATTACTTTTTTTAAATCAACATGCTGTAGTTAAACCGTTTGATTTAACAGAAATGGAGTCACGTCATCATACTCGCTTTATCAACATGCTTTACGAGCACGAGCGGGATGACATAATTGACATGACCAATGCGTACATGAGTTGTCAAATTTCAAACATACTCGACTCCAAGATAACTAAAACGCATAGGAAAAAGGCATTTTCAGGATTAAAATAGGTATGCCAAAAATACTTTTCAACTTCACCAAATGTGGCGCGATTGTTTTTTTTTATTTCTCTACCTAAATGCAACATTGTTACCACCTATGGCGAAATTGAGAACTATATTTGACAGTTATATATTTGAATCATAAAAACGCATCATTTTTGACGATTCACAAATATTGTTATATATTTCGTAGTGCTGTAATAATTTGTATGTTTATCAATTATTAAAAAAACTCTCTCAGTTATAATCGAGATAATTAAAACCTTTTTTTTAAATTTATTAGCAATAGAGAAAGGTTAAGTGTGTGGAGGTGCCTGAAATTTAACAACTCACATGTCCTAGCATACGAGATATTTCGAACTAGTCGTCAACGTTCATTGCGATCCTTGCCGGACTGTACGTTAATAGGTAAGGTGTCACCTTTCTGCCGTAAGTCCTAATCGGCTGCGTTGCAAAAACGTGAGTTTATGAACAAGTTTTACTTATGAATAAAATTAATATACACGAAAATAAACTTAAACACAGCTGTCTTTAGGTACAAAATAATGTCAGCTATTGAAGAATCCATATTGTGAATCAAGTTTGATTAGAAGAAATATAAAAGTGTTTGTAAGAGATTATTTTTGTAAAATATTTTTATTGCAATGTAAAGTAAACTATTAGTTATTATCTAAGTAAAGTTCTGAGTTCTTTAAGGCATTGCTGTTAATGTAATTATTGACTGGCAAATTGTTATCATATGTACCGTAAAAAAATAAAGAAAACATTAATTTATACATATGTAGTTTCAAAATCGTTGAGCATGGAAATATAGACATTTCCAGCTAGAACCTGAAACTTTTATCATAAATAGTAAAATTTTAATGAAATCTGAAAACTTTCAACTGATTCCTAGTAGTAAACATATAAATCCAGTATAGGTTTCCTTATCTGGCATAAAATGAACGCTACAATTTTATCAATCAACGAGTTAGATTTCTGTGGGTCAATTTGATTCCATAAAAGAAAATTTTGACTTGACCAAATGTCATCCAGTCTACTGATAGTGTCAGATAGAAAGAATTGAGAATTTTTGTTATAGATCCTTATTATATTTTGCTATTATTTTGACTACACTTTAATTAACTTTTTATGCCAGGTATGGACACGTAGACCTTACAATAAAATGTAACATACAAAACTGACAACATTCAACATTTAAACAAACAGACAATAGAAAAGAACTTGACACATACCACATCCATCTTCCCAATATCGAAGCCGAGTTCTTTGATGGGTATTTCGTACATGTAGGTGAGAATGTCGCCGAGGGGCCGCAACTTCTGTGGAGTGAGCTGCTTCAAACCAACGTGGAGGAGTCTCTTGGCTGCCTTGTGGTACACGGTGCCCGGTTTGTTGTATTTCATAGCATTATTGCACATCAGTTTGAAGTCACTCTGTGAAATGGAATGAAGTGATATCAAGAAATTGTTTTTTTAAACATAAATATACCCAGTATTATGGACACATATGGGCATTGACGCTGTAGCGTATAGGAAGGCGTGGCGGGAGAGGACCGCGCCGTTCTACTAGCCACGGCCCTGACGGCGAACGCGGTGGGCCGCAGAAGAGGAGTGCCGGTACTGCGGTGCGCCACTCTCCACGTTTGGAAACATAAAGCCGAGGTCCATGCTCAGTATCATTAGAAGGGCCTATGTCCAGCAGTGGACGAATATGGGCTGATTATGATAAAGATGATGGTGATCTCTAGAGGAAAGGTCGCTCTCAGCGGGACCTCAGACCTGACCCGTCGCGGGGACCAAAGGTGTCCAGACGTGCAGAAAAGCGCCAGTCGCGGCGGGTTTGCGGAAGAATGCCAGGGCAGTACACTCCGCGAGGTATAAGCTGAGCTTTGCATTAGTGTGAGTGATCACCAATCAGGCAGGAGCTTGAAATTTTGTCCGCGAGGTATAGGCTGAGCTTTGCATTAGTGTGAGTGATCACCAATCAGGCAGGAGCGCGGCGAGACAGAATGGCGCCGCGCCTAAGGCCGGTTGTCACACCTACACTATCCATGTACACACAAATGCAAAGCTCAGCTTATGCCTCGCGGAGTGTACTGCATTCCCGCCGTAAGCGTCAAAGGTGGAACCTCGAGAATGTTTTACATTCATTTTACATTGAACACATGTCTCCCTCAGGGTATGTGTAAACGTATTTCCTGCATGTATGTTCCAATTTCTTTAAAACAATGGGAGCAGATACCTAATATAGTTTTAAGGTATAATTGTTCACTACACTATCATATTTAATCATGGGATGTTTTCTAAGGTTAGGTATCCATTATCATGAAGTTTATTGGGCCTCACTCCACCTAGACGTCTACTATTTTTTTATATATATTACGAAAATTTGTTTTAGACAGATGATAAATTGTTGTCATTAACTATAGGTTATACATATGACACAGCCATACAGGACGTCTACTCTCTTTCTAAGAAAAACGTGATTTCGAAATATACTGGCGACTTTCATACTCCGGTTCTATTTCGTCCGATCGAACATTATAGACATTTTAATGATCTCTAATAAGAGTTGGGTTGTTAAATGGAGGAAACGACGCGACGGATCGAAATAGAACCGGAAAAGTGTCAAAAGTTTATTTCGAAATTACGTTCTACGTAGAAAGAGTAGACGACCTGTACCTGTATGGCTGTAGAATATGTATAACCCGTAGTTAATGACAACAATTTATCATCTGTCTAAAACAAATTTTATTTTCAGAAGGATTTATTTTTTCCCATTCACCACTGATACAAAGACAAACATTTTAAATAAATATGCTAATTAGATGATATAAGACCTAATACACTACAGTCCCATGTAAAATTGATGGGTAATTTAAACAACCATGGGACCCATGTAGAATGATAGAGGGGTATAATATAATAAGATTCAGCACTATGCCGTCAGTTGCAAGTTGTCAAACTGAGTGGAGATGAATACAGGGGGTTGCCTCGATGTTTACTGTTGTATAATTTATGTACGAGAATGAGTAAACATCGTGCCACACATTTCCACATGCATTGTGGAATAATGGATTAGAAAGAAAGGAAGAGGTATTGAAACTGTAAAATTTTAAGTATAAGCACTGAGGTGCAGGCGTCACTTGAGCCTACAACCTCATGATTGCAAATCACACATTCTAGCCACCAGGCCACATGGCAGTAAAATTGAACAGTAATTACTTACAATGAAACAATTTAAAGACTTATAGTCATTGTCATCAATCTTCTGCTTTATAGTTGAGAAGTCCATTGGTTTTCTGATGATGTTTGAGTACCCTGGGGCAAAGTTGTCGTTCACGGGCCATGCAAAGAACTGGTTGGGGTCTCGTTTCTCCAAGTTGCGGAGCAGTTGCTCCAGAAGACGAGACAACGGACGGCGTTTCTGACTTGCCTGGAAAGATATTCATTTAGAATTTTATATATTTTGTATGTACAGGATAGACGAAATGATAAATAATATAATTAGTACATATATATCCACCATGGATATTAAGATGTATATGTACTTGTAGCTTAGCAGCATTATGCGCATGACTTTGAAAAGATAGTGTTGCACGTAGCAGTCGCTGTTCACTCGACTAGACCAGATGTAACTCAAATGTAGTCGAAGCCATGTGCATAACTTAAAATGGTGAAGGAATACATCATGAGCAAACTGATATGTATCTAGAATCTTTCCAAGGTCATTTGTAGTAACCCATGAAATGTAAGTATTAGTTTAGTTGTGAGTTGGGTGCTATGATAGTTTTGTTAGCAATTAGGAATGAAATGGATAAATGGAGTTTTAGAAATGTTTTCATTACAATTTCCCTAACGAAACTATTGCAGTACAGTAATGCAGTATTTTTTAAGGTGATAAACTATATCCATAAACTATGGGCAGACTTGATCTGATTAGAACAAACACTCTGCATTTTACAAATCTCAAAATTTTATGAGTAAGTATCTATACTGCATATTTATATAACTTATAAGTCACAGTTATAGGTGTATTTTATCATGATTGTGTTTAAGGTGTCACTAAAGTGACAATTCCCATCCTTGAAAGTAATTATTATAATCTTAGTGTCTTTGACAAAAAAGTATTGAATGCATTGTATATTGTTTTTTCTGGAAATAAATTAATTTGTATTTTTATATTTGTATTTTACTGATGTCAATGTTGGTAAATAAAAAATTAGGTCCAGGTTTAACATGTAGCGTGGTGGATCGCAAGTTTATTGGAATAGTTGTTTTCCATATATATATCTTGACAAGACATTATTTGAATTTTCATGAAAAAAATTTAGTTATATTATAAACTGAATGAGATTTAACTTTACAACAACACAGCATTAACATTACAATAAAGCAGACTACTTTCTAAGTCACAAAAATTAATCATTCCTGTGTTACAGTCAGTGCACCTAGTTCTTAATAAATTTAAGTGCATACCTTGAGTACACAAGTCCGGGGCTCCCTGTAAGAGGCAGGAGAGTTGGGCCCTCCCGGGCCAGGGCTCAAGTGCCGCAACAATTTCTTGGTTAGCCCTTCATCATCTGTTTCGTCCTCGTCCGACAACTTGATCTTCAACACAAATTGTATATTAGGGAACGAAGGACTGACCTACCTATTTGGTTAGTTCAATCAATTCCTTTAAGTTAGGCAGTGAAATGTGACATAAGCATGAAGAATTATTGGCAATACTGTACTGTGGTGTAATAAATTATAAGGTATCATGCTAAAAGAACGTAACATTCGTCAAAAATGTCCTCACCATATCGACTTCGCGGCGTCTTCGTTTCTTTTTATCTTTTTTAGGCTTTTCGTCTCCATCTCTCAGTTCGTCTGTAGCGGAGTTATCCACGTCACTTATGTCTATCTCTTCCTCTAAAAGTATTAATGAGAAATTATTTATACAATTTATTTTTCAAGGAGAGTAGAAAAAGCTCAAGTTGGTTTCGAGAACGCCGATTTTAACTTACTACAACTCAATTTCTCAATATCATCCATTGTTTTTACAAACGTTAAGATAATGTTTAACAAATAACATTCGCCGTATATAATATTTTAGTGAAATAAAATATTTCCAATTTCCAATGAACACTTGTAACTTGAAAACACACAAACTCACAAACACAGAAAGAAAAGTGAATAAAGTGATAAAAAGAAAAAAGAGGCCAAGCTCTAGAGGTGGGCGATTATGAGATATATAATGAAATCATTCGACATTGAGAATATCTCGATTATAACAGTTCGTAGTTACTAATTAATAGTCAGACAGGCACACGCACTCGATTCAGTGTGCACAGTGTCACAGCACAGCCGCGTGGGGTGAGGAGGAGACAACACGATTCGGTCAAAATCAAATCTCTCAAAATCAAAGGTCTCTCGCGGGGTCTTTAAAAGCGATTGAGTGAAAAGAGTTAAGTACCTAAAACTTAACCTAAGTCTAAAACTATCTATTATTCCAAAAATCAGTAAACTTACCGTTAATTAAATTAAATCCACTATAATAGTAAAAAGCGTCACGTTTCACTCCACCGTAATAATAACAAAACAAACCAAACTAAACCAATGTTTATACTACTAACATAAGTCTACTAGGTAACATAAGTCACGGAACAACTGTCGTAGTCTTCATAAAACAAGACTAGTAGTACTAATTAGTAACATCATTCGATTATCAACATTAGTAATACAAAATAAATCGATTTTGCCGATCATTCATAATCGCCCACCGCTACCAAGCTCCCAAGTGTCCCAACGCTCCCAAGCTAACCCGAAACCATAGAATAGATAATATAGCCGAAACCCCAAAAGCTGAGGTGTGTAATCAATGCTCGAAACCCACCTGAAACCCGAATTTGATATTGATAGAAGGTGCCGACTAGACTTTTGATCTTGACGTTTCTATTTTCATTAATTTATGTTTTTTTTATTCTTTTTTCAAGGATACAAGTTCTTCAGCCGAAGTTGATTAATAGTTGCTAGTTAGTTTTGAAGTGAAAACATCTTTTGGCGCACCACATACAGATTTTCCGTGGGCTGTGAATTGAACTCAAGGGTCACGTTCGTAAATGAAAGAAATCTTCGGGTAAATTCGGATGATCTAGATCAGCCTCTCCCAAAGTAGGCGATAACGCACCCTTGTGGGCGCTGCAGACCTAAAGCATAGAAAAAATGGGGGCGTTGTGTATAGGTTTGGAGTTTGGAGTCCGTTCTGTACTACCTACTAGGCTTAGGTTTTAAGTTACTCTTGCGGGTCATAGTAAAAGTTTCGTTTAGAATTATTGTGAGCGGAATCAATATTATAATTTAATTTGAAATTATAGGTTTTAAGTATGGGGAAAAATGGGGGCGCTAGTATGTACTTTGTAAATGTAGTATGTATGTATTCTCAAAGTGGGCAGTAGGTAATATAAGTTTGGGAACCCCTGATCTATATGACCACACCCTCTGATTTCACCCGCATAGTTTCCAAAGTGAGCTATCAAATTCTAAGTTATATTATATTTCATTTCTTTCGGCGGGCCTGCCATTGGCTGCATTTTTGTCATTGCATTGACTGCCATATTTTCTTTGAAGTGACAACTTCTTTTGTGGCACCACAGACAGATTTGTCTCCTCCAGGCCACATGGTTCGACTGCGTAGTTCTAGCTTTACGCTCGGGAATGATAAGACATTTTCGTTTGAACTCGGGACCATGGCCATCTAGAAATGCACCAGCATTTCCCATTGGCTGTCTAAAAATGCATTTCTAGATGCCCATAGTCATGGCCACGCCCTCCGGTTTTACCCGCGTAGTTTCCAAAGTGAGCTTGCTATCAAATTCTAGAGTTATAATTTTTCACTTCTATAGGTAGTTCCTTTGAATGCCATTTTTTACATCTGGAGTATTAGAGCGTTAGCGACGCTAACGATCGCTACTCACCGGTTTAGCGTTAGTACCATCGCGTTTATTACCTACATGCCACACTTTGTGCGGGTTAGAGCGAAAAAAATTTGTAATGAGACTTTTTGAAGTGAAATCTTCTTTTGGCGCGCCACAAGACAAATTTTTCATGGGCTGTGAATTGAATTCTAGAGTCACGCTCGGGAATGATAAGAAATCTTCGGGTAAACTTGGGACCATAGCCATTGGTCATCTAGAAATGCGTCAGCATTTCCCATTGGTCATCAAGATATGCGTCAGGATTTAAATGGCCATGCTCAGGACCACACCCTTCGGTTTTACCGGCGTAGTTTCTTAAGTAATCTATCAAATTCTGAGTTATAGGTAAGTTTTCGCTTCTATCGGCAGTTCCTATGACTGCCAATTTTTTTTTGACTCTTCTTTTTCTAGTTACAGCTTGGTTACAGCCATGTATGATCTTTATTCCGACTAGGGTTCCATATACTTACCGCTCACGCCTTCTTTAACTACCGTCGTGTGGGATTTAAGTGACGTTCAGTTTATAGTTGTAATGGTGTAACCGCCATCGATTTTATTTATTAACTTATCTTTTACCGGCGGCGCGGCGTCGCTCGCGTTTTGTAAGTCGTTGGTGTAAGGAAATTTACATCCCCTATGTGTACAACGAATAAAAAGTTTTATCCCAACTATTATCCCATATTTCACCCCCTTGAGAATTGAAATTTCATAAATCCTATAGAGGAATAGTTACGTGTGCGTAAAGTTTTTTAAGTTTCTAGCCTTAAGATTTGCCTTGTGCGTTTCAGTAAATCTTTCATCCCCAATTTAACCCCTTAGGGGTTGAATTTCGCAAAACTCCGTCTTAGCAAGCGCTTACGTGCTAAAAGGCACCTCTATGCAAAATTTCAGGCTCTAGCATTTGTAATTTCTGAGATTACGTGATGAGTGAATGACATTTCGCTGTTATAATTATAATATAAATATAGAAGATTATGTCGATAATATACAAATATAGTATTCTACTTTAATTTTTTTCTACTATAACATTTAATCATTAATTTAATCGTGATAGGTACTTAATCGAGCAAAAGATTCCACTAAAAAAAACAATCCACTAGGAATGAGTTAAGACGACTTCAACTGGTATTGGCTGCCAAAACAATTAATTGCCGACATCGGTCTGTGCCAAGCTCTATCTAGCACTGTTATGCCGTGTTATGGATCTCACTTCTAAGAATAAGGTTTCAGATGTACGAAGAGAAAAATAAATTTTAACTCCAAAATGCACCCAATAAAACAACAAGGAGAAGGCGATATTTACATGAAGCGCGGTATGTTTGTTATGCGGTTTGTTTGACAACACGTACCTCTACATAATAACAAGGAATTTCACATATTTGCTCAAAGCATAACCGGGTTAAAACTCTTTGTTAGTGGGTTATTTTGATCTATGACCTGCCGATAGAAGTGAAAACTTATAACTCAGAATTCGATAGCTTACTCGTACTTTGGAAACCTCGCGGGTGAAATCAGAGGGCGTGGTCATGAGCATGGCCATTTAGAAATGCTGATGCATTTCTAGATGGGCAATGGAAATGCTCACGCATTTCTAGATGGCCAATGGCCATGGTCCCGAGTTTACTCAAAGAATTCTTATCATTCCCAAGCGTGACGCTAAAATTTAATTCACATCCCACGAAAAATCTGTCTGTGGAGCGCCACAAGATTTTTTAATTTCAAAAAGTCTACCTATAGATAATAATAGACAGAGTTACGGGAGTTGAGACTTTATATTGGAAATTTCCTCCTCTTTCAGGATCTTTTTTCAAAATATCACTATTTAAGTATATCACTATTTAAGAAATTACAAAGGAAATAATAAATGCATTTTTTTTTATTTTTATTAACAGCACCGTGGTAACAGCTAACAATCGCTTTTTATGTGCAAACCTAAAACATTTTTTTTTTCTAGGCGTTATTCCGAATCGAATGAGCTATCGCACATGTTTCTAGGAGCATTTTATTTCTATGTAACACATTATTGAACTTGTTGACTAGACTATCTGAAAACAAGAAATTTCCTGCATATTCACAGTCCAAGATCCCAGAGCCGCCAGACGTCACGTATTTTCTGTTGAACGAAATGTGGACGATTGAGTAGAGTTAGTACGTACTAAGAACACATGCTTACCCGCCAACTTGCTTAGACGACCAATTTAGAGATATGGGGTACATTTCGTTCATCAGAATCAGAGTACCTACGTGACGTCTGGCGCCCCTGGGATCTATAAAGAGAGCCAGCGCAACTGGACAATAATTATTTTTTATACAAGTTTGCTGGTGTGTTGTTGACAGGCGTCGTAACGCATTTGCTTGCTCACAGAACTTTGTTGATGAAACATAATGGTAATATTTTTTGAAAACTACACAGTAATCTTGTATCAGCATGTTCACATAATGTAAAAAAAATTGGCCGTAAATAGTTTGTACGAGTTAATGAATATCTGTTTTTAAGGGCTGTGGATTTGTATAACTAAATAAATAAATATTACAAAACGTAAAAAAAAAATTACGAGTACCTATTTTTTTGTTAACTACATCATTTCTACGAAGAAAGCAGGGATTTTATGGAGCTCTGTAACCGAAATTATCGGATATCCGGAATAAAAATATATCCATAACTGTAACCGTAGGCATCCGTTTCAAAAGTTTCGGATAGTTTTGAATAAGAGCGAAGTCTAAATATTTTTTATTATAACCTAGACTAGATAAAATTTATAAATAATACCAAATTATTCAATATCATTTGTTTTACTTTAAGTTCATATCCGTAACCGAAACTAACGAATAATCCGGAATAATTCCACATCCGTAACCGTATCCGAAACCGATATTATTTTATTGCTATCCGTATCCAGATTCGAAATAACATGCCCATAACAGTAAAGTGTCATTGTATTGTACACACCAGCCCTATATCGCGTCCAGCTCGTGTTGCTCGTGTTTGCTACCCGTTCCGTGTGATCGGCTAATTAAATTCGCCGGGCGCAGAGTAATAGAAAATCGCGTTTAATAAATCGAGTTGGTTCTTCCTGGTCAGCCAAGGGCCGTACCATGAGAAACTGTGATCATTTTTTCATCACGTTTATGCTCTACTCTCCAACTGTTTATGCTCTGTGATTATGAATCGTATCCTTCGGAGTTAAAGTTCATGATCGCGGTGCGGCAGATGTTCATGGGGGATTGTATTGAGACATGGTCGCCATAGCTCATGGTAGCGCCCTGGTTGGCCAGATGTACAGATGCTCGCTCAAGCGGTGATCGCTTACACGCACCGGCATTGTTTTATTTCATCCGTTTATGTTCACTGTTCGCACCTTGGCAACAAAGTACAAGTTATAATGAATTTCGTATGATTGTTGTGTTACCTTTTCTTCGTGCATAAAGTTTTAAATGTCATATAAAACGCCGATTTAAGCTATCACGGTTGTTTACTATACCAGTAGGTATTACGAGTATATTATTTACGGGATGCCCTTACAGTAGTTGTAATGGTAGAGCGAATCCCCGAAAGGTACGGCTGGTCAAGTCGGGAGAACGATAACTGTCGATCCAGAGACCCTGGGTTGAATCCCATGCGCACCACTGTCTTTTCAAAGTTATATGCGTTATGCCGCTAACTTAAAAACAGTGAAGGAAAACATCGTGAGGAAACCAATATGTACCTAGAATCTTTCGAGGTCATGTGTCATCCATCAACCCGTACTAGGTTAGCGTATTGGATTATGATTTAGACTTCTACACTCTAGACTTTCTCCTTGCGAGAGAAGGCCCCGAGTCACAGCAGTGCGAACAGTGGTTAGTGGGCTACTTGGCTGGTTCGGCTGCAGAGGGTAGGAAGAGCAGCACACCAAACTAAAATACCGGCCCTCGTCATCCCTTATAGCCCCACCGCATCCGCCATCACACGTTGGGGACCATTTAAGAGTCTAGTATAAGCAGCACACTGCTGGGACTCGGGGCCTTCTCCCGCAAGGAGAGAGTCAAGGACATAATCCACCACGCTGGCCCAGTGCGGGTTAGCTGATGACACGCAGGCGCGGTCCCAGCCTCTAATTTTGAAGGGGGTCACTAGTACGCAGTCTGAGATTTTAGGGGGGGTCACCAGTAGAAATACAATAAATCGAGTACAAAATACTTACTTGACTAGTAGCGCCCCACGATTTTATTCACGTTGTTCCCGTTCCAGTTGTTATTCCGTGTTAAAAATAGTCTATGTACTATTGGATATTTTTATTTTTTTAGGATTTTTAGTTTAACGTAAGTATACGAGTTTGGGGGGGTCATGATCCCCCCTCGGACCGCGCATGATGACACGTGACCTCGAAATAGTCTATGTACTTATATGTCGGTTTCCTCACAATGTGAAGGAAAGTTCACTGTTTTTAAGTTAACGGCATTACCAAGGCCCCAGATCAGCAACCACCGTTCTCTCGACTAGACCACCCGAACAGAATAATACAAAATTGAGAGAGAATACAAATTTAGATTATAAATCATAGGACGTTTCATTTTTGAATTCTACTTAGGTTTTATATTGGTCCTGTAAGTTTGTTTTTAAGCTAACACATTTGCTATTCTATACCAGAAATTCCGAACTAAAGTCAAGTTTTCTGAATGGAAGGCGAAATGCATTCTTTAAATATACGAGAGTACTTCAACGCCTGTAATTCCTCAGTCTATTGAAGTAATCTTAGCAAAAATTAGTAACATTCCGTGTTCACAATGCTTCGTCCTGTGTAAACACCACAAGTCAATGGCTGAAAAATTGTGCGAGATTTTCCGGCGCGGTCCCAATTAGCACGTGCGATACGACGCGATGCGATGCCGTGACGGACAATACGCGATGCCAAGCGATAATCGCGGGCTAGTGTTGCTCGTGCAGGGAAACAGGAATGTTGTATCGCGGTGCGGTCAAGAGCTTTGCTACTATAAACAGATTTAATACCACTAGTATGACAAATTACCGTAGTGCAGTTCTGGGTTATGATTTGTATTCTTCATGTTCAGGTGGCTGCGTGTCACTGTGCTGTTATGTGGCAGGCATATTGCTTGACATCAGGCACATGCCCGGTCACAAAATAAAAACTACTAAAACTTAACAGCTCCCCGCAGTTACAGTTCGCCTTTCAAACATCCAAAGTTTCGCATTTTTAATATTAACACATAGGTATAGTTAATTCTAGATGTGTCATGCGGTTTTACATACGTAGGTACCTAGTGCCCATTCTCCTTATTTACGTGTGATGAAAATTGGTCCATATGTTTTTCAGACTTACAATCTATCTGTACTATTACATACATTTTGACAAATCCAGGGTGGATATGTCACACTTATCTATTATATTACTATGTTGAAAAAATGGTAATTTTAATTAAAAAATTGCTGAAAAAATAGTTGATGATTGATTACCTAGATAATGTTAGATACCCTGTTGAAATTTGAAACACGATCACGTTAGATATTATTGGTCAAGACTAATATGTTCTATCTTATCCATAAATTTTCAGGGAGTCTATGTACAATATTGACTATTGATTGTTGACTTGGCCTTGTGGCTTAGTGGGTAGTAATTCTGCCTGCGAAATCAAAGGTCGTGGGTTCGATTCCCTCCACCTAGTGCAAATGTTTGTGTGATGAATTTAAATATTTGTACTGTGTCTGGGTGTTTTTATGTATAATAAGTATGTATTTACAACTATATATTATGTTTAATATCCGCTATCTGGCCGCCATATTACAAGCTTTGCTTAGTTTGGGGTCAGATGGTGTTGTGTGTGAATTGTCCACCACCAATATAATATCTATCGTGTTTCAAATTCCAACTGGATATCTTCAGTCGTTGCGACGTGATTGAGCTTTCTAATATCAGTAGAACGTCCCATAACACTCTTTTTAAGCCTAACAACCCTTTTATTTACAAAGAGACCAATTAAAAATACGCCTAATTGCAAAAGAAAATAGCTATAAAATTGTCTCATCCAATAAAAATAGCAGATTGATTCTAATTGACGATTTTGCAACCAAGTACTGACGTAACGCAACCTAAAATGTGTGAATTAAACAGTTTTGTTCCACAAAATATCGCATTGTGAAAGTCTATCAATTTGTTGTGTAGAACGGAACGACTCACGGTCGCGTGTCATAGGGGGGAGATGGATGTCGCGGGATTTGATCTGTCTCGATGATATAACGAACTATTGAAATCTATTCGGTTACAGTGTTACTGCTTTACAGGGGTGATGCTTGGTGGCGTCTGAAGAGATACATACAGACATAAGCCTTCATTTAATATGGAAAGATACAAAATATAACAGGACTCCTTGTCGCCTACTTTCTTTCTACGAAAAACGTAATTTCTAATTAATCTCGCGACTTTCCCACTCCGGCTCTACTTCGTTTTAGAGTAGGTTTAGAACATTTAAAAGGACGAAGCGACGGATCGAAATTACGTTTTTCGCAGAAAGAGAGCAGACGTCCAGAAAGAGTGATTCTGAATTACTTAGCAAAGCAGCCCATTTTATGATCTCACAACTCACGTACTTGTCTCAGTGAACAGAGCAAAGACCATAACCCACAACTCACCCACAGGTGCGATTCAAACCTATAACCGAACGGTTGTGAATACTTAGGTTCTGAACTTAATAGCGTAATTTATTTAAAATAAATAGGTACTCAAGAGGTCTACGCGAGCTAAAAACCTGAAATTAAAAAAAAAATAACAATAGCATTTACAAAAGTATAAAAAATCCACTTTATGTACCCTTTGTTGCAAATCGAAACCTTCTTTTACAAGGTTAATCTCTTAATCTACCACGCTGACCAAATGTAGGTAACCAGATGACTCCTTTGAGCATTTTCCACGAGTAGATGTACCAATTCAACAAAAACTAAAAACTGTAAATCTTACTATTATTATCAATATCAATGTTTGGATGTTTGTTGCTCAATCACGCTCGAATGTCGTGAACGGATCGGGCTAAAATTTGGAACACAGATTATAATGTGGAATTAATAACTCGTAGGCATCGATATAATTAAAGAAACGAAGATGAGGTATGCTATAATCTAAAGACAACAACATAACGTAGGCGAAAATTTGTTTGAAAAATTTGAAAATTGAATTGTCAGCGAACGTACATAATTGTCAGCAAACGTACACAACTCCTTGTTGCGACTGAGACTAAATCAGGAGACGTCACCTGATTTTGCATCGCCATAGTAGAAGCTCGTTTGCCGCTTCTGCCGTTTTTGAGAATTCGATGCTCGTAGGCTATATTATCACGAGGAAATAATGAGAACGGGAATTGCGCAGGTAAAACCGCGAGACGCAGATAGTTAATTATTTTCATTTACACTGAAACCTCGTTGCATTTCTTCCTTTTATAGTTGTAAGACTATACTGATGTATAGTTTACATCGCCTATAATTTAGTCGTTAACTTCACAACATTTAGCATTATGATGTGGCTACTGACCGGGGAGATGTCGATGTAATCAAATAAATTATGCATATCTACTGTTCTTGCAACAAGGTGGAAAACACTTGAAATTTATGGCTTTGCCTTGGCCTTATGATCTTGGCACTTATTATGTAATTGGACGTAAGTAAAACTGGAGATAAAATTACCATATTTCAACAACTTTGCGCGTGTGAATCTAAGAATTTTATTTATTCATGAGAAATGGTTTTACGTCAAATCGATCAAAAATAAGCCACTTTCGACCACAACGCTTACCTTAAGGCGTGCTTGTAACTACATGCTATCTTAAGGATGTTTTTTTCGTGTTCGTTTATCAAGTTGCCTGTTTGTGGGTGATGGTGTGATGATCAGTTGCCGTGACTTAGAGAAGCTGAGAGGAATCCGCGACAGGGTTGCTTTGCCCCCAAGCCGACGACGATGCGGTCATGTAGGCTGCACGGTGTGGTCGCTACTCGCTATGGCCTTGACATGATGGCGAACGCCAACATCAGATGGCGAACGCGGTGAGGCTGTAGGGGAAGAGGAGTGCGGGTATTGCGGTGCGCCGCGCTGTGGTAGATGGTGCGACTACAAATCTGAGGAAGGGAATAAGGTTAAGGCGCAAGAGCGTTTGACAATTAAGGGGCCCGGAGACCGCCACGCTAGGGCGGGCTTACAGAATATTGGTGGACAATTCACAAACAACACCACCTGACCCCACTTGTAATATGCGGCCAGATAGCTGATATAATACTTATACAGTTTGTAAATACATACTTATTATACATAGAAACACCCAGACACAGTACAAATATTTGTAATTCCATCACAAATATTTGCAATAAGTGGGAATCAATCCCACGACCTTCGGTTTCGCAGGCAGAGTTACTACCCACTAAGCCACGAGCCAAGCAAAACAGAACAGAAGAATGCATAAGCGTTCCCGCGTTCCTACTGGCTGGAACCCCGTAGAGGTGGTTTTAGTCGTTATGAACACCATTCCAGTCTGTGGTATCGAGTCCTACATAACTCGCCTGAAGGGAATGCATGACTTCCCCGTTCAAAAAAATGCTCTTTTATTAATTAACAAAATAAACATTTCATGATCGTTTATCTGTGCTATGAAAAGCCTTACTTCTTGCTCTTAGGTACTGGAAGCCATAACATTAACCAGAGTTCCTGAGTTGCGGCCGCAGTTTAGGCATTTCCCACAGGGCCCAAGCAAAGCATTCCCTCGGCATTCCCGGGCCCTTTAACTATTTAATTCGGCCGTTTACGAGTTCCGAGATAATCTAGTCCTTTGTTTAGCGTCCTTCATAAACTTAATTGTCTAGTTCAGAGTTATAGATGCAAAGAAAACTCTCTTAACTCTGGAATCTCGCGTACCCTTGCGGGCAAGAACGCTTGAGAAATTTCGCATGCCATGCAAATTAATCTGTTCGCTTTTTCTGCTATAAACTCTACTTTACAACATTGTTATCTGCGGCTTGCATCTGAAGCTGGAGTTACGATATTATTACAAAACTGATTACTTTATTACACATTAACTTACATCAGTATTCATCAGCCAATAATCGATTGTTTATTTGGTAATAGAAATAGCCTGTTAAAAATTGATTTATGCATCAGAGTTTTTATGCAGCTGATCCATATGAGAGTTCAACAAATAAGCAGCCCACTAAATGTTCCCACTTCTGGGACTCGGGGTCTTCCTCGCAAGGTCAAGGCCATAATCCACCATGCTGGCCCAATGGTGGTTGGTGGATCACACAAAACCTCGAACGATTCTAAGAACATCGTTTCCTCATGATGTTTTCCTTCACCGTTTTTAGTTATCGGCCTGAGCTTGAAAAGACAGGATGTAATTGGAGAATATACTTTTCAACACACTTTCTCTTATAGTGACTCTAATTACACCACAATCAGGCATATAAGGACCCCTATAATCAAACTGTGACTTTTTCATTACTATTATTCACAAGTGAGTTATAGAGTTTTTAATTATTGGTTGTGTTGCTTGGTTCTTAAAAAAGATTCGATACGGTATAGATTAGCAGCGGCCCGCATTTTTATCCACGTGTTCCTGTTCCCGTTACTTTCCCCAGATGAAAAGTCTTCATGCTATTTCAGCCTATATTATAACTGTGTTCTAAATGTCAACCCTAGTCGTTCACCCGTCCGACGAGATTGAGCATCAAATATATAGGTAAACTTTCGCACATAATATTTTACATAGTAGATTTATGTCTTTGCCTTGTAACTCTCTGGATTGAAACACAAATATTTGAGCCAAAATTTTACATTTTAGGTAGATCTAGCGAGCGGATTGTCTAATAATAAAGAATGGCTAATAATTCACTGCTGTCACTGACCGCTTCCTCACCTTATTAGGAACGAGATATTGTGATCAGATAGTAATAATAATGCGTGGGTGGTATGATATCAACTTTGTACTTAGGGCTGAGATGCGAAAGTAAATCACGACTTTTAAGCTTCTCGATGGGTTTTAAAACCTACGTCTAGAAAGGCAAATGTTACCTGCGTCCAGTACATATTTAGAAGACGTTTCACGGGCCAACCCGTGAACGACAGAGTCCCTACACCACCTTAGGTATATAGAATCACTAACTATGAAACAAAACTTGAAATTTGTCGGCAGTGGTTCAGCTTGCCTCAAACGCTAGTATGAAAATCAGGCTCTTGGTGTTGTGTTGCTTCCTGTTTGAGCGAAATACGCCGAGAAATAGAATTATTTTAGAAATAACTAAACTTTTTGTATCGCATCTCTGTCTATTCTAGTTATACAATTAGCTTTTACAATTTACAGTAACTCTTAACTAAGTAATTATCTTCTTTTATAGTACCTATGCAGTGGCATATCAGTAACATAGCTATTGGAACATGAAGGGAATCATTAGAAAGTTCGCCACCCGAAGATATAAGATGATTTATTTCAATGCCCTGTAAACTTTGTGCCTCTGGAACTGGCGAAGAAGTGGTACTTCCCCAAGTGGACACTGCAAGTCATACTACTACAAAATGATGATGTTATTGTATGTTATTGGATGTTTAATAGGCAGCCCTGTGTGCGACATTGTGCGGAACCGTCGCCCGCGCATGACGCAATGTCACCGGGAATGTAAAATAACAGAAATGCTGTAATAGCCATAATGATCGGCCAAATTACAGCGCACCGGCCGACGCGACCGATTTTTGAACCTTTTGTGCGGAAATGGCGCCTTTCTTCGAGGTAACGGTGTGGGTATTTACATAGTGAATGTTGGCGTAAGTGCTGACTATTTCAAAGTCAGTAGACGCAGAGACGATATTAAGATACACTCGTCTTGTTATTCTCATAAGTGGAAATGCATAAAACGTCGAAAATTTGGTTTGGATTATGATTTTATTAACTAACTTTTTTAAGTTTTACTTTTTTTGACGCGCATGGAACAAGAACAAAATTAAAAATTTTGACTAACCTCAGTAATTGAGCAACAAACATTCAAACTTTTGCATTTATAATATTTGTAGATTTTTTTTATTTTTTTTTTAAATAAAGAGTGACGAGACTATCAGGACATGTGCCTGATGGTAAGCAACATGCCTGACTCATAACAGCACAGTGACACGCAGCTATTGGAACATGAAGAGTCCAAATTATTACCTAGCACTGCACTGCGCTCGTCACCCAGAGATCTAAGATCTTATATCTCTAAGCCCTGTAATTTCTCTGGAAACATTGCCCTTCAAACCGGAACACAGTAATGTTTGCACATTACTGCTTGGTGGTAGAATAACTGGCAAAGGTGTGGTACTTCCCCAGGCGGACTCTGCCAAGAGTCCTACCATTACAATTCTGTGCAATAAATAGGTTTAAATGAATTCGTCAATTTCATTTAGGTATTATCAGCGTCTTAATGATCTCTATATTTTGTATCTATTCTATGTAAGTAGTTACATTTCTAATATACTTACCATCTTAAATTTCGTATAAGTAAAGTAGTATTCAAATCCAGGAGCCAGTAATAAAGACGTTCTGCTCAATAGAATAGTTTCAATATCATAGCAAACCTACAAAACGAGGAAAATTATTCGCATAGACATACAATACAACAACAAACATTGAATATCGCTGCACATTAGAAAAGACGTAGAAACGCGTTGTTATTCAGCAGATGCACGGAAAATAATAAAGATATCTTTATAAACAAGTTTAGGAGACAGTATAGTTAGAGCCAAAATTATAGATCTGATTGTTTTTTTTTTCCTTTTATAGGTATACACTTGACCGCCATCTCGCCTGATGTTAAGCGACGATGCGGTCTACGATGGAGCGTGTATAACTAGAAAAAATCTATTCACTCTCGATTTGAAGACACAAAGATTGTAACTATCGGGGAAAACACACTCAGGGAACACAAGATACGATAAATGATTTGTTCTGTGATCTGCTCAGGCCAGTATGTTGGATTGTACACCATGCGACCATGCTGGCCAGGTGTGAGATGGCGGACGATACATGTTCTCGATGGTGGATGAAAATGTCTTTATGCCGGTTTCATGTGATGTCAAACTTGTAAGTATATTTGCACTAGAAAAAATACACAGAGGTGCAGATATGAAAAGACTTTTTTATAACCTAAATGGTACCATTGAGGCGCTGGGCCACGTCAGTTTTTTGCTATTAGTAGGTACATGTAACTTGTGCAGATCTTAGCATAATTTTTTAAAGATGTCTAAAACTTACTTTGTAGAAGGCTCTTACAGCAAATATAGGGCACGGTATATTAGGCCAGTTAACATAGGCATAGCATAAGCCACCTAGCATAGGTATGTTCGTGTTCGCACTTCTGAGACTCGGGGTCTTCTTTGCAAGTAGAGAGCCAAGGTCATAATTTACCACGCTGGCACAATGCAGGTTGGTGGACGACGTATGATATTTCCAGAGCCGGTAGCAAATTTTGGGAAGGTATTTGAGGGAAGTAACAAAATTAGTCACATCATAGCTCTTGTATTATATATCACAACACGGAGGTGCAGACCTAGCTGGTGAGTAGCGAGGCAAAGTCAATCCATTGGTTGTAAAAATTTTAATTGGGTAAATAATTTTTTTTGTTGTAATTGGAGAACAGTCGTAAAGTTTGGCGCGAGTTGTGAGACGGTGTTGTCCGATTATTTTGTGTTATTGGCTAGATTTCCATAAGACGTCGGGAGCTGTAAAGTCGATGATGAGTGGAGCTGCCGCCCACACCTCGCTTCCTCAACGCCTTCCACGTACCGTGTCCTGTTTGTTTATTGTTTTAGAAAAGGTGTGGCCCGACAATCGGAATCATCGTCGCTTGGAATTTAAAGTTTGCCAAAAGTAATCTTTTCGCATCAGAAAAATTAAAATTATTATTAAACGTAAAAACTTATACATAGTACCATGATACGGACTTATCGCTAACAGTGATTTCTTCCAGACAACCAGCACAATGGCAAGAAAAGTACAATGTTTTATATTATTATTTTGGAGGTTATTGGAGTTTTTGGCTTCAAATTTTTGACCCTATGAAGACGCGACCAACTATAGATTGCAGTGTGCATAGGCGCCGGCGTAACTGAGGTGGCCCTCTATGACGGCTGGGAGACTTCACGTCTGTGGGATGGATATCGTAGCAGGAGACGATTACCAATATTCCGATGATCGGCTCTCTCTTAGCAGAGAGGCGCAGCAGTCTTAATGGGGAACCTGAAAATTGCGAACAGAATGGGTTTGCACAGTGTCGCAATTGTGGTTTTCTTGCCTCTGCAGCCAAAAAATGTTAACATCAATACACGTAATTTGCTTAAAAACTACTTGACAAAATATTAAAAAATGCATTTGGAATTCGAACCTACAATTTCACGCTTGTCAGCCAACATAGTCTCAAAAAAGGTAGATGCTGATACTAAACTTCTCAAAACATGAACTTACTATGATAACATTCGAGAAAATTGTTCAAAAACTTTTACTTTAGATAAAATCAGATGTAGAACCCGAAAAACTAGATAATCTGCAACTGTCAACCAGTTTAGAACAAGACTGCGATTGGCCGATAGTAAAGCTGTACACTAACTTCAATATAAGAACAATGTAGCCGCTTACGGAAAGGGTTTTTTGTACCTGTATATTTTAAGGTTTTATCGATAATAGGTTTGCGTTTGATAAATAGAGGTGGATACACTTTGTTGATAGACCAAAGAAAAAGGATACACAGATAGAATTTACGATAAACTCTAAAACGAATACGATGGCGCCCTTGTCTCTAAAAGATAATAAATCTCTTTGACTTCGCTCCTTAAAAAGAAAAAATAATATTAAGTATTAAAAATACATTCCGTTTCCTAAGTCTTATCGCAATATCTATACTTATAATAAAACTGTAACGGGTCGAATTCTGTACATTGAAGATATTTTGAAAATTTTTTTTTTGGGGCACTCCATAGTCGATACTGATGGCGAAACTGCATTTTTTTTCTTTCATGTCTGTCTGTCTGTCTGTCTGTCTGTCTGTCTGTCTTTCTGTATAGAGATCACGCATCACGCCGAAACTACTGATTCAATTCAGCTGAAACTTGGCATGATTTTAGTTTATACTAAGGACATTGCTGTAGGCTACTTTTGATCCCCAAATTCTGATCGGTTTTCTTGCGGGAGGGGGAGAAAGTCAGAATGTGAATTTGGTTGTAACTCATGTTTGCGTTGTTTGATTTCATTAATTCTTTTTTTGTTAGAAAGAACACATTTTTTATATTGTCCCGTCAAAATTTGAACAATATCGGTCTATTGGTTCGGAAATTACACAAACATTAAATAATAACGACACGCGCGGCGCGTTCGGTACACACTAACTTCTAAGTATTCTGTGTATCATAGACGATCCACAGAATATCTAGATTCTAGATTCTAGAAAGTGCCCACGTGATCGCGTAGCGTCGTCTTGGATGACAAAATAATTGTCAAAAATATATTTTTGTGTGGAAAAACAAACATCATTCTGTTATAATTGACTTCAAACGAGGAGGATGTTCTCAATCGGGTTGCATGTTTTTTTATTTGGATTTTTTTTACGCGATAACTCCGCTAATTGTTAGTTGATTTTGATAATTCCTTTTTTGTTTGGTAGAAAATACTTTAGAGGTGATCTTAGATATCGAAAACAGGGAGGTCGTTTTTCAAATATCAACAAAAAACTAAAATCAGCTTAGATTTATCTGTACGACATAGTTATACCACGTTATACCTTCTTATAAAATTTAGTCGAATGACAGAATTAAATTACCTGTCTTTGAAGTAGATTTTTGTATTTTGGAGAAAACATATCAGCATAATAAGTAGCAGCATCAACAACCCATTAAATGTTCCCACTGCTGGGCGTCGGGGCCTTCTCTCGCAAGGAGAGAGACAAGGCTATAATCCACCACGCTGGCCCAGTGTCGGTTGGTGGATGACATATGACTTAGAATTTAGATTATAGGTAGATTTCGGTTTCTTCACGGTGTTTTCCTTCACCGTTTTAATTACCGGCATTACGAACATTATTCTGAAAAGATAGTAGTGCGCGTGGTTTTGAACCCTGGGTCTCCGGATCGACAGTCGCCTTTCTCTCGACTAGGTCAGCTGTAACTTACTAGACCAGCCGTAACTTATTAGAAAACGTATTATTTCAATCCAAATACTGTTTAAAATTTAAAGGTAGTGTTCAACAAGCTTCGGTGACCGAAGCAGACCGTTGTTAGGGTTCCGTACACAAAAGGTAAAAACGGGATCCTATTACTGAGACTTCGCTATCCGTCCGTCCGTCCGTCCGTCCGTCTGTCACCAGGCTGTATCTCAAGAACGGTGATATCTAGACAGTTGAAATTTTCGCAGATGATGTATTTCTATTGCCGCTTTAATCATGGCGGAACGTATCAAGTGGTCGGGTTGAAATTTGAAATAGAATTAGATTACAGCCTGGAAGAACACATAGGCTAAATTTATGCCTATGTATAAGTACTCTATGTATTACGTAACAAACATCCAAACAGTGACATTCATAATATTTACAGGACAACGTTGGAACGGCTGGACATATTTGAATGGAATTCGAAACACACGTAGTTTGAACTCAGAAATAACAAATCGGTTAGTTATAGGTTACTGTGACGTAGGAAAGACTAAGCAAATTTGGTAGAAAATTGAAACAGAAATAACTCATAGTCTGAAATACCACATTTATGTATTAATTACCTATGAACCTGAAAAGAAGCATGGGCCCTAAGGAAACAAATATTAACTTTCACGTCAAAACGGCACAACGATATGGGTTGACATACGAAACACATATAGTTTAGAGTCTAAAATTTCACATGGGCTAATAAGTCTACATTTTCATTTAACTCCATATTAATATAAGCATATTTATATTTTCGTAAGGAACTTGATGTGATGGTAAGGTAAAAGAAAATGAAAAATATATGCACCCGTTTTGGCGTAGATAATATAGGTGATTTGCGTTCACAATCAAAATAACAAGCAACATAATATTCTCATTAGACGGCGCTAATGCCAGTTTAAATCTAAAAGCACTAAAGGCCATTTAAATCGATGTTTTGCTATATTGTGGTATGTATTTTTTCTTTCATCACTAGGTGGCGTTACTGGTATTCTAAATTGTACTAATAAGTTTTTGCTGCTAAAAGGATTATGATGCCAAATTTGGATTCTTTCGTTCTTGATTTTTTTCTGTGTTACCTACAATTAAATTCATACATTAACATTTCACTAGGACTTGGCTTAGATTTACGGGTTCAACTTGCTTGAATATCATTAAAACTCAGAATTTTAATTATTTTGATTCCACACAGGCTTCGTTCAAAATTTTACTACGGCGAAAACAGCTTGCGGATAAAAAGAAATAGGTAAGTAGGTATCAGATCATGCACATTAGCTTCTGACTTTTCATAATGTATTCTATAAAAATCCTACAAACTTAACACTTGCGGCTATGTTCGATACTACGAAACCTTACTATGTTTGATTTTGTTTAAAAAAATAAAAATAAAGATGATAAAATTACATAAATTTTTGTGTGGAAAAACAAATTCACTCAAACTCAAAGGTTTTTCAATGACTACTTATCCAAATATTTGACGTACGATACTTCCAATTAATGTATAAGTCAGTAACATCTGCTTACGCGAACGAAGTAGCGGGTTCAGCTAGTATATAAATAAACCTAATGCTTATCAGATTTGCATAACCCTACATTGACCCTCGAAGCCGAGAGTCGTGAGTTCGATTCCCACTCAGTGCAAATATTTGTGTGATGAATTCAAATATTTGCACTGTGTCTGGGTATTTCTATGTATAATAAGTATGTATTTACAAGTTTACAACTATATAAGTATCAGCTATCTGGCCGCCATATTACAAACTTTGCTTAGTTTGGGATTAGATGGTGTAGTGTGTGAATTGTACACTAATATTTATTGTTTGAGTAATAGGTAAAGAAATATTTTATACACTAGCAGCGCCTCGCGGTTTCACCTGCCGAGTTCCCTTTTCTATTATTTTCCGGGATAAAAAGTAGTCTATGTGTTCTTGTTTATTTCTTGTGTGTGTTATAAAAAGTAAGTAGTATATGTGTTCTTGTTTGTTTCTTGTGTGTGTTATAAAAAGTAAGTAGTCTATGTGTTCTTGTTTGTTTCTTGTGTGTGTTATAAAAAGTAAGTAGTCTATGTGTTCTTGTTTGTTTCTTGTGTGTTTTATAAAAAGTAAGTAGTCTATGTTTGCTTGTTTGTTTCTTGTGCGTTTTATAAAAAGTAAGTAGTCTATGTTTGCTTGTTTGTTTCGTGTGTGAGTTATAAAAAGTAAGTAGTCTATGTGTTCTTGTTTGTTTCTTGTGTGTTTTATAAAAAGTAAGTAGTATATGTGTTCTTGTTTGTTTCTTGTGTGTTTTATAAAAAGTAAGTAGTCTATGTGTTCTTGTTTGTTTCTTGTGTGTTTTATAAAAAGTAAGTAGTATATGTGTTATTGTTTGTTTCTTGTGTGTTTTATAAAAAGTAAGTAGTCTATGTTTGCTTGTTTGTTTCTTGTGTGTTTTATAAAAAGTAAGTAGTCTATGTGTGCTTGTTTGTTTCGTGTGTGAGTTATAAAAAATAAGTAAGTAGTCTATGTGTTGTTTGTTTCTTGTGTGTGTTATAAAAAGTAAGTAGTCTATGTCTAACTGTATTCCAAATGTTAGCCCGATCCGTATAGACGTTACGACGTAATTGAGCAACCAACATCCAAACATTGACATTTAAGTTTAATATTATACACAAAATAACCGATTCACTCACGATTTAAAGACACTCAGCTTACATTGTTCACAGCTTAGAAGTATAGAAGTTCCTACAACGGAAGTGATTTCAAATCTCTTCATTCGAATCTTAGGCAAGTCAACCATGAAACGTTGTTGCATTTTCAAGCTATGACGAGTCCGAAAAAATGTTTGAAATGCTAGATTTTTTTTATATTGCATGGGCATTTGTCCTCTTCTTACTAAGTAATATATAAGTAGGTACCTACATCATGCATGATCAAGCAGCACACTATCCGAAATGCATACGTTGTACTTAAATGTGCAAAAGCAATATAAGTAGTGTGTTTGAGGTGTCAACGTTATACCGCGTATGATTTATACCCTTACATGGAAATAATGGCACGTGGCCAAAATTGGGGGATGCCCACGCCGTCCTGACAATGTCACCAAGTGCCATTATTCCGTGGCACGCCTATTTCTTACTTTAGGCGTCATGATACTACGCGACGGCAGGTTACGAGGTGGACAGACAACCTTTCATAATGCGACAGTCAATCTTACATACTTAGACGTCTAGTTCATCCTGAACATCGCCAATTTCTCTTTCGGATATCTTTCTCTTTCAATTTCTCTAGTCTGTGGCATCAGCACATTGGTATGCACATATCTTATGCTGAACTAAACAATGCTACAGAAAGACAACTACATATTTACCTTTGTAATGGAAGTCATCGCCGCTGTTCCGCCAAGTTTCAAACCTAAGAATCCTCACGAGATACAATCGGGCGAGACTCAGCCTGAAATTTTGAAGGGGTCGCAAATAATAACACATTATGTCGAGTAAATATTGAACCATACACAATTTTTTGCATTTTTTTTATACAACACATAAAAGCATCGTTAGATGTAAATAAAACCATAAAATGCATCGCGTCAAGGGCATAAAATCGAAGAAAGAAGTGAATGAAAGGAGGTGGAGGCTCATGTCCTAAGAGGAACACTACTATGCCTTTATTGTCAGATAGGTAGCAGGTGCCCTGGAAGCCAGCTACTATGGGTCAGTTCTAAAAAAAATCTTTGTCTATAATCTTTATCATGGCATAAAACCTATACGTCAAGCGTCGTTTTTCAACCTAATGCATCAATTTGCATTAGGCCAGCTTGGTAATTTGACTTTCTTCTTAGAACAGAAGTCCAAACACACGAGAACATTTAGTGGGCTGAAGGCTTATTATGGTTACTTATTTAATATGATGCAGTTGTTTCTTTACAGGTTATCTCCTCTCATTCCTTGTGCTCTTCGTCAACGTGCCAGGATTTGCAATTTCTCCTTATTTAGCATGCTACGAAGCTCTCAAGGCCAATCGATGCGTGATGCGAATCCTTATGAAGACGTGGACTAAATAATACGGACGGGAAGTCGGAGATAAATTTGCATGTTATAAATAGTTAAGCTAATTACAACTTACGGACATTCACACAAAAGCCAGGTTTGTACCTACGTTTTTTTTATAAGTTGGACAAGTCACGCTGTACTTCTTGATAACCTTTGTTGGACTAATTTGTTGCTATTAGTCTGCAGGCCCGTGAACAAAATTATTCATTCATCACCTGGAGGTATTTTTATTCCTTTGCCCTGTAATTTATCTGAAAACGACGTCCTTCTAACAGGAATACAGTAAGTAACGTTAGCTTTTACTGCTTGCCGGTAGAATAATTGGCAAAGGTGCGGTATTTTCACAAATCCTATGTGTTCTTCAATCTAACTGTGTTCCAAATTTCAACACAATCCCTTCATACGTTACAATGTGATTGAGCAACAAACATCCAAAGATTGGCATTTATAAAAATAAGTATTAATAGGACAGTTCTAAGCATCAGCTTTGAGAATAAAATACCGAATGAACATTTCTAGAGTTTTAAGTACTCGGTCAGCGTCTCGCTCGGTGGTCCCACCGTCCGCCATAAAACCAGCAGTTACCTAATGGAGCCTGCAGTTAGGATCAACACCATCGCAAGGTTCTTGTGACGAAAATGTTGAACTATTATACTATTTCTAATATTCATCTGAATAGCTGCAGAATATCCATAATAATTTTCGACTTCGCTCAGATCAATGTGATGTTTCCACGTTTATGATGTGAAATAGAAGGCGATAAAACTGAGGAAGTCAGGTTTGTGAGAACCTTCTCACTAGAATAAAAAAGTGGTAATTAGAACCCTGGCATGAACATTTGTTGCTTACTATCAGGTCCCTGTCTTGTTTGTCCCTTTACTTTAGGAACCCTAGATGAGGAGATTATATGATCACGAAATGGGCCTCACTGCTAGTCTCTTATTGAGGGTTTGGGGTCTTTGATGAAGAGCTCAAACTTCTTTGACAAACAGGTTTCTAACTATGTCGATCTAAGAAGTACTCAGTTACAAACCAAATACGTCACCTGTCCAGGTGACGGAATCTTTCCTGTTATGCTCCTACAGCTGCATGAGATATGATGCATCTTTGCTTGTTGATTTGCTCTGAAAGTAGGTATGATTCTTCAAACCTTACGACAGCAATATTGCAAAATATTATTGTTTGCGTATAGCATTAATGACAAAGTTTAGGTATTCCCCCCAAGTAGACTGTCCAGAAGTATCACAACAGCCTTCAATCTCTTCAACAGGCTTAGAGTTTTCGAAAGTAGCGCGACCCATTAATGTTTTTATTTTGCGGACTGTAGGTACCTAATGGCTTGAATTTTATTGAAATGAGCATTTCCTGTTAGAACAAGAATTTATTTGTACCTGCTTCAGCGATAGATAAATTGTGCTAGTTGTGGACATTGCCTCCGTTAAGGGATGCAATGATTTTGTTAAATATTGAGCGATGGGAAAACAAAGAATATAGTCTTGATATTTACTTACGTAGAAGACTGTTAATATGTGCAGTTTACCGAATTATTTTCGGTGAAAGATAATTATTTTTTGATATCTTGTTAAAATTTACGTACTTCATTCTGAAAGTTATTTAGGTATGTCACTCGGTAGTGATGTGTGTGTCATGCTAGTAGTCTTATTTCGACTGTTTACGGTCTGCAAAATCATCACGGGAAATAGAAAGATTTTTTTTTGTTTTCACAGGTACAAGCGTTTAGCAAGTACTGATATGTATGAGATGTTTTTTTGCAACAGGTGCTGAAAGAAATACCTTTTCTTGAGGCACCCATGGACAGAACAATATGCACACATGTATTTGATCGTAGATACAATATCCAACTCAATGCCGAATCAAAAGATAGCACTGGTACCAGAGAAGTAAGGATATCCACAGACGGCTCCAAAACCAAACAAGGTACAGGAGCCGGCGTCTTCTCAAGGTGACTTAAACAGTAAAATGTCAACATCACTAAGTAATTTAAAGACAATCTTCCAAGGCGAATGTATCGGTATCACCAGAGCGGCACAGGTGGTCACAGCCTGAGATGTTGGGGACCTGAATATCGAAATTGTCTCAGACAGCGCGTCAGTGCTTCAAGCCCTAAAGAATAGCACCATGACATTTGTCCTTATATTGGAATGCCACAATGCATTCCAATCCATAGCAGGGACGAATAGAGTAACCCTCCAATGGATCAAAGGACATAGCCACTCACTAGGTAACGACGCAGCTGATGAAATAGTCAAAAGAGGAGCAAAGGCAGTAGTATATGGACCGGAACCTTTAATGCTTATACCTTGGGCCCATATAAAAACATGGCTGTAGGAAAATACTGGAAAAGCACATTTAATGGAATCGAGAAACACTGAAGGTTGCATGCAAACCAAAAACCCTGTTCCGATAGCAACAAAAAAGCTTGTCCGCAACCTTATCAGATTAAGCAGGGGCAAAATTTGTAAAGTTATAGGTACTATGACTTACCACTGTCCTCTGAATAAGCACATATTCAATTTAGGTGTAACAGACAGCCCTCTATGCAGGGGATGCATGGAGGAGGAAGAAACTCCAAAGAATGCAGGAGCGTAGCAGATCAACAGGCAGAATTCCTCCACTCCCCAGCAGCAGTCCCGGATGCCTTAACCAACCTGAATAGGTTACTTGCCTTCTGGGATAGCCTGGGATGGCTGGAGTAGAAGGGTAGTTAAGCCACGCACAATTGCACAATTGAGTGGCTAAGCGCCGAAAAGGCCCCGTCTAACTAACTAATTAATGAGATTTTTTATTGAGATTAGAAATTAGCGCGCAACCTCCTTTACCTCCAATCTTCCATCACGGAATCGCCCGCAAAATTTTCAAAACGACTACTTTTAAACAGTTACAAGCACCGCAGTGGATCCAGGAATTTAGTTCGCGGCGTGTCTATGTAGTTATTACACAGTTCATCCGAAGTAAACAGGTACCAGCGCCAGAGGTTAACTAATAGTTTCTACCTGTAGCTTAGATGAGAGTTTCTGCCTAGTGGCTACTATGATCGGCAAAACTGCGACTGCGACTGCTTTCCCGGCGCGGGCGCATTGAGGCTCGACATAACGGCGCGAAGCAGCGGCGCGCGCGCACGTATCGTTCCATACCGACTCGCGAAGACGCGATACGCGTGTGACAGTGACGAACAGACGCATCTGCACTAATTGCCCGTATTTCTATGTGACGTGTTGTGCCTATTTCTCTTGTGATTGTTTACGCGCGGCGCTCCCGTTCGCGGTAAGTGATGTTATGGTGCGATGCTTTCTGGATCGTACGCTTCGGTAAAGCTTGGTCGACTGATTCGCGTTATTTTACTATTATAATGGACACAAAAGTAGAAATTAGTTAAATGCTTGCTAAATGCAAAATTGTAATTTTGTGTATTCTGGTGGTGTCTCACACAAACGTTGTGTGTTTATTGTTGTGACAGTTAGTACACGCATTTGTGTGGTTAAGTTAAATTTAGTATGGAAATATCATTTTCGATCTGAACTGACACTTGCAAACTAAACTTAAAATTTTCGCCACTCTAAACGTGAATGATCGTGGAGTTCTATCATTTAGTCTATTTTTCAGTCTAGCAAACTGTTATGTTGTTGTTAGGTATACATATGTTTTATATATTTAAATGGAGCAAGTAACGTTCTATTTAGTAGTAATATAAGTAACTTATAATTATGCGTAGTATTGCCTAAGTGTTGATTACGGTTAATTTTGTATTTATTGTTGTTAAACATACCTAATTGTACATGCCTCAACAACAATCAGTTGGTATTCACTCAATTGTAGGTATTACTATTAGTGTACCTTACGAAGTCTAAACATTTTAAAATTGTACAATCTGATTACATACCTACATATGCGCATCAACTTACGCTGTATCGTCGCTTTGAGATAGCGGTCAAGAGTAAGCCTAATTGTCCCACAGTTTTCCAATACTACCTACCTACACAGCGGCGTTGTGTTTTCAACGCGAATAATCGTGGAATTATTTATTTTATCTAAATTTTCTTTGCCACAAAGTTATGGAAATTCTCTAGTTAAGTACTTTGCACAGTGCTACTTACCTAAAAATGTCATTTTCAACACTCCTTTAAATTTCCATCCTCTGTCTACGTATTTTGATGGTTAACCTTTTTGACAACGAAGCCACTACATAAAAATAATGTAAAAGTAGGTAATCCAATTTATTTTGGTTATTTAGTGCGATAGTACAGATAAGATGTACCTACATTTGTACCTACCTCTACTCAGTTGTGTTAAAAAAGGGCTTTCGTCTTCGTACAGATGACAGCAGACGTTTCAGTGGTAGGACTCCTAGCAGAGTCCGCCTGGGGTCCGCCTAAATACCACACCATTGCCAGTTATTCTACCGCCAAACAGTAATGTGAAAACATTACTGTGTTCCGATTTGAAGGGTAATGTTTCCAGAGAAATTACAGGGCTTAGAGATATTACATCTTAGAGATAGATAGAGTGCTGTGCTAGGTAATGATTTGGACTCTTCATGTTCCAATAGCTGCGTGTCACTGTGCTGTTATGTGGCAGGCATGTTGCTTACCATCAGGCACATGTCCTGCTTGTTTCGTCACTTCTCATAAAAAAATAGATAACCACATAACATTTGCATATATAAGATAAAGTATCTGGTTGACCGAGCTTTGCTCGGTTTTTTTTAAATGATATTTAGGCAGGTACGAATTACGCAGTGATGACTTACTTAGACCTACTTAGATACGAATTAAATGCGTTTATTAAAGGCTCTAAGTATAAGATTTTCTCAGAAAAAGAACAAAAAGAAAAGTTCCGAGTGTAACCATCAG
This sequence comes from Ectropis grisescens, assembly GCA_017562165.1. Classification (NCBI taxonomy): domain Eukaryota; kingdom Metazoa; phylum Arthropoda; class Insecta; order Lepidoptera; family Geometridae; genus Ectropis; species Ectropis grisescens. The sequence continues at coordinate 5,031,136 of CM029771.1, read as the reverse complement.
GATTCGAACCGGGACCTCCGGCGACGGCGACTCCGACGGCGACAATATTCCGTCTGAGCCATTTAGACTTAAAGAACAGTGGCGAAATAAGTTATCGTATTCTAATGACATTGTAGGAGTTTTTCATTGTCTAAAAACGCGCATAAAATGATGTTTAAAAAAAATTAAACCTAGCTAGATCGATTTATGGTCTCCGAAACCCCCTGTATATAATATAATTTCATGAAAATCGTTCGAGCCGTTTCCGAGATTCAGATTATATATATATACTAGCGGCCCGTTCCGGCTTCGCACGAATATTGTCACATAAAGCCCATTAATCGAAATAAAAACTATCCTATCTTTTAAGTTGGATCGATCTACACACGGTGTCCAAATTTGATTAAAATCGGCTAAGTAGTTTAGGAGTCCATCGCGGACAAACATCGTGACAGGAGATTTATATATATTAAGATACATATATATATATACCTACAAGAATTGGTCGTTTAAAGGTATAAGAGAAGATAAATACATTTACTACGTTTGGCAGGCATGTAGCTTATCATCAGTCACAAATGTTCTACTGGTCCCATCACTCTAAAGTTCTAAAGTATTAAAAAACGTGGTCTGCTTACGCTTATGCCCTACAGAACTTTCGCCATAGCAATGTACCTTCTCAGCTTGCCAATACCGATGACGACAAACAATAAAAAACGAAAAAGAATGAACCGCAGCCCATAATTAACAGGCGCAAAACATAGCCGTTTGATTAACTACACTCTTACTTCATTAACCAAACCGTGGCAGCGCCCGCGCTTTCATTTGATGCTTTTTTCAACAATCTAGGTATATATCTTGTGCCCCAGGTAGTGAGTTCGACTCCCAGCCAAGACATTTTTTTTGTGTCATCATTACCTAGTACTGCCCTGCTCTCGTCCAGATATCTAAGATGTTATATCTCTAAACCCTGTAATTTATCTGGAAACATTGCCCTTCAAACCGGAACACAGTAATGTTTGCACATTACTGCTTGGCGGTAGAATAACTCGCAAAGGTGTGGTACTTCCCCAGGCGGACTCTGCCAAGAGTCCTATCACTACAACCTACCACCACATAGAGACAGAAATATATTTTGTTCCGAACTACCAGTCCAATTGTGAAAATAAGATGTGCACCAAATTATTTATTGTAAAACCATTGGTTTTTATCGAAAGTCTGAGTTTTCCAATTAACTAATTAACACAACAAAAGAGGTGTTCGTATTTTTGAGAACCGAAACTGGCGATGTAGCTCGCAGCTGTGCACACTGCCGCAAGCTATAAGTACTTGGGTAGACATGACAATTAAATCATCATCATAATATATATTGAGACCTCATTAAATCATATTTATTTTACATCATAATTCAGAAGAGAATTCATAATCATAAAGAAGCATAATTCGTCACCAAACTCTTGGTGCCTTCAAATCGAGAATGAATCGGTTTCTTCTAGGTAAACACGCTCCATCGCAGACCACATCGTCGCTTAACATCAGGCGAGATGGCGGTCAAGTGTAAACCTATAAAAGTTAAAAAAAAAAACTCGTGCAAAAAAGTGCAATGGCAGCCATTTAGTTTTGTCCATTCTCTCTCCTTGCGAGTTAAGGCCCCGAGTCCCAGCAGTGGGAACATTTAGTGGGCTGCTTATGTGCTATGCTTATGATATTATGCTAAGCTAACAAAAACGTGTTTTTTTTTTTAAATTTCTTTTATATGTGTTATGAAAAGAGTTGAGTTACGAAGGGTAAGAGACAGAAAAGGTGGGCTGATTAAGAAATCGTATTAAATACATACTTATATTTTTTCCAAGGAGAGGTATGGACGTTTGTAGAAGGCGTCTACCCTTCGCCCACCAGTCCTTAACTATTCATTTTCTTTCATTAGTTACTCGTATTATAAATATATAGCAATATGTGAAAGCGGGAAAAGGTAGGGAAAAGTTATGTTCTGCATTACATACGAGTAGAATAGATAATAATAATAAATCATTGGGCTGACCAGAGTGAGTTTGTCATCATGAAATTTAAAATCTTTTTAAACGTTATAAATTCTCGTATGTTTCCAGTACGGCTCAGCACATAGGTCTGTAAATTATTATATAAATGATAGTCATTAAAAATTATACAACAAAATTGGTCCTTCACAATATCCTGAATTACAAAGTTCATTAGCACTGCCGATTAAAAACATAACACACCTAAGTAAATACCAAACGATATTAAGCGCGGCTTATGTGAACACTTGACTTGCTTAACACGTACTTACCTTCCGTCGGATGTGTGACCATTCTGTATTATTGTTTTGAGTATTTTTTTTTTTTTTAATTATCCACTCCACAGACTCCGGGGTCCGTGATCTTTGTCATTACAATATTTTTTTTTTACACATTTCTTGGATAAGGAAAGAGGAAAATAGAAGGGATTTGAGTATTTATTTTGTTTTGAGTATTTAACTTGCTCACAGTTACAGTTTCAAATTAATTATCTATTTCATATGAAACTAGAAACCATGGTTTCGCATGAGTAAACATTTATAAAAGTGTTCTCGATAAGAACTACCAGATATTAACACAATCCATTAGAACCGTTTTTTTATTTCAGAAATAGTTACCACTACTCTCTTAATTATTCTACTACTACTGTAGATTATGTATAAATTGTATAATCCGAGCTAGAAAGGTGTCAGTAATTCGTCTTCCTCTTTCTCTGTACCACTGCTCGTTTCAATTGGGTTGGCATCCTGAACTTGAATCTATGTACTCGTATGTTGACCATCCTTTCTGATATTCGCGATTCTAGCCATCTAATCAAGGATTTTTAAATTACAACATTTTACTAGCATAACTTTAGTAAATATTGGAATACGGGAGTTTTTCACTATTATAAACAACCCTATCAGTCAATAATAATTTAAGATTAACTTTAAGTAAATACAAGTCATTATATGTACTTCAAAATGTGAGCATCACAAGATGACAACCACAACACCAAATTCAAATTGTAAATCCAAAGTAAACAGAAGTAATTTTTAATACCTAATATCTTATGTTCGACAAAGAAAACTGGCAAGGATTCTTTATCACTTATAGTTCTCATCTTATAGAAGCAGCGAGCGACAGGGCTGATGGATGGCGTACACTCGGTCATCCGTATCGCGATCGGCTTCCAGGAATCCATTACCTACTGTCTAATGCCTTACACGCTGGAATCAGAACAGGTGGTCGCCGCAGATGCTAGACAACGATGATTTGCAGAAAATAAGCTTTCAAACTCAATGCATTTTGTAAATTTCCAATTACAAAGCCAAAAGGGCTGCGATTCCCGATTGTCAACCCAAAACTCACACATACATAATATATTGGTATGATTTGCCTAAGATTCTGAGTCTCAGTTTGATACTATTCAATTCAATCCAATTAATTTACTGGTTAATTCGTTTCACATTCGTCGGGCTTATGTAAGTTTCAGCCGCATCTCGATTTCACTGTCTGAATTCTGAATAAAAACACGAATAAATCTGACTAATTCTTTCTAGATGTTAGACTGTTTGCTTAAATACCAAAATCGTAAATTCATATTAAGGTTTACTGTGAGGAAACAGAGCTGTTTTTTAAACTTTTGACATCTAAGTACGTGTAGATAAAATAAGGACACATTATTTGTATTTTTTGTTTGTGACGTTATGTCCATGTGATGTAGCATAATTAAAGCATCATTGGCACTGATAGAGCATCGCCACCAGGTTGAATCACGGGCGCGGCTAGTATTTAATAATTGTTTGAATTTTACTGACCTAGGTGGTCATAAGTAAAAAATATTAATAGTAAATATTGGTGGACAATTCACACACAACACCATCTGACCCCAAACTAAGCAAAGCTTATGCTATCAATGATAAGTCATTGATATCATTGGTTTCTGAACATTGATTAGACGATCTTGCTAATAAGTAAAATAGTTAATATTGCCAACATCCTGTCGCAAACGACATTGCGACAATAAGCCGCGTCGAATAACGCAACAAATATCTAATAACAAAGTTGCACGTATGTCGCGCAACCTGCGGTCATGTCGCATCCGTCGGTGCGGAACCGCACCTACGATAAACAAATAGAAAGTATTTTAGAGAAATTACCACACATTGCGGTAGGGTTTTTTTATTTAGTAACGGCACGAGTTAGTTTCATGTCTTTTGCAACATTCACTGTTCTTTTTAACCGACTTCCAAAAAAGAGGAGGTTATTAATTCGAGTGTGTTTTTTTGTATGTATGTTACGCGGTAGCGCCGCCAATTATGACTCGATTTTGATGGTTCTCTTTGTTTGATAGATCGTAGTTTAGAAGTGGTCCCATATAAATTTTATCGAAATCGGTTTAGCGGGTTTGGAAAATGAACAATAATCACAAATTTTGAGCAAATTGAAGTTGGGTTTTGTTTTTTTGAAGAAAATAGATTATTTTATATTGAAGATATAAGCGAATACGATGCCCATAAATATAATAAGTGGAACAAAAACTTTGTACTCCTTTTTACGTAAATTGCGCGGGCGGATGAATATGAACTGTTGCATGCGTATAAGGGAATGCAGTGCAGTGTATGTATAAATCTACCTCTACATAGGAAAGCATTACTACTGTGTAGGTATCTGACATATTCTTTTGTTTATTGTTTGAGTCTGTGGCCAAATTGAGAATAAATTTTATGCTATATGGTCAAATTTTGACTACTTGGCGATCACTAGATTTTATAAACGAGTTTAGTATTTATTATATTTTAAAGACTTTTACATAATAATTATAATATTACAAATGCATAAATCTATCTACTTTACTTTCATTCCTCCACATTTAAACTGAATATTAAGTATTATTTTATTAATATAATCGAAAAAAAATTACGTTATGGCAACACATTCATAACAAATTAGCTGTTGTTACGGAGTCGTCTTTCCTCTTATCAGCATATTTATTTAAATTATGGTAACGATAACTCATCAATATATTGCTTACATATTTATATTACAAAAATATTGAAATTTTACTGGATTGTACAGAATGTGTGTAATAGTCTGAAAAGAATGTTTCACAATCATGGTAAGGAACCTCTTTTAATACCATACCATAAGGTATAGTAAAGTAAATGTAAAGTCTCCAAAAAAGTCACAATTACCACGTATCCTGTTGCTTTCAAAGGTCATTTTAACCAACTTCAAAAAGGGTACCCAAATTACAACGATATTCTTTATGTAGGTAGGTATGTTCGTTGGTTTCTCGAGACCTATCAAACCTATTTAGAATTTATATTTTTTGTTTAAAAGAATGAACTCTCCGAGTGATACCATACATATATCGAAACCTGAATTCTATATGGATTTACATCGATGATATATTAATTCTATTAAAATTAGTGAACCATACGAGTTTATTTTTAAATTGATGTTTTCGTTTTTCAGAAAAAATACAATCATTTTTAATTATATTAATTTTATTAGTTAATAATTTTAATAGCATTAATATAGGTATCATCGATGTATGAATTATTATTTTTGTGTCAATAAATATAATCAAGATGCATAAGCCTACTACCAGTCTGAAGCGTGCTCAGCATGCTACAAATAATTTAACTTGGTTCTTAATCTAAAAATGTTAGTTGGTTGACAGAAAAAAATGGCAGCGGCAGCTAGAAGCCCTATATTATAATTATGCAAAATGTCTTATTGCAAAACATCATTGATGTACAATTTATCTTTTAGTTCTTTTAATTTAACAAACTTTATACATTCTTATAGCTATTTGCTTTAGTTATGAATCGCGCGAATAGAAACGATTTGATAATAATAATTAATATTTACAAGATATGTCCTGACAATTAAAAGCCATATAGGAAAAAGCTTGGATGGATATTAAAAAGCTATCAAATAATAATTGTGTATAATTTCAGATGACATTAATGAGTATTGACAATTTTAGTTCATATTTATAGTTTTTCGAAGTACCTCTGTAATCGAAAACGATTTTAATATTCTTGTATTGAAACTTTTATTTTTAGTACTTATTTAGGTATTTACTTTTTGTTACTAAATATTTAAATAACTCGAATTTCAACAGCAAATTTGTCTACACTAGTTTTATTTTAAAGTTATTCTTTAGTTTTCTGCTTTGTGGGAGTTCAATAATTAAGCATGATCATCGTCATTATCAATAGCATTTTTTTAATATAGGCTGTCGGGACGAGCCGGATAGTGCATGAAGGTAAGTAGCGCGACTGCGCATTACAGCTCAAATCATCCAATGCCAATCAACCATTTGAACATAGAGATTCGTAAATACTAGGTACTTTGCTGTGTACTGTGCTTGTCACTCACAGATATAAAATGGTTTATTTCTATGTCATGTAGTAATTTTCCGGAAACATTGCCCTTCAAACCGAAACACGGTAATAGGTATTTGCAAATTTGCGTGTTTTTTTTTGAAGTTTTTTGAGAATGTTTACCTTTAAATTAAGGTTTCTGTTCTTGAAGTCGTAAAACAATTGAAAACATTTGAGTGTGAAAAAAATGTCATCTAAACATGACATAATTGTCAATTAAACTTGTAACAAATGTCTCATTTATGGCTTACATGAACTAACATACAAAACAATTGAAACGAGTCAAGTTTTTGCGAAGTTTCTCGCAGAACAATGACACTCCGGTAGGTACCTATTTTGTGGGAGATAAAGTTGGTACTACCAGCGCAATTGTATCGCGTTCAACCCGAAACAATATGAGTTCCATGCATTGTCTGAATGGTATTCGTACGTATTTGAGTTAGTTTTTGTATTGCGCGGAGGTCAATCGCTTTGTTCTGGCCATTGAGAGTGATTGAACTAGGAGATTGCATTATAACGAGCAAAGAAAACGAAAAGTAAACTTTGAGTATCTTTGGAATGCGTTTGAATTGACTCGCGTATGTGAAGTCTGTCATCGATAGGGCTTTATCGACTTCAAATATTTATCACTGATTTCTTTTACAGCTTTATGGAGTTGATAAGTTTTGAGATTCTGAGAAGCCTTTGGTGGTTTCCGATATATTTAAATTTATTGAACATTTTTATGAGCTAGTAGTGAATTGTATTTTGCCGTGAGTAGCACAAGTAACACGAAAAGAGACATCAGGCAACCTTTAAGATATGCGATAGATAGCTCTCCTGACGTTTAAATTCGGTCCCGTTTTACTGTCCGAATCATGAATATTTTCAATCTGTTTCTTTATTTTACTTACACACAGATCTCCAACAGAAACTCGGCTACTTTCAATCAGAGGCGTATTTGTCAATCAATAATTAGTGACCATTCGTTCCATACATGTTCATACAGTTATTCGGCCACCTGTGCAGGGAAAATTGCGACACTCGTTCGGAAAACGCGGCAAAAACTCGCCGCGCCGCTCGGCCGTGTGTTGGGTAACGTTACTTGGAGATCTGGGGTCTACCGCCTTACTAATAAATACAAGAACAAAATTAAAAATGTTGATTAACCCCCGACTACCTCAGATTTGTTATCTGTACAACATTCTACTAGTCAAGCCCTTTCATTTGATACCCATATTAAGGGAGTTGTGGAAAAAGAAATGTATTTCGCCATTTTGTGGTAGCGTCCATCTTGGATTTGAAATTTGTCATAGTTCAAAGTATTCTACTAGTCAAGCCCCCTTTCATTTGATACCCATATTGAGGTAGGTTGTGAAGAAATGTTTTGTCCGCCTTTTGTGGAGGCGGCCATCTTGAATCGATATTAACCAAACATAGCTAAGAACATCCGCACGGATTAACCTTAAAATAAAAAATCCGCATCGAAATCGGCCCATCCGTTTGAGCTCTACGGTGCCACAGACAGACAGACAGACAGATATACATACATCGATGTCAAACTTATAACACCCCTTTTTGGTCGGGGGTTAAACATGTTTTTGAGTTTGTTTGACGTTACACTTTTTTGACCTTACTCCAAAAATTTCCAGATGTTTGGTTGGTGTAGCCAGTGAGCAAATGCACGGAATACTGTAATCTAATGTGAAAATCTTCCATATCATTTCTTTATTGCTTGAATGACATCAGTACATATAATTCAGTTTTTACTGTTGAGACAATATGCATATCTTTTTTGATAAGATAAGACATTTGAAAATTGCTTGAGATTAAAACTCGGATTATCCTCATGTTCTAAGAGAATTTGCCTAAAGTTGAAATTCTGAGAAATTGAAGTCATCGACTCTGGGTTTCTCACAAATCCTACTTTTTCTTGAATGAAATACCCGTTGCAAAAAGTTGTATTAAATTTGACACAGCCAGTTTACAAAATTAGTGAATAGCTGTCACTACAACAAATTATTTATGAAGCTAAGATGGGTAAGATAGACTAAAAGGCCGTGTTGCGGTTCGAAACTATAAAAACATCACAAACTGTTGAACATTTAAATAAGTACAGATGAATAATAATGATTAAAATAGAATTAGACTTTTTGGTATTTAATTCGAAAACACCTGTAATAAGATTTCAGTCCCGTGACTACACATAATGAAAAACTTCTATGAAGTAGGTACTAGCAGTGCTCAGCGGTTTTACCCACGTACTTCCCATTCTATTATTTTCCCGGGAGCCTATGTGCTTATGAAGTGCTATGTGCTTATAGAGTAGCCTATGTGCTATTCTAGACAGTAATCTTACAGTATTCCAAATTTCTGACCAATCCGTTTAGTAGTTTGTGCATGAATAAGAAACATCCATCCCCACAAACATTTGCATACATTTAAGAGTATTTTAATATTGAATGAAACAAATAATCCATATCAATCCAGAGAAAGTACTGGGCTAAGAGACATAATACCTTATATCTCTGAGTGTCGAGCTCAGTACAGTGCCAGGTGATGATTTGGACTCTTCATGTTCCAATAGCTGCGTGTCACTGTGCTGTGATGGGCAGGCATGTTGCTTACCATCAGGCACATGTACTGCTCGTCTTGTCACTATATACCATAAAAAATGCACAAAGTGCACAGGCAATCTCCTCATCATCACAATTTGAAGATTAGTATCATTGTGATCTTGTAGACCCTTAATCGTCGCTATGTACCCGCTCAAGCACTTTAGAACATTTGTGTTAATTCAGACACCTACGAGCATCACATTCGTGTATTGTAGTGCAACTGATTGTCTATCAAAGGGGAACGTGCGACGCGCGCAGTACACACGGAATGAGGAACACACGCTTTGTGACGTGGGAATCCGTTGGGTAAGCGCATCATCGTCCTAGATCCGACTGCGAAACATATGCACTAAACTGCTTAGATTAACATCGTTTTTGCGATCTAGACTTTTACCTATTTATAAAGTCGTGTCCTCAAAAACAGATGAAAAGCGTTCACAAAAATATGAACACGAGAAATGAGACATTTTAAAAAGTACCTACACATTTTTCAACCTTTTTTATTCCTACCATTTATTCTAGGTTACATCGATTAGTGTCTTCTAAACGCCTCAATCTCGCCTCCCAGCATCATATCTCAAAATTAACATTATATTACACAGTTTACGAACTTTAGCAACGAGTCGACTAAAGCAAACTTATAAAAGTTAACATTCTGAATTTCATTAAATTTTAACAGACGGCTTAATGTGGTTGAAAGTTTAGTAGATATTTTTTTTTTTCAATTCCAGTTTCAAAATTTGCTTTGCGTACTTCTAATATCATACTGACAATTAGGTAGTCAAGATCACGCAAACTGCAGAATAAAAACTGCCTTCCTTTGTTTTTATCCAAACATTTTTTACAAAAAATCATTGCCATAATCTTCGCTGGCCGTTATAATTTCTAAAGCCGAGCAATATAACTGATTGGTCAATCAACGGCGTTTTCAGTCTCAATTTGTGTGTAACGGCATGTCAGCCGATTTCTCACGCAGCCACGATGGACACCTCTGATGCGAGTTATTGACGATTATGCCTTAAACCAAGTGATAATTTGTGTGATTGTTCATTTAATTTTGGATTAAACTTGACAATGGTAAAACCTTAGCTTACAAAACCAGTTGTTTTTATGAAAATAGATGTTTGTCTCATGAATCTATTAACAGGTCAAATTATTAAGTTTAGACTGGGTTTAATACATTGTGCCCGAGAACCTTGGCATTGGGACATTGTCCATATGACACAATGTAAGATCCCCATCCCATGAAATGTTGAGTATGAATTATATTGAAATACAATTGCCATATTTTATTTGGGAATCTATAAAAATGCAAAAAGTAAAAATGTCCAATAGAGTAATGCTAGTACAACTTAAATGATAATTTTAATGATTTAAAATAATCTCTATACTACAATATAATACTTTCAGCTTCTTCGCATTTGTTTCTTTGTTTTGTATGCAAATGTCTTCATTGTTGTTTTATACGTTCTAGTGGTCACCGAGGGGTCAACATTCGACCATTAGATGATATCGACCTATGTTCAATTAAACCACAAACTACAACAGTGTTAACAGTTGTTTAGTTGTACCTTTGTAGTGTTTTGATTGTATTATGTTCGTAAATGTGTTTTTTTTCTTCATCCAGTCAAAAATTTAAAATTCAACAATTTCGCGTAGGATTGGCAAAGTTACCTCAACAATGGGTTGCCAGTTCATCACCGTCACGTCTCCGACCTCTGGGGTGATATCGCAATGGTATCTCATCTGACTGGACTGATGTAAACAGTGGCGAAATTTACCTGATGAGGAGGGCTCGTTGCTACGTGATTCTATAATTGTATCGTGCCAAGACGCTCATCGACAGCGATTCTCATATTCGGGCAAAACTTCAAAAAACTTGTTAAGTTGTCTGTTTTCTAAAAGTTTCGAATTTTTTAGTATTTTTGCTGTACAATATTTTCAGCTAAGTATAGTTTTAAGCGCAAGACAAGCTGCGACATAAACTTGTAATATGATTAAGAATGTTGGATGTTATATATAGATTGTAAATTTTGTTGGATGATGGGAAGTTCAGAATATTGGGAGTAAAAATAAGTATCTACGAGTAGAATAAAATATAGCAAAGTGAGATTAATGTCATTGATAGATTCCATTATGCATTACACCACATTGATTGTGCATAGTTTTCATCTTGTCATATTTGTTTGTCATTAGTAAACAATAATGTACCGGCATTTTCTGATCTGTGGTACCGGTGTTATCAGAGAACAAAGATATCCGAAACACCAGAGATTTTTATAATGCAAGGAACTTATTCGTTCTGTCATTCCACGAAAATTAGTTCCCACATTTTGGGCCCATAAATGAAAAACGTAGTATTTTAGAAGTAAACCCACGGAAACAGGGTTAGAAACACAATTCTAGGTTCCAGAACATAAATCACAAGTGTGACTCAAAATGCTGAAAAATTTAAATACGGCTAGATTGGACAAGTCTACTGCCAAACAGGTCATTCGTAAGTATGCTAGGATGACAGGTTAGGTTTTTTGGGTCCTGCGCCTCTGGCGCTAAAATAGTCAGATAGGCAGTACCACAGCCATAAGTCGTTAGAAAAAAAACAAGTAGAAATTATTAAAGATGTAGAAAAATGCCCCTAGAAAATAACTAACCGGGAGTAGGTACCTATCTGAAAATTTGGGATGAACTGGACTCTTACTGTAGGTAATAAGTATATTAATATATCACAGTATATTAATTCATTTATGCTGTAACTATATGGTTTAGAACAAGAAGGGTCGAAGGAATATGGATACACGGCTAACTCACAGCACTGAGTTAGCGCGCTGAGTTCACCTGGAAAGTGTGAGTTGTACCATATTGTGAGTTTCATTTACTTACGTAGGTATAATTGTTGTAACAGTGCTAAATTGCGTAATGCGACGCGTTCACACACATGCAGATTGCTTTGTGAACATGTGAACTACTGCGGAGGAACTGGATCCAGTTACTGGAAACATGTACAAGTATATCGCGTGAATTAATGAAGTTCTCAAACGCAACGTATGTGCAATGTATGAAAGATCTTTGTGATGTACGTAAGATTTGGATAGCAGATTATCAAAGACTTTGGTTCCCCTATTATTGTTTTTATTATCATGCTAGATACCTTTTCAACTTTTTTCATTTGAATAAATAATGAAAATTCTTTACTGTTTACACAAATTGTTTTATTTAGGAAAACAGTAAGACTATTAAAACAACTGGTAGTCTTATCGCTGAAACCGATTTCTTCTTTTATATAGTTTGTAAATAATGAATGAATGAATACCATTATAGTCCATCACACTGACGAATACGGGCTTAAGAAATTTTAAAAAATCAGACTTCTCGTACAAGACAGTTTATTCTCGATATTCCTCTTAACAATGAAGACCAAGTCTCATAATAATCGACTATACTAAGGCCGCCAACTATCGATTTTTAAGATCATTTCTTTTGAATGATCAAAGTTTATCTCTATCTGCACTTAGAAAAGCATTAGAAGGGTTAATTGTTTCTCGAGGTTTTGTTTATCTACGTCTCATCTGTTTTGGGAACGTCACTTTTGAAGGAACTTCCTTAATTGGATTGATTATTGGACTGACAGAGTAATATACCACCGTCTTTGAAGTGAATTTAGTTAAGGTTGTAGAGATATACAAAGTGACTTTAGTAGTATCGAACAAGCCACAAAGTACATATCAAGCATGTAGCCAAGTGTAACGAACATTAGTAACGAGCTCAGCGGGCAGTTTACAGGCAATTTGCCACAGTTTCTCAGTCTCCACAAGCATCTAGCCGCTGGAGAAATGTACTCGCTGCATTAAATACTATCACGCCAGCTGTAACTGTCTTATTAAACCGTATGTCGTACCGCAATGTAGATGTTTTTTTTAAATGGACAGAGGCTATATTAACAAAACTAAAATACAATGAGAACTATACTACTACATACCTAACTAACTACTTACACAAAGCACACCTGAATTATCCATAGACCAATGAAGACGTTATTGTCTACAGCAGGCATTTGCAAAAATATGTGTCTTACAACTTTATCCAACTTTGATTTGAATCCCCAAAAAATGAAGAGTATTGTAACAAGTTTGACGTATCAGTTTTGTCGTAGTTATTTGACAGTACGTTTTTGTGTTTGATTTTTTCTCTGTGGTATTTTAGGTCCCGACTTAGGTTGATGAATTTTGTTAGCAATTTCCGTGTTAACATGTACATAGATATACGAAAATCTTAACTTTCGAGAAGCACTTTGCAAAAAGTACTGTAATTATTAACAAAAACGAATTGGATTTCCGCCAAATAAATCGAATTCTTCTTTAATTTCGTATTCGTTTCTTTAATAATTTATATTTTATTTGAATGGTGCAATATTGTGGAGTTTGACTGTATAGAATGAATATGACTCGTCTATTAGTTAGTACTGTGTTTGATTTTGAAACCGTATATACATTGATTTGAAAGATATTAATGTTTTCGCGCCCATTGAAAATACACTCTCATTTGAACTTACGCAGTCTTTTCTACTCTTTGTCTGTCCTAAGGCAAAGGTCAGCATTTGCCCACTGACGCCGTATTCTTCATAAACTACAATAGTCAATTGAGGCCTATATTTTATTTACCATGACCAAGACAGCACTTTGTGGTTCTTGTCAAACTAAACCGCGTGCTTCATATTTCAGTAAAGCTATGGCTTGCTATAAATTAACAACTAATTTAAGTTATACTACAGTAGATACTGATTTTTCTGTTAGTTGCATTGGAAGAATTGCTATTTAAAGTAATTCTTGAAGGGTAAAAGCACAGTCATAGCTAAGCTATTTCTGTGAAAATTTATTTGTGTACAATGGTTTTATTTACCATACTTGCTTATTTAACCTGGTTTATCCTGAAACCCATAACGTCATAGCTAAATACCTACTATTTAAGTAATTTATATATTAAATATATATACTGCGTTCCTTCGTTTAGTAATGACACTCTTCCCTTTATGTTCTTACTGTTGAACTAGAGGCCTTCTCTCTCAATTCAGCCTCTTATTTCACTGTCCTGATCAAGTGCGGGTTGATAGATTGTGATTATGAACACATTTATTGTATTCGAATAAAACCGTTTCCTGTGGCAGCACAAAACGCTTTACTTCTAATAGCTCATAGCATCGCTTTACACCGGAACAAAGTCCTCAGGTCGTCGACACGTCAAAATTACACAGTTTAAATGAACGATCGATCCAGATTCCGTTATTGTTTGTATCACAATCGACTCGCGATTAAGGTCGCAAAGCTCTACTATTATTTCTATGCTGCAGATTAGGCAACAGTTTCTACGACAACTCGCGTTCCGGCGCAATGGATGCATATAGTACCAATCCGCCGGCTTCAAATTATGACTAGCTGCACCCCGCGGTTTCACCCGCGTAGTTCCCCATCCTGTTCATTTCTTGGGGTAGAAAATAGTATATATTATTCCAAACAATTATCTATCAATATATAACATATTTCATCCAAATTCCTTCAGTAGTTTTTGCGTGAAAGAGTAACAAACATACATCTATACGTTCTTACAGACATTCGCGTTTATAATATCAGTAGGATAGTAGCTATCTTAGTACTAAAGCCCGAGGCTACATGAGGCTAGTTTTTCAAGCTAGGATAGCAAGCTAGTGTTAGAAAACTAGCAAGTTAATACTTCTAACTTCGTGTAAACAACGCTACGCAACGCTACGCAACGCTAGTTTTGTCACTAACACTAGCTTACTGTCCTAGCTTGAAAAACTAGCCTCGTGTAGCTTGGGCATAAACTCGATATTAGTGTTATTGGGGACATTAAGATCCAAGAGTTATATAAAATTGTCTTTCAAAACTTATTTGTAATAATTAATCGTTTTTTGATATGATCTCCGAAGTTTGTCGCTTTTGAACGTTGAGAAACGTTAGACATCATTATATTCAAATTATTCTCTACATTACTAAAATATTACTCTCATTAATATTCAGCTATTTATTTATTTCTCTTAATTTCTAAATTTTTTACAATAAGTATAAAAAAATAAACATTATAAAAAACTTAAAAACTAGGGTGCCGCCAGCAGCGGGACAGGGCCCAAGCTACCGGTGGTTAGGGCTGCAGACTGAGGAACCTCCTGACGATGCGCGCTGTGTCGAGGATGACCGCCTTCTGCATCTGACCCTTAATCCAACCGTCTAGCGAAAATCTCTTGAGATGTTGGTCGAGACTTTTCGCTTCAAGGCCGTTTGCCGACACAACTATTGGGACTATGATCGTCGAATCAACATCCCACATGGCGGTAACCTCATGAGCCAAGTCAAGGTACTTGCTAAGCTTGTCCTTCTCAGCTTTCACGAGGTTCTCGTCATGTGGTACGGTGATATATTCAGTTATTATTAAGGGCGATAATTTGTGGGTTTGTAAGTGTGTTTGTTTGTTCCCACGTATCTCTGCAACGGTCCAACGGATTGTAATGTAATTAAGCACACCGTGATTAATACTTATGCTACGTATTATCCTGTTAAATTTGTTAAGCCGCGGGTTACTGTAATTGTCTATACAAACGACTACAAAAAAGGAGGTTCTCTTTTCGTCTGTTATGTTAGTTACCTCTGAACTTTCGGGTTTTTTGGTTCAAAGGAGTATACTTCCCGAATAGTCCCATATTATTTATTAAAATCGATAAAGCGGCTTTTGTACCTAGTATCAACAGTAATAATAATTTATTTTCTAAAAACAAAAACTGACTTCAATTTAAAGTTACATTCCGCGACTCGACCAAATTTCTTTAAAAAAAAATCAAAATGTTTTCATTATTACGGTTTTAGTACAATATAACATTCAGTCCAAATAGACCGCAACCATTAAAATCGATTCGCAATTGGCGGAGCTTTCGCATAACATATACACATACAAAAACACGTACTACCGAATTGAGAACTTCCTCCTTTTTTGAAGTCGGTTAAAAACATACATACGTTGAAGACGTAGACGAAGACGTAATGTTGTATAATTAAATAATTATGTAGTCAACATTTGGTTGCAAAAAAACATGGTTCACTGTCTTCAACACGTTAAATATTCTAAATTTGTTGAAACCGATTATACTACGTTATTGCAATACACGTATCAATTTACAAATTTAAACGATAGTAATCATTTTGAAATCACGCAAACGGTTCGTGGTAATTTATAAAATTAGAAATGAAAGACACAAAATGTTGATATAGTTTCTAACTGCATTTATTGCTAATATTTACTAGTATTTGCATTTCAAAATAATGTTATTTTTACTGTTTCAGTTTGTTATCTTGAAGTGGGTTAAATGGATATTGTTTGGTAAGTACATATCGGTAATATAATGCGGTGGTTCGGTTTATAAGAATAAGTACATCGTCACGTTTCTTTGGTCCAGTGGTTTGGTTTCATAATGTTATTTTAAACCACTTGAGGTAATTACGTGGGTGTTTTCTGAAGGTTTCGAAAACATCTCTAACTGCGTCTTTGTGCTATGATTTTCGATTAAGATAATTGCTTTTTTTATGACACAAACAATTGAATTTTGATCTATTTCTCTATTATGAGAATGACGTAGAAATAAGTAAATAATAAATTAATATATAATATTAAAATTTTGTTTTAATCGTTAAAGGTACGTAAATAAGATAAAGATAAGGGCTTGTAGAATATAATGTAAAGATTACATAACGAAAACTCATTTGAGTTAAGATATTATAATTAATGGTAGTAAGTACTCTTTGTGTAGTCCTCCATATTCTAATGTATAGCAGTTAATTTTTTACTTAGAAGGGAAATGTTTTTACAGACATATGGGGTAAAGAGATAGATAAGTCATGTTCTTATCTGAATGACCAGCGTAGTGTATTGAACGACTTTAATTTAAAATGTAAACACTCTTACAATTCACATTTTTTGTAGAAAATTGTCGATTTATGAATAATATAATTTTTTAAGTTTTGTTGATATTCCAAAAACTGCTTCAATGATTTCGATACGGAATCATTTGAAAAATTTTGATTCGAACAAAAAAGTAAATACCAAAATAAGCTCGGGAGTTTTCAAAACTCTGGGAAAATAAACAAAATAAACATACAATCAAAAAATCGTTGAATTGATAAGCCCTCCCTCACTTTTTGAAATCAGACAAAAATCATTTTTTACATACACTGTAAAATAGATGTTCAGTGTCATTTTAGAAAAAAAAAACAGTTTTAAAGTAAGTAAATGAAAGCGGAGGTACACATACTCGTACACATCGTAAATTGAATTGTGTCCAGAAATCACTTATCCTTTCTACGGTTTTGTGTATTGCAAATTGGTAAATTAAGATGTTAGTGGCGAATAATAGAGCACAACAAAATTACAATGTCTTGCCTTCGAATATAATGGGAACTGGGACAAGCTTGAAATGTTGAATGCTATGTCACTGATATGGGTAAAATCGCAATTTTACACTGTCAACTGGAAGTCGTACGTGAGATATCTGCTCAATTGTTTGCAACATTTGCAACTACTAGCTGTCAGCTAGAATTTGCTGGAATGGCGGAATTTATTAAATACTATCAACACCCTGTGCAGTTCTTGTTTTCGTGACAAAGAATAGCCTACAGACATTTTTTAAAATTAAACTCTGTTGTGCCACTGCTGGACAAAGGTCTCCTCCAATTCTCTCCAATAAGTCCGGTCCTGAGCTTCCAGCGCCCGATCTTTCTTAAACGAGCTCGTCTCTCCTGCGCGTTGGAGGACGGCCCTGGGGTGAACTAGCCAATGCTGCCTACTCTGTAGTAACTCTGGCCCACCTATCGGGGCGCAATATACTTACAGGCTATTACATACTATAATCTAACTGTGTTCCAAATTTCAACTTGATCTGTTCAGCCGTTTCGACGTTATTAAGCAACAAACATTTAAACATTAACATGCGTTACATACTTACGTGATGTGAGACTTGTGACGATTGCATTGCAGTGCTAGGTAATGATTTGGACTCTGCATGTTCCAATAGCTCCATGACGCTGTGCTGTTATGCTGTATGTTGCTTTTTTTTTTTTAAATAAGGAGTGACGAGACGATCAGGACATGTGCCTGATGGTAAGCAACATGCCTGACACATAACAGCACAGTGACACGCAGCTATTGGAACACAAAGAGTCCAAATCATTACCTAGCACTGCACTGCGCTCGTCACCCAGAGATCTAAGATCTTATATCTCTAAGCCCTGTAATTTCTCTGGAAACATTGCCCTTCAAACCGGAACACAGTAATGTTTGCACATTACTGCTTGGCGGTAGAATAACTGGCAAAGGTGTGGTACTTCCCCAGGCGGACTACTTGCTTACCATCATACACATGATTTCTTCACCCCATCACTCTACTCTTTAAAAAGAAGGAAATAAACATAAGGAATTGTGTTATGCGATAGATCTGAAATCAGCATCCATTGACAGATTTCACTGATCGCGTAGTGAACACAACTTACGCAATATCTATTTACATGTCAGATAAATATTTAGAATAGACGTGGTAAAAAGAGAAAGATATTTTCCCTAGCTTGTGAATTTCCCACTTGTCGCAATATACCATTGTTGGGTTTGCAAGGTTTTTTAATTGGCACTTCTTACGTCATTTCCGGTCAAATGAGCTGTCGTTAATGAGAAGTGACGTGATATATAGACATAGAAATTGCTTTCACGTAATTGTTCATGTTTGTGTAGTATTTCATTTTTAGTTAAACTTTTATATAACTTGTGAATTTGCAAATGTCAAAAATGACTGGCTGTTAGTTTTGTCACTACCCATTGTTAAAAAAATTAGGTTGATCGTCCACTGCAGAAATGCGAATACTTACCGTATTTCAAAATCTAAGATTAAAGGAACATAAAACTTGTTTAATTTAGGAGCACAGACAAATCGGTATAAAATATTTCGGTGTTTGTGATTTCATAAATACAATTTTTCTATTTTTTGTAACAGAATGAGCAAGGTATACGCCGAGTAGCAAGCAAAACGCTTGACTATACCAGAACAGTGACATGCTATTTTGTCATGCAAAGATCAAGTAGTCCCTAGTAGTAAGTAACTAGAGCTACTGCGCTCGTCGCCCATAGATGATTTATCTATTTTACTATGTAATTTCTCTGAAAACATTGCCCTTTAAACAAGAACTGAGGAATGTAGCAAATTAATACTTGACGGTAGATATCTGGTAGAGATGTGATGCTTTCCCTGGAAAACTCTGGAAAGAGCCCTACCAAACGGTGGAAAGCGGTGCTATAAATTAAAAGAAAAATCAGCAACACTACACATCCCTGTCCGTACTCACTTGTACCGCGCAACTTTCACCCAACTTGGTTAAACAGCATCGCTCGGTATCTTCACATCATTCCTAGTACAGGTGGACGCGAATCCTAAACTGAAATGTAATACTTAGCTGAACTATAACAGAGTAAGTACAACAGCGAGGTGATTCCGAATATCTCTTAGAATACTATTGTTTCGGAAACTCTTTTACATACAAGTACAGTTAGTACGAGTGTAAGTTATTCTTACATCGAGCCTCGTAACGTGCAATACGTGTTATAATACCAGTTGCTATTGTTTGCATGTGAGTGAATTTTGCCTATTCAATGATATATGCTACTATTCAGATTGCGTAAATTTAGCAAACTGTTCTTGGGTTTAAGTTAAGACGTTATGGCGTTAAAATTTACAATATTTTTGGCTAAAATTTCATTATCTATATTAGTAATTTCGTCAAGGGGTACGATAGACTTGATCGATACCTTATATGAAACACAAAACATAAAAAAAATATTGATTTTGAGTCGACAACATAAGTCCACGAAATTCGGATTATGGAGAATTTCGTTCAATTCTGACGGTACTGACAAACAAACCGCAGTCGTAGTGTTCTCATTGTATTTTAGTTTTATTAGTTCTAAAACGAGATTGAGTTTTTATAATTTTTTCCGAGCTCTTGGTCGACGCGATTGGGCGTTTTTTGTAAGAAATTCTCCATGCTGGCTCAATGCTAGATAAAAGTATGTTCCTTGAGTGTCTTCTACTTTTTTCGTTTTACATAAAATAGACAGATCATCCACGTAAAATAAATTGAGAGTCTATAAAATTGCAATTTTTCTAAAAAATCTCAATAAAATAAATTGCGAGTCTATAAAACTGTTAATAATTAAATTTAGTGAGATTTCTGTAATAGTATTACTGTAGTGCATGAACGTATTTACGCGTATTCTAGCACTAGTGGTCCGTCCCGGCTTCGCCCGTAGTACATAATATATAGCCTATGGGATCACGTATATATTCAACGATGAAAGGATTTTTAAAATCGGCCTCTGTAGTTGCCGAGATTAGCGCGTTCAAACAAAAAACCTCTTCAGCTTTATAATATTAGTATTGATTTCCAACCGCTGGCTCTTTTCTTTGGTACCACCAGCTATTTCCCACGGAGTGATCACCTTGGACCACACAATGTAGCCGAATTATTTGATTGTTTCCGAGACTGTCTGTTGGTACTCCGAATTACTCCGAATTCGGTTCTGAAGGTTGGCACCACGGCTCCAGCTGATTGTGGGAAAAGTAACAACGTGGACACTCAATTTGTTAGCAGGGTATTAAATGATGCAATTGTAAATATCCCAATAATCGTTATATCATACTTAACATGCCCTTTAAAATAACATACTATTTTAAGCTATCACATTTGTTAATTACAGTAGTAGGTATTTTTAATTATGAGGAGATTTCCTACTGTAGTTTTATGGTGCAGCAAGTGCCCGAAATTTATCCTACGTTTTTAAGTTCGAAACTCTTCCAAAATTCGACTCGACCAATTTTTATATTTATACTAGCAGTAAGTACAACAGGGGCTTACCCGCGCCGTTGCCGTTAAAGTAGCGATTACACGACACGATTCGTGCACTAAAGGCTTGTTCGCACTAGGCTAGTAATTTAGCCTAGTGGCGAGTAATTTAGCAACTAAACGTGTATGAACAGTGAAAATTTAGTCGAGTAATTTAGGAAGTGATTTAGTCGAGTCAATCCATTTTGTTATATTTTCAACGGGCGAGTAGCACCCCCCACCACGCGTTCGTTGCGAGCGGTGCGCTCATTGGCTCGCCGATTAAACAGGTTCGAACTTGTCGAATTTGTCTGGAGAGAAAAATAACTTCAAACAAATGCGTTGTAGGATCTTCATGTTGCGAAACGCTACTCACTTGTGAACTGTACTAAAGCACGGTGCGAACGATTTTTGAATAGTAGCGAGTATTTTAGCTACTAAATTACTCTCTACTAGACTAATTTGCTAGCCTAATGCGAACAAGCCTTAAGTCCCTAAAGGCTTGTTCGCATTAGGCTAGTAATTTAGCCTAGTGGCGAGTAATTTAGCAACTAAACGTGTATGAACAGTGAAAATTTAGTCGAGTAGTTTAGGAAGTGATTTAGTCGAGTTAATCCATTTCGTTCTATTTTCAACGGGCGAGTAGCACCCCCCACCACGCATTCGTTGCGAGCGGTGCGCTCATTGGCTCGCCGATTAAACAGGTTCGAACTTGTCGAATTAGTCTGGAGAGAAAAATAACTTCAAACAATTTTCCATATACGAAATTGTCTGTGGAATAACTTATTTTATTGATCTCACAAATTTCGTCATTCACCTCTTCTAAAATAGCCATTACGATTCGATAAGATTAGCTTATACATTCATTTATTTTATTGCGTTGTAGGATCTTCATGTTGCGAACCGCTACTCACTTGTGAACTGTACTAAAGCACGTTGCGAACGATTTTTGAATAGTAGCGAGTATTTTAGCTACTAAATTACTCTCTACTAGACTAATTTGCTAGCCTAATGCGAACAAGCCTTAAGTCCCGATGGATTGGGTGGTGTAATCGCTGTTAGGCAGTTAGTGTGACTAAATCGGGCGATCGAGAGTGCCCGACCGCCCTAACTCCCTAAGTCCCGATGAATCGTGTCGTCTAATCGCTGTTTAACCACTGTGATAAAAAGACAACTCCAATCTCGTCTTAGTTTTTTAAATTTTAAAGTGGCGCTCTTTGACATATCAACAGAAGCGTAACTATATACCTTGGGGCCCGTGGCAAATTCTTTTGACGGGGCCCTATTAAATAAATGTATATCATTAGTTAGTTGTTCTTAGTTTATTTTTAATTACTCACTAAAGTAGTTACCCAACACTAATCCTTAAAAAATACAACTCAGGTGCAATGTTAAAAAATATTTCTGCGCTTGCTGTCTTTTGTGCCGGGTCCTCTTGGGCCGGGGGCCCGTGGCATTTTGCCAGCCCTGCCACCTTATAGTTACGCCACTGCATATCAATATAAAAATCATTTAAAGAAGTTTTGACATATCTGTGTTCCGGTTTGAAGGGCAATGTTTCTTGAGAAATTGCAGGGCTTAGAGATATAATATCTTAGATCTCTGGGTGACCAGCGCAGTGCAGCAGTGCTAGGCAATGATTTGGACTCTTCATATCCCAATAGCTGCATGCCACTGCGCTGTTATGTGGCAGGCATGTTGCTTACCATCAGGCACATGTCATGTTCGTCTCGTCACTTTTAATTTAAAAAAATCCTTGCCTAAAAAAAAAGCATTGATATATAATTCTTACTGGGAGTGCAACGTTTATGGAATCACATAGTGCCATAGAAAATATTGACTGATAAAGATTAGGTACACAGCCGATTATCCTCAAACGGGAGAGTTCAACAAACTGTTACTATTTAATTCACAAAGACAGTTCAGCATGATTGATTTACAAACAAATCGAGTTTTATAATAAATCACAACGCATTAAGCCTTTCAATCTGTCTGTTTGTCCCAGTAACCTTTCACACGGACTCTCCCTAGGCTTTTACATAATAAGTAGATACGCATATAAAAGGTATTTAAAGCTACCTACATACGATCGCCGAATAAACGTAGAATAACACGTAACAAACACGTAATGCCTCCTACCTCTTTATTTGCGAACTCCTAAAGAGGTAATGCCAAAGGTAACCAAATATAATTTTTGTACAAGATTGGTCAAAAAGAGTACTCTGATTGATTCACCGATAGGGGTCAAATGTTTGTTAACGTTTTACTAAAAATAAGAAAAAAACGTTAATTCTTAAATTGAATTGTTTTGAAATTGCAAATTACTATATTTTCAGTTCAATTAATTACATTCAAATGAGAGATTGATTTTCTAGCACCACAGCGTCCACTTCCATAAACATAAATAGATATTAAATAATTAAGTAAATAGTTAATATTCCACCAATTTTTCTCTGGCAACATAGCGGACAAATTCAAACGTAACTATTATGAGCTTTGTGAATACTACAATAAGACCTATATACAAATATACATCAATCAATTGATTATCATAGATTACTCTTGGTAAAAAAATACCATCGCAGTTGCATACCGCTTCTGACAAAACAGTTATCAATTTTTTTCTCAAACGAAAAAACAGATAAACCGAGATGAAGTAAAATTTTGTAATACGGGTGTTATTCTGAAGCCCAGTTAGTATCAACTTCAACCCACTATCACCCACTATCTATCATGACATGACCAACGTCATAAGTAAAATAATGTTTATGCTAAAACAGAACTAGTATTTGAAATGCATGTACAATAGTGAAATAGTTAATAAAGCACACCCGCCAAAGGTATACTGATGTACATTTGCTTTAATATTTATAAGATCTATTTTACACAGTGCAGCAATAAATACATTCTTATTTTCGGTCTCTCTTCATGGTACGCCACTTATCTCAATCACATTATCATACCTTTTTCGAGTAACCCTTTGCAGTTGTAATAAAATCAGATGCGCAAGCGCTGACCGCTGGCCGAAGATCAATGGCCACCCGATACGGGGACTTTCACTCGTGACGGCCATTCATAGCGAGGTTGCGGTGAACTGTAGTAAATGTGTATTCAAAGATGCCTGCTAAAGTATTGGGTCAATTTTACTTTTCGCGAGGTCAATAAAACAAAGTCATAATTTATCTCGTGGCCGTATTGAGGACCAATCGGGTGGCTTTCAATTAAGACACGGAATCTCGTGAAGTCAAAGAAATTTAACTTAAAAAACCTAGGTTCTTTAAATTGTGTTGTGAAAAGTGACATTAAAATAGCTAAAACATCTTATAAATCAGAGTGACGTATTTTAAACACAGGGAATCTCTCCGGTTTGTTGTTTCTTTTGCTAGACTCATGTTTTACCTAACGAGAAACATACAATTGGGCAGAGTATTCCAAAGTCTAGCAGCGCGTGTGAGAAACGTAGAATCTAATCATTTAATACGAATCTTAGGAATATCTACACTGTACCGATGATGCTTGAGTCTAGTTTTAATTTTTGCTATATTTTCTTTACACCAAAACTTAAATAAATTGTGCAAAAATCTCGTCTTATCTCTTTCTTTTTAATTTGTGGTCTCTTTCAGTTAGTATTTTTTCACAAACATCGAATTTCTAAACCCACTAACTAGACTTGGCCCAAAATTTGGACACCTATGTAGCTCGCGTAAGATAAAAAAATAAGTTTACGCGTCTGCATTTCGAAGTGTGTTCAGAGCTGATCGACATGATTCCATTTTGCCCTTTTTTCTGTCGGACTGTGTCATCGCTTAACAGTACTCCATTGAAAACCTATCATTGTAAAAAATATATAAAGCAGTCGGTGTTTTCGCTTATTCATGTTGATGCCATAATACAAATTTGGCGTAAAATACACCACTTTCAACTCAATGCGCTCTTTATAGACAATCCGATACGTTACGGTATATTAACGATATAATTTTATTAGTGTAAATGCATAATAATTCACAAAATCAACGTCAATTTATGTATCAAAGATTCGAATAGATAGCCCTAGCTGCTTCTTCGCAGTGTACTTAAAACACACACTTGCGTTATCTACGCAATAAAATCCCGGATCCGATGACTAAGCCCACGCGTGGGCGGCCACTTAACGCCGTTGTAATTGGTGGATATGTCCTTCCCTTGTTTATAGCCTAAAGGGAAACGGGACTTTAACGGGAATAGTGTTTATGGCCTTGTCCTGGGCGCTATAGGCCATACTTACTTGTCTTTGGGCTAGCGTGTGGACATGTTACAACTGATAAGATAAAGCTAGTTACGTCATGTTGGACATTGTGGTTCGGGATAATTTAGTGAGAGTCACTATACCTTACATTATTATTTATTCTTTTTGATTACGACAGACTAATAATCCTACGAGAGTATGTATGGATATTTGTTGTTTCTCATTCAAAACGCAAAAACTACTGAAGTGTTCTGAGTAATAGTCTCGAAAAACTCGGCAAATTTTCGGCAAATAACGGGACCCGTAAAAACGCGGGTGAAACCGGATGAATTTCAAATACTTGTATGGTACTGTAATATTGCAGGCGTGCATCTTACCAGCAGGCACATTTTCTGCTCGTTTCTACCAAATATCTCAAAAAAAGTTTTGATTTTTGCGCTTTCAATTTCAATGCCGTTTGCTGTAGTGTGCAGAAAAATTATATGCTACAACAGTAGACACATACCTGTTCAGTAAAATTGTAAAGTCAGTATAAATATACGGTTAGTTAAAAAAGCCGTGGTTGGCTACAATGTCTGATTTTACAATTGTAAGGTTGCAGATTCGAATCCCGGCACCTCTGATTATTTTTGCAATTGCGATGTAGTTTGGTATCACCACAGACTATAACAGTGAAGAACAACACCATGAATAAATCGAAATGTTCCAAGAAAGAAACCTTTGAGCACAAGTGTTATCCCCATGCTTGGTAAGCGCAGAGGATTACGATTAGGCAACGAGTCCCAGCAGTGGAAGAATTTAGTTGGCTGCATTTTTTTTTTAAGATGATGACAGCTGATGTCTTTTGGCCTCTAATGCCAAGCTTTGGGTTGCGTATGCTTCAAGTACAAACACAACAAGTACACGAAATACTTGAACCAAGCACACTGTAAAGATACTGAAATCACGAGTTAAACAGTAATAATGTTAAAGAAGTTAGTAGGTAGCGGCGGCGTCCACAAAGGCTTTAAGTGCCGCCGGTGTAGGCTTGCAAATGAAGCTCAAATAAAAACGATTCTCGCGGTAATGTCACACGTGTTAAAGATCACCACGCACTGGCAAATGCGAGCTTCCCACGAGATTTTATAAACATATTTACTTAAAGACAACTTTGAGAATAATTAAGTCGAAAGTTGAGTATATGATAACTTGAATAAACGGTCAGGTATCGTGTTTCCATGTCAACCAGAACGTAAAAAAAATATTCGTGTACTATTTAACAGGGAGACCCTTTATTAACAAAACTATATTACAATGACAACTAAACTGTAACTACTTCTATATGATAAGCATGTACCATGTAGTATTCGACTTACACTAAGCGCTTCTGCATTATCTATACACCAAAGCTCTAAAGATAATCAAGCCCACTTTAAGCCGGAGGCATATCCAGCATACTGGCAGCATTACCTCGCTGAACAAAAATGCGTTGGACCAAATAAACGCATAGCATTTTGGTCACGCGTCGCGTCGACAAAGAGCTCCGAAAGATGTTTGGTAATGAGATGAAATTGGTATAATTTAAGGAATTACGATGCGGTTACTGGCTACAATATTGGGTGACCAGATAAGCTTATATAAATATAAAATTGTTTATTTGTAGAAAACGTGTAAATGTCCACAAACATACTTTTTTTTTAACTTAATAGGTTCGCACTTGACCACCATCTCGCCTGATGTTAAGCGATGATGAGATCTACGATGGAGCGTGCTTACCTAGAAAAAACCGATTCACTCTCGATTTGAAGACACCAAGATTGTAACCATCAGGGAAAACCCACTCAGGCAACGCATTCCACAACCTAGACGTTCTTATCACAAACGTGGAGCCAAATCTCTTCGTTCGCGTTTTTGGAACATCAACCATGAAACGATGTCGCCCTTTTGTGGAACGAGAAGTCCGATAGAAGAAAGGGCAAACTAAATAGGTATCATAGAGGTGGTGACCGCATCATATTTATGTATGTTGTTTTCTGTTTCGGCGTACAAATTTAATCACAAAATGTAGAATGTATGTATAAAATTTAAATAAAATTGTAAACAAACCATTCTATAGAAACCTACAAATAAAACTAGCGTACGCGCTTTAGTCAATATACAGAAGTAGAAAGTATAATATGTAATGTTTATTATACTTTAAACCTATTTATTTCATAGTAAGTACGAGTAAGTAAGTAAGTAGTAAGTTTTACATTAGAAAGCTTTGCATTTTAGTTAATTGAAAATGTTTGTTATTTAAAAGATATATTAGAAAATTGCTAATTAGGTTTTTCACCCTTTTAAATGTTTTTACTTTCTTATGACTGGTATAATATGATATGTAAAATGTAACATCGACTAACATGTCTCAAATTGATGGTAATAAAGTATGGCTACCTAAATCATAATAGAAAAGCGTTCTTCAATGATTGTAGATTGTTTCATCAATTTGTAAGGATAGCGAAATTCCATTCGTTAGCAAACAAGTTATACAGCTTTGCCTTATTAACATTCACAAGAATTCTACCAGAACAGCCAAACGATCGTAAATGTAGAAATGAATGAAAGTTAGAAAAAGTGATGAATTAATTATTGAAAACATAAAAACCACTAAAAATCTTAGAAGACGCTTTTACATTGAATAAGTTCATTCGGTGAAAAAAGTGACCACTAACAGATTATAATTTTTGGCAAATTATTGACATCGAACGAGCATAAGCTCGCTCTTTGTACCTATGTAAAATTTCGATAATCTTACATAGATACGAGGTAACTTATTTTATGAGTGAATGTAGCCACATTCACCATTGTTTTCTGAGACTATTGATAACGATAACTATTTTTGACATGTTTTCACCACACATATTCACTATACTGATAAATATATAATAAATATACGAATTATTTATAATAAGTATGTATTTAAAACTATATAAGTATTATATCAGCTATCTGGCCGCCATAGTACAAGCTTTGCTTAGTTTGGGGTCAGATGGTGTTGTGTGTGAATTGTCCACCAATATTTATTTATTTATTACAAGAACAAAATTAAAAATTTTGATTAACCCCCGACTACCTCAGATTTGTTTTATCTGTACAACATTCTACTAGTCAAGCTCTTTCATTTGATACCCATATTAAGGGAGTTGCAAAAAAAAAAATGTATTTCGCCATTTTGTGGAAGCGGCCACCTTGAAATTGAAATTTGTCATAGTGCAATGTATTCCACTAGTCAAGCCCTTTCGTTTGATACCCATATTGAGGTAGTAGTGAAAAAATTATAAAATTCGCCATTTTGTGGTGGCGGCCATCTTGGATTTGATTTTTTGTAGTGTATTAGTATTCTACTAGTCAAGGCCTTTCATTTGATACCCATATTCAGGTAGGTTGTGAAGAAATATTTTGTCCGCCATTTTGTGGCGGCGGCGGCGGCCATCTTGAATCGATATTAACTAAACATAGCTAAGAACATCCGCACGGATATCAACTTTCAAATAAAAAAAATCGCATCGAAATCGGCCCATCCCTTTCAGCTCTACGGTGCCACAGACAGACACACACACAGACAGACAGACAGACAGACAGACAGACATCGACGTCAAACTTATAACACCCCTTTTTTTGGTCGGGGATTAAAAATCAATGGGGCGTTTTCAAGAAGCAAAAATACCTGTCAAAGTCAGTTCCCAATTTCACCGTAGGTGGCGCCACTGTTTTATTTTGTTTGAGAAATTTCACAAAAACCAACAATGGTGTCACTCTTGGCAATATTTAGAACTATCTTTGACAAGTATTTTTGCGTCTGGAAAACGCCTCATTGAATCGTTTTTTTTTTAACTGACTTTAAGGGGGTTTTCTTATTTTTGTTTTGTTGTTTACGCTAAAGCTCCGCCAATTGTGAATAAATTTTCATGGTTCTTTTTTGTTTGATAGATCAAAGTTCAGAAGTGATTCCATATAAATTTGATCGAAATCGGTGTGATTGTATTTGGAGTATGTACAAAAAAATTACTTTAATTTATCTGGTTGACATGGTGAGGATATTCCTATGAAACTTGGTTGAAACAAATTAGTAATCTAAATGTACCTATATTTTTCTAAATATCTTTGTTTAAATGGTATATCCCAGTCCTCCTTCGCTCCGAGTGGAAGGCATTCCTCGTGCGGAGCGATCTTTAATGGTGCTGGAATGCGGTCCCATTTCCGTCAGGTCGGCGCTGGCGTTATGAAAATCTTTGATAAACACACTTTATCTGTTACAAGCTACTGTGTCCTGTGGTTTTAAAATGTATGTATGCCCACTGCTTTGCTCGTGTCGAGAGGTCCAAAAAGTTGATTGCAACTTAACCTCTTTATGTTTATTCAAATATACAACCTTACGTGAGTGGTTCAATATTTTATTTTAATTTAGAACAATTTCAACAATTTAAACCATTAAAAAAAGGTCGAAATTATCTCGTGAAAGTTCACTTACCTAGAAAAACCGATTTCCTTTAGACTGCAAGATACTCAAATAGAATCCACCTGAAATCGCCACTCTGGCATCACATTCCAATGTTTAGATATTCTTATTCCGAAAGTGGAGTCAAACCTTTTCATCGCCTCATTAGAAAATCGCAATCGAAAATCACATTTACAATATTTTGTTTCTAAAATAATCTTTGACGAACAGATAACGTACATTTTCCATTTAATTGAATGAGTATAATTATCAGAGCTCGGGCATCGTTATTAGTGCGTAAGAATGAAATAACCTACTTCAATACTCACCTGCTTCACTTCTTGGAATTGTATTTTTGTAAGTGAGTTTTATAGTTCAGGTCGTAATCCTCTTGTTTACAAGCATTCAGAGCGGACAATGGAGTGGAGTTAAGCTTGAGTTTCCAAGAAAACTTGGGACTAACGGATACAGGGAGTCCACTAACTGTATAATGATAACTATCATACATTGACCTTCCAAAATAGTTTAGTGAAATGATCTAAGATACCTTACAATTCTTGTAAATAAATATGTACATTTATAATATAATCAGATCTCGAAAACAGCTCCAACGATTGTCATGTAATTTAGTAAGCAAAAATTTCGGGGCGATGAATCGCTAGGAAATGATCTAGCTAGGTAATTTTTTTTTAAAACGTCGGTTTATCCGTGTTTTCAAGAAATGAAAAATCTAGCTTAGCTCGGTCATCCAGGTACTTTTAATAACACATATGTAGATGTGAAAACATTGCTCTACGCCTCTGTTTGAACAATACTGCGTAAGAATAAATGCGTTAAAAAGTGCCTATGTCCAATTCCAGATCATAATTTAGCTGTGTCCCAGATAAATTATCCTTTTATGACAAATATAAGCTAAATTAAGGTCCTGTGACTTGAAGACAGGCAGATTAGATTCACCAGGAAATACCCATCCATTAAGTTTTTTTGTTGCGAACATTAAACTAATAGATTTTTCTTCTTTTCAGGTGAATTTCGTTACTTAAGCAACGCTGATTCGTACTACTTGACTCGCACTAGGTAAGTGTTGTAATTGTTAATAAAATATTTTTACATTTTAACACTAATTCTTGGAAGCATTGACAGCGCACTATACATACTCGTATATGTTTCCACTATTGGGGCTTGGTGCCTCGTCTCAAAAGGAGAGACAAGGCCTCAATCCAGCATGTTTACCAACTGTGAGATGGTGCATTTATATCCTCGAAATATATCTTTCTAGAAATTTTAGTATAAAAACTAACGTAGGTTTTACATATTTTGAATAAATACACGGGTAACTGGCGTTTGATACAGTCAGTCCAGTCCGACTCAAGTTTCGATCTCGTCCGGTGATCTTTTTCAAGGAGAGTGCGCGCTAGTGTTCGCAGCTTGTTCAGCACTCGGACGCGATCGAAACTTGAGATGGACTTGACTGACTATATCAAATGAAAGTTACCCGTGTATTTATTTGAAATCTTTCTAGAAACATTCTATTTCTTTACAATATTTTCTTTCTCTGCTAAAGTCAAAATAATAATGACGAACTTGCACGCGAAAAAATACTCACAGGAGTGAGCAGGGCTTGAACCGACCTCACGATTGTGCAATCGGATGTTCTTGCGACTATACCACGGCTTAGATTGTAATTTATCAAAATATTTTTTAAATATAATTTAAAGTCTTCTATGGGCTTCAAGTTCACGGAAATTAATATAAGTATTAATTGGAAATTACACTTCCTTTTCATTTCAATAATATTAATAATAATAAATATTGGTGGACAATTCTCACACAACACCAAAACTAAGCAAAGCTTGTGTGATGGCAGCCAGATAGCTGATATATTACTTATATAGTTTTAAATACATACTTATTATACATAGAAACACCCAGACACAGTGCAAACATTTGAATTCATCACACAAATATTTGCACTGGGTGGGGATCGAACCCACGACCCTTGGCTTCGCAGGCAGAGCTACTACCAACTAAGCTACTAGGTCAGTCAAATATTATTTTCGTAAGTTTGACAATTAAGTTTATTATTCATCTATTATTGCATTATTAACAACATTAAAGCCAGCTCTATAAAAGTACACATATAATACGTTCGTTTCTTGAACCCTAACCCTCCTTAAAAAATCGTCAAATGTATCCAAGATGACAAATCAATCTCATATTTATCAGTATATGAAGAACCTATCGAACATTAATATTTAATAAGAATTCCTAAGAGATGACAGATTTCTCCTAATAATATATTACTTCCATATCATCAAACCGCTTTCCCTAGAGAAAAATGTAAGGCAGCATGTCAAGCTACAAGAACCTCAATGCATTGCAATCAGCCATCACGCAGATCTGTGGTTATTGAGATGACTGCGCGAGCGCATGAACGGAACTGGGGTATATCATGGACGGATCCGGGATATTTGATCCGATTGGAATTATTACGTAAGCCTACAAGTGCTAAAATAGCATAGCAGCAAATATATTTTGTTGCATTGATAAGTTTAGACAGGACTTCAAATATCTTATTTCCGAATGAGAATGCAATTTAAAAAAAAAAGCAAATAGGCAAGGGTCCTAGCTTTATGGTAGCATTTTCGGCCTTTGATGTGCCTGTAGCAACTAAAAAAAACGTATTACATGTAGATTTTTTTTGTAGTTATAAAAAGTGAAGGAGTGAGCATGACGTGTGCTCAACGGTAAGCAGCACGTTTGCCCATAATGGCACACTGTCACGCAGCTATTGGAACATGAAGAGTCTAAATTATTACTTAGCACTGCACTACACTAACAGATATAAAATGATTTATTTCTTTGTCTTGTAATTAGCTGTTACCATTACTCTCAAACCTGAACATAGTTATGCTTGGACATTGCGCCTTGACGGCACACAGAAGGTGTGGTACTTCTCCAGGACTCTGCAAACGTTTCAACATTACATAATCTTGATAATCATAATATGATTTCTAATCTACTGGATAAAAATATGAGTAGTAATGATTACGCAAGAGAAGTTCACACAATTTGATCCCCACGTGAGGAGACAGGCCCATTTGCCCGTCTGCACTGGATGGCGTCACGTACGCATTCCGGACGGGTTCCCACGGGCGGCCAGGGTCCTAGCCCGGAGCAGGCGCCAGGCTTTAAAGGTATCCAGTGACGTCAGACCAGAGATGTAAAACTACGCAGAGTGTGATGTCAATATCAGAGCAGTCAAGGTTAAAAAGGGCGGTGGAATCAGTGCATCAGAACACTATTTTGGTGATCTCAGGTGTTCGTTACTGACTGCCATACTTTGTGCTAGGACCTCAAAGCGCATATTATCTATTCATTCTTGTTTGTGAACTTTACATATATTATATTTAAGTTCATAATATATGTAAAGTAAGTATAAGTTTATATAAGCGTAGGGTAAGCAGTGAATCTAAACAAATTTCACGTAAATGATACAAGTTTAGCATGAGTGTCAAAAAGTGTATTGATCGTTAATTATTATGTGTTATGAAATAATTTAAAATAACAATTTTAAGAAAGTCAAGACTTGTTTAAAATTATCATCATAAATGATCAAATATTATGGAATAGGGTCAACAATATCAACACTAATAACACTAACAATAACATAAAAAATATATAGTTGAATTTTTAAACATTAGTGATTTCAACTCATATCGAAAACAATAGTCAGGACTCAACCGACTTCTTTTTTTTTATAAAGAGTGCGGAAACGGACATGTCCTTGATGGTAAGTAACATGCCTGCCAAATAACAGCACAGTAGCATGCAGCTATTAGAACATGAAGAGTCCAAACCCCTCCCGAAGTTTTGGCAGTATTACGATAGCCGTGGGCACGAGAAGACTGAAGAAATTGCGGTCTCATTGGAATATAGGAAAAGAGATCTTTAAAGTCCTGTGTAATCTTATCAATGCAAAAAATATATTTCTGACCAGTTTCCAAAACCTTCAAAGTTACGTAAACAAACACTAACCAAGGCTCCGTCTCAAGTGCCAAATCTCGGATTCCGTTCTAGTTGAGGCAGCTCGTTACACGTATATCGAAAGAGCAGACAATAGCTCATTACCATGCGCGCACGCAGCCGCGACAGAAGCTGCGCCGTCGCGGTCCATTTCCGCGGACGAGCGGACTGCCGCGCGGCGGACGCTCGGGTTAGGATGCATCATTTTCGAACCGAGGGAGATCGAGGTGGGACGTTTCATTCTCGTTCTTTTCTACTCTAAATAATTACCTAGCTCCAGTATCCTGACGAAAAAAAAGAACAGTGGCGTTTGAGAAAGGAGTACCCACAGA
Source organism: Ectropis grisescens (assembly GCA_017562165.1). Taxonomy (NCBI): domain Eukaryota; kingdom Metazoa; phylum Arthropoda; class Insecta; order Lepidoptera; family Geometridae; genus Ectropis; species Ectropis grisescens. The sequence continues at coordinate 4,997,185 of CM029771.1, read as the reverse complement.
AGTTAACATTTGAACAATTATTCCTACTTATATTATTAATGTCAATGTTTGAATGTTTGTTGCTCAATCACGTCTTAACGTCTGCACGGATCGGGCTGAAATTAGGAACATACGAGTAGTTAGATTATAATGTATAATTATATAAAGCGGTGTTGTTAGCAGTAATGGTAATATCCTTTATCTATGTATGTATATCAAAAATGTCCAATAAAACTTAAAGAAGCTTAACTTCGAAAAAAAATTGGATTAGTACATTATGGTACAAGTGTGTAATGTTGGTGATTACCACTGAGGCGCCATTCAGAGGGGAAATTAGAACTTTATGAGATAAGTATGTTGAAAACATAAACGATTTTTATTTAGTGTAGGTAGTTCGCATTCTACCTAATTTAGTTTTGTTAAGACAGACAAATTTCATATTTTCATATATCTAATATAATAGTAGGAAGAAGAAAAGTTATAATAAATAGGGTGAATATAATGTTTTTTGCTCTTCACCTCATCGCCATCTCTTATAGCGTTAAGCGACTATTCGGTACAAAACAGAGCGCCTTTACCTAGAAAAAAAACGATAAGGTCAAGGTCTTAAGTCACACAGCCTTTGAATAGCAAAACGTAAGTTCCTTCCGAAACAGAACTGAAGTGTGTAAGGCGAGTCTCGCGCCATTACACAACCGGCTCAGTGCACAATGGCCACTGGAGGTTTCGTTACAATGTGTGAATTTAAACAGATTAGTGGAGCAGTAGTGGAGCCAACTGACTGTGACGAGCGGAGAACATCCTGAACAAATTGAGCTGATTCTAAAACATTGTGGACGCTGTTTAATTGGAATTACCTATTTTAATATGAAAACTAACGTGGTTATTACACATTTAAATAAATACTTTAACTCACGTTTGAGTCGGACAGGATATCAAACGTGAGTTACCCGTATATTTAAAATGGAATTACCTATGTTTTCATTTCTAGATTTTTACTTCTACCTTACTTTTTAGTGGTCTAAGTCGAGACCACGTGGGGAAATTTTATATATACTTACGGCACTTTTGCCCGTTATTCTACCGCCAAGGAGTAAAGTGCATCCCTGTACATCCCTGTGTTCCCGTTTGAATGACAATGCTTTTAGAGAAATTACAGGGCATAGAGACGGGTAAATCATCTTAATTCTGGGTGATAACCGCAGTGTAGTGTTAGGAAATGATTTGGAATTTTCATGTTTCAATAGCTGCATGACTAGGTCATTACGGCTTCATAAGTAGGTACCTAATACCAATCCTGACCAAATAAAACTAAATACTACTAATGTTATAAATGTCAATGTTTGGATGTTTGCACATTTGGATGTTTGTTGCTCAATCATGTCGTAACGTATGAACAAATTTGGTTCTAATTTGGAACTAGATTATAATCTCGAAGAACACAAAGACTACTTTTTATACCGGGAAAAATTCAGGAACGGTAACGACGCGGGTAGGAACTCGGGGCACTGCTAGTATATAATAATAATACATCTTTATTTCAGACTCAAGATCCATGTACAAAATGTCACTAATTAACATAATATCTAAGTGTAACAATTGTTTACATTATAATAAAAACAAAACACACATAAAATAGCCACCCATCGTCGGTACGTTCCACTCAGCAGCAATCTATCCGCTAACCCTTTGACAATAGCGTTATTACACGCGCTCACTCTGGACATGAAAGACGAATTCCGTTGAAACGCGTTGAATGTTTCAACTCAGCCTTAAAAAAACATCCCTGATGCGCTACAGTAACGTTTTAGGCCCATCAGGTGCCTAAAGATGTTATTATAAAGAAACAAACCAACTTCTCTCTTGTCTCAGCTTTACAAAAACTATCTCGCAAAGTCTTGGTTGGATATCGGTTTGAAAAATGTTGAAACATTTAATTAACAGGCCAGTAATCTGGTGTAGTCCATCCGCTGATCACAGGCGCAGGCGGCGGGCGCAAGCGGCGATGGCGGCTGTCGATGCGCCCGCGCCGGTATTTATCGCTTCCTCGCAGATTGCGCAGTTACCGCTAACGGACCACAATAACTACTGCAGATCCTAGATACTAGCGGAATGGGACTTATAGCTGAAACAAAGGAATTATGGTTTCTATGTTTCCTATAACACATAATTCATATTATCTCTACCTATTTCTAACAGACTTCGAAAAAGGAGGTTGCTACGAGTAGGTATATTGTTTTTCATCCCACCAGCTCTGCTCGGAAAGAGTACTTTTGCTCCTCGATATCAGGGCGCAAAAGTCGTTTTTACCCTCTAGAGGTTAAAGTAAATTTGAATTCAGAATATCGCGCGTTCTGAGGTTTTGAATTCAAAACATAATTCAACGTATTTATTTCTACCTCCTTGGTGCCGAATGCATCATACATTTTTTTTAATATGTTAAAAACTCAACCTCGGAACCTCCTTGGTGTACTTACTTTTTTTTAATTTGCTTAGCGCGAAATCATTTAAAAATTTGCATTTAGTCATTTCCTCGCTGAGGTGGAATGAAAAGTTACGTGTTGCACTCGAGTGCAAAGATTTTTCACCTTGTGCTCTTTTGATTCACTTGCTACGCTCAGGATTCCACTCGCTGCGCTCGTGATTCAATTTTAGAATCCTGAGCTTGCTCGGTCATCAAAATTGATCACGCGGTTAAAAATCAACTTTGCACTCTTGTATAACAAATAACTATTGTATGTACCTACAAAATAAAATATATGTTACGCGATAGATCCGCCAATTGTGAATCGATTGGGTGTTTTTTTTTTGTTTGGCAGATAATATTTGTAGGTGGTCCCAGAGTAAATCAATCTAATTGATAATCTAAATAATAATCATTTAGATTTTTGTGGGGTACCATATACATTTTATCGAAAGTGCAAAAGTGTAGCGTTTTTTTTAAATATGTATAAAAATCTAAAATTTAAATTCATGTATGTAGTAGATGACTTACGAAATTTGATGGAGTGTCTGAATTTAGTTTCAAATTGAAGTCAGTTTTTTTTAAAGTAAATTACATGATTTATATTTTAGGCCTATCTCTTTATTTTTGACTAGTTTTCGCTCGCGGCTTCGTTCACATTGAAGTATCGCATGTTAATTCTAATAAGTACCACCAAGTATACTATATGTGTTAAGTAGTCTTCGCTTGTAAGCGTAACAAACAAACTTACATTCACATTTTTATATAATATCAATAGGATGTGCAACATCTTTCCTCTCAGTTTTGTTCTAGGAGTGATTCGTAAAAAGGACGAAAATGGGTTACATATGTACACGTAACAGAAAGTCCAGATGGATACATCTCTAACTTCAGACTTCGTGATTAAGTAAGTACTTCCTGGATCATATACTCTCTTTGGTATGAGTATATGGTTGCCGCAACATTATCTATATTTTAATCTGATACACACCAGAAAATCAATCTCATTTAATATTTTACGATAGAAAATGGAAAGCAGAAATCGAAAGTGAATCCGTAGTTCAAAAAGGTTCATTTGAACTAGACTTGCGAGCGCAGACCTTATTATAATCTCTACTAAACGTAGTACATTTTTACAACTAGAAAGCTAATGAAAGTGGTTGTTGCCATTGATATGTAGCACTAAGTTTTTCAATTTACAAGTTTTACTGTTTTATGCTTTAACTCATCGAGAGAAAGTTGAAATTGATGTTGTATTAGATGGAGCTGCTTTAGTGTGGTTATGGGTGGATATCGCGAAATGTATGGGAGTGTCCGACACTAGTTGTGTGGGATAACGTTTTGTAATAGCTGTTGTAATTTTATTATGAAAGTCGATAGCTTTCCTCGGACTTGTTTCTGCGATTAGTCATAGTTTGTGGACCGACTCGTTTAGGGGGCAAAGCTCTGTGAGAGTGGCTGATCTAACAATGATAAATCTTACAATTTTATGCTGCGAGTCTGATTTATCTACATTATCGTCTGAAGTAGTCATCCTGCTTAGTTCTGTGGATAAAATATATTTTATTATGCACACAGAAGAAAATATACCTACAATGAATACGTAACAGACAATGATCAAAAGCCCCTAAAGTGCCTAAAATTTACACTCGTGGATAGGGCTTAAATCCTCTAAACACGCGCCCTAAAATCAGAGGAAATTACGTAAAACTAGTGGCATACAACGCACCATAAATCACCAATCATATGGTGCGATGTAGGCTCCTCCCCACTAACTTTACGTCATTTCCTCTGATTTTAGGACTCGTGTGTGAAGCGTTTTAGAGAGAGAGAGCGGCATGAGAGAGGCCTATGTTCGGCTTCTAATGATGATAAATAAATATTGGTGGACAATTCACACACAATATAATTGATGATAGTCGTGGTGATCTAGTGATCATTAAGTTTACCCGTGTACAATTGTATATGGCACAGATAACTGTGCCCAAATATCAGTAAATCATCTCATAGAGTAACCGCGATACACGTTATTTAATTAACAACAAACGATGAAACAACGGCAGTGACAAAATTGTGGCGAAAAACAAAACTCCATATTGTTGGTGAAAGCGATTTTGATATAAGTTGACTGGGAAATATTAAAAACTAAGAATTACGTTATTCGTCATTAAAATTGAATCTTAATGATCCAGAAACCAGTTTATCAAACAGGTGTATGTGTAAATGATCCTACTATGCGTAGATTTGTCTATCTTGCATCTCGCACTGGTTAGGCCTGACTCATACTGAGACGAAAACATCACTTTTACCATACCTAACGGCATATAAAGAAACTTGTCTATGCTGTCTCTTTGAGTTCTTTTGACGTCGTAGATGTCGAAAATGTCTAATATCGACTTTACTCATACTATGAATTTACCCAAAAAAATTACAAGTTTCTAGGTAGAGTAAATTTTGGGCAAATGCTTGGTTACTTCTTTTAGCATTTGGTCACGTTGAAATGGTTTACTACCTCTAAGATAAGACAGTTCTTACTATGTTTACTCTCTATTATTACTCTTATACTGTAAAATATTAGAGTCTAATAACAGAGAGTGAATCGGTTTCTTCTAGGTAAACACGCTCCATCGTAGATCCCATCGTCGCTTAACATCAGGCGAGATGGCGGTTAAGTGTAAACATATAAAAGTTAAAAAAAAGTCTAATCTTAGAACAGCATTGGCAGGTTAACTGTTACCTGCCAAGTGAAGTTTGTAAGTAAATAATTTGATTCTGACCATCATCCAGATAAAGGTAACTAAACAAATGTTAGTTTTCTGTCGATATTTCAAAAACCACCTCTCTGAGTTCGATAAAATTTACATGGGACCATGTAAACTATGACCTACCAAACAAACAAAAAAACACCATTAAAATCGATTCACAATTGGCGGAGCTATCAGGTAACATTAAGAAAACATACAAACAAATTGAGAACCTTCTCCTTTTTAGGAAGTCGATTAAAAAATAAAAGTGTATTTCACGTCCTATATTTATTTCACCTTTTTCATCCTACGGTTGCCTAGAAGATATCGGTCTTAGAGATATAGTAACTCTGTATCCACTTTTTTCACATTTTTAGAGTAATAAAGTAAGTCCTTCTGTTTATCTATGTTTGTGGCCCGGTGTACAGCCAGCGTTACAACAGAGTGTAGGTCACCGGCTAGAGTGAGATATGGTAATCTCGCGCGCAAGGTTGCGCCGGCGCAGGCCGATCTCGCGTTGCAAGTGGGGCCTCACTGGGTACGAACCCATGTCTAGATATCAATAACAATTTCAAGAAATTGTTGCTCGGATAAAAACTCAAGGGCTTGAGTTAATTTAGTAAACTTTACAACGAATTCATAATTTTTAATTTCGAAAAATTTAGCAAAGAATTCATAATTTTAATTTCGAAAAATTTGTTCATGATGCTCACCTTATTTGGTTATATTTTCTATGAATAATGTTATTGAAAATTATTTTTAACTATTTGACTATGTATACAAGTATTCGTATACCTAGTTGCAATTTTTATATCTATAGCTTGTATGCAATGTCTGACATGTAAATGATATATGAATAAATGAATATGAATTAACAGTAAGCTTTTCTACTAGTGCGACAGTGCCTTATTGTTAAATGCGATCTCTTTCAGTCAACCTTAGTCAATTAACGCGAAAGTGTGACATGTTCAAGCACCGTCGGAATTCCGCGAAATGTCTCGAAGTTTGAGCGGCACACGTGCTGCACTCGCGTGTCGAAGCGTCAGAATTAACGCGCGACTTCAGCGCCTTACTTTCGATTTTACTAAATATATTTCCTACAACTTTATGTTTTCTCCGTAAAGCGAGTTAAGAGTTAAACGGAGAAACTGATCGCTTTATCACAACCACAGCTCTTAGTGATGACGAGGCGATAATCGCTACCATAAGTTTCGCTTACGCTTCGCGCGTGGTCAATGTACATACGTACATAGTACATACGACATAGTACATACGTACATAGTACATACGACATAGTACATACGTATATAGTACATACGTACATAGTACATACGTACATAGTACATAAGTACTTAGTACATACATACTTATAATAATAAACACATACGAAGTACTGTCAATCGAATTTTAGATCGGTGCTGTGCTGGAGATGCGCTACTAAACTTTTTTTTTACATTTATTGGTTTACACTTCACCGCCATGTCGCCTGATGTTAAACGATGACGCGGTCTACGATGGAGCGTGTTTACCTAGAAGAAACCGATTCACTCTCGATTTGAAGACACAATGATCCTAATACAAACTTACTGAATTTACGTACATAACGTTTAATCAGGCGAGCCGTTTTAAAAGAGTACGGACGCAACATTGTTCTACGACGTTTTATAATCATACTAAAGTTTCATGTGAATATTTGGGTGTTTGTTGAATTACATCGGAGCATCTGAAAGTATTGGGCGGTAGTTTGGAACGCAGCTAGTTTAGTCTGGAATAAATAACACAGGTGACTTTTCATTGCGGGAAAAAACAAGATCAGGAACTACGCAGGATACACTGCAGGGCACTGCTAGTGAATTATATGTTAGTAAATAATTATATCTACCATGATTTTTTTTAAACTAAATCAGCTTCCGGTAAAGATAATAGTTTCCATCTAAGCAATTTCTCAACAACACCATCAGGGTTTCCGGTAATAATTTCCAGTTTAAATCAGCTTACAGAACTGAAGCTTATATTACAGAAATGAAGCTGATTTAAACTGTAACACTACAACCTGACTATCATTTAGTCAGCCAAATAAATACATTTTGTTGGATGTTCCCCACAGTGCTAACTGGCCCGATGCAAATTATTGTTAGGTATTTGTGGTTCTTACATAAATATTTATGTCCCTGTAAGGGCAAAACAAATGTGGTAACGAAAAGTTCCAATGTCTATTTTGTCAAAATTGTCATTACATTAGATCTCCAATAGATATACAAAACTTGTCAATTGTAGTATCATTTAGTTCCTAATATAATAGTCTTGAGATATCAAGTGTAATGGTATTTTCATCTAAATATTTCATATCATTATAGGTTTATTATTATATATTTTTACAGGCATTGAGTTTGAGTGGGCCAGCATTATACACTTCTAATAGTGATTTAGCCCCAAACTGCGTAATGCTTACATGTATTAGGATACCATGCCTGTAAATGAATGAAAAATCTACTTTAAAATGTCGTAATTTGGGTAATGACTGCTTATGTCAATATTTCAATCCCACGCTTAGTTGACAACTGTATCTAGAAAGCGAAAACGTCCAATACTTTACTCTGTCCGTAGGCCTCCGGGCAAATATTTCGCTTTCTAGCATTGTCAATACGGGTAATTTGGTTTGAACAAGATCATCTTTGTTTAGATCGGGCCGGTTGCGTCACGGAACACAATGCTTTCGCTGCTATATTTCACTGTTTGGAATTAAATATTCTGCAATGAAGTAATAGAAAGTGGCTCTCAAAGAAAACAAACGTTGAAGGGTGATGGTTTACGACCAGCGAGTATACTGGTCGGTTTATCTCTGTCATAACCGCTCATTTATGTCTTTAGATAAGTGGATAATAAGGACTTAGGTGACAAAATCACATATCTTTATGAATCATTTTCGCCAAGAAATTGTGATATTACTGATATGTTCCAAGAACCTTAATAAACACTTTATAAGGAGTTGTTACACTCACCAACTCCCTCTTGACCAAAGTGGTGAATGAAAGCCGAAAAATGCTACTAGACCCTAAAGTGGTAAAATAAGAGTTGTCAACTAACTAACTAAGGGATTGAAATATTGACATAAACTGTCTTTACCTAAATGATATTATATTAAATATTACAATTAAGTAGATTTATATGGTTTATTGTATAAACATAGTAATACTGACATTGTAATTACTACATAACAGTAAATCTGTTTGGATAACAGAATGTACCAATACTAGATATTTGTCATTCTTTCATGCAAAAAATACTAAGTACTTTTTTATATCGGTAAAATTGTAGTAAGACTACAACTACACGGGTAAAATGGCGGTGCGGGTGCAAATTAATAGAAAATAAGTGTTACAAAACGTATGAAGAACCTAAATTTATCACCGTGGAGCTTTATCTGTTATAATGATAACGTCAATAAACTAACTTTTTGCCTTATCCTTTTTCAATAAGATTGAGAAGTGTCAAAGCCATTAATTAATCATTATTTTCCGTATTTTCGCGAAGTTCCTGATATTAAGTAACATTGAACTTGGAGTTACTGAAAAGTTGTTGATTTGGAATTACAAAAGTCATTAAATGGATAGACGTATCATCATACATTATTCTTTAATTCATCGTGGGGAAAGTTGAGTTTGACATTTTTGATAAAGGTGGGTCAGTTTAAGCCAGTTCTATAACACAACGCAGTGAGTAAAGCACTTATGGCTGATAGTAGGGCATGTGGTTTAAATGTGAAGGTTGGGGCATTTCACGACCTGCCCTGCCCAGCGTGTTTATCGAGGACCGTAGTAGGGCGGGGCAAACAAAACTTCACAAGGAATTTGAGAAATTCGATTGTGGCATACCGCAGTCATGCAGCCCTTGTAAAATTCATTGTTTGAAGGTAAATTGTCATTTCTTTGAGAGGTTTGGCTGTACCAAAATATTGACACATTTAGCACGGTAACTAACACAGAAATACTTTTCAAATTTCCATATCGTAAGGTGTTCATTTCTAAAACAAATATCAGAGACAAAAAAAATGAAATTTTACTACTATTTATTCTACATCGCTTGTTTCACAACTTTTTACTTTAATTTTATTAACACTATCCTATCTCACCCCAAACTAAGCAAAGCATAGTACAAGCTTTGCTTAGTTTGGGGTCAGGCGTCCAGAAAGCTGATGTAATACTTATGTAGTTGTAAATACATACTTATTATCCATAGAAATACCCAAACACAGAATAGTTATTTGAATTCATCATATGTAGATTTATTTGCACTGGCTGGGAATCGAACCCTCGGTTTCTCAGGCAGAGTCCACCAACTAAGTCACAAGGCCAGTTTCAATTTACTTTTAAGCGAATGTAAAAAAGGAGGCGGTTTTCAATGTAGTTATAGGTTTTTACGAGTTAATAAATGTTACCTGACACCTCTGCCAATTGTGAATCGCATTTAAAGATTGAGTTAAATTTTAACTTGAAGTGTTTTTTTATTACAAACACATTGATTATCAATAAAACATTTTCAAAAGTGTTGTGGCATTTTGTCGTCTACGTTTGAAATATTTGTTCATAGTTTTCGATAAATAGAGTTTAACAACGTGCTAGTTTTTAGAAGTGAGCTCTGTTGTCGATACAATTACAAAACAATCAATATTGGTTCAGTAAACATTTCATTTTATGTGTGTGTTTAGGATATCGGGCGAGACATCAATGGAGTCGATAAAGACTGAGTATTACGATAACATCACACATGAGACATGTTATTGTTACGGTATGTTAGTTTTCAAAACAAAATGACCAGAAAATTTAAATTTATATCAGCCACTTAGATTTACGCTGCATTTAATTCTAAATAACTTATCGTTCTCACCAAGTTAGTGGAAGGCTCTATGTTACAGGAGCCTCATTTTATTTATATGGATCATTGAAACCAATAACATATTTTTAAGAAATACTTCAAATATTCATAATAATGTAAAGCAATCGTTTTTTCTGAAAATAAAATGCAAAACATTATACAAATTACCTAATTAATGTACAAATTGAAGATTTATTTGTTACCAGCAAGCATCTTATAAATAATGAAAATAAGCCAAACAAGTGCGTTTGTAGTGGTAGGACTCCTAGCAGAGTCCGCCTGGGGAAGCCACACCTTTGCCAGTTATTCTACCGCCAAACAGTAATGTAAAAACATTACTGTGTTCCGGTTTGAAGGGCAATATTTCCAGAGAAATTACAGGGAGTAGAGATATAACATCTTAACATCTCTTAGATCTCTGGGTGATGAGCGCAATGCAGTGCTACGTAATGATTTGGACTCTTCATGTTCAAAAGCTGCGTGTCACTGTGCTGTTATGTGGCAGGCATGTTGCTTACAGGCACATGCCCTGCTCGTCTCGTCACTTCTTATTTAAAAAAAAACTTGTTTTGGCGATCCTTTAACTGTCCAATAAATTCATTTAAACTAACCATTCCCAAGTATACATTTCCGGTATTCGGGTGTTGGCTATAGGTCAACAGCAGATTGTCAACAATACACCATGATTACTGAACAGTGTCCGTGAAAGCGCCGCTCCTCACTAAGTACTACACCATGGAACAGTTAGTGACAAAATTGATGGCACGTTTGACCAAACTGTTGGTCTAGAATTCTATAATATGTTATTGAATTAATTCAAATTCAAAACTTTATTTGCCACTAAGTGTACATTATGGTCTTATAATAATAATCGGTATCTTACAACTTAGTCGCCCTTTACGGGGCATTGCAAAAGTTACAAAAGCGTACAGTAAGTATGTTAATGGTAACTACAAGAGAGCTTTGTACATTAAAACACTATGACTAATAAAATATGAGTAATTATTGGAATAACTTAACACATTATTTTTTATAATTAAACTAATGTTAATAATACGAGAAGTTATGACACCTTTCATTCAAATATCTATGAAAGTTTATGGTAGTATTGTCTTGATAGTTTGATGGAAATGCGTAGCTGTGTTATGATTCTACTCCTACAAATATTATAATTGTCAAAGTTTGGATGTTTGAAAGAATCAGGTTAAAGTATGGAATGAAATTAAATTATAGCCTGAAATAGCACGTACGCTTTTATCATCGTCACTTTTTATCACATGCAAATAACGAGAACGGGTTTACGCGGGTAAAACCGTGGAGTGCTGCTAGTATTATATACTTATATTTGATAGGTTTTTGTTACACCTATTTTTATGTAGTGGTGATTTTTTCTTTTGAGAATAATGCAATTTCGTGACCGTAAATTTTCTTTTCCTTTTGAACTTTTACTGACGCAACTAAATTATAATGAAGAGTATAACCTAACTGGTTAATAGACTACTATGGCTATTTAAATTAGCCAGAGACCGATGAAAGTGTAGAGATATGTTTTTTAACTGCTGTATTCCCACAGAAATTACATTAATCTTGATCTCAGTAGACCTGGTTTGGACAATCTGTAAGATACAGAGACGTTTATCGATATAAATGTCACTGTAAACTTGTATCTAAATACCGTCAGATCAGATAATCTAACGACGTCAGATTATAATCTAACGACGTCAGATTATAAACTAAACTAACCCACCGTCGGATTATGGCTCACGCGTTAGATAATCTCACGGCGAAAACAATTTTGCGGTGACATACCATACAAAACTTTACTAAAATAGCAGATAAAAGGATATACGAGTATACCTACCTGCCAATAAATATATATCTGTGCGAAAAACTTCGAATATCTAGGCCAAACGGTTGAACGGTTGTCTACATAAGACAGTGTTCCTGGGTGGCGAACGCTAATAACCGTATCACAATACTTAAGGTCAAGTTTATCTCATAGATCAAACATTTCGATTTCAATATCGATTTTTGTAAAATGTCGATTTGACGCACTTTCAACATTTGCCAGGTTTTCATTGCTAAAGCCAAACGCAAAAAAAACAAATACCAGCACATGATAAAAAACACGACGGTAACTAAAAAAAAACGCAGGAGCAGCGGCTACAACGCTTGGCGCCAATTATACTAGTACCACACCAGTGCCGTCCCATGGGGCATGTGAAAGCCGGCTCTTTGCCAAACGCCTACTGGTTATGCTAATCGCGCAAATCAGCATGTAATTTGATTTGTTAAACATTTCACGGCATCACCGGCGATTATCGCGATATTTTTATCTTGGAGAGAGTGAATTGACCTGTGATAACTTGATAATTAATGACTAAAACGACGCCAACGGCAATTATAATAATGTATACCTATTTTCGTGAAAGCTTATAATAACAGAGGCCAGAATAGTTGATGTAATGGTCAAGAATTAAGTAAGTATTGTTTCACGAAGGCGCTGATTTTCGTGTTACCGCATCATCAATGTAAACAATGGAACTCTTAGTTTGTATCAAAGCAAACTGATGTTTACTTTGTTATTAATTAAGGGAACAACAAAATAACTGACTTCGTTAAAGTGATAGTTTTGTGGAGCACCTAAACGTAATTTATATAATGTCAGTGCTGATACAAATATATCTTTACAAAATCGTAAGGAACAGACCTATTAGTACTTAGTACGATTAAAATTAGGGCACTTTTATGTAGAGTCTATACAATACAAATTGATTCCGTTCTATATATATATATTTTTCGCAAAAAGTAAAATCAATCTGATAACAAAACTTACTATTATTGTAGACAGGCATTTTGACGGTTATAAAACAAATGGCTCGATACTTTTCGTCTAAGTGCCAGGGCAATTAAACAACAACATTAGGAAACTCAATAGAATAGTTTTAATTTTTTTTATTAAATTGAATATTTCTGAAGATTTTTTTTTTTAATTCTGATAATAGTACTTCAGAGGTTCCATAAAAATATAACAGCAATAATCGGTTTACGTAGAGCTTTTGGAGTACCTAATTGATACAAATAAAATGTATGCGCAAATAAGGTATAATTCAACTTTTTTTTATACAAACAATACACGTTCCACAAATTGAAGTCCATTGTCTTAGCAGTGAAACATTATTACAATTTCCATAGAAAAATGACACATCTTCTTATGTTTTTATGTACTATATCTGTAAGAGAAAGTGTTGGTGGCCAATGGCTCCGACATGATGGATGATGCGCGAGGTTCGCTGGTGGGTCCTACTGGTTATGCAAATCGCTGCGTCATCCGATATGTTGGATAAACAGGTGATGAAGACACGTGGTGTGTCAGTGACACATCCGATAATTTTTAATATTTGGAGAAATTAGTTATGTGACACTTAAAATGTTTGATGAATTGATTCATGATATATTTCATCTACTATTATTATATATTATATTATTTATTATTTTTGAAGTTTGAAACTTATATTTTAGACTACTGATTACATTAAATAAATATTTACATTCGATCTTTGTGAAAATTGTATCCATAAGAGAGTAAATCCCCTACCAATAGCTTAGAAAAGACACAGGTTACATCGCGGTTCATTGTGCTAGTAGGTTACAAAAGGATTGCTTGTGTTGCTTTTTTAATTTTGAAGGTTTCAATACAAAGCTACAATACATTCGTCATCATCATAATCATCAAACCTTTCCCATGATACGCCTCTCGGTTCTATCCTCGGCTTTCCTTCTCTAACCACTGCCTGCAGCTTTACGTAGGTATATCATAACCCTAACGAGTTTCAGAACATTGAAACGAGTGTAAATACATAGATTGAGGTCACGACAAGTCTGAAAGAACGACTGCCGATTTGGAGTCCCGAGTTCGAATACCACGCGCACCACTGTCTTTTCGAAATCTTGTGCGAAAAACCGCTAACATACAAAAAAAACATACAAAATAGTGTGTGTTTGTACGAAAGAATACCCAATTATGAACAAAGCACCTAAAAATGACCTCTCCAGACGTAACAGTATAATTAAATCGTAAAACAAACATTTATATCGAACCCACGCTGCAGCCAAGGATGCGCGTTGAATTTGACCTCACAACGAATTTGCGCACAAAAAGCACAGCGCATCGATTTCACGCTCGACCGGCACGTCAGTAGTTTTTACGCGCATTTGCTGCTAATAATGTAATAATAGATGTTTGAACGTATTGATATTGTAATTTGAGTGGTGCAATGTTTGGATGAAGGTCCTTCGCCGTGACCGTGACTAGGTTTCGCATCGAGTTTATTTTATTTTTATTTTATTGACGTGACAACGTCTTATAAATTGGTTTGCCGGGTGACACTTCAAGAAACTGCGTTACGCTCCGCTCACGTTATGCGCTCACAACGAGAGCGAGTGAGAGGCACGCGTCCCTTCCACTCGGGCATGGTTAGCCCGCCTAAGAGCGAGAGAGACAGACATAAAAAGTGAAAGGCACGCGTCCCTTCCGTAAAATTATTTTACCACTCAAAGTCGTTGTCACGTAAAACTTTCGCCCGTATACCGACTTTACAGGCAACCAATTTTTTTTACTAAGTTAGGGAATCTTACAGCTAGGTACAAAAAATTATAACATAATAAGGTCCCAAAGGCCAATTATAAAATTCCACTTGTAAATATAAGTAAAGATTAAATAAATCTAGTAGACTTTTAACATAAAAACAAACATGAAAATAGCAAAAAAAAAAGGTTTAAACAATACCACATAACACATTGTATCTTAAACAAAGTACTCCTGTGTTAGAAGTCTCTTGCATTGTTTAACAGAAGTATTAAATACGTCAAGATCATGTTTTGCAAGCAGACTGTTGAAACTCCGGCTCGCTCTCAGCAGGTAACTATTTTGCCTGTAGTTAGTGTTAGCTAAGGGTATAAAAAGTGAGCACGGCCTCCTCCTAGGATCAGCTGTCACTCTGAGACCTACTCGCTCCAGCAGCTCAGGGCAGTCCACTGCGCCGATAGCTATCTTCAGCAAGTAGCCCACATCTGCTATGTCACGTCTTATATACAAAGGAAGAATGTGGAATTTACGACAACGGTTTCTAGAGTTGGCGGTAATACCTATAATTATGTAGTTTTATTTGTCTTTAAATATAATATTTTTAATTTTGCATATATCCATGGGCACTGGTTACTGTTTTCCATCAACCGGCCCTTCTACCGCCTAACTAAATGGCTTTGGTTTTGCTATTGCGGTCTCTATCATTTCAAGTGAAAAGAAAAGAGATAGCTATATCAAAGCTAAAACAGTTTTAGTTAGGCGGTAGACCCTTGGGCGTCAAACGTGCTCCATCCTAGACCGCGGTATCACTTCATCATCAGAAAATTCGTGGTGAAAGCCTACTAATATTATAAATGAGAAAGTTTGCACGTTGAGATGTTTGTTGCTCAATCATGTCGGAACGCCTGAACGAATCAGGTTGAAATTTGGAACACAGTTAGATTACAGTCTGGAATAATACATAGGCTCTCTTTTATCACGGAGAAATAACTGGAAGTACGCGGTTAGGATGCGGAGAGCTGCTAAGGTTGGATTGATTATTGTGATTAAATTTGTTTTGATACTTTTGAAAAACTGTTTAAGTAATAAGTACTTAATATTCATACAAGTTAATATTTCCAGTAGATTTTGAGATGAGAGTCTTACGTTACTCTATAAAAAATAACAATAAAACCAAATTTACAATTCGTAATTATTGTCACACGCGTATTTATTTTACACAAAACTCATTCAGATTTAAGAGCCTGTCCTCATAACATTGTTCGATTCTGCCCAAGATTTCTGAACTTACAAATATATCAGCACATTCAACTCAACGCACACCGTTCCACTCTAAACCTTCACGTGTTTCAATAGAGTTGAATTTCTTATACAGGAAGTCTGTATGTCGTAATGGTTACACAAAGTGCAGTTATTCGAACGTGCGAACCGCATTGGCTTCGTTCATTCACGAGTTTTTTGCATAAATTGAAACTGTTACAAAATACTGGTTATTGTCCGATGGTACGGGGAACAGGGCAGGTTACGCTTTTGTTCAGTATTATTACTTCACAAGGCTAATAAGTAGATACATAAATAAATATTAGTGGTGGACCCCAAACTAAGCAATGTACTATGGGAGCCAGATACGAGCACCACCAGGTTTATCACATAGTTAAAACCAGACCAAAAAATCAACAAAAAAAAATATTTAAAAGAGACATTAGTTAAAAGACCCTGCCACTCTCATTATCATTCCAATTCACACATGGCGGTCACAATTTATCTACACGGCATAAAAACCAATTTCGCCGAAAAAAATGTGGCGTACTCGTAGCTGATATAATACTTATATTATAGGTAAATCTTGGTGTCTTCAAATCGAGAGTGAATCAGTTTCTTCTAGGGAAGCACGGTCCATCGTAGATCGCATCGTCGCTTAACATCAGGCGATATGGTGGTCAAGTGCGAACCTATTAAAGTTATAAAAAAAAGATCAGAATCAGGATAATTTATTGTTGAACTGTGTACAAACTAGTTGGCAAGTTACAATATTTACAGTACTTACCTACAACAATTTGTCCTTTGCGAGCATACAATAATAATTAAATTTAAATAAAATGTCTACGGAATACAAATCGTTAAAACTGGACAAACTGCTGAATGATCTAGATAATTACATCATCGTACCTCTATATTATGTCCCATAGGTAGTTGGTACGTCTATACATACCTATTATAGGTACGTATGGTGTGACTGGCCTTGTGGCTTAGTGGGTAGTAACTGTGCCTGCGAATCCGAGGGTTGTGGGTTCGATTCCCCACCCAGTGCAAAAAAACAAATATTTATACTGTGTCTGGGTGTTTCTATGTATACTAAGTATGTATAGATTTACAACTATATAAGTATCAGCTATTTAGCAAGCATATTACAAGGTTTGCTTAGTTTGGGTTTGTTTGATGGTGTTGTGTGTGATAAGTCCACCAATTTATTTATGTATATTATTTATTTACTTATAACTCCATTCAACCTATTGATATAGTAAATTAGCAACACACCATGGTTTTAGCAGTGTTACCACTCTTTCTACTTTTTTCCGAGATAAAAAGTAGCCTACCTATATGTGCTAGTCCAGACTATAATAAAAGTTAATTGTTCCAAATTTCGATCCGATCCGTTCCACCGTTCCGATGTGGTTGAGCAAACAAACATCACAAACAAAACTCTTTACAGATTTATATTTCAAGTGTATTACAGAGTTATATTATCGTGGAATATAAATATGTAGCAGTCCTTCGTAATCTACAACGTTCGTTTGGTATTCGGACTAACACGAGTTTACTACTTACACTTTTTATTTACCTTGGCCACTCTCATCAAAATTCACAATGGTAGAACAATAAAACAAATCCATTGAGGTGTGGCCAATACTCGCAGTTATGTAACACTCGATAATAAGGGCCTGTGGCTTAAAATACAGAAGACTTGAAGGTCTTCTGTTCATATCAATTCTGTATCTTCGAAATCGAGTCGAGTAGGTCTATCTTTTTTTTTTAAGTAAGCGCTAAGCACATTTTATCGAATACTATAATATCGTTGCCGAACATCAGTTGAATTGGCGGTCTATAGCAAATCTATTATTATCGAGAAAAATAGCATTACTGGTAATTGCGCTTTATGTTATTGAAAACTTAACACAAGGCTTATTTGAGGGGTAAATTATTATTTAACTATCAACGTCTCGCGGATACACTTTCCCGTTCCCGTTATTTTCCCAGGATAAAAACCTTTATGTGTTCTTCCAGACTATAATTTAACAGAGCTCCAAATTTTAGCCCGACCCGTTCATATGTTACGACGTGATTGAGCAACAAATATCCAAACATACACACTTACAATATTAGCAGAATTACTTCCCAACGTTTCGGTCGTGTTACGACGGCTGTAGTTACCAGAAGAATTTTATATATTACCTCCCTTGACGATTGACGATGACGTCATCGTTTGCGGACGAAAAATAAAAATAATACAATGACGTACTTCCGTCGTGAAGATGCTCACGTAAGCATGCTCACGATCTGAAGTTATACGGGTATGAGTTATCTAATAACAATGTGAATATCCTTTGAAAGCAAATACAAAAGCTATCTTTATTGTGTGATTCTACTGCTAGAAGACGCAGACATCCCATGTGGCACCAATGCTTGTACTACAAACGAGTCCTATGTGTAACAATAATTAATTTTCTCTTACCTTATCCCACAGTCCAAGTAGCGGTTTCAGAGCGAAGTGGCTACCATTATCGCCAGTGAAAGGAACCAAAATATCACATACTGAGAACTTGTAGCCGAGACACTAAACCAACAGTGTACAGAAGTTAAGCTACAGATCACATTATATACTATGCTGGAGTAACGGACACGATATCTTGAAACGATTGGAAACAGTGTGATTGTGAGTAATAGTCCTGCGTAGAATGAGACGCTTGGTCTTTTAGTGTAAAATGAAGTAACAAAAACTCGACTCGAGTCGCTCTCAACGTGAACAAAACCTACCCAGGCAATGCATACCACAACCTAGACGTTCATATTACAAAAGTCGAGTGATTTTCTATTTCTGTTATCACTATTTAATATTCAACAACAATTAAACAGCTAGAAATGAATGCTACTAGAGGTACTACCACTAGAGCTTTCGCACAAGCTCGAGTTGATAACCCTAGCGTGACCGCTAAGCGCAGGCAATAATTTATTTTTCTTTGAAAAACAAAAGCGGACTTCGATTCATAATTAGTGGAGCTATCGCGTAATAATAATTTACATATTTATATCAATAACCGACTTCAATTCAAAATTCAATACAGGGATACCACCAAATTCAATAACAAACAATCACTAAATCAACGATTATCACGATTTAACGAAAGTAAAATTGAGAAAATCGATTAACGATTGGTGGCGCTATCGAGTAACATGCATAAAAAAACCACAGATTTCTAAAACAAAAGGCAGATGGAACGTGCGGAACACAGATCCTTAGGTCTGGAAACCAAATATCAAACGCCAAAGCAAATACAAACTCCAGTCAGTACGAAACAGACTTCCGTCTCGTACGGGAGTCCCGTGTGTTTTATGTTTTGTTTAAGATTATGCCGTCTTGTGTCATCAAACATTGCAAACATTGTTCCCAAAAATAAAAAAGGAAATTTCATAGGAAAGTTAGAATATTTTTACTGATATTTATTTAATTTAGACGATTTTATTTCGATTGATGAATAGAAACACAACACCTCAACGAAAATAGGTCAGTGTTGCTATACTAAATTGAAATTATTTTCCCTGAAGTTAAGGTAAAATATAGATTCTAATTTTGTTTTGATGATACTCGTAGACCAAATTATTGATGAACATTGTATAATTCAATTTTAAGCCCTATTTTTACAAGCGTAATTTTTCTAATTTAATGTGAATCGATGCCAAGAACAAATCCTCGCCGTTACTAGGGTTAATAAAAATACTAATAGTGTTGATGAAAACTACAGTTATGAAAAAGTTTTAATACTTCTGTGTACTATGGAGTTTAAAAGGTTTTATTTTAGTAATATGTGGCCAAAGCAAATACAAATTCCTGTCAGTACGACACAAACTTCATCTTGTACGGGCATGTCCATACGTGTTCATCCTGTGTGATTTTATGTTTTGTTTTAAATAATGCCGTCTTGTGTATTCAAACATTGCAAACATAGTTCCCAAAAACAAAAAAAGGAAGGAGGAATATGATTTCATAGGTAAGTTTGAATATTTTTACTGCTATTATGTTATTTAGGCGATTTCATTATGGTAACAAATAGGAACACGTGTGGCTATACCAAACTGAAATAGTTTTCCTGAAGTGAAGGTAAAATATAGATTATAATTTTTGTTTTTGAAGGTAGTATTATTCAATTTTAAGACCTATTTTTACTATGTTTTTATATATAATGTGAATGGATTCCTAGCAGTGATCCACGCCGTTACTAGTGTTAGTAAAATTACTAATAGTGTTGATGAAAACTGTAGTTATGAAGCGAGTTTTTAATACTTTTATGTTCTGTGGAGTTTTCAAAAATACATAATGCTTACATTATAATAATATTATACAAGTAGAATAGAATGTTATATAATGCCAGCAGTAGGTCTCAAAATATTATCATTTGATAGTAGCAGTTTTTGAATATTCTACGATTACTTGGTCTAAAAGTAAGGTTTTGTAAAAAAAAGTGAAGCGTTAGTGAATCGTTTAAACGATTATTTGTTTCTTTTTTTTGGTTTGTTGTTTGGCCCTATAAAAGGTAGCCCATATGCATTTTATCAAAACTAGTTTTGGTGGTAAAGATGATTGTTTTGGTTTTTGTTTAAACTATCTAAAGGAGCAAATCATACTAATTAATATTTGCGATTCAAGTTGATTTTTGGTTGCATGTAAAATCAAAATTCTTAACTTCATAAAATGGAAATAAGATTTCTTGTTATTAACATTGCATTATATATTATCGGTGTAATAGTAAATTATTTTAAAATAATGTTTTATGTGTTCATTATACGTGAAAATTTCCAAAGCTTAAGACAACAATAGTGGGACTTTTTTCTTAAGACTGGGAACATTACACGCACACCAACGTGAGTAATTTGACAACGTCGGTGAGAGCTGTCACGCATACATAACTAATGACTGGCCTCACAGTATCGTTCATGAAGGTTTCATCTGTTTAGAAATCTGTGAAAAAAACTTACAACCGAATTGATAACCTTCTCCTTTTTGAAGTCGCTTAAAAATAAGGTACATACACGAGCTTGACTTCTGTCATCTTCTGCTCTCAGATTGTTTGTGGTCAAGACGTGTTTGCGTTGATACTTACCGCACTTACCGATGGCGCCGATTCACTATCCTACTTATTATACAATAAATGGATGGTTGTTTGTTACTCGTTCTCGCAAAAACTTCTGAAGAGATTGGGATGAAATTTAGTAAATAGACACGTAGACAGCCTGGAATAACCAAAGATGGATATCAAAAAGTTCTACGATCTATGATATCAAAAAAAAAACGTAATCTATGGGAATAATATACAGGTTTTTATTTATTTATTGCTCTAATACAATTAATACATTCCTGTACTAAAAGCTAGGGTTTAGGTTAAAAGCATTAGCCCTTTATTGTGGGCGTTGCAATTTTGCGATGTGCGTGTTCGACGCCAAACTATGGCATTTAAAATAACGGGATTAGGTAACAACTACGTAGGGCGCAACTAACCATCAATAAACAGTAGTACCGATGAATTAAATTAAAAACGTGTTTTTTTTTTCTATTGTCTCCAAATTAAGCATCAGGTGTTACAAAGCACTGGAAACAAACGCATTTTGTTTAATGTACTAACCTGAAGATTCACTACCATATTCCGCATTCGTGAGCCAAGCTGTATTGGCGCCTGTGTGTGTTTCACTTAGTAGGCGTTGTTACGGTCATTGTACCACAAGGAAATGTTGCAATACTTACTTAGTAAACCAGGTAAACGAAGTAAGGCCAATGATGATCATAAAAAAAATAACAGCCATATCTGGTATAAGCTAAGCTATTTTTTTTAGGAAAACTGTAAAGATTTTTTATCCCTGGCGTGAATAGAACGCTTTTAAGGTTTTAAATATTTTTTACGTGTAATATGGAATACAGTTTGATTATGTGAGTAGATAATAAATAAATAAGTTTTGGTGGACAATTCACACACAGCACCATCTGACCCCAAACCAACCAAAGCTTGTAATATGGCGACCAAATAGCTGATATAATACTTACCTAGTTGTAAATATGTATTTACTGATTACTATACTTATGATACATAGAAACACCCAGACACAGTACAAATATTTGAATTCATCACACAAATATTTGCGCTGCGGGGAAATTGAACCCACAACTCGGCTCGTCTCGGCTTCGCAGGCAGATTTACTATCTACTAAGCCATGAGCCACGAACCTATATAGTCTGGAGTCACATACGTGCTATTTTTTGTCTCAAGAAAATTACGGGAACGAGAACTACGCGAGTAAAACCGCGAAGCGCTGCTAGTAAATAAATAAATATTGGTCAAAATTCCTAATTTGTCACACAGAACTATCTGTACAAATTAATTATTAATTTTTACATACACACTTATCCTTTTATTTTATGTCGCAACTGGTAGTTAAATCAATACAAAATATAATATAAAATTTTAGAATATGTACAAAAATGAAATACAAAGGTAACCATGATTTAGGTATTTATTCAGGCGATTAAAATTGATCAATTCCATTCGATATTTATGTTGTAAGTTAACGACCATTTCTTCCTTAGATTGCGACTGCTCATGACATTTCAAACACATTGGTTACACAACTGATTGATCGCTCGTTAAACTTAATCGCAGATTAAACTTTTGTGCAACCTTCCCTTAATCATTTACATTTTTAATACGTTTGAACATCATTAATCCTAAACGCTTTTATCTGCCTACTTCGTCCATTAGTTTAATAAATTTAATAGTAGCACATGTTTTTCGTCACATATTAAAATAATTGATTACCTAGTAAAATATTAACTAAAGATACATATTTTCGTGAATGCGATCTTTTTGTGAACGGATGTAGGTAAATGAAAAACAGTTAAGTTCTTAAATGATATGATATAATAAAAATTGTATTATTTATAAAAAGATTAATAAGTACGTGAGTTTAAAAAAAATAACAAGATTAAGACTGATTTTCAACGTTTGTTTCGTCGAAAGAACTTGAATTAAAAAATCAGGAAGCGTATATAACGACAGACACAAATACAGAAGGGTCGGAGGGTTGGCGATAATGGTAACAATATCACGAGTTCAATTGTTTTTTTTCCATCTCAAAAATTTTTCCAAAGCATTGAGAAATTTTCTCTTACAAAATCGTGATTAAAAGTTTTGGTGTATGGTGCATAAATTGAAATATTGAATGTATTGTTATCGATTCGATTACGATCAGTACCTTATCATTACAAGTACCTATCTCCAACAGCAGTAGGCTTGTCCGCGGATCTCACGTCCCGCTGTCCCGCTCTGAATGGTCTCACGTATCAGCCCATTGACGACCTGATGAGAAGCCCCGGCGAAAGCGTGACTAACTTCTAATACAAATATTTCTATTAGCTCGCAAAATGTACGACGTACTTACTTCTATCTACACAGATGGAATAAAAACTGAAGAGATTGTCTGTTTGAGTTTATTCTCTCGAATCATTGTTATCCAAATTTTCATCCATATTTATTTTGCGAAGCTGAAACCCCTTCATTTTCAACTTGTGTAAGCATAATTTTTGTGTGAAGAGAAATTAGAGTAGAAATCAACAACGTTCGTATTCGTCAAATTTACTCAAAGAGACAAGATCGAGCTTGAGCCCAGCTGAATGCGGGACAAGACTGTCGGTCGGATTTGCAATTTTATTTAAATATTTTTTTTAAATATTAAGTTAAGTTAGTGCGGGTTTTTCTTTGAGTGAGTAAACAGGATGTATCTTTGTGTTCAATCAAGTGACGAGAAGGACATGTGCCTGTTGGTAAGCAACATGCCTGCCACATAACAGCACAGTGACACGCAGCTATTGGAACATGCAGAGTCCAAATCATTACCTAGTACTGCACTGCACTCGTCACCCAGAGATTTAAGATGTTTTATCTCTATGCCCTGTTATTTCCCTGGAAATATTGCAGTTCAAACCGGAACACAATAATGTTATCACATGACTGCTGGGCGGTAGAATAATGCCGAAGATGTGGTATTTCCCTTGGTAGACTTTGCAAAGAGTCCCGCTACTCCAGTAAAATATTTTTGATGTGCACAATTAAATATATCTGTTTTTTAGCTTATTAGAATAGTGTGCACCTGCGTTAGTCAATGTGCAATGGGCATGGAGGATCTATCTTTTTGCTACAACTTTTACGGCTGTAGTTTGACGTCACTGATGAGCTACTCTATAAATCAATTAGAGCGAAATTCGACGAACACCATAGAAGTCGTTAACGAGCTTTTATTATGAAATGGTGTGACAAATCTCACACAATGCTTAAGGAAAATGCCCCTCTTGGATTGAATCTAAAAAATAATCAATTAGCAGCGATGATTGTAAACAACGGTTGAATGACCTTGGTTTCTTAAATTAGATTTAATGAAGAGTTTTTTTTTAAATTAAACAATGTTCTATTTTTAGAGGTAGAGTTTATTTTTGGACGTTTTGGCAAGCAACCTAGGGTGCAGGTAGTATTAAGCTAGTACCAGAAGTAACAATATAAAGTTCCAAGCACATAATGATCCATGTTCACTGCTTACGCAGATCGTTCTCTTATCGTTAGATTATTTTAATTCCCAATTCCAATCGTTTCGAGAAGAATTAAGGAAGAATCTCCAAATGCGTTTGCTAATTATGCGTGCGTAAAAGCTGAGCAGAATTTTAAAAGTATTAATCTTGTTTCATTCCAATACACTAGTATTATTTATTATTTACACAGGTTTACACTTGACCGCCATCTCGCGATAATGCGGATATTATTATTATTTAAATAACATAGTATTAATGCCGTAGTTAATTACCCAGTAAATAAATAATAATACTAGCGTAGTGAACAAATTTGATAACTTCAAACATCGTTTCTACCTCCTTCTATTTCTATCGTCTTCCAAATTTTAAAGTAGGGTATCGTGACCACAAGCTTCTTTAATATTTTATAACAATTTATATATTTTGCATTATGGGTTTTTATTTATCAAATCAAATATCATAATCTTTTTAACTCTGCTATGTTAGGTTTTTTTAACTTTTATAGGTTTACACTTGGCCGCCATCTCGCCTGATGTTAAGCGACGATGCGGTCTACGATGGAGCGTGTTTACCTAGAAGAAACCGATCCACTCTCGATTTATACAACAATAAATACCATTCATACTTATATAACAAAAAATATCTCAACTTTCTTACTCTTGTTTTGCACGAATATATTATTATCTTTATCTATAACCTCTGAAACCTAAAATTTTGTATTTTCACTCAGATGGTTGTTTGACACGATTGGTTCCATGCCGGGGTTAATAACCGTAGTGCATAATTATCTGCATGCACAACATACATCAAATGATTAACTGATTAACGCAACGATTACGTTACCAGTAATAGCTTTCCACTAGCTACTTTACTATTCAATATCGTAATTTTTTAACTAATTATGCTTTTGTGTAATTTTTTTATTACCAACTCTTTTGGTTGTATTTCTGTTGTGGTAGAACTCTATGCTACGTCCACTTGCGGTAGAATAAATACTTTTGGCAGTTGTTTTACCACGAAGCAGTAATGCGCAAACTTTACTGTGTTCCGAGCTGAAGGGCAATGATTTCAGAGATATTACAGGGTAAAAATATATTTTATATATCAATCTGGGTGACACGCCTAGGTAATAACTAGACAGTTATTTGGATTCTTTATCTTCAAATAGCTATCTGTTACTACTGTGCCATGACGGGCGTATCAGGCGAAAATCTTACTCATCTGATCCCTTATTGTTAACAAATAGGTTAATAAATATAAAATCGGAATACGTGGAAAACATGTTGAGCAATAATTATTAAACAAACATTTGTTAATTAACAAAAATACGGATATGTTCACATAATAGACCGTCCAACATTTATGAATGGATGATGAAGAGAAGAAATGAAATCTATGAAAATAAATAAAAATTATAATAGAAAATAAATGTGTACAGGCGCATTGCTAGCTTAGTGCAAGTAGCACCAAAAAAGTATTCAAAATAATACTTAAGATTACATTCGCTAAAAATCTGTGACATTTTACAAGTCTTATAAAATATTTTTTCACGTTTGTGAGAAAAAACTCAACGAAAAGAAATTGAGCTTAAGGCAGTTTTTATAATAAATCAGTTAGTAATAATACCGACAATGACCTTAAAACAATTATGTCATAAAAACAATGTTACTACACATGTACGTATCCACTGAGGTCGTTGACCGTTCTAATCGTATTGCGTTTGTGTGAGGACATTCGTATGTGAGTGTGAAATTTCACTTTCGATTGTAGAGTCCGAGATACTACAAGTAAGATGACTAGTTAACATAGTAACATTGGATATGCAACTAACGATACGGGATTATGCAAAATATCAGCTGCACTAAGCCGAAAACATATATGGAAACAGATGTAGGTAACTTTCTTTTTTAACCGACTTCAAAAGAGGACGAAGTTCGCAATACGGGTTTATGTTTATTTTTCGTGTATTCAAAAGTTTCGCAATAGCTCCGCCACTTGTGACACGATTTTGATGATTCTTATTTCTTTGTTAGGTCATAGCTCAGAGGTAGCCCAAATTTTTTTATTGAAATTGATGTTGTGGTTTTAGAAATATGAATAAAAAAACTAAAATTTTCTTTCATTAGTTGGACGACGCGACGTGACGTAGAAAATGAAAGCAAATTTGTTTAATAGCTTTTTTAACTAACAGCAAAAACCTATAAAAATTCAATCTTTACAAAACTTACAGTTAGCAATATTTATGAGATAAGGTATTTATCTAATTTTACATTTAAAATAAATGGAAAATAAAAAGTGTCTGAACTTAACTTTAAATTTATCTGGGTTTTTTTTTTCGTTTATTAATTACTAGTATTAGAATTAATATTATTAGTATAAGTAATAGTATTAGTAGTAGTAATACTAGATTACCAGATTACTAGTAATACTAGTACATCACCCAATAAATCTAGGGCACTGTAGTTACTGTGTAGAAACAAAGTTTCTTATCGTTCGGTCACAACTTGCACTAACATCCAAGAATGTTGTTAAATAAATCTTAAACACAATAAATATATTCGTTGCTCGAAAGCTTTCTATTTTCTTCGAAAGTGTGAACTTGAACCCACGTGAATTATTATCAATAACATTAGCATCTTTGCATATTATTAACTAAATTGTTCTACTGTTTTTAGTCGCATTTTTGTGTCGAAATTTCGCGTTCCAAGTTATTGCAAATATGAAATTGTGCTTTGTGCTCATATCATTCAAAACGGGGTTTCATTATTTAGATTGACAAAACATAAAAACAAAAAATAACCCGATCGTACAGTTGTTTATATAAGCACATTGCTCCACAGTTATTTGGACTTGTAGCTTTCAAATAAGTGTATAGCATTGTTCTGTGCCCGTAACTCAGAATTATATGATAAATTATCTCTCTTTAATTATTCTGAAAACATAAAATAAAACTGGAACATGAGACGATCTTCTTAGCATTCCATGGATTCACCGTGCGGGTGCCGGGTCCATCGTGTGACACAGAGAGAAAAACTCGAGTAGTTCCCGAGACTTGTGACTCGGGCGTAGGTTTAAGGGGCCCCTTTCTGACATACATCAACACTCACCTTTACTACTCATTTTTCTCTCACTGCCCAGCCAAATCTGATATGAGCCTACTAATATAATATAATATATAACGTTATAACGTTAACACAATTACGTTATATTTTCACGTTACAGCTTAGTGGTAGAATAACGGTTAGAATTTTAGTACTTCCTCAGGTGGTTTCTTATTATTTTTTTCTTGTATACTTTTTCCAGAATCAGTCTGGAGAAGTAACGTGTAGTTCGTTTCGTAAGTTCGTTCGTCAGTATCAAACTTGTTATTTATAAACCACGGTGTGTGAGTTCAACCGTTCAAAGTGAAAACGCTTACATTTTTCTCGGAAGCCTTATTGAGAAATAACCTGAATGAACCAGACATTACTTCACAAGGGCCGAAAGCCAGTTGGTGCAGAAATGCATTTCGTACGATGGTACAAGACCGATGATGTCGCAAACTTTATGATACAGCTGTAATGAGATAAGAAAAATGTCAGTGAAATATGTATATGAAGTATGTATGTAGTAAAATACCTTCTCACTAGCGAAATCCGCCGTTTTACCTGCGCAGTAGTATTGTTCCCCTCATTGTCGCGTGATAAAATGTCCAACTGTAATCTGTGTTCCAAATGTCAATTGGATTAGGTCAGCTTTTTCGACGTGATTGAGCTACAAACATCCTAACTTTTGATTATATACTAATATTAGTAGGAAACCTTATCTTCGTCTCTACAAATATGTCTTAGATCTCTGGGTGACGAGCGCAGTGCAGTGCTAGGTAATGATTTGGACTTCTCATGTTCCAATAGCTGTATGTCACTGTGCTGTTATGTGGCAGGCATGTTGCTTACCATCAGGCACATGTCCTGCTCGTCTCGTCACTCTATGCTATAAAAAAAATGTTAGTAAATGTAACAAGTCTATCACTGCAAGATTTCTTTCAGGGGGTACCTATATTCATATATCTACATTAAACTTAAAAGTTACATTGTAACATAGTGTTTTCGTACATTAAACGTTATTAATTAAACTCCTTATACTTATAAATATGTATCAATTATCATTAATACAAACTAAAATGTATTGTCTTTTGTTTCAGAATCACAGATATCGAGTTACAGACAAACGGATCGCATTATTTGCAGTCTACGTGACCAAAGGTAACACAATATTTAAAAATAAAACTATCGTGAAGAAACTATGATTTATGATCACATAAACATTATAAATCAGTAAACCAAAGCCTACAAAAACAAAGACAACTTTCATAAAATTCTTTGCCCATGTATTGGTATTTCTGAGGCGAGAAAAAGACTAGTAAAAAATGCGATAGGTCTGTTGAAACTTACTTGTAATTGCCAATGGCTGTTGCGTGGTTTTCGGTATTGTTTTTATTGGGGAAATGTCAGGTTTCTTGCGTCTACGCAGCGTAACCACGCGAACGGGTGCGGCCGAAGGAAAGACATTAACGCGCGTTATTCTTGATGGCATTGGTATCGTGTCATTCGCTGACTACCGCTTCTCAAATATTTACTGAAGGCTTACACAAAGCATAATTATAGTCAACTATTGAGTAGTGTTGAGTTGTACGTATAAGAAGTGGTACAATTATCCTATACAAGACGTCAAAATATGCGAGCTGCTCAGAAAAAAAAAACAGTATTACCTCATGTTTTATGTGAAGGAGTAGAAAATAATAACTTCTCGCTTTATTTCAAGAGGCACTGATACTTGTACTGGCTTAGTTAAATGAGCCTACTTTAATAAACTCTATTCCAAGCCGTGTCTCACTCAACAAAATCTTGGAGTCAAATGAAATTGGTATAGAAATTTTATACATTTGCGATGTTGAAAAACCTCAGTTTCCATCCAAATCCATATTATATTGGGACTTGTGGCCATCTTTTATAAAGAGAGACTCAAGGTCAAATTCCACCACTCTAAGTAAAAGCCATTAGTGCGGCAAAGTGCGCACCAGGCGGGATTTAAACCTACGTTCTTACGATCGTAAAATCGATCGTGTATGCTACTAACTCCACACGTATTTCTTGCTACAAGCTCAAAGAGGGAAAATTGCGCTATAATAATAGTGTTGGAAAATTGAAGTAAACTAGTATATTTCTTAGCATCAGAACAAAATTTCATTAAAACTGCCTATGAATTAACATTACGTAGCTATGGTCCAAATTCAATGTCAGTTAAAATATTTAGTAGCAAATTGCCGAATAAACTGTAAGAAATCGATTGAAACGAGAAGTTTGTCAAAACTTTAATATACAGATTGCTTGTAAAACCTTACTATACGAGTACAATAGACAAATGAATAGTTCGGCAAATCAATTATGGAATAAGTCAATTCGCTCCGCATGAGATGTATGTATGCACAGATTTCTAAAACAAAACTGTGTATGTATGAGTATATTGCTATAACCTATAACTATACGCCATCTGGGTCATTATGGAAAACTATTATGTGTACAAACAAGATCAACAAATGTATCATAACGTTACTAATAAAATAATTAAATATTGATGGATATAGCTATCGTTTCAAGACGAGGAAAATTAAGTTTCTTCAGTAATTCATTGATTACTTGTGCACGAAGCGTCGAGGTAAATTTGCAGGCAATAAAGACAGGCGTCCGGCAGTCTGCCACCGCTGTTTTTGTAAAAATAAACTTTGATTCATTTGCGGTTGAGGTGCGAAATATCATCCATATATGTATTATACGTGACGCAAAAACTTTGTATAGCTTTTAAATAAAATTGCGTGGGCGGAATACGCGAATTTCGCACACTTATAATTAACTAGCAACGCTCCATGGTTTTAGCTGTTCCCGTTATTTCAGACGTTTCGACGTGATTAAGTAATAAATATCCAAACTTTCTGATTTAAAATATTAGTTGGATATAGAGAAGGAGCGACAATGCTATTTTTCTTTAAATGACGCATTAAAAACGTTTAACACTTCTCTGTATATGACGCATAAATATTATTTTTTTATTCCCAAAATCTATGGTACAATCAAGAATCGATTAGTTTGCTTTATGCCCCGATTTAAAACACTTGGCGATCACTAGCAATAAAAAGTATCTACCTATGGGGATAGATGGTGTTGCGTGTGAATTGTCATCAATATTTATTTATTATTTTTAAATATAAAATACATAGAATTATGTCATGGAGTTCAATAGCCTCAGTTCATCATTAACGTCGTCAATTACCTACCTTTAATCAACTTTAAGTGTACCTGCTTTCCTTCGGTCTACTCATACTTCGAAAAAGCGACATAGTTTCATGGTTGATGTTGTAAAGATTCAAACGAAGAGTTTTAACTATGCTTTCGTAAAAAGAGCGAGGACTGTGGAATGCGTTGCTCGAGTGTTTTATCGATGAATACTATCTTGGTCTCTTCGAGTCGAGGGAATCGGTTCTTTCTAGGTAAGCACGCTCCTCGTGTAAAGATATGCATCAATACCAGCCCCTAATAGTTTTATTTATATTAAACTTCTATACATACGTCTTTGTTTTTGAACTCTTAAGTCGCTGAGCTGACTTTGATGAAATTTTTGTGTCTGTTCAAGTGGATTCGATACTAGTTAAGTAATAAATTGCAAACAGCAATCAGTTTATGAAGAATGGAATTAGTTATAAAACTGAAACAAGACTTCAGAGCAACCTAACACTAAATCTAATTTCCGCACGGACTGGAGCGTAACAAACACATTACAAGAAAGCAATTATTACATAAGGTAATATAATGGTCACTGACATTAATCATTCCTTTCTATTTATCATATATCCGATAATTAAAGTTAGCGTCGAGCTGTCTGTTTAACACCACAAGAAGTAATTGTACGTATTATAAACTTACGTCATAGAATTGGGGAAGTTGAGGTGAGGTGAGTGACAAAAACATCTGATTACTCCAATAAAAAAATCCAATTAAAAAAAAAGTGGGATTAGAACCTATAAAATAACCTCATGCAATTATTATAAAGGTTCTAATTCCAGTTTCACTTCTGAATATTGTGTTCTTAAGTACAATTACAATTACCTATATATATTTATGTCATCAACAGCGAAACAAAACATAGTGAAGAAACCAACTTGTTCCAAGAAAGACATCTATCGATGGCATGTATCATTCCGCTTGTGCGAACTTTATTAGAATAACAAACACCATAAAGTTAAAAAAATTAAAGATTACCGTAACAGAAACCCTAGTTGACTATTTTAATAAAAGTTAATAAACTGTTGTGTTCCAAGAAATAAAATATTTTCGAGGACATGCATTATCCGTCAACTCAAATTTGGCTAGGGTGGTGGATATAGCCTTGACTCCTCCTGTGAGAGAAAACTCCAAGTTTTAGCAATTGTAACATAGAGTATAAAGTTTGCTCCAAGTTTCGCTAGTAATCACATCCATGACAAGGTCATGGTGACGAGTTACCCGAAGATTTCTTTCATTTACGAACGTGACGGTCAAGGTCAATTCACAGCTCACGGAAAATCTGCCTGTGGTACGCTAAATATACCCTACAGTCGAACACAGAACCTCCTCATTTCCTTTTAAGTCGCCTAAAAACTAACTAACTATACGTACGCAAATTTATAGGTATTAAAAGTTGAGCCTGTGAAAGCAAGAATGTATTATTTTTCATTGCGGCTAATTATAAACGAACATCAAAATGTTTAATTTCGTAAATCTTCACTTTCGAATAGTTTCAGACATGAACAGTAATTCTTACAACGCACTTCATGAGAGTTGATTTTCGTATGTTGATTAAGAAGTAACATTATACAATTGCGTACAAAACGATGTGTTTACAATGTCCAAATAATATTAAAAATGCGAAAGTTTGGAAGTTTGTTGCTCAATCACGGCGAAACGGATTGGAACACAGGTAGATTATAGTCTGGATTAAGACATAGGTTACTTTTTGTTGCGGGAAAATCACGCTAATAGACACTGCGTGGATAAAACTGCGTGGCACTGCTAGTAATTCGAAAAGAATACTGTTATCACTACATATAGATATTATTTTCTGAGACTCGAATCTTTCTCTCACAATGAGAAATAATCTTTTGTGGAAATCTGTTAAATTTAATATGTTATTAAGCTTATCGGAATTTTTTATTCTAAATAAGGTACTGATGTCACTGTACTCAAGAATTTAAAAGGAATTTGGATCGCTTTATTCATGAGTATTTTTTTTCCTTATGAACTTTTTCTATTGAGCTTCATTTATTTGTTTTGCTTTGTATGGATGCACAGTTAAATACTTAATACATTATTTACGTGCATACGTCTAAACTAAGGCTAACTAATTGGAGTAAGTATTGGGTGCACGTTAGTAAAGCTAAAGTAAAGCGGTGTACCACCGCTGGTGACAATAAAACAAAAGTTTAACCGAGTTTTCGCGTAAGTTTTGCGTATTTTTACTCGTAGGATATGGGGGTATAACCACAGGTGACAGTACATTCCACCGCAAAATTACAATCGAATAGTTACGCTTTGGCTGTTTGTTAGTAAAATCGCAGTCCAATCAGATTGGAGCTTTGCATCCGGGCGTCAAGTGCCGGCGGCGGCCGGCGACCGGCGCCGACGCAGGTGCGCGGTCAATTAGCCGCGATCGATCGCGGCGCGTGCGACGACACGCCGCAACCGCGGGAACACAAGCCTAGGGATCATGCGGATACACTAACCGTATTGACAACTCGTTTTAATAAAACTAGAATACAATGAGTACTACACTACGCTACATACCTAACTACTGACACAAAGCCACAAAGCACATCTGAATTATCGATAGACCAATGATAATCAAGATGTTTAAGCCGGATGCGTGGTCGGACTCTTGATGTTCTTATAGTTCCGTGACTAGTATAATTTACTATTCGGCAAATGTCCTGTTTGCCCCGTCACTCTATACTTTCCTGTGCTGTTTGGTGCGGTTTCAGTTCGTATGATGTCATGTATAAACATTAGGTATAATCACTATCGACGGATAATGTTCAGGCTGAATAAAATTTAACAAGATTTTGGCTCACGTATGCTATATGTCAATGTTTGCAGTCCAACATCAGAAAAAAACAGAAGATATCAAACCTTAGAGGTCCAATTTTCGTATTGTTCTTTGTTGTTATATTTTATATATAATTATATATTTTTTTATAATTATGCCTAATTATCTTAGATTATAGAAATGTCCAATTATGACAAATTACAAACCGCCATCTACTTAGTCTGTGCAAACCGCTTTGCGTTTGTACCACAGATAAATAATATAACTTTGCATTCCAATCACTCGTCTGAGTTATGTAGCGGGTATTATTTAATCTATGGTCTCGGTGGCAGATCGCACTGATAAGCCAGCGCATCGTTTGAAAATAAACAATATTCAGCAAATGTGCAAATGCGCCATTCCGTCTGCTAGCTCTGGTATGTGGACTGCCGGTGGATACGAAAAAAAGTTTACTAGACGACGAACACGTCACTGGTTTAACTTGACCTCTCAACTCATTCTGACTTTTCGCATTCGTAGGTCTACCAATATTTGTGCCTACAATACAATACAAATTAGCTTATTGGCGGAAAAAACTTAAAGATACTTCATTATTTTACACACTTAAAGTCTTAATTAAGAAACAAATTTCTTTCGCCGTGTTAATCAAGGGTGGTGGTCCGGGCAGTAGCGTCGGAAAGGCGGAGGAGCAATCGGAATATCAGTTTATGAAAATGGAAAATAAATGCGCGTCACATGTTTTTCTGACGGGCGAAAATCTTGTGAGCACATAAGTATTGTCTATTGCTAAAATTTTAAGTTTTCAATTTACTGCCAAGTTTTAAGTACTTTAACTACCAAGCTTTTCACTATATATTTATACACCTTTTAAGTA
Source organism: Ectropis grisescens (assembly GCA_017562165.1). Taxonomy (NCBI): domain Eukaryota; kingdom Metazoa; phylum Arthropoda; class Insecta; order Lepidoptera; family Geometridae; genus Ectropis; species Ectropis grisescens. Next base: position 4,962,703 of record CM029771.1, on the reverse strand, counting down.
CTATAAATATAGTTATTTTCTTCTATTTAGTGATAAAGTGAAACGTAGCCGGTGTGATAATAGACTAGGTAAGTAATTAAATGCCAACAATCCCCGTTATTTGTCTAGCTGTTTGATTAAAGGCTGACATCATTCAAGCCCCTAGTTAAACGACGCGCCGTTGCGTTGAGTAAAGAGGCTAGCCTATTGATTGCACGTCTGATTAAGCTAGTTAGCTGCGACATATCTATTGTATAACAGTACTATAGTAGGTACATACCAATCCTCTGATAGTTCAATCCATTAATGATCCCACGACATTTCGTTGTCCTTTTAGCAATTTATTTACCAACTCAAATTTTTAAATTGAAATGGACACAGTAGTTCGACACTTTTGTAAGTAACTGACACATTTTTAATTTTCTTTCAATTAAAATAATTTGATTCTTCCCGCAAAAGGCAAAGCGACGTCAATTTAAAATTAAACGCAGAAACTCGATAAAATTTCAGACTTGTTTTAAAATCTACGATAACGTCACCCAGGTAAGGGTAAGCAAATTTAAGTTTTGTGAACCACTTCCTTTTTAAGTCGGTTGGTTGAAGAGGATATTATGAAAGCAGACAAAGTGGTTGTGAAAAATGTTCGTTTTATAGTTCCTCGGTTTGGATGTTATTAAAATTAGATTTTGATGCAAAAAGTTTCAAATTGTGTTACCGGTACTAGCCCGTAAATATTTTAACCATTAAAACAAATTTTGACGGTAAAAACGACTCTTAGTGATATCGTGTTACCAGCACTGTTACTAAAATTCAACTAGCGTTTTTGTCGCTCCTGCAAAGCTTGGCAGTTAGCACTTACGAGCTATCACATCTAGATCGACGATTTTTAGTCTATAATTTTACGCGATTTCCTGACCCCAGCCTACGCCTGCGCCCTGTTACAAATGACCGCCGCACCCTCAGCCCAGCGTGGCCCATGCCCGTCCATTAACGGGTCGCAGGAGAGGTGGCGAGCTGAACAATGGAGCTGGGAACAATGCGCCAGCCGCGGGCTTCTTCCGACCAGGGTGCGGGTAGAAACCGTGGAGGAGGCATGTTTAAAATGTTAGTCTACTTTGATATTTATAACCAAGTAAACTGACGGATATATTATTATTATGGTCGGTTTAATGACAGAGGTAAATCCCAATTAAACTTCAGCTGCATCCGGCGGTTTTCTTTTTTCAAGAAGAGTGCATACGCGTGACCTGTTCTCGTTTGACACGCGCACAAGTCACACCGGCCACTGTTTAATCTGGCATCACTAATGGGGTTAAAAACTTAATATGTCCTTTTCCTTACACGAACGATAAAGCACAATCATAAAATAATACTCACCTAATCTAATTACCGTTAAATATTAAAATTATAAATTTACTATTTGTACCCCACAGTTTTATCTCACAGATGTTAAATTTGCTTAATGGCAATTACTGTTTATTCGGCCATTAGATACAAATACGTATTTGATCTGATACTAGATCTCCACCCCGGCTTCGCCGGTGGTACATTATATAGCACTCTTCAGGATCCCGTACATATACAACGGTGAAAGAATGACTGAAATCGGTTCGGTCATTCCTGAGAATATCGCTTTCAAACAAAACACCTCTTCAGCTACCTGCTACGCCATCTGTCGGAAATTGATCGTACCAACTCAGATTTAGAAACAAATTTGATTAACAAAGGTTTATATTCAAGACAAGATATGAGGTCCAGCGAACTCGGATGGGCAGCGTTCGGGAAACTTCGGCATATATTTGAGTCCAAAATAGCCCAATGCCTAAAGACGAAAGTCTTTAACCAGTGCGTGTTGCCAGTGATGTCTTATGGAACTGAGACGTGGTCCTTCACTGTGGGCCTCATAACGAAGCTCAAAGTCACACAGCGAGCTATGGAGAGAGCTATGCTCGGAGTCTCTTTGCGCGACAGAATCCGTTATGAGGATATTCGCAAAAGAACGAAAGTGGCCGACATAGCTCAAATAGTAAGCAAGCTGAAGTGGCAATGGGCAGGCCACATCGCTCGCAGAACTGACAACCGATGGGGAAGAAAGGTTCTCGAGTGGCGACCACGAACCGGAAGACGCAGTGTTGGACCGCCTCCCACTAGATGAACAGATGACCTCACAAAGGTCACTGGAAACCGCTGGTTGCAGGTTGCGCAGGACCGTTCGTTGTGGAAATCTAGGATGTGGCCTATGTTCAGCAGTGGACGTCTTGCGGCTGATGATGATGATGATATTCAAGAGGTGTTTAATCTGTGATATTCAATGACGCAATCTTAGACACATGCTGTCATGTGTCATATCAAAGCACGAAACGTACGAAAACTCTCAAAAAGGATTATTTTTTCCCGATTCTGTTACATTCATGGTTCATGCTCCGCTTCTATTAACAGTTGATAAATGGACTATCCGTCCATTTATCAAGGAATACTATAAACTATAGAACATAACGCTACTCCACGAATATAATAATAATACGTCCAAGAATAGAAAAATAATCTTTCAATTCGGACCAGTACTTCCCGAGATCCTAGCGTACAAACATACAAACAAACAACGAAACTCTTCAGCTTTATAATATTAGTATAGATTTTTCAATTTTGTATGTTAACCAAAACAAGTCTCCGATTTTAAATATAAATATGCTTACGATTCCACTCAAGAGTTCTATTGGAATTTTTGATTGTTCACCAACTACAAAAAGCGAACCTTTCTCCCTGTTCCCTCGATTCGACTGTTTTATTGTGTAGAACAATGTAATTTTATTATTAAGTGTTACAGGAATTCAAACGGTGATTAGATTAATGTAAAAGCCATTTTATATTGTGCTTTACACGTCATCTAATTAAGTCAATCGAGTTAAGTAAGATGGCGAAAAACTATATGTAATTCCTAGAGACGACATTAACGTCGCTCAATTTATTTTTTGACTCAAATACTTACATGTTTCACCTTCTTGCAGCAGTAAAAGCTTGTAGAAACATCTCATGAGATGTATTTAAGCGCCTTACCGCGAAGATAATCACCGCAACAAAGTCTTCAATGTTCCTACTTGGTTAAGACTTTATTCTTGTTGTCCACTTAACGTGCTGGGGGTCCTCTACTGTGGCTGTAATTAGGTTAGTATTGGAAGACCTTATCTCAGTTAAAGATCTAAATAGATAGTTCAATTCGGTAGCTTCTAAGAGTTCTCAAAAACTAATAACAAAATATTAGCCTATTTGCACCGCTATCTCAATCAAAAACTTCAACATATATGATAACTATAACTATAGAGATTTATTTTGGACATGAAACACATTGTAGTATTATATGTCTATCTCGTGGAGTATAGAATTGAGGTGGTCGGGAGCTCATGGCAAATACATAACATACCTCAATTAGCACAGTGACACATAGTAATCATTTTGAAATTTTAAGTAGTACTTTTAAAACTATATATATAGTGGTAGGGAATAACTGACAAAGCTTTCTAAAAAGACTTTATATCCAACCCCACAGTAAGTCGAGTTTGTCGCGACATAGTCCTAGACAGTCAGACCTCCATTGGTCAGCATATTCCCAGAAGTTAATAATGAATTAATAGCGCGATTACCGCAACTGAAGTGACAGAAGAAACATTAAATTGTAAGTAGCCCATTACAAGATCTCGATCTAATTATAGGCGGAGAAAAAAGTCGCTTGCAAAATAAGCAGACATGATACTATAATGGAGCTGTGGAACCATTCAATAATAGCGTCTTAACTTCACTTGTACTAGAACGTAATAATCCTTAGCAATATAAAAACAGGTTCGTACGCAATTTTTGTATTACAAATCTATATTTTTCGATAATTATGCATGAGTTAAAATTAATATATCCTTTAAATATTTAAAATAATTTTACCAATAAGAAGGCATTCGTTTATGTAAATATCAGAAACTGATTTCATTTCGATTTGGATATACGTCTATCCAGATGAAGTAGGCCGGGAGCGTCACCTTGGGAACATTTACTATTTACTTTTATTTCAAATAATAATTATTTTATTAGTTGGAAACGTCTAAGAGACTATCTAAGAGAAGCAGCTGTCTCACTTTGTCGAGGGTAGAATAATAATTGGATGTTACGATTTTTTTTCTAAAAGAAGCAAAGCTGTTCTTGAGGTAGCGTTAAATATTTTGAATCTACATTTATATTCTTTGTTATATAGCATTACATATCGTAAAAATAGCCTTACTTGAATCAGACGTAAAAAGGAATTTCAAAACTTGAGTAACCGTTTAAAAAGTTATAATATGGGTTTTTCAGGCATCTTCATCGCATGAGTTTCGGTGTCCGTATCTTGCTTCTACGCTCGGTGTGCGCTAGGCTAGCTATTAGAGCGTTTGGTAGACAATATAGGAGATGCGAGATTGTGTCCATTGTTCGTGACAGGGCTCTGGGGCAGGCCCGTGTGGTCTGTGCCACGCGGCCGCCACACGCATCGAGAAACTCCTGCGCAGAGAAACAGATGCAAGTTGGACTTACACACGCCAAATAAATACCTAAACTACAGATTTTATTAACTATTATCGGTTTAAACTTGACCGCTATCGATGATGTTAAGCGACGATACGGTTCACCATAAAACGTGCTTAATTACCTAAAAGGAACCTATTCACACTAAGGAAGACACTAAGATTGTAGCCATTGGGAAAAAACCGGCCAAGTGCGAGTGGGACTCGCGCAGGAAGGGTTCCGTACCATTAGCAAATAAACGGCGGAAACCTCTTTTATTGTATGGGAGCCACCTTAATTATTTATTTTATTTTAACTAACTATACACCATACTACGTTCCATTACAGGTGTAACAGACGTTTAGGTCTGCCAAGCTTAAATGGGAGTGGGAGGGTCATGTGGCCAGAATGCACCCCGATCGGTGGGCCAGAGTTACTACGGAGTGGACGCCATCGGCCAGTCGACCCCAGGGTCGTCCTCCAACGTGATGGAAGGACGAGCTCGAAGCGTTTAAAAATGATTGGACGATTGTAGCTCAGGACCGGATAAAATGGAGGGAATTGGGGGAGACCTTTGCCCAGCAGTGGGTCAGTTGAGGTTAAATAAAAAAAACTATATTTAAAGATAACATAAAACTAATTATGTTGTGAATAGTTAAAGGGTCTGTCACCGTTATTAGTATCGAGCAAGAAACGGTAAAAAATCTAGTTTGTTATATGGGAGCCCCCCCCTTATATAATATTTAATTTTGGTTTTAGTAGTTTTTGTTATAGCGGCAATAGAAATACATCATCTGTGAAAATTTTAACTGCCTAGCTATCACCGTTATTGAGATACAGTCTGGTGACAAATAGACGGACAGACAGTGAAGTCTCAGTAATAGGGTCTCGTTTTTACTCTTTGCGTACGGAACCCTAAAAACTAATCAGGTTACTAATTGCTTAAAGTCAGGTAATTCGTGAAACCATTTTCGTATAAAAAGCTGTTTCTTTACTCCATGACACAGTCGAAGTATGCGGAGATCACGGTCCCCGATACCGCATTCAATGTACCACCTTACAGAATGCTTTATGACTATTGCGAGTAATATCACTGGAATTGAATGGGCTGGTTTCGTCTGTGAGGACGTGATAGCCCAAAACATCTGACGTAACAAATGTTCTCCTGGTACTACATTGTTTCCTGTAAACTACAATGTAGGAACGTCTTTAGCTCTACTTGTTTCTGCTCTCCTGGTAGATTGATTTATTGCTTCTTGTTTAGATTCTATGGTGGCTTAGTAGCTGGAACGTTCGGTATCGAAATAGTGAGATTGCAGGTTTGAATCTCATTTTCACGTTTGAATTACTATACTTAACGGTGAAGAAAATATTGTGAGGAAACCGGCTTGTGAGCTCATGCATAACCTGTAATTATATTAGCTTCTTTCTGCAATTAGATTAGTCTGCCCCGGCTTCGCGAATGGTACATATATAAATGTATAACCTATAGGTTAACCTATAGGTTATACATATCACTAACCATAAAAACCGATATGATGAAGTTGGCTGACAACTGTCTCTTCATAGTTATATTTTACGATACAAGCGAACACTGACATCCAATTTCACATACGGAAGTAAGTTGCGCATTTTTTTAAAGTGACGAATGGGTGTTGACTTCAAGTGTGCTCTGCTGCCTAGCCAACTTTTTACTCACGCAGAAACGCGTTAGAATTAATAACTTGTACGTCTTAGAAATTAAAAAAAAAAACTACTTGCGTGCGTACGTAAATACACACGCACTGTTTTATCTTATAGTCCGTTTCCACTTGATTCACTAAACTGAGTAGAATAATTTTCTATGTTCACCATTTTATGGAATCAATAATGTTTATCCGCATTCTCTAGAAATTCCCATTGTCAAATAAATGTTTGTCAGTCGTCGTTGATCCGTCTCAAAAGGAAAATCTCCCGGAAAGCAACGTAGATTGACGAGTCTGATACCGCCGCGTACTGATGTATGGTAATCTGGACTGACCGCTGCTGGGAAGCTGACGGAGTGACTGACGGCTGGCTTGACGGCGTAGCCGGGACCGCAGCTGATGACTGACGATGCTTCAGGAAGCAGCGAAATGGCAAATTGATGTCAGCGACACACGATGCTCCTGTTACTTGCAGGAAATTAAAGTTCGGAAGAAACATCAATGAAAAACACTTTAAATATATACTCTTATATAACTGTAGGTGTTATTGTACCTCTAATATTTCAATCACTAGTAAAATTCGTTTCGTAAGACTCAGTTTTTATATTTAAGGGGCAAAGAGATAAATCAACTCATATTTCCGGTAGACGAGTCTAGACGACGTTGTGAGACGAGACAGTGATTTGAATTTACGTTGAAATATCTCTGTGGTGCTGGCTGCTGTGCTGTTACAAGAAATCGTGTTATTTACTTTACTACTGCACACGTCTGCCTCGTCACTCTATGCGATATATCAAAAATAGGACCAAAAGAATCTACACACAAAATTAGGAAAGCCATAGATAGGCTCAAAGCACGATCGAAGCGATATCACTAAGAGACATTTCTGTCTGATTACTATTACCCTTTATCTACATAATATATGTCAATTAAAATTAAAACTTAAACTAGATCGTGGCTTTTCACCATGCGGGTTGTGGTCAAATTTCGACATAAAGAACATAAACTAAACGGGCAAAGATGAACAAATACATGGGCTCTTGAAATCGTATAAAGCCATTCAGTGTGGCTAACTCGACTTTATTACGCTATATCGCTAATAGCTCTCCCACACTTTCATCGCGCACTCATGGTCCATTGTGTCTAAACCAACATGACTAAATCCCGGTACTAAATCTCTACATGACTTTTATCTTTGTTTTATTCAGAACAAGTCAGATCCTGAGGGATTCGATGGTTATACCCATATTCTACAATAAAATTAATAGTTAAAAGAAATACGTAAAGTGGTGTCATATAAATTGAAGAACATTACTTACAATTGGTTATCGGGTTTTGATTACGCTGCTACTGAGAAACTATTGAAAAAGATTTTATAAGATGCATATGTTATTATTATTATTTGTTTTGTGCATGGTAATTTTCATTTATTTGAGATTTTCCTTTGATTCGCTTGTTTTGTTTTGCAATTACTTTAAGTTAGTCAATAAGTTTGATTTTGTTATTTAATTTTGGCTTTTACAGTTTTATTGATTAGTGGCAAAATTTATAAGTTTGTTTATTTTTACTCTAAATTTTCTAATATAAACGTAAAGTTATCAGGTTGTTGAACATTATAATTAAGTGTAATAATGGCAGACGCTGCCTTTTGCGACACAGTTTTTACACTAATGCAGAAGGCAGAGCCGCAAAATTTTGTTGTAACTTAATATCTGTAAAATAAATGATCTTTATCTTATCTTTATATGTTGTTATCATCATCATTGTAAGCCCGTATGGATTCTTCAATCGTTAGCGTTTTAAAGAGATTCGAACGAAAAAGTATTGTCTGCTTTCAAATAAAGAACTTCCATTCGAATAGCGTTTTTCTCAACAATTTTTTTTGTGTGCTCAATTTCCGCTACGCTATGTACAAATAATTAACCAGAACATAATTTTACTAACTTGACAATAGCTCTCGCACAGCACTATAAATCTAGATGGCCACACCAAGAAGTGTTACTCGATCACGGAATGCGTTGCTGGATTTTTTTTTTTTTAATACAGAGTGACGAGACGATCAGGTCATGTGCCTGATGGTAAGCAACATGCCTGACACATAACAGCACAGTGACAAGCAGCTATTGGAACATGAAGAGTCCAAATCATTACCTAGCACTGCACTGCGCTCGTCACCCAGAGATCTAAGATCTTATATCTCTAAGCCCTGTAATTTCTCTTGCTGATGGATTAAGATTATATCCAAATCGATGTCTTCAAATCGAGAGTGGGTTGATTTTTCTTGGCAGGAACACTTCTGTATGTATCTACGAGTACGCATATGAGAAGCCGAAAAGTGTTATTCTCACCGTTACGAAGATACTACGGAAGATGACACAGAATCAACGCTAAAATCGCAAAAAATAAATCTGTTTGACACAAAACTTCTTTAGATTCGATGAAATTTTCGGAGGAACTATTTTCTTTTCACAAATTTAAAGTTGGCTCGTAGCAAAACTTATTCAAAATGATAAGCAAGTTCTGTTGTATATAAACAATAATTACCATTACAAATTTAAGCCCTATAGCGCCCTGTACTAAGGCCGCGTTTCATTTCGTAACCGTGATTTAGTTGCTTTAGAACAAGGCATTGCGAGTCGTTACGGGAATGAGTAATCGATTCCAAGGCTTTGTATCAGAAAATTATAGAGCATTTTAATTAGGGACAGTTCTCGCACACCGGTCATTTTTATTTCAAAGCGACGCGACGTAGAAATGGAGCGAGCATTATATTATGCGTCTGATTATTTTTATTCCCTGCTGCGATAATCACTTCTATGAAAAGATTTTAATGAGAGCCAAATAGAATGACCTGCAGAAATGCAGTCCTACAATTTCATCATAGCGGCATTTCAGTACAGATTAAAAGTAGATTTATTAAAACGCTGTTTATGCATTCTCACGAGACAAAGCGCGGTGGACGACCATTCCGACAGCTGGACGAAATAATGTGACATTTTGAAATAATTATGGTTTTTGTTGTGAAATTCCCATTGTTTTAAACGCTACGATTATGCGCGAGAGTTCTTGTATAGTAATTATAATTACATAAATAATTACATAAAAAGGAGACTAAATCTGTAGCGCCTGTAATTAGGAAGACAATGAGACTTGCATGTTGATACACACGGACAGACAGACCCGCGTGACTAATAATTGGTCGCTCCCAGTAAATGTAATGAGCTCTGAAAATGAGTGCAATAGTTATAATCATTTCGTGTTTGTGACCGTTTCTAGTTATTAGGTGTTGCAAAGAGACCGGTGAAGAGCGAGTCGGGCTCACACATTGAATAAACCCTTCCATAAAATTCGTGGAATTTCATTTCGATTGGTTTGAAAATCTTATGCTTAATACTTGATCAAGTTTTGATATTATTCGCTAAATTGTTTGACGAAATCATGATGACCTGTTTTTCCTGACCCAAGAAGAAGAAATTTTGAATGTTTGTTGCTCAACCATATCGAACTACGCACACAAAAGTCGCAAACAGCAAATAGATACTAGTCCTATTTATAAATGCGAAAGTTTCATTTATTGCTTCATCACGACGGAAATCCAGAACAGATCGGGTTGAAATTCGGAACGCGGTTAAAATATCAGATTGGTTTTTACCCGGAGAACTGAGGTTGAAATTTAAAACCCGGTTAAAATATGAAATAGCACGTATACAAGTTTTCCCGAAAAAAATACGGAGACGGGGAACTACACGACTACCTAAAACAGTTGGTAGCAACATATAAATTGCGATCGTTGGTCGGCTTCCATCGTCTTCGAAGCTGGTCATACCCTGCATGTGTCTGTGCTACATCCAGCTGATGTTTCTAATAACAGGGCATACGTCAAAGCGTCGCGCGGCGCCCACGCGTGCGCTTCTCGGCAGCGTGTGAAACCGCGCAGATGTTTCTACGAGAGTTGCCAGTCATTTGCATCGATGCATTGCTATTTAGACTGCTACTGTAATAAAATACATTCGACTAACCCTGTGATCGGTGACCGTGTGTGTGAGAGCGAGAAAGAAGTCAGCTGCTGATCTGGTTGCAGGGACCGTGTCTTTTTTTTAAATTAAATAAGTACCACTTATTCATCATCATCATTTAAAATGCAGGAAAACCTAAATATTAAATCTGGTTTTGAAAACTAAGGTAGTATTTCTAAAACTATTTATTGAAGTACACATCCATTCTACTGCATGCCACGGCTTTACCCGTTTAGTTTTCTGTTTCGTTATTTCCCGCTATAAAAAGTTGCATATGTGCTAATTCAGACAATAATCTAAATGTGTTCAAAATTTAACCCAATCCGTTAGTCCGTTCTCCGTTTAGGCGTTCCGATGTTTTTGAGAAATAGACATCCAATGACATTTATATCATTATTGGGATGCATATAGTAAAAAGCTGTCATTTTGGGTTTACAAATAGTCAGTCCTTAACTACCCTAAATCGATGTCTACCGATATTAAATTGTCCATCTGGCAACCCTGGTCTCCGCTTGCATCGCTTATTGCATCCTATCTAACGACTCGCCGCTCGCCGCAGATTGGCTCTGATAGTGTTTCAGATAAAATATGAGGTAGAGGCATTAGATTTTGCGAGCGTGTGAAAATACCTGATTTAGACGATGATTTTACGCACAAGCCGCTAATCTATTTGTTGTCGTCTTCAGAGGAAGCTCATTTTTTTTAACAATAACAGGCTTGTACTTGACCGACATTTCACTTGATGATACTGCGATCGAGTTTGTTTATCGAGAAGAAACCGAAATACCCTCTACCTAAAAATACCAAGTTTATCCTCAAGGTGTATCTATGGGGTCAATAGAGTCAACTTTTAAGCTTTTCTTTCAAGTTTTTTGAATGTCAATCATGTTAGAGTAAGATTCCAGGACGTCTAGTCTCTTTCTACGAAAAACTTAATTTTTCGAAATAAATTCGCGACTTTGCTACTCCGGTTCTATTCCGTTTCGTCCAGGACCGTCAAACGTCACATAATCTCTGACAAACGAAATGTCGACGATTGAATAGTGTTAGTCTGTACTAAGAACACATGCATACCCGATACCTTGCTTAGACGATCAATTTTGAAATATCAGGTAATGACGGTACATAAAAAAATACTAACTTCACGTGAATTCTCCTAACTGATTTACATATATATTATTGGTAATGTCCTCAAAAATAAGTCGTCAATATTTCCAGACACATTCCGTGTGCCGTTTTCCTTTGCAAACGCTTTAAAACTCCCAAAAAAATAAACATAACTTCACGTAAATTCTGATGTTCTATTTGTATATACGTTCGCCAGAAAACTATTTCAAAACCTTTTACAAGAAGACATACCGATCTAAGGGGCCAATTACCCCCTAAAGTATATATCCTAATAGGTACGGTATCTCGTTCAGTCACGCGCTCTTACCCACACATCCATTAAATTGCGTCTAGGGGATGATTATTAGGTATTCGTATCAGATTTCATAAAAATTAGGTACCAAATTTAGTTGACTGTCTGTTATCTGAGTTTAATTTGAATTAAAGTCATTGTTTTTTTCGAGCAAATTAAATTATAGAAATAGTTTTAATAAAAGCTGTTAATAGGTATTTTCTAAACTCAGCCGTCCAACGTTCTATTTCACAGCGGAATCCACACTCCACAACTAATTTAATTTCATGTAGAGACCAAATTATCGAGCTGGATGGAGCTCACCGAAGTAACTCACCGAATTATACGAATTACTTGTGACTTGAGACGTCTCGTGTCTTTCCCACCGCACTCCGGGAGGTATTACGCAAGCGCGTCCCGCGGGGAAAGATGTCTAGAAAGGTATACACAGAAAGCGTTGGTACTCTTTTATGAAAAATGCCTTAAATGAACCATCGACTCATCATTCAAAAACTTTTGATTGAAATCAGAAAATGGGTATTTAATTGCGTAAAAAAAGTTTATATTTTATCTTATCTTATCTTATTTGTGAAACATATATTATAGTTCTTTTCAACCGACTTAAAAAAAGAGAGAAGGTGCTCAATTCGGTTATAATATGTTTTTTTATGTATGTTATGAGATGGTTCCGCCACTTTTTTTTTTGCTAGATTCAGAAGTGGTCCTACATACATTTTATGGAAATCGGTGTGGCGGTTATTGAAATATGAAAGAAAAAAACCAAAATTTACTTTCATTTATTTGGACGATGTAGATGATCTAATCTGGATAATGGCTTCTTATGAAATTAGGTCAAGTGTCTGAATTTCATTTCTAAATTGAAGTCGGGTTATGTATTTTCGGAGAAAAAGAATTATTTGTAAATTATTTCAGGTTTCAGTTTGCAGCACATTTTTTATAGCATACAAATCTTAATGTTATGTACCTATAAGCTACATTTTATCATATAAAATTTCTTCTTAAATTGTAATTTACAAAATGCATCCTCTAGCAAATACTAGCAAAGTACTTTTAGACAGATAGGTGTTATTTATATATTAGTAAAAATTGAATTTAAAAAATAAGCTCTATGTTAATTTCTCTTTGCGTGTAATCTACTTAATCTGTGTGACCCAATATAACTACCGAAATCACGGGACGTTAAAATCTCAAGTGAATTGACGGTAATGACGAGTAATCTCGATTATCAACGCTGGTGTTATAACGCGGGACATTCGGCCGCCGAGCCGACACCGTCGGCGGCGCCACTGAACTAACGGGAATGTAATAAGGTGAGGTTATTAAATTAATGTCCAAAACCACCGTATAGGCAATACTAATTATTCTTGATTTAACACCGTATTCGTTCAGTTTTGCACAATGTATCTACACTCCTGTTTGATTTTTGGACTTAATCGGATACAATTTGAAAAATATGTCTCACGTCTGCTCAATCAAATTGTCACTTAGCTTTTTAACCACCGACCAAAAAAAGGGTGTTATTATAAGTTTGACGTCGATGTCTGTCTGTCTGTCTGTATGTGTGTGTATGTCTGTGGCACCGTATAGCTCAAACGGATGAGCCGATTTAGATGCGGTTTTTTTATTTGAAAGTTAGTATCCGTGCGGATGTTCTTAGCTATGTTTGGTTAATATCGATTCAAGATGGCCGCCTCCACAAAATCGCGGACAAAATATTTTTCCACAACCTACCTCAATATGGGTATCAAATGAAAGGGCTTGACTAGTAGAATACTATACACTTTAAAAAAATCAAATCCAAGATGGCCGCCACCACAAAATGGCGAATTATATTATTTTTTCACTATTACCTCAATATGGGTATCAAACGAAAGGGCTTGACTAGTAGAATACTTTGCACTATTACAAATTTCAAATACAAGATGGCCGCTACCACAAAATGGCGAAATACATTTATTTTTTCACAATCCCTTATTATGGGTACTTATCGATTGAAAGGGTTTGACTAGTAGAATGTTGTACAGATTACAAACCCGAGGTAGTCTGGAGTTAGTCAAAATTTTTAATTTTGTTCTTGTTAAAGCTAAAACTCGCCTTTTAATTATGCCAATTATGCTAAACATAGACCTACTGAAAAGTAGATAGTAAATGGTATTTGTAGAGTATGGTTATATTATTCTGTTAGTCCTCTCCTCACTTTTTTTTACTCCTTATTCTTTTTTTTGCATTCTTTGTGTCACCCTGTCAACACATGACGAATGATTTGATCTCGGTCTAGTAATTTACGCGTACCTACCTATAGTATCAGTTTCTGTAATAATTTTGGTAGATACTTGTTGTCTGTTACGCCACTCTCTATTTTTGAAGTTAAGAAATTAACGAAATTTTAATCCTAATACATAAAAATTACGTGTTACGTTGTTTCACGTCATGAGGTTCTAAACGGCTGAACCGATTTTAATGAAATTGCACAACGTGTGCTGTTTGATCCAACCTGAGAGATAAGAGATAGGATAGTTTTTATTTCGATTGATGATCTTAGTATTTCAACATCCGAGCGAAGCTAAAACTGGCCGTTGGTTTATTTATACGAGAAAATAAATATTTTTAGGTAGTATTCACATTAAATCCAAATGATCTTTAAAATTTGTCAAAACTTAGTCACACAACATGAAAACCATTTTTATGCAGTCATCCGAAATGACCCAGGCTGCACTTTCTAAAGCACATTACGGAATCATTAGATTATCCGTGCATAATCTGCATACTGTCACACGATGAAAAGAAGCATTACGGAACTTCTCATCATGAGCATAAAACATGGGATTCCTCACATTTCCGCGTGTGCGCATCACTTGTCACTTCTCAATAGAGTGTCCATTGGTTACAATATGTGCAGACAATTTGTCTTTTTGGCCGACTTCAAAGAGAAGATTCTTCATTTTTTTTATGTGCACCAATAACTTGAACTGTCTGCTTGCCTGTTTCGAACGATACATACAAAACATACTTCGTAAGTGTTTCCATATAAATTCTATTGACATCGAACGAGCGTTTTTTGAAACACAAAATCTCAAAATTGCATACCTAAGTACATCGATGATAATTTTTACCCCGAAATCTCAATAGGACAGCTTAGTTTATTTAGTTTACTTACTTATTTTTTGTATCCCATTTTTTAATGTCATAATTTAAACCAATTTTTTTAGAACTCAACAACCTCTCAAATATTTGTGTCTATTAAAGTCTGATTCTATTCTATAAAACGTAGTATTCGTAAATTATTTAATACCTATTGCTATTTAAAATGAATTATGTTTAATTTGCCAAAATGTAGATATAATTAAGCCAGTATTTAAGCTGTCCGTGGATTTTATTAACATGTATCCACTCTAAGGCCCCAGCCTATTCGCTACTAGAGTAATCGAATCACGCGCAAATGTCAAAAAACGCCAGTAATAGTCCGTATGCTCTCGTTACATACGCCAACTTTGAATTATTACTGATATTGAAATCTAAAGGGCAGCAATGAGAACCTCATAATCTGATGATGATGTTGTTTCTGAAAGTTGTTTCTGAAAGTAAATAAATATTAAATTAAGAGTTTTTAACTCATTTGTGGTAAAAGCATTTGTAATGTTTTCAATATGTGTCGAATGTGTGGTCGAATGCTAAGCAACCAGCCTGTCTAATATGGATAGAGATATATGTTTTTTGTTATTGTTTTGTACACCAAAAACAAAAAAAAACACTTAAAACTGGAGAACAATAACAACTAGTACTACAGTCGGCGACCTTATCTCTAAAAGCGATCTCTTCCAGGCAATCTTATGCCTATATAGCGCAGTGCTACGCTGCTATTTGAACATGAAGAGTCCTAATCACGCCATAGCAAGTTGACATATTTCTTTACCACAATGATTTATGCAAATTACTGCTTGCCGATAAACTAACTGACAAAGGTGTGGATTACAAACTATATTCTTATCTGTGGTACGACCCTTACGCTTACACACGTTGTGGGCTTAGAGAGAAAGGTATACCATTCTCTTTTTTGAACACCTCTATACTGTTCTCTTATAGGAAAACCTAGATACACCAAAAACCTCCATCTCTATAACGTATTTCGGAGTGAAAACATGAGTACTTTAGGCAAAAGGAACGTGCATTGAATGAAAACGGTATCATCTCGACATATGGCTGGGTAGCGGATCACCTTGGCCAAATTGTCGTGACTGGTCGGTCGAGATACCGACCCACATGCCTTGCAATGCCTTACAGGGCGGCCGGCGAGCTCTGAGCTTACGGCAACATACACTACGTAGGTAAAGAACAACCAATTAAACTTCTTGTTATTGAAACTTTTGAACAAACAATACTTTTGTTTCTTTAATTTGTTTATAAAACAGGACACGGTTGGCTTGTTAATTAGAGAGACCAACAGACAACACAACAGAAATTAGAAGTTACAAAATATTAGAGGTTTAAAAGTAGTAGTGCCATATAAAGGTGACGTTATCGCTAATAGAGATTTCTTCTAGGCTACCATTAGCGGCAGGAAACGCAAAAAAAAAATTGAGTGAGGATAGAGTGAAGAAAAAGCAAGTTGACAAACATTTAAATCAAAATGTTTAATTTAAAGTTACTTTAAAATCCTACGTAATATTATAAACACGAAAGTTTGCAAGTATGGATGGATGTTTGTAACTCTTTCACGTAAAAACTACTAAGGGGATTTATGTGAAATTTGGTACACACATAGATAAATAATGTACTGGATTAACACATAGGCTACTTTTTATCCCGGGAAAATAACGGGAACGGGAACTTCGGGGGTGAAACCGCGGGATGCTGCTATTAGACTATTAAATAGGTATTAGAATGGATCAATTTAGGCCCAACAGATAAACAAACAAGTTAAGATTCGAAGAACCGCCAAGCCCATTAAACTTTGGCTTGATAAATTAAATTTTGCAAAACATTGAATCTTACGATCAACAAATTGAAAATAAAACAAAATCGTTTTGTTTACAATCGAAATACTTAACAAAGGTCAAATTACGCTGGTCGCTAACAGGATCTAAGCTTACAGAGTCACAAACTTGTCTATACCAGTGGACATTACGATGCCAATGTAAAATGTCGCAAAATGCGACGGTAGTGACACTTTCAGTGTGATATAATTTTGTCGCAATCATACCTGCGTTCAATTACACAAATAAACTATGAGTTGGTCTGTCCTTGCGACATCGATCGGTACAGGTGCACGGATTACTGAGCCAACGACGATTTAACATTAGTCAAGTGATAATCATCTTTTTGCAACGTCAATTGATGTCTGATTATGAAATGTATATACTTATGATATATTATAAATTATAACGAACATTGCAACTATATATTATAAATTATAACGAACAGTGCAACTATATATATGTATATGTAGGTTGTGGAATGCGTTGCCCGAGTGGGTTTTCCCCGATGGTTACAATCTAGGTGTCTTCAAATCGAGAGTGAATTGGTTTCTTCTAGGCAAGCACGCTCCATGGTAGATCGCATCATCGCTTAACATCTGGCGAGATGGTGGTCAAGTGCGAACCTATTCTAGTTAAAAAAAGGAACCTTTTGTTGTTTTGGTTACTCGACTCAAGGAGTTATAATGTGTCTATGATTTCGCAAATACTTAAAACAAAAAAAAAAATGTTTATTTCAAATAATCGGTACATTTACATGTGTTTCCCTAATTCCGCAAACTAGGTGTGAAACACACCTGTATTTTGGGTATTCGTTTCTAGGTTTCTAGGTCTATTCGTTTTAAATCAATTTATGTACACTTCGTCAAAGTTAGTATAAGCAGCCCACTTTATGCTCCCACTGCTGGGACTCACAACCTTCTCTTACAAAGAGACAACCAACAACCAAGACCAAAATCCACAGCGCTGGCCAGTTGCTTAAAGGAAACCAAACCTTTAGGCTTAGCTTTTATCTTTTAGGTACCTACACGTTTTAAACTAACACACGGATAACTCCAACTGGCGAGTGCCAAAAGAGCTGCGGTTACGCTCGTGCACTCTACTTCAAAAAGGCTATCGAACGCTGCCGAAACTTAAGTCCGACTAGACTGACGCATACTGACTGAGAGCACGAGTGCGTAAATTTAATAAAATAAATATAATTTAAAAACCCAAAAAACCCGACTGCATAAAATGTAAACCAAACTACGTACTTACATACTATAAGAACTGAAAAGAATGAAACAAGCACTTAGATTTCTGGTGGTCTAGAATTATATAACATGTTATTGAATTAATACTATTCCAGAAAATAAAATATGTTTTAGTGAAGAAACATAACAACTGAACAGTCGGGATTCATTGAACAATTAGATTTGCTGTAGAATAATAATGGATCCCGACTGTTCAGTTGACAATGAGAATGGTTGTTACGCAACTTTAAATCGATACAAATCTTAAACGGTCAGCCAAATCAAAAAACATTGAAAGTAAACTAAATTTATTTTTAAATACCTATTCAACGACATCCATCTTGACATAGTTTGTTGATTTTCATTTTTTTGATTTACAATATGGCGTCCGGTAGCCGCCATTTTGAATTTACACTAATGTCATGTCTTTAGTGTCACTCGCGGAACTAAGAGAAATTGATTGACGTGCGAATCATAAAAATCGGCCCAAGCGTTTGGTCTGTATAGTGTTTCAAAGAATCATACATACATACATACATACATACATACATGCATACATACATATATAGACTGACAAACACATTACCACTCTTTTGCGTCGCGCAGCCGGGTAAAAATAAATATAATTGATATTTACGATAAAGTTTTTGTTTCACAGTGTTTAAAGATCGAAGAAATAATTCAACGTATTACTTACTAACACTAAACAAATCTTGACCATTGCATATTGAAAACAAAAACTTTAATATAAAAGTTTCTAGTAAATGTAGTGGACTCCATCACTACTGTTTCCGGCATCATATATTTTTCTGGAAATACTTTCATTTGCGTTCCTAAATATTCATCGTATGCACAAGAAAGTCTGCAGACCACAAGATGAATGTCCACGCACCGGCCGCAAAGATCGCTTCGAACCATCTGACTCATGTTGGTGGGTGTTAATGCACTACGATGAGAGAAGAATAACAAAAAAAAAAATTTAAACGTACTTTTAAAAGTAACTTTATAAGTAAGTAAATTAATTTAAAAAAATCTTTTTCGGTATTAGTTTGATATTAACTTAATTACGATGAAGATGAAGCACGCTTACCTACATAAAACCAATTACCTAACAATTTGAAGACACCCAATTTGTAGCCATTGGGGAACATCCAATCGTGCAACATATTGTTTGACACTTTATCACACATCATAATATAGCCCCAGCAATTAGTTTGTACTATAGAATCCAGATATCTAATACAGTACAAATACATACATATAAATATATAACTATACTTACCTAAATAACTACCCCCTAAGGTTGCTTGGAAAACATCGCTTTTAGCAATGAAGTAATTAGCGTTTTAGCGTTGATAAAGTCAATCGTTATTTTATTTTCTTTTATCATAAGTAACTTTTGTTTATTTTTTTAATTAAGTACAATAAATGGTTAGTCTATCTTTTTATTTATCTACATATCTAGGACACAAGATCACCCAGTCACAGATGAAACATCCAGATTCATTATACCAAGGTTTTCTCTGGGTAGGAGTCAACCCTACGACTCACTGAACAGACTCTTTACCAACTGAATCACAAAGCCAGTCAAAGTACCTAATGCATTGGCTATCGAACGCCTATTAGCTAACGAATGTGGAATTTAGCCGATTCGTTATCCTAATGTGTTTTGGTCACAAAGGCCCGGGCGGCCTCGCATCCAAGTGAAAGCTATCTCCGCCGATATATCGCCGCACCCGCGCCAAAAATGCGCCGACATGCCTCTTACGGCTGTTAACACCGCCACATCATTGTTGAACCTGTTGCTATTATGTAAGCCAATTACTTGGCCATCTGCTGTTACGTGGCGTCGAGTGCTTGCACTGCTATTCAGGACTCCTTACCGGTATTTTGATGGTACTTTGGTATCTGTGTCGCGTCATCGATATATAATTTATATTGTGGTATGCCCCGATAGCCTATAAAGTTGATTAGCTAACAGACATACTGAAACACACATATGAAAATAAAATATTACAGCGCTTTAGATTTTTGTAGTCTTTGTGGGAAGTACCACTTCTATACCAGTTTTATTACTACCAAGCAGTAATGTGCAATGTATAGCGTATTAGCAAACTGAAGTGGCAGTGGGCCGTTCACATCTGTAGTAGATCCGATAGCCATTGGGGCAGACGGGTTCTGGAGTGGACACCGCGAATCGGTAAACGTAGTGTAGGACGTCCTGATACTAGATGGAGTGACGATATTCGAAAGGCAGCTGGTGGCGGTTGGAGAAGTAAGACCGAGGACTGGGCTGAATGGCGTATCATAGGGGAGGCCTATGTCCAGCAGTGGACGAATGCAGGCTGATGATGATGATGAGTAATGTGCAAACATTATTGTATTTCGATTTGTTTTCAGAGAAATTACAGGACACAAATAAATGATCTTGTATACAAAAATATCCATGGTACTTACAATTTTTTTTGTCTGCCTGTCTGGATGTTCCGCCTAAGATCTGTAACACCTTGACCGATTTTAACGTGACTATCAATTAGTTAGCTGATATTATAAAAAGTGTGTAACGAAGGCTATTTTCATTTTAGACAAATAGATAGAGATCCGCCAAAACTAAATTAAAACAATGATGAATGGAAAACAAATATGGCGATATAAAGTTCAGCGTGTCAGCTAGTTTAGAATATACGAGAGCGTCTCAAACGCGAAAGTTTACAAAATAATGTGTATTTAAATAAACATTTTCCTGTTCCGTTTCTATACAAACAAAGCTTACGCTCAGTTAATTAAATTGAACAAATATATTTTTTTACCAAAAAGTACATAATTACCGAAAGCGGCATTGCATAACATCAATTTGCGATGCTTAACTCGCTTATGTAATAGCATAAACAGCCCACTTTACGTAGCCCCACAACTGGGACTCGGGCCGTCTCTCGGAAGAAGAGAGCCAAGTTATTCAGGACACTCGCCAAGTGCAAGTTTGATAACAAATGTTCAGAAACCTTAATATCGCAACACTTGTATTACACTGGTTTGCAAAATTTACAAAAACCTGGAAACTTCTTAATAGTTAGTCTTAATTGAACACTTACCTGGAACGCTCTTGATTTAAAGACGAAGGTTGTATCTATTGGGAAAGAAGGAATTGTCATATATAATCTGCAAAACTGTATATCCCAAGGGTTTTTTTAAATAACACAATCTTTGTTACGAAATAAAATTACAATGTAAACTACACCATACTTACTACATGCTGGCGGCTTTAACATCGTGAATAGCAATAATTTAACGCTGAGCCTAATAAACTGCATCTTTTCGACCAAGCGCTCAAAGGTTTTCGAAAATCCGATGAGTTCCCATCCCTCACGGGTCAAATGTCACAACACCAAACGGTTCAATTACAAGTATATTTTATTCTACATCATAATGGTGTAAGCAGACATATAATAAATGTACATTGCTTTATATATTACATGATATTATGATAATCGCCAGTCCAATGTTTAACTTAATTAAATTCTACGTTTACGACTAATTTTACGCCTCATATAGCTGATTGCACGACAACTGGCATGTTAACAACTAATGATAAGCAATTTCATGCTTCTTGCACTTTTCCTTACGTAAGGTCTACATCTACACTCATCTATACGATGACAATGGCTGAAGATTTGACCGATGATGTTTCTTGTGTGGCACACTGTCCGATTTCCAGACATAGGTATCCTCCGATTTTAGCGATTTCTTTACATCTTACTGCGCTGAAATTACCCATTTCTGGGTTCCTGGTACTCCCAAAGAACTTCCCATCCGTATCTGATATCTGTACTCCAAAGATGGCAGGGCCACCTCTGACCAATTTTCGTACCTGGACAGCCGGTCTCCCCGTGCCACCAAGATGGTCCATCTCGCCGTACCGTCAAGTTGCAAAGGACAAGATGAACCACCCACCGATATACTGGCACTTCTCTTCTCCTATAGCCCCACTGCGTCTGTCATTACACGCTAGCGATCAAACCAGGCCGCGGCGGGCACGGGATACTACGCGCATAATATTGTCTCTACTCTCCCGCCGCGTTCATTTCCTCCGCGGACGCAAAGTCCTCCACATCATAGCACACCTCAGGCCTGCAAAGCAAAACAAGACAAAGCCTTCCTGTGTCTCAAAACTCGCTGTTGGCCGCATCGCAGGTAGGCTTGGATCCTCAGATCCAAAGATCCACGCTGTACAACGCAAGCATTAATCAGGAGAGACTTGCTACTTGTTACTTTGCCATTTGTCTAGATAAGAATTTCAACAAAGCAACCACTAAGGGCGGTTACCACCAAGTATGCATCAATGCATCACAAGGAGTTTTTCAAGCCACCCTTCGAATTCTAAGCTTGCATCGTCTTACAACCAACATGAAATTATTTTCTAACCATTTCATAATGTTATTCTAACTACTTCATACTTGTTTTAAAATTTAAGCCAATATTTGGACGTTTACTCGGTATCTGAAGGTCGTTTCCTTTTCCATTTACTTTGAATACAAATTGGTATCAACCAGAATTTGGATAAAATTTGACTTAAATATTTATAGAACTTGATAAGCCTTAAATATTCATAAAGTAGACTATAACATATACGATAACCTACTGACATATTTGGAAAACAGGTACGGACAGCATAAACGTCACCAAAACTGTGCAAAACATAAAAAAATTAAGTTATTTTTGCCATTATTGTATTATTCATTAAAACGATAATAACTTGAAACAATAATGACAAAAGATCCTTTGCTATAAATATTTTATAGAATCTAATCTTTTTGTTTTCACAAAAACACTCTTATGTATAGATATTTTTTTATTAATTTTCCTCGTATCTGTATTACTTATTGTTTAAGACAGATAATAAAATAAAATAACAGGAAATTATAACAAGTGAACTTTTTAAAAATAACTATTATTAAAATGTGAGCTTCTGCTATAAAGTATTTTTGCGTAAAACAAGTCGATTGAAAATTAATTCAATTTAACTCATAAATTACATTATAAATATTACGCAATATGTAAGAAAACTACGCTAAAGAAAACATTAGGTAATATTAATATTTCCGTAATAGATTGTACATACCACAATATATTGAATACATAAATCATGAAATGAGTTATGCAAATAACAGTAATTTGTTTGGTACCTATTCACAATATAATGAAGTATTTCATCTAGACACACGGTATTGTGTCAAGCCAAGTTTTATAAGATACATTGGATCAGAACGCAGAGTTCCTAATGGAATCTACGTGAACAAATTCGCGGTTAGATACAAACATTTGATTTTTACGAAATCACCATAGGACACATGAAGAAACGCCAATGATATCGTTTCAGGTCTCAATCACGAAACAATCAAGCTCTCGCTGACAACCATATCGTGAAATCGAGCAATAATAACACATAGTAACAGAGTCGGCATTCCCCAAGATCATCACCACTCAACGCGCGAATTATCATACAAAATGATACCTTAATACGAGCCTCCTCGCTCCACTCGCATTAACAAAACATATCTCCGTGCAAAAACTTGCAAAGTAATTATTTTTTTACTCAAACAGTCCCACTTTCATGTCGGCGTTAAGCCGCGTGCAGACTGGAGTAGTTTATATTTTGAATAAGCAGTAATTTACGATGTCTATTTATTTCTTCTGTGTCTGGGTGTTTCTATGTATAAAAAGTATGTGTTTAGAACTATATAAGTATTATAAAATAAAATAAAATTTATTTCAATAACTTAGATCTTAACAATACAATATTTCTATTATTATATCAGCTGTCTGGCCGCCATAGTATAAGCTTTGCTTAGTTTGGGGTCAGATGGTGCTGTGTGTGGATTGTCCACCAGTATTTATTAATTCATTATATCAGCTATCTGGCCGTTATCAATCTGGTAATTGCGAAACTTGTGCTATGTACACAAGTAACCCAGACACAGAACAAATAAATAAAGAAATGAAAAACATCAAAATCCATTAACCATTGGCGGAGCTATCGCGTACCATACATACAAAAAATAATTGACAGTCATAAGAACTGCCGATAGAAGTGAAAACTAATGACTCAGAATTTGACAGCTCACTTTGGAAACCACGCGGGTGAAACCGGAGGGAGTGGCGCGCCGCCATGACCATGGCCATCTAGACCATCCGAGTTTCCCCAAAGATTTCTTTCATTTAAGAACGTGAAGCTTGAGTTCCACAGCCCACGGAAAATCTGTATGTGGTGCGCCAAAAGAAGTTTTCACTTCAAAAACATATAGATAACTGAATTGAAACACTTCTTATTGAATTTGGTACAAGAACAAAATTAAAAGTGTTGACTAACCCCCGACTATCTTGCATTTGTAATTTGTACAATATTCAAGTCAAGCCCTTTTATTTGATACCCATATTGAGGCAGTTGTGATAAAAAAAATATATTTCGCCATTTTGTGGTAGCGGCCATCTTGGGTTTGAAATTTGTCATAGTGCATAGTATTGCACTAGTCAAGCTCTTTCATTTGATATCCATATTTAGATAGTGGTAAAAAAAATTATTCACCAATTTGTGGTGGCGGCCATCTTGAATTTGAAATTTGTTATAGTGTATAGTATTCTACTAGTCAAGTTCTTTCATTTGATACCCATATTGAGGCAAGTTGTGAAGAAATATTTTGTCCGCCATTTTGTGGAGATAGCCAATTTGAATCTATATTTACCAAACCTAGCTAAGAACATCCGCACGGAAGTTAACCTTTAAATAAAAAAATTGCATCGAAATCGGCTCATCCATTTGAGCTCTACGGTGCCACAGACAGACACACACACAGACAGACAGACAGACATCGACGTTAAACTTATAACACCCCTTTTTTGGTCGGGGATTAAAAAAAAAAAAATTGAGTTTAAGACATGCTTTACATTGCGGCGGTAAGTCAAGTCTGTACGTAGCTTTGCTTGTAAATTTGCGCTCATTTATCTGTCATTAGCTTGGCTGCTCTATTTTTGCCGCTCGTAAGCTCCAACCTTACCGCTCGTGATTTTTACAGCTTTCCTCGTATTTTTAACTGCAATGCAATTTTTAACTGCAATTATCACGATGGGTCATAATTAGTGTGCTAACGTGGATTGATGTGTTTATTCAGTTAATGTTTTGCACTGAAACGCATAGCTGTGATAAAGCTGTCTTTGGTGTAAGTGACTGTGTAAATAGAACGTGCCCGAGTCGAGGTAATCTGTTAGTTCTACTAAGTAGGTACCAATTACACCTTTGCGTAAGATACCAAGGATTTATGGGAGTAGTCACCGCCAGATCTTGTGACCGCTTACTGTGACAATTTATGTGACTCCAAGTTGTAGATGGTTTTATGTGTACGCTTGTTCTTTAGAGTTATTTTAAGGTCGTTTAAACCAAAGTCGGGATACTGATTTTGACTAACAATATGGCTTTAAAACTTTGCTTTCATGAGAGTGTCATTGGCTAATTAAATATCAAGTAGGTAAGCACAATTGATTAAGTAAGCATCATCATCTAAAAACCTGGATTTCAAAAACTAAATGTTACAAACATGACATATTAAATGGTGTAGGAATATATACAAACACAATATTTTCTGTCTTAGAAAATATTTTCGTATGTTATTCGTCCAAGTTAAAGTTACATAAATGTACAATTTACACGTCAAATATGAATGAAAAAAAACAATAAATAGCATACAAATAGTATAAATTTTCAAAGTATGAAATTAATATTTCACAGTATGATAATGCCGTACAGATTACCGGGTGGAGATCGAACCCACGACCTACGACTTTGCAGGCAGATTTACTACCAACTATGCCAACAGGCAAGCCATATGAAATAGTATTTAGATTTACTATGGTGTTTAGTAAATAACATTGGCGTTCTCTTTATAATAATATTAGTATAGAGCTACGCAGTAAACAATAATGGTATTTGGCGGGTAGATCACGCCGAGCCTCGGCACCTGCCCGAGTCCGCATTGCTGGTAAAGGTCAAGCGCATGCTGCCATTAGCCCAACTACTAACGCAGCTTTGTAATTTGGTAGCCACGAGTAATGGCGTGTACTTACTGCCTTGTAACTACTGGTGAAGACACGAGAACGGTGCACTTCTATTTGTGAGGCAGTTGCAAGTTTTCTTAAAAGCTGAGTGTATTTACGCGTAGATACTAGATCTTCACATAACTACATCAATACGTCGTAGTGGCGACATAGCATGGAGCATAAATAACACACTTAATTTTTCTACTGCCTACTGGCTCGGGATCTCGGACGCTCTAATTCGATTGTGTTCTAAGGATTAAAATATATTTGTATTGTGTCTGAGTGTTTCTACGTATAATAAGTATGTATTTACAACTATATACGGATGATATTAGCTATCTGTCCGTCATGGTACAAGCTTTGCTTAGTTTGAGGTCAGATGGTGTTGTGTGTGACTTGTCCACCAATATTTAAAAGGTACCGCAATTTTATCTGCGCATTTCTCGTTCCCATTTTTTTCCAGGAATAAAAAGTAAACTATGTGCAGATTATAATTTAACTGTGTTGATTTCCACCCAAATATTTAGAGGTAAAGCAACAAACATCCAAATACAACTAGTTTTTTGTATAATTAATACATTTTATTAATTATATTTCAAATTGGCATTTAAAAAATTAACTCAGCATTCTATCACTGCAATATTTTTGTTTGATAAGTTAAGTTGCTTTCGAATTGTGTTGAAATATAATAATTGAGGTAGTGTACTTAATTCTTGGTTTAATTCTCATTTACTCGCACCCCATACTGCCTAGCTCTAATATATACTCACCAAGTTTTAAGCAAGTCAGTTTAATGACCAACCTGCTAACTGCCAGTAATTACACGCCAACCTAGAATTACTCGATGCAATAACTATTATCAATAATATTGAAGTTAAATGAACTTCGTAGGCGAGTATCCGACAACTGGTGACCGCACCTAGTTCGAAAACAACAAATTATTTAAGGCAGAGGTGTAGTTAGGATGTAAGTGTGGGTAGCAAAACCATTAGGAGCTTACTTTATGTGCTCTCACAGCTGGGATTTGGGGCTTTTGCTCACAAGAAGAGTGCGAATATCAAAATCCATCACGCTAGAGCTGTCAAGACAATGGTTTTGACCACGCTGACTACGTATGCTTAAACTGCAATTTATTCTCGTAATTACAAACGAAATACTTTAAAAGTGGAACAAAACATAAAAACTCTGAATGCGTTTATCAAGTATGATCTTGAGCCATAAAGCAAAATTAACTCATGAGTCGTATTAATCTACAGTTATTTATGTACTTCGAAAATGTACATATCTACAAGTAAGAAATAATGCGTAAACAAATTCCTTTAGTTTGATGCAAAAGCTCAATCCATTTAAATATGAGAAAGGTTAGAATGGTGGTACAAATTATTAAACCTTTAACACTTCGTAAGAAGATAGAATAGAATGGTTTCTAATTGACCATCGTCACGCCTGATGTTAAACGACGATGCGGTTTACGATAGAGCGTCACTCTCAACTTGAATGTACCTTCATCAAGATTGCAGCCATTGGCATAAACCCACACAGGCATCGAATTTTGGCCTAGACGTTCTATGGTATCGAAGCCGACGGTTCTTATACATATAAACAAGTTTTGACATGTGGAAGTTGATCGACAATGAGATCAAATCCACAGCTTGTAAATGAAGACTCCTTGGGAATCTTCTCAAGGAGTCCCCTTCTCTCCTCTTACTGCGACCGCGCACATTATCAAACTTGATTTGAATTTATAAACGGAGTAATACTGATATAGTGCTATCAATAGACCCCTATTGATACAGAAAGGGCATAATAGGAATTTAGAATGTCCAGCGGCCGGTGGTAAATATGTAACAGTTCCCACGGCGGGTTACTCTGGCAAGCTGTTAATTATTCAGGCTTTGTTGGCCACATTTGGAAATTTTGAATCATTGCTCTATCGTTGGGACAGCTAGATATGGTTATTATTATTATAAATGCTAATTAAATAAGTAGTTAACTGAAAATTATAGGCTTTAGGGCTTTATATTCCATATCTCTTCTCTGTTTGGTTGCCTCAAATGACTTTTATTTTTAAATACAATCATCAGATCCTTGCATACATCTAAGATGATTCAGTAAAATTGTACAAATTGTCAAATAACGCAACCTTAGTGCCCAAAACTATTATACTGTATTTTTTTAGGAATTTTGGCAAAGTCGAATTTCGGCGAAAGTTCTCTTCTTGAATGAAATAAATGTCTGTCAATGTCTTTAGTCTTTTTTAATCTAAGCAGAAACTAAAATCTATATTTTAATTTTTCTAACAAATTATAACAATATTTATAGTTTTTCCCGTATTAAAAAGAAGCTAATGTTATTTTTTTCTAAATTATTTATCTTAGTACTACATCTTTTTCTGATCCATTCAGTACTTTTATCATACATACCAACTTTCGCAATTATGTATATCTACGTACCGATAGCTACCGTATAGCGACTATTCCCAGCAAAAATCAAAACATCCTGCTAGATATTATCAGCCTTGTTAATTACTAGAACGACTTATTGAATCCTTCACTAACCTTGAGTGCGTCTGTGAGCTTGAAGTGGAATGAGCGTAGTCCATTCAACAAGCATTGAGCACTGAGCAATGAGCAGACTAGATCTCCCACGAGATAGCATGCAAGCAGGTGCGATGACTATTGAAATCACTGGCATGTAAATCATTAAATTTTGCAGTGATTCATTAAAAAAGAACTGCATGCACAGGATGAACATTATTATAAGGTTATTCGCAACACTAGCATTATTTAAGTAATTTGTACCGTAGTTTTACGGTGGAACAAGTTTTCCGTGTATACATTTGAAACAGTTGCATAAAGCGACGCTTAAATATCGGGGAACAACTTGCTCCATCATAATATGGTCAGGCTAACTCATAATTCATATTTTTAATGTTAAAAGTTATCTATGGTTTTAGTGTTATAATAGTTAAAACAATAGAAAACTTATTTTTCAAGTCTGTTTTTCAACTTTCAATTATCAATTCAGCGTACCATAAAAATAGAAAATTCAATTATATGATTGTGCGTAAAGATGGGACAAAACTGGAGGTCTCAAAAATAGTAAATCAGGAACATATTTTCATCTTCACGACGCATTACTTGCCCATAACATCGGAGTATTGCCTAATATATGTGTACATATAAAAATATTACATTGAATCACTCATGAACTAGCGTCACGCTTTTGTTTCTGTAATCTGTGGTCACAATAATACCACTCTCCAAAAAAAAAAAAAGTAAAATACTGTATTTTTGCTTTCCGTACTTTTTTTAACTTTAATAAGTTTACACTTGACCACCAGCTCACCTAATGTTAAAGCGTATTACGGTCCACGATGGAGGGTACTTACCTAAAACTAACGATACTTACATACTAGCGCCTGTACGAGAACGAACTAGCAACCTAGTTCAATACATTTTACCTAAGACAAAACGGGGGTCTACCACAGAACAAAAAAATGTCTTAGCTTTGATATTTTTCTCTCTTTTCTTTTCATTTTAAATGATAGAGACAGCAATAGCAAAGAAATAGCCGATTTGGTTAGGCGGTTTTTTAATGTATATTATTGTGATATTAATTTTCAACCTTCGATATAACCACATGAATATTCCTAAGGCAAAGTTCTTTATAGTCAGTGATATTATATATCTATTAATTTCAAGGTGTTTTATTGAAATTAATTAAATCCAAAGCATGCTATTACATGTCAAAATGTGTGAATTTATGTGTTTCGACACGAACTCCAAATTGACAATTAAAGTTGTAATTAACACGTTTCTTTTTATTTGTTACAGGTTTGTGTTCGAGTTTTTAGTTGATTCAAAAAGCCGTAAGTAAATTTTCACATAATATATTGGAACTTAAAAAAGTAACTTTAACAATTAAATAAATATTTCTATTTTACAAGTAATGTTTATGACTGAAAAAAAATCTACATATTTAATTTTATAAAATCCTGATCCTTGATAAAGTGTTCGTGATGGTTTAGTGATGATGACGCACGACTTCGAAATATTTTAAGTACATGGTGGTTTCCTCACGATACTTTCCTTCACATTTCTTTCCATTCTTTTAAAGCCAGGAGTGAAAAAGGGACCCCACTAATGTAAATTGCACGTTCTAACCTCAAGATCAATATGGTTTCTAGTATAATATTACAGTATTATAATAATACACAAATAGAAAATAATAGTAACTCTGCTTGATAGGAAATAAAGAAATATAGGATCTCAGTAATTTATTCGTCCCAATTTTTAACGAGAAAGCGATAAGTTATTAGTTTGACGTGTATCTGTCTGTGGCATCGTAGCTTCCAAACGGATGCTCAGATTTTGATTTGGCTTGTATCATTTGCAATTTTAATTTATCAAAGTAATTTTAGCTACGTTTCATCCAAATTTATTCAACCTTTTCAAAGTTATTAGCGCTTTCTTGTGCGGTAAAAAGGCATAACAGATAAACGTATCACAGAAATTTGACTCACTTGAAAACATACGTGTGATTTAAAATCTATAGATACTAATATTATAAAGCTGAAGAAGTTTATTATTTGAACGTGTTAATCTGAACTACTGAACCTCAAAAAGACTTTCACCGTTGGATATGTGCGTGATGCCCAAGTGCTATATATATTATACCACAGGCGGAGCCGGAGCGGACCGTTAGTTTGAGATAATTGCGTTCGTCAATAATTTTTTTTAATTTGTTATACACTTGTTTCCAAAAGCAAAATGGCTGCCTTTCCTTTCTGTTTCCCAAGGCACAAGTGCGCTGAGAAATTTATCAACTCCTGCGCAACTCAGCGTCTCCATTATCCAAGAATGTTCCAATTTGTGTTCGTGTTCGAATGTGTTGCCTAATTCGGCGGGCATGGGCCTTAATTTGGAACGCACGCCGCTCCTTGGGCGGCCCAAGGCTGGCCCATGATGGCTTGACCATAGGAAAAATTACAGAGGTACAGCTTAGTACCTACTTTAAAAAATCTATGTAACATCATTTGCTTACGATTGGTAAAAAGAAACCGTGCGAAGAAACCTAATCTACATATTTACTTATTCTTTATCTAAGGGCGATACTTTTGACAGTACCTACTAGTACAAAACATCAAAATAAGTCAGTAGGTACCTAATCAGAAAAATTAAATATCTATAAGAAATAAAAAGTGTGTGTGTATTTATAGACGCACCTTGTTTCTGATGCCTATGCTACTCATCCAAGAAGTTAACACTGCTCGTTATTCCTCGTGCTAAAAACTACATCCAGAGAGAGACGAACTTCTTAGCATTCCATGGATTCACCGTGAGGTCAATCGGGTCCATCGAGAAATACCGAGAGAGATCCCGAGACTATATCGGGTGTAGGTTACTAGGTACAGGTAAGGTACTCGTCAAATAAATTTAATCATTTTGAGTATAAATTTAACTTCGACGTAAGAAGTATTAATTAATCTGAAGCTAGTTCCACTGTTAACTAAAACGTTGAGTAGCTAACTTGAGGCGGACGATACGCGCGCGCATAATAATAAAAATTAAAAACTCTAATTTTAAAAACCCGACGGCAAAAAAACAACAGATAAACACATTATGTAATACAATATACTACTTAAGAACACCCGGGTGATTGAGACGGATCTAACGATATCTTAATTGTCAAAATCCATCGAGCCGTTTGGAAAATAAGTAACGTGAAAATAAAGAAATTTACAAACATATTGTAAATTTCTTTTTTTAATCCTTTTTTCAATCGGGTAAAACTACCCACTCATAATTTTTGCGTTACGCGCAAATAAATAAATAAATAAATATTGGTGGACAATTCACACACACACCATCTGACCAAACTAAGCAAAGCCTGTGTGATGGCAGCCAGATAGCTGATGTAATACTTATATAGATTTAAATACATACTTATTATACATAGAAACACCCAGACACAGTGCAAACATTTGAATTCATCACACAAATATTTGCACTGGGTGGGGATTTAACCCACGACCCTCGGCTTCGCAGGCAGAGCTACTACCAACTAAGCCACTAGGCCAGTAAATAAAAAAAATAACTTATAGGCAAAGGAAATATACCTACAAATATATAAGTATATCAACCAATTTGACCTTTCAATACGATTTCATATATAAATAGTTTTTATAAAAAGGTAGTTTTATACATTTTAATCCAAAGCATTATTTAGGCATCCCACAGAGAATAGTTGCAGTTATTCCTCTGTAAGTAATATCGACTCCATGGTGTGACCATATTGGCCTCAGGCTTGCTCCCAGTACACGACACTCATGCAAGCTGACATGTATTGAATGGAAAGAGATCGATTTGAGAAGGTCCCTCAAGGCTTGAAGATGATTGACAAGTTGACAGTCCTGCTATGGATATGAAAGAAGCGGGTCAAAATGTTTACCGATATATCAAATTAAACCACTCAAGAAATCGATCGTCGATTTTTTCCATTTTAAATTAACTTACGTAAGTGCATTGAATGAGAAAAATGTACCTATTTTTTGGACACAATGTGAACTTGTACCTGTTGCCGTGGTTCCACGGCCTTGTGTTGTGTGTTGTTGAGGAGCAGAGGTTTCCTCTCAAAATAAGGGCGCAGGCTCGGGGAGAATACAGGTGACTCTCGCTCCGGCGCGTACCTGGAGCAATGGTTGGCCATTGCCATTCAGCGTGGGAACACGGCGAGCATCATGGACACTTTCGCGCCGGGATTTAACAATTAATTCATATTTACAGTTAGTCATAGATTTGTGTTTTTAATTTTCTTTTCTTTTTTATTCGTTTCCAATTAATTCAAATATTTGTTAGTTAGTCATACATTTATTTGTGTTTTATAATTATTAGAATACTTTGCAACTGAAAGAATTTTTGAAGGCGTATTTTGAGATTATACCAATATATGTAGATACTTAATACAAATATAAGTTGCTAGAGGTTCCCACCGGCTTCCGGTGATATAATTTTTGAATTCGGTCCAGTACTTCCTGAGATTATTGAGTTCAAACAAAAAAACTGTTCTGCTTTATAACATTAGTATTTAGTATAGATGTATGTACCTAATACAAATATAGTTTTGTAAGTTATACCTAACAACGTAAAGCGTCATATTGAAAATCCTGGTAATATATAAATGGGAAAGTTATGTTGTTTGGTGCTTAATCACATCGGAACGGTTGAACTCTTCAGGTTCAAATTTGGAATGCGGATCACAGTCTGGAATAGCAGAAAGGCTACTTTTTGTCTCGCATCGAGATTTACGTGGGTGAAACCGCGAGATGTTACTGGTCTATACCATGATGTTATAAATGCGAAAGTAACTCTGTCTGTTTGTAACCACGCCTAAACTACTGAACCGATAAATAAAACAGTACAAAGATTTTTATGGGCTAAAATTACGGAATGTTCTTCATTTTCGAAGTAAGAAACTTGTTTATTTTTTAGGCTTTTACTATAAACAAATACTTATAATAGGTATACAAAGTATCTTAACAAATTACTTTTGAATTGTATTTGGCGAAAATAAATTATCGTGAAGTCATGGAAAAATTATGAATTATGAAATTAACTACTGTTTTGAAAGTCACAGAAATCACTTACTATTTACGTACTTATTACGTACTATTAGTACAAAAAGATATTCCCATGGCTTTCACAACAGTACTTAATTCAAACAAAAACTAACAAAAGCATTTAGGTGCGATATATTGACGTCATTGAGGCACCTAATTATGTAATTTTTAAAACAAGGCTGAAACGCTGGCTTATCAAACAAGCTTTTCATGACATTGAGAACGAGTTCATGACACTTAAGGCCAGGTAATTCTGTCAAAGTAGGCATTTAACGCTGTCTTGTTCTCGCGACCGTCACCGACAGCCGAATCGATGCCACAGTGCAAAAATAACATTAAAATATTGGACTATGTAATTTAAACTCATTTTTTGTTCAAGATTTGTTTATGTTTGTTTGTTTATGATAAGAGTTTTATTGCTATATAAACGAAGAAATATTAAATTTATCTATACTCGTAGGTATACAAAACTCAAACTTTTCTTTTTTGGTCACACTATAAGTTGAGAACGGCTTTTCCAATTTCATGCATCTTTTTAAAATGTTTCCTAATAATTCACAAGTTCGTCAAAAATTTTAAAAAAATGTGCTGAAACGTAATGAAAGGCCAGTAAAATAGACAGTTTTAGCCAACTTTGCACTAAATTTCTGATCCAATTTTTTCTGAGGTAAGATCAATTACTGAGCATAAAATTACAAAATGCTCACAGATCCAGGTAGAGCTTCAAACGCCAATTGAAAAAACTGTTTTAGTCGATATTTTGAAACTATAGGTATATTTTGACAATAATTGTAGAAAATAAAATTTTGCATCTTTTGTTGCTTGTAAACTTTTTTTGTAAAACTTACCGTTTACGATTTATAGGCCATTTAATGATACGGTTGTGATGATGCCGATAATAGTGGATGAAAATGATGTGGTCTACGATGGAACTTGCTTCTCTAATAGAAACAAACACAGTGAGTGTATCTGTTAACCTCAAGGTTCGAACCATCGACAAAAACCCACTCTGACAACGTTTCACAGCTTAGTTGTTCTTATTACAAAAGTGGAGACCAAACTTTTCAATCATGATGATGAACGGTGCTGTTTATTCGAGCAATGGGCAATATTATAGAATAACTTTAATTTAAAAATCTACACGTAAAAAAATATTAACTACTATCTAAGGACACTTTGGCGAATGAGACTAGTCTTACAATATCTTAGTTACCAAAATCCATCCAACCGTTTGGAAGATACGTGGAAATAAAAGTTTTACAAACATAAAAGATACGCGCGAAAAACAAAACCCTTCTTCCATTCCGGTAAAAAGGGACAGAATTCACATCTTATTTTTTTACATTATTATTATTAAATTGGACATAGTAAATCGTAATCGGTAAGTTCGAAAAAAAAGTTTACTGGCAACAAAAGATGGAAAATTTTATTTTCTACAATTGTTGTCAAAATATACCTATAGTTTCCAAAATATCGGCTAAAACAGTTTTTTTCAATTGGCGTTTGAAGCTGTACCTGGATCTGTGAACATTTTGTAATTTTATGCTCAGTAAGTGATCTTTACCTCATACAAAAAAATTGGATTAGAAATTTAGTGCAAAGTTGGCTAAAAAATTTTATGCTCAGGACATGATTCTAAACCTTATATAAAAATAGGAATCGGAAATTTAGTGCAGAGTTAAATTTTACGAGTAATTTTACTGCCTAAAAGGCTTCTTATCAAATTTGGTCGAGTGTCTAAATTTCATTTTAAATAAGTTTTAAGACCGAAGTTGGGTTTAGGGCTTCGTAGCCAAATTTCAAAATATGGCACCTATATACGTTATGTCTGTCCATCCGTATGTCACAGCCACTTTTCTCCGAAACTATAAGAACTATACTATTAAAACTTGGTAAGTACATGTTTGCATTCTATGATCCATACAAAACATTTCCATACAAAAAAAAGGAAAAAACAATAAATTTTGGTGGTGTCACAAACTTGGAACTGCAACTCAAAAAAAAATCTATCATAACCATACGTGTATCTATAGGTGTATATAGAGTATATAGGTGTTCAAAAATTGTATTGAAGTATTAAACAATTTTTTTTCTTAACTGAATTGTTTGCGCAAGAGTCTCTTCCAAAGTGGTAAAATCTGTACGTGAGGACTTTTCTTCCAAGTACTAAGTACCTTACTACCAAAGAATTTACCTAAATGGTATATATATGCAAGTTAGGAATCATTTATGATACCTAACTTGCAATATTAGGGTATTTATGCAGGGGATATCTCCCCTCTCATTATTTCCTTATCCCGATCTCTGATTTGACGGACGAATATTTTACCGACACTAATCTATTTTCCATTGCATCCGCATTGAATTTTTTACTGATGTGTTATCGACGTCAGTTTTTTGAGACTCCCCTATTGGTCTACAACATAAAGTAAACAGCGTACTAATTAGTATCAGCGTCTATTTGCAATTCCAATGAAAACGGTATCAAAAATCAAGATCATAGCGTGCTTCACTAGTAATACCTACTGATTTTGTTATACTGTGGCACTATGATCGTAATATTTAAAATTTATCGGTTGTCAAAATTGCAAAATCAAGCATAGGCCCGTCGTCCGTGAGCGCCGAAACGCGACTGATCAGGCCTGCCGAACGGCGCGCTATATATATGGTAGATATTAAAACATAGTGAATAACTGATACTTTTTATCAAGTCAAACTCTGCGAATGCATCTATAACTTTTTAGTGGCTTTCGTTGAGTACAAAAATTTAGTAAAAAAGATCATTAGTTTAGTCATAAACTTGTAAAAACTTTTTGAAAAGGGGTAACTTTGGGATTCTTTTCTATCAAGTAAAATTCATTAAATCGTGTAATCGACTGCGAATTGCACTAGATTAGATCCTTAACTAATACATACATTTTTTTCAGAGTTTAATACACTATTTTAAAGGTATTAAAGTTGTTTTAAAAAATCAAAATTACGGCCCACACGCCCTTAAAGAAATTATGTGATAGCACTTAGCTATATAATGTTTATATACAATTCTGATAAATTTTATTTAATATTTTAATAATCGGATCTGATGATTGACATTTTGTAATAATTAATTTAATATATTGAGTGTGGAATTTGAATTTTAAAGTTTGGCATTTTGTAATTTTTAATTTTGATTGTTGAGTGTGTAATGAGGATTTCAATTAGTATATTTTATATACAATTACTATTAATTTACTGACATGTACGGATTGTATGTAATAAATGAGTATGAGTATAACCCACAACCAGTTTTTTCACAATAATTTGTTTTCTTTTTGTACTAAATAGTACAAAAAGTCATTCCTGTGGCTTCCTGAGATAAGGGATTTGACTTTAATAAAAATTTGTACCTACAGCTTTGTGTTTAAAATGCAGCTGGTAGTTATCCAACCTACAACAGACAAACTAGCCTTCAGAATTAATTCAACAAAATGTCCCTCCCGAGATTGGCCCACGCTCAATAATTGCACCTTTATTCCCGTTGCAATTAAACTAAGAAACGGTACATTGTACAGTTAACTATTTTGTTTAATCGCTAGAAGAACGAATCGTGCGCAGCGCAGGCGCACGCAATTTGTTTATTGTTGGTATTGTGTAAGATACGTAATGAATGTAGCGACGATCCATCATCGGGCGAGGCGATTTGTCAGGGATTTGTTCGTGTTGATAATCTGCAATTTATATTGGGTTATATTAGGTATTGCCCATTGTATAGACAAGTAGCACGTAGGTATGAAAAGGTTCCCCTGTTATATCGTAATCATATTATAAAGTCCACTGCTGGGATTCGGGACCTTGTCGAGCGGTCTCTCACAGCAACCCAAGCGCGGTCCAAGAGGGGGGGTCACAGGGGACCCCCCCAAAATCGTATAGGTATGTTAAACAAAAAATCTAAAAAAATAATAATCTAATAGTACATAGACTATTTTTAACACGGAAAAATAACTGGAACAGGATCTACGTGGATAAAATCGTGGGGCGCTACTAGTCAAGTATTTTGTACTCGATTTATTGTATTCCTACTGGTGACTCCCCCCAAAATCTGAGGCTGCGTACTGGTGACCCCCTCCAAAATTGGAGGCTGGGACCGCGTCTGCAGCAACCTTTGTATGGGCTACGGAAAAATCGTGTGCAATGCAGGTGTAGTTCTCAATGTATTTTAGTTTTGTTAATAAAGGCTCCACTACTTTAAAAAAAATGCATTTGTATTAAAATAAATACATGCATAAAACATGAATTTACACTAATAATATTATAAATGTGAAAAGGTTTCTTGTTTGAACGCGCTTATATTAGGAACTAGGTACTGGAGCGATTTAAAAAATTCTTTCACCGTTGGACGTGTACATACGTGAACTCTGAGTATATATTATGTACCACGGGCAAAACCGGGACGGACCACTAGTAAATAATAAATTAGATTTTTTTATTATTATTTAATTCACAAAATATATAATACATTTAAAGAATTACAACTCTGCCAAACTGCACGGCAGTTTGTAGGCAGCAATGCTCTCAGATCATTTGTTTAAATCTATCTTTGCATACATACTAACATTTTAATTTCAGAATGTTATTATATCTATACACACGGATATTGTAAGTATACAATATGATATTGTGGGGCTGCGGTATGTTAAAAAAAAATGTGATTTTGAAAAAAGTCAACCCCTCAGCTCATTCTCTCCAACATGAGCTTTTTCAAAGTTATTATAAAACATATTATTAAGATTTTTTAAGATTAGCTAGCTTCTACGGTCAATTTTTACCTTTTATTCTAAAGGTAGATATTTATTTATGGCAGTTGGCTAAATTGCCTCTACTACCTACTGACCTTTAAGCTACCACAGAAGGCACAGTAGGCCTTTCTTTTTTCTACTTTTAATATTTTGACGTTTGTACCATCCCACGTTTGCTTGACTGACACGACCGTATCGGTAGGTATAGTCCTGTCAGTCAAAATGCGCTTGGTTTGACTGCGCGCACGCTTCTCGATCTAATTCGATGTGAAACCATTTATTACGTTGTGTAACGTCATTTTGACAGCTGTAATTAACAGTTAATCACATTGCCCGCCGGCCGGACTGGCGTGATGGTAATGTGGTACGGCGATTGTTTCGTAACCGCTTGTGTGATACAATTTTAAACATTTGAATGTATAAAATGTGTTTTAAGTGGTATAACTATGTATGTTATTTATCTGGGTGCAATTATGAACGGCCTTCAAATATGAAAACGAAACGCTAAAAGATTGAGGGAATTAGTTGAAAAAAAAATACATTTTAGTACTTTCCTTAGGACTCCATCGATCTACGTTATACATTGAGTTTTCAATGTGTATAAGTAGAGACTGCAAATATGGCCCGAATATTCAAGTTTCTGTAAAAGCTTGTTCTTGTGCTGAAGTCATATAGTAGTTCGCCCTTTTCCTATAGAGCGATATAACTTTTTATAGTAAATAATGACGGGACGAACAGTACGTGCTTGATAAGTACAACGCCGCACGTCACGCAGCTATTCGAACATGAAGAGTCCACAAGCATCATTACCTAACACTGCGCGGTACGGCAGTGTTAGATAATTATTAAAATCATTTTTTTTAAATAAGAGATGTATCGCTTATATATACTAGAATCTACCCACGTAAGAGTCCGCGTATTATTAGGAAACACATGAACATTCTGCACATTGCCAGCCATTTAAAAATTACGAGTCCAAATCATGGCCTAGCAGTGCACTGCGCTCATCACCCAGAGATGTAAGATAATTCATTTCTTATCCTTTTAATTTCACTAGAAACATTGCCCTTCGAACAAGAACACAGTAATTTTTGAAGAACTAAGCAAATATACAACTTAAGTAAGGCATACTTCCTCAAGCGGACTCTGCAAAGAGTGCTACCGCAAAGAATTGTTCCCATATCGGTAGACATTACGCTTTTGCCTGCTTCTATGCAGTAGGTACCTATATGTCATCGACAAGAGTCCTCAGACTCACCCATCTTTACTTGCCCTTGTGACACACTGACATTCATTTACACAATATATTGACATACGTCTGTTTGCCAGTCCACTTGTTTGTTCTCAAACAGCCAAGCATCGCTGGGCCATTGATTAACATCGACGATTGTTTAATGCCAGATTCTTTGTTAGAAGTAATCTCGAACTGTTGATTCAGGATCGGACTGCCTGGAATTGACTTGTCGGAACGTATTTCTAGGTCATCAAAATTGTCTTGAAAAAAGGGTTTAATAGCATTTGTATAGTTCTGTCTGTCGGAGTAAATATCTTGTTTGATCCAAACAATTGATTATCCTGGGTTTAAAAATACTTTTTCATTGCAGCACCAGCCCTGATATCTCAAAATCAGCTAGGTTTTTGTATAGGGACGAAACAACCAAGACTTACTACATCTATAGGTAAACCCGTCTGCCCATATATTGTATCCTAGGTTTGTTTAGTTTTTTTTTTTACTTTTGTTGGTTTACTCTTACCCATCTTGCCTAATTTTAAGCGACAACGAATAATCTCGCCTCACCGAGGATTTCGTCCGCTATTTAAGTCAGTAGTGCTGCTAGAAAAGTTTGTACAACTGCATTTGTAAAAATATTCGTACGGAATATGAATCTATAACCCCGCGATTATGAAATCAGACATCCTCGACAGTAGTCCATACAGCAGAGGCCATCTGAGGCCTACAGGCATAAGTATTTTTTTAACAAAAAAAAGGTGATGAAATTAGATTACTCATTTCTATAAAACGAACCATCACACAAAGCTAATTATACTATCAACAAGCATAGACAGGAAAAGTTCTCAAAGATAATTACTTATATTCTATGTCCATCATTTAACAGATAAATTACTTCATTTCTCTAAAACGAACCATCACACAAAACTAACACTATCGACATCAACAGGCATCGACAGGAAAAGTTCTCAAAGATATATTCAATGTTCATCTTTTAAGATATAAACAACTTTCCAACACTTTCCATAGGAAGTCCTATGGAAACACACTGGCAATTCAAAGCCCGAGTTTATTGCGAAGCTCAATAACTTAAGAGCCATAAAACTGCTATTAAATTAGTTAATAGCAAGTTCTCTTTGAGTAGAATACGAATGGAAACGGCTTTCATTGTCAGTTTCCTGTGGACCTAGTTCGGAGCTTGCTTGAAGAACTGATTACCGCCGTACTTCTAACAAATGGTTAACGCGAGCGCAGTATATTTTTTTATGATACAGACTGATGAGACGTGTAGTTCCTGTTATGTTCCCATCTGGGACTCTCGGACTTCTCTCGGAGGAGAAAGTCAAGGCCATAATTCATCACGCTGGCCCAGTGCGGGTTTTAAGACTCTAAGTAAAGTACATGTCGGTTCCCTCACGATGTTTTTCTTTACCGTTTTAAGTTCAGCAGTGGTAGGACTCTTAGACCGCAGTCCCCAGTCCGCCTGGGGAAGTACCACACCTTTGCCAGTTATTCTAAAGCCAAGCAGTAATGTGCAAACATTACTGTGTTCCGGTTTGAAGGGCAACGTTACCAGAGAAATTACAGGGCTTAGAGATATAATATCTTAGATCTCTGCGTGACGAGCGCAGTGCAGTGCTAGGTAATGATTTGGACTCTTCTTGTTCCAATAGCTGCGTGTCACTGTGTTGTTATGTGGCTGGCATGCAATACCTATCATAAAACGAGAGCTCGACGACCTAGTGCTGAAGACGATGCTCAAAACCATTGCTGAGGGCTGTCAATAGGAGCTTCCTATGTACGTACTATCTACATATATCTAGAAGCGCCCCGATATGTTACCCGCGTAGTAATTCCTGATCCACTTATTTAAGTTTCCCCAAATAAAAATAGTACTTTGTCTTTGTGCTATTTTGGACTATAAATAAACAATTTGTGTTCCAAATTTCTTCACGATCCGTTCCGACGTGATGGAGCAACAAACATCCAAACAGTTGCATTTACAATATTAGTAGGATACCCAGACACCCACATCATGAATTTGCTCAAATCAGCAAGCTTGCTTCTTCGCGGTAGAATAACAGGCAGAGGTGTGGTACTTCCCCAGGCGGGCTTTGCAATGCGTCTTACCTAGTATACAAATCGTTGAACGATTGACGCAACGAATTAGTGAATGGTGTGAGTAGTTAACAGCTTTAATCGTGCCCAACCCTAGTCTCGATTTCAACTAATGATCCAAACGGACGAGCCTAACATGCCAGCGGCTTGTAATCAACGGATGAACCTCTTAACACATTTCTTCAATGGATTTCTAAAAATTCTTTCACGCTAATGACGACTAACGACAAATTAAAAAGTTTACGTTTATATCAAGATAATTAACGCAATACAGAACTTGATTTAATTGAATTAGTTTGATATCAAGCTGCTAAGCTGCAGAATGCGTGTAGATATGAACTGAGTTGCCTCAGGGTATTTCTCTATGCATATTAACTGGATGGCTTCAAACTGAGAGTGATTCGGCTTATTCTATGTAAGCACGCTCCATCTTGCACTGCCCGATCGTTTGACATCAGGCGAGATGGCGATCAAACACAAACATACATAATATTATCTCAAGCAATAGTACTGTGTAGCCCGCTTTATGGTTCTATTGAATGAATGAAAACTCTTTATTATTCACAACTTAAAATAACACTTACGTAGGTATTTTTTTTTTTTTTTTAAATAAAAGGGACGAGACGAGCAGTACATGTGCCTGATGGTAAGCAACATGCCTACCACATAACAGAACAGTGAAACGTAGCTATTGGAACATGAAGACTCCAAGCCATTACCTAGCACTGCACTGCGCTCGTCACCCAGAGATCTAAGATGTTATATCTCTAAGCCCTGTAATTTCTCTGGAAACATTGCCCTTCAAACCCTTCAAACACAGTAATGTTTGCACATTACTGCTTGGCGGTAGAATAGCTGGCAATAGTGTAATATAGGAAAACAGTAAAACTTGTGAAACAGGTGGCCGTATCGCTGAAAGCGATTAGCTATTGCTGAGACTCGGGGCTTTTTCTCGCAAAGAGAGAGTCAAGGAAACTTACTCGTATATCACTTATCTACATTATAAATGCGAAAGTTTATTTGTATGTAAGTTTGAAAGTTACTCTTTCACGCAAAAACTGATCAAATTTGGTACATACACAGATAATAATCAACTTCAACTCGAACTCTTGGTTTATGGTTTTTATTGTGGTTTAGCCTCACAATTTCGCCAATCTCAAGTATAAATATACATAACTAGCGGCCCGCCCCGGCTTCGCACGGGTACATACACACACACACATACACCCTTTTTTTGTATCGGGTTTCAAAAAAAAGTAAAATTATAAAGGAAGTTTGAATTTTTTTATTCATTTTTTTTATTAATGTTTTTTTGTACAAAACAAAAGCCATTAGTTTTAGTGAGTCAGAGCTTCCCTGTAAACGATATTTGAAGTAGTTTTATTTTGTGGCAGCAAAATAAATTGATTTTCAGGAGCTCTCTTGATAGGCCAACATACAGTTGGCCATGAGTGAAACATTCTTTTCGTAGGTCGATCCCTAATAATTCGAAGGTTTGGCCCTGGGACTTGTTAATAGT
Source organism: Ectropis grisescens (assembly GCA_017562165.1). Lineage (NCBI taxonomy): Eukaryota > Metazoa > Arthropoda > Insecta > Lepidoptera > Geometridae > Ectropis > Ectropis grisescens. The sequence continues at coordinate 4,919,519 of CM029771.1, read as the reverse complement.
TAACACGAAAGATGATTTCACCGAAACTGAAGTCGTTTAAAAGGGATTGGCAGATCAGTTGGAATCATCGGTATCCTCGGTATATGAGCTTTTGACCAGCTGCTGGGCCAGTTATAAAAATTTGTTCAGCAAGCCGCTGCGAACGCTCGATACTTGACTCTCTAGCACGCGATTGCGACGCGTATTCTCTCCGACTTGCAAGGCGATTTTCAGTTTTGATGAAAATTCCTCATTACGCCGTATTTTTATTGCCCTCGCCTGGGAACTACGTTTAGAAAGTTGAGATGTTGATCTTTTTGGGCATTATAAAATGAAAAATAGAAGGAAATAAATAATTAAACAGGCTTTTACTAAATTTTTGCTTATTGAACTATATGAAGTACTAAGCTGTTTGAATAATTAAAATATAATATTTATTATCAGGTAAGTAGTAGGTACTTATTGAAAGAAAATTAAAAATATGGGCTTAGAAAACTACCTTTACTAAATTTTGCTGAAATTTTTAACAGGAATACCCATAAAATACTACTATAAGCAGTTTGAATAGTTCCATTAAAATATAATATTTATTATCATATACTTATTTACCTACGAAACGAATTCAAAATTTTTTCAAGCTAAAATCATACGATCACGCACACGACCGCTGCGTAGGGAGCCGATCGCGCGAGTGAGCCGCGCGGCACTTTATTTCTTTATTTGATTACATTGACTCCCCCCCCGTACCCCAGTGACGCTTACATGGAGCCTACATCGCATGCTGGCTAGCTGAGCGCGGTGAGCGACAACCACGCGACTTTTTTCTAATACTTGCATTTTTAAACTCGTGATATCTTCCGAATGAAATGTCCAAATTGAATAATTCAAAAAGTTATAAAAAGGTATTAAAGCCGTTTTGAATATAAAGTAATTTATTTTGATAAGGATTAATACCAAGGTACAAATGAAGAGCCTTTTCAAGAGGCGGCATATATAAATTAATATTTTAGAACAAAAAACTGCTTACTGTGACATAATAACTATAATATTTAGACATATGCTGTCGCGACACTTTTTGTAAATAATGATGAGTTCTGCAAAGTCGTAGTAAATGATTTTGTTCTATCATCAATAGTTTTCGCAGCGCACGCGACGTAAGGAATTTTTCAGGTCTTTTTTTTACACCTTATGTTACATTATTGGAGTTTTAGTAAGGATTCCTATTTTTTTTTAAAATAAAATATAGCCTATGTTACTCGGGGATAATGTAGCTTTCCAAAGGTGAAAGAATTTTTGAAATCGGTCCAGTAGTTTCGGAGCCTATTCATTACAAATAAACAAACAAACAAATCTTTCCTCTTTATAATATTAGTATAGACATATAATCTCCAGATAATAATCTCGAACTGGGTGAACTGTGGTTAGTTGTCATTGTCAGTGTCAATAAAAAAAATGCATGTAAGTACTTATTTTATAAAGCCGGGTAACAACCTCATACATCTTTCAAAATTGCTCTCATTTCTTTTACGCCTAGTTATCCGACAAAAATGTTAATTGAATCGGTCCGCGGCTCCTAATCCCGGCGATTACCGTCTATGATTTATAGGGAAGGAGGGACGGACCATAAATAACGAACAGCCTGTATCGGCTAGAGCTCGACCAATCACTGAAGTCGCGTGTTGAATTGTTGAACTACGTTATCTTGATGCAATTGCTTGCATTTCTCTTTGTAAAATACGACAGAGGCACCAATCATCAAACGAGCATGAGTGTTGGCTATAGTGTAGTTGTTGTTGTAATAGTTTAACTATGCTGAAAACTAATCCTTTTAAGCGATTCTTGATAATTCCTAGCAAATCGTTTGATGCGTTCTTTCTTTTAAATCGCCTTCAAAAACAAGGAGGAAGTTACTCAATTCCACTGTTTTTTTTTTATGTGACGACGATTTTCCCGAATTAAACTCAAATTGAATAAGGAGGTTATATTCTAGGTATCTAGGTAAACGCGCCATGTTAGATTGCACCATCGTTTAATATCATCAATGTTTTGGGCTCTATAATCTGGAAAATCCGAGGTTTTCACGAATCTTGTCCTGGTTTTACAGATGGCAACCCTATACCTACTTATTTAATTTTTAAGGAGTATTAAAAACGTCAACTCCCAACTAACGCTTCTGCACTAGCCTAAAGTTGGCTAGACAGGAGAGGCAACTTGAAATCAGTTTAGCTGCCATAGATCTCTATTGATAAAAAAAAAACACAACTAACATCAGCGTATAGAATTTGGTTACCGCTGCACGCGCGCAGTTTTCCCTACGCGTCAAAAGAAAGTTCAAAACTATTCTGTACGTACTTAGGTACTCATAATATCTTACATGTAATTCAAACGTTCGGCGACATCACAGGCCACACATTAGAATACTCGGTAAGTGTTCATCTCTACAACATATTATTGCACGGATACTGTTACAAATTAGGTATTAATTTATTCATAGTGCATTTGTATACGGTCTCCATGAACTATCAGCGCTGCTTCCCGGCTTATAGCAATTATATTTACATAATATTATCCGACAAGAGGGTAATGTAGATAGTATTTATTGTTTGTTCAGAAGAAGCTCTGACGTAGCCGTTCGAATCTATGAAGAATTTTAAGTCTTACAATCCGTAGACTATGATGGGATAGCTTTGTCTTTTGCGCTAGTTCAAAGTTCAGTTAACAGTACAAGGCCGTCCATCTGAAGTCCAACTGCTACAGGAATTTGAAAAAACTGTATAATATTGATAAACAATACGGCTATGGTCGTCTAGAATATTCTTGATTGTAGGTGTCTTTACAGAAGTGAACTCTACACAGCATTTGCCAAAATAATTAGGTATTCGTCATCAACATCATCAACAGCCCACTAAATGTTCCCACTGTTGGGACTCGGGGCCTTCTCTCACAAGGAGAGAGCTAAGGCCACAGTCCACCACGCTGGCCCAGTGCGGGTTGGTGGATGACACATGACTTCGAAAGATTCTAGGTTTTCTCACGATGTTTTCCTTCGCCGTTTTAAGTTACATTGCGCACATGACTTTGAAAAGACAGTGGTGCGTGTGGGGTTTGAACCCGGGGTCTCCGGAACGGCAGGCGCCGTTCTCCCGACTAGACCAGCCGTAACTTCGTAGGAAATCGAAAATATTGAACAAACGAGTTCTTAAAATAAACGAAAATTGACACTTTACGAAAATGATGTTTGTTTTTGATATGACTTCAAAAAAGGAGGAGAAGGTGTATGTTTTTTGTATGTTTGTTACGCGATTGAGCCGCTAATAGTGAATTAATTTTTGCTTTTTTTTCATAGTTCATAGGTGGCCCCATAAAAAATTTGTAGAAATCCGTGTGGTGGTTTTTGAAATATGAACAAAAAACGAACATTTGCTTTTATACATTTAGACAATATTACCGGCTTGTCATGGGATTTTATGGTATCAAGTGGCTTTAGCATGCAAAATCAACGTTTTTTCCTTCGAAACTCACGCATAGGTAATGGATAGAACATCATTACTTAAGATACTGGTTAGTGAGAAAATACTATAGTATCGTTTGGTAAAGTCTTCTGAAGTTTCGAACAAATAGAATACATTATTTAATGCAAAATCAAGAAGATAAGGCTTACATTACGGTAACAAAGGCCGGGCCTGAGAGAGGTCACCAGAAAGCCGTGTCGTCATCGAAGGAAAGTTCAATTAATGCAGGGAAACTTTGAGTTAGTCATAAGCTCGGTTTTCTAACTACAGTCTGAGATTTCGCAATTCCAAAATAATTACTATAACTACTTTCTACTCTTCGTAGTGTACTTATATAATGAATGTACAAAACCGAACCGTAATTTTAATTAAATAGACCAAATAAAAAACGTATAACCAAGAGTCCGCGAAGTAAAATACCTATTAATTTGAATACTATATTTTTACACAAAAAACGACAAGGTGTTATGATAATGATTATCTTTCTGATAATATAACAAATATGTTTGTAATCTTTACAACGCGGGAAAATAACGGAAACGGGAACTACGCCGATGAAACCTTAGGATGATATTAGTATAATAATGTAATAATAAGTATAGTGCCTGTTGGCTTGATCGTGCAGACGTAAATTCGAATCCCCAATTCATCTCTGAGTATCTTTTTTGTTGTTGTATTACCTTTACCTACTTCCTCCCGCACAAGTCGGAGATATTTTCAACCTCTGAGTATCTTGTATCTATCCAATATACAATTTTCAGTTATCTACTAATATACTTATTATAAACGCGAAAATTTGTAAGTATAGATGGATGATTGTTACTCTTTCACGCAGAAACTACTGAACGGATCGGACTGAAATTTGGAACATACCTACATTATATTCTGAAAAAACACATAGGCTACTTATTATCCCGAAAAAAAACGGGAACAACGCGGTTAACCGCGGGGCGTTTGTTTAATTATAAAGTGGTCTTTACCTATGTACTAAGTAAATTTCCAATGAAGATGGTGAACAGCCCGGACGCAGCCGCGGCCCGCCGCTGGCGATCATTAATTCGAGAACAGTTACCGCGGCGGCGCGCGCGCACGGACGCGGAAAATTATTCGCACAGTGCGCTTCCGCGCGCACCGCGGGAACGCCGCGCGCATCACGGGAACACCGCGCGGCTGAGACGTACAGATCGTCGCAGTAACGTAGTAATATCTATTCTGTGGTAACGGTGTTAAGATAGGGCGACCGACCGACCGCCTAACCCTTTTGCTTTCTGCTATGCTTTGATTTTTGTGATGCCATGGGCCAGTTTGATAACGCCGATAAAAGCAGACAACTACATATATATCTGCTTTCAAATTCACTGCATACGGAAAACAGTAGTTGTCTGCTTTTATCGGCGTTATAATTCGCAGATGATGTTACAAATTAAAGCATAGTAGAAAGCAGGAGAGTCCGGCGGTAGACTTGCAGGACGCCCTATGTAAAGGAGCGTCGCGCCGCAAGCGTAGACGTACCTATTATGTCCTGTCAGTAACAGCTGGGCCTCGCCTCACTCATTGAGCGCTCAAGTGTGTCTATACCTAATATAATTTATTTTCTCCGCAAACACAATTACCGACTTCACTTACCAATTAAAGTCAGACACTCGGCCAAATTTCATAAGAAACCATCAACTAGCTAGCAAAAGTAGCCTTCTTAGATTTATTTGCCTTTAACTTTTTGTAGCCGTAAATTTACATGTTTAGAACACGTAGATACATTTATAATATATCATAATTTTAACGATTTCTTACAAAATGCACAGCTTCTACTAGTCGCCAGAGAACTCTAAACTTTACCGTATGTGTATTGGTGGCTTAGCGTTTTAATGTTTCAGAATGAAAATATATCCACAGAGCAAGTAATCACTAAGTTATAAATATATCTCTAATTGACTGGCCTCGTGGCTTAGTGGGTAGTAACTCTGCCTGCGAAGCCGAGGGTCGTGGGTTCGATTCCCACCCAGTGCAAATGTTTGTGTGATGAATTCAAATATTTGCACTGTGTCTGGGTGTTTCTATTTATAATAAGTATGTATTTACAACTATATAAGTATTGTATCAGCTATCTGGCCGCCATATTACAAACTTGGCTTAGTTGGGGGTTAAATGGTGTTGTGTGTGAATAATAATTGTCCACCAATATTTATTATTATTTATTATCTATCAGCAATTACATCTGTCAAACGTAGTTTGCAATTTCACCAAATGTGGCGCCAAAGTTTTATTTCGTGAAATATCTCAAACAAAATGAAACATTGTCGCCACCTACGGCGAAATGGAGAACTATCTTTGACGGTTCTATTTGCATCTTGACGCCTCATTGAGCGCAAAAACCGCGAGGCTGTATTCATCGGTCACAGATAGCACAGCAGTTACTGTGGTAGTTAGTGTGAGCTAACGAGCCAGACTGGGCGGCGTCCGAGCGAGACGTCGCGGATCACTGGAGGTTCCCAACTACGAACTACCTAGCAACAATATTCATACAGCTTCCTGAATCTGTAACATAGTCTGAAACTTTCACGATTTGAACTCATAGTTATTGTAAACATAACGCAGGTAGTCACGATCTAAAATATTCTTTAATTACCTCGGCGTTTCGGCAGCGTTACACCAGCTGTCTGATCTCTGTTTTGCTTTAAAGGCTAATGATACCAGAAAATTAATCTATTAACTGATTTAATGTGAAAATTTATATCGGCAAACTTATTATCGTACTATTTTTTTGTAGTGTACCTAAGCTTTTTTAATTGAGTTTAGCACTTATTAGTATTTGAAATTCTTATGGATTCGTGTCGCCGACATGCTAATGTAGCGGCGTAGCGTCGGAGGGACGGCGGAGCAGCGGCGTACGTGCGTGTTAGATGCTTCTTTTCCATTTACCGACATTCGTAAAAGTATAAGACATATTTATATGTACAGGTGACATATTATTGTGCAACGTTAGTACTTTTAATACTAAAATTACTAAGTTATAAGTTTTTGCTTCATCACTATGACTGCCATTTTTTAGTATGCAGTAATAAACCCGTTCAACTGGGTCCTGAACAAATCTACGTCAATCATACGATGTTTCGTCAAAATATTAAATATTTCTCACAGTTTTATTTTTCTCATACTCTCACTCACTCGTCATTTTATGAGTTGTAAATAATCTCTACTCAAATCAACATAAAAACTTAGATAAAAAAATCGTAGGGATATTTATTTAAAGCTAATTTATCATTAGTACTTTGTATTAAGAATATTACAATCGTGAAAATCAGAAATATAATAGATCCGATACAAAGATTAAGTGTGAAACAAGACAATCTCTCCATCAGAATTTCAACAACATCCGCCAATTAAACCGGCGCAAAATCGCTTTCAAATCCATCGCAAATAACTAAAGATCTAACGCACTCGCTAGCGATTATACGAAATAACTAGTAAGGATTCTATTTTTGAAAACGCTCGAACGGTACGTACACTGCAAGTCCATTTTGGTAAATTCGACAACGGATAGACGGCTATCTGGACTCGACTGTAACGCGACCCCAGAACTCGTTACCACGCTTTGTCTTCGTGGGTCTATTAATATTTGTAACCGTTTCTTTTTTATGTAAATATCTCAAAAACAAGCTGCGATTATTGGACAACCGTATGTAGTCCTACATCAAGTAACAACATAGTGTCATCGTTAAATTCGAATTTTCAATACACGGGCTGTAGGTGAATGCCTAATTGATATACTAGCGAAGCTACATCATCATGAAATCTTGATCACGTAAAGTTTCGAACAATAAAATTGCATTAACCATACACTTTCATTTAAAATAAGTACCTACTCGTTATTTGTGGTACGAAATCGGATTTCTGTTCTGTATCTGGGTGTGTATTAAGTAGGTACGTATTTTAAATGACACATTAAGTTAATATCGGTTATATGTGTTCGAAATTTAAAGCTTTGCTTGTCAGCTGATATTAGGAATTCATACCACAACTGAAGTATCTATATATGTCACGATCAGGACAACCTGCCCCCTTTTCTATCGAATTTCTCGTAGCTCGAAAAAGTAACATTGTTTCATGGTCGGCGTTCCATAAAACTTGGGCAAAACTTTTTGAATCCAATTTCGAGATAACTGATGAATGCATTGCCATTCTCGGTGGATAAAATTGCGTAATTCCACTAGTCCTACTAGTATTAGAAACGACAAAGCTTTTGTTTGTTGCTCAATCATGTGGGAGCGCCTGAAAGGATCCGGTTGACATTTGGAACATGGATATTATTATAGTCTGAAATAGTGCAAAGATTACCTACTATTTATCTCAGGAAAATACAAGGAACGGGAGCAAGTAGTAAATAAAATGTCATTTATGGCAGTACCTCTATACTATAGAGGTTTAGAATCGATAGTCGTGTGACTTCAAAAAATACATCTTCTCGCGTGCGCAGACGGCATGCGCCTTACACCTGTTCGCGGCACGCATACATCGGTCTCAGCCGTAAACGGTTCCGAAGTTGCATCACTATAATTTCCAGTTAAATCTCGAATATTGTCTAGAATTATTTTAATCTGGCCATGTACTTAGGAAGAAAAACACCAAATAAATTCTGAGATTTTTTTACAAAAGTAACAAACAACTTATCCTCGTACTTATAAGTTCAAAATAACATTTAGACTATTATCGCGGAAAATTGTTTAAAAAACAATAACAATGATTATGTTTAACTACAATTTTTATCGTCTATTTCACGAGATCTATCTCAGTAACATTTAACAAACTATAAACCATGAGTAGATAATTGCAATAAATTTGTTTTCTTATATTATGACGAAAGATTTAAAAAAATCATACTATAGACTTGATCGTTTTGAATGACGACGACTCTTATTTTTCCGAGAGTATTATTTTTAATGTGGTTTACAAAAACAAATTTAGTTTTAAATATTCTACATTTAATGCAGCAGTAGAGTTACCTAATCCTCTACCTAAATTAAAAGAGTGATGGTAAGAAGGCATAGATTTATTTTTGAGTTTACGGACATATTTTTTTCACAAAGCCAGTTTAATCCACTTTAAGCCATAATATTTTCACGCATCTATCACATAATTCAGGGTGGTAGACCTGCACTGACGTCCCTAGCGGGACGTCAGTGCAGGTCTACCGCTGTCCCGCTGTATTGTGCACTTCCCTCCTGCCCACCTACCCAAACCAGCCAAGCTCCTTAAAATAGCTGACCACGGCTTTGGGTCGCCGGCATAGTAGTTCCACTCCCATTTCGTCAGATGTATCCCATCCATCTATCACATATCTATGATTTTGAAAATAGTTCACCACAATATTAATGGCATGTAGACGAAGTCGCGGATGGCTGCTGCAGCCCGATGTGTACCAGCCGGTGGCTATCAGAGCGTATGCTCTCGAAATGACAATTCATTTAAAATCCAGCACACCGTCGATTATACTCATTGTTTCACTTATACCAGTGTTTATCTAATGAGAAAGCACCATGTTTAAAGCTAAAAACAAAACAAATGTACAATTAATTCCACAGAAACTAGAAAGTGTGTTTTGGGAATGTACGATGAATGAGAAATTCATTCATCAGTTGGTATAAATTTGCATTTGGTGTGTAGCGAATGTTAGCACATATTAGGAGAATATTTTTGCATCAATCTAGTGAAATTGTAATTTGTAATACCTGCAGACAAATTCACAAAATTACCTTGTTATTAAGCTTTGTTAGCCAAATAGGGTGTCACGGAGCACAAATACGGATTGAGAAACATTTTTAAGACTTTGATAACAGGACAAAGCCTATTATAGAGCATGCATAGTTGTTTTATCAGTAATAGGTTTGCACTAGACCATAATTTCGCCTGATGTAAGTTTGTAAAGTGACGATAAAGTCTACAAAGGCGTCTACTTTCGTGAAAATTCGCTTTTATAGTTTCTCAAGTTTGTTTTGTACCTTATAATATAGAGTTGTCTTATCTCTCAATTTAAAGTACCTTTGAAAATGAATGGGAGATAAATACAAAAACAATTTTTAGTCCTTATTACGAGTATTTTTATTTTTCGGGTAGAAAGGTCGATGGAAAGAAGTGTTTATAGAATTGACTGCCTTATTGGCAGTACACACTAATCATCAATTATTAACATTATCTCATCATAATTTAAAAGGTTCATTTAAATTTTGAACTTTGTACCCCAACAAATAGTATGTTAATATTAATTTAATTGTTCTGTACTACTAATTTCTTTTAATCTGTAGCCAAAATTAGTAAAAATTACAAACTATGTGTTTGTGTAAAATAAGTCCAAATAGACAGTTTTAAAAACTGCTACCACCGAATAGACTCATCACATAAGCAAATATGTCTACATCGTTTGTATGTCACAGGGCCAAAGCATGCTAATGGGCTGTTTGCCCAAAGCAAGGGCCCAGTTAAGGTTAGGGCAACAGGTTTCTCTGTGGGTTAAAAGGTTCTAAACTGGAATTTTGGAATTCTATGGGTTGTGTTCGCTTTCACTGTTCTACTAGTTTTTTATGGTTTATTGGCCATTTAAAGTCAGAAATAATTTCGATATTTAGGTTGAAGTTGATTTTAATGACCCGAATTTGATTGAAACAAAACATAACCGATTTAAAATAAAGAATCATTCATCATTGCCCCCTTGTGTGCGCTGGAGCCCTAAAGGGGACGTTGTATAGAGGCTTGGAGTTCGTTGTACGTACTACCTACTGGGATCATGTTAACTCTTGCGGTTAACTTTTACTGTATTAAAAGTCTCATTTAGGATGAATGTTAAATCTTCGCTAATATAGCTCACAATAATTAACTAATGTAGTTTGAAGTTGTAGTGGTTTTTAAGTACCTATGTGAAAGCGCTAAAGATAATTTACTCTCAAAGTGGGCAGCAGACAAAATGAGTTTGGGAATCCCTGATATAGATAATATCTTCAGCGCAAGAAGTATTAACATTTTTAAATTATTTACTATGTTTACTATAATGTCAGCTAGCTAACTTCAGGGTGTCGCACATCGCACATCGTACATCGCACAACGCACATCATAAAACTTGACTCTTATCATTTCCCTTAACGCGCCAAAAGTAATCAATAGAAAAACGATGCAGCTACATTCCCGCAGGTGGTCGCGGAATTAATTTTTACCTGAATATTGAAGACACATCCTCTCCGCGTGATGATCAGAATGGATGTGCTATTACCATAAAGAAAGTGGGTGAGCGCATGCGCGGTGAAATTGGCGATCGCTATGCACTTTTACCTTCTTTTAAGGGGCGTCAGTTTACTATTTTCGTCATTATTTTTTATTTCGCAAAATGTAAATAACGTACAGCTACTTGCTTAATACATATATAGGCCATGTAATTTTCCTTCTAACCGGAACACAGTTTTATTTGCACACTAATGCTTGACGGTAGAATGACAGGTAAAGGTGTAGTTCTTTTCTAGGTGGGCTCTGCAATGAGTCCTACAACTATGAAATAGTATATGTTTATTTCTCACTCTCTCTTTTGCTTTTACCAAGATCTTAGGTGTTTTTTAATTATCTCTAATGTAATTTTAAGCTTATTGAATAAGTCGTTTATGACGCGATCTCCGATATATTAATCAATACACAAAATACTCTAAACTATCCCCAGCAATGCACAGCATACTCTAAACTACGCAAATATTTAATACCAAACATTTTACAAAATATCCAAAACGAATCACAACACACTCAAAACTATTCTTATAATATTTCCAGTAAACCAGTAATTTACAAAACACTTCCAAACTATTTCACAGATTAACCCAAAAATAGGCACAAACGACGTGGCATTCGAGAAACCCAGACTATACCAAAGTAATGATGATTCAAAATATATAAATTGGGATTACTTCAACCAGCCCTGGCTTGCAAAAAAGTCGCAGACGCCACGACGACGTGATGCAGCGTCTGCGCCGCTCCTCGACCGCCTAACATGTTAGTTAGACTATGGTTATGCATTTGCTCTAAAACAAAGAAATATAGTCTGCCCAACGACAATAGATACCTACTGGATTTTTTTGCAAACTTTTTACATGACAACACTTCATTGTTTCTACCATCGGGTATTTACCCACAAATTGAGATATTTTAAACAGAAAATACTTAGGGACACTTGATTCCAAAATTGCATTTTTAAAACAAACTGATTTAAACATTATATGAGATAAGTTTTAAAAATTTGTACATGTTCTAAAATTGTATTCATGAAAAATAAGTACGACGTATTTACGTGTTGGCGATTATTTCAAGAGCAACACTAAGCTTTTAGTTGTCCCTAATAAATAGATTCATTAATTACGCTATTTAATAAAGAAAAGCTTGTGCAATTTCATTCACATCCTCAATTCAAATCCTGTGACGGCCTCTAATAAGCTACGGGTTATTTTGACGTTGTTTCATTACCTAACTACTTACTTTCGTAGGGTAGACTAAATTGAAACAATTAAGCATAAAAGCATAAATGGTGTAGTGGTAGGACTCCTAACAGAGACCGCCTGGGGATTTACCACACCTTTGCCAGTTATTCGGCCGTCAAGCAGTAATATTAAAACATTTATGTGTTCCGTTTTGAAGTTCAATGTTTCCAGAGAAGCCCTGTTTAGAGATAAAATATCTTAGATAGATCTCTGGGTGACGAGCACAGTGCAGTACTAGGTAATGATTTGGACTCCTCATGTTCCAATAGCTGCGTGTCACTGTGCTGATATGTGGGAGAGATGTTGCTTACCACCAGGCACATGTACTGCTCGTCTCGTCACTCTTTATTTAAAAAAATGCCCATTTTATGTTCTCTTCGGCATTATTTCACTCCATAGAAAAAAAATGTGTATGGAACCTGAGCTCCAGAACTAGTGAGAAAGGACGCATACCGTAATTTTTACTAAGCCCTTTTCACGTTTAATATAAAATAACAACCAGTCAGCAAACAGCCTTGACTTCCCAAACGGTTATTGTCCCAAAAACAAACTAGGTAGTTTCGTGGCATAAATACTTTACCGTAACTTTCTACCATAAATCTCGAACACCATTCTGTGGGACATAAATTACATAAATTATTAGGCCTCTCGCGTCCACGCCCCGGGATCACATGTGAGAAAATGGAATAACTTCGCTTAATAGAAACGTTAATGGAAAACATCGGCGTTTTAATCAAAATTTGGGGTATAACTTTATCTTATTAACGGGCAGGGCTCAAAACCTTTTTAAAAACTTCAAAACAGTTTACTAACAAAACTAAATATTTAAATGGGAACCTGTACAGGACGTTAATTACCAAACTACCTACTAATAGCAAGCCTGTAGGTATCCACAGACCAATGAAAGTTTAGAGATAATAAAAATTATCAAGTCCTCTACAAGTTGGATGCGTGCTTCAGCATGCCAGGAACTAACTAGAAACATCCAGCACGGGATAACTTACGTGTACCAATGCTTGCAATGCTTCATTTTTACTGTGTAATGAATAAAATTATACAGTTTCCTTTTCTCGCACTCCGAACATTCCTTTACGACATTTTTAACATTTGATTTTGTTTTAACTCTAAAGGTGACCGAACTTAAACACTGAATATACTTAGATACGGATTAAATGCGTTGATATAGGGTTCTCAGTAATAAGTACATTTTTCTATAAAAAGAAGAAAATTGAAAAACAGAGGAACTGTCTGGAATATAACCCGGTTCTATTAGCTTCGTAACCGCCCAACTTCCCACCTTAGCTACTACGAGTATATTGTTGCATAACAGTGCGAAATGTACCTTTGCATTGTATAGTTTTTCTTTGTATAAAAACGCGCATAAAACGACGTTTGCTAAAAATTAGAGGTTGATAGCAGCGTTTCCCTCATTCCAGATGTGGTGCGCGGAGTAGCGTGTGAGCCTGGCATGGGCCAGGCGGGCAGCCAGCCGGCCGCCGCGGCGCCGCGCGTGCGCCGCGCGCACACGCTGCCGCACGAGCCGCCACGACTCGCGCCCAAGGTACTACAAAAAAATTCTACCTCAGAAAAGCATCATAATATCACATAATGACTTCTATGGCTGAACGAAGACATCCCCAACCGTATCCACAAAGACCGGCGCCCAAGGTAAAAAGATTTTCTACCTCTAACAAGAACAAAATTAAAAATTTTGATTAACCCCCGACTACCTCGGATCTCGCATCATCTGTGTAACGTTCTACTAGCCTTTCATTTGATACTCATATTAAGGAAGTTGTGAAAAAAGAAATGTATTTCGCCATTTTGTGGAAGCGGCCATCTTGGATTTGAAATTTGTCATAGTGCAATGTATTCTACTAGTCAAGCCCTTTCGTTTGATACCCATATTGAAGTAGTAGTGAAAAAAATTATATAATTCGCCATTTTGTGGTGGCGGCCATCTTGGATTTGTTTTTTTTATAGTGTATAGTATTCTACTAGTCAAGCCCTTTCATTTGATACCCATATTGAGGTAGGTTGTGAAGAAATATTTTGTCCGACATTTTGTGGCGGCGGCCATCTTGAATTTATATTAACCAAACATAGCTAAGAACATCCGCACGAATATTAACTTTCAAATGAAAAAAACCGCATCGAAATCGGCCCATCCGTTTGAGCTCTACGGTGCCACAGACAGACACACACACAGACAGACAGACAGACAGACAGACAGACAGACAGACAGACATCGACGTCAAACTTATAACACCCCTTTTTTTGGTCGGGGGTTAAAAATCAGCCAAATGACGTTCTCTGCTGAACGAAGGCCTCCTCCAAAGATCTCCACAAAGGCCCATCTAGAGCCGCCCGCATCCATTTCTGACGACTTTCATCAAATCGTTGGTCCATTTTGTAGGCCATGCTACGCTGTGTCTTCCAGTACGTGGTCAAGGTCATAATCTACCATGCTGGATCATGCGTGTTGTTGTCGTATGACATGACTTTCAAATATAGGTGTATGTCGGTTTGCTCACGATGTTTTTTCCTCCACCGATTTTAAGTTAGCGGCATTACGGACATGGCGCAAAAATCACAAAAAAGACAGTCGTGTGCGTGGGATTCGAACCAGAGCTTCCAAATCAGCATAGCTAACAAATAAAGAAAAAACATCGAATTGATACCCTCGTCCTGCTTCAACTTGATTAATAAATAATCAGTCTCAGATGGCATCATATGAAAAAATCCCATACCCAGCAGCGGAATAGAAAAGGATATGGTGGATGAAAATGAATCAGTCTCCATCAATTCCCGCTAATTGCAGGTGCTGCCGACGCTGGCCGAGTCTCCGAGACTCCGCAGCACCGACAATGGAGCCATCCTGCACTCTGGAGGCACCATCAGCGGCCGCCGGCCCGTATCCAACCACGAGCTCTCCAGGACGCCCAACGGACACGTGGTGAGGATACCGACATCAATTAGATACGCTCATGAGAGCATGCGCGGTCCGAAGGGGGGGGGGGTCACAGGGGACATGACCAAAAAAACCAAACATGACCCCAAAAGCGTATACGTTAAACTAAAAATCTAAGAAAATTAAAAAAAATTAATAGTACATAGACTATTTTTTAACGCGGGAAAACAACTGAAATGGGAACTACGAGGGTGAAATCGTGGGACGCTACTAGTAAAGTATTTTTATTGTATTTCTACTGGTGACCCCCCAAAATTTGAGGCTGCGTACTGGTGACCCCCTCCAAATTTCGAGGCTGGGACCGCGCCTGGAGAGAGATTCGATCATGGAGATCTTAAGAGACTGCTTTAAGGTCATTAATATGTAGATGATTTGTCAAAAGTGACCAATAATGTTTCTTGTTTATCACTAATTAAATGACCCTGCGAATTTCGTTCCACCTAAATTGACTGTTTTTTTTGTAGATGAATCATACTGTAGTACTTACCTACCTAATCCGGACAATGTCATATCCTAAAACAGAAAAATCCTTAAGATTGGTCCAGCCGTTCTTGTGTTACTAATACGACGACGAATGTTTCTTTTATACGTACACATTTATTACAGGTGTTATTTATTTGCATTTGAACAGATATTCCATAGAATGAGTATACCTTTAAGTGGCTTTTTAGATCCACAACTAGAAATCAAAAAATAGGATTGAAACCTTAAATTATAAGAATTCTTTCGTACTCATCAACTGAGGAAGGTGGTCGAGTTGAGTTGGACTCCACAAGCGGTTTCCTTTTTTTATAGCGTAGTGTGACGAAACGAGTAGGATATGTACCTGATGGTAAGCAAATGAACGGGCACAAAAAGCGTATTTATTAGAAAAGAAGTTTCTACCCATCTGTTAGCCTGTGTTACAAAATTACTCAAAGCATAACAAGCTTATTTTCAATAACGCTAAGACCTGTATTTCGGTGTTTGCAGCACTCCAATGCTTACCGGTCCCGATCAGCGGGTGCGCCTGGCGACGCCGGAGAGATGCGGATGAGAGAGCGCGATCCTCTGCACCGCTCACATACCAACCTCGACCTCCGGCATAACGACGGTTAGTATTCACTTAGACCTATATAGTAAAAGTTAGGTAGGTAGGTTAGGTAGTTTAATTTAGAGCCATATTCTAAAGTAATTACTCGTATAATGAAGTTAATTGAGATTAAGACAAAAAGCCAAAATTTTACTTTAGAATATGGCTCTAAATTAAACTTTGTTATCTGATTAGTAGCTTGCATTCAGGACCTTTATACGTATTCTTTTTTCGTTCCGACGAAGACGAACTTTTGAAAACCGAGATTTAACAATATTTACGAATACATTATAACACGCATCATTTTAATAATTTCAGGTAGTTCGAGTATAAATAAGAGATTTGGATCAGAACCAGATTTAAGAATAGAAGAAGAACAAAAATCACGATCAATTAACAAGCATTTTAAGAAAAAATACCGTGCGCCTCCTCCGCCTAATAACGACGTAAGTAGAATTAAACTATTATTCTAATTATTTAAGTGCAATGAGAAAATATATAGAAATAGACGTTAATCACATATACGTTTTAATCATTGCAGCAGTTCGAGGGTTCATCGCCAGATTCTAGCGAAGGAAATACGAGACCTGAAGCCCATAGAAAACTGAGACTGTTCAAAACAAGAAATGAAACCAAAAAACTTAATGGTCATGATAACGGTAAAACTGCCCATAGAACTAATTACACCGAGTACAAGTCTTTGGAACTGCCTGATCAATCGTTCGAAAGGCGATATAGATCGCCTTACAAAGACAAAGAACCGCATTTTAAATATCCTGACAACACAGATATGATCCAAAGCACAGCATCATTGAAAAGAGAAGAGCGATTGCTGCAAAATAGACAAGACTACAGAAAGACGAGGACTGATCGAGTTAGTGGATGCAGAGCGAAAACATCCAAAACAAACGAACAAAGCGAAGCATGGAAAACGCCGTTACTGAATCGTAATTTTAGGCATTCAGAAAGGTTTAGGAAAGAAGAAAGTCAATTACCCACTCTGAGGAGAGAAAAGACTTTTGATGATAGTCTTATCGCTAGCGAAAGAGAGAGCGAGTCTCCCAGAGCGATACAAGATAGCAGAATAAAAGCAACTGGTGATCAACTCAAAGTAAACAAATTCAGTCCGTTAGCTGAAAGTTGTAAACCACTGAGAAAATCTCTTCCTTCACTATTACCGAAAAATAGTGAAGAAAAAGATGAATTTCAAGCAGAACTTAAAAAAGCTACAAGTAGAATAAGAATTGAATTAGGCAATAATGTTAAATTAAGTGAAAACAAACCTAGTCAAAACAATAAAACGGGTGTACAGAAACCAAACCCAACGAAAGTCCAGAGTAAAGTCAAAGAGTCTAGTCTAACTAATTCGAACAAACAAGATATTACATCAAGCAGGAGGCCTTTGAACAGAAATAATGAAATCAAGCCCAAAATTAGTGCATCAAGTAATGCTAACGGAAAAATTGCTGCCAGTAAATACAAGAACAATGTCAAAGAAAACGGAAAAATGCCTGACAGAGGACAAGCCTCAGGAAAAGAGTCAACTCCTGAACATTCACCAACAAGAAAGAGAGAGATAGTCAACCAAAGTTTGCAAGAAAAGTAAGTACCATTATACGTATTTAATCTTTTAAAACATGTAGTCTTTTCGATCTTTCTACGATGGATTACCTAAGACATACCTATACTCGCAAAAGTTTTAGCATCACCTCATTTTTTTATTTATGTTTACAGACAACAAGCCCCACCGTCCAAACAGTTCTACTTTGGCATGATAGAAAGCAAACAAACCGAGCCGTGTGAATACTCTAAAGAGTTCCCTGGGCTAGGCAGCCCCATTATAGAAGAGATCGGGGACTTCAGACTCATCGAGAAGAAGTTGCTGGGATACCATGATGAAGATGCTGAATTTGAAAAATTCAACGCGAAATTAAAAGAAGATTGTAGAATTAAAAATTGTAAGTATGGCTTTGGAAATAATAAAAGTGTTTGGTAATGATAATGGTGATAGATATTCTATCTATTCTAGATATTTATTAGAAGAAACTTGGTCTATTGTTTACACGAATGTTTATGATATCGTTACGTTTTTTAAACGTGACGAAATCAATCGAGTGCTATAAATTTCTTGTTAAGGTAACTAATGTCGTTCGTCGTCGATAATGGTAGTTTTATCTGATATTGCTTTTCAGTGTCTTCAGAATCGGCTCTTTCATCTGAAGGCTCCGAAGGCGAAGGCTCGGAAGGTTCGCTGGGTATAGCGCTACGTCTGCGACCCACTCTGCCTAAGAAACCGCCAACGATGCCGAGGTTCTCCCCAGCGGCGGCGTGGAGACAGCTCGCCAGTTTGGACGCACATCTTGCCGCTGGTATGACAAAAAATATTTTTCAATCTTTGATAAGGTTAAGTTTACAATACATACTTAAAGTTTTATAGTCGATATTTTAATAACTTTTGTGAATGGTTCGTTGGCTTAGCTTTGAGGATTTACAATTTGGAAGGAATAGATGTAGATTAATGTTGTCATGAAAAATTTCTGTTGTCCGCTAGTTTTTGCTGCTGCAACTTGTAGAATATTATTTTAGGGAACAGACACAATTATCCCTAAGAAAAATAAAATATAGGCAACTATGCATATTCTGTATTTATATGTGTGTGTCAGATCACTCAGTAGTTTCATCAGTATTTTATTTTCATTATTTTTAAATAAGTCTTTATTTTTTCAGAAACTCAACCGTTAGCTGTAGAAACCAAAATGTCTCCGGACCATCAGATATCTCCAGAATCATCGCCAAGGTCCGAAGAATCAGCCGACAAATCTGGAGACTCGGGGATTAGTGGAGATCATGCGCATAGCGACCATCGCCTGGATTCGCCACCGAGGCATCATGTATGGACATATTGCTACGTTTAGTACTCATATCTTTAATAGCGGAAGTTTCCAGTTTCTATGCTGGACAGGAAAACTTTCGGTATATTTTTTATACAATGTGATGGCTATTAATTTACCCCACATAATGCACATACACAATTGTGACACATAAACTCTATCTATTATTATTTGTATGGGTATATGTGGCAGTAGGCGTTAGGTGGCCTCTACTCTTTACATATTTTGTGCCTCTACTAAATACTGACAGTCACTTTGAACGACATACATAATCTTCATAATTATAACCAGGACTTTTTATATTTCATACGGGGGTACGTTGTGTCCCTAAAAACGCGCCAGTGCTACACCAAATTCTCCAATACATTACTTATAGGGGAATTAGCGTGCCCCCAAAAATAATTGACAAATAAAGGCCTGATTTTAGCTATTCTTAAAATGCAGGTTCAAGACGTCAATCCAATTACATGGACCCCGCAACAAGATCTTGGAGACAGCAGTTCAGAGGGTGCTGGCACCAACACTCCGTTACATGCGGCTGCCGTCGCGACCTACAGCCCAGGGTCGCAGCCTTTCAGCCTGTCTCTTCCGAGAGACGGTCAGGACAGAGTGAGTGTTTCAGGTTTTGCAGGGGAGGTTAGGGAACAGGTTTTATTAGGTTGAATAACAGTTGTTTGTTTCTTGATATGTAATTGGTAACGGACTTCTACAGGATGTTGAACTTGGTCACTAAGAGATTTTTATTGTTATTTTTGTTTCATGTTGAGCTATTTTTATTTGTGAAATGGTGTGGTGGAAGTTTTCTACCAACATAGTTTTGATCGGTTTTATGACTAACATTACTAATTTGTTTACCTAGCCTCCCGTAATTAGTGACGCTGAGGAGGAGTAAAGGTTTTATTTTCAATCTTGCTTGCTTCTTTAACCCTGCGTTTTTAAACTGGCTTATCTGTGCATGTTCTTTGCTTAAATTTTCTAATTGGCTACTAAAACCATAATTCGTAAGTAATATAATTTATTTTTAATGCATTTTTTATTTCCTTATTCCTTTTTTGCTAATTTAGTCACTATTTTTATTTTTAATTGTATTTAATTACCACTCGTACTCCAATATTATGCTCTTATTTCAAACCACTTATTTTATTATTTTGTCTTCGGCATCATTTTTAAAATTTTCCTTTTCAAAATGTTTCACAAATCTTTTGACCACTTGAATATCTTTTGCATCAATATTTATAATATATCCTAATTTATGAAAGTCCTGAACGTTTATTCCTCGTCAGCTACGTGGTAGAACAACCAACCCCTGCTAGTTTAAAGCGATGTCGTGTTTCTACGACTGTTTCCAGGGCAAGCAGTTGCAGCAAAGTTTCAATAGCTTGCAGAAGCTGAGGAAATCGGTGTCGGGTGCTTTAGGAGCCGCTTTGGGAGCAAGACGGTAAGTCATTACGGTTTCTCTTTACTTAACAACGTAGGCAAACAGTCATTCGACTCGCGTACACAACGTAATTTTCCAAACCTGCGTAATAAACAAGTATCGGAAACACAAAAAAAAACTTAAAACTAGTGTGATGCTGTTCTACACTAGTTATTATAGTCTGATGGGTCAGGTCATGTTCAATAAATCAACTAAACAAGTTTATTACAGCATTTTATTAAATTGGAGTAATCGTGTCTATTTGAACATCCAACACAAACAAGTATTTATATTATTATTGTGTTGAGTTGTTTTGACACTGACTGGAACAAAACAAGGTGGAACTCTTTAGTGGATTGACCTTTTTTTCTTTTTTTTTTTATAATGAGTGACGAGACGAGCAGGACAAGTGCCTGATGGTAAGCAACATGCCTGACACATAACAGCACAGTGACACGCAGCTATTGGAACATGAATAATCCAAATCATTACCTAGCACTGCACTGCGCTCGTCACCCAGAGTAACTTCTCTGGAAACATTTCCCTTCAAACCGGAACACAGTAATGTTTGCACATTACTGCTTGGTAGTAGAATAACTGGCAAAGGTGTGGTACTTCCTCAGGCGGACTCTGGCATTGCTGTTTTGTATTTTCATTTATATACATAAACATGTATCATAATTGTAATTCAAAATATTTTCGATCTGAAATCTAATCTCTATATAGTCTAAGATCCCGCTATACAACGACCTTCACCGAGCTGTTTATTGGATGAAAAGTGTTTTATATGTAATTTAATATGTCAACAAATGTATTGCAAA
Organism: Ectropis grisescens; assembly: GCA_017562165.1. Lineage (NCBI taxonomy): Eukaryota > Metazoa > Arthropoda > Insecta > Lepidoptera > Geometridae > Ectropis > Ectropis grisescens. The sequence goes on along the minus strand of CM029771.1, from coordinate 4,898,352 downwards.
TGGGTTGCCTAAAAATTTTCAGTCCAGAATATGATGAATAAACAATCATTTTTTTAAATATAATATTTCACTTAAATTTATTGAATTTTAGAAAAAACTATATAACATAACTTATTATTTTGGCTTTACTCAGTGCTTACGAAATCTCATGCAAATATTTTCAAACAATAAAAGTTTCAAACAAACTTTCATCCCTTATTTCACCCCTTTGGAGGTTGAGTTATGAAAAATACTGTAATACATAATTCATTATTTTGATTATGCTCAATTCGTGCGAAATTTTATGCGAATACGTTTAAGGAATAAAATGTTTCATACAAACAAACCATCCCATTTTTTCCACCCTTAGGGGTTGAATTTCGTAATGATATTTCGTAAGCACTGATTAAAGCCAAAATAATAAGTTATGTTACATAGTTTTTTCTAAAATTCAATCAATTTAAGTGAAAGATTGAAAATAAAATGTTCATTAATCATATTCTGGACTGAAATTTTTAGGCAACCCATTTGCAATATATTTGTTGGCATATTAAACTACATACATATAAAACACTTTTCATCCAATAAACAGCTCGGTGAAGGTCGTTGTATAGCGGGATCTCCTACTAATAAGCACCAACCTGTCTTTCAAAATACTTCTTTGACATAATTTAATCTCTTTGAAAAATTAAATTCTAATTTAAATCGATAGCATAGGTATATTTTAGGTAGGTTAGGCTCAAACTTTTGATGACCATTATTAGTTCAGATAAGTCTTGAATTGGTCTAATCGAAATAATTTTTAAAACATTGAATTTATTGTAATTTTGTAAGGTTAACGGAAACCCTATCACCAAATGAAACTACAAGAAAAATCGTAATTATTGTGTAGGTTTCCTGACAAACCGAAACAAACAAAATCTAAAATTTCCTCACAAGAATAATTTCGAGTATTACTGTAATCTCGCGAAATATAAATCAATTATCCCAAGCCCCTCATATTCACTGACCTACTCGTAGAATTTAGCGTAAAAAAGTTTTCTTAAAATATATAAAGTAATTGATTATCTAGATTCGACTTGGAACACGAGCCGATGCTACCAGAGCCAGAACAAAACTGGTTCCTGACCAAGTCAGCTCCAAACTCTCTCTCCAACCCGTTGCTGTTCCAATCCTCCAGACCAAAGGCTACCAGCGACGAGAATGTCATAAAAGAGGAATCTGCACCACCATCAGAAAAGGTACGTGGATGGATACTCTATATCTAGGTATACCGTAGAGTATCTCTCTACTTAGTCTTTGCTCTGCATACATTTATATTGTGTAAGTGAGTAATGGTTGTTCAGGTTTTCTTTTCTGTCGGTACTCCTGCGCCACTGTTAATTTATGTGTTGTGTCGGTAGGTGGTCGGATAAGAAGTACTACCACCTTGTATAGTTGCCGGCAAACAAGTTGACCCAATGAAGTTAGCTGCACAATAGCTACATACCCATCGACTGCCCTAGTGGCTTAGTTGGTAGTAGCTCTGCCGGCGAAGCCGAGGGTCGTGGGTTCGATCCCCACCCAGTGCAAATATTTGTGTGATGAATTCAAATGTTTGCACTGTGTCTGGGTGTTTCTATGTATAATAAGTATGTATTTAAAACTATATAAGTATTATATCAGCTATCTGGCTGCCATCACACAAGCTTTGCTTAGTTTGGGGTCAGATGGTGTTGTGTGTGAATTGTCCACCAATATTTTATTTATTTAATTTATTTATACCTTTTTTCCATTTGAATTCACATTTATCTTAAATTTCCACAGTTTCTGACAGGGTTTTTCACATTTATTCTTGTTACATGTAACTGTGTATTTTGTGCACTTAATTTTGCTTTTACCAAATATATTAATCCACCTTTAATTGAATCCATCTATAATAAGGCGTATGTTTTAGGAGGAGGCAAGCCCTTGGAGAACAGGCGCATCGTACCTGTCGTGGGGCGGTCACGTAATGTACCTTCCCCCCAGCACCAGACCAGCCGCTTTCCATGATGACCATCGAAAGACCTGTCAGGTACTACTAACTTACTTACTTTTATAGTTCTCGTATTTTTACTCTGTACCTCACTCGGCCAGTCACAATAATTTAATTGCCAATAAATGAAAAATATACGTGTTTACAAAGTAATTACGTTTATAGGAGCAAATCAAGTGGCTGCTTAGAAGTGGCAGCGCGCGCGGCGCGAGCCAATCTCAGCACGGAAATGCGAGAACGCGATCGCTCTGGCTCGCCTGATCTGGCTCGCGCGTTGCCAGCCCGAGTTGAACCGCCGCCTTCCGTGAGTACCTTAACTTATATAATTCTCGTATATCTCTATATGTTATATCTCGTATATTATAGTCTCTATATGTATTAAGCCCTTTGATCAAAGTTTTAGTTACACTTTTTCCAGAGGTATAAAACTGAAACAAATCTGGCTCACTAGCTAGCTCTCTTATTCTACTGATAAAACCTGTGCTTAATATGAGATTTTAGCCTTTTTTGAACTCATGCATAGTGTAACTATTTTAAGAAATAAAAAAATATTACTTTTTAACCTTATTGCTGATATCGCGCGAACTATCCCACAGCCAGTTTTCGTCGTCAATATGAATTATACTACTTAAATATCTCCCTACTACTTCCTACTCCTTAATGTGTCTAAACCGCGTTTTGCTAGCTCATGATTTAATTCAACTTGATTGCATCTCGTTGTAAAGTTGTAATTAACCCTCAGATAATAGTTGACAATATTCAATTTAAAATGCACTTAGCTTGTTCTACATTATGTCCATATTCATTCTGGAGATGCAAGGGATGGCGTGGATCTCCAGAAATGGCTCGTAAACTTCAAATCATCTCAGAAATTTCAGCAAACAACATTAATTTGTTTGGTTCTTGTGTTGAAAGGCCAGTTTCCATATATCAATTTTAATTTAAAATACTCTGAATTAGGTATCTTACCAACAAACAGCAATAAAGGTTTTTCTATATGTATTTTTGTCAATAACACATAATATTTGAACAGGTTTTTTAAGACTGATGACTGTATCAAAGTACTTCTATTTTGACGCAATACTCACAACGGTTTAGGAGACTTATTATTCTTTTATGAATAGCATAAATCATTTAACCTACAGACAATTTGTATCATTTCGTTGTCAATGATACGAAACCTATTCTAATTTGTAGTTGGTCCTTAATGCGTTACTCACGCCTCGACGTAACTCATGTTTTGCAGTATTAAGGCGGCAACTGAGCAGCAGAGATATGTGCTATTATGTAGGTTTACCTACGTGTACATTGATTGTGGTTCTTTTTTAAGTTAGTCAGTAGTTTTCAGATCCCTAAAAAATTTAAAATATCGGGGGGAAACAGGAACTTCCCAGAAATAGGGAAGTAGGTACTTAATACAAAAAATCAAAAGTAATTTGGCGACCACATAGCACTACTGGGTTACGTGAAATAATGAGCTGCGCTCTACTATCACTACAAACAACTCTGTCTGTGATTATATCGTAGAAATAGACCATAGCTATGAATAGGATCCGTGTAGGTGTACTTAGCTCCAATATTCGACATCACACTGCATAATTTGTTGGTTATACTATACTTAGGTTTTCACAATATCTCAAGAAACATTATTTCATACAACACGAAACACACGCTTTAAAAAATGTATATACTTAAGACCACATGCCAGAAGTGTAAATTAATTATTTGAATTATGTAGTAATAGCAGCGACCCTCGGTTTTGTCCGCGCAGTTCCCGTACCGTCATTTTCCCGGGATTAAAGGTAGCGTTATGTGTGTTCTTCCAGACTATAATCTACCTGTGTTCCAAATTTCAGCTCTATCCGTTCATACTTTGCGACGTGATTGAGCAACAAACATCTAGACATTGAAAGTTATAGTATTAGAGGATAGTAGGATAATACGAGTATTAGTAAGATTATTGTAGAAAATGTTGACGCTAACAGCAATTAGAAATAGGCTGATCCTGTTAGCTTTTCACAGGCGACTCTTCTATGTATTTTATAAGAAAAACGTCCTACTCTAAAATCCTTTAAAACGTGCTCATACAAGCGAGACAGTTCATTAAATACAGCACACGACCTTAAAGCTGGATGGTGTAACTTTTAACTACATTTGTCTATAAGCAACGTAATTGTTTAACCCATGTACTTATTTGTACCGGCCTTGGATTAGATGGGCTTGATCTATGCTGTGACCTGACGAAGATTGATTCTAGATGTCCCATTAGAACAAAGAATTTCCTGTGTAGTTATTTTTAATTTTGACATCTTGTTATTTTTTGTCGTGTCAGTAATTATTTTTCCAATCTTTTTAAATATGTCTAATGACACGATTGTGAGGCCTAGAGTAAACCGTTTAAAATGAACGAATTGACATCCACAATAAACAAATAAATATATATAAATAAATATTGGTGGATAATTCACACACAACAAACACCATCTGATCCCAAACTAAGCAAAGCTTGTAATATAATAATGTGATAACTAACAGATGTATAACGAGATAAAGTTGAGCTTAATTCGGGGTTTATATTTTTTTCGGGTAGTCTCTGTCGCGTGTCGAATCGAGACTCAATTACTACTGTACATATTTATACAAGCCTGATGTCAAAGTAGGAAAGAGATCTAAATTCTGACTGATCACGAAGGTTGCAAATGATGATGATGATCGGTAATAAAGCCTGAACTTGGCAAGATACTGACAAAAACAGCTTTTATTTAATTAGCACTACGTACTTAATTTCTAAACACACGTTGCTGTGTCATCACAACCGAATTTCCTCACCTTGTGTTGGGTTCCCACGCTTCTAAACTGTAGTTGCTCTGTCTTACGTCCGATGCGAGAAGCAAAGCGACGCGACGATACGGGATGGTGACTCATCATATATGCTTTTTATTTATTTATATGTCAAATGAAAATAACTTAATATTCGTATTCTGCAACAATGTGTTACGTGTAATCAAATTGGTTTATATGTTTTCTACGGTTGTGACGTCAAACGAACTCAAATACACAGAAAGAAGCTTAATTCAATGTTTTAAATAAGTGCTATTATGAATAAACACCGTACGTTTTCCTAAATAAAACAGAAGCAAACAATAATTCACATAAGTACGTTCATTCGTACATTAATTCAATCAGTTGCTTTAAAATAAAGCATTTTCAGAATGCAAAAATACGCGCCAAAATTTAAAATTGTACTCAGTTTTGCCAAAAGTGGCGCCAAGGTGTTTTTTGTTACAAAAGTTAACTAACAATAAATGCCAAAATTGTCATATAAGTTTTTACACCACTTACTTACCACTCAAATCTCCAAAATTGTTTCATCTTTCATGGCTTAATAAGTCATATTACATCGCGTAGCTCGTAGCCTTCTATTTATACGTAAGACAACAACTAAATTAATATCTATTTACCTACGAATTGGCCTAGCTTCCGTGTAGGTTTGCATTCAACTCTGGGAGCTATAAGCGTAAATCGAAAAGATTTATATCTTTTCAGTATCTATGACCTTCTCAACGCCTTCCGTGTTGAGAATAACAATTTAATCCTTCTAACGTAATATTTAGGCTGCTCTGAAATTGTAAGGAATTCCGCTTGTGGATATAAATAAATAAGGCTATAGCTACAACTAAAACTGTAAATCATAAAAGCTAAACTATTCTCTAACTTGACCTGGTATATTAAACAGACTTTAAGGAACTTGATTTCTACATCAGTTTAAAATAAAACGTTAAAAGAAACACGAATTAAAACTTGCTTACTTAAAAACTCTTTACTCTATTCTAATAATCGTTACAAGTCAATATATAAATTAAAAATGTCAATACAAGGCCCAAATTCAGTAACAAGTATTCATCATTATCTACCATCAGTAGCTAAAAGCACTCCATGCTACAAACATTTTCAACGACGCAACATCACCAAGAAAACAAAAGAATGCGAAAGGAGAAACAATAGGTCTATGGAAAAATTCCGAACATGCAACATTTACTAAGTTTACGGCTGAGATTCCATTAGACGGAATTAGGACATTTTAATTACGAGGTGTAGAGCCGTGAGACTCAAGGGTGACATAACGCTTTGAGAACAAGAGTCGAACAAAGAATTATAAAATATGCGGTAATAGGATGAACCAGTAATGTAGGCATGTCCTGGTTTGAATACGGCCTATTGAGAACTTTAATTAAATTGCACACAAGTATTTTAATTAAGATGCTTTAGTTATATTGGTGGCCGGCCTAGTGGTTTAGTTGGTAGTACGTTTCCCTGTGAAGCCGTAGATCACGGGTTTGATTCCCACCCAGTACAAATATTTGTGTGTAGAATTACTAGGATTTATAACGGATCCAACCTCTGACACAAAAATCAACTGCAAAAATCTCTAAACTTCACATATTTCTAAAATTGCAGTCAAATAAATTATGCTATCTTTCGAACAAAGAATAAGTGCCCGTCAAATTATTAATGTGTCTATTTTCTAAGATTTGACACTCGTAATAAATAAATAGATACTTCTCGTATAGTTCATTGTGCCCACATATCATATTCTCTGATAATACCTATCACATATTTCATCTTGACACACACATTTATCGTAATTTTAACATACTTTTTTTACGGCCAGAGCCTTTATTAACAAAATTAAAATACAATGAGAACTACACCACGCTACACACCTAACTAACTTCTTACACTAGCACATCTGATTTATCAAAAAACCAATGAATGTCTAAAGATAATCAAGATATTCAAGCCCACTACCAATCGGAAGCGTCCCAGCATGCTGGGGGCACTACCACTATTTAACATACTTGTGGAGTAGTTAATTTGTTCCCACTGCTGGGACGGCATCCTTCTCTTACAAGTACCACGCTAGCCAAGTGCAGGTTGACACATGACATGAGTACATAAGAAAGACGCCTTCTTAGAACACACCGGTTTCTTCATGATATTTTCCTTCAAAAAGTCATACATCTACACTTGGACACATTTTCAAAGGCACTGGCGGGATTAGAAATCGTGAGAAAATGATAACGATTTCGGATTTTCTTAGTCACTTATAACCACTCCACCTTTTAAAAGAGTGAATTATCTTGAAAATGATATGTCCTTTCGGCATTTATATATGGCACGTATACACTCTACAATGTAAAAAGTTAAAGTCAAGTTCTTTACTCGAAAATACAAAATTTACATACCAAGCTAAGGTAGTAACTAGCAGTTACATCGTTGATTACAGACGCCTAAAGAAATACGTCGCCTTGCCTAAGGCCTTTGACTCCACACTACGATATCAATCATTCAATTATTATTCAAATCTACGCAAAACACCTGTTATCTACGATTAGCATATCGGGATCTGGCAAAACACTCTGTTACCTCTATCACTTCAAAAAATCGTTTACATAATTGCTATTGCTCTTTCTTTAATTTAGAGGGAAATGAAAGAGATGACAATAGTATTGCTATGAGACATGTTGCTAGACGGTATACTGCTGGCTATTGAATCAGTATGCGGGATTGTGAGTCCATTGTTTCACTAAACATACTCTCGGACCTTCTTACATGATAAACTGCGCCACGGATCTTGTTAGTCGTGATCTCCATGCTAGAGTCCGTACCACTTTTGAAGTCCTTTGGCAAAATTATTGAACTATTTATTTATGCAGTGGCTTTCGTTTTTGCTGCGGAATACAAAAGTGGCACCATTGACCATCGGTTGTGGACGAAGGCATGGATTCTGGAATAACAGGAGCTGTACTCGTACTATTTGTTAATCGTTTGGCTGTGATCCCATGTTTATAGTTACGTACAAAAGTATACTAAGCCAAAATTCAAAATTTCTGGGTGATTATTTTAGGCTTTTTGGGCAAGCTCTTTTCTCTCACAGAGTGATAGCCAAGAGCATAATCACCACGATAGCCAAGTATAGGCTGGCGGATCACGAATCCCTCGAAATCTCTTTCTTGGAACATAGCCATAGGTACCGTTTTTCTCATGATGTTACTTCGCCGTTCCAGTCCAGTCATCTGCAGCCTGCAGACGTCCACTGCTGGACATAGGCCTCCCCCAATGATTTCAACAATGACCGATCTTGTGCCGCCTCCATCCACCGACTTCCCGCAACCGAGACAATATCATCGGTCCATCGTGTGGGATCCAGTCCAGTAGGGATGACAAATTTGTGATCATTTGGGAAAATACTCAGAAGTGCAGATAGGATTCGGATTTACAACATCACGATTGTGAATTTCAGATTTGTCATCACAGTTTTGGCCGCCGGCCACCATGGTTTCTAGAAGGGCTGGATTAATAATTACTAGCATAGATATAATGTAGTTCACTTTTATGTTCCTACAGCTAGGACCAGGGTTCCTCTCATCAGGAAAGTCTAAAGCATCAGAAGAAGTCGTTATTATGATTTAACTAATATACACAAAACACAATTCTATTCATTGTCTGTGTGACTCTTATCCGCGATACCATCATAGTGAGTAAGCACCATTTGCTTCTTATATCTTTCACCAATCCCATATTTCCTGTATGTTCCAGATTTTAATCCTAACCGTTCAGGCGTTCCGACTTGATTCAGTAACCAACAGCCAGGACTCTAGTCCTAGATAATCCTGGTCACAATATTTGTTATTAATAGGATATTGGAGGATTCCATCAAACCTCACAGCATCTTACTGTTTGTCTATTAGCTGTCTTAAATCCAGCTCCATCAATTTCCGCCGTATTAAATGTAGTTGTTTATCATTGCTAGGTCGTTAACACGGAGCATATAACTTGGTATTCACCCGCGGGCTCGTGATCCGCTGTGGAATCCGTAACACCTCCGCGAGGTGCCAAATCGCGGCCTTCTCCAAAATAACTGTCGCTGTTTGAATCGATTTTAATAAATCGTACCTTTTAACTAGTCAATGCTCACGTAAAATGCTTGTTTAAGCGAATTACAAAATGCATTCTCGATTTTGTCTCTTTGTATTCGTGTGCATAGACAGCCCACTAAATGTTCCCACTGCTGAGGCCTTCTCTAACTGTCGCAGTTTCGGTTTTAATAAATTGGACCTCTTGAACTTAAATGGCAACATAAAGTACTAGTTAAACCGCCTAATGATAAAAATACTCAATTTTTTATTTTAGTATGGGTTTGTATAAGCAGCCCACCAAATGTTCGCCACTGCTTGGAATCGGAGTCTTCTCGCTCGTTCGCAAGAAGTTCATCAAGACGATAACCCTCAGTGAGGGATGACGCACGCTTCTCCAAAAATTCTTGAAACATGTTTCTTCACGGTGCTTTCCTTCGCTGTTAAGGCTGGTGGTGACGACAAACTAATACTTAAGCGCTTGGAAAAATACTCAATCTTTCACCTAAAATTACATCAATATCGACGAGATGTGACTATCCGTCGTATTCCAAAACCAAGCAAAATCAAGCACAATTATGTTTTTTGTGTTCGTTTTGTCACAAACGCCAATTTTTTTATGCTGATTTGAATATACCCAAAATTTTGCAGATTTTTGCATCGAGTATTGCAAATATCTGGAATACTGCGCGGCGGTTGGTGTGTGCAAATATAACTCATTTTGTAACATGACAACAGCCACTAACTTGACTTATTTTTCTCTTTGGTGATCATAGTAGATAGGTCAAGGCTGTAAAATTAAAGAAAAGGTTCGACTCGGTGGCTTTCGGCGTAACGGCCGAATAATACAACACCAACATCATCCCAGACTCCCAGACACTGGACGAATCTTTGTCAGTTTACCGGTGAGCATGTTGCAAAAAATTGCATCGAAATATCGAGAGCATGCTCCACCATACAACTACGTTAATATTCAGTAATTAACATTTCTAGGGTAGTAAATAACCGTGCTAACTTAAAGGATATTATCACAACTTCTTCAGCCCATCAGGGCATAAAGCATCCCTCTGTCACTAATTTTCCCAATGTAGCAGTAATCCATCTTCCTGCTAAATTATTAAAGCGAAGGTTAAAATGTTTGCATATTCATTGCTCAGTCACATAGTAACTGCCGTATGAATAGTTTCGAAATTTCGAAAACAGATAGTTACATAATGTTTATATTACGAACTTAATTACGATATAATCCATTGTTTAATTACTTTGACGTTTTCGACGTTCTCGACGACATTATGTGTTCAAATCGCGAAAGTTTAAAAACAAAACAAATTTTTGTTTTAGACAGTTTGAAAGCACATAGACTCCTTTTCATAGTAAGAAAATTACGGAAACGGTAAAACCTCGGGGCGCTGGTATTTATAGATATAAAATAACAAATTACAACGTTTATCTATCGAAGTGTCAAATAGAGACAACTTTGTCTTTACGTAGCACAAAAATTTGCTTTAGTTTTCCTTTCGCACGTTAATTATACTTTATCAAAATGTCAAATAGTGAAAACTATCACTTTTCGTAGCACGAAAATCCGCCCTAGTTTTCCTCGCGCGCTATGGTAGGGAGCGGCGAGCGAACAGCCGCGTCAGGTGCGCACGCGCAGTGTCCCCGCATCTCCGCGCCTCGCGTCACTTGTCGCGCTCGCGCCACCTGCCACAACATCGATCGATCTGTGCTCAGTTGCCGCGTGCTATACTGCTCTCACACGGTTTGTTGTTTTTCCTTTTTTTAATTATTATTTATTAAAACATTATAAAAATTCTTGGACAAAACATAGAGCCTCCTTCGTTTATGAAGTCAGTTAATATAGTCGCGTCTTTCTATTTTTTTTTTGTGTAGCTTGTCGTACTACTGTTATAATTTGTGATTAAAAAGATTACCTCTTGAGGTTTGACATCAATACTTACCTACGTATGTGTAATTGTGTATGTAATTTTATTGAAATATGTATTAATATTTAATTCTCTTGTAAAAAAACCCTTCGACACGTCTCTACCGATCCTTATGAGTTCTAGGTATATTCATTAGATTGAGAATACGTCGGCGTCGTAAATCACTTTTTTCATCCCTAAGTAATAAAGGTGCCCTACTTAATTTTTTATGTATTTTTTTGTGTTTTGGCTAAAACTACATCTAACTTTTAATTTTTACCCTTCTATCACCAACCTCTATTTTCATTTGTATGGTATTGTGTTTGAGATTGTAACATTACACCTCCGAGAAGTGAAGCAAGTTGACCAAAATTTTTTAGAGAAAACTTTCTTAGAGATTGCTAAACTGTAGCTTAAATTAATGGTAAAACACAATACAACAACTCTTAACTAAAAGATACAAACCACAGATTTGTATGATCTGAGTAGATATTTAACTGGCGCAGTTTCCCTACTCCCCCTATTTTCCTTTTCTTCTCCTAATCAAGGCCCGGAGTCTGCAGGTTGCTAAATTTAAAATTTAAAAAATGATTTAATTTCCTGTCTTGATGTCTATGATATTTTATTCGGCAAAATAATTTAAAGTCGGGACTTCTTATGTCGATATTGCCATTGAGCACACACAAAAACATGCAAGTTTTATGTGCAGAGTTACCTAAGTTAGTTGATAGGTCACAGTCGGATGCGCGTCAGAGAACGCGAGGAAGCGCGCGTTTCCGTACAATTACAGTTTTATTATAATAATTAATTAAAAAAGATTACAATTTCCATTTCACAATAAAGTTTTGAAATGAAATCTGAACTTTTAGTACGTTTGCCAATTTCACGCAATCGTCAGATAGGTAGATATAAAACTCATTAGTCTGACACAAACGCACAGAAATGTGACAGAAAAACACATAGGTATTAACGCTTATGTTAACAATGGCAAATCAATTTTATGGCAGAAAAACTGTGATATATCGTATAATCATTTGCTTTAGGTATTATATTCCTTAATATTTATATGGCTAATGAAATCAGTATCCTAGATAGTAATATTTTAGTATGAATATAAATAGTAATATCTTGAAAAATAAGTCTTGTTGTACCTGTGTGCAAATAATGCCGAGGTATAGGGGTAATGAGTCAAGACCCAGTGCAGTAATATCTTATAAGTCGTGGTAGCTTAGTAGTAGAGCACAGGCCCGTGAACAAAATTTATGGTTCATATGATACAGCAGGAGACCTATGTAGGATGATAGAAGGGTATAAAATAATAATATTCAGCACTATAAAATTAAAATTTCAATTTTTATAGTTTCAATATCTGTTCTAATCCATTATTCCGCAATGCCTTACAAAAATCATACGACAAGAAGGAAAGAGCGAGGGTCGCAATCCCGCCTTTTCAATTTGCTTTCAGTTGGAGTTTCTTTCAAATGGCATAGTGCTAAATCCTATTATTTTATACCCTTCTATCATCCGACGTAGGTCTTCTGTTGTATCATATGGCCCATACATTTTGTTCACGGGCCTGTAGTCTATAGCTTGGGCGTTCGGTTTGCAATGGTAAGGTCGTTGGTTCGAATCTCACCTACACCTCTAATCTAATATATAAAATTCTCGTGTCACAGTTTTAGTTGCCATACTCCTCCGAAACGGCTTGACCGATTTTGATGAAATTTTTTGTGCTTATCCGGTATCTATGAGAATCGGCCAACATCTATTTTTCATCCCCTAAATGCTAGGGGTAGTCCACCCCTAAATATATTTTTATTTTTTAGACAAAATTTTAATTTCTATTTTTTTATGATACAACATACAAAAATACATACAATCCTCAATTTTCACTCTTCTACGATCAACCCCTATTTTTTAATAGCCATTTTAGTAATTTAATCATTTTTCCTCTCCGGTCGAAAACTGATCAATCGTCATTTAATTAGTTATCCCCGCCAGATGTCTACAGGTGTCACTTCTGACCCAGTAAACAGCACGATAATTTGGGGATCAAAAGTAGCCTATAGCATATATATAGTTTGAACACGCTAATCTCGGGAACTACTGGACCGATTTAAAAAAATCGTTCACCGTTCTTTCATACGTTCGTAATCCTTGAACGCTGTAGGTTATATATATGTACCACGGGCGAAGCCGGGGCGGGCCGCTAGTTACGGTATAATATTACCTTATTATTATATATTTCCGCTTGCTGTGAACGGTGAACCGCTAACGGTGAAGGTTACCTTAGTTTTTATTATTATGTAAACAAAATTGACAAACCATAGTCTTTAGGATTTTTTTATTATTCTCATAAGAACATTTACATAGAAAGAATTTTTTTCCCTTCAAATCTTACCGTTGGCGGGAAAAGTAAGGCATTCAGTTTGGCGGGAAGAGCAAGTTTAGACAGACACATCCTGTCACAGTTCTTATTTTTCATTTGTTTTATTTCTGTCTTATTTTTTTTACGAGTTTATGCTCCAGGCCTTAAACACTTAAGTTCAAGGCATATACTCTAATCGCGTTCTAAAGTTAAGGTTAAAATTTGGTTAAATATAATTTATTGTCGGTCTTCAGATTAATTTGACAGATGACCTGTCAAAATTAACGTCAAAGCCAACGCGAGGCATTACTTATCAATAAAGAATCAACACAGCTTATAAATACACCAATTACGAGTACCTGTAATGATAGTTTAATTTATCGACCAGTATGTTGTGTGATTATAATTTAATTTATTGAGATGTTCACATTGTTTATAGTCGTTAATTGACTCAGTACTGAGCGGCCTTGACCGGTAACTACGAGTAGAAATCGTCATGGTGAATACAAATGTCAAAAAGAGTTGTGGGTCGGAGCTAAATGTTTCAAAAAAATCGAAGAGATAAATTGAGTAACAGTCGCAAAACTCTTTACATAAATTAGACTTAAATTTCAGGTATTTGGGCACATTTGACGTCACAAAAATCATGAATGTCGATATCAATTTGTATTGTCGTAGCTTCAATATTCGGCAAGTTTTTGGTATAGTACCTGGAGGAACGAGCTTGGCTCGGGTTTTTATTTCTTGAAAATACGGATAAAACGATGTTTTCCAAAAATTTTACTTAGAGCTAGCTCGATTTATCGCCCCCAAAACCCCCTTCATACTAAATTTATTGATGGAGCCGTTTCAGAGATTCAGATTCTATACATAGGTTTAATTTGTATGAATTCTATATTTTACCTACATACCAGAATTGTTCGCTTAAAGGTAGGCATACGTTAGATAGAAGTAACAGTACCTGCCTATATAAAGTTGAAAACATCGTATAATGTTCAACAGATCGTAATGTTATTACTTATATGGTTAAATGTAACGACCTAATCTTGATTATCCATAACAACTGACCGGCCCTTGACAGCCTTGCAACTATCATGAATGGCTTGCTTTGCATGACGTGGTGATGTCATCTGCACATCTGCCATGCACATGATGCACACGCCATCAAATGTAGGTGGAAACTGATTATTCATTACTAGGATGATTGATTCCCTCTATACCGTGCATAACTATAGTAATAGTACATAGTTAATTTGGTACTTGCATTTTATGGAGGATTGAGTCTTAAATGCAGTACCTACTTGGCTTAGTATATTTACTACTTTCAATTCGTATGATGTTATATTTATTTAATTATGTTGAGAAATGTGTGTCAAACCTAAAACAAATATATTACATAAGAATAGAAATGATTAATAAAATATAGTTTGGTGCATTTATGCAAACACTTACTTTTAATTTATTTTTTACGTATTTTGTACTAGCAATGTGATGCAGAAAATCTAACTTTTGACGTTGATTAGGAAATATTATATTATAGACAAACGTTATAGCTATGATATTATAACTCATAAAGATACTTTAGAACAATGGAACACAGATAAAAATAATCAACACGATTATGAAATATATTAAATAGAATTTGGAACTGAAATTATCAGAAGCAGCATACCTTATTGTTTCAAAGTTGTTATTTGAACTTTATTGGTATGATGCTCTTGCATGATTTTTTTTTATATTACAAAGTTAGCGGCCAGGATTTGTAGTGATGGTAAGCAACACGCGTGCCCATAGATAGCAAGCAGTACAGCGATTTGAACAAGAGTGTACTAAACACTGTAATACAATAACTAAAGTTCCTTATTAATAAATTTACTATTTACACGTCAATTAATAAAAAATAAAAACCAAAGAGCATACAGATAATCTAGGAAAAAAACAAGAACACATTTTGAAATGAAATAACAATAAAACTGGCTTTTTGTGAAGGTGTTTAAATAAACAACAAAATACTTAGTTGTTTACATCAACACAGTAAATATCATCAAGGAGTCAAATCTCAAAGTCACCGCAATAACCGAGGAATCCAAAGACGCCATTAATATTATGTCTAAGAATATGGTAAAAACAATGTTTTTTCACGGTTCAACAGTATCTTTGACCGACCTTGAAAACCACATACCTACTTATGTTTTGCTTAACTGATGTCACGCTGTTGCACAGTTGTTCGAACTCATAAATTATTCATAATCGTTAAATATATGTTTTAGGGAAACAGTTTTAGAAGATAAAAGTAGCGCAATGTAAGGGCCACGCGTCAGACAAAAACTGGTTTCTGTAACTAGATAAAAGCCTCTTTCTAAATATTGTAATAATGCCTAGTAATAAATATTATTATGTAGGTACCGCTGAAAGTAATCATAGAAGACACATTACACATAGAAACAAAATAAAAACAAGGATTTCATTTCAAAAATAAATAAATTTAGCTGAACTCTATCTTTTAAAAAACATCTAAGCAACATAGTAGATTTTGGTAGCGTGTTTTTCTAAATCCCGACAATCACTACTTGGTTATCTGTTTCATTTTATGTAAAAATACATAAATTTCATGGGGCTATTCATGACATGGTGATGATCCATAAAACTGGCTTGGGAACTAAAAATATAGGTAACCAAAACACAATAAACTAATAAAATATATTTGTATTATAGATGTACCTATGTCAACCCAATTGACATTGAACGGATCTTAAATTTGGACAAAATATGTTCAAGTTTTATTAAGCATCAGATAGTTACCAACTAGCATGGTTTTTGGAATCGCGTAAGAAAACAAAATTATGACGATTTTTTATCGATAACTATAGGCAATTTTTAATCAAAATAAAAACATGAAACACCGTCCATTAATTGAAGATCTATGGGCAAATACTCTGAACTTATAAAATTAATGGCTAAATATACCATTCTTCTGAATATAAATACTTCATTCTTCTTCAAAAGTTAGCGGTCAAACGTAAATGAATCTAATAGAATAACAAAAAATAAGCTCATAAAAGCGTATCGTAAATCTACATGGATCAGTAAAGTTACTCTCCGTGAACATAAACAAACAAATTCTCCTATTTGTACTCGTAAATGCGTATTTGAATGCGGCCGCGCCGCGTGCCCGGCCTATTCACACGTGCCCACTAAATGCCGTTTGAGATTATAAATTGTATAATGGTTCAACTATTATGACATTCCAGGTGGATACGTTTATGACTTGGATAAACTCGGGAATCTACTTATGGACGATTTTTTGGGGCAATTGATTATTGTCATTCAATCTTTTTTATTATTTTTAGATTAAAATTTGACAGAAGACACTATTTTCAATGTACCTTATTATGTAGTGAAATAAAAAAGCGCGGGAATGTGAGTTTCAGTTGTGTATTTTTTTTGGACTGAAACTTAAACTTTTTTTTTAACTTCGCCGCCATTTCGCCTGATGTTAACATCTCTATACTTAGTCTGTGATGTTAAACCTTTTTGCGACTTTGTTTTATGTGTAGGTATTTTTTGTTGTAACACAATCGCTGTACGTACGATAAGGAGTTTCTAAATAAATTTAAAATCTAAAGTTTAATAGGGTGTTGTGAATGAATTAAGGGCGTGTAGGCCATAATTTTGATTTTTTAAAACAACTTTAAGACCTTTAAATTAGTGTATTAAACTCTGAAAAAAATATATGTAATAGTTAAGGATCTAATCTAGTGCGATTCGCAGTCAGTAATACGATTTAATGAATTTTACTTGATAGAAAAAAATCCCAAAGTTACCCCTTTTCAAAAAGATTTTTCAAGTTTATGACTAAACTAATGATTTTTTACTAAATTTTTGTACTCAACGAAAGCCACTAAAAGTTATAGATGCATTCGCAGAGTTTGACTTGATAAAAGTATCAGTTATTCACTATGTTTTAATATCTACCATATATATAGCGCGCCGTTCGGCAAGCCTGATCAGTCGCGTTTCGGCGCTCACGGACGACGGCCTGTGCTTGATTTTGCAATTTTGACAACCGATAAATTTTAAATATTACGATCATAGTGCCACAGTATAACAATATCAGTAGGTATTACTAGTGAAGCACGCTATGATCTTGATTTTTGATACCGTTTTCATTGGAATTGCAAATAGACGCTGATACTAATTAGTACGCTGTTTATAGACCAAAGGGGAGTCTCAAAAACTGACGTCGATACCACATCAGTAAAAAATTCAATGCGGATGCAATGGAAAATAGATAAGTATCGGCAAAATATTCGTCCGTTAAATCAGAGATCGGGATAAGGAAATAATGAGAGTGGAGAAATCCCCTGCGTAAATCCCCAAGTTAGGTATCATTTATGATACCTAACTTGCATTTATATGCCATTTAGGTAAATTCTTTGGTAGTAAGGTACTTAGTACTTGGAAGAAAAGTCCTCACATACAGATTTTACCACTTTGGAAGAGACTTTCGCGCAAACTATTCAGTTTAGAAAAAAAATGTTAGGAACTTCAATACAATTTTGAACACCTTTCCATAGATACACGTATGGTTTTGTTAGATTTTTTTTTTCTTTGCCAAGTTTGTGACACCACCAAAATTTATTGTTTTTTTTTTTGTATGAAAATGTTAATATTGTTCATAGAAATTTAGACATTCGACCAAATTTGATAAGAAGCGTTTTAGGCAGTAAAATTACTCGTAGAATTTAACTCTGCACTAAATTTCCGATTCGTATTTTTTTATATAAGGCTTAGAGTCATTTCCTGAGCATAAAATCACAAAGTAATAACAAATCCAGGGGGAGTTTCAAGCGCCAGCTCAAAAAAAAGTTTTTGGCTGATATTCTGAAAAAGTTATGAAGCCTATTATTATTGTAGAACATAAAATTTCCCATCTTGTGTTGCCAGTAAACTTTTTTTTCGAAATTACCGATTACGATTTATTATGTCAAATTTGATGATAACAATGTAAAAATAACAAGATGTGAATTCTTTTCCCAGTAGCATAAACATATCCGTTTTACCGGAATGGAAGAAGGTTATGTTATTCGCGCGTATCTTTATGTTTGTAAATCTTTTATTTGCACATATCTTCCAAACGGCTAGATGGATTTTGGTAACAAAGATATTCTAAGACTAGTCTGACTCGCCAAAGTGTCCTTAGATAGTAGGTAATATTTTTTTACGTGTAGATTTTTTTGTAGTCGGGGTTTTTAAATTAAACTGTGTCTGGGTGTTTCTATGTATAATAAGTATGTATTTAAAACTATATAAAGTATTATATTAGCTATCTGCTTGCCATCACACAAGCTTTGCTTAGTCTGGGGTCAGATGGTGTTGTGTGTGAATTGTCCACCAATATTTATTTATTTATTTAAAGTTTTCTATCATATTGCTCGTTGCTGCGAATAAACAGCACCGTTCATCATCATGACTGAAGAGTTGAACGAAGAGTTTGGTCTCCACTTTTGTAATAAGAACAACTAAGCTGTGAAACGCATTGCCAGAGTGGGTTTTTGTCGAAGGTTCGAACCTTGGGGTTACGAGGTACACAGTGCTTGTTTCTATAAGAGAAACAAGTTCCATCGTAGACCACATCATTTACATCCACTATTATCGGCATCATCGCAATCGTATAATTAAATGGATTATAAATCGTAAACGGTAAGTTTTACAAAAGTTTACTAGCAACAAAAGATGCAAAATTTTATTCTCTACAATTATTGTCAAAATATATAGTTTCCAAAATATCGGCTAAAATAGTTTTTTTCAATTGGCGTTTGAAGCTCTACCTGGATCTGTGAGCATTTTGTAATTTTATGCTCAGTAAGTAATCTTTACCTCATAGAAAAAAATTGGATTAGAAATTTAGTGCAAAGTTGACCAAAAAACCTTCTATTTTACTGGCCTTTCATTACGTTTCAGCACATTTTTTTTTGACGAACTTGTGAATTATTAGGAAACATTTTGAAAAGATGCATGAAATTGGAAAAGCCGTTCTCAACTTATAGTGTGACCAAAAAGAAAAGGTTGAGTTTTGTATATCTACGAGTATAGATAAATTTAATATTTCTTCGTTTCACTTCACAATTCTCAAAATTGTTATCATTAGTATAAACAGTATAAACAAATCTTGAACAAAAAAATGAGTTTAAATTACACAGTCCAATATTTTAATGTTATTTCTGCACTGTGGCACCGATTCCGCGGTCGGTGACGGTCGCGAGAACAAGACAGCGTTGAATGCCTAATTTGACAGAACTACACGGCCTTAAATAATAAGAAACGCGGCTTTTGCCGCGTTTCTTATTTGATCAAAAATTAGGTTGTCAAAATAAACACTTCGTTGCGAGGAATATAAGTGATTAAAATAAGATGCTGATCGAAAATAAACTTAATTTGGCTTTCTTCTTTTATGGTATGATTTTTTCCATATTTCAAAGTTTATGCAGTAAGTTTGAAAAATAATAAGTAATTTTTTTTTTTATCGCGTATAGGTCCGCGTTTGACCACCAACTCGCCTGATGGTAAGCGACGGTGTGGTCGAAGATGACGCACGTTGACCTAGAAGGTACCTATTCACTCTGACCTTGAAAAGTTCTAGATTGTATCTCTCAGGGAACAAGGAGGCCGGCAACTTATTCCACTCCAAAGCTGTACGTACGAGAAAAGTGGATTCAAACCTTTTAGTACGGATTTTGGGAATATCCACAGTGTTTGGGTGGTAGTGAGTCGACTTACGACTTGTCCTGTAGTGGAAAGGGGAAGGCAATATCAGGTCGTGCAACTCCGCTGCACACTCTCCAAAATGTATCCTGTAAAACACTGACAGTCTAGCCACTTTTCGACGATGTTCTAGGCTTAGCAGTTTATAGTTATTCGTAATTTATTAAAAATACAATGTGGAAACTGTCGTTAACAAATAAAACTATCCAGAGAATATTGCAAAACATCTAATCACATAAACGGTTTTAAATATTTTCAAGTAACAGTTAATTCCTACGTCGTTAAAGACGATTAACAAACAGACATGCGTATTCTTTTGAACATAAATAGTCGTCGAGGCAGCGAAGTCAAAGTATTTGGGCATTCATATTGTAAATTACGCTATTTGTGAGCCCGACGAATTATAACGGAATTTTGGAACTCCTGAATAGAACGGAATGTGAAATGCATAAAAATGCAAGTAAGATATCAACTTTGCATATAATTATTTGTGATTGATATCGTAACTGTGTGTTGGATTTAAATAAAGGTGAAAATGACATAGCACGAATAAAAAGTAGGCTTTGAATTATTCGTAAACTTTAAATTAGAGTACGAATGGTTATGTAGTGAGAAACTAGTTGCATGACTTTCTAAGATAGTCCTTCATGCGAAGGGTTAATATATCAGCGAATACCCACTCAGGCAACGTATTCAACAGCTACTTGTAGCAGAGTATACTTTTTCCATATTATATTAACCCTTCGCAATCATGAATGGCTGCCTTAGAAAGTCATGCAACAAGTATCTCACTACATAAACATTCGAATTCAAATTTTTTTTTACGAATAATTCAAAGCCTACTTTTCGCCCGAGTCACAAGTCTCGGGATCTACTCGAGTTTTCTCTCTCTCTGCCACACGATGGACCCGGCGCCCGCACGGTGAATCCATGGAATGCTAAGAAGATCGTCTCTTATATAGTCGAGATGTTTTCAATTCGAGAGTGAATCATTTTCTTAGAAATAAATGCACATTCATTATCGTGGTACCAATTATTCGTTAATTCACTATTATATCGATAGAATATTTAAAAAATTAGTTTGTTTGAAGGCAGAAACATGTGATATCAATATCAAATTTCAAATTCGAATTTAATTTACATAAATTTGGGTCCCGCCACCAAAATCGTTAGTAACAATTAACATAATAATTACTTTATTTTTAACTTAGTCAATTGAGCCAGCAAACTAAAACACGCAACAAGATAGGTATTTTACTTACTCAAATATTCATAAAATTATCAAAAAATGTAACTAAAAGTCATTTTATGTTTTATTATGGTTCAACATGACTTACGCAGCATACTAATGAAAAGGGAGGGGTCATGAGGACATGACTTAATAGATGATGTAAGCAAAGGTTTGCTAGAGTTCTTTTACAAGGGTACGCAGGACAAGTGTGTTAAGTCGAAGGGAGACGTAAAATTAAAAAATAGTATTGTCATTTAGCGTGGGAATGCCACAATGCCACTCGTATGTACGCTTTAGAGTAATAGTGGGCTTGGTCATCTTGTCATGTCATTACGCCTTTATTGATGTATGGATAATTCTGATGTACCTAGTGTAAGTAGACAATTAGATATGTAATGTAGTTTTGAAATTGAAATATACTTTTTGAAATTAGAAAATGTACTACCATATACCTCTAAGTTTTTAACATTACAGAACAGAATCAACAAATAATAAAATTGATCAGTTTGAAATTCGACAGATCTTTTGTCAGTATTTATAGTAGGTACATCATAGATTTGCTCCGCCGCAAAACCACTGATTGTACTTTTTTATTTCAGTAGCAAAATTATAGTGAAATGTGTTCTGTTGAGCCTTGTTTACATAAATATGGAATAACGTCAAACAGTGTATATTACATGTTACGTAACTCAGTAATGTGAGGAGTCTCTGGCATGTAAACAAAAACTTAGACCGTGTGCGGAATATTAATGTTTCTAAATATACACTGGTTTCTACAGAAAAGGGATACTAAGACAAAAGGCAGATTATCTTTACGAAAGAATCGTCTTTCACATTTCACGTTCGTCACATTAACACTCGAATCAGGCAACTATTGCCTGTTCTTTTTGATAAACTATTATATTTTCTCAAAATATTTCGTTTCGGCCCTTTTTTTTAACTCGAGTGTCGTTTTAGATAGATAATAGGTATTTTATTGCAATTTGTGAAGAGATAAACGGATCAGGAGTAAATATAAGAAAGATAGAAATACTCAGTGCTAATACTTTGTGTTATAACTTGTTTAATACTTAATACTTGTAAGACATATGTACGTAGAATACTTAGTAAAATACTTGAGTCACACTAATAAATACAAATTTTAATTAAAAATTGGTGTAAAATTTACTATACACTTTCTGCGGTACCTAGAAAAGCAGTTAGTTAGCTGGGTAAACTCAAATGTATATAATTACAGGCGTTCTAGTTGCCAAGAATTTTGAAGATTTCATTACTGGTATTGCATAAGGTAGATGATCACATGAAGAACGCGCATAGATGCATAATCAGCGGTAATAGTTGACTTTATAGTTTTGAAATAGAATGCGTCGTTCGTATAACCGGGGTGGTGAACCCCGCTTTGGCTCATTTCTCGTGCAGAGGTGCCATCGCCATTCAACGGGGCATTGCAGCCAACGTTTTGGATGTTGGACGTCTTTACACCCGGAAACAGATCCAACCGGGGCCAATTTATACCACTGAATTCGATTGGCAGCTCATATTTATCAAGTCGAGAATAAATCGATATCTTAAAGTTAAGCACCCTGCATCGTAGATCGCGTCGTCGCTTGACAGCAGGAGAAAATGGCGATCAAGTGTAGTCAAGTCTATTATTGGTACCTACAAGAAAACATTCACTTATTTTCTCATCTCTTTACGTAGATTGTCGCTTCGCAGGTAAAGGTACAAGTTCGCGCTAAGACCGCGACACGAGACCGCGACCGGAGACCGCGACAGGCACTTACTGACTTTATAGAATTGTATGGGCGCCAGTTCGCGCCGAGACCGCGACACATGTCTCGCGACACGTGTCTCGGTCTCCTGTCGCGGTCTCGGCGCGAACTGGCGCCCATACAATTCCATAGTGTCAAGTGCCTGTCGCGGTCTCCGGTCGCGGTCTCCGGTCTCAAACGACCTTTAGGGATGACGCACAAACTTCATAACAGTCAAACTCAGACAAAAACATTTCATAATAAGTTTAGTTTCAGTTGTTACGCATTTCTGTAGAAGACGCGTCATTCCGTTACTCTACGCGTACGATAATTGGTATAAAACAATTATCGCGATGCTGTAACAGCGCAACTGCAGTTAAACTTCTAACACCACGACAAATGTGTAATTGTCGACAGTTAGGACCCCAGAGCCGTAGAGATCGTGATATGACATTTCTATAACGGATTTTTTATGGACACAAATGACACTCGTTTCCAATTCTACTACTAATTGTAAAGTTCGAGAAAATTAAACTTGTTTTCTCGATTGTATACAAGCAGTGGCTCGTGGTTTTACCCGCGTAGTTCCCTTTCCAGTCATTTTCCTGGGACAAAAATCAGCGTATGTCCTACTTCAAACTAAATTCTATCTGTGTTCCAAATTTTAACACGATCCGTTCAGGCGTTTCAACAGATTGAGCAGCAAACATCCAAAATTTTACATTTGTAATATTAGTAATAGTAGTAGTAAAATTGACAATAATCTATAGATTTGCGTTTAACCGCCGTCTCACATAGTGCTAAGTTAGACTATGATGATACGGTCCAACGTCAGAACGCGGTATCCCAGTAGAAACCGCTTCATTCTCGATTGAAAACAAAGAACATAATGTTTTTTTACATAAATATCAGGGAATATCCTTTCAGACTTATTTTTTAGATGTGATGTTTTTTTTGATGACAACTAAATTTGACTCAAAATTTTTCGTACCACTCGTACATATTGTATCGTATTACTTTATGACACTCAATCAAGTATAATCAAAAGTATCTACGCAAACTTTCGGAACTTCAAGAATCATCTATAATATCGTAATATTTAACAATTTATTGACAGTGCGTAATACTTGATTGGTGATTGTTTATAATAGCAAGGTATTTTGTATGTCGACACGCAATTTTTGCAAACAATAGTTGGCAACATTTAAACGGTGTCGCTTTCTGTTGCAAAACACCTGAGCGACCTGGCAAAGGGACAATCGTCTTGAAACTCCGTGTCTGCATCTACAAGTCAAATTAATTCTGTCTGTATAAGTATTTCAAACTATTTATTTCAAATTTTGTGTCCCTTCTTAGAATAAACATAACTATTTTTTTAACTATAATAAGTTCGCACTTGACCACCATCTCGCCTTATGTTAAGCGATGATGCGATCAACGATGGAGCGTGCTTATCTAGAAGAAACCGATTCACTCTCGATTTGAAGACACCAAGATTGTAACCTTCGGGGAAAACCCACTCAGGCACCGCATTCCATACCCTAGACGTTCTTATCACAAACGTGGAGTCAAATCTCTTCGTTCGCGTTTTTGGAACATCAACCATGAAAGATCTCGCCCTTTTGTGGAACGAGAAGTCCGATAGAAGAAAGGGCAAGGTGGAATTAGATCATGCAGATCAGTTGCACACTCTCCGAAGTGTATCCGATAAAAAACCGATAAGCTAGCAATTTTGCAGCGATGATCAAAACTTTGAAGTCTTAAAAGCACAAGAGTGTCAGTTTTTAGGTACAAAAAAAACTCCAAAGCGTTGAACATCGTCGCAACGTTGCAAAGTCACATGTCAGTTTTTTAACGCATACATGATCTACCTAATATACCTTGCCCCTTTTTCTACTAGACTGTTTATAGCTTCAGAAAACAACATCGTTTTATGGTTGATGTTCTAAAGTCTTGATCGAGAGGGTTTGAATCCACTTTCATAGTAAGACCGTCTAGACTTTGGAAGGCGCTGCCTGATTGGTTATCCCTATGGTTAAAATCTTGGTATTTTCAAATAGTGTGTGATTCGTTTTCGTGTAGTTAGGTAAGCACCTGCCATCGTAAGGTTCTGTTGTTTTATTTCAGCGGTAATGGTGGTCAAGCGTAAACCTAAATGTGATTTGTATAAAAACTTTCTTCTAACACAACCTCCTTCAAAAATAGAACCATCTCCTCTTTCGAAATCGTTTTTTTTTTTGTTTCTTTTGGTTTGGTTTAGTTCGGTTTTTAAAAACGCTTGTTTTTTGCTTGCATCGCAGTAATAACATCTTGATGGATTAAGAAAAACATCGTGACAAGCTTCTGTCAACAAGTTATTAAATCAATCGAGGAGGAAAGAGATACGAGTATCACGCGCCATGCGCCGTGTTAGTTCCTACTAGGAATCTAAAGGTCAAGTCTTAACGATATTAACACCCAAATGTATGCAGTTTTAGCCTTGACATAAAAATATATGAATTCTGTGTTAACCATTCTAATTTCCTGGCCAATAAATAAATGGAACGACCTCACGGACGCGACTGGTTTTCTTGCCAGTTCGCTAATTTGATAAAATAAACTACGGTTTTACTTTCATGTTTTCTTTGTAGATTTGTACGTGGTTGTACTGTTTGATGCGTACTGTATTTGTAATTATGGTTTGATGTTTATTTGCGATTTCACTGCTTTGTATCACACCAAATTAAAATCGCAACAATTATAAGTATACTCGAAAGTGAACCGAATTGAGTTACAATAGTTAACGAAAGTCTAATGCAATTATGTTTTCACGAAAATGGTGCATGAAGCTACTTGGAAATATAGGGGATCCGCACCACCATCTTACTATCTTACTTTCCACTAACATATACAAATAGGTATATCAATAATGTCAAAGTTTGGAACACTGTTGGATTATAGACTGAAATATCTAGGCTACTACGTAGGTAAGTAAATAAATAACCCGTAATTGATAATACTAGTGTGCTTGAGTTCGAATCAGATCTTATCAGAAATTCTTTGAGAATTGTCACGGCTTATTACAAATCTATGGTAATGAAAGTCCCATAGAGGTGGCAAGTTCGGTGTTATACGTAAGTAGTGCACAGTCTGTGAGCACACCTGTGCAGTGTTTGCATTTGCCTAATGTTGCTTTAACTGGACTAGCTATGATAAAGGGGTATCTTGAGAATTTGAATTCCGTTACAAAATATCTACAACGTACGAAAATACGGCACAGAATAAATTTGTAAGCTGTTCGCAAGGATTTAGCTACACAAGGTAGGATTTTCGTCACAATAAAGACTATATATTATGTATGCATGTCAAAGTGCAGGGAACCAACTTCAATGTACTTACATATATATATATGTATGTCGCTGTAATAAACGACGTTGATGATGACATTAGATTACAAAAACTAACCCGACCAAACCTACCGCAGCATTTTTAGAATCTCAGGCGTATATTATAAACTAATGGAATGTACAATTTATCGGTGATATATAAAGTCTAAAACTAACAAATTGAAAAAAAAAACACCCAAATTGAGACCTTTATTGACGTCAGTCAAAAAGAATTCAATTATCTTGTGACGATTTTTGCAAATTCTACACTTGATGTGACTTGATAGCGCCCAGAAAACTATCAAAGAACTTTTCTTTGAGTATATGGTTTAATACGTGTAGATTTTTCAGCGAGAAGGACCTTAACGCGACGCTTTACGTTATATTTATTACTTAACAGTTTAATTTACGAAATTATATCAATACGTATTACGTTAGTTTTCACATATCTCCTCGATTTTGACAGCTTAAATAGTTACCATAAATTATACAACTGTTGCGTCAGGTTGATTCTGCTAAATATTACATATTTATTCGTAATCTATAGCTAATGTAAAAGTCAAACAAGATTCAGGTTCTTTTGTAACTAAGTCGAGCGCGTGGAGAACAGCTGTGCACAGTTTACATTTGCTTGAGTTGCGTAATGTGTGCAGGGCCCCAAGAGGTGTTTCGACAGCTTTATTTGGCTTACTATTGCTGGATTTAGGATTTTCTCTATTGTAGGAATGTAAATGTGTGGCATTACGGACAGGCGGAGCGACGAACTGCGTTAAATGGCGGGAAAACAGGGGATGACAGTTGCCAATCGAGCTCAGTGGTTGCGGTCTGTTGGGACTAAATGTTACATTGTACTAAAACCGTAATCAGTGTCGTATGTATGAGGTCTAAGTTTAACAGCGGACGGTGAACGGCTGATGATGATTATTATGAGACATTTCGCTTGCAAACGAAATTTTACAAACTTCTATCTTAAAACTTAGTACCTAAAGCTAAACTTTATAATCCTATCCCGTACATATAACATACTAGCAGCGCCCCGCGGTTTTACACGCGTAGTTCCCGTTCCCGTTATTTTGTCGTAATAAAATCTAGCCTATTCAGCCCTCGTATAGGATCTCCTATGAACTAATCGTGTCCGCCGCAAATTTCGGCCTTGCATTGTCACATAATTAATACCTTTTTGTGTACATGCGTGTACACAAAACATATAAATTCGTAGGGTCCAAGTTAATTAAAATTGTGCCAAGGGATTTGGGAAGGAATTTACGGGAATCCATGAACATTCAAGGAGGCACACAATGTATTAGCAAGCTGGTAGTAATGTTTATGTAGAGTGAACGTAGATTTGTCTTAAGAATACCTTCTAAACGTGCTTTATCTTTATCTACTTTACCTGCAGATATTTTCTTAAACGAGAACAAGCATAAACTTATCCTTCATACAAATAAATCTTGTCAATAAGCTCCATATTCCAAAACCATTACTTTAGCATAGTTTTGTCGCTTTATTCCACGTAAATGTTTAATTTTAAGAATAAGAATAAGAATAATTTATTAACACACACAGAAAGTTACAAAATACACAAAAACTTAACAGGATAGCAGAGAAGGTTGACAATATCATTACAGTGTTTGTGTATATAAAGACGTTTAGCGGGCTAAACTAAGCACCGAGCTTGTATCTTGGGGCCCTGGTGCGAAGTAATACAAGTCTTCCTGGGCGGAATACTAAGTTGCAAAGAGAAAATTTACAAAATTATGCATTCTCGGTTAAGCCGTAAAGTAAAACAAATGCATGATGATAATAATAATAATAACAGCTACCTCATCTCTGTACCATAGATAGTGGATTTATAATTTTAGTTGAATATACCGCGGAGAATACTCTCTGTTTCCTCATATGACAGCGTAAACAGAAGGTCTCTAATACTTCTTTTGAATGAGAAAAGTGGAAGAGCGTAGTGATCTTTTTGAGTTGTCTACAAATGTTGTTGTAAACGTATGGGAGAGAAAACGAAGGGGAGCGTTTCGCAATTTGTGATCTCACTCGTGGTACTGGAATTCGACATGAGAAGGCGCGTTTGTCTTTGAGCAGCTCGTAGTCCGCGCGTGACTTTAGGGTAACGTGGTTTTTTAGAGCAGCGTTATACAGAAAGAGTTGTCGTACACGCAAGACTTTAAACTCTTCATAAAGCGAGTTGGTGGGGTAACGGAAAGGCTTGCGGAGAATTACCTTGATTAAGGCTCTCTGCGCTCTCTCTATCGACATAAATATGGTCTGACCCGCACTGCCCCAAACGACGATACAATACTGTATTATAGATTGGCACAGCGCAAAATAGACCTGTCTCAGAAGAGGCACAGGAGTACAGTCACGAAGATTCTTCATCACAAAGATTAGTTTACGTGTCCGTGCTGACACGAGCTGAATGTGCTGTTTATAGGATAGGTTTTCATCAATTAAAATGCCTAGATACTTCATGAAAACTACGCGATCAATTGAATTACATGAGCAAGGGTTCGATAGAGAATTAGGTAACGAAGTGCAGTAGTGAATTTTTAAGTTCATATCAGACGGAGGAGAGGATACACAGGTCTTTGTGAATGCAACGTACTTTGTTTTCTCAGTGTTCAGTGTGAGGAGGTTTTTATCAAGAACTTTAGCCACGGTTGAAAGTCCCTCTCTGGCCACGCCGTAGACATGGTTCCAGGTTTTCCCGTGAAAAATAATAGCTGTATCATCTGCGTAGGTGATGATATCAGCGTTTTTATGTTTATTTTCAGAATATCATTGATGTAAAGAATAAAGAGCGTTGGCCCTAAGATACTGCCTTGCGGCACGCCAAATTTGATGGGTAAATGGTCGCTGGAGATGGGGGGAAAACTGGACTTTACGTATTGTTGCCGGTTTGACAAGTAGCTTTCAAACCACTGGAGAGTTAAGCCCTTATTCCGACAGTGCTTAGTTTTTTCAGTAGCAGGCCCACTGAAAGTGAGTCGAAGGCCTTCGCCAAGTCAAGGAATACTGAGAGACACCGGTTGCCCTGGTCGACATGAGAAGACACAATATTCGAAAGTAGGGATACGGCATCTGTAGTAGACCTGCCACGTCGGAATCCAAATTGGTTGTCGGATATAAGCTTGTGTGTTTCCAAAAAACTAATTAATCTGGAGTTAACCAGTTTCTCCAATAGTTTAGAGACAATACTTAGTAGTGCAATAGGTCTGTAGTTATTTGGGATGTTTTTCGGACCATTTTTATGGATTGGGGACACTGCAGCCACTTTCCAACAGTCTGGAAAAGTGCCGGTCTCAAGACTCTGGTTGAATATGAATGTCAGTGGTATGACTAGGGAGCTGATTGATTTCTTTATAAGTTGAGCTGTGATAGCGTCAGGTCCTGGCGCACTATCAGCTTTTATACTAGAAACTACTTTGAATATCTCGTGCGAGTCCGTTGGATGAAGAAATAACGAATGCGGGTGACCAAAGCTAAGGTTATGTGATTTTATTAATGTTTCTTCCGTTTCATTGAGTTTTTTTAGGATAGTATCAGCAAGTTTTTGGCCGACGGAAACAAAGTGCTGATTACAATGGTTAAGAGGGTTCGCATTTGAGTCAGTGTCAAACAATTCGGACGCTGAATGTTTTGTTTTAGAGGTATAACATATGTTCTTTATAGTTTTCCAGAGACTTTTTGGATTGTGGGCGTTTTGCTCCAAAAGTAAACTATTGTACCGAGCTTTGACGTTACGAAGGAGTTTGCTACAAAAATTTCTATATCTAACAAATACTTTATGACGCAGATTATCGGTTGGGTTGTTTTGGATTCGCTGTGTAGCTTATCTCTATGGCGCAAGCAACGTAATAGTCCCGGAGTTATCCATGGTTTTAGGGGACAGATTGTCTACGTAATTTTACTATCTGAGTGTGTTTATTCACGAGTTTTGCCATGATTTCGTTAAAACCTCTACAGCTGAATTAACATTTAGAGTAGAAGT
Source organism: Ectropis grisescens (assembly GCA_017562165.1). Lineage (NCBI taxonomy): Eukaryota > Metazoa > Arthropoda > Insecta > Lepidoptera > Geometridae > Ectropis > Ectropis grisescens. The sequence continues at coordinate 4,868,034 of CM029771.1, read as the reverse complement.
TACTGAAGACCAGTCAGTATTTTTAACTCATCGACTGCGTCAACCAGGTTAAACTTTGGTTGATACCTACATTGCTTACTAGCGTTTCGGATGTGTTGGGAAACACTGGCTATTACTATAGAGTGATCAGTTATTGAAGATGAGCAAATCGAGCCAAAAGCGTTATGTTTAGATTTGATAAATATGTGATCTAGACAGGACCGAATTCGAGTTGGACTAGTAATTGCAGGGAGCAGTCCGTGTGATGCCATTAGACAGAGATAAGATGATACCTGTTTGTCGGAAGTATCACAAATGTTGATGTTAAAATCACCTGCGGTTAGTAACAGCGGAAAGTTCTGGAGATTACCTATAGCTGAGTCCAAAGAATCTAAAAAAGGTATTAAATTAGTAATAGATGGAGATCGATAAATCCCCAATATCGAAGCTTGCCCGTCGACTTGTACCACGAGAGAATCTGCGTCAACAATGTTTGGTTCAAAAGACACTGTGCGATACCTAGACTTGACATAAATTACCACGCCACCATTTTTGTTTGTTTGTGTTTTAGTTTTATAATGATTGTAACCCGGTAAAGATTAATGTTGACACTGTCGGTCAGCCAGCACTCTGTTAGTACAATGACGTCAAAAGTGATGCCAAAACGACTCAGACAAACTGCAAAATCGTCAAAGTTACAGTTATAACTTCTGATGTTAAGGAAATGATCTTAAAATTGTGTCCTGGGTTTTCATGAGAAGTAAGTTGCACGATTCTATAGAGTCATGAATATGACATGAAACTGTGAAAGTATCGTCGATTTCATCCATGGCATTAAATAAACCCATCAATAAAATTGGCAATTGTATACAGTTCATTAACAGTAGGACAAGTCCAGAAACTGGTAAAAAATTATAAATAGAAATTGGTTATGGTTATGAGACCCACATGGTCCGCCGACATGAGTTTGATGACAAACGTGTTGGATTACGATTATTTCGAGGTACAGAAAAGAGATAGCAGTTTTGTAAACAAGTAAAAAATAAAGTATTATATGCTACAATTTCTACAAAATTACGAGGTAGATTCCTAAAGCTAGTTAGAAAAGCATATTGATAAAAAGTTAAAGTCAATGAGGGGAGTAAACTTTTAGTTAGGGGATAAGTCGGAGTTGGGTGTTGGCGGCTTTGGAGACTGCACGACATCTTCCAGTGATTTGACGACGACGGCCGGGGCGCCTTCCTGACGTCGGATGAGTATAGTTCCGTTTTTGACCCAGCAGTATTTATAGCCAGCGTCCTTTGACGTCTGTCTGACATTTCGAAATAAACGCCTGTTTTCTTGGGTAAGGCGCTCGTTGAAGTACACTGTGGTACTCACTCCTGCGATCCCAATATCTGTGCTCGTCAGTGTGCGTCGGCTTTTTCCTGCTGCGAGAAACTCATCTCTAATTTGTCGTCTCACAAATCTGACAACCAAAGGCCGCGGGAACTTGGAAGTGGCTGTTGTGGTGCGCGGACCCACTCTCGTCGCAAAGTCGAGGTCAGAGTCACCAATTTTAACACCAATAATTTGAGCCGCAGTCCGAGCCAGGTGGAAAGTGTTTTCACCTCGGGTTTCGGGAAGGCCAGATATTTCTATTTCGTTCCTGAGCTCCGTTTGTGCTTTTACATTCAGCCGCTGCTGAAGTTCAGTAACACTCATTCTGAGGGAGCTAAGTTCAAGTTCGCGCTGTGCTTCACGATCCTCCAGTTGTTTGCATTTAGCAGTGCACTCATCAAGTTTAGCGGTGACGTGCTCGGAAAGGAGTGTGAAATGAGTTTTTAAGTCACTTATTTCTTCCCGCATGAACCTCATTTCCATTACCAGCGATTCCAAAGCCTCTGGTTCCGGAGTTACAGCGGACGGGCAGACAGCCGCTGTTTTGTTACTGGAAGTACCGGAGCTCGCGACGCACGCAGTCGTCGCTCGGATCTCGCTCAGCGCGGCCGCGGCCGCGGTCACGCGTACGGGTGTGTTCGAGTTGTCCGACTTAGGTATTTTACTCTTACATATCGGACATATCCAAGTGGCTCTGATGTCCTCCGTGAGGTTCCGCAAATCTGTTATGTTCACGCAGGCCGCATGAAAAGAACTGCTGCATTTGGAGCATTTCAATTGCTGTGGGGCTCTGATAGTTTTAGAACACGCCGAGCAACTAATGGGTTTTACGCTGAACATAGTTACACGCTAAAAATAGCGAATGCAGTACAAAAATGCAGCATATGCAAGTTGAAGCTCCGTAGGCTGCTGCACGTAGGCCCAAGCAGCAGGTAGCAGGTGGGGTCGGCGCGCGGTGCGGTGAGCGAGCGAGAGGATTTAATTTAAATCAGAGCCCGTCTTGTTTACCCGGTCTGTAGTGGGGTTCCTCGGCGCAATGTTGAGCTTCGCAGCAACAGCAACGTGCACACAACTATGACATTAATTGTTAACGGAATTAAGATTAATATTTTGTGCCCAGTCAAACGAATATTTTAATTGAAAAGAAACACGTCCACTCGTTAACAGGGTTTAACTCGCACTCCGTTTTACTTCACTAAATAACTTAGCTAACTGTTTTCACTCCCTAGAAGTGTATACTATGAAAGTTTTCACTTTAATTACTTTTTTTTAAACTACTGAATAAAAAATAAGACATACACCATATCAGGTTTTATAATCGTCTTCTGTTATGAACACCATCAACAATCAATCAGAAAGCCATAACATCGCCCCACATTCGGCACCTGCGATCGATTATTTCGATTCGAGGCGCGTCGAAGGTATGCCCATCGGTAGCACAATGCCTGTCCTTGCTCGGCTGTCGTGGACGTGGAATATCAAGGGTACGTGGATACGACAGTTTCGTACACAAACCATATTTTGGTGAAATTAAATGAGTTGCAATTAATTTATAACTTCAGTTTTATATCAATCTAGAATTTGAGGTTCCCTACCTCAAATTCTATGCACTGCACTGCACTGCTTGAATTGGAAAAGAAAAGTATGACATTATTTGAAGTAAACACTTCATTTGCCGCGTTTAGCAGTTAGTTGGAAAAAACTTATGGGTTCGGGTCACCAACCAGATGTCCGCGTTTAACTTTTTCTGGATGAGTGAAATCTTACGTTCACGTCACTGATACGCATAACAGCAGTATATGTATCTGTACACAGGTGACATTTTCAACATTCTGCTTAATACTCAAATTCTAAGTTAAGGTACAAGTTCGCCCGGAGACCGCAACACGAGACCGCGACATGTGTCTCCTGTCGCGGTCTCGGCACGAACTGGCGTCCATACAATTCCATAGAGTCAAGTGCCTGTCGTGGTCTCCGGTCGCGGTCTCGTGTCGCGGTCTCCGGGCGAACTTGTACCTTTACGAGTATAAGTGATCACTTCTATCGGTAGTCTCTATGATTTAATCTAGTTTAGAGCTGTAGAGTGATGAGACCCGCAAAATTTGTCCCTAATGGTAAGCAACACGCCTTTCCATAACAACTCAAGAGTCACGCATCTATGTATTTAAACAGGAAGAGTCGAAATGATTACCCTGTTATGCTCTGCGCTCGTCTCTCAGGGATATCACATGATTTATATCCAAGTCTTGTAATTTCTCTAGAAACATGCCGTGTTTTCGATGTAATCCAAAAATTTAATTGTATTAAAAGCACGGTAATAAACACAATTTAGTGTACTTTGTAAGTATGCGGCATTTAATTTGATACAACTACAACTGTTTAGTATCACATATGACAGAGACGAGTAATAGATAACTCTATTAAATAAATTTAATTTAACGTCAGAATACGTTTCGTGTATTTTTCTTTATTGGTCATCGGGACTATGTAATATATCTATATATGGTATGTCAATGGATTTAAGTACATTTTGTCTGACACGTTTGTTTGAGGGTTCGCCCATTACGTTTATGGGCAGTATATTTTAATACAGTAGGTCGCTGTAGCCGGCGCGTGAGTGTTTATGGATGACACGATTTACAACTCATTAAACGCTTGACTACAGTAATTAAATACATACTTACCTACTGTGATAGTTACGTGTCGGAATCATGGTTTTGTTTATGAGATATATTGTTTTAACTGATAATAAGGTTGTGTTGTCTGCCCTTACTTGTTGTAAGCTAAAAACCTAGTTTTCAGAAATAAAAATATTTTTTCAATAAAAAATTAGTAAGATACATAATACATATAATATAGATAAGGCTTTTAAACCAGTTTTTAAAGAACGATTGCAGTTCGTCATGCCACCTTTGTCTGATTCGACCCAAATCCGTTTAAACGTTAGATCTGGCTGAATATCTAGATAAAATATTATAAGTATGTTAGGTGTAAGAAATGAGTACTAAAATACTTTCTGGTCTATCCTCGCCGCCTATAAATTATTAATCTATATATACAACCTTCGTCTAATTTCTCAGCCAATTCTATTTTTAACAAACTTACCTAGAAGCTCCTCCGATTCACTTTTGAATTCAATGCGCCAAGATTATACCCATCAGGGAATACCCACTCAGGCAACGTTTTACACAGTCTAGGTGTTCTTATTATGAAGATAGAGTGAAACCTCTTTCTTTTTATTATTGATAAGTATGTAAGTAAACTAAATTGTATAATTGTTTCGTTAGTATTAAAATTTGAAAGTCAAATCAATGTTTTTGACTCAGATTTCTTATTCAAGACATTGCAACGCTAATAATACTTTTGTCTTAATTATAACAATAAGTAAGGTTTTCTCTTTCGTTTGAAATTCAAAATTGTCGTGCTATATAGAATAGAGTTCTCCATGCAATCTGTGCAAAACTAATTTCCTCAAATACATATTTAGCAAAATTCTCAAACTTAAACAAAAAGTAAATCGGTTCTCGAGTAATGGACAGTGACAAATTTTATAATTGGCGTCTAAAAAAACAATATAACGTAGCAGGAAGTCCTATCGTGTCTAATATCTGAAGATCACAGACCGAAATTACTGTCGTCAACTTTGAGTACATCTCTCATTTAGACGGTGTTATTGAACTTTGTGTAGATTCTGAGCTATGCAATTTTTGTACATACTCTATGATACTTGTTACTGTTACCCAGTTAACTTTAATTTTGATGAGTCTTTGTCTCTTATTTTAATGTTGTTGGCAAAATAAGGTGCTTTTTAAAATTACAGTTGTGTTTGACGTTGGTACAAGTCACGATGAAAAATTCGATCAAGTGTAGATAAGAAGGTTTAAGTACCTTTTTGTACAAAGCTAGATGATCAAGTCAGTACCGACTTGCACGTCTCGTCATACTGCTACGTCTACGGCTGACATAATGGGAAAAGGGATACCAACTCAAGTACCATTTAGATACATTTTTTTTACGAAAGAGTACAATGTAGCGAAGAATTGTCCAAAATGAGAGTTCGGAAATTATTTAAATACTCAAGGATTGTTAATGCCCGATTTACATTATTCCAGTCCAGCGGTCAAATCCAGCGCTAGATTGCCTACTGGAAAAATGTAACCGGAAAGCGTCAAACCTGTGCCAATGCTTTCCAGTGCCGGTTTAGATTTTTCCAGTAAGCAATCCAGCGCTGGATTCAATCGCTGGACTGGAATAATGTAAACGGTGCATCATTCCAAAGATAAGTCATTACAGAATATTTTCGTAATAAGAACATCTCAGGTTCAAAACCTTGTGTTGCCTGAGTAGTTGTATTTTTTTACTGATTGATATCATCACTTAACGTCTGGTAAGATGGTAATTCAAAAAATATTATCTAATTTTTTTTTTAGTTTTGTCAAGCAAACTAAAAGTGATCGAGCTTAAGTCACATGATACGATGGTGAACCACTACACAGCATTACAATAAGCTTTGATACTACACCCATCGGTATGACGACAATTCTATTTGCTGGTTTCATATTTGTGGCGATTCTTCGTTATCTTATAGATTTCAAGCGCAAATTAAAAAAATAAACTGAGTAACCAGTAGCGTAGAAACCTTATAGTGCATATGACGCACTACAATCATGAGTTTGATACAATACAACTCGATATAACGACAAATATATTTGCTAGTTTCATATTTGATACGATTTTTTTTTATTTTAGTACACGTACTGCACTATACGTAATGAGTGGTGGGCAACTGTAGTTACAGAGACCATTTGAGAAAAACGCCCATAGAGCCCTTTAAAAAAAATTGGCAGTCATAGAAGCTGCCGATAAAAGTGAAAGCTTATAATTCAGAATTTGATAGCTTACTTTGGAAACTACGCGGCTGAACGCATTTCTAAATGGCCAAAGGCCATGGTGTCGATTTTAACCGAAGATTTCTTATCATTCCCGAGCGTGACACTAGATTTCAATTCACAGCTCAACTCTGTCTGTAGTGCGCCAAAAGAGGTGTGTTGTAGCGTATATTTTCATAAATATAATTAAGAGTGTTGTCCATATGAAGCAGTAGTTCTGTGTTCCTCGCGCACGACGCTCATCTCACGCGGCGCGGCGTAGCGAACGCGCCGTGACAGAATTTCGCGTGCCCAATCTGATGCACGTGACACACGGGCAGGCCGGCCGCTCGTGAGGGCTGCGGCCCTACTCGCGTCTTTACTGGCCTACTTGCTACAACAGGAATTTATGTTTTTCTGTGTAATTATGTTCGTAAGACGCCAAAGCTTCTGCGTTATTTTGCTTTCCGTGTGGTGCTGCTTACGTGTGGGACGAATTACACGATAAAAAGCTAAGAAAGCAAAACATCTGTTTTTTTTTAAAATAAAGTATTACGAGACGAGCAAGACATGTGCCTGATGGTAAGCAACATGCCTGCCACATAACAGCAGTGACACGAAGTTATTAATATGAAGAGCCCAAATCATTACCTAGAAATGCACTGCCCTCGTCACCCAGAAATCTAAGATGTTATATCTCTAAGCCCTGTAATTTCTCTGGAAACATTGCCCTTCAAACCGAAGTACAGTAGTGTTTGCACATTACTACTTGGCAGTAGAATAACTGGCAAAGGTGTGGTACTTCCCCAGGTGGACTCTGCCTTGAGTCCTACTACTACAATATTTGAGGTTTGTAACACCAAAGGTGAAATTATAACCCATTTTGCTATCGATCATTCTCAACACCAAAACAATATCTTATTGTAGTTCCAATAGGGCTTTTGTTTTTTTTTTTCAGGAAAACACATATCGAGTTATACTTATTTCACTGCCACTTTGTGATATTGTTTTTGTAAAAATGTCCTTTGAAATTCAAAACATGTTGAGGACTACCGATATTAATCTAATAATAAACAAATCAAATCAGGGCTATTGTTATTTGATCTACGGAATTTTAAATTCATGTACCTTAATATGTATATATAATAAAACTTGCAGAGATACGATACCATACTAATTGAAGACCTTAACCGTCAGTTAGCTTGCGTTTAACCAGAGATTACCATCTACGGCGCTGGCGGTTGGTTGACGGCTGCACGTTTTGGCAATGAATTTCACCAATGGAGGTTGTTTTGTAATTTTGAAAATATATCTTTTAAATTAGTGCCTAAATGTTGAATTATTAAGTTGAAAATTAAATATTCTCAATTTTTTTAAGTATGTAGTTTAACTATCATAAATTATTTTCCAAGAATTTTCGTAGAAAAATCTAAGTTGCGCTGGTTGATATCTCCATGTATAAAAACGTTATATCGGTTTGTGTACGCTTCAAAAACTCAAAAGGTTCTGCACCGATCGAGTTGAAATTTTAGAATGATATATAATCTGCATCAAGGATTTTATTATCTATTTTTTGCATCACAATGTGTCACAGCGAAGCGAGGCAGGGTGCAGCTAGTAAAATATCCATTTTGATATTTATGGTGAAACTACAGTAATTATTTGTAGTACTTATTACACGAATTGTGAGATGGCAAAAATTCAACTGAATTTTAAAAACATACCAAAGTTTATTTTTTGGTTTTCCCGAACAAATATTTTGACACCTTGAGTCAGTTTGTCCACACATTGACGAATCCCTCCCAAGGTGAGCCCTGTACCGAGCAATTTCCTTTATTTCACACAATAATGGTAATAACAAAGGGCCTTTCAGTGAAGACCAGTCCCAATGCCACTGCTTTACAACCACCTGACATGTGTACGTACATTCAGTTGACATGTAGGTGTGTAATATAGACTTGTATTAATACGAACCGTTAATCCTAAAAGCCCGTTCTCTACTTACTAGATGTTGAAAATTGTTTGTAGAAAACTAAATCTTTAAAAAGTAGTTTAAATAAGTATGCTCGTTTAGATTTACTTTAAATGGCATAAATAAAAGAGATAGGTTAAGATAGTTTAAAAATACAAATTTGGTGTTGTTTTAATAATATAAATACAATATTTTATGATGGGTTGTTACACACCGCAGGCACCTGAAACCTGAGCTTTTTGTAGTAATTTTAATTCAATAAAAAAATGTGTGTTATATAGTGTAAAATGTAGGCATGACTTGGAATAAAATAAATTATGTCTCAAGTACCTACAGTACAAACATAAATTACGCAAAGAGGTTTAACCACGTTCAGAAAGTCATTAATCTTATAATACTTACGCCTTTTCGATAAAAAATCCCTTAATATTTTCAGAATTAGTGTGTCAGTTCTGTTTATCAGATTTGCTAGTAGCTAATGCTAAAGCTATTGTTTGGTTGAAACTAGATGGTGAAGACTTGCACAAAATCGACGAAGTAGTCCCTTCACACGAAACTGTCTTCTTTTAAAAATAAAGCCTGTGAAAAATTGTGGTCCACGAACTGACGAGTAAATAGTTTGCATATCCAATTGGCGTGCTTGGCCAAGATGGTAAACAATGAGTGCGGATGTATACTTACAAATTAGACAAACTGCGTTCATTATTAGTTGACAACGGACGCGTAGAGAAGAATAAGGTCGATATCGATGTACAAACCGTTGATAGGTAATTGATCATGCTTATATTATTAACTAAACGATTTGAGCATCCGGATTGTCTCTAGATCTGTTTAGATACGATACTCGTACTGGTCCATAGATAATTCGGATTTGTTTAGTCTGAGTAGTTAGATATGAAGTGTAGTGTAGTTTTCATTCTAATTTTGTTTAGTTAATTAAGGTTTCACTCAGTAGTTTAATCGTTTAAAAATAGTATTCATAAAGTTTTGGATGTGTAGTGAAAAAAAAACATTAATTCATACTATAAACACACATTAGGTATAAACACCATTTCATTGCAAGCATCTGGGTATATTTTCCTAGTTGGCATGTTAAACAGTCTACATAAGATGCTTTTTTACCTTTTGACAACAAATCTATAATTTTACAAAATACCGTTATAATCATAAAATAAGTAGCAAAGACTTTCGAAAGAGGCTCCGACGGGATCACCGTACAAATTATTTATATCTGACCTTTTGGCCAATTTTTCTTACATGTCAGATTCGTAAGTATGATAGGAATGTCAGGTTAGGTTATTTTGGGTCCTGCGCCTCCGGCGCTAACTCAATAGTCAGATAGACAGTAGGGGCCTCCGGGCCAGCAGCCATAAGTCAGTTAGAAAAAAAAAAAATGGCCAAGCTCTTGATGGAAATGACGAGTGACCAAAATGCTGTAATGAAATTTTTCTTGGACCTATTTTGCACAAAAAAATCGAATGCACAACCAATAAAACACCAAAAATAAAACGTATCTTGACATTTACTTTTTTCTTGATATAGTAGACTTTGAATAAAATGTTTATATTACATTGTAGGCAAAGGAAATTATCGAATTAAGCATTAGCGTTTCGTAACATGGGCTGTTAACTTCAGTTGCGCAAAAACAAAGGATGCGTTGCACCAGATAACATCAATGCTACCGCATAACCTAGCCCACATTGTTACACCATTAGTTATTCGGAGCCAGCACTAATAGGTAATTACTAAAATAGTTTAAAATGTGCTCTTTACGTCACCTATAGTATATGTTTTAGGTTTTGTTGTCCTAATATAGAGCACAGGCTTTCTTCCTTGCCGCCCATGGTTTTAACTTTTGCTTAACTCGATAAAACATTGTTATAATATGTAGGTACACACATTCATGTAGAAGACATAACCACAAGATTTAAGTTTTACGATAGAAATGGTTGATGTGTTTTTATTAAAGAGGCAGTATATAGAGTAGCAAAACTAAAATACAATGTAAACTACGGCAAAACCACATATTTAACTATTTACATCGAACACTTCATCGTGATGCTCAAACTTACAGCCACTTGGAAGTGAACCCAACATTTTGGCGTCAATACCATGCTGAATTGTAATGCTTACAAGGAATGACGATGAGTACGTTGTGCTATATAAATAGCATATAATAGCAATAGTACGAAAACATTTCAAAATGCTCAAGAATAGTATAATTTGATTCTTTCTAAAAAAAAATGTTTCCGAAAGAACTTACCTGCTTAATTAAAAAGGTAAACACGAACAAGGTACGTAGTGTTTAAGTTGGATTTTTCACAAAGTTTTCCGCTGTGTACGTCCAGTCTAAAGAATTTATGAACATCTTACACGATCTAGGCTTTTATCAAATCAGTAGACGATTACGCCATAAAAACCAAAATTGTTAGAGAAAAAACAACCTTTCTAACTCGAAATTCTAGTTAATCAACTTGTCTTAACATTAGCCCATCAAGGCAATCTGCTTTTAACATATCACTGTTAATTTCACTTTTAACAAAACCCAATTTTATTTAATTAAATGTTTTCGCAACGAATTACAACCGTCTACTTAGCATATCTATCAGCCTAAATTAAAACGAGCGTTGGACTTGAGATTTTATTATTAGACGATAAAGTTGAAATTGGAATAAAGGGTAGGGCTATAAAAATCTACGTGTCATGGACTTATGTATGTACTCATATGTAGTGTTGTATCTCAGCCATCATAGTTCACACGCTCTGAATACGCTGCACATTCAAAACGCTAATTTTCGACGTGGTTTCCGACAAAAGGTAAAACCTTTTACTTTCGACGCGCAAGTAGGTTTCTATAATGTTCTGAGGTGTGAATCATTCGCGGTATACACTGTGAAACATCATTATTGCGACCGAAAAGCATCGAAGCTAACAATAGATTTAAGTGCGCGTTAAGTGATATCTAACGGTTCGGCTGTAATTTCTTCTTTTTCGAGGTTTGATGATTTACTTCTTAAGTTCATAGAATAGGCATGATCATAGAATAGGCAGACCAATTTATGTTCCCGGTGTTGGAACTCGGGGTTGTTCTTCTACAAGGAGACAGTCAAGGTCTCACAAGAAGAGAAATCACCACGCTTGCCATGTGTACGTTGACGATTGGCACATATCCTCAATATATCTCTTTCTTGAAACACACTGGTTTAACTACACTATATTACTCGTATGTATTTACCCTTCACTATTACACCCAGTGGCGATGACACCTGCAATTGCAAAAATGTTCAGAGGTGCAATCGAATCAAAAAACTTTAAAATAATAGCAAGTAACATAATGTAAAAGTTCTTGTAGTTCGTTGTTACTTTAATCAGTGTTTTAACAATAGTGAATTTATAACGTATTTAAAATAAAACTACTTAATAGATCTCATTCAAACTAATTTTCAGTATAGAAAAAAAATTTTAGAAACCTCAATATCATTTTTGAAGACCTATCCATAGAAGATAACCCACACGTATGGTTTTGATGGTAAATTTTTTTTTGGGTTTCAGTTCCAAGTATGGGACACCCTTAAAATGTGTTGTTTTTTTCTATTTTTTGTATGAAAATCTTAATGAGGTTTACAAAGTACATCTACTTACCAAGTTTCGATACTATAACTCTTATAAAGAGAGCGGAGAAAAGTGGCTGTGACATACGGACGGACCTACAGACAGACATGACGAATCTATGAGGGTCCCGTATTTTGCCATTTGACTACGGAACCCTAAAAATCAAGGAACCAAATTTCACAGACGATAAGTGTGAGATTCGCTAAACTTACAGTGGCTTTACAATAGTAGCAAAACTGGCGATCAGCTATTAATTCTCGAAAAAATGTGTTAGTCAGAATATTTATATAGTATTGAAAGGGTCACCATTGAATGTCACCCCCAACTGGACGGTCACACTGGCCTATGTAAACCAACTCCATAAACCCTGGCTATCAGCATTCTAGCCGCTATCAGATACATCGAGATACGAAGTAATGAGCCAGCTTTATAGCCTGTCCCTTAAAGGGCAGACGGATAATGAAGCCATCCTCAAACCTGCCCGTATTAAGACCTTACGCAATCCTATACCCATGCAGCTCACGTCGATTTGATAAGGATGCTGCTAGTAAAAGCTATTCTTAGCTTAACAAAGAAGTTATGATAGGGACGTTAACTTTATATGATCTGAGAAAAGATAAGAGATTCCACGAATTTAAAATCCAAAATTACGCCTTTGTTCACCTCGTCGTTTCAAACAACATCGTTTAATGATTGACGTTGCAAAGACTCAAAGGCAGAATTTCGAGCGCACTTATAAAGAGGTATAGGAACATAGGAATATCTAAATTGTGGAATGTGTTGCCTGAGCGGGATACCCTAGTGGGTATAATTGGTTCAAATTGAGATTAAATCGGTTTCACCTACTCGGAAGTAAGTGCGCAATCCTGTACCTATAGAGTAAGATCCCAGGGCCGCCAGACGTCACGTATTTTCTGATGAACGAAATGTGTACCATTGAGTAGAGTTAGGAGTTAGTACGTACTAAGAACACATGCTAACCTGCTAACTTGCTTAGACGGCTAATTTTGAGATATGGGGCCCAGAAGGTACATATAAACATTTATATACGAGATTATGACTTTAGGGGATGACTGGCCCCTTAGATCGGTCTGTCTTTTCGAAAAATACTTTAAATTAGTTGTCTGATAATCATTTAAACAAATGAAGTATGAGAATTTAAGTGTAGTTAAGTCATTATTTTGGGAATTTTAAAGCGTCTGTTAACTAAAACGGCCGACGAAAAGTGTCTGGGAGTTTGGGGTCTTATTTTTAAAGACATTGCCTATAATATACGTGAAAATCAATTATTAGAAAATACGTGAATGTATGTTCTGGACTCCATATCTCAAAATTATCCGTCTGAGCAAGTTGGCGGGTAAGCATGTGTTCTTAGTACGTACTAACTCAACTGAATCGTCCACATTTCGTTTATCAGAAAATACGTGACGTCTGGCGACCATGGGATATTGGACTAGTAGGTAATAGGTAGAGTTTTAGTCATGAGTTTGATAATTTCTTTATGCTACTACTATACCTCTATAGTAGTTATCTATCACTGCTTGAAATCCTTTGGCTTTTGTGTTTATATCGTAATCGTATGTCTTATAGTCGTAACTTACTATAAGAAATCTAGACACACGGCAGTGTGGCTAGCCAAGTTCATTCCCAGTAAGCTGGCAAGCCGCATATAACATACTAAACTAGCTTTAACTTACAAGACCAGTATTAACTCTCTGATGCTTAGATCAAAGACGCTTATTTGCTATTTCTTTGAACAGAGATCTTCGAACGCAGCCGGCCGCGGTAAACGGTTCACATTCCAGTCCACGGTGCGTCAGCTGGAGCGCCGGCGACTGGCGGAGAAGCTGTCCAAGGAGGCTGACCTCAAGGAGCAGCAGAGGAAAACAGAGCTGGAGGCCATGAGGAGGTACGGCAGCAATCACCACTCTACATGTAAATCAACTAGCGTCTCGTTCCAGTTTTGCTCGAATATTGTTGTTCTAAGACAGTAATCGATATAAAAAACTATCCTATACAAATATAGTTGCTAACACTCGTGAATATAGTTCACTTGGTCAAGATTGAACTGAGATCAAACATTATAATACAGGGTTTTATATACATACCTATTAAGACGAACGCAGTGCAGTGTTAGGAAATATTTGGACTCTTCGTGTTCCAATGACTTCGTAACATTGCCCATGCATGTTGTGGGCAGACGTGTTGCTTGCCATAAGCACAAGCCTCGTTCGTCCTTTCACTCTACAGTTTTTTATAAGTAGGTACATATATGTAGAGTCTATACATACTTATAAAAAACACACTGGTTTCAAACGGCGTAGAAATTGTTATTTTATTGCGAGAACATTTGTGAAGCAGACTCTTTTACTTTTCCGAATATTGAGGATAATTAGCGCAAACATTCGATATCTTTGTTGCCAATATTATTTACCGGAAAATCGTATTTCTTTTTAATCTGCTTTCTTAGAATTAAGTATTTCCTGTTGCAGGGTTGAGGAAGAGTTCCAGAGGAAGCGAGCGCGGGAGAAAGCCAACATCCGTCAACAGCTGCGCCTCGTTAGCAGCGGCGCAGCCAGCATGCCCGTCACCACACATCACGCAAAGGTAATCATCATCATCATCATCCACAGCCTTTTCTATCTCACTGGGTATAGGCCTCTTACTTTGCCATCTGCCACGATCCTGTGCCAATCGAGCCCAGGTTCAACCCGCGATATTTATAATATCGTCAACCCATCTTGCAGGTGGACGTCCAACGCTCCGCATTCCCTGCCACAAAGGTAAACTTATAAAAAAACTAGCTTTTACCCGCGACTTCGTCCGCGCCACATATTTATTAAAGTAATTGAGGCAGTACCTACTCGTATGTCTACTACCATACAAATTCACGTTTCCTAATCAAAATCGGTCTAAGTCAAAGTTTTATATTTAATAAATGTACAATTAACACGACAAATTACAAAAAAAACTATGATCTCAAAAAAATAATCAAAAACAGACTTTAATTTAAAATCATATTGGGACGGTCCACCAAATTTTATTAGAGTCTATTAGTAGATATATCGTCTGATTACTTGAACGCAAATTTTAGTTTGTTGTTCATATTTCAAAAACCGCCGCACTGATTTCGATAAAATTTATATAACCACCTCTGAACTATACTCTACCAACCAAAAAAATAACCATCTAAATTGATTCACAATCGGAAATACAACTGGATTGATAACCTCCTCCTTTTTTGAAGTCGGTTAAAAATAGCATACAAAGAGTGCCAAGATCCTTCCATGCACACTTTTACTCCTCATTTCCACTCTTTTCAACTCTTTTTCTGTGATAAAAAGTCGCCGTTGTCCTTTCCTAAGTCTAGTCTATCTGTGCACCAAATTGTAACAAACTCTTTAAGTGGCTTAGGCGTTAGACGGTAACGGACAGAGAGTTACTTTCATATATATAATTTCATGTTAGAATTGAAAACAGGTGTTCCTGATCATTTTATAGGAGGCAGTTGTAAAAGATTACCGAAAAGTAATACGTTTACTCCTCCAAAAAACTCATTTTCATAGTTCTTAATTTGCCTTAATCGAGCGTCCATCATGCATAACATTTGATAACGTCGACTATCAAAAATTCTGTCTGATAGTCTGATACGCCATTTAGTGGCTGCGCCCATCTTAAGTATTGAGGTTGTATAGTGCACTGTATTCTTCTTGTCAAGCCCTTTTATTTGATACCCATGTTGATGGGGTTCATAAAACCTAAGTTATCCGCCATTGTGTAGAGGCCGCCATCTTGGATTTTAATTTTATATAATACATTGCATTCTACTGGTTGAGCACTTTCATTTGATACCCATATTGATGGGATTGATAAAACCTACGTTATCCGCCATTGTGTAGCGGCCGCCATCTTGGATTTCAATTTTTTATAGTATATTGTATTCTGCTTGTTGAACCCTTTCATTTGATACCCATGTTGATGGGATTGATAAAACCTACGTTATCCGCCATTTTGTAGCGGCCGCCATCTTGGATTTAAATTTTTTATAGTATATTGTATTCTGCTTGTTGAGTCCTTTCATTTGATACCCATATTGATGGGATTAATAAAACATAAATTATCCGCCATTTTGTAGCGGCGGCCATCTTGAATTTATAATGATAATGAATAAACATAATTGTATTGTCACCAAAATCCAAAGTGTATACAAAATTTCAGGTTAATCGGTTGACACGAAGAGGGTAAAATTTGAATTACTAAATTTGACCCAAGAATAAATAATAATAAATAATAATAAAAAAACCCCAATTCCACCCCCGTAGGTACAGTTCGAAACTACAAAACTGCTAAAACATACATTTTATGGTTTCGTGTTAAATATCTAGACGTAAAGTTTCATAGTTCTTCAACAATGACGAAGTTTTCCATATAAACTTTCATCCCTTATTTTAACACTTTCAACCCTTTTTTCGGAACAAAAAGTAGCCTATGTCCTTTCTCGGGATCTATTTTATCTATGTATCAAATTTCATCAAAATCTGTTGGTTGGTTTAGGCGGTAAAGACGGACAGACAGACAGACAGACAGACAGACAGACAGACAGAGTTACTTTCGCATTTATAATATTAGTATGGATATTAAGACACACTTCTGATGCTTTTACAAAAAACTCTACTGCGCTGAAGTGTTTCTTTATCTAACCTCTCTTCAATTATAAAGGTAGATACTGTTTGACAAAGATATATCACCTGAATTCGAAGGTGAAGGTTTAAATACTGCTACTGATGGGATGTCTCATTTTGCACGTCAATTAATTATTATTCATTCTACTTCCTACTAATATTATACATGCGAAACTTTGTGAGTGTATGACTTTTTGTTACTCTTTCACGCCAAGACTGCTGAAGGAATATGAAAGAGATTTGGTACATAGATAGAAGACAATCAGTAATAGATAGATAGACTAATTTGTATTCTATAATTCAACAGCTGATGAAGATTTAATCCTTAAGAGGTTTAGAGCACTGAAACTTATTCTAGAATAAAATGAATGCGATGAATATTCTAGAACCGTGATGAACCCGATGGCTCCTGCCGCGAGTCGCCAGCACCGGAGCGGCCCCGCGATGGCCGGCAGAGACACAGTAACACCTCTTCAGAAATCAGCGGCAGAAGCAAAAGCTCCACACCTGTGAGTATTTTAAAATTTTGTTCCTGGCCTGTGTCAAGTATACTTTTTAAACAAACATTTTCTGACAAAGTAGGTATTCAGTGTTCTGGAGATTCTACTTTTCTCTGAGAACTGCTTCGTACGAGCAAAATACACCTTTTTTTTTAATTTTTATAGGTTTCGCGTGATGAATAGGCCTCATGAGGAGTTGAGGAGTCAAAAACATTGCCTCGTCGTAAATTTTTGTGATGTAGTAACCATACATCTAGAAGTTTCTTCCTATTAGTTATAATATCTCTTGTGACTAGCACTGAAACCTCGAGAATCACGGAAACTCAACAATTTTTTCGTGTGATCACGCACCTAGAAGTGTCTTCATATTAGAGTTATAATGTATGTTGTGACCAGCACTGATAAGTACCTCCAGAATCACAGCACTTTTTGTGATGATCATCTAAAAGTTCTTCTTATTGGATCGTCTTTTGTGCCAGATCCGTTGCGTGGAGGTCCCGGACTGGCGCAGCGGCGAGGCGCCGCGCGTGTATCGCGACTGGGCCGCGGCGGCGGCGCACGCGCACCCGCCCGCCTGCGCGCGCATGCCCATGTCCACCCGCCCGCTCTACACAGGTATGTAGATTATTACAATAGTATCTAGATAGATTTATATAGAGAAAACTTCGTAATTAGAACTATGTAGAATTGGGACGATGGTCGGAACAAAATATACCATTCTAATTTCGTCCATCAGATAGATAACGGAAAAATATGGGGCATGTATTTTTTTGTTTTTTCAAATTAGGAAAAATCGATAAAGATACAGATTATCAAACTTTCAGAGGGAGGTTGTGACGTCACGTCTTCATAAAAATCGTATACAGACATGACGTCTCTCGATACTTCTGAGGCCTAGGTATGTCTTTGTCATTTGATTGTGACACAAAAAAAAATGTGAAAATAAACAACAACATTTAATAATGTAATTGACGAAATTAGTTTTTCTAGTCACCATGTCTATTATTATGGATCGCATTAATAGGATAAATTACATATAATGAAAAAGTATTACAATGAAAAACTTATGACCTAGAGACGTAAACCGAACTTGAAGAGCCAACATTGAACTTACTCGTAAACCAGATTTCGTAAAACTAGTATTTATCGACGACAATTTAAGTTTATCGTCTGTTCATCTATAGGCCAGTTACGTACCTACACAACATAATAACGGACCGTTTTGTGGCTTTACATCTGCTAATGCCTATTCTAATCTATAATACAGTCCAACAAAGGTTTACTGGACTCCAAGTAGCTACAACAATGTATAAACTTGCGCTCATGGCCCTATTTCATTACTTTAGTGACCACGTACATTGTAATTTAAATGTCAGTGGCCATAAAGCCTGGTTCTCCAGTAGCACACATTCAGGAGTCGTCTTTCATTGTTCCCGCTGCATACGGTACTCGAATGCACCATACTTCATACACAATGGATGGCCTGTGCGATGTATTGACTGTCTGGGCAGTTTCCTAATGATTCATAGCTATTCACTAAACAATGTACTTTGTTTGTAAATTATAATAGTGTCATTTGTTTTGTCAAATTTGTTGTTTTGTCAACTCACTTATGTTGTTTGATGGAAATACGTGGTGGCGCAGTGGGGAAAATGATCGATTTTACAGTCGTCGTTTCCAATCCGGCTTGCACCTCAATCTTTACATTGATGTTTGGATTTTTGTTGCTTATTCACGTAAAGAAAGTCTGGAACAGGACATAGGGACTTTTTAATACGGGAATTAACGGTCACTACGCGAGTAAAACTGCGTGGCGTTGCCAGTATATTATAATTGCTTCGACGTTATGGCAAACTGGCAAGTAATCTTTTTTTTTCACTGTGATTAAAAAAGTGCGTATGTATTATATACACGCACGCAAAAATTATACTTACTGAATACATTTTCAAGAAGTATTACTAACGCAGTAACGCTCTTTCTACACTAGTCCAAAGTTAGCTAGACAGTAATAATCCGATATCCGTGGTAATAGTAATAGATGATAAATATTAACTGTCAATAACTGCGTGCCAAAGAGTTTACATAACAATTTATCTTAGCTAAAAGAAAAAAAAGTGCAACTAATTTCGGCCAGTGTGCCAAAAGATGAATTTTGAAAAAAAATTGGCAGTCATAGGGATAGCCGATAGAAGTGGAAACTAAGCTCAGAATTTGATGACTTTGAAAACTACGCGGGTGAAACCGAAGGGCGTGGTCATGACAATCTAGATCATCCGAGTTTACCCGAAATTTTCTATCAAATATGAACGTGACATTTGAACTCAATTCACAGCCCACGAAAAATCTGTATGTAGTGCGCCAAAAGAAATTATCACTTCAAAAACCAAACACTCAACATGTCTATGAACGCAGTGTCGCGTCACCGGTGCCCCTGGGTATTTCTGCCCGGTGCATCTAGGCCGAGTCGCCGTATCAGGGCCCATCGGGACACTTACTGACCTACATCGGCGGCACGATAGAATAAATTAGCTCTATAGGTTAGCAACCACTTGTGGCTAGATTATATTCATTTATACCCAATTTGATTTGCATTTCACGAGACGATTGCAATTTCAGTGTATGTATTTTCGAACTACAAAAGATAAGGGGTTCTCAATGCGTTTTAAGTATATATTTTTTAGCAAAGAATATCGAGATGAGTAGTATATGAGCCTGATGTTAAGCAATATGTCTCTTCATAACAACACAGTGTCACCCGCAGATATTAAAACACGAAGAGTCCATATATTTAATATACTACTTATTTATTTTTGATTTTTCTGCTGTATATACAGAAAAATAACATTGTGACGAACTTATAGTTCATAAACGAGGATTTATCGCATAAATAGAATTGTGGCGAATCGATAATAACCCCAAATCATTACCTAGCACTGCACGGCATCACCCAGACACATAGGATGATCTTTTTAACCTGTTATTTCTATGGAAACATTAGCCTTCAAACCGAAATACAGTGATGTTTTCACGTTACCGCTTGGCGGCAGAATAACTGGCAAAGGTATTGTAGGACTTCCCTCGCGGAAGCGGACTCTGGAAAGAGCCCTACCATTACAGTAGTTAAACTATCTATCTGAACTCAGCTTAGTGTAAAACTGATTACAAAGATAACTAACCGTGCTAATCATACCACAACTAACATAAAATGTAAGCCTAACGTTGTTAGCACTTCATTTCCTATGCAAATTATAGTGAAACTCGTGACCATATGGGTATGAAGGGTATAATCTCTTTCATAAATACATTATGCTGGCATTCTGACCTTTCTTTCCTAAACGTTGTTCTATTATATAGGTACATGCCTGCGAATATAGCGTAAGTAGCCTTATAGCCTACTAAATATTCCCACTACTGGGACTCGAGACTTTCTCTCGCAAGGACAGAGTTAAACCCGTCAAAGGCTGAGTGTTGGCTGGTGGATGACGCACGACCTTGAAAGATTCTTTAAAGGCTCACGATGTTTTCATTCACCGTTAAAGCTAATGGTGATAACAAACTTGTACATCTCCACTTGGAAAAATACTCGAGAAGTGTAGACGGGATTCGAATCCACAGCCTCGCTCATTCGAGTCACTAGGCCATCGCGGCCTGTTAGTGTAAAAGCTTTCAATCTGTTTCTGTTCTGCCTTCATTGTCTAGGTTTTTAAAAGAACTTATGGCACTGTTCTGTGTTACGTTAAAACACTAGCACATATCTAACTAACTCCCTGACACAACTAGTACTTTAAAAGACACCAATTCACGGTTTAAATTTACGCGTTCTTGAATTAAACGGTTGACATTTTTTTTTGCTTCATTATTATTTAAAAAGTACAAGACGCATATCTGGGTAACGAGCGCAGTGCAGTGCTAGTAATGATTTGGACTCTTCGTATTCCAATAGCAACGAGTCAATGTGTCATTAGGGACAGGCATGTTGTTTACTATCAGGCAAGTGTCCTGCTCGTCTCGTTACTCTGTACCGTAAAAAAATCGTAAGCTCAGATAAAAGTAAAAACTCAGAATTTGATATCTCACTTTGGAAACTACGCAGGAGAAACCAGAAGGCATGGCCATCAGCATCTAGAAATGCTATTGGCCATGGTACCGAGTTTACCCGAAGATTTCCAAAAAGATTCCCGAGCGTGACGCTAGAATTCAATTCATAGCCCACGCAAAATCCGTCTGTAGCGCGCCAAAAGAAGTTTTCACTTTAAAAAATCTCAAGAGAATGGAACTCGTGCTCTCACTATTCCCAACGGTCCTTCTACAGCCTTTGCTTTGCTTTGCTAACTAAATCAGCTTTTGCTTTGCTATTGCAGTCTCTATCATTTCAAGTGGAAAGAAAAGAGATAAATATCACAGCTAAGACAGTTTAGCTGGGCGGTAGAGCCTCTGTTCCGAGATATTTATCTGTGCATTGCTTCAGCGATGTGTATGTGTGCGTTCCTCAGGAACGCGTTGTGAGCTTGACTTCTGTTGATGGTTTCTGACGATGGCACTGTTACCCACTAACTCACAAATGGCGCTAACATGGGTGCGGCCGGGCTCGTTCCGGCCTTGTCGACCCACATTTATAATGGGAAAGCTTTATTTACTACCTATTTGTAAACACACTCAGTTTACGGCCGCTTTGATTGACGTGCCAACGACTATTTTGTTGGTAGGTTTTGTCACTTTCATTTAGATACTATTGTTTTTGTTAGAAAGAGCCCGATTATCCCAATGCTTCTCTACATGCTACCTACCCTCTTTCCACTTGTATCTAATTAAGTAGTGCTATAACAGGGCAGATCTACTAATATTGCTCTATGTCGTCGCACTAACACTTTTACGGTCTGCCGCAATGTCGTCTCCGATCTGAATCCACAAAGTGGTGGTTTTGGCCCAAAGATTATCCGACATTCGGCAAAGATTGTCCAGACTAATCAAATTTTAAACTAGTTGCCTTTTGGGTTACGAGTACGTCGGCTTTTTGAGTTGTTGTCTGCATTCCGTGCATACGCGGTCCGAAGAGGTGGGGGGGGTCACAGGGGACATGATCCCCCCCAAAATCGTATACTATAAACTAAAAATATAAAAAAAAATTATCATTGACAGACTATTTTTTAACGCGTGAAAACAACTGGAACGGGAACGACGCGGGTAAAATCGTGGGGCGCTACTGGTAAAGTATTTTTTACTCGATTTATTGTATTTCTACTTGTGACCCCCCCCAAAACCTGAGGCTGCGTACTGGTGACCCCCTCCAAAATTCGAGGCTGGGACCGCGCCTGATTCCGTGCAAGTTCTGTGCTGTGCCTTTCCCTCAGTGACAATCCAGGTTCAATTCAAACAAATCTTGAAATTCATGTCTTCCTGTTCTAATTCATGGCGTTCTTTTTAACTCCCGACGTACAAACGGCCTCGTGTTCTTGTTTTGGGTGTGACGTGTCTGTGCCATCGTAGTTCCCGAACGGGCGATCCGATTTTGTATGAGAGATGAATTAGCCGGTAAAAAATCGGTTCAAGATGGCCATTGCCACTAAATGGCGGATTGCAAATTCTTTCACAACTCTCTCAATATGAGTGGTAAAAAGGAAAGTGATTAACTCGTGAATGTTACATATTTATCTACACTATGACAAATTTAAAATCCAAGATAGTCGGGGGTTACTCAAAATGATGAATTTTGTCCTTGTCTTAACAATCGTCTACAGCATACATCTGTATCTTTTCAGCGGTAGAGACAGAAGCATTCAGCGGTAGCCCACGCTCCGACAACTACAGGCTAGAGTTTGCGCGGGGCCGCTCCCCCCGCTCCCCGCGCACGCCCCGCCCCCCGCGCCTCCTGTCCGCGACGAGGTCACCTTCCACTTCGGGCTCAGAGATGTCACTGCGACAACCAATCAAGATCAGGTAAGTTTTAACCCTAACCCCTAACATAATATGGAATAAAACAATCCAAACATTTTTTTCTTTCTTGGCGAAAAAGGCATTAATCTTGTTAAGGCTAGGTGAGATGTTTTATACAACAAACAACAACTACAACAACAATTACAACTGTAATTTTTTTTTATATATTTTTGGCCACCATTTTTTTTTGTAATGTAGTTAGAGAGTAAATAGTCTTCCTTGACATGTCCATTAACAGTATTTGCTAATTTTGGTTGTGGGCTAATATGCCTCGCGAAACCCAAAAAGGTGGCTGAAATTCAAGTCTTCGCGACGAATTAATTTTTCAAAATAATAGGTACCGTTTTTATAACAATCCTTATTAATTGCGCTTTGTCCCAAATTTTCTGGAAAATGTTCCAGTTACATGTATGAGAGTGCATGTCTTAAATAATGCTTGCCCCGATTAGAAAGTGGAATCCGTACTCAGCTTTATGGCCGCTCTAAGTTAATCTACCCCCTTCACCCCACAGTACACTGGGTTACGCGTGCAAGTTCTAAGTCGAAAGAAGTTCTACTCAATAATATTAACAACTTTTACTATAGACAACCCTGACATTGCAAAAAAAAACAGTATCGATGTCTCTGAATTTTTCATGAACATGTGAATACTACTATTTCGTCTTTGAACACTTGCTCTGCATAACCTTGTATATGTATTTATAAAATGTTTAACTAACTAATTAATCCTAAAAAGTTCGGTAGACAGATATCATCAGAGGATACTGCAATTAATAGGTCCGTCTAAAAACTAACAATTGGTATTTACAAAAAATACCTTCCCAGTTGTGTAGAAAAAATATATCTCTGTTGTGTGATTTTGAAACGAAAGGGACGTGGAACATTTTTTAGTAAAATTAATAATTTAACTACCAATATTTTTACATCCCAAGGCTGTCTGGTCATATTTCAGTGATGAGGCTGTTAGTTTTTTCATTAGACTTGCTGTTTTCCTAAATTTTGTCCATCGTGTTACATAAACAGCCAACTAAATGTTCCTACTGCTGGAACTCGAGAACTACTCTCTAGGAAAGAGTCAAGGCCATAAACCACCGCGCTGGCTCAGTGCGGGTTGGTGGTCAATCATTTAAATGGTATGAATTCAAAAGAATGTTCTTTCAATCATAATCTATATCTTAACATATTGATGACTTTTTGCATCAAGCAGTTATGTAACATTATTTATCAAGCAAGCAAGTTAAGCGAATTGTTTAAAAATGAATCGCGTCCCTTTAGTGCTTCTTAGACCTTTCTGGGTAACCCTATTAGCTATGCTTAGAGCGGGCATATTTCCTTAATTTTGTAAGTAGTTGAAGGTTAACTGTCCATTCGTATGTTCCCGAAGGTGGTGACCCGGTAGAGCTATTAACCCTTAACTGCCTTGCGTCCGCGCAAACAGGTGAGTGCTTGCATACGGCTTCTATTATTCAACAATATAATAAAAGCATGAAACAAAAATTTTAATGAACAACAGTTAAAAGTATCTATGTTAATGTTTTTAACTTATATTATTAAAATGGCATGTTTTAACGTATTATTTGGTAGATAAATAACATTTGTGTTGAATTTCTTTTGAGTTATTTTCGTGCGTTCTGAAGTACTCACTAAAATCAAGTTGGTAGTTTGGGGCTTAAAGCATAACGATGTAAACGTTAAGAAATTTATTATTATTTTATTTTCATATTCATCTCTATGTTACGTATTTTTTAATTAAAAGTTATTGTCATTAAATTCTTCGGAAACTTCTTAGCCTTACTTAAAATCTCGAAAATATTACAGTTGCTGTGCAAAAAATAACAAACAACTTAACAAAATTTTAATTGTATTTTATCAGCATCAGCAAGGAGTCCACTATAGAGGAGCCAGAAGAGCCAGCGATTGTACCTACACTGCGACCTTCAGGCCCATCCAGGGCCGCACTTGCTGCTGTATAGCACATACGCACTGACTCAATCAACTCAATCCTGATATTTTATTAACTTTATGACCAAATTAAATTGTTTTATTAAATCATTGAGAATGTTTTTAAGACAACGACATTTTAAAGAACACCTCAACACATTTTAAAGTTGTTCGGTGCTCTATGCAATCATTAATTTCGAATAGAAAGTTTAGTTTATGAACTTTATCTATCTATGTAAACTTAGAGTTTAAGTACATACCTTTGTTTTATTGTAACTATACATAAATGTATCGTCTTCCATTAAACGAGATACTGAAGCTTTAATATAGACTTAACACTAGATATTACATACATAATTGTAATTATAACAGGTGCTACAATATAACTCGTTTCTTTCTTTCCAATTGAAATACATTTTTGGTATTTTTTATGCAACTGGCCAGAACTTATTCAGTTTTTCTTTCTATACAGAAGAAAATAAGAGACGAGTTATAGTTTTTTCAGGTTTTCTAATTCTAATTAAATATATCTAAGAATCATATTATAGTGTTTATCGAGATTAATTTCTATTTAGCTATTTACTTTATATTTAGATCACTTAATATTTTATGATAATCTGTTAATAACAATGTATTATTTTATTGGCGAAAATTGTATTGTTATGTACATTACATTATCCTATAATCATTTGTACGTTTCACTTTAATATGCAAAAAGTGTCCAATAACCGACTTTTTTTAATTACCACGGTCCCCAAGTCAGCAACTAACCGAAAAGTAGCGTAAATTATAAATACATTGTCAGTTAATATAATTATTTCAATGGTCGTAGTTAAGTTTTGACTCCGAGAGATGGATTAAACAACACTTGTATTGGTAGAAACTTATGAAACAGATTATAATAGTTGCCTGTTGAGGAAATCATTAACATCCCTTTGTTAAAAAGACGTTGACATCTATGCAGAACTAACAACTATATCTCTTTTTCACTCTCTTGGAAAAAATATCAAGTCCATATTGTATGTAGGTATGAGTAAATTAATTATTTAAAATAATGTAATTCTGTTTGTTTCTCTTTCCTTTTGTCGCTATCATTATGGACGAAATTGTGAAAAACTGTCATTAGGCTTCATCGCAGCGGCTCCTTTGTTTACGACCACCCACCCTCATATTTCCGCCGGCGCTAGGCGGTCACTGCTCACCGGCTGACCTTTCGGATAATCAATCATGTTATCCATTTATAAAAAGTTACCGCTTTAGCCGTCAAGCTATTATTGCCAAACTGGATCTATATACCTACGTACTTCCTATAAAAATAACGGTGGATTTACTTTTTAAAATGCGTTCTAGTAAAAAAAAGTGGTAAGGGTGAAAAGAACAATCGTGAAAAAAAATTGGCACAGTGTGAAGAATGTGTGGCTATGTAACATGAAACCAATCATGATACACCTAGTAGAAAACTACTGCGCATGCAACCTGTTATTTTGGTATTCAATACTTAATAAATGGTATTGTACCCATCCCTCAAAAACTTACTCTACGATAGTCTGTCAATATTCATACATACACATAAACAACTTCGTTTCTAATTTGGGGTTAAAAATGGGTCAAACAAAGAGCTGTCATAGTCAGGAAGTACGATAATGACTGGGTACGGTCCAGGGCGGAGCAAGGAGTGGCTTGACCGGGTCACAGACTACCACGAGGCGCGGCAAGGGTTAACGAGTGAACTTTGATCGATGGTAAACACTGTATAAATATGAACAAGTGAACGAAAAACTTCGTCCTTCGTTCAAAATTCAAAAATAACAAAATATCTTTGTTGTGAATTACAAAAAAAACATTGTAATGGATATAGATTTTAGCCACAGTATTGCAAACATCTGCTCAAAGTCTTTTGCAAACTTAGAACCTTTCGAGTTTTTAAACAAAACGCTAAAAAACGACCAGTGTGAAATCAACAATACCTACCTACTTTAAAAGACAATTGAATGGAATTAGATTTTGCAACAAATTAGTAAATTTTCAAGAAGGCTTTGTAATTCTATGCTTATTTACACATCAATCTGAACCATTTAATGTATATAATCTGTTCCGTAGAGATCTTATCAGGATTTGCTTCAATTTAGAAAAAAACGCAGTTGCGCGAGAAAATATACGCGTTATAAAATAAATCCAAAATAAAAGTACCTTACATATTGTTATTTTAGATTTATTTTGTAACGATAATAAGACTTGTTTTAAAATATTTACCTATTAAATATCATTTTTTTTTTACATTAAAACGTGGTTATTGCATATTTTAAATTAATAAACGATTTACTGACGTAAACGCCAAAGCGCGTTTGCCTGTGTAAAAGCGTTTCGTAAAAACTTGCCAAAAGCGGCCAAAACTTCAGCCGACAACATCACAAGTGAGTGTACCTACTCGTTAATTGAATAAAAATATGTAACTGAAATCAATAAATTTAAAACGGATAATTTAATATAGTAGATGTATTAATAATTATTACTTTCATGTAATTGCAGATAGGTATAGAGATGTATAAGAGGTGCAATATACAACAGTAATAATATAACATAGAATCGGAATATTAACAATTTATTAAGTTTAATTTTGTGTAATCGCTCAATTTTTAATGTGTATATAATAATTTGAATCACTTAAGTAATATAATTATTTTTATATTATAAATAAGGATTTTATTTTGTAATCGAAATACTTTTGTTATGAAAGTGTAAAGATGTATGATAATTTGTATAACTGGTGCTGAGTGATTGTACATAGTGGGTAAGCTCAATATGCGCATGTACAGAAAGTAAAGTATAAGTACCCAATTGTTTATTTTTTATCTAATAAACATGTGTATTTCCAATACTTTTGGTTTTATTTTCAATTTTATCTATAACTAGTGACCCGCCCCGGCTTCTCACGGGTGCAAAACCGATACTAAAAATACCACAGAACAGATAAATATGTTCTGTGAAAAATACGAATACAAATGATTATTGTGGGTTATCCCTAAGAGATAAACATATATCATTGTTGACTTTTTGTAGACCTTTTTAATGTACTGCAGTACATTATTTTAATCCACCTCGTAGGATCTCGTCCAGCCAGCGTTTGCAAAGTAAGCGCTAAAAATGTATTTATTTATGACATCACATTAGAAAGGCGTTGCCTGAGTGGGTTTTCCCCGATAGTTACAATCTTGGTATCTTCAAATCGAGAGTGAATCGGTTTCTTCTAGGTAATCACGCTTGATCGTAGGTCGCATCATCGCTTAACATCAGGCGAGATGACGGTCAAGTGCAATCCAGTTACAAAAAAAAACGATCGCAGTGCAGTGCTAGATAGTGATTTGGAATTTCATGTTGTGTACTGCTACGTAGCAGTAGCACTGATAATGTAAAACGTCAACGTAACGTGACGTATCGTTTTCCATCAGGCGCATGTCTTGCTCGTACAGTTTCTCGTCTATTTTATAAAAAAAACTACTGGACATTTTTTTCTCAAAGTTTTATGTTGTACTTTTGTAATGTGTGCTAGTTTACATTCGTAGTTATTTTACACCACGCTAAGTCATTAGAATATGGATATCCTCACGCTATGGCAAGAGCGTGGAAAGAGGTCAAAGGTCTTCAAATCCATTATTTTAACGGTTTTGTTTTTTCACTTTTATAAAATGGCATGTTACTAAACATAAAATCGGTAGGTATCCTTAGATCGTTATTGTTATTGCCAATATTATTACTACGACAAATAATATTAATTTACCTATTTTTATCAATTTTAACTATTACTTGCTTAGATGAATACAGTATTATGAAATACATCGGAAACTAATGTAGAAAAAAATGGGAATAATGGGTGTGCTTAAGAACGCACAGCAGAAGTGAAAACTAAAATAAGAAATGAGTATTATTAATCATTGAAAACTTTAAAACCAAAAAATAAAAACGATGACATTTAAATTGAAGTAGGTACCTGGTTGACCGAGCTTTGCTCGGTTTTTTTAAATGATATTTAGACAGGTACGAATTATGTAGTGATGACTTACTTAGACCTACTTAGATACGAATTAAAAAAGTATAAGATTTTCTCAGAAAAAAAAAGAACAAAAAGAAAAGTCTCGAGTGGATCAATCAGGATTCGAAGCGGGGCCTGTTGACTCCGAGGGCGAGCATATTCCGTCTAAGCCATTTAGACTTAAAGAAAAGTGGCGAAATAAGTTATCGTATTCTAATGACATTGTAGGAGTTTTTCATTGTCTAAAAACGCGCATAAAAAAAATAAAACCTAGCTAGATCGATGTATCGTCCCCGAAACCCCCTGTATACATAGTTTCATGAAAATCGTTCGAGCTGTTTCTGAGATTCAGATTCTATATATACATATATACCTACAAGAATTGGTCGTTTAAAGGTAAATTACGAAAGCTGCAGACGGAGGGCTCGAAAGGAAACTAGAATTGCTTAGAACGAACTTTACTATACTTAAATTCACATTAAAATATGCGAATGCGTTCTATATGAGAACGACACTCACATCATAGGATCTTAAGTCTATCTAACTTAGGTCTAAACACTGACTGCGAATGAAATCAGCTTTGACGATCGAACAACACTGACTTCTTTATTGAAATCAGCTTTGATGAAGGGTCATCTGGGTCACAATTTAATGAGATGAGCATCAGCGAATTGTAGTTGGCACGAGGCAGATCATTCCTACTGCCGAGTTCTGTTGAAATTGCTGACTTGAACCTCGTGCTGGAATGCAGCTCACGTTGTGCAGACATGTGTAGGTACTGGTACGTAACAGGTATAAGATAAGATACGAGTATGTATAGTAAACACAGCGACACGGCAGACGCGGCTACAAGATCTGTATCCATAGCGAAGAATTAATTTTAAAAAAACTGACAGCGACAGCAGACAGCAGCAGCTGATTGTCAGATCTTTCTGGCTCTCGCACACTCGAGGGTCCCAAATTCACCCGAAGATTCCTTGCATTTACGAGAGTGACGCTGAGCTCCACAGCCCACGAAAAATCTGCTGCGTCCGTCAAAAGAAGTTTTCACTTCAAAAAGCTTCAGGTCAACGTTTTCATGGTCTCGGGTGCGGTGGTCTCTACTGTCTAGCAGACTAGGGGCTATCGCAGAAGGTGCAGGCTCCAGCTAAGTTAACTTAATAGCTAATATACTTACACACATACGTAATATGTTCAGAGATCCAAAAATACCGCAATAGCTGAAGACTAAAACTTTTCAACAAATGCTGGCGTACAAAGACTTATTTATAGTGTTGAAACGTGGGCGTTGAGCAAAAAATCCATGCACAGAGGGAGAGACTCACAATGAAATGAAGCATTCCATACAGGCTTGGGTCCACTTAGTATTCGTAGAGCCTTAGAGTAGAATTCAGGCTTATTTTTCCTAAAGAAAAACAAATGAAAAGCAGCCGCATTAGGTACTAAACCAAAAAGTTTCTTTTATCCAAAAAAAAAAAAAAAAACAAATTCAATTTTAAATTAAACGCGAACACTGGACTCAATTTAATTATTTGTTGTGAAATTTACGCATATGTCGTCCAGGTATTTTTTTAAGGAGTGGTCCCTTATAAATTTGAAATACTATCTACCAAACTAAAAATAGTCATCAAAATCGATTTACAATAGGCTGAGCTATGAGAGCTATCGGGTAACAAACTTTCAAAAATAACACATAGCCGAATAGAGAACCACCTCTTTTTTGAAGTCGATTAAACAAACATCCATATTCAAAATTTCAGCTAGACCCATTCTGTTTTTCCGACGCAATTGAAGAACAAACATCCATATTTGTTACATTAGTACCTAAGATCAATATTTATCTAGGTAAGCAGTAATAATAATGTAAACGGAAGCTCCACACAAATCACCATCATCAAAGTAATTTCCACCCAACCTAAATAAAGCTACATATAGCTCACATGAAACTAGACACGTAATCACCCCAGTAGCAACACCCTGCGTAGTTATAATCGTAAGTACTTAACAGTTAGCCACAATACAAACAAATACTTTCCAAAGTAGGGCATGCGCAAACGAGCTGTCTGTAAAAGGGAAAGTTTTCAGTTTCATCGCGGGCTTTCGGTAAAGCACAGTCCTCACACTGACTTTATACTTTTCACTTGCATTCGCGTTCAATCAAAACAAAGTTTGTGTTGAATTATTTCCATTTGCGTTTAAAAAAAACTAACCATTGAATTAATTACCTCTACGTAAACAAACACAATATTTTCCTAATTTTTTTTCCTAAATATATTTTATAATTCATAATGGTTTTAGTTCGGCCGACTATTAAATATGCTGATTCTGATGTTCAACAATGACCCAGGATGTTGCGTTTACCTAAAAGGAATCTTGTATTCTTTCTATTTTGAATATATTTTTCTATTCATTATTCTTGTATTTAAGGAGTTCTTTGTATTTTGAAGACACCCAGGTTATACTTATCGGGAACCTTACCGCCTCGTTTCAAAAGATATTCAAGGCAAACGTGAACCAAAAATGTTTAAATCGGTACAGAAAGTCATCAGTAAATTTCTCAAGATAGTGACTACATACTACTAATGATACTAATACTAATACTACTAGTGATAATGACGACAAACTTTATGTTTGTCCTTCGTAGGGGGTTTTATCGTCCTATTCCAAATTTTTGCGCAAGGCTCACCAATGAAACAATACCCTGTGAAATATTTTAATAATTTATATTTTTTTAATAAAGAGTGACTCTTATCTCTCTTAGAAAAAGATCTCTAAGCTCTGTGATAATACTCTGGAAATTTTCTAAGATTTTATTTTTGATTTTAAGTATAGTCATAGCGGTAGTAGAGGTGTATAGTGTGAGATCCAATGTTATTTTTGTGACGTTAACAAACTAAGAGACCAAATTGAGATTCAGTTTTTTTAACAGAGCGATAAACCTGAAAATTGTTATTTCTTTCTTTAAAGAGTAGTTCCCTACGTTCAAGTTACCCAATTAAATGAAGTAACCCAAAGACGGGAGGTGGTATTCACATACTACTATCGTAGCAAATTACACGTGCTGCTAACTAGACTTAGAGGTGTAACCAAGGGCGGATCCAGGGGGGATCATGGGGGTCATGAACCCCGCCTGGGCTAAGTCCATACCTTAGATGGACCACAAATAAAAAACGCACGCATACCCTTATCACACGGTTTGCGACTTGACTACGGCTATGTGTGGCCCCCCCTCGCCCCTGGCGGCAAGCTGGATCTGTTCTTAGGCTTAAATAAACAGCAAAGTATTCCAAGTACGAATCTTAAATGTCCAAAGTAAATAAACAGGAACTAGTATAGTGGTGCATGGTGCATAAATTTTCAGATTATCGCAGTTTTCGATTGCAGCGTTTGAATCATCATCATCATCATCATCAGCCGCAAGACGTCCATTGCTGAACATAGGCCTCCCCCCTAGATTTCCACAACGAACGGTCCTGCGCAACCTGCAACCAGCGGTTTCCGGCGACCTTTGAGAGGTCATCTGTCCATCTAGTGGGAGGCCGTCCAACACTGTGTCTTCCGGTTCGTTGTCGCCACTTGAGAACCTTTCTTCCCCATCGGTTGTCAGTTCTGCGAGCGATGTGGCCTGCCCATTGCCACTCCACCTTGCTTACTCTTTGAGCTATTTTAGCCACTTCCGTACTTTTGCGAATATCCGCAAAGAGACTCCGAACATAGCCCTCTCCATAGCTCGCTGTGTGACTTTGAGCTTCGATATGAGGCCCACAGTTAAACACACACCACCACCAGTGAGCGTTAGATTACGTGCCTCTTATTAGACTTTGAGTAGAACTAAATAAACAGATTCCTAATTGTCCCAACTAAAGTAAAGTAAAAGGAGCACAAAAGAAGCTGGTTTAGTGGTATCTACACTTTCGGAGCATAGCATTTGATAACGCGTCTCTCAGTAAACTTTGAGTGTAACGAAATAAATTGAAGAGTTCCAAGTGTCCCTAGTAAAGTAAAATAAATATAGGAAACGTCCAACAAAGGAAGCTACTAGTGGTGCCTACATTTTCAGATCATTGTATTTTTAGTCGTGGCTCTCACTAGAGTTTGAGTATAACTGAATAAATACAGAGTGTTCCAAGTTTTCAAAGTAAAGAAACTAAGGACTAGTTCTTCTAGTTTAGTGGTGCCTACATTCTCCGATCGTGGCATTTGAAGACGTGCCGCTGGGGTCGGGCGGGTCGGCCATCCCGCTGTCCCGCGCGTCCTCACGCCAGTGCCTAGCGTGCGCGCACAAGGCGCGGCTGCCGGCCGTGCCGGAGCCGGCGTCTGCCCCGCCCGTACTGCCGGATCCGGTACTATCCCCGGTTCTGACGCAACCGGAACCTCGGATCATCAAGATGAGCGCCAAACCGGAGAGCGTCCGAGAGGCGCTTGAAGATCGGGACCCTAATAACTTGAATCAACACATACAGGTAACATATTTAGATGAAACCCTTAATTAAATGTTAGTGTCAATTTCAGAAAAAAACTGGGCAAAGAGATATATCATCTTATATCTCTGGGAGACGAGCGCAGTGCAGTGCTAGGTAACGATTTTGGACTCTTCATGTCTCAATAGCTGTGTGACACTGTGCTGTTATGGGCAGGTGCATAGTTTACCATCAGGCACATATCTTCTTGTCACTCTACCCAACTATCCTACTAATATTACAAATGTCAATGTATGGATGTTTGTTGCTCAATCACGTCGTAACCTATGAACGGGTCGGGCTGAAATTTGACAGACAGGTAGATTATAGTCTAGAAAAACACATATACTACATTTTATTCCGGCGAAATAACGGAAACGGGAACTATGCGGGTAACGCCGCGGAGCGCTGCTAGTATCATATCCGTCCACAATTACGAGTAAAACTATACATATAAATAAATAATTGAAGTGTCTATTCGATATGATTCCATATTAATAAGAGTTTCTGAGTAATAGAGCTACCGATGAAGAAACATAGTTCTTTTCTAAAACAATCGTGTTTTTAGCTCTCTGTTTGGTTGTTCCGGCTGAAATCTCTGAAACTTCTGGACTTATTTTAACGGAATTCTCACTGGCAGATAACTGAGGTTACGAGTATAAGGAGTCATCTGTTAAGCAATGACGATGTCTGCGACCGACGCGACGGGACGCGATTTACTTTACTTTACAGAAACTGGTTGAAAACTTTCAGTTGAAGAAAAATTGTACATAGCGTATGGAATTTTTTGAACTGATTCTATTGAGTCGGGCTCGCCCATGAAGGCTTCCGTAGCAGCAAGTTACATAATACAAAATTTCTTGTACTTCGTTGTAACTTTAATCAGTGTTTTAACGATAGTCAATTTATGACGTATTAAAATAAAACTACTTACTAGATATCATTCAAACTAATTTACTTTGATACATGGGAACGTACATCACACACTTATTATTTTTGTCATTCTCTTATTATAGAAGTTACAGGGGAGGGGGGACACTTTTTACCACTTTGGAAAGAGTCCCTTGAGCAAACTATTCAGTTTAGAAAAAAGATATGTTAGAAACCTCAATATCATTTTTGATGACCTATCCATAGATACCGCACAGGTATGGGTATTGATCAAAAAAAAATTTGAGTTTCACTTCTGTGTATGGGACGGACACCCCTAAAAAATTTTGTATTTTTCTATTTTTTGTAACAAAGTCTTAATACGGTTTAGAGATTACATCTACTTACCAAGTTTCAATAGTATAGCTTTTATAGTTTCGGAGAAAAGTGGTTGTGACATACGGACGGACAGACAGACAGACATGACGAATCTATAAGGGTCACGTATTTTGCCATTTGACTACGGAACCCTAAAAATCGACAGATCTGATTTGGTTTGGGTGGACTAAATAAACCTTTAAGTTACGTAGCTTATAAATCTGAATAACACAATGACTGCATGCTATGAGTATTCCATAGCCGTAATGTGTCATTGAAAATAAAATCAGCTTTTTCATTTGTACCATGATCTTATTTATACTCGTTCGTTCGTTTATTGTATATAGTCCAAGATCCCAGAGCCGCCAGACGTCACGTATTTTCTGATGGATTAAATGTGGACTATTGAGTAGAGTTAGTACGTACTGAGAACATATGCTTACCCGCTAACTTGCTTAGACGGCCAATTTTGAGGTATGGGGCTCAGAAGATACATTACTTACTTCACGTATTTTCTGATAACTGATTTTCACGTATGTTATAAGCAATATCTTTAAAAATAAGGCCTCTATACTCCCAGACATTTTCCGTCAGCCATTTTGTTAAACAGACGCTTTAAAAACTCCGAATATAATAGATTTTTAAAGCGTCTGTTTAGCGAAACGGCCGATGTAAAGTTTCTGGGAGTATTGGGGCCTAATTTTTTAAAGATATGGCCTATAACATACGTGAAAATCAGTTACTAGAAAATACGTGAAGTAAGTAATGTATCTTCTGGGCCCCATATCTCAAAATTGCCCGTCTAAGCAAGTTAGCGGTTACCCGTTAAGCATATGTTCTTAGTACGTACTAAGTCTACTCAATCGTCCACATTTCATCCATCAGAAAATACATGACGTCTGGCGGCCCTGGGATTTTACTCTAATAGGTTGGGTTCATAGATTTTGTCGCTGGTTCCCTGTAAATGTTCCGTCCACGCTATGAGTCAACGTCCAGCCAAAGCGATCAACTTTATTCGAGTTCTTTATGGTGCTATTCAAAGTAAGCACTGTTATTACCTAAGTGCCATAGCACTGCCAAGTCCCACCATAAATAGTCTCGTATGGTATGGGTAGCAAAGTATTTACATATTTACTGCAATATGACAATGCTTCTTGTTAAACATAAATGTGTCTGATTTCATGTTTAAAAAATATATTATGATTTTTTGATAGTTTTAATACATTAACACTGAGGTTTGGTTTTGGTTTACGCATTACTAAGAACAACTATGATACATTCTACTATGACTCATAGCGGCCCAAAGTAATACACCATAATAGTGTTTCTAAAATTTCCCACGATTTTTCTCTTTCCTAAATGAACACTTACATATCTATAGAATACGATGTATGTTCATACCAAATTAGGCTAAGCTTGGACTATTGCAGAGAGTTGTTTTTTTTCTTTTGGTTTGAATAAATACTCATTATTTTTTATTTTGTCGCGTGAAAACCAACTAAGATGGGATAAAATTTAATTTCACACTAGTAGCGCCCTGAAGTTTTAGCTGTATTTTTCCCGTTCCGATAATTTTCCTGCAATAAAAAGGAGCCAAAACATTCTACCAGACTACAATCTGTCTCGTGATTAAGTTCTGTACATTATAAACATTACAATCTGTCTCTGTGCTAAATTTTATCAGATCTTTATTATAATTTATAAGATAGTTTTGTCATGAAATAATATTAGCTAGCTCATCCTGTTACACTAACTTTAAAAAATCACATTAGTACGTTCCAAAGATTTGAACGAAGAGGTTTGACTCTACTTTTCTGATAAGAACGTCTAGACTGTGGAATGCGTTGCCTGAGTGGGTTCTTTCCGACGGTTACAATCTTTGTGTCTTCAAATCGAGAGAATCGGTTTCCAGTTATTCTACCGCCAAACAGTCATGTGAAAACATTACTGTGTTCCGGTTTGAAGGGCAATGTTTCAAGAGAAATTACATCTTAGATCTCTGGGTGATGAGCGCAGTACAGTGCTAGGTAATTATTTGGAGTCTTTATGTTCCAATAGCTGCGTGTCACTGTGCTGTTATGTGGCAGGCATGTTGCTTAACATCAGGCACATGTCCTGCTCGTTTCGTCACTTCTTATTTTAAAAAAAAGAAGAAAAAAATACGTTTTTTTCTACGTTCACGCACGCAAGCACGTTCTATTTTAAATTGCAACGGCACTTGTAAAACTGTATTAAAAAAATAATTACACATGTATACAACGAATGCCAAAATTCCGGTATGTAAATAAAACAGTAGAGAACTCATAAATATTCGTGTTCCAAATCGCAGCGAAGCAAAGAGTCATAATTTCAATTAAAAATACAAAATAATAATTCATTCGCAAAAGAAACCAGTGGCGACACAACGATCGCGTGACCGCATGACCGCTCAAGGGACAGGGCAGTATGGTAACCGCAATTTGAATTCCGGTACTTATTTAATTAGGATGTATTAAGGTACCTATCATAAAAATAAAAACTAAACTGAGCAAAATTTATTCTTTGTTTGACAATCTTTTATTTGAAATTTATTTTAGTTTATTTTATTCTCCTGTATAGTGGCTTTTAAAAAAGAGTTTTCTAATATTTTTTTATATTGACCTGAACGTTATTATTATAACGCTTATTACGACAAACAGACTGGCGTAATAAGCTTGTTTAAATGTAAAAAAGTCATAGTACCTTAACCCTTTAGCTATATCTTTGAAAAACGAAAACAATTGTAAGATGTAATTTTTGGAGCAGCTACTTTACTGATACTTACAAGTACGTCGACAAGATCTTATAAGTTCACGAATAACTTAGATTATGTTAACGCTTCATTTAGTTTAGTTTTAATTTTAGTTTGATTTCCTAACTTTAGCTGCATTAAATATCATTATATAAATGTCATAGAATAAAGTCAAACCTTTATCGCTCCTTCCAGTAATACGCAAATTAACATCAGCTTGACAGACTCTAAACCAATAAATTCTAATAGTTAGGATAGATTATCTCACCGACTACCAACCCACCAACCTGCACTGGGCCACCGTGGTGGATTATGGCCTTAACTCTCTCCTTGCGAGAAAAGCCTCGAGTCCCAGCAGTGGGAACATTTAGTGGGCTGTTGATGATGATGATAATCTCAGCGACTGGATTTTATCGTAGTGAAAATACACGTAACCAGATTGTACATAAACGTACAATCTTAACCAGTTAATCCAGCCACGAAAAAATACTAAAGTATTCGGTTATTCAGTCCCTCTCCTACTGGCTACACAATAGGCAGCAAATTGCCCACCACTAAGCTCGGACTCTAATTAGAATCACGGCAGGGTGCTTTCACCCCGTCTGGAACCGCCCTTATCAGTTGGCAAAGAAAAGGTCAGCCAAATTCGGTAGCCTATCACACCTACATGTTTTTTTAATGCGGCTAACCGCGAATTACCCAATTAAGCACATATTTATAAGCATTAAGTAACTCAATGTTAAAATACTTGATGTCCCGTCAAGTCATATCAAGTACTAAAGCTGTGATGGGAAATATTCCGAGGGGAAATAGGTTCGGCAGATTAAGTGTATGTTGTTTATTACCTAAGAAATAAAAATGAATGTGTTTTAAGTTTGGCATGTGTGTTTGCATCAGCGAAAATCCTCCCTGTTGAAGCAATGGTGAAATTTGAGTTAATATATGCATTTATGCATCTATAGGTATAAGTAATAAGAACTGCGCAAAACTGTAATTGATTATGCCGATGTGTCGAATAATATGCATGGCTCTCATGGTAGAGATATTAATTAGCCCATTCGTGGCGAATCAGTTCAAGAGGTAGCCAAACGAACGAATCATTTTTTATTCATGTTTTCTTCTACAAAAACCGGCATGTTCTCTTTTGATGTATACTCATATTCAAGTAGGTAACTTTGGTAGATATACCTTTGTATATTAGGTACTTAATAACACTACATTCGGTAAAATTGAAAACCCAATCAATTCGTGAAACACCTAGTTTTCCGGTTGGATTCGACATTGACATACTGAACTGTTTTCAATCGAATTGGTACACCTGTGTGGGGTCGAGGAGGTATTCATAACTTTGAATAGGTAACTTCTGTAACGGATTCCTATTATTGTTTTGTTGTATAGACTGCTAGTAGTATAGACTGGTATGGTAGACAGGTACCTAGGTACCTGTCTATCTCTGGATATAATTTATTAATTCAACTTCAATTTTGCTTTATTGCGTTTATTGTGTAGCCTCAGAATTTCGCCAATGTCACGTAGAAAGATAGACCGCCAAACGAGGAGATTGGTCTAGGCAACAATGAATTTATTTATTAGCTCCTAATACAAAAAAGATAGGATTTGAGACGTTTGACCAGTCTGTGTGAGTGTGTGTTCCTTCGTCCCACAGCAAACGTCTGTCCCTTCGTAGTTCACGAAGAAATTAACCGATTTTGAAACTTTTTTGTTTGTGTGAAAAGTGAATTAGTACTTAGAACATTCCGTTCTTCATTTATGAAAATGTTCTAAGATTTCAATCGAAGATGGCATCCACCACAATTTTTTTATATGTTAAATGTTAGGTACTATTACGGTTCTAGGAATTTCATGTTATTATATTATTAATGTTAAAAATAGCTTACGTGTTTTTGTAAATCGAATAAGTATTGATTCGTACTTCTCGTAACTCGTAAAGGCGGTACCGTTTCATGGTGGATATTCCAAAGACACGGACGAAGAGGTTTGACTCTACGTTTGTGATAAGAACGTCTAGACTGTGGAATGAGCTGCCTGAGTGGGGTATTCCCGATAGTTATAATCTTGGTGTCTTCAAATCGAGAGTGAATCAGGTTTGTCTAGGTAAACACGCTCCATCGTAGACCGCATCGTCGCTTAACATCAGGTGAGATGGCGGTCCAGTGTAAGCCTATAAAAGTTAAAAAAAGTATAAGTCAACAGTAGAAATACAATAAATCGAGTAAAAAATACTTTACTAGTAACGCCCCACGATTTTTCCCGTGTAGTTCACGTTTCAGTTGTTTTTCCGCGTTAAAAATAGTCTATGTAGGTACTAATATTTAAATTGTTTTAGATTTGTAGTTTAACATATACAATTTTGGGGGAGTCATATTCATATCCACTGACCTCCCACCCCCTTCGAACCGCGCATCCCAGTATTGTGTGTGAAATGTCCACAAATATGTATTTATGTACATCTTATATCGCTTCTATCGCTTAAAAATTGAAAAAATGCATTTTTTCAATTTTTATTGTCATTTGTCTATTTCAGGTGGTATGGGACGACATAATAGGCGAGCCCGAAGGCGCGCGGAGCCCCGAGTGCGCGTGGCGGCTCTCCCGCGGCTGCTTCCGGCACGCACGGAACTGGTGCTACACCTTGCTGGCCGTCATCATCGCGCCGCCCTGCGCGCTCTTACTCGGCTGCGGCTTCGCTTGCCTCGCTTTCGAAGTAAGATTTACAAAAATAAAAGTAAAAAGTTTCAAAAGACTAGTTTCTAAGCATCGATATAAACCAACGGATGTGCCCTGAGTAACTTGAAATTGGTAATAAACTTGGTTGTTGACAACGAATAGTGATAAGTAATAACGTCCGGCGTTCACCGCTTCCTGCAACCAACTGGAACGGAATGAGTGACCTCACCCTTCCCAACAATGACGTGATTCCGTGCGCCCTGAAGTTTGGGAGGGCACATCTGTGTAGAGAGATCTTTGTAGTAAAAAAATTGTGGTCGAATTGATAATCTTCTCCTTTTTGGAGATTGGTGAAAAATACAAGTTTACTCCGATCACCTGTTCATATAAAGCACGTACTCCTACACGATTATTTCGTCTTGACTAACGAATAACGGACAAATTAGGTGAAAGGGCGGATTATTTCTTCAAGACTCCACGGTAAAAGTAGCGGTGGGCGATTATGAGATATACTAATGAAATCATTCGATTATGAGAATGTCTCGAGATATCTCGATTATGACCGTTAGTAATTACTAATTAGTAGTCATGCACCCCGGTTGAGAGTCGCGAGTCGCGCGACTTGATTCACTCACACTCACAGCACACGCACAGCCGCGTGGGGCGAGAAGGGACAACACGATGCGGTCTCTCGCTCGCACGGGTGTCGCTCGCCACGCCACGCCGCTCATGTGCAAGCGCGTCTTGTCTAATGTCGTATCTCGTACCTATCTCACTTTTTTGTAATAACAATAAATAACACTATGAATATTCAATATTGTTATTCGTTGAGTGACTCCTTCTACATAGACATGAGGTAATGTTTATATGGAAATATCCCGCCCATTTTATGTATGTTGTCATAAAGAGCGCAATCGTAATGCTTAGTTTGCGTGGTAAAATATGCGGTTGTGTGTCGTAATTATTACTTTTGTTTATGTAGTAATTATTTAGGTGGGAGAAGACCGGAGACACTAGGTTTCGAACTAAATTCGCAATTAAAATTGTAAATTAATTCATACTACACAAATGAAATTAATGAACATTTCTTTATTTTAAGTTTATTTGAATACGCTATGAAAGCGGGAGAGCGAGCAAAGAGTTGCCTAAAACATAAAAGTCTACAAAATCTATCAAAAATCAGTATGCAAACTTACTGTTAATTAAATCCACTATAAAAGTTAAAAGCGTCACATACATGTACGTCACACCACCGTAAACCCGTAATAAAAACAAAACAAACTAAAACTAAACCAATGTCTATACTACTAATCTAGTAATCTACTAAAGTCACGGAACAACTGTCGTCGACTTCATAAAACAAGATTAGTAATTACTAATTAGTAACATCGTTCGATTATGAAAACAAATTAGTTACTAATTCCATAATCGATTATCAAGATTAGTAATGCAAAATAAGTCGATTATGCCGATCATTCATAATCGCCCACCGCTAGGTAAAAGTTTGTTCCAATGGTGAATGGAACGAGAGTTTTCCAATTCAGTAGGTAGGTCAAGCGCGGTCCCAGCCTCGAATTTCGGAGGGGGTCACCAGTAAGCAGCCTCACATTTTGGGAGGGTCACCAGTAGAAATACAATAAATCGATTTTTCCCGCGAAGTTCCTGTTCCAGTTGTTTTCCCGCGTTAAAAAATAGTCTTTGTACTATTAGATATTTTTAATTTTCTTACATTTTTAGTTTAACGTATACGATTTTGGGGGGGAGGGTCATGTCCCCTGTGACCCCCCTTCGGACCGCACATGAGGTAGGTACTACCTACAGGTAATCTGTACAAGAACACTTATCTTCTATGTGTTCTGAATAAGTAGGTACGTACGTCCTCTTAATAGTAACATAATACAAAAGTTCTTGCACTTCGTTGTTACTTTAATCAGTGTTTTAACAATAGTCAATTTATGACGTATTAAAATAAAACTACTTACAAGATATCATTCAAACTAATTTTCGTTGATAGTTTACAATATGGGTAGTATCAAATGAAAGGGCTTGACCATAAAAATGGTAACGTACATCATACACTTTTTTTTTATTTTTGTCATTCTCTTGTTTTAGAAGTTACAGGGGGGGCACACTTTATAATTTTAATTACCTATCCATAGATACCCCACACGTATGGTATTGATAAAAAAAAAATTTTGAGTTTCAGTTCTATGTATGGGACACCCCAAATTTTTTTTATTTTTTTCTTTGTTTTGTATAAGAATCTTAATGCGGTTCACAGATTACATCTATTTACCAAGTTTCAATAGTATAGCTTTTATAGTTTCGGAGAAAAGTGGCTGTGACATACGGACGGACAGACAGACATGACGAATCTATAAAGGTCCCATATTTTGCAATTTGGCTACGAAACCCTAAAAATGGCAGTCATATGTAGAGACTGCCGATAGAAGTGAAAACTTATAACTCAGTATTTGATAGCTTACTTTGGAAACTACGCGGGTACCGAGTTCACCTGAACATTTATTTCATTTACGAGAGTGACGCTTGAGCTCAATTCGTAGCCCACGAAATCCAAAAATCTGTAGATAAGTGGTACGCTAAAAAAAATGTTCACTCTAAAAATCGTTTAGATAACAAACGTGTTTCAACCTTTTTGGACTACTTTGAAAATCAAATTGGAACAAAATTTTAAATGATGAATTGAATTCTTTCATGTCTTCATCTTTTTTAACCGACTTCCAAAAAGGAGGAGGTTATCAATTCGACTCCTATGTTTTTTTAATGTATGTTACCTGATTTCTCGAGAATTCCCGCATCGATTTAAAAATTTATTTTTGTGTTTGGATGGGTATGCTTCCCGAATGGTCCCATATAAATCTTATCGCAATCGGTCGGGTGGTATTTCAAATATGAACCATAAACTAAAATTTGTGTACAATTTTCTGGATGTACGTCATCCGTACGTTGTAGATTTCACAAAAGTTATGAAACTCGACCCTGTCAATACGAAATCGTGTAAATGGATTAATGAAAACTTGTTTTGCACTGAAACGGGTACCTAAAATAAACTATTTTCGTATAAAAAATTAAACCGACTTCAAAACCACAAATAGGCACTCAAAAGCGAAAAATAAACTAAAATCATTATTATAAGCTCTACCCACTCATCTATTTGAAGTCGGTGCCAGTCAGGTCAAAAAGTTAGTAGATTAAT
Source organism: Ectropis grisescens (assembly GCA_017562165.1). Classification (NCBI taxonomy): domain Eukaryota; kingdom Metazoa; phylum Arthropoda; class Insecta; order Lepidoptera; family Geometridae; genus Ectropis; species Ectropis grisescens. Next base: position 4,824,753 of record CM029771.1, on the reverse strand, counting down.
GCTATGTAGGCACATGCTAAGTAGGCACAGGTAAGTATCTATCCACTACCTGTTAGATTTGGCTGGCACCGACTTCAAATAGATGAGTGAGTAGCGTAATAATGATTATAGTTAATTTTTGTATGAAACGGTCGGTGACAGAGTATAAGTGTGTGTCAGTAACACTTATATTGTTTTTGAATGAGGCGCTTTCAAGATTCAAACACATGAGTTAAAATGTGACCCCAGCTATTAATTTTCTAAATTGTCTACCAATATAAAACATTAGTGCCACCTGTGCCGAAATTGAGAACCATCTTTGACGTGTTGGCGCCTTGGTTTTTCAATGTAAACTATTTTTTTTATTTTGGCTTCAACATCACAGTAAACATTAGATATAATTTATTTCTCGTATTTCTAGCAAATCTGGTGCACTGCGCCATGCCTGCGCTGCGTGAAGATCTACTTCGCGTCGCTGCGTACATTCATGTGGTCCTGCATGGCGGCGACGGTGGTGCCGGCCGCCGAGGCCGTCGGCCACATGTGCAGACACATCCGCGTTAACATGCTACATGACGCGCCTGATGAACGCGACCTCCTTGTTGTATAGTGAAATATTTCCCGCTAAAAAAATTAAAACATTGTAAATTATTTACCACAGATTGTAAATTTAGGAAGTTTCCATAATCAGCAAGTAAAATTTTGATTGCGGTCAGCAATTTAGTGTTACCATATTTTATAAGTATTATAGTTTTTAAGTACCTATACGTGATCTGAACTCATTTTAAAACGTTACACAGAATATAATCGCAATCTGCCACGGTAGATTTCGAATTCAGAAGAGTTATTTTTTCTGAATTTTATGGCTAGGTATTGGTATATCCCATTTAATATAATAGGTACTGAACATTTCCCTGTGTAATATTATGTGCTATAAACCTTCAAAAAACTACCTACTCGTACCATGTCCGATTCAGTCACGTAAGCAATAGCAAATTCAGGGAAAATACGATTCCTTTTAAACTCACAAGGAAATTTGTTTCAGTATTGTACCTACTTCATCTACTGACACTGGTAACTCTACCAGTTATTACTACTAACTCTAACTATTATTACTAACTCTAGTATCTAATTTATTTATATCAAATGTGTGTTTTGTTTTAGTACCAGTACGAATTCTTGTTACAAATGTGTGTCTATTAGAAAATTGATTGTAGCTACCAAAAGTGCCTTGATCTAAAACTTAGAACCAAAGAGTTTCTAGATAAGTACTCTTTCGTAATTCTTATTAAAACCAGGTAGGTAGATGTCTATTTATCAATGTTCTTTGGTAAGTATTTCTTATCTACGAGTAAGTACTTACACATATTCATTTGTCACTAATTCCGTAAAATGCGGCCTTTCTTTTGTAAATCTAAATTGTGTAGTAATTACAAACTTCCCAAGTTTATTCGAAGAGTCCTTAAAAGGAAAAAATATGTATTTTTTTTTGTTGGTGTTCGATAAATAAAATATTAAACCTACTTAGTGCTATAAAAATATCATATTAAACATTAAAAAAATGCGAGACAAATTGTTTTTTTTTTTTTTACGTGGAGTAAGTAAATCTTGTGCCGTTGCCATCAGTATTAAGTTATTAGACGGATTTAGGTATTTTTTCTCCATATTTCGGATAATTTTATACTATATAATATGTTTTAGATCTTCAAATATTTCAGAATTTATTATTCTATAGGTACTTACTTAATGTGTGCTATTCTTAATATTGCATCTTATTTCCGCCCATCACCATCGTGGTTTCTATAGATAACCTAGATGAACCTATGATGTATCTGATTGAACTATTGTCATATAAATGTGTACATACCAATAACAAAAAAATCGAATAAATTAAGATAATTAGGTTCTAGATTTAAGATAATATGTTGCATCGATTTTTTTTAAATACGTACACTTCCATTTTTTGTGAATTATTAAAACGCACATTAGGTGTATACAATAAAAGTTTTGAGTATTATTTTACCTACAAGTATTAATTTGTTTTCTTATATCGCGGTATCTGGTACATAAGCATCTATATTATCTATTCTATGACATAAGTCAAAATCAAAGTACCTACCTACCTAATTGTTGGACAATTAGACAGACAAAAAAATTGGCGGGAACGATTTGTTTTTTTGCATAAAACACAGAATATTTTTCCGGGAACGATTTGTTGATCTTTAAATTTAAGTTCGTCAATGTTATTTATACATAATTCATTAAATTTATAAAAAACAGTAGGTAATGTTGGAACATCTTTCATTGAAAACGTGAAATAAGTCTTCAAATTTGTAGCTGAAAAGATGTCTGATGGAGCTTCAACATCGGTCGGAACTCGTCCGCAAACTTCTGACAGCTACACGGAGAGCAATCAAGGAGACAATCATTTCGTAATAGCTAAGTGCCGAAGGTCAGTTGAACGTGGATAAAAATATATTTTTAAGTTATCTTCGACATAAAATACAGCTCGATACTTTTTTCGATACGATTAGTGCATGTATAGGTACAGACTAGCATGTTTCACCTTACCTACCTCTACAATTATTTTTATTTGGTATGTTCAATGAAGTATCTATTATATTTCTCCTTCGATGATGATTGCATGCTATTTTAAAGAAACGCTGATGTGTCGGACAACCCTGTTCAGAACACACATCACGAATCAAGTGAAGACTCTGAAATCGAAGAGGTAATTCTATTTACGTATTTATTTGTTAGTTAATGTTCCATTATTTTCTAGTAGATACCTACTTAAATTACTAAAACCAAGTATGTAATTAGATATAAATCATGCCCCTCTAATCTGAGGGTCTTAATTACCATACCTACCAGACAGTGCGGCCATCTTTTCAGTATAATGTAGCGATGGTGGCACGGTCGAAAAGTGTTTACTACCTATAACAAAATTAGACAACTTTCTGTGTCCTAATTCTATGGGCGTCAGTAGTTTTGATTTTGGCCGTTGTACAGATAACTTGCTGGCACTAGACATAGGTATCCCATTGTTAACAAATATATTGTTTCCGAAAAAGATAGATATAGGCAGGGCCGGATCTCTTCCAGACAACCTTAGGATGAAAAATAATATTTGGACAAGTATACGGGGTGTGCAAATAAGAATTAAACAAAGAATACATATATATTTTATTGGAAAGAAAATAAGAATTATGATAAAAAAAAATAGAATAATTAAATACCTACAAATAATACATACTAATAAATATACTAAGTACTTAGGAGCTCATCGTCAGTTTTCGATTTTGACTTGACTTGACTTAGCCCTTGAAGCCACGGGGCCCTGGACTGAAGCCCGAAAAGACATATGATAGATCCAGCCCCGGATATAGTTAATCGGTACTCGTATACAGAACACTACAGACAGATACCTACACTATCCTAAACAATTCATACTTCACTAGAAGCTGCTGGTAGCGGTATGCCGCGCAGGAAGATTGGGTGCAGCTTACTACACGCTACAAACCGGAGAGGTGATTCATAAATTATTTTATTTTTTATACATGCTTGTTAGTATAAGCCGCCCACTAAATGTTCCCACTGCTTGAACTCGGGGCTTTCCTACGGATGAAGAGTATCGAGGCCATAACTCACCACGTTGGCCCTGAGACCAACTATACCATCCTCAAAGCGCTGACACAGTGCGTGTTAAAAATTATATCTAGTATGTGTATTAATAATGTATCAGTCATCTGGTTCCCATAGTACAAGCTTGTTCTAGTTTGTGTAGTATGAGAAATGTCCACCAATATTTATTTACTAACGACCCGCCCCGGCTTCGCACGGGTGCAATGCTGATACAAAATATAAGTACCTACTAATAAAATTCCGGTCCGGCGGCAAGACGTTTCATTTTACGTAGTCACATAAGTCACAGTGTTTTGTGATGGATACTTTTTTGGCGCGACGGACGCACGCAATGTGTTGATTGATGGAACGAAACGTGCTTCACACCAAAGATTTACGATCTCTGTTACGAACCTTCCAGCTTTTCATCCTGCAAGAGCTTGTGGACCGGCCGCCAGAGTTCCAAATGTTTCGCAGCCTGTTCCGACAAGTAGAGCCCATCACCATACTCCTGGACGGCAAGTCGCAGGGAACTTTCGTACAAGTCGTCAAGAACACTGTATTCGACAACACGGGGACGCGCGATGCAAGCTGATATTAATTTCTGCTAGAGAGTATAGTAGGTCTTGTCTTTTATTTTACAGTATAGAACAGCCTTTCCCAAAGAGGGCAATAACGCCCCCTTGTAGGCGGGGCGCTACAGGCTTAAAGGTGGGCTGTAACAGGTCCAGAAAAAAATTGGTGTGTTGTGTAGGGGCTTGGAGTCGTTGTATACTACCTACTGGCCTCAGATCTCAAGTTAACTCTTGCAGGCTATAGTAAAACTCTCGTTTAGAATGAATGAATTAATTAATTTAATTTGAAGTTTTTTTAAGTTATGTAAAAAATTGGGGGCGCTAAAAAATTATTTATTCTCAAAGTGGGCAGCAGACAAAGTAAGTCTGGGATCCCCTGGTATAGAGTATAGAGTGACGGGACGAGAAGGACATGTGCCTAATTGTAAGCAACACGCGTACCCATAACAGCGTCACGTAGCTTTTTAAATATGAAGAGTCCAAAAAATCAACTGTTGTGTAAAAAAGTATCAACAAATACCTCCTTACTAGAAGCATCCTTACGGTTTCACTCGTGGAGACCCCGATCCCGTTATTTTCTCAGGATAAAAAATAGCATACATTATTCCAGAACATTATCTATCTAGGTACCTACATAGGTACCTACATACCAAATATAACTAAATAACAATAACTAAAATAAATATATGACTGGCCTCGTGGCTTAGTGGGTAGTAACTCTGCCTGCGAAGCCGACGGTCATGGGTTCGATTCCCACCCAGTGCAAATATTTGTGTGATGAATGCAAATATTTGCACTGTGTCTGGGTGATTCTATGTATAATAAGTATGTATTTACAACTATAGTATAAGTATTATATCAGCTAATTGGCCGCCATATTACAAGCTTTGCTTAGTTTGGGGTCAGATGGTGTTGTGTGTGAAATTAGCGTAGTTTAAATAAAAAAAAACAGTAGTTTGAAAGAGTTACAAACATCCGTACATACCGACAAACTTTTGCATTGATAATAATATTAGTAGGATTTATTTACTAAACTTAACACTGAAACGTTATCACAAATACAATAATGAATTCGATTCAACTTTCCTCTTCCACCCCAGCCCCTAGGTATAGTGTAGCCACTTTCTCCCTCCAGGTTTCGAAGCATGCAAGCGCAGAGTCTTAACGCTCTCCCTGCCCAACGAACCGCCTCATTGCTCAGACGAACAAAGGACGATGTTCATGAGAACTGTCGTAGACTTCAGTAAAGTGCAGACGGTTCATGCCCTCGGAGCATTGTTGAGATACCTCGATCTGAACTGGTCGTCTTTGAGTATGAACATGCAGAGCAAACCACAGTTCCTGAGCCTGAGGATTATCTCTTCTGTAAGAATACTTACTTACTCAAAATTGCAACATTGCATCATAGATATCATTTCACCCATAGGTACTTTACCGCCATATTTCTTAAAGTCCCAGACATAGGACGATGTACTACCAATTTGTTACCAATGACGTGTGTTTGTATAATATAGGTTGGTATGTCTATAGGAAGCATACATTTTTTTAGTCTAATATTTTTTGGAAGAGATCGCTTTTAGCGATAAGGCCGCCAATTGTTACTAAATTTTCTTATTTAAGTTGTTGTTTCTTAAGATTTTGTTTTGTTTTATTTAGTACAATAAAAAGTTTATCTATCTAATATAAGTAGATAGCCATATGCAACATTTTTTTTAAAATTATTTATATAACTAATGTAACGTATAAATCTATTAGGGGTAACCAAACAAGTGAGAGGGTAAACGAAATCTGTCACAGACAAATTAATAAGCTTTGCCATTAGCCACCCATTTGATACAGTGTCTATTATCAATCAAATAGAATCAGACTACCGATTTCTGGACGTAGGTAACATTTCGACACGGCATTAGTTTCTTATCCACACACATTATTTAAACACAACCCCGTTATTTGTAGAGCGAACATAGTAACGATAGACGAAGACACGTACCGCGGACTCCAGATTTTCAGCACCGTGGCGCACCCCAGTGGCTTCAAGAAAGGAGTGCAAGGCTCCAACAGGGAAGGTCTCAGCCTTTGTCAGCTGTTCAGCAAATGTAACTCTAAGGTCGGACAGAGCAAAATGCGGTAAGTATGCGTCAGCCATGTATAAATATAAAGGCTAGGTACATACGTAGCGAACAGTTTTTAGCCCCTGACCAAAAAAGGGGTGTTATAAGTTTGGCGTCGATGTCTGTCTGTCTGTCTGTGTGTGTCTGTCTGTGGCACCGTAGAGCTCAAACAGATGGGCCGATTTCGATGCGGTTTTTTTATTTGATGGTTAATATCCGTGCGGATGTTCTTAGCTATGTTTGGTTAATATCGATTCAAAATGGCGGACAAAATATTTCTTCACAACCTACCTCAATTTGGATATCTAATGAAAGGGCTTGACTAGTAGAATACTATACACTATAAAAAAATGTAATCCAACATGGCCGACACCACAAAATAGCGAAATATATTATTTTAAAAACGAAAGGGCTTGACTACTATTCTACTGAATACTTTGAACTGTGACAAATTTCAAATCCAAGATGACCGCTACCACAATATGGCAAAATACATTTCTTTTTTACAACTCCCTTAATATGGGTATCAAATGAAAGGGCTTGACTAGTAGAATGTTGTACAGATAACATATCCGAGGTAGTCGGCAGTAATCAAAATTTTTAATTTTGTTCTTGTTACGATTTACGATACTTATTTCGAAAATAGCAGAGCTATGACTTAGATATATCATACTCATTTCGCACTACTCAAACTCTCTAGAGAGTTTGAGTAGAGTGCGAAATCTAGAGAGTTTGAGTACAGAAAGAGTTCTGTCTTTCTCTTATTCACGGAAAAGAGAAAAAATGGAATAGATTGCATCCAAATACCTTAAAATGTATTCGATATGTAAATAACTATTGAGGTTTTAATCATACGAAATTATAATTTCTTTTGATCTAACTTTCTGATCGAGACTATTTTATTGATTAAAATTTTTATTACTAACCTTTTTTATTTGAAAAAACGGACCGAGATGGTCCTTTTATTTTAAAATACGGATCCGAAATAAAACTAACTGGCGATCCCTGGTCTAACCGTACGCTAGGGTGTACCTGCAGCACCCAACACGAGACCTAGCAACGTTGCGACGACGGCAAGACGTGATCGCCTTCTTCATGCGGCCGCAAAGTGACACTGTGCTGAGAAATATTTGCGCTTCGCTAAGATTCATCAAAAATTGTGCAGTAAGTATATCTTCCCAGTACAAAATAAATTGGGACTGTGTAAAAATAACATTTCTAAATACTGTTTATTTTATGCAGGGAATATTGACCAAAATCAAAGCTCTATCAGCAAAATCATACCAATGGAAATCTTTGTACAACGTAAGTTTTGTCAAAATGTTTGTTTTTCACTTTGTGACCTCTTCTGCTAAGCCTAAGCCTATATGAATTTTCAGACAATTTACAATGCTGTTCTCATATGTGAGATTTGCGAAAATGCTAAGTCAAAGAGCGAGCTTCTGGAAGAACTAGGTTCGTGTGACAACAACAAACTTTACGAGGTAAATCCTGTAATCTTTACTATTTGTAAGCCATGACAATCGCAACATTTATATATTATTACAGCAGTGAATAATCCCCACAGATGGCATTGTACATGAACCGCATCATAGATTTCGATTTGTCCAAGTCTGAAGGGAAATTTACAGTCAAAGCTGGAGTGGACTCCGAATTGGATATCAGTAAGAAACACTATATTTTATTTCACAATATACTCACATACGCCAGCACGCGCTGATGTACGTACGAAAACACTATTCACTGACCCACAGTCCAGTAATGTAGTTTTTCTTTATACTGCGCACAAACCCAAGCTAAACAGATTAGCATAAGTTTGCTATGAAGTAAGTTTCTTCAATCAAAAAGCGTATTATCCTCATGCACAGACAAAGGAGGTAAATACTTCTAATCTTCTGCTGAGAAGTTTAACTTCAACCATAGAATGTATAATATATTCAACGCAAGAGGTAACCTGAAATAAGTTAAAAATTTTACTGTAACTTAATTTTTACTGAAATGCTGACTAGCTAACTTCAGAAGTGGTTTTTCGTGAAGGTGAATCATAGTACAAAAGATCATTTCATTAAAAAAAAATACTTTATCCTCACAATTTTTTCTTAACGTGCCAAAAAAAGTAACACTTAAAAACTCCGGAAACTTCCGCAGAAAAACAGACCATGGCTTCTCTCCACACTCTGATGTCGGAAACAGCGACAGTGGAGCTGTCTCGTTTACCAGAATTCATAGAAGAGTGTAGCATGCTATACATGCCTCATTTGGGTTATCTTCTTGGAGTGAAAGCTTGGGCCGAAAATCTTACCATGGAGCAGAAGGAACTGCCCAACACAAAGTTTATGGTGAGCACATGTAGATTCGTAGACTGTCCTGGAGTATCCTGTAGTCGACCTTCTCTTTCATAGTAAAACATAAACAGAATGTACCTACTCGCCAAATGCCAAGACCAGGTTGCTCTGACATTGTACAATATATCATTGACAATAAATATAATAATTATGTGACTAAGGTGTAATTCAAATAAATTGTTTCCGAATGACCTTTTCTCTTACAGTTCCAAAATGACGACTACATTCACTACAAAAGCAAAGGCTGCGAAGGTAAGAATCTGTTTTAACACAAGGATTTTTAACGGAAAATAAAAAGAATCAATTAACCTGTGTTCTAGCAAATCAGTGAGATTGGAGAATGTTAAAAAAGTAAGGAACAGATATTTGCAACTTCACCTAGAAGTAACAAAGAACATAATTAAGAAGCACATTTTTTTCAGAACTAGACGTGATGATAGGAGACACATACCCGGACATAGTGGCACATGAGACTCGCATCATGATGCGGCTGACAGCTGTCATCACGGAGAACCTTCACACCCTGGCTGCTGTCATTGACAAATGCGCTGAACTGGACTGGTTAGCTGCCTAAATTGATTATTCGCAAACCACTTCAACACACACACACCTCAATCTTTCTCACACACCATTCCTCAAATGAATCACGTAAACATAATATAATTTTCAAAGGTTCAAGCAGAATGACTATAAAACTCTAATTCATTTTTCCCTTAGTCTCATAGCAATATCCAAAGTAAGCAAAGAGTACAATTACGTCCGTCCCACTTTGACGGAGACGAAAATCATCAGTATTAAAGAAGGCAGGCATCCCCTTCACATAGTGACGAGCGAGAATTTCGTACCCAACGACGTGGAAAGTAGTGAGAACGCTGGATGTGTCAAGATACTGACAGGACCCAATTCCAGCGGCAAGTCTGTGTATATGAAAATGATAGGTATGTATCGCGTAAAAATTGTCTTGGCAATTAGCAATCCAACTACCAAGTATTTATATTTATCTATATCTATCTCAGAAACCTCTATTGACATAATTTTCCTTTTTTTCTGAAACACCGACGTCAAATTAACATTAAATTCAGACACTCAACTAAATTGCATGAAGGTGGGATATTACCAGAGCTAATAGCATATTTTGGTTAGATATTTGAGCCAAGCTAAAAACTTGTCACACGTAAATCATCATCATCATCAGCCGCAAGACATTCACTGCTGAACATAGGCCTCCCCTAGATTTCCACAACGAACGGTCCTGCGCAACCTGCAACTAGAGGTTTCCAGCGACCTTTGTGAGGTCATCTGTCCATCTAGTGGGAGGCGGCTCAACACTGCTTCTTCCGGTTCGTGGTCGCCACTCGAGAACCTTTCTTCCCCATCGGTTGTCAGTTCTGCGAGCGATGTGGCCTGCCCATTGCCACTTCACCTTGCTTACTCTTTGAGCTATGTCGGTCACTTCCGTTCTTTTGCAAATATCCTCATTACGGATTCTGTCGCGCAAAGAGACTCCGAGCATAGCTCTCTCCATAGCTCGCTGTGTGACTTTGAGCTTCGTTATGAGGCCCACAGTGAACACAGTTTAATATACACAGTGACATAGCCTATAGGAGAACTATTTTTGTGAGTTTTCAGCTTGCCTCAAATATCTTTCCAAAATTTGCTACCAGCTCTTGGAATATGACTACGTCGCGTCGCGTCGTCCAGATAAATGAAAGCAAATTTTAGTTTTTATGCCAAGAAATAATAAATAAACATCACTATGTGCTTTTTCGCGAGCGCTTTCGTCAGTCAGTAATATTACGCTTTGAATTTGAATGTAGTAAAGTTTCACATGGTTTGATGATGTAGAATAACTGGCGAACTCAGAAATGGATCCACCATAATTTACTTTTATGGCTAAGAATGTATGTATAAATTGAAAGCACAAGTCACGACACGTTTTACGCACGCGGCGCACGCGGCTGCCGCGCTACTTCGACGCCCTTCACCCGCCACATTCCCGGGCAATAATCTCACCCGCGGCGGCTGCGAAACCGCGACGGGCGTGGGTGAAAATCGTTCCATGATTTCTTAGCCTACAACTTCTCCGGACCTCAATCAGTATTGATATCTGTTCTGTTGGTACAGGGTTGATAGTGTACCTGGCGCACATAGGGAGCTTCGTCCCGGCAGAGAGCGCCACTATCGGAGTGATCACCCATCTGCACTCCCGCATCCAGGCGGCGGAGTGCGTCGCACAGCACATGTCCGCCTTCCTTATCGACTTGCGACAGGTACGAGTATAGATTGTGCTAATCAAAATAAAGGAAAGAAATAGGACTATTTTTAACCCCCGACCAAAAAAAGTGGTGTTATAACTTTGACGTTGATGTCTGTCTGTGTGTCTATCTTTGTGTGTGTCTGTCTGTGCCACCGTAGAGCTCAAACGGATGGGCCGAATTCGGTGCGGTTTTTGCGGGTGCGGTGCGGTGCGGATAGCGGGAGAACGGCGACTGCAGATGCAGAGCCCCCCGGTTGAAATCCCACACGCACCACTAACTTTTCAGTGCGTAATGCCGCTAACTTAAAACGGCGAAGGAAAACATCGTGAGGAAACCGATACGTACCTAGAATCTTTCGAGGTCATGTGTAATCCACCAAACATCACTGGACTAACGTGGTGGATGATGGCCTTGACTCTCTCCTTGCAAGAGAAGGCCCAGTGTCCCAGCAGTGGAAACATTTAGTGGGCTGCTATGATATAATGAACAAAGTTATAACTCGAATTTCTCTTATTTTATCTCACATATGCCATAGCCAATCAACGCGCTGATCGAATGTTGACACACGATCGATACATTTTGAGGACTAAGTATGGCTTAACTGTCTTAATGGTTATCCGCCGTTTTTTACGATCGAATCTTCAGTGGAGCTGAGAGCTATTATTATTAATCATTCCATTTCTTCTAGATCTTCGTGCGCTTCTGTGTATCAGGCTCCAACTCGCTAATGCATGTGGATGTTTTAGAAAAATAGTTTCCTCAACGGACTTCTGTTGCAAGAGAAGCAAGACGACTAAAGCTCTGGCATTATTACTTATGAAAAGTCAATCTTTATGTTCCCTGCTCTAAAACTCCAATCTACTGCAATATCATTCCTGTTCTATGAGTGTCACATAGAGTATTCGTTTTTTTCGTGTATCTAGTATCGTATTACCTCCTGTAGATGGCGATGTGCGTCCGAGAATCAAACTCAAACTCCCTGGTACTAGTGGACGAGTTTGGTAAAGGCACGGCGCGCACCGACGGACTGGCCCTCCTGGCAGCGTGTCTCAACACGCTCCTGTTCCAAGAGGAACACTGCCCCCACGTTATCCTGTCCACACACTACTTGAACATCAAGGAGTTCGTAGTTGACACACCCATCGTGAAGTTCTTGGTAAGCAATTGCATCGTTCATAAGCAAATTTAGGATCAAACGAACAAAACATTACAAGCGGGATATCAGTATTGAACTCATTGCCCCCATCACAATGTGTGTGTGTTTGTTCCCACGTATCGCTACAGAGATAACAAACAATAGCTGAACAGATTCAAATTTAATACCCAGTAAACACTTTGATTAACACAGTCTACTTTCGGCTAACGTTTAAAGGGTTAGGTATACAGCAACTAGTATAAGAGTAATAAACTAGTGGTCGAAATTCGATCATACATTTATATTGCTTTAATGTATATATGGTATGCATAATTTAATTGCATGCATTCATAAATTCATTCTCCATTAAACTATACGCATGAGAAATTATCGAAACGTTGAATTATTGAAAAAAAACAGGGAAAGTCTTTGCTTCACGTATTAATACCATGCATAGCACCTATAATCTAAACTGCGGACCAAGAGCGAACTAGATCGAAGAGCGAAGATCGAAACTAGAACGTTTTACCATAGTATAAAGAAATAGTACCAGTAGTTCATCGCCATTGATCTTGGAAAAACGCCGATAATGTCTAGACACGGGTAGATAAACCGAAAACTTAACCGCGCTCACGAAATACCAACATTGTAATGTTAGCAATGACGGGAGCGCGCTTTCCGCATCACACCCTAACGCCCCGCACGATTGCCCCGTCTAGACGGCTTCGTTGAAAAACTGTATGATTTAACAGACTGGTTTTTAACCCCCGACCAAAAAAGGGTGTTTTAAGTTTGACGTCGATGTCTGTCTATCTGTGTGTGTGTGTCTGTCTGTGGCACCGTAGAACTCAAACGGATGGGCCGATTTCGATGCTTTTTTTATTTAATTTAAATATGGTTAATATCTGTGCGGATGTTTTTGCTATGTTTGGTTAATATCGATTCAAGATGGCCGCCTCCACAAAAAGGCGGACAAAATATTTCTTCACATCCTACTTCAATATGGGTCTCAAATGTAAGGGCTTGACTAGTAGAATCCTATAACAAATTTCAAATCCAAGATGGCCGCCACCACAAAATGGTGGATTATATTATTTTTTTCACTACTACCTCAATATGGGTATCAAATGAAAGGGCTTGACTAGTAGAATGTTGTACAGATAACAAATCCGAGGTAGTTGAGGGTAATCAAAATTTCAATTTTGTTCTTTGTATCAGAGTTTTGAGTACGTGACGCACGCGGGTGCTCCCGTGTTTCTGTTCCGCGTGTGCGAGGGCCAGGCGACCACTTCGCTGACGCACGCCGTTGCAGAGAGCAGCGGCATCGAGGCGCGGGTCGTCGACCGAGCCAAGGAAGTTATGGACAAATACATGGTAACAAAATACGATAGGTATTGGTAATTAGCTTGCTTCATCTAAATAGCCATGGTATATTAATGACTTGTTGTAATATTATAATTAATTCCTTCAGTAGTTTTTGCGTGAAAGAGTAACAAATACCCATTCATTATTTATATTTATAAACATTTGCGTTGATAATATTAGTTGGAGACATCACTGTCATTCTTCTATTTATTTTCTCATTATTCTAACTTTTCTTACAGAATAACACCCTGCCTACTCCTAACAAGAAAATCCTGTCGAAACTGAACAAGTGCACGGAGAAGATGAAAGCCAATTTACTTAAAGACATTTAATTTCAATAAAATTTACACCAATATAAATCTGATATACACTTAGCGTGAGCACTAACCACGATATAAATATAAAATTCAAAATATATCACAAACATTACTAGCAATAACTCATTTCCTTATCTTCACAAAGCTGGAATGGAATATTCACATTTTATAAATACTTCTCCATTCATATTAAAAGCATTCTACAGAATTCTATTAGGGTTTAACGTTTATACAGGGTTACTGGCAATCAGCCTGCATCTGTTTAATGCATGTTCTGTAAATTTACACAAACAACTTTTGTTAAAACTCAATACATATCCCAAAAAAAAAATTGTGTTTGTTGGTCTCTCTAGCACTGTTTAGCAGTTGTTTAGTGTTTATTCTCTTCGGTACATTATGTATCGAGCGCGCGCACTTTTGTTACGAATTGTAACGAAGATCTTTTAGACCGAGCAAATACATTTTTTTTATTTTGTATGGAAAAATATACGTATTTTTATAAACTATAGAACGAAAGTCAACGTATTTAATGTACTGAACATGTTGATTACCAATAATCCTGTATAATATTATTTACTTTTCGATAAGTCCAGCAAAATGCTTTGAATATGATAGCAACTCGCAAAAATATAAATTTCCCTAACTTAGCCATTTCTCATCAAGCAATTACAATACATTGGCTTCAAGCGACCTTCTTTTTTTAGATATGATTTATTTATTGTGACGTTTACTTAATTAATAGACAGTTTCAAATGAATAGAATAGAAAAATAAAATTCCATTCTATTATTCCGAGATATTTTTGAAGTGAAAACTTCTTTTGGCGCGCCACAGGCAGATTTCTCGTGGGCTGTGAATTGAGTTCTAGCGTCACGCTCGGGAATGATAAGAAATCTTCGGGTAAACTCGGAACATTTCTAGATCGACATGCTCATAGCCACGCCCTCCAGTTTCACCCACGTAATTTCGAAAGTAAGGTATCAAATTTTGAGTTATAAGTTTTCACTTCTATCGGCAGTTCCTATGACTGTCATTTTGTTTTATATATTAGTAGTTAGTATAAAATACATATTAAGCTGTTATTTGTGTCATGTAATCTTAATACATAAAAATCCAGTATCACGATGTTGTTCCCAGTGAACTCGTCACCAAGTTAACTGGATATTCATTAAAGTTGGTATTTATGTGTAATTTGATCCAACTTAGAAGACAGGCTAGATTTTATTTCGTTAAATGCTCTTTAATATGACAATATCCGAGCGAAGCCGGAACGAGCCGCGAGTCTAAAATAAAATTTTTAGCTTCTTCACAAAATTAAGAGACCTCCATTGGTCTTGTCATACGTCAAACTATCATCAAGCCTATACTTATTTCGGCAGCTACTGTCTTTCCACTATTACGTCAAATTGGAAGCAGAAGTTGATCTTTTATTGTTGGTTGAATATAAATTTCACTTTTTTCCTTAGTTTGATATCAAACATGGATTTCTTGAGTTTTTATATTTAGTCTGCGTAATTACGTTTTTACGTTTTTGGATAATACATTTAGTGATAGGATTTTAGTGAGATACCGAACACAACTTAAATTAACGCAGGTAATTTTACAGGATTCACACTAAAAAAATAAGTTTGGTCGCGACTTCAAACTTAAGAGTAATTTATCATTAATTACCTGGTACTTACCAAGTTTGAGCAACACTATTAAACGAGGGAATGTCAGAGTAATAGGCACCTTTGCGCAAAGTACAGGTTAGGGTTCGATTATACAATTTATTTACTAGAATTCACGTACCAACCTTCAGTTTATCAAAAAATATCATTTCTGATTTTAGAGTAATCTTTTTATAGGTTTGCACTTAACCGCGTACTTGCATAAAATATTCATGTTCTGTGTAAAATTCAGCTATCAGAATAGTTTTATTGTTGTAAAAGTGTCTAGAGATCAAAGTTGTGGATTTAAATTAACAACGAGTTAATAGATCCCAGCAACAAAAGTTATCATAACAGGTCAAAAGTGGATCCAGTTTGCGCGTAAGATCACCCTCACTCAGTACAAAAAGTACAAATACTAGTGTGACTTTGACATTACGTAACGTGTATAGAAAATTAAAACAACTCCCTTGGACGTAAAATAGTCGTTTTGATACAGTTGCTAGTATACCTTAGTGTTCGCTTTCTTGAGACGCAGTTATTGAAGCGACTGAGGCACGTTACATGGACTTCATCTGCTGCATGAGCTCTTCCAGGGACAGTTCGGAAGCGGCGACGGCGCCGCCAGTGCTCGATTCGGGGGTACTGCTGTCTGCTGGGATACTGTACGCCACCTGAGGAAATGAACAAGCCGTGTAGCTCCCACAATCTCACAACATAAGATTTTTTTAAACATTGGTGGACAATATTTCACACACAACACCATCTGACCCCACACTAAGCAAAACTATGGCAGGCAGAAAGCTAATATAATGCTTATATAGTTGTAAATACATTTTATACATAGAAACACCCAGACACAGTACAAATATTTGAATTCAACACACAAATATTTGCAATGGGTGGAATCGAACCCACGACACTCGGCTTCGCAAGCAGAGTTACTACCCACTAAGCCACAAGGCCAATCAACAAATTTTAGGAACCATTGCATGAAACGAATGTATCTAAGCAAAGACAATAACCCACTTGACTGATCATACGACTTCCCTTCCTTCGCCGTTTAGTAGCACGATTGCTTAGTTCAGTACAATGGGAACCCGTTGATGTCTTTCTTTGCATGCTGTTCTGTCCTTTGAAGTTTGTATAACTCCATCTCGTTTTGTCTGATCAATAGTAGAGAGTAGAGCACGTCATACGGATGTTGGCTAATCACAATACCTGGTCCTGGTCCTACGCCCCCGCTAGTGAGTTGTGTTAGTAGGCGAAATTCGTATCATCGCCGATCAACAGGGTATCTAATCTGTGTCCGTAAGGCATGTAGGTAATATCGGAAGTTATTAAATTCCAGAACCGAGTTACGATATTGGATACCCTATATCGGAATTCCGGAACTATTCCGAAACTGGAAAAATGGTTTGGAAAAATCGGAAAATCTGATCGAGATTTCGGAGTTCGGAAGTGTGCCTTATAAGGGACTTATGGCAGTTGCTTTCAGATGATTTTTACTCCCTACCTGACTGCAAAGAAAGGGAAGACCATAAGCAATCAAACCAAGCCTCACTGTGATTTTGTTAGTTCTTTCGACATCTTAAAACTATTTTATACAAAAGTAACAAGCTATATTTTATTTGACGCAAGCAAAAATGCATCTGTTTTATATGATTTCACATATTTTATGATGTTTCTTAAGCGATAAAAAGTAGAATCAACGGATTACAAAAATACTATTTCAATTTGGTCGGACAATTTGGCCGATAAGTTTAGCTCCCAATTTCACATCGGTAGAAGGTAGAAGTCATCGGTGAAGTACGTTAGTATATTTTTACCCAACTGCAAGTAGGATTAAGTTTTTTGCGCGTATCTTGTATGTTTGTAAATTTCTTTATCTCCTAAGATATTTTCTATTTATTTACCTGCACTCCATCAACTAATTTGAGAGTAGTCGTGTCTTCCTCCTCAGGTGCGTTTTCGTCCACTAAGCTAATACCTGCAATAGAACATTATTTAGAACACTTGTAGAAACCGTAAAAAATATATTTACTTTAATGTCTATGTCGTAGGATGATTTGATAAACTGTTTTTTCGAAAAATCCTAGGAATTTCGCGAAAACACGGAATGAGAAAATGATTAAATGATTGGTGTTTAACATTTTACAATCTTACTGTAAAAAACAGCATTTGCAAAAAAGGTAAGTAAGATTGCAAAAAGAATCGTTGGTTATTATGGCTAAAGCACATTGATAAACTAAATGTTCCCTGATTGGTTGACAACTCGACAGCATTCTCTCGGTGACATGTGTGTGGTCTTTAATTTTCTCAGATTATATTTCACCGTAAAAATCTAAACATAGTCAGAATACTATTTATCAACTAACCTAACTAGCCGGAAAATTGGAACGTATCTTACCCTTCAAATCTTTAGGACAAATACCTCAAACCAACAAGGTAGAACTGGGAACCAATCACTTAAATTATAAAAAGATAGATAGAAATAGACAAAGGTTTTCTTGGAACCCAATATCTAACCAATCAGAATTAACTATTTTCGATCTTACTAAAACATCTCGTGTTTTTACAAAAATCCTACATTTTTTAGTATAATTGAAAATGTCATAGCCAATATCTAATTATCCGTGTTTTCGCGCGAGAAATTCATTTTACAATAGTAACAGTTGTCTCGAAACCAACATAATAGACAGATAGTGGTAACATTTGTTTCGAACCAAATATTACTACTGTAAAACAAATTTGGTATAAAATCAAATCACAAAATTAAATATTCCGGAATTATCAATATCTGTATCGGTGATCTGAGAAGAGGGGTATACAATGTGCAAATTTTTGTAAAAACTATTACTAAAACAATTACTTTAAAACTAAACAACTAATAACTGACAGATAACCTCACAAAGGTCGCTGGAAACCGCTGGTTGCAGGTTGCGTAAGACCGTTCGTTGTGGAAATCTAGGGGGAGGCCTATGTTCAGCAGCGGACGTCTTGCGGCTGATGATGATGAATAACTAAAAAACTATTACTTTAAATAAGGTGAGTAGTGTGTTTACCCCACTCGTTGTCTGCGTGCACGGGCGTGGTGTCCTCAGTAACCTCGGTGGCGATCTCCTCCACGGGCCGCGGCCGCGCGCTGAACTCCGTCTGGCGCGCGCGGCAGTAGCTGTCGTCGCACTGCGGGTTCGGCTGCCAATCAAAAATAACACATGTGTTAATACGTATAAAGTACTATTTCATGTGAAAACTTCTTTTGACGCACCACACACAAATTTTTCGTGTGCTGAGAATTGAGCTCAAGTGTCACGTTCGTAAAATCTTCGGGTGAACTCGGGACCATAGCCATGCTTAGAAGACTTATTTAGACGACAATGCTTTGAAGATTTATTCCATACTAGCAGCGCATTAAATCGAAGGGATTATTTCAACGGCGTAGTTTCCAAAGCGAACTATCAAATTCTAAATAATTATAAGTTATCACTTTCATCAGCAGTTTTTATGACTGCCATTTTTTTATAGTAGGTATAGAGTGACGAGACAAGCAGGCCATGTGGTTGATAGTAAGCAACATGCCTGCTCATAACAGCACAGTGACACATAGCTATTGGAATATGTAAAGTCCAAATCATTACGTAGGACTGCACTGCGCTCTTCCCATTTTGGGGAGTGCGATTAGGCAATCCATGGGAGTGGCCTAGGTCCAGCAGTGGACTAAGATAGGTTGATGATAATGCACTGCGCTCGTCACCCAAAGTTGTAAGACCTCTTATCTCTATGCCCTGTAATTTTTAGTCCAAAAAAACAGTTAGCAAAACTTACCTTTAACGACATAGTAGGGAAGAAGTCTGTTAGAGCGCTGTAGCCTAAATAGTGCGTCACATTTCCGAATCCTAACAGGTACTTCAATGCATTTTGAACTGAAACAAGAGAAACATTGGAGTTCTTTTTTTATTATGCTACATAAAAAATACAGCCGATTTATTTTATAATTAATATTTGTATTAATATCTGTACTATCTGAAATGTTAATTTCGAAGTAATATTACCTACACTTACTTACATTTCACAGTACTTATGCACTAGCACTAGATACACTAGCAACGCCCCGCGGTTTTACCCACGTATTACCCGGTCTAGTAATTTCCCTGGTATAAAAAGTAGCCTATGTGCTCTTCTAGAATATACTCTAAACTGTGTTCCGAATTTCAACCTGATACGTTCTGACGTTTCGACGTGATTGAGCAACAAACATCCAAGAATAGACATTTATAATAAGGATAAGCAATTTCAGTGTAATTTAAAATAAATATATTATGTAGTGGTGATGTGATGAGCATAACCAAAATCAAATATTATTTCGTGCTCACCTAAGAATCCTGCGACAATGCCCATGGTGGTCGGAAGACTGGCGGCGCACACTCCTTCTCTTTTCAACGTTCTCTCATCAATTTTTGATGCCACTACAAGAGGCGGTGCACACTGCAGAATACAAACAGAATTTAGAAAAATTTGATTCCTGTAAAGTCGGTTGGTTTACAGACGTGGCAACATCGTAACAAAACATAGTCATAAAAAAACAGATGCGGCGCAAGCTTACAATGACCGTAACGGGACATAAAGGGACACTTTTTCGTGCATGCAGCTGGAGTTCATCGATTTATTGGACGTTGTCACATCAAAAGAAAAGTATAGTTCTTATAGTAGAAAAAATAGTAGTTTTTTTTTAGTTTTTATCCTGGGAAAATAACGAGAACGGGAACTGCGCGGGTAAAACCGCGGGGCGCTTGTATTCATTTATTCTTTAAAAAGAAACAACCAGAATATAAGAAACAATTGTGCCTCGAATCATTGTGCAAAAACTGATCTCTTAATTACAATTTTAATATGGCATTAGCGGCCCGTTCTGGCTTCGCTCAGATATAGCTCATATCCTTCTTGTAGCTTATAGAAGGGGTTATTATCAACAAATTTGACCTCATATACCCCTGAGCTAAAGTTAACCATTTCTGAGAAAAAAAAAGGTTTTTCAAATTTAGCGATGATAGGTGACCTAAAGGTTTAAAATATTTTTTAACAATGATATATTTATTATAACTAAGTAGAGACATTAGGCTATCATTATGAGCAAAAAAAAGTGAACTAGGTATCCACTTCAGATAATAAATACCACATACTCACTATGCAACTGCACACCGTATGGTGTGCAAATTTGATTAAAATCGGCAAATTTCTTTAGGAGTCCATCGCGGACAAACAACGTGACACGTAATTTACATAAATTAAGATAAGAGTTACGGCCACGGCTGACGGCTGGTTTAATCAGGAGAACGGCGACTCCCGATCCGGAGACCCCAGGTTCAAACCCCACGCGCACCACTGTCTTTTCGAAGTCATGTGCATAATGCTGTTAACTTAAAACGGTAAAGGTAAACATCGTGAGGAAACTAACATGTAGCTAGAATCTTTCGAGATTGTGTATCAACTGGGGCAGCGTGTTGGATTATGACCTTGACTCTCTCACTGCGAGAGAAGTCTCTGAGTCGTAGCAGCGGGTACATTTAGTGGGCTGACTGATCAAACTCAAAAAAACACGAAAAACATCCTGCTGAAACACAAGACGTTGGCGAAATTGTGCCCACTTAGCATTTATCTCACACATATATATAGCACAACCAAATAGAAACCAGAAATGAATCGAAGATGAAGAACCAGATGACATAAATAAAAACCAGAAATTAATAGAAGATGAGGAAGAAGAAGACTTTAATCAGCTGACTATTATTAATTCTTTTTCATTGTATAAATTAAGACTACAACAAATTGTCTTGCCAGACATATTGCATGCCTCTCGCAGATGCCAGTTTGTATGGGACAACTTTTAAAATGTTTTGTATCATCTTATCAAACCTACAAACAGCAATAAAGATTTTTGTATATGTATTTGCTGTTTATGCTAATCGAAATAAAAAACTATTCTATCTTTCAAGTTGGATCAAACTGCACACAGTGTGCAAATTAGATTATAATCAGTGAAATAGTTTAGGAAGTCCATAACACACAACGTGACACGTAATTTCCATATTATATTAAGATTTATAAAACTTACCGCAAAGCAAGCTGTCTCCCCGGGCACGATGAACTGTATGTGTCCGGACACGGCGTTCTCGCTGACGCCGGACTCGAACCAGCGCTGGCCGAGCTCGTTGCACGCGGTGTTGATGGCCATGCGAGCCTCGAAGTTGTCCACGCAGCTGAGGACCAGGTCCACGGGGCCGCTGGTCAGGCTACCACTCCTACAACATTTGAAATTAAAATTAAAATTAATTTATTTCAGGCCATTATACCCATAAATATACAATTAAGAAATGAAATCCATTAAAATCCAATCTTGACGCTTTCTTATTTAGATGAACAAAAATTATGAATCTCGCTTCGTTATTACATAAGGCTTTTCAAAAACTATTTTTTCAAATGGAAACTTCTTTTGGTTGTGAAGTGCTCTCAAGCATCAAGCACATGAATGAAAGAAATATATATGATACTTTTTTTATTCACGAGCGTGACACTTCAGAGCAATTCACAGCCCATGAAAAATATGTGTGTGATGCGCCAAAAGGAGTTTTCGCTTCAATAACTCATTTTCAATCACAAAAACAAAGTATGAAATATTCTGTTCCATTCCAACGTACTTAATAGTGTCACAAAACTTCTGGAAGTTGTCCACAGTGGTAATGTTGTAGTTGTGAGCCTCGATGGTGACGTCGGGGTTGATGTTCTGCAGGGTGGAGGCCGCCGCCGCCACCTTGCTGAGCCCAGCCTGGTGCGGCTGGAAGAACAGCCGGTTCATGTTGGCCAGCTCCACTTTGTCATAGTCGAATATTATCAGCTGAAATTTGAAATAACAGATATTGATCACTGATGAAGCAGAAGAGAAACCATTTTAGTTATTTTTTTATAGTAAAATGTGACGGCGCAAGCAGGGCATGTGCACATTGGTTAGCAACATATGCCTATAGCAGCATGTAATGAAGCTATTGGAACATGAAGAACCCAAATCATTGCCTACCAATGCTCTGCACTTGTCACCCAGTTATTTAAGATGATTTATCTTTATGCCTTGTAATTTCTCTGGATAGATTGCCCTTCAAACTAGAACACAGTGATGTTTGCACATTATTGCTTGGTGGTAGAATGACAGGCAAAGTTAGCATTTCCCCAGGTGAACTCTGCAGAGAGTCCTACCACTATTGAAAGTTGCCTGGAAGAGATTTCTTGTAGTAATAAGGCTACCGTTTGCTACTATAGTTTTAGATGTTGCATTAAGTTTTTATTTGTTTTGTAAGATTTTTTTTTGTGTGACAAAGAAATAGTGACAATATGAGCATGACATGTGCCTGATGGTAACCAACATGCCTGCCACATAACAGCACAGTGACACGCAGCTATTGGAACATGAAGAGTCCAAATCATTACCTAGCACTGTGTTGTACTCGGGCGTTTTCACAAAAATGTATACTCCAACAAAAAATTACAGTATTTTTAGAAGTATTAGTTTTGAGGTTGTGTTTGGTCTCATTATGATAGAAAATTTATATATTTTTGGAAACACTGGAATGTTATGAGATTAGAAGTAAATAGTGTTAGATATACTAAAACATAATGGAAAGTCACACAATTTAATATCAGTTGTGTGACTATATTCTCCAGCTAAAAAACGTTAAAAACCACTTTATTTATTGGATAATTTTGGCGTCTACCACTTATAAATTGGACATTTAACATAAAAACTGTAAATATTTGCATTTTTTATTGTACTTTCATCAATAATTCAATAAACTCTTCAGTTGTGTGACTCTTGGTACTTTCTTGCCCTTAATTATCATTGCCTTTGAAATTACAACATATATTTTAGAGGATACAGTACAAAACAATATACCAATAAATCATTTACGTTCCAGAGAGTACTCTAACAGACTTTAAATATGAAATTGGCTTCTTTAAAATATATTTTAGTTATTTGAAATTAAGGGACAGTCACAAAACCGAATACCAGAAAACGGTAAGGGCGCATTTACATGACGCGTTAATAGTACAGTACACATACCTAACGCAAGAAAATTGATTTGTCACCGTAAAATTCACACTTAAATTTTTTTTGTATTTATTAATTTGTTATTATTAATACTTATTTTTGCTTTTTGTAAATATTTACCTTTGTAAATTTAATTTCAATTGGGCTTTATATTATAATAGTATTGGTAGGACTCTTTACAGAGTTCGCCTGGGGAAGTCATTCTACCGCCAAACAGTATTTTGAAAACATGTGTTCCGGTTTGAAGAGCAATGTGTTTAATTAAATTACCGGGTATAAAGATAATCTTTCATATTTGGGTGACGAGCGCAGTGGAGTGCTAGGTAAAGATTTGGACTCTATATGTTTCCAAAAGCTGGGTGTTACCATGTTGTTATGGGCAGTCATGTTGCTTACCATCAGGCACGTGTCCTGCTTCTCTCGTCACTGTTTACTATAAAAAAAAAATCTAATTCTTCAAAAAAAGGTCACAAAAAATTTTAAGAATTCTGCAATGTAAACTGAGCTTTAGATGTTCAGAAATGTAGTCACTTTCTGTTCCGCTTATATGTGACCGCTCAAATAGTCACACAGCGGAAGTCACATTTGAATGTCCTCTGACACATAAAAATTGTTTACAAAATAATGTAAATGTTTATTCATACGAACTTTTGAATAACTTAGAAACAATAATATTTTCAAACTAATTTATTAAAAAGAACACAATAAAATAGATTGGAACAGGACAAATTATGGTCACATTCCTGAGTGAAAAATTCGTCACGCACCGGCTTGTGAGACACATGTCTCCTTCTCAAGCAGTTCTAAAAACACTGACGGTTACATTTAGTTTCGTTCAAAAGCATATACAAATATGCTGCC
Source organism: Ectropis grisescens (assembly GCA_017562165.1). Classification (NCBI taxonomy): domain Eukaryota; kingdom Metazoa; phylum Arthropoda; class Insecta; order Lepidoptera; family Geometridae; genus Ectropis; species Ectropis grisescens. Next base: position 4,800,434 of record CM029771.1, on the reverse strand, counting down.
AACAACGAAAGAAAATGTTATTACTGTAATACAAATATAGTTTAAAATCCGGTCACAAAATGGAATGTTCCGGAATTATCAATATTTTTGAATTTTACTTTATTTTGTTTTAACAACTATAGTTTATTTTAAATTTGTAAATCTTTGGCTTATAATATTACGGAAATCATGTACTTTTATTACACACATGAGAGGCAAATTACAGTCTGCTGGATAGACCTAGAGAACGCGTTTGGTTCTGTCCAGCATGAACTTATGATATTTGCCCTAAAATGGTATAACTTTCCTGCTGAAATTATTGACATAATTAATTCTTATTATTGCCACTTAAAATTCGTCATAGCAGTAAACAAGGAATACACAAAACCACTTGAATACAATGTAGGACTATTCCAAGGGTGCTGCTTATCACCAATAGCATTTAATATAGTTATAAATATTTTAGTAGACAAATTAATATCCCGTGAAAAGAAATGGGGCTACCGGTTTAAAATCAACAATAAGTACACTGAGTCAATCTTGGCCTTTGCGGACGACCTTGCAATACTTACACGTAATCCCAAACAGTGTCAAGAATTGTTGAACGAAGTCGATGAGTTCTGTACATGGACGGAGGAATGAGGACAAAACCATCTAAATGTCATTGTCTTTGTCTGGGTAGAAGAAATACCAAATATACGTCTTACGATCCGGGACTCTCCATAAGTGGCCAAGGAGTTGCCACAATTGCAGAGGCAGTGCCTTTCAAATTTCTTGGTAGAAAGATAGATCACAAAGGACGTACACCATCATTAGAGGTGGTTGTTGAAAATTTCATGAACAACCTCAATAAGGTAGACCAGCAGCCTATCAGCAATATCAAAAAGCATGGATATATGACAACTACCTCACATCACGTCTCACTTGGCCTTTCCTAGTATATGACATCGGTAAAACTCTCCTGGCAAAGCTAGATGCCAATGTCATAAAGATATTGAAGTCATGGTTCGGATTGGCACATCCGGCTGATCCTCTACTCTTTTTAGGGATCACAATAGTTTTGGGCTGAAACTAAAGAAACCGTCTGAACTTTACAAACACCTAAGAGTTACAAAACGCATGTTTTGGGAAAGTCGCAAGACGAATTAATTACATCTCTCCCAAAAGACAAAACTGCTTCAGACCTGGAATCTAGACTTCAATTCCATAAACAATTTATGGCAGGTGCACAAGTAAATACTGCTGGGTTGGGTGCGAGAAAAAAAGGAAGACCGAGACATGGTAAAAACCTTTCTACAGCAAGACGAAAATGACGGTTACAAAGTGCACGCTATGAATTTAGAAATGCAAAGTGAGTGGTTAACCATAGGTGAGTTCTGTATCCCATTAGCTCTAAAATGGCGCACCTTGATCTATGACTGGTCCCCTGCCTTATTAAAATTTTATCTAAATGCATTCCAAATGACCCTCCTGACCAGAGTAACTTGGTAAGGTGGGAAAAGCCTCTGAAAATGTTGCTATACTTGTGGAGAGGCGATATGTACAGCAAGGCACATATTGGTGGGATGCAAGGTGCTCCTTAATGGGGGTCATTACTCACGGCGTCATGACAGAGTACTTGAAATCATACGTGAAGCCATGAGCCTTTCGGTAGCTAGAGCCCAAAAGGGATTGACGACAAACAACAGACAAATTAACTTTGTAAAAAGGCTCAACTTCAAACTCCAGGAACAAGCCTTACTCAATCCTGGGTACAGCACCTGATTGGACTATTTTAATGGACACGTATGAAAAGCACTACAAAATCCCAGAGGATGTGGGTGTTTCGTCATCCAGACCGGACATTTTCCTTTTTCTAGAGCTACGAAACGCATAGTCCTTGTAGAACTTACCGTACCGTGGGAAACTAATATACCTAAAGACCACGCGATGAAACAAAATAAGTATTACGACCTCCTAAACGAATTAACAAAAAACGGCTATGTAGTTAGTTTATACGCTGTAGAAGTGGGAGCGAGAGGTATACCAGCAAAATCTCTATAACCTACTGAAAGACCTTGGCTTATCCAGAAGTGCTGTAAGTTCTATACTAGAACGAACGTGTATCTAAAGCTGCACTAGTAGGCTCATATCAGATTTGGCTGGGCAGGAGAGAAAAACGAGTGGTGAAGGTGAGTGTTGATGTACGTCAGAAAGGGGCCCTTTAAACCTACGCCCGAGTCACAAGTCTCGGGAACTACTCGAGTTTTTCTCTCTCTGCCACACGATGGACCCGGCACCCGCACGGTGAATCCATGGAATGCTAAGAAGATCGTCTCTCTTAAACCACAAAAATAGTGTGCTCCTTGAAAAAAAAACTTATAAACAGAGATTATTGTGCGTAAGAACCAGTTGGGGACAGCAAAAAATTAACCATTTCTGAATAGTTTTTTTACTATTTTAGGGTCAAATGTTGTATTTTTTCTTAAAAATTTGTTGTGACACAATTATATGATATTTTGTTTATGCACTCATGAATAAAAATTAAATATAGTGAAAACTATTTCGTAAGAAATTACAATTGAATTCGAGGGACAGGCGTAAAACAGGGGGTATACATTTTTGTGAAAATGCCCACTCGTCACTCAGAGATTTGAGATGTTATATCTCTAAGCACTGTAATCTCTTTGGAAACATTGCCTAAGTGCAGAAAGATTTTATTTAAGTGATGGCCTAGTGGCTACAATGTCCCATTTCTCACTCATGCAATCCTAGGTTCAAATCCTGCCTGCACCACTAAATATTTTTCACAAATGTTTATATGGTATAATGTTGCCATTACTATTGGCTTTCATGGTGAAGACATAACATGAAGAAACTAACAAGTTCTATCTTCTATCCATCTTTCAAGCTAAACTCTGGCCTTCTCAGAGAAGGTTCTAAAGAGCACCAGTGGGCTACTTACTGATGTTACTGTCCTTAAAAGATTTTTTCATCTTAATACTTTGATACTTCCACAATTACATAATATATTATGGAATAGAATAGAATATATTTATTTGCCTTATAACTACATATGTTATACCAGGTAAGTCAAAATTTACAATGATCAAAATCATAACGAATAAGAAAAATATAAATGTGAAATGAAAATGTCAGTAATGTAATAAAATTATAAATTAGTAATTATTTATTCTAGTTAGTATTATTATGTATTAGATTATTATTAATTAGTGTAATTGTGAGATGGGAGTTAATCCTGAAAACCTCAAAGAACTGATATCTAATTGTTTCATCCATTTAGTCATTAGTTTGTCATTAGTTTAAAACACTTTTGTATGATCCGATTGTTTTGTTTAAATAGTACAGTTATTAAATAGATATTTTAAGCTCATATCCCATTTATAACCCATAATCATATACAATCTACAATAAACTAAGTTATCATTATGTTTAAGTTCTAAATGGACTATGTAATAAACTAGCTAGCATTAAACTCCAATGGCCCATTAATTCCTCAATTACTAAACATGTGCTAGTGGCCCATAACATAACGGGAAACTGGTTTTATAGGTATTAAATCAAGAACTCTTTTGATCATAATTACCTTTCCGATTCCACACCGAGTGAGCATCTCCGCTGTTACACTGCCAACTCCCCCCAACACCAACAACAGCCACTGATAGGTCTCTGATCTTCTCATAGTTGTCCACTATACCCATACGTTTCAGGGCCATTAAACGACTGAAATTTTAATACATGCATCACATTTATTGAACTGTTCCATTACCCACAATGGCCAGATTAACGGATGGATGACTCCAAGAATAATGTTAGTAAGGCATTGTTATACTTATTTAATTTACAAATGTCCTGAAAGTGAGATGTCCAGATTTTAACCGAAATTCTAAAAATAGGATATGTCAGTTGAGTATGTATAGCCATCCTGAACATGGAAACCTAGGACTAAGATCAACTTTTCATTGTTAAATTATTACAGTACAAATAATAAATACATTTTTGAAAGTGACGTGTTAGGCCTATCGAAAAATAAGATTTAATCCGAAACATATTGTAACCTTTTAACTTGTGTATATTCCTTAAAAAAATATTTTCTATCAATGAAATAGTATTGATTCAATGTTAATAAAGTAATTAAAACAGTAAAGACATCATTGTGAGTAAAAAATACGTGAAAATCAACAAAATACCTGTAAGGATTGGAGTCGACAACTTCTGAGGACATAACTCCTATTTTTTGGCGTACAGGGCCTCCATCGCCCTGGATCGCCGCTAGTTTGGCCTCCAACTCTTGAACTTTCTTTCGGAGTTCTTCTACCGACATTTTCACTTAAATCGTTTAGTAAATTCACAATATTTAAATTAAAACACAATTGCACTGAGCCCCACTGCCAGCTGGTAGTAGTAACTGTCAATGTCAGTATCCCTGACAATGTTAGTGTCATCTTTCAATGTCAATAGATTTTAGTTTTTTTTATGATCAGAGCCTCAACGAATACCTACTACATTTCACTACCTACCAGACCTAGGTACAATTAGGTCCCAAATAGTCCAAGATCCCAGAGCCGCCAGACGTCACATATTTTCTGATGAACGAAATGTGGATGATTGAGTAGAATTAGTACGTAAGTACTAAGAACACATGCTTACCCGCTAACTTACTTAGACGGCCAATTTTGAGATATGGGGTCCAGAAGATACGTATTACTTAATTCACGTATTTTCTAATAACTGATTTTCACGTTTTTTATTGGCAATATCTTTAATAATAAGGCCCCAATACTCCCAGACACTTTCCGTCGGCCGTTTTAAATAACAGACGCTTTAAAACTTCCAAAATAATGACTTAACTTCACTTAAATTCTCATACTCAATTTATATATTGATATGTTTATCAGACAACTATTTTAAAGCCTTTTCTGAAAAGACAGACCGGTCTAAGGGGCCAGTCATCCCCTAAACACATAATCTCGTACATAAATGTGTTTATTAACTTCTAGACCCCATTTCTCAAAATTGGCCGTCTAAGCAAGTTAGCGGGTAAGCATGTGTTCTGAGTACGTACTCTTACTGCGGGTAAGCATGTGTTCTTAGTACGTACGTAACTCTACTCAATGGTACACATTTCGTTCATCAGAAAATACGTGACGTCTGGCGGCCCTAGGATCTTACTCTAAAACATCCTAACTTATAGTAATCGTGGTGATTGGTATTGCACGTAACATGTTTGATACATCCACGTGGACAACAAGTCACACTCTCACCACCAGGCTCCAGAGTAATGCACCACTCGAAGTACAACCTACTTCCCAACCGGCCTCTAAGGCAGTAAGTCCAGAGCCTTATTACCCAAGCAAAGGCAGAAATTCCGAGGCTGTCCTCCTCTGCTCAAATATGATGATGACTCAGCAAATCTGAGTTATCGATATTGAGTCTATATATTTTGTTTAACTGTTTTTTCTTACGTACCTATTTGGTTGAAAAGCAACGACGCTACCACGTACGCCACGAATGGCAATGCTTTTGTGCGTTTACCCTGATAAACGCCATCATTTCAATCGTGCGTGGCGTAGGTCAAGCCTTCGAAAAGGTTTTTTCAAAATGTTAATTTCAAGTATAGGTGAACATACGTGAAATTTTATCAAATAAACCTAACCTAACTTGTTACCACTACTAGCTGGCAGTGAATAGGTTTTACTCAGGCAATTTCAAATTCAGTAGGTAATGCAAAATCGATTTTTATAATCCCTTCTCTCTCTGGACCTGTGCTCTAGATTGTCAGAGCCATGACGTTAAAATATTTAAAGAACCAACAAACAATCGGAATGTTCTCAACAAATTTGATTTGCATAATTATGTACCTACTTATACCTAACTACATAACTGTATACATATTGTTCTGTATTTCTAAGTTCAACGTCATTTGTTTTTTTCTATTTCATATTTTATTTTCCTTGTGTTTTTATCCGAATGCCAAAAAAGGAGGGTTATGTTTTTTCATTCGCTTAAAAATCAACAATAAACATTTGTTATGTCAGCCGTCAGTTATGAGGTACCTATGAGACTTTTTTTAATCTGACTTCAAAAAAAGGAGGTTTCTCAATTCGACTGTATATATTTTTACACAAAAAAGTTGTCTGTAGGTACTTAGGGAAGTCCGTTTGGCACTGGTCTCGGGTCGTTTTTCACTTCACGTGACGTGTTTACACTTCACACATGTCACTTTCGTAACCGTTAGGTAATACCGTAAGAAAATTATTAAATTTTCTTACGATTTTAGTCTTATATTTTTTTCAGTTCGATGCATGGCCTTTTAAAATAGTCGGGCGTAGTCTCGCTAAAACAAAAACTGTGTCACTAGAGTCGGTAGATGCCGAATGCGCATGTGTGCGTTGTCAGGTTCTCACTGACAGGCTGACACGCTCACATATATATAGCGCAATATATATACAAGTAGCGCGTGTAATGACCCACTGATCTGTGCGCGTCAGCCTGTATGTGACAGCGCACACTTGCATAATATTATTAGGTATATGGCCGACTCGACGGACACAGTTTTTGTTTTAGCGAGACTACGTCCGACTTTTTTATACGTCCATAGTTCGATCGCACAGCACCTATCTCCTCCAAGTCAGCTGGAAAAAAACTTCGTTTCAAAATTCAGATAATTTATCATCGATATTTGGGCGCAAAAGGCGTTTTTAGGGTTCTGTATCCATAGGAGACAAATAGGAGGGACTGAACTTCGCTGTCCGTCCGTCCGATCTTCGTCTCCGTCCGTCCGGCTGTATCTCGAGAATGATCATAGCTGTACAGTTGAAATTGAACTGAAGAGGTTTTTTGTTTGAACACGCTAATTTCAGGAACTATTTTATTTTCAAATCTGTGCTACTGGATCAATTTCAAAATTCTTTCACCGGTGGACGTATGTACTTGATCCTGAGTTCTATATTTATGCCAAACAATAATGTACCTACCACGGGCGAAGCCGGGACGGACGGAAGCCGCTAGTGTCAGTGATACAATTATTTGAGATTTTCTTTTTATTTTCGTTGATTTCCGTAAATAGAGTATGGAGCTTACCTAATACAGCTTCGAGAATCTAAATTATATCTCCTCACCAGGCAACCATGTCGTCAGACTCGTTTGACCGGTGGGCCTAAAACGTAACGATGGGCTGTTCACATAGGCAATGGTCATTACCGGCCTTGAATAATAAAAAATATTTAATTGATTCCCATAAATAACATTGTAGATATATGGAAAGTAGGTAGATAAGTACTTGTGATAAAATAGGTTTTTTATTTGTTAATTAGGTTCGCAATTTACATATCAACTTCTCGGTGTCTGAGTGAGCCGAAAATTTTGCATATAAACTAGGTTTGACAATATCTAGGTATGTGGATTATTACGTATGTGCTTACTTATAGTCAAACTATAGAGTAAAATGGTCATGCGCTCATGCGTCTTGTTCGCTAGCGCATAGTATGGTATCATCAATTCATATGGTGGTATGGTGATTATCAATTTATTATTCATGTGTAGTTTTGTTTTAAAATATTGTAAAAGTTGGTAACCACCACTTTTTTATTTGTTCTTCCCGTCTTTTTGTTTTCGTATCTCTTGTTCCGTCCTACGGTTTCCTGGAAGAGATCGCTTTAAGTTTTAAGCGATAAGATCGCCCATTGCTACTTTCATTCCAGTGTTTATGTTTATGTATTAAAACAAATACATCAGTATTTGTTTTTAAATTAATTACAATAAAGCGTTGATCTATCTCTTATAGTAGACAACACAGGCCAACTGCTATAGGCCTCTCCGTGAGAAATTTCATATTAAGCAAGACCTATTGATCTAACGCTAACAAATGTGTGGAAATATGGTTCTGTCCTAATCTTTCCTAGTTAAAAATGATTATATTTATAAAATAGGTCTAAGTACCTTAATTCAATCTTGACTTTTTCGCAAAGACTGATAAACTACAGGCAGGACGAGAAAGACGGCATGAGGTACCTTTGCCCAGGCAGCGGGACAAAAATGGTTCCGTATACAGTGATTTTTTCCAGGTCGCCATTGGAAACAAAAATAGTCTTTGGTGATGAAGATGCGACCATGCGAGTTGCGTGTTACGGCTGGTCTAGTTGGGAGAACGACGCCTGCCGATCCGGAGACCGCGGGTTCAAACCCCACACGCGCCCAACCCCACTGTCTTTTCGAAGTCATGTGCGTAATGCCGCTAACATAAAACGGTGAAGGAAAACATCTATGGAAACCGACTTGTACCTAGAATCTTTCGAAGTCATGTTTCTTCCACCAACCCGCACTGGGTGGTGGATTACGGCCTAGCCACGTGCTGAGTGCTGAACATCACGGTTGTATGGAGACCGCAGCGGGAGAGGACTGCCGGTTCATTACGGTGCTCCGCTCTTATTCTCTATATCCAAACATTGGTAAATGAGAAAACCTCAGGTCAGGCACCAAAGAACAAAAGACGATGCTAGAGCGGCGCCCCATTTCCGCCTTCAGAAAATCTGTTAACTGTTTGTTGCATTTAATTTCAATAGTAAAATTTTCCACGAAAAAAAAACGAAAACTGGCTTCGATTTAAAAAAATCTGGCACTCGACGTAATTTTATAATTATTGTTAAAGCTACGATATCATCCAGTTAAAGGTAAGATAAGTTTAGTCTTTTGTTGCCCTTTCAAAAACCACGAGATTGATTTCGATAAAATTTATATGAGACTTTATATGGGATTATTTACACTACAGACTAGGTACAGTTGACATGCTATTGCGTAACATGCATACAAAAAAACACACAAAACCGAATTGAGAACCTCCTAGAATTGAAGTCGGTTAAGAAATAACAAACAAACAGGAAAACCCTTAAAACAAAGTAGCATTTGGTGACCTTATCGCTAAGAGCGATTTTACCAATCAACCGTAGGATAGTAAATAAGAAATGAATTATGGAAAATGGGAAGTAGGTACAATTAGGAGTACGTTAGATACTAAGTACTTGGGCGGCTATGGTGGAATATAGCGAGGAGTTTTAGTTTTAGTTGTTAGTCTGATTTAATCCGACCCCACAGGCGGTGAGTTGTCATGGACCCCCACGGACCCCGGAGTCTGTAGAGTTGCTAAATTCAAATAAAAAAAAAAGAGTTTGCGTAAACTCATTTCGGTCACTTAAAAAAATATTTGCCTGTTGAAAAAATATTAAGTATACCAACAGAACTCAACATAACATATAATTGTAGTGCCTACATTAGGAAATATAAAACACCCAAACACAGAACAAACTTCGTATCCTTCAATACCATTTAATGGTAAAATATTTGTTTCAATGATTCGGCAGTAAAAGCTATCGTATATACGAGTACTAGCTAAATTAAAAAAAGACATAGATTGGATTTCGTTCTTTTGTTGTATTTAATTTATAAGCATAAGGCTTGTAAAGATATTAGATCCCAATAACAATTGACTCCATCAAATGATGCCATAAAAGTAAAGCGACTTATAAGGGTTTCAGCCGATTTAATTATAGAGCACAGGCCCGTGAACAAAATTTATGGGTTATATGATACAGCAGGAGACCTATGTAGGATGATAGAAGGGTATAAAATAATAATATTCAGCACTATGCCTATGATTTTTGTACGGCATTGCGAAATAATGGATTAGAACAGGTATTGAAACTATACAATTTTAAAAATTATTTTTTTTAATTTTTAGTTTTGTCGGAAAAATTTATGATTTTTCGACGATGTTCACGGTAAATTTGGTCATTTGATTATGTACGGCATAGGTTCCATACAGTTTCAATACCTGTTCTAATTCATTATTCCGCAATGCCGTACAAATATCATGCGACAAGAAGGAAAGAGCGAGGGTCGCAACGCCTTCTCTTCAATTTGCTTTCAGTTGGACAGCTTTCCAATGCCGGCATAGTGCTGAATTCTATTATTTTATACCCTTCTATCATCCTACATAGGTCTCCTGCTGTGTCATATGACCCATAAATTTTGATCACGGGCCTGTAGTTTATTACCGGCTGTTAGCAAGAGTAGGTACGTATTAACAAAAATGTTTCAGGTTTCCATAAAAGGTAAATTTCTTTTAAGTTAATCTTGTTGTCGCTATCGTTCGGAATAGATAGGTAGGTACTTACTTGCTCTCGAAAGGTCATTAAAAATCTATTCCACTAACTTATTTTGTCATGCTTTTAGATATAAAATTGATAGATTTTCGAAAACAACTTCTGAACAACTTCTACTTAATGGTTTCTGCATTTTTAATTAATTAGTGTCCGATAGGTACATTAGTTTACTTTTAATACCTGTGTGGGTGGCGAATAGAGTGGTTCAAATTTTTTCTAACTGTGAAAATTTTATTAAATTTATACGATTTGACTACTACAAGTTATTTGCACTAACAAATTATATTACTTTAGTTCTATTACTCTGGCTCTTCTATTAAACTGTTTGTTAAGAAACGTACCTACCTATGTTTGTTAAAGCCTTAGATCTAAAGTACATATAGTTATCTATTGCACAATGTTCCCAATGTTCCCATCATAACTCTGGTTTAATCTATGATTCGTGAAGCCAAAAGCAAACTGGTTCCAATTCAACCTACGTATCTAATGAAACTCTTTGGCACTTACGACCTTTTGCCGCTATAAAGCCCTTTGGTACTTACGACATACCGTGTCTTTGAAAAACAAGACATTTTACAATGTTGTTAGTACTTAAAAAGTTATAAAGTTCATTATGTTTCATTTAAGATACGTTATTTCATACATGTTTTGTATTGTACGGTTTATTCTGATTAAATCCGAATGCAGTTTAGATGTTTCTCGTTAGTCGATAAGGTTGATTTTTCCTAGTGCGATGCTATTATAGATACATTCAGTGTAATAGGCCGTGCATGTTACTTAGTTCGGAACGTCGACCGCATGTTACGGTCGGCTACGGCGAGGTCTTCGCGTCGTTAACCTTAGCATTTATTTTTTTCTTAAAAGAGTTTGTATTTAGTTGTTTATTCACCGGTAAATAATTTATTTCTCGTGGAATTGAGGCGTTTTCAGTGATATTCGTTTGTTTTAGTTTAAATAGGTAAGTTGTTTTTTTAAATAAGTTCACTGAAAACTGGTTAGACGATTTGTTCATACTAGTAATTTGTAAAAAAACCTTTGTGTAGCCTTCTGATAGCTACTTCATATACGATTTAATAACATTCAATGGGTTTTAATAATATTTATTTAGATAATGGAATATCCCGCACCCTCCTACTCTTACATAAAGTTGAGTAGAATTTTGTACTTCTACTTCTGGTTGTTAAAAAGTATTATTGCATTTCTATTACTTACATATTTGTTATATTTTAGGGAACATTTGGGAAATCTGTTGTCTGATTAGTAGGTACCTAGGTTAGTTAGTAAAACGCTTACTGAAATATTCGAAATAACTTTTGGCTTACAAAATGAAATTTAAAACCCAGACAAAAACCACACGACATTCATGAAAATTTTATTTTCATTATATGAAATATTAAATAAAATAAAATATCATTAATCAAATTATAAATTCGGGAAAAAATGTCGACTCAAAAAAAACGGTATTCTGATATAAAAAAAATCTTATATTAAAAACAATATACCTATATGTAAAGATAGGATATAAACATAAGTAGAAGTATGTTGGTATACTTTGCATGATTTCCTACTTCCTGTAAATTTTATAAAACAGTTGAATACATAAATAAATAAATAAATTACATAAATGCATTTCAATCGTTTTGTCAAATCGTAAGATGACGATGAGGAATGGTAATTAACGATGTTTAAATCACAAAATCACAACTAGGAAATGCTTAATCGAAATCATCATACATTGAATAAATTAACAAATAGATTTTTAGAGATTGGCAAATCAATGTAAAACCAACTCTTTTTTCTGGGTATAAAATTTCGTCTTCAGAATTCTTGTTTGTCTTGTCAAATTTGTTTGTTTCTGATTTTTCATATTTTTCTCGTGACACTTAAACACTTACTATTTAATGATAATTTGTTTTCTCAGAAAATATAATTAAAAACTACATTAATTTTAAATTAAATTAGACACTACCAAATTTAGTAAGAATCTATTCCTGATATATCTAAACTCATGAAAGCAAATTCTAGTTTTGTTAATATTTCAAAACACACACCGATATCGATAAAAATTATATGGAATATGGGACCCCTCTCTACTATGATCTACCAAACAACAAGAACAAAACTAAAATGTTTGATTTAAGTACATCCGACTATTTCGGATTTGTAATTTGTCAAACACTACTAGTCTCTCTTACTCAAGCCCTTTCATTTGATACCCCCATATTGAGGGAGTAGTGAAAAAAAATTCGCCATTTTGTGGTGGCGGCCATCCTGCTCGATTTAAAATTCGTTATAGTGTATAGTATTCTTTCAATTCCTTTCATTTGATACCCATACTAAGGTAGGTTGACCACGTATTCTAATTTTATGATTTTTATCTCACATCCTTATTTTACTCGTGTCTTTAAAATGAAATGCTTATTAGGTAATTTACTAGCTCACCCGGCGAACTTTGTTCTCCTAAGAGGCAATAAATGATCAGATTTAGGATTTTGACCACTAGACTGATGTTTTGGCCGATATTTTTTTCATCATATTTTAATGCTTAATCCGATTCCGGACAAGGCAAATCCTACAACACCAAAACTTCAAAAATATAATTCGGTATATACGGAAATACGGTGCACGAGTCAGACTCGTACTTGGCCTGTTTTTCATATCTACTCACCTTTTAAACCTTCCCTGGAATTTCAAAATCAACATTAGCCAAAGCAGTCCACCAGCCGTTCTTGAGTTTTAACAGGGCTTAGGAACAGCAATTGATTTTTATATTACACATCTAAATGTAGAGGTGTAAATGAAATGAATAGAAAATTTCAACATTTCAGTATATTTTTTGTCTAGTAAAATGCTCCTATAACGTGAACGTAGCATGGATTCAGCAAAAAAAGTACCTAAACCTGCCACAATCATCGATCAATAGATGCAAAATTATGCTTTCTCAGAAAGACGTTTGAAAAAAACCTGAAAAAATTAATTTGTAAACGAATCTTAATTTTTTGTTTATAAAATAAAAATTACCTCTAGAGTACGATCTACCAAACCAAAAGAGAATCATGAAAATTGATTCACAAATAGCGGAGTTATCGCTTAATATCCATATACAAAAACAAACGAATTGAGAAACTCCCCCTTTTTAAAAAAAATGGTTAAAAATGATTCTCATTAGCGACAATTGAGAGTATCTTTGCTTGAACTATGGACGTATAAAAAAAGTCGGACGTAGTCTCGCTAAAATAAAAACTGTGTCTATCGATTCGGCCACATACAGGCTGACACGCACACATCAGTGGGTAATTACACGCGCTACTTGTGTATATGTGTGCGTGTCAGCCTATCAGTGACATTATATATAATATTAGCAAGATTTAATGTCGTTTTTCTCGAGGTGTGTAATCTGTGTTTTTCTCCCATCCAACACTCACTACCTGTCATTCTAAGAATGTCTCATTATGAGCGTAAACCGAAATCAATCTTATATTAGGGGCAACAAAACCTGTTTTGAAAAGCAGAAGGTAACTAAAATTTTTTGAAACTAATATTTTGTAGAGTTTCAATTTGCTATTCTTATCAATGTGTGGAAATGGTTCGTCAACAATAAAAATTCTATAAGAAAGATACATATTTAAGATTGATTACTGATACGAATAACGAACAATTGTTGTAACGAAAATAATCACTAGTAGCCTAGAACGTTACCTATAAGTATATAGTCATCGTAAGGTCGCAGGTTCGAATGAATGCTCCTGCACCTATGAATATTTTTCCAAAATGGACGAATTTTTCAACACCGCTGACTTGAACGACGAAGAAAATCATCGCAAGGAAACTCGTTCTATCTTTCGTCATTTTTACCCGCGACGGAACGGAGACGGTATATGCGTTTGGGGTGAGAGGATGTTTGTGCAAATACATATTGTCATTTTTCAGAAACACATCGTTTGAAGATAGGTATGTGGCATCCAAACCGCACTGGGCCAGCGTGGTAGATTATGGCCTCAGCGTTCTTGTAAGAGAAAGCTTCGAATCCCAGCAGTGGGAGCATAAAAAAGCGGGTTGCTTTATAGATTGATAACGATTAGCTACGTGTGTAAATAAAATAAAAGTAATAAATCGAAATTTTGATGATTAATACTTATTACATCAACAAGTAACTAAATCCAGATAAAAAAAAATGATGTCATGTTTAAAAAAGAAAAAATAACAAATTTTCCAAAAACATTACATTCTCAAGGTAAATAATATACCTTTAAAATGATGTTTTAGATCAAGAACCTACATCAAAAGTGTCGATACACACTTGACTTATTTAGTTTTAAATACCTATAGCTGGAGGCCTCGAGACGATCCACAAAAAATATTTATTTCTACATAATAAGTGACTTTTTATACGATCTTTATTCAAATGACAACGCCCGGTTTTCGGAATAAGTTTTCAACTACACGAAAATATTTTTTTAATCTGCTACAGCATGGCAAAAATTTCCGGTTTTGCGAGAGAACCATCAATGTATCAATGTCATGATTAATTCTAAAATGTGTATTCTAATATAATTATGTGGTTTAAAGTTATATGTTTACTAATTATAAGTGAACAGTGGTTCCAGAACCATATAACAATATGATTAAGAACAATAACTTTGATTTTGGATCTATTTATGTATACTCAAAACTCACGAAACTATTATTTATTTTGAAAAATCCACATAGCGCATTACAGCAGTGTTAGACAGAGACTATGTGTTGATATTCAATGTTGATGTTGTTGATGAAAATACTCGTAAGTATCAACGCACGGCGATACGGTGCCGCCGGTGCAGGCATAACTATCAGACGTATGTCTTAATGTACTCGTGACTCTAGTCTATAAAAATACTTGAGTAATATATTTTTTATTTTATAATTCTAGTTAATAATGGCAAATTTTCACACAAAATTTATATTGTTTTCGAATTTCGCACTACTTCTTTCTTAAGCTGTACAAAGATTTTAAGATGACATTTTGTAACTAATCAGTTTCCCAGCAATTAGATAGATGGATGTATGATTGATCTTTATAGTTGAATCTGAGCAGAAAAACTTCTGCAGTTAATTTTGAAAACAGGCTTGATCACTAATAGCCACGCCCCCTCGCCTCACCAATCGACCTGACCTGGTGTTGACAGCACGGAAAATTCCAAATTCAAATTGAACGCACATTCCTTAATATTATATTACTATTTTTATTATTATATTATTAGGTTACTATTTTTAACTACAACAGAAATAATTCTACATATTTTTCTGTGCAAATTTGTAGCGTTTACTCACGGCTTCATTGTCACGTATTAACATACTTGAGTATGTATTTTTTTTCTACTTTTGTTTTATAACATTGCATAAGCAGCTTACTAAATGTTCCCACTGCTGGCAGTCGGGGATTTCTCTCGCAATGAGATAGTCATGGTCGTAATCCACCGCGCTGAAGAGATGTTGGGTTCTTCTGTTGCACCAAATCAATGATTATGCTTATGCACCACACTATCTCATCTTCTCCCAATAACCAGGCATCCAGTGATATTCAGATTCAGAATCAGATTTTATTCATACCTAACAAAATAATTGTTAGATGTTAGTAAAAAAATAACAAACATTTCATGGCAACAACAATGAGAAAGAAAGCCTTTCACTTGATAGCCTTGACTCTCTCGTCGTGAGAGAATATCCCGAGACGCAACAGTGGGAATAAAAAGTGGGGGGGTTCTACAATAATGTGAATAAATAAACCGAAAACTACAGCGGCAGCTGACTCCTTCTGAATGGCGTATTTCATCATCACATCGGCATCGCACTAATTTTGTAATAATAAAAGTTTTGAGACCGGATCTGTGCGCTACGATAAAACAATTCGAAAATAAAACCATTTGATTAACATTAACGAGTATTGAAATGGGCTGATAAAAAAAGCGGCTGTAAAAATGGAAATTTCGATACTGGTATTTTCAAAATGAATAAAAATTACTTACATAAGTTATTAATTCAAGTGAAACTTCTCTAGGATCGGAGTGATTTAAAAATTCGATGAAGCGAAAAAAGAGCAAACTTTTTATGTAGTGGCCTCGTAGAAAACTCAAACCTGGGGAAGTCTGAGACAAATTTTAAATGCTCTATGGGGAAAGTACCACAACTTCGACAGTTATTTTTGTGCCAAATAGTATTGTGCTAACACGTATCACAGTATTTCGGTTTGAAGGATCTATTGCTTAAAAAAACACAGGGCATAGAGATAATAGTAATAAATAAATAAATATTGGTGGACAATTCACCCACAACACCATCTGACCCCAAACTAAGCAAAGCTTGTACTATGGCGGCCAGATAGCTGATATAATACATACTCGTATATAGTTTTAAATACTTACTTATGATAAATAAGTAAATCATCTCATAAATCTACGAGCGCAGGTCAGTGGTAGATAATGATTTGGACACTTCAAGTTCAAATAATAGTGGCAGTTCACTGTTCTTAACATCCATGTTGCTTACCATCAGGCACATGTTTAGCTCGTCCCGTCAATCTTAACTATACAAAATAATTATCGGAAGAGTTAATTAAATGAGAGAATGAGACGGAAGACAAGTTGTTTTGATGAACATCCATAGTTAAGTGAACAAATGGATGATGCTGCCTTTGGTACCATATCACAGTCTAATAAAGTAATCAATCATTCTTTATTGTTGTGGGTACGATTACGGGTATCACCGTTAAACCAGTAAAACTATGAACACTGATTAAAACTAACGCTTGATATTATTAAACTACTCAGTTAGTTTACAATCTGACGTCGTAGGGTTATAATCTGCTGGAATTTATAATATTACATCGGTATATACTTACGCAATAGGCTTAATCCGTTAAATCTAAATCCTAAAAATAAATAATACTGTCACAGGGACTGCCGATAGAAGGGAAAACTTAAACCTAAGATTTTTATTAACATATAGTCATGGACGTATAAAAAAAGTCGGATGTAGTCTCGCTAATACAAAAACTGTATCATTAGAGTCGGCCACATTTGCACGTGTGCGTTGTCAGGTGGACACAAATAGGCTGATACGCACGCGTATATACAAATTTGCGCGTGTAATGACCCACTGATTCGTGTGTGTGTGCGTGTCAGCCTGTATGTGATAGCGCACACGTGCATATTATGTGGCCGACTCTGTGGACACAGTTTTTGTTTTAGCGAGACCATGACCAACTTTTTTATTCGTCCATGTTATACAGTACTGATGTAGCACAATATGTGTTGCTATACAGGTGTACAGCAACAGATAGACTCAATTGCGCATGTTGGTGACGCCCTCACAAAACTTCGCCCGTCTAAAAAGGTATATGTATATGTCGCACTACGATGCTACGCCACCACTGCGACGCTTCGTCGCTACGTCGCTACGCCGCTACATTAACATATCTACGAGTATGTCGGTAACGAATTCAAATACAAATAACTTTATTGCTGCGTTTGTAGGTAAGATAAGATATACAAAACATTTTAAAAGTTCCCTACCAAACTGGCCTCTGCGAGATGCAATTAACGTTAGTTTTATAAATAAAAAATAATTAAATAATAGTTTCTTCTTCTCATCTTCTAAATTTCTGGTTTTACGTCATCTGATTCTTCATCTTAGATTAATTTCAATTTGCTTGATATATATTTGCGCCTGCGTGACTAATTTCGCCAACATCTTGTGTTTCATCAGGATATTGTCTTGTGTTTTTTGAAGCTATATTCCATCGACTATTAACGCAGTTTTGTTTTCACTTCAAAAATTACGCATGCCAGGGCAAGCTTTTGCGCCTGCGTACTATGAAACCTTCAAAAGTAGTGTCATAGTCCATCGACTATGGTGTAGCTTTCTGCAATTTCCATTCTCCGGTGTAGATTTCATATGTCACCATACACTTATAAAAACCGTTACTGTCTAAATTGGCTCCTGTCCTGCCACCGAGCACTCTGCTAATCAGAGTGGTCGTGGACCCTCATCTGGAAGACTTAGGAATTTTGCTGCACCGATAGGAATGTCAGCCAAGTCTTCCTTCTTTTTGAATCTTCCCAAGTCTTGCATTCCCTTTCCCCAACTTCTACATGTATTGCTGCTCTAGGGGGATATGGCCGTAGAAGGAAGTAGAAGCTTTCTCCCTGGTCTGGATTAGCCGTTACACAACAAGGTGCCACCGTGCCAAGTTGTGTACCAGGGTGCACCACGTTGAGGCAAGGGTGGATCCAGCTTTGGCATTAGGGGAAGGAAGGACCACGACTATGTCACAAAACCATGCAACAAATGCATGCGTGCGTTTTTATTAGTATCATGGGTATCATGACCCCTATAGCCCACATCTGCCCTTGCGTGGAGGTTTCCGAGTTACGCACCTCAGATTATAAACTTAGCTAACCAACCATGGCTTTATAATCCTTCGTGTTACATGTATAATAAACTGACGGTGATTGGGTGATTGCAAGCTTACGTCGACATACTCGTATATACTTTTTTTTCTCCCACTGCCTTATATCTGAAGAGTATAACAAACAAAAATGATTACTTAATATATTTTACACGTGTCTTTATTTCAAAGACAGCAAACTAATTTACTAATTTTATTACTTTATAACATAATTCAATGCTAAATGTATGCGAGCTGTGATAAGACCTGATTTGCAGATCGATAGACCGATCCTAGCGCCAGGGCATATTAATTTGTTTCAGTATTTTTATTAAGCTTCTACAATGAATTAATTATATCTTCTGTATCTATACTAATACATTTTATGAGCGAAACATGAATCAGAAAACGAACGTGATCGTTACTCATATTTATTAATTAATGCGACATCGTTTTAAAATTGACGTTTTCAAGACACAACATTTGATGCCACTTTCGTAGTAAGAACGTCTAGGCGGTGGAATGCGTTGCCTGAGTGGGTTACAATCTTGGTTTCTTAAATTGAGAGTGAATCGTTTTCTTTTGGGTAAGCACGCTCCATCGTAGACTGCGACGTCGCTTAACGTCAGACGAGATGGCATCGTCGTCCATATTTTTACGGGGCAAAATGACCACCTTGCTCAGGAGCGTGCATATACTCATGACCACCTTGCTCAGGAGCGACATAACGGGGTATGTCCCTCTGACTTTTTTCCCCTCGAGTATCCAGCTCCCCTAACTTCACATGAGAAAGGAAGAATTCCTGATGATAATATTGGATCGTATAATACGACGATGACTTGAAATACGTGATGTGTTCCTCAATTTGCCCCCCTGAAGCGTGCAGCCCGGGGCACGGGCCCCGACTTGCGACCCCTAGATCCGGGCCTGCGAGATGGCAGTCAAATGTGAGCCTAGCATTGTTAAAAATAAATAATATTGGGTTACGCACGTGTGTTATAATTTTAGTATTAAAATTAACGTGGTTTTTACACATATTTAACTGGATAACGGAACACTCATGTATATACGGTCGGTCAATTCGACTCGAGTTTCGGCCGCGTCCGGCGGCCTTTTTCAAGGAGAGTGCACGCGCGCGACGGCTGTAGCCGTAGCCGTAGGGTATATACGTGAGTGTCCCGTTATCCAATTAAATATGTGTGTTATAATACTCGTAACAATAAATAATTAGTCTGGTTACTTAAATATGAACCGCACTTTTCAAGGGGAGTGAGCGCACGGGTGCCACCATTTCCAAAAAGAATTCAGGCAACGATTACACGTACGCTTAAAATTATTAGCACAAAATTAGAGTAAACGTCAACGTCAACCATGAAAAGATATCGCTTTTACGAGGTGTGAGCAGTCCGATAGGAAAAAGAGCAAGATGGTATCATGTTATTATTCTAAATATTTTATTGCAGTAGGTATAATAGATGATTTTTGCCAGATTAATCTATTTGATTGATTTTTATTGAAAACTGGTGCTTTCTATGCTGTTGCATCATGCAAGATCTGTTTTTTTTCGAATTTTCGTAGAGTCATCCATTAAATGGTATCACTTTTTCGAGCTTTGAGATGTCCAATAAAAAAAGATTCGTGGTCATGAATATAGATCTAACCCTGTTCGATTTTTTTATAATATAGATATCTGTGGTCTGCATTTGGAGTAGATTTGCAAAAAACAGTCACTTCTAGGTATTATTCTCATGAAAATGTATCAGGTTGTCGTCAATCCATTTGGAAACATCTTCATCGTTGTCTGTTAAATAGATAGAATAGGTAAAAACATACCAAGAATACTTAATAATTTTTCAGCTAAAGTTATAATACATTTGTTGATCATATTCAATCAAAATATATAAAATAGTTTACCATACTGACTCTAATGCGGTATGGCAATATAGAGGTACAAACATAGGTACCTATCATGCGGAGCGTATCGACTGATTTCATAAGTAATTGATTTGTCGGCAACGTATTTATTAATCTATTGTTTACAAGCAATATGTTAGATATTTTTTTACATTTTGACAAACTTTTCGTCAGAGGTGATTTTAAAAAATTTGTTGTCATACGTTTTCTAATTGATATAGAATTGCATTTGTATCGGGCATTTTGAATGCGGTAAATTTAGTTTGTATCCACTTATTACCGGCTGGTTTTTAGTCATAATTATAATATTAGAATTAGTTTAACATCCTTAGGCAGCAGTCCAAAAAACATTTAAGCCTTTCAATTGACCTCCACATGACGTCATACAGTAGTTACGTTTTATCTGTGCTATTCTTCCCTACACTAGTTCATTCTGGATTTCAATGCCTGAATTAAATTATTTTGTTGTTATTTTAATATTTTAATTTTTGAACCGCATTAAGTCACAGACTTTAGTCAAAAGTGCCGTATCGAGCCTACGTGGCCTTAAACATACTTTGAACGATGCCTAAATTGTGATTTATTTTTGTGATAAACGGTATCTGATTGTGGAACTGCTAATTCTTCTGTGTGATAGTTTTTGACCTGAACAAAACATCGTCATGTATAACGTAAATGCATTATTTGTGATCATTTTAATTTTAATTGTTTTATTACGTTTTTATCGTAGTGCTAAAACGGTAACTACTTAGTTAGGTTGATTAGTTAATAACTGCTAGATATTTTTTTGTTTTGAATTTCTGTGCAATGACGTCACACGGAATAGTTTGACATCGTAAGAAACACAAAGGCCAGTGACTTGTGTTGCCAGTTGTGACAAGGAATTGTCTATTTTTTTATTTGTGTAATGATTATAGTTAACAATCAGCGAACCCAGTGACCCATGGTGCTTTATTTGTTGTTTTATTTCAATTAAATGTAAAATAATAGTATTGTCAATCTTCAAAGATGTTTTTAGAATTCGGCTTTGATCGTGTGTTGATAACAATTAATACTAATTAACATGTTTTGTTTTTGATATGAAAATTACTTGCGTAATTTAACATTGATTACTTATTTGATTTTTCAGAGAGATTTGATAATACTTAATTCAATATTTTGTTTAAAATTATCACTGAAAATTAACTATTAACTAAATAAATTTGATACAGTGTACATTTTAAGTGTTAGTAACTAATAAAGAAAAGCTTTTTAAATTTTTTTTTGTTCGTGCTTTCTAAACATGGCCGAAAATCCGCAAATATGTGATCAAGTTCTGTCCTTCTGTCACGTTGTGTCACGTCACGTGTAGCATTGACCGGAATGAATTGCAATATACCTATATTATGACGTCATAGGTTTGTGATAGTAAATAGTAAACTTAATTATTAAAATGTTTATATACATATAATAAAATGTTCTGTAATCCCATAAAAATATTATGTTTTTTTTTCTTTTTTTAACCCCCGACCAAAAAAAGGGGTGTTATAAGTTTGACGTCGATGTCTGTCGGTCTGTCTGTCTGTCTGTCTGTCTGTGTGTGTGTCTGTCTGTGGCACCGTAGAGCTCAAACGGATGGGCCGATTTCGATGCGTTTTTTTTTTACTTGAAGGTTTAAATCCGTGCGGTTGTTTTTAGCTATGTTTGGTTAATATCGATTCAAAATGGCCGCCTCCACAAAATGGCGGACAAAATATTTCTTCACAACCTACCTCAATATGGGTATCAAATGAAAGGGCTTGAATAGTACTCGTAGAATACTATACACTATAACAAATATCAAATCCAAGATGGCCGCCACCACAAAATGCCGAATTGTATTATTTTTTCACTATTAACTCAAAATGGGTATCAAATGAAAGGGCTTGACTAGTAGAGTACTTTGCACTATGACAAATTTAAATCCAAGATGGCCGCTACCACAAAATGGCGAAATACATTTATTTTTTCACATCTCCCTTAATATGGGTATCAAATGAAAGGGCTTGACTAGTAGAACGTAATACAGATAATCCGAGATCCGAGGTAGTCGGGGGTTAATCAAAATTTTTAATTTTGTTCTTGTAAAATAATGCAACCTTTTTGTTTGTGGTATATTTTCGAAACTGGTCGATCGATTTTAATGATTTCGTTTTATTATTTAAATAAGTTAATTTATTTTTTTCGCGATTCTACATTTTCTTTAGTCGTCTGAATTTAGTTTTGTGTGAATCGAATCCAAACAATTTAATTTCGTCGTTTATCGACGTCAAGTGTCATTTAACTTTGACATTACGTAGTTATTACCGACTAAAAAGGAGGAAGTTCTCCATTCGACTATATTACATACGATGAAATACAATCAAGTGTCTGAATTAAATTTTTACTTGAATTGAATTTTTACGTATGTCTTTGATTAGGCACAATTTTTCAACCTAACCCTAGTGCTCTTTAGTCTGATTTTACTATTTTCTAAGTCGCTTCCTCCCGGCTCAGAGCCCCACGACCGAATCTGTCCCTGCGAAGCGATTCTGAACCCTGTCTCGAGACGCAATCAAACTCCTCGGTCTTCGTCGTATCCCTTTAGAATGACAGAGACAAGCATTGTGATTCCAAATTTGAGTCGTTCGGATTGCGACCAGAATCAGCTCCCTGATATGTGAAAGTTTTTTATAGCATAGAGTGACGACACGAGCAGGACACTTGCCTGATGATGAGCAACACACCTGCCACATAACAGCACAGTGACACGCAGCTATTGGAACATGATAAGTCCAAATCATTACCTAATGCTGCACTGCTCTCGTCAAGATATCCAAGATATTATATCTCTAAGCCATGTAACTTTTTTTCGGGAGACATTGCCCTTCAACTCGGAACACCGTAATGTTTATGTAACATTACTGATTGGCGGTAGAATAACTGGCAAAGGTGCGGTTCTTCCCCAGGCGGACTCTGTCAAGAGTCCTACTACTACAGTTTGTGATAGATGTGTTTGATGACAGGTTTACACGATGCAGCGCGCGACGGCGGCTTCCAACGAACGCACGCCGCTGGTGGCGCCCACCTACGTCTACGAGTCCAGCCTCTCCAGGAGCTACCAGAAGCGCCTCCACACCTTCCAGTGTGCGATATGCGTCGCCCTCATGTAAGCACATCCATTTCCATACCGTGATAATTATTAAACCAAAAGCTTTGCGCTAGCCAACAAAGCCTTTGACTGGCCTCCTGGCTTAGTTGGTAGTAAGTCCTCGTACGAAATCGAAGGTCGTAGGTTCTAATCCCACTCAGTGCAAATATTTATGTGATGAATATTTGTTCTGTATCTGGGTGTTTTTATTTATAACAATTATGTATTGAAAACTAAATTAGTATATCAGCTACGAGTATCTGGCTTCCATAGTTTAGTAGTTAAACTTTGCTTAGTTTCGGGTCAGATGGTGTTGTGTGGGTAGTGTCCACCACTATTTTTTTTTATTTGCTATGTGTAATCACTAAATACAATATAAATACAAAATACTTTTTTTACATTTAACAAGATCTCAGTTCCGAACTAGATGTAATACTGTGTTTCGGAACTGTTTTTTAAAATAAAAAAAAAAACATAAATTAACATTAACAACTGGACTTTTTTTTAACTACGTGTGAACAAAAATTCTATTCAGAGTATATTACGATTTTTAACCAAGACCATAGAGTACGGCCGATATTGGCTATTACACTGCATGATGTGCGTAGTGTTTAATTATGTTATTACTGTTTTTCTGTTGCGTGGTGTAATAAAGTTTCACGCACTTAGTTCCCGTTCCCACTATTTTCCCGTTGTGAAAAGGATACTGTCCTATTCCAGACTGTAAACTATCTCTATTCCAAATCTCAGTCCGATCCGTTCAGGCGCTTTCACGTGATTAACAAACATCCGACGTTTTTTATATAACCTTTATAGGTTTACACTTGACCGCCATCTCGCCTGATGTTAAACGATGATGCGGTCTACGTTGGGACATGTTTACATGGTAGAAACCGATTCAGTCTCGATTTGAAGACACAACGATTGTAACTATCGGGAAAACCTGCTCAGGCAACGTATTCCACAGCCTTGACGTTCTTATCACAAAAGTAAAGTCAAATCTCTTCGTTCGTGTCTTTGGAATATCAACCACGATGTCGCTTTTTCGAGCTGCGATAATTCCGATAGAAAAAAGTAACTTTCACATTTATAAAATTAGTACAAAGTAGGATTATGTAGCAATGTACACAATGTAATAAATAAATAAATTACAAAATAGCTATGGTCAAAACAAAGAGCCGAAGCGGAAGGCAGCAGAAAACGCCAAGAGAATGCTTCGCTTTTTAACGAGCATGTTTATTTGTGCCTTTTGAAATCGAGAATCTTTGTCTATGGAGTTCATCAACTAAGAATTTTGTGAAATTAATTGACGCTGCTGATGATAAATGAGATGGCTCATTCGTAATACATTTCTCATCGGTGTGTAAGTCACATACCACACGGACATCAATCACAACATATTTTTAATTGTCTCTTTTTTACACCTATCTATAGCTATGTTCTTTTCAACAAACGTCGTAAATATTATGTAAATAAGTAATTAATAGATATACTTATTTAAATAATTCGCATTTGATAAAATTTCCTGGTTAAGCCGACAATAGTAGTTCATAGCAGTGGGTGGAACAGGTTTAGTAGGCTTTAGTTCGTGTGAGAACGCGAAATGCGTGCGATAGGAGTTAGGGAAATGACGAATAGATTGAAGCGGAAGAAAAAAACGTGCTTTGCCGACCATACCTGTTTTTGAACTGAAAACTTCTTTGGCGCACCACAGACAGATTTTTCGTGGGCTGTGAATTGACCTCAAGCATCACGCTCAGGAATGAAAGAAATCTTCGGGTAAACTCGGGACCATAGTCACTGGTCATTTAGAAATGCGTCAGCATTTCCCATTGGCCGCTTGACGTATTTCTAGATGGTCATGGTCATAGCCACGCCTCCGTTTTCACCCGCGTAGTTTCCAAAGTGAGCCATCAAATTCAGTGTTACCTATAAGTTAGCTTCTATGACTGCCAATTTTTTTATGATATAGTGACAGTATAAGCAAGACTTGCTCCTGATGGTAAGCAACACGCCTAAATAGCACAATTCAACGTAGTCACTTCAATTTTATGGGACCAAATTGTTTCCTAACACCACCCAGCGTCTGTCCGCTCAGAATTAATAAAATGATTTATGTCTTTCCTAGAAATGTATATACCTAATATACCTCTACAAAGAGTGTACGACTGTATGGCGTAGTTTCCCTAAGAGGACTAGGCGAAAAAATAAAAGAAGCAATACAAATGTAATCAATGAATCATAAATATTTGGTGTCAGTCAAAATTGTCTATATGTAGGTAAAACATGTATTTTATTTATTAACATTTCACTAGTAGTGTGCAACTTTTTCGACTCAGCACAGTCCTGTGTAACCCAGTATAAATAAATTCACCAAACTCGTCAATAACTAAAACGTCATTATAGGTGTAAATATAAAGCACTAGCTCTATTTGAATGAATGGGAAATGATCTAAAATTCATCTAATTCTAGAACATTAAAACAGGTTCTTGAAGGTAACGTTAGATACCGCTCTTGTGCGTGCAGAACAATGAACAATGAAAACGAATCTATAATTTAACAGCAGGTTTAAAAATGACGAAAAACATTTCCACCGCACTACAATTATAATTACTTATAAAATAAAAAACACTTTAAATCCAGTGTAATAGAGTATATTCACGTATTTATTTCTTTTCTTAATCCTAAGTTTTTACAATATTGATATATAAAACAACATAAAAACATTATAAAAACTTAAACCTAGTTTGCCGCCAGCAGCGGGGCAGGGCCCAAGCTACCGGTGGTTAGGGCTGCAGAGTGAGGAACCTCCTGACGATGCGCGCTATAGAGTATATTATTATTAGAAACGACGACAAACTTATCACAATAAAAATCACTTCGAACCGCATTCTAAAACATTTCACAATCAATTTGGTCAGATGAAAATTTACGTTATCGGAAGGGAAATAGAGTCTTTCTAATGAGAATTCAAAATTTCTTCAACTGCAGATTT
Source organism: Ectropis grisescens (assembly GCA_017562165.1). NCBI lineage: Eukaryota > Metazoa > Arthropoda > Insecta > Lepidoptera > Geometridae > Ectropis > Ectropis grisescens. The sequence goes on along the minus strand of CM029771.1, from coordinate 4,773,812 downwards.
CAGATGTTTGTTTACGTTAGGTTAGATTTTCATGTTTTATATTTGTTTTCAAGATAGTTTTTGGTTTTTGGAAATGTTAAATTCAATCAATGTTACATAGTTGCTTGGTGGTTGTTGATTCGGATAGTTCAGCTGAGAGAAAATATGAATCTCGGATTCGGTAATATATGTATTTGAATAGTTTGGTGTTGATACATTGGATTTGACCGGGACTGGACAGTCTACCGCCTAATTAAACCTGTCTTAGCTTTGAAATACCTCTCTCTTTTCTTTTCGCTTAAAATTACAGAGACAGGAATAGGAAAGCCTAAGCAGATTTGGTTAGACGGTGGACCCGTTGGTAGGGGTCGGCTCATCGCATTTTCTAAGAGCAGATTACAAATTTGTCATCGCCAACTTTGACAAAAGGAAAAAACCCGGCAAAAAATGTTTTAGACATATTTCGAGTGCAGCACTCGCCAAGCAGCACTTGGCCAGCGATGTGGATTATAGGCTTCACTCTCTCATTGTGAGACAAGGCACCAAGCCCCAGCTGTGGGCAATGTAAAGTGGGATGCTTAAGCTACATTTTAACCACAGTGTTGTTGGTTTTTCGCATCTCTATATACGTATAGAGGACATTGAACTTATTAATTTTGTCTAAAAGAAAAATCTCGAATATAATTAGGAGTTGTTTCCAACAGTTGAGTATGTAAAAACTACCTATCATATGTGGGTGTCAAGTTACGCATATATTTCGATATATGAATCAGCTAGACAATGTTAGAGTGACGTTGGTGTAAGCTATGGCATCGCTGTCCAATTGGAAGAAACTTTTTTTCTAGAGTCCATAGAAAGTAACTGGTGGGATGAGCTTGAATATAGGTGGACATTTATCTAGCCACAAAATAAGCAGATCATTATATAGGAGCCAAATAGATAGTATTAACTCATTCCCACAAAGTAACCTAGCTCTTTCTACTATCGGTCTGTTAACTTTTATGGCTAAGCTACCCAAACAATTTCAATTAAATTTCGCACAGTGGTATTTATTCTAAACCCTGCAAAAGGACGTAAGCAACTTTTAATGTCAAAAAAAAATTGTAAGTTTCGTCATAATTATCTGAAACTAACTACTTTTTATATGCGTGCGATTGCATGTAAAAAAATATATAGTGTAAAGGTTGGGAAAGTTATACCCACCTCTTCAATCATATTTGTCGAAAATAAGTTAGAAAAACTGTGAATAATAAACTAACCTACCCTGAGATTATAATCTCACACGTTGTATTATAAATAATTGCAATTTTACCGTCTATATCGATCGGTTTTATATTTATATACTGATACTAACACCTAAACACATAAATAAAACACATAATTATATTATAATCATAGAGGAAACAGTTATATTCATCACACAAATTCTAGTCCTGGGTAGGTATCGATAACACGACCTTCGACTCAGCAGACACTGACAACAGTGCACGAGACTTGCTTCACCGGTCGTTACGTGAGGAAGAAAATCAACGAAATAGTGTCACTTCCGGAATTTACTCACTTTTTCATCTATTGTTTTGCAAAAAACAAAACTTGCCAAGGTCAGAGTGAATAGGTATCTTCTATGTCACCGTACATCATTTTTGACAACACCATTGCTTACCGTCATTAACAACGATAATGTAAATTACTACCAGTAAGTTTTTTTTTTTTTTATAGTTTAAGTTGACGCCAATAAAACGAAAATAGATTAAAATTTGTCAATCACAATGTAGACTAATGAAAATACCAATTTTATACAGTACACCTGTATAAAATAAATAAATAAATCCCATATTAAATAAGTATAAATAAATAAATATTGGTGGACAGTTCACACACATCCATCTGACCCCAAACTAAGCTATGGCGGCCAAATAGCTGATATAATACATATATAGTTTTAAATACATACTTATTATAAATAGAAACACCCAGACACAGTGCAAACATTTGAATTAATCACAAATAGAAACAAATATTTGCACTGGGTGGGGAATCGAACCCACGACCCTCGGCTTCGCAGGTAGAGTTACTACCCACTAAGCCACGAAGGCAGTCTATTGTATTTATTGTCTATTATATTGTTTCTTTATTTCTCTTAAATTAATGGATAAATGTTTTATTTTGTTTGCAGTGCTATACTCGGCATCTCACTGCTAGTAACAGTATCGTACAATTTGGCTGGGAGCTTGTGGGACAACCCAGACAGCACAGATGATGATCTTACCACCACTACATCACTGCCTCCGATCCCTATTCCCCCGCCCAGTGAAGATGGGCCTATCCAACAATGGCCTATGCAGCAAGCTCCAAGCAAGAAATGGCCGACTGCAGGCCAGCAATTTCTGGTCAAACAACCAAAGCTCAGTGCCATCTCGCCGGAGTTTCAACCTTTCTTAAACAACCAGTGGCCACTTAAAGGTGCGAAGGATAATGGTTGGGTTTGCATGATTGCATGTTGTGAATATTTTAAGGAATGTCTGTCACACAAACGGTACAGCTTCATAACTTCAAATTAACTTGTAACTTGACTGTATTGTTAGATAAATCGATGTACGATGATTGAAACGAAATGTATTCGATCTGATAAATCTTTTTTAAGTTTAGTAGGTGAGTACTTTCATTTATGAGTATCACGACCCTCTAATAAAATTTATGCTATGACATCGCAATTCATCAAAAAGACTAGATAATTCGTCAAGTGAAGTAATGAACAAAGAATACGGTTGCATTTTCCTGCAGCGGGAAGGACATGACTATAATAATATAGATATGTTTTATAAGAAACCCAACTACGAGTATGTAGTTAAAATCTAAAATATTTAAGTATTTAGGTACATCAACCAGAATTATAAAGAAAATATTTTCTCGCAATAGGTAACAGTCTACCAGCGTGGGGCAATGGGACTCTTACTCCTCAACAAATCGCCCTAGCCGTGATCAAGGGTAAATCCGCAATCAAGGAGCTGCGGAAAATGGAGGCGCTAAGGAAGCCCCTCGAGCGGAACACGCCAGCGATAAAGGCACAGCGTGCTGCTGCAACCCAGGATGAAGTCAAACCTATAGCTGATACAGCTTATGGAATCGAAGAAGCCACAAAACTACTACTTAACGGGTAAGTTACAGTCTTTACTGATCACTCAACATTCCATAAATTTGAAATGATTGGAAAACCCGCATTTAAAAGCTAGATTTTATCAAAACATACATCTACAGATTTTTTTGCATTTTAATACAAGCCTCAAGTATGTTGAATATAATTTTTGTATCATAACATGCAGAGAATGAAGGTCACATGTCATTTATACGACACCGCTCTCATACAGCTCAGCATACACAGACTTGACATTTACACAAATGCGTGAACCGCCTGTATGCAATTCGCGGTAATCCAAATTTCAACCATCAAGTAGCGTTATTGCAGCAGCTTCGCTTCAATATGATATTTGCTTTTGTGTGCTATCATTTTAATGTTTCTACGCGGTACGAGATTCAGATCGTTTCTCAAAGCTCATATTTCTGCTGTGCGGTAGTAGCGGTAAGATGAGCTGCAACCTTTATTCTAGACCAGGTGGCCCGAAATTGATTTTTTTATAGAGCTACATTTTGAATACTAACTTGACCTTTACAATTCATATTTTATTTTTAGAAAATTTTGATAAAAATTTCATTTTAACTTTTGAACTTTATCAGCCTACAGGCAAATATGAAATATCCTATTATTAATATTTAATTTAATGTGAATATTTTTATGGATTAGATTTGAATTAAGAACTATTTATTATATTTTTACTTAGATAATATAACCGTGGTATTTCAATCACCGTTACTTTTTAACGCCTTCGCACATCAATAAATTATTTCTTCTTCTCACCAAGCACTTTCCATCCTAGACCGAATGAGATGGCGACGAATTGCAACCAAAACTATTGTCGAAAAATAAAGTATTTAGTAGATGTAATTTACAGTACTTAAGCAATTCGATCGCAAAAGTTCCAATGGACGAATCTGCACGTCCATACTTTAAGATGTATAGGATTCTGACATTGCCTCATCGCCTGCTCATATTTCAGGTCGCGGTATATTTTAGAATAAACTCTTTATAAAGAGACTACCAAAATTGACCTCCTCATACGAAACACTGACAAGTGCCCGACATAAAGATAGATTCAAAAATAAGGTCATTAACATAAAAAGAAACTTGCCAGTTGAAGTGCGTCGAACGCTGGACAAGTCAGCTAAATCAACGCATATTCTGATGGGTCCGACAGTGTGACAACAAGCACTGACAAGTGCCCGAAGTCGATAACCACTGCGCCCTCTTCTGGTAGTTTTTAAACTTAGGCTCAAACGCTGGCTTTTTACTTAGGCTCAGCAGACGTTCTACAGCTATAATGAATTTATTAATTTAAAAATGACGATATAACTTGACAATTCTAATTTAATTTATTACATAGATTGACATGTAGATATTTGATTATGTGAATTTTTGGACTATTATTTATACCAACATACAAAGTATGATGATTATTATTTATTAGAAATTATTTTGTTTTAACATACAAACCAATGACTTGTACTCGTAACATGTGTTATAAATAAAATATGATTATGATTAATTACAGATAGTTACTTTATTAAGGTATTATTTTATCAAAAACAATAAATGTGCACTAGTTAATGATAATTTTAGATCTCTACGAAAGCTTCAGGAATGTTTCTCAAAGTGTCAATAAAAAACGTGGAGAAAACTTCGTTATTTTTGACGGCAAAATAACCCAAACCGACGAAAATTCTGCTTTTGGTCGCCTAGTACGAAATGTTTTTGATTTTTGTGGGGTTAAGGCTACCATTGACTGTTGGTTTTCGTATGTGTGGGTTTACTGGACCTTACTTTATCATGTCTTTTTAACACTTTTCGTTAACTTGTTTTCTGTACGAGAATTATAATAACACGTTGAAGTAATTATTTCAAACTTTGAAAATGTATACAAATTATATGCTCTTTCTCTTTTTTCTTTTTTATTGTCGTTTAAATTGTGCATTTATCAATAAAGAACTTTGAGCAAACGAAAAGTAAAATTACCGTTCAAATAGCTTTTAATCCAATTGTAAATAAAATGAAACTATGTTAACACATAGTTCTTCAGTTTTGGTCCAGTTCCTAGATCGTAACGTTCAATGAATTGATCGAGCGTTCCAAGACTTCCGCCAGATAATCCCTTCAATTGGCCCATTGCTACCGAGAATGTCATTACATTATGAACGTACCTACTGGCCAATATTTAAATTTATGGATCTAGTTGGGATAGATTACAGCTAAGGCTACGAAGATTCTTTCCATTAGTACGATGCTATATGTGTATTCTTATCTTTCGTGCATTTTTATTAAAATTGAGAAATTAGAGTCCATAATTCACTACACTTGCCACTAGCTAGCTAAGCTTGTAGGTAACTACTCGAAAGAAGGTTTTGAAGACCGATGACATCTTTATTGGAACACGCCGGATTCCTTACTATATTTTTCTTCATCGTTACAGCCAGTGAAAGTTGTATTTGAAAATATTATTAGAGGTGCAGGTGGAATTCGAACCTGAACGTTCTCGTATTCGTGTAAGAATAATTATGTATATTTTTTTTTTAAATAAGAAGTGACGAGACGAGCGGGACATGTGCCAGATGGTAAGCAACATGCCTGCCACATAACAGCACAGTGACACGCAGCTATTGGAACATGAAGAGTCCAAATCATTACCTAGTACTGCACTGCGCTCATCACTCAGAGATCTAAGATGTTATATCTCTAAGCCCGGTAATTTCTCTGGAAACATTGCCCTTCAAACCGGAACACAGTAATGTCTTCACATTACTGTTTGGTGGTAGAATAACTGGCAAAGGTGTGGTACTTCCCCAGGCGGACTCTGCTAGGAGTCCTACCACAGTATTCTGTCTGAGACAAAAAATTGGTTGCCTGTAAAGTCGGTATACGGGCGAAAGTTTTACGTGACAACGACTTTGAGTGGTAAAATAATTTTACGGAAGGGACGCGTGCCTTTCACTTTTTATGTCTGTCTCTCTCGCTCTTAGGCGGGCTAACCATGCCCGAGTGGAAGGGACGCGTGGCCTCTCACTCGCTCTCGTTGTGAGCGCATAACGTGAGCGGAGCGTAACGCAGTTTCTTGAAGTGTCACCCGGCAAACCAATTTATAAGACGTTGTCACGTCAAAAACTTCTGACGTTTTTACAGGAGTTTAAAACTACGCTATTATTAACGATAACACGTCATTCAATCGTTTTATAGGAAATTAAAGATTCCGAACAGTTTGAGAGACGTCATCAATAAATACTGCACATAGCTTAAAAATAGCTTTGTACAGAATTTTAGTTCTAATCAAATGAAATTATGTCAACTTTTGCTTTAGTAGACGCTATTTAGTAATGGAAGGGATTTAGTAATTATGTAAAATGTTTTCAACCTATCATCCCTGTTTCAGCGCAATTCAGTGATCAATTCGGCTTACCCTACCATAACCTGCTCATTTTATATTTAGATGTCTTTTAAAATCCTGAAACATATCATAAAGCAACAGCTATCTGTTTTTTGTATCGGTTTTCCACAAGGCGTCTTTCCTAGGCTATATCATAATTAATATGTTTTTTATATATCCCAATGTTTTGTCAGCGTTGCGAAATGCCTTCCACAGATATTGGGAATATTTTTGTAAGAACATCCTAAAATTCAAAGAGACACAAATCCAGCTTAGCTATAATATTGTATTTTTTATTGACTCCGTTTCAGAGGAGAGTACGTGACTGTAACTTGGTTTTACTACAGTCTTGAGTGGAAAAGTGTACCAATCTTATCGCGTATTAACCGACGCGCCACGCCGCGCCGGTTCAAAATATTTTCAAAAATGTCGAAAACTCTTAACAAAGTTCACCTGGGAAAGTAGCACACCTTTGCCAATTATTCTGGTGTCAAGTAATAATGTGCGAATATTACTGTATCTACTTACATCGGTTTGAAAAGGAATGTTTCCAGATTAAATACAAGACAAAAAGATAAATCATTAATGATTATCTTTGGATAACGGGCAGTTTATAGTGATTTGAGTTCTTCTTGATCAAATCGCGCTGCTGTTTTGGACAGATGTGTTGTTTGTTTATCATCAGTAGCATGTCTTGTCCTAACATTTTATGCAATAAAAAATACCAACACAAACCGATGTTTACCTGGGTGACCGAGCTTTGTTCGGTTACTTAGATAAGTACAGATTTTCTCTAAAAAAGAACTTGAAAAAAGAAAGACGGCCGGCTGGATTCGAACCCGGACCTACCATGTTATGACCGCCCAACTTCCCGACTGAGCTGAAATACTGTCGCGCGACGTCGCGAAATTTACCGTCTTATTCTAATGCTTATGTACCTAACAGGTTTTCATTGTCTAAAATGCGCATGAAGCGGCGTTTTTTTTTAATAAAACCTGGCTAGATCGATTTATCGTCCCCGAAAACCCCTGTATACATCATTTCATGAAAATCGTTCGAGCCGTTTCCGAGATTCCGATTCTATATACATATATATATACCTACAAGAATTGGTCGTTTAAAGGTATAAGATAAGATAACAATTTTCGACATTTCCACGATAATGTTACGTAACTTGTCAGTCAATATTTTGAAAGCTTTATAATTTGTCCAAATAAATGTTTTTTTTTTTTATTAAATTATTTTAATTATTTATTTAATCAATTGGAACCTTAGATAAATGTATCCTCTTTGATTAGAACGGTATAACGCCGAAAATACTAACGATATATACATTCATTTAATAACAAAATATTGTGAATAAATGTGAAATGGAATCATTCTAGTTTTTCATTTCTGATGAATCAAACAAACTATGAGGTAACGTGAAATTTTGTAATACGATAGTATAATATTTGGGGAGCATGATAGCAATAGTTTATGCAAGTACCGTTTTCGGCTGTCTATCTGAAATTTAATGTATATAGCTCATATTATGACGGTAGCCGACTAATGCATGGCTTAATCTCTACCTAGTATTATAATTATTTAAACAGTCTATATTTAGACTTAGTAAACATCTAATTAATAAAACTAATGAGCCAGGTAGTGTTTTAAAAACATTTAAATTAAATAAATGAGTAATTCAATTATTGCAAAAATTCAATATCCCGTGAGTGCGGTAGGTCGTTATAGCCTGGATTGTGAAGGCTTGTTCTTTAATGTATTTGATTATGCTACCGCATTTATTTCTTAGTAGTGGAAAATGATGCAAAAGCCGAAGAAAAAATATGAAAATATTATAAAATTATCAGTCACATAAAAATATGTAGGTATATAATTTTAGACTGGTATCCAGGCGGATAATTCTTGTCTCAAAATGCCGTGAGACCATACTGCCATTAAACAGGCACCGGACTCAATTTTGAAGGTAACATTTTTTAAATATAAATTCAATTAATAATATAAGCTTTGAGATTTTTATTTTTAGACCAACAATGATTAATAAACGTTCTGAATATTTTTTCCCTTGTTATTTTGAATATTGTAAAACAAGACTTTATAATCTGTTCGTATCATTTTTATTTACAGACACAACAAATTTGTCGTTTATGAAATAATTACCATGTTAGCATTACATAGCACTTCCAAAGTATTCTGTCTCAACACTCATAGCCTTCTTTATTTCGGCATTTTTGTATTTGTGGGTGGTCCGTGTGACTCGTTTTAAATCGAATAATTATTTAGATTTGTCATAGTCTCAAGTTTCTTTTTTTATCATTAACAGATGAAGTTGGTTCGTCGGAAGCTACTTGGGACTCATTCTGTGCCAGTCTGATTTTATTTTTTACTTTTACAAATACATATAATAGGTATATGACCAATTAGAGGTAACCAATCAGAGATTTTTGTGCGTATAGGCGGCGTTTTACTCATCTTAATATAAAGTTATTTGATTTTGTATATCGTAATACTACAGGATGTATCGAACATAGGATACAATTTAAACTCTACAAATGTTAGTATATCGGCTAAGTCATTTATGGAAGACTAGCGGTTCACTCCGGCTTCGCCCATGGTACATAGTATACATATAGCCTATAGCACTCAAAGATTACGTCCATAGCCAACGGTGAAAGAATTTTTGAAATCGGTCCATTCCTGAGAACGTGACAATGCAAACAAAAAACCTGATATAACTAACCTGTTTGGATTAGCCTGATGATTTGCAGATTGATTAGGAGCAGGCTTCCATTTGCAAAACCAAACTCTAAACTAAATACTTCAAGATATTCTATATTATTCTAGAAAAAAACAGACTTTCTGCGTGGGCGCCGCGACGTCGAACTAAAATCGTCGGCCACATTTGGCCGTTTGGGATTCTTCGGTAATATATTGTATGTACCGATAGGAAACAAATAACTAATGAAATTGGACCTCGAGTTAAAACGCGTTGAGTTACATCCGATTACATATTTTAACTGTCACCCTCTATAACGAAGCGTGCTGAATTTGGACTTGAAAAATATACTGAAACCTACATCGCAGTACAAACTTAAATTATGACGTTTATAACATTTAAAATAGAGTCAGTACTTGCGGCGTGATAAGACAGACAAACGAATGAACAATATTACAGTTTAGACTTCATAGAATGCACTCAAACAATTTTTCGCTAATAATTTTTAATACATAGATATAATTATGTTTAGAATCCGTTAAATATATAGTTATATTCTGACGTTTTAGTAGAGGTGGACTCTTTGCAGAGTCCGTCTGGGGAAGTACCACACCTTTCCTAGTTATCCTACCAACAAGCAGTAATGTGCAAACATTACTGTGTTCCGATTTGAAGGGCAATGTTTCCAGTGAAATTACGGGGCATAGCGACAAAACATCTTATATCTCTGGGTGACGAACGCAGTGCAGTGCAGACTTTTCATGTTACAATAGCTGCGTGTCACTGTCGTGTTATGTGGCAGGCATGTTGATTACCATCAGGCGCAAGTCCTACTCTCGTCACTCTGCACTATAAAAAAAAAACAATTTTAAAGTAAAAAGTTAAAGTACAATTTTAACAGCTGTAAATTAAAATTTGTATTAATATGCATTGCAAAATATTAATAATGTATGTATAAATAAAACAGACTAGTTTTATTTAAAAAAAAAGCCATCTTAATTTTTTATACTTTATCTTTATATCTAACGACATCGATTTTGATAAAATTTATGTGATCAACTCTGAGATATCGAAAATAAATATAGTCATCAAATTAATTTCGTCCAATTGTGATATTATTTCATAGATATTATTAGATTCATCTGTATTCATTATGTTAAATTGATATGCTAAATTCTCCAAACTTGTGTGCCTAAATAATTATATACCTAATTTTGTGCCTGTATTTTTCGGGACCTGTATATAAAAACGTTATGTTGGTTTGTGTACGCTTCAAAAACTCAAAAAGTTCCGCACCGATCGAGCTGAAATTTTAGAATGATATATATAATCCGCATCAAGGATTGTTTTTATCTAATTTTTGCATCACAATGTGCTACAGCGAAGCGTGGCAGGGTACAACTAGTACATAATGTTTATTTTATTAAGATAGAAGTTACATTCAACAGATAGTTCAATAAATTTTCCCAATCGAATCATTTCCTATCTACATTGTGGTCGAGACCGCAAGACAATATTAATCTCGCATCTAGGTACCAATAGAGATCTAGGTCAACGCACCCGTACCGAGGACAGTATAGAGGTACATAATATAGCTCTCCCATACGCTCACAGCTAGGATCTAGAGCAGTAGGGACAGACGTACTAAATCGAACTTATCAAAAACGTCTGGAAAGGAATTTGGATTAGGATAGTACACTTTACGTCTATGACGATCTAAGCAACCTTCGATCTTCAAAACTGTTCTACAAGCCCCTAGCACAATATTTGACTTACTGAAATCTTGTGATGTCACATACGTCAACAACTTCTATTCCCGGAGGTATTCAATCTGAGCACAGATTTCTAAATGTAATACCTTTTGTTTTAGAAATCTGTGAATCTAAGATTCAATCTGAGTATTCCCGTTTGACCACAGCACAGATTAAACACCTCTCACAGCATTTGACTTTACTCTTTTGAAATTGACAGCTTTTAGGCTCGTGAAAACTTAATGTAATGTATAAAATACTGTCATAAGGTCATAACGGTCATAAGTATCAGTAGGCAGTAACTTCGAAGAAACTGTAGAAAAGCAAAGAGTTTAAATGTACTACGTATTGAGTTAAACGCTCTACACACGAGTCCTGAAATCAGAGGATATGACGTAAAAGTAGTGGGGAGGAGCCTACATCGCACCATTGGTGATTTATGGTGCGATGTAGGGTCCTCCCCACTAGTTTTACGTAATTTCATCTGATTTTAGGGCGTGTGTGTAGGTTTTAGATTTTCCGCACGATTCCTTTGTGTCAATCGTAAGCAGATGACGTGCATACATTCTATGGCAACAGAGTGATGTGCCGTGATAAAAGTATGACACTTCCACAAGAGCGACAAGGCAAAAAGCTGCTACCCGTGCTTTCGGTGTAAAGCGTTTGTGGCAACTGTAAACGTAGTATATGTACACTCTTTTTCTTTTTCTTCTTTTTCAGAGTGTTTGTGTGGAGAGATTTAGGCTATTGTTTATGGCTATAAGGATCAAGGATCTGTGTTGGTTGCTGTTTCGTTCTACAATACAATACAATACAAAAACACTTTATTACACCACAAAACAATACAGTTCTACCGTCATTACGCCGGTGATCTGGGGCAGTGTACTTCAGCCGAGGACAGTAGGTACCAGTGGTAACTCGAGACGCCGCCACAACCAGAGACATTTGAAACGCGCGGTAGTTTGGCTTCACCTCGCTCCACTAACCACACTCCCAATATAATAGGTATCGATTATACTCGTTAAGTGGACGTTCTCTGTGACGACAATGTTGTAGTTTCTAGAAACGATGACCCCGAACGATCATCAATTTAATCTGATGTTAACCAGACTTCTGCAAGATTAGGTCCATGATTAAAAAAAATAAAAAAATTGAAGTGAAATATAATAAGACGTATTATCACAATTTGTCTCTATCAATTTGATAGAGATTGATTTCTAATCTATAGAATATACGAGCAAATTCAGAAGAATCATTTTCGTTGGTGCTTTAAAACCAATACAGCAGCGACACAGGCACCGTATTTCTGCTAAACAAAAAATTGTCTGTTAGCTAAGGGCACCAAATTGTAATAGGTATAATTCCAAGACTCAGCAAATATAGGTGTATATTAAATGGTCAATGTTTTTAGATTTTATTAGATTAACTATTGTTGAAAAAAATAATACGCGATAGTTGACGTGTTAGAAACAACTAAGTCCTAAATACAGGAGGCATGAACTGGCACAAATACTAGTAGAAGACGTGAAAAATAATAAACTGAAAACACCCAATAGTCGTTTTATATATCTGTGAGAGCAGCTTATACTTTCGACTCAAGAACTTATATACTTTAGGGTGTTTCCCATCTGACATTAGCCGATTGGATAAATCGGATTAAGTAGGCGAATGACCGTATTATCGGATCCCTTACCTTAGAAAATTTTACCGTTTTTCGTGGTGTGCCTGTGTTAATATAGCCCACTCGCTTGCTTGATTGGTCTCATGTGACACAGCAGAAAACAAGGTAGTTAGTTATTTTGTCACGACACACACATATAACACATAACAGCCTACTGAATGTTCCCACTGCTGGGACCCGGGGACTTGTCTCGCAAGGAGGCAATGATCCACTATGCTGACTCAGGATGGATGATGACTGGATGGAAGATGGATGACTGGATGATAATGACCTCGAAAGATTCCAAGACTTCTTTTGTCTCGACACTCAGTGCATATGCGATGTCCACTGGGTTTCGATGTGTGCAGAGCAACTCCTGGCTGATCTTTGTTACCAGGTTTGGGCGGTGATACCTCATTTCGAAGATATTTTCCCTGTTAACCAAGGCTACATTTATTGTTGACGTTGTGCATTTGCTACTTTTTCGTTTCTTTGGATAGGTATTTTATATCTTAAAAATCTTGAGCTATAACTATAATCGTAACTGGTAAATTCTGGTTACTATTAAATACCCATAAAAAGTCAGGTTTGATCTGTCTAAAATCGATGAAACCGTCTAGTGACAGTCAGAATAATAAACAATCAGAATACCTAACATTTCACTAGAATACTGAGTAAAATAGGTGAATTAATTTTATTTCTACTTTATTCATAATACGCAATAGATTGATATCTCAGGCTAGTTGTCGGTCCCAGCGAACGACTAGCTCTGTTTGGTGGGAACTAGTGCTGTGCAGAATAGATTCCGGGTTATGACAAAAAAAAAATAGTGTAATTCTGATCAAGGTTCTTGTTTCATGGAAAATTAGAATAAATAATTAATTTAATTTAATGTTAAGTAGGTATTCGTATGTGGTCGATGTTTAAATCCACAATGTCTTAAGACAAAAGTTACCTAATGTCTTAAGTGTCCTGTGTGACCACCTGAAACGTGGACACGTACAGTTAAATAAAACGGTCCACAAATTCAAAGTCGCACAGCGAGTTATGCTTCGATATTCTCTGACAGATCGTATTCGGAATGTAGTGATCCGTCAGAGAATCATGGTTGCCGACATAGCTCAACACTTTGGGAATAATTCGAATTCGATAAAATTATTGGGGTGTATGTGGTCCTAAGTGGAGACCAGGAATTAGCACACGTAGTGTAACACCCTGAGACAAGATGGGCTGTCGATATACGGTAGACAGCGATCAGTTAGTGGAAACGTAAAGCTGAGGATTAGGCTAAGCCATGGGCCATGGTAAAGGCCAATGTCAAGCAGCGGACTAAGATAGGCGGATGATGATGGCATTTACATATTTTTCTCAATTTTATTCTAGAACGGACATCGCAATCGACGGCAGCATCGGCATCGGTCCTTCGACCAACGGTAGCTTCTTCGAGCCTCCGTACTGCAATGAGGACCCTCCTCCTTGCCTGCCCTCCAAGTATAGGACGCAAGATGGAACCTGCAACAATTTGGAGCACCCACTCCTGTGGGGTGTCTCTAACACGCCCTTCAGGAGGGTCTTACCAGCTCATTATGGAGATGGTAATTTTTTGTCTCCTAAGTACCTACCTTTACAAGATTTAATTATTATTTGTCACAAGATTTAATTATTGTTTACAAACTCTAAAGTGATTTTTGTTTAAAATTTAAATGAAAAAATCAAAAGGAGATCGGTAAACGTAGCTGAAACTCACTTAACCGAAGCTTCGTATTTTTCTTCAGAAACGTCACGACTTCATTAACACCAAACATCAACTTTTCAAAAATATTGAGATGTTTCAGGACAAATGCCAGCAGTTAATTTGCCTACGTGATAAATGAAATTGTGTTTGTTTTGTGATGACCAGACCCAAAATACACACAATTATTACACGAAATTAAGAGCGATAGATCGAGCGAAAGTTTTAAATATTTAAGCTGCAATTTAATAAACTCTTTATTGCTTATTTATAGTTTAATAGGATTACGCAGTACGAGTAAATCTGATTCAACCAACTATAATTCGTAGGGTACAAAAACCAGGGCAGTGACCTAACATTACGAAGGACAGTCTAGTCTGTATCTACCTACACGCACAGCCGGATACATCGCACATGATTGACTCCGGTAAGATTGACGGTATAACCACTTTATACTGTGGTTTTACAGTCAATCTTGTAACATTACTAGTGGTCGTCATGTGTTCGAAATTCATAGACACAAAACAATTTTAATCTATTTTCAAAAATTTACCATAGACTTTAATAATAAACAAAAGAGTATAAATGCGTGTTTGTCAATTACGTAGTACTAGAGTGGGCAATTTTTAAAATTAATTTAATGTGTTTTAATGCGAAACTAAAGAAAAAGCATTCTGCACTCTCTCCATATAAATTTTCAATCTCAAAATAAACGCAATTTTCGTAAAAAGGTGTTAACAGTTTTTGCTTCACGTATTAATATAATACCTCTATATTTAGATTTAAAATTCAATTTTGTAGAATAGGAATTCAAGTCATCTTACATTGGCTCTCAGATAACGGCTAACATTTTGAAATTAATTATGTTTACCAGTATTATTATTCAAACCTACCACAATGCTCAAACTATGTGCATTAATTAATCAAGCATGGATTTAAAAAATATGTATATTCTAGTGCCTGCTGCGTAATATGCAATTTAAAAGAGCTTAAAATTTTAATTATAATTTTTGACCAGGCCATATCGATCGGCTTCTCATTATGCAAGGCCATCGAGTTAAATTCGACCAGTATGACTGCTTTGAAATAATAATCTACGCAAATTCAAAATATGTGAAAAAATCGTTCAAGATCCAATACCTAACGCTGGCGTGTGACCTTTCAAAGCTGTTCCGTGTCTATATCAGCCTAGTATTTGTTTAAATGGAAATGAAACTTTATTTTTTTTAGGATTGCGTAACAATGTTTTAATCAAAGTACGGTGTGTATCAATTCATAGAGTTCCCACTGCTGGGGCACGGTTCTTCCCACGGATATTCGGGTTCTTCCCTTATTCGTGTAGGGAGGTTTAGGTCATACTCCACTACGCTAACCAAATTGCGGGTTTTGTTTTATTATTTTAAAATTGAGCTACTCCACAGACTTCGGAGTTCGTAATCTTTGTCATTTCATTGTTTTAACATGTATCTTAGATTAGGAGATGATAAGGAAAATAGGGGGGAGTAGAGAAAATTTTCAAATAGGTACTTTTTAGTCCGATTTGGCTATTTTCGAAGTCCTCTCCTCCCGGCTGAACCTTGAACAAATCTCCACTATAGTTTTTTACAACTATTATAGTTTTTCCATTGACCACCTCGCCTGATGTTAACCGACTATCACGTATAAGTATATTTAACCATCGGGAATAACCCACTCAGGCAATGTATTCCACAGCCTAGACGTTCTTACCACAATCGGATATGACTAGAGCAGCCGTATCTTTAACAGTATATTTACCGTGTTTAAATAGATGAAAGTATCTCCGATACAGCAAGTAAGGTTGCAAAACTGATGTCGCGATGACGCTGTTTTCAGGTATAAGTTCTCCGCGGGTCGCGAACGACGGTAGCGCGTTGCCGAGTGCGCGTGACGTCAGTGTCACGGTCCATCGGCCGAGCTACGCGCACGACTCCATGTTCACCGTCATGCTGGCTGTCTGGGGGCAGTTCGTGGACCACGATATCACCGCTACTGCTCTTAGCAAAGGTTAGTCTTATAAACTCCTGCAGGATGTCTGGGGGCAGTTCGTGGACCACGACATCACCGCTACTGCTCTTAGCAAAGGTTAGTCTTATAAACTCCTGCAGGATGTCTGGGGCAGTTCGTGGACCACGACATCACCGCTACTGCTCTTAGCAAAGGTTAGTCTTATAAACTCCTGCAGGATGTCTGGGGCAGTTCGTGGACCACGACATCACCGCTACTGCTCTTAGCAAAGGTTAGTCTTATAAACTCCTGCAGGATGTCTGGGGGCAGTTCGTGGACCACGACATCACCGCTACTGCTCTTAGCAAAGGTTAGTCTTATAAACTCCTGCAGGATGTCTGGGAGCAGTTCGTGGACCACGACATCACCGCTACTGCTCTTAGCAAAGGTTAGTCTTATAAACTCCTGCAGGATGTCTGAGGGCAGTTCGTAGACCACGAAATCACCGCTACTGCTCTTAGCAAAGGTTAGTCTTATAAACTCCTGCAGGATGTCTGGGGGCAATTCGTGGACCACGATATCACCGCTACTGCTCTTAGCAAAGGTTAGTCTTATAAACTCCTGCAGGATGTCTGGGGGCAATTCGTGGACCACGATATCACCGCTACTGCTCTTAGCAAAGGTTAGTCTTATAAACTCCTGCAGGATGTCTGGAGGCAGTTCGTGGACCACGACATCACCGCTACTGCTCTTAGCAAAGGTTAGTCTTATAAACTCCTGCAGGATGTCTGGGGCAGTTCGTGGACCACGACATCACCGCTACTGCTCTTAGCAAAGGTTAGTCTTATAAACTCCTGCAGGATGTCTGGGGGCAGTTCGTGGACCACAACATCACCGCTACTGCTCTTAGCAAAGGTTAGTCTTATAAACTCCTGCAGGATGTCTGGGGGCAGTTCGTGGACCACGACATCACCGCTACTGCTCTTAGCAAAGGTTAGTCTTATAAACTCCTGCAGGATGTCTGGGGGCAGTTCGTGGACCACGATATCACCGCTACTGCTCTTAGCAAAGGTTAGTCTTATAAACTCCTGCAGGATGTCTGGGGCAGTTCGTGGACCACGACATCACCGCTACTGCTCTTAGCAAAGGTTAGTCTTATAAACTCCTGCAGGATGTCTGGGGGCAGTTCGTGGACCACGACATCACCGTTACTGCACTTAGCAAAGGTTAGTCTTATAATCTCCTGTAGGCTTTCTTTTCTAGATCTTCCTCGTTCCCGTTGGGGGGAGGTCGGGGAGCCAGCCTCGAGGTAACCCTCATTACCGGAGATGGGCTCGGGAGCACACTGACTCCCGGGAATTTGCGGGCCCGCCACACCATAGGGACAGGCCTCTTCGGCTTTTCGCGCACCTAACGCACGTCAGGGCTGTAGGTTATTTGTTGTGTTGTGTCCGCTATCCGTACAGCTTGAGTAGGACAGCGGACATTGCCCTCGCCGCCGCGAGCTCCTCTGTTCCGGTTTAAAGGGAGATATTTCCAGAGAAATGACTGTCCTCAGAGATATAACATCTTAGGTCTACGGGTGACGAGCGCGGTGGAGTGCTAGGTAATGATTTGGACTCTTCATGTTCCAATAGCTGCGTGTCACTGTGCTGTCTATGTGGCAGGCATGTTGCTTACCTTGAGGCACATATCCTGCTCTTCTCGTCGCTCATAATACAAAAAAAAAATCATTTGGGCGGTCTGAGAACAGTTTGTCGATCACGAGATCACCGTCACTGCTTATTGCAAATAAAATATTAGCTCTGTTAACTTACTACATGTCATTCCCTGGTTATCTTTTCCATAAAAAAAAAAAGTGGTCAAGTGCAAGTCAGACTCGCCCATGAAGGCTTCCGTAGCAGCAAGTAACATAATACAAAAGTTCTTGTACTTCGTTGTTACCTACTTTAACCAGTGTTTTAACAATAGTCAATTTATGACGTATTAAAATAAAACTACTTAATAGATATCATTGAAACCAATTTTCGTTGATAGTTTACATGGTAATTAATGTACATCATACACTTTTTTTTGTCATTCTCTTACTTTAGAAGTTACAGGGGGTCAGTTTTTACCACTTTGGAAGAGCCCCTCGCGACGACTATTCAGTTTAGAAAAAAATATGTTAAAAACCTCAATATCATTTTTGATGACCTATTCATAGATACGCCACACGTATGGTATTGATCAAAAAAATTTTTTTGAGGTTTAGATCTATGTATATGGGGACACCCTAAAATTTTTGTTTTTTTTTCTAATTTTTGTCTCAAAATCTTAATGCAGTTCACAGATTACATCTAGGTACTTAACAAGTTTCAATAGTATAACTTTTATAGTTTCGGAGAAAAGTAGCTGTGACATAAGGACGGACAGACAGACAGACAGACATGAAGAATCTATAAGGGTTCAGTATTTTGCCATTTGGCTACGGAACCCTAAAAACTAAAATAAGTCCTGAATAAATTGTGATTTTGGATCAGGTCTTCACAATGCTGTCACATTACGCTCTTAAAGGAAAAAGGTAGAGGAGGTACCTATAGGATATTTTTTTTGATTTTGCATTCCAGCTGTGAAAATTAACGCACTGAAATTGATACGTCAACAAATTATATCAAATGCCAGATATGTCTGGTTTTTTCCAATTCAACATGGTTGTCAATTAAAACAAATTGTTTGGTTATTTAGGTCAAAACAACTCGGCGCTGTCGTGCTGCGACCCTGCGCAGGCGCCGCACCCTGAGTGCTTCCCCGTGCAGCTGGACGAGGACGACCCGTTCTACCAGGACTACAACATCACCTGCATGGAGTTCGTGAGGTCTGCGCCTGCACACACTTGTCACTACGGTACGTACTTCTCTATATCTTTCTTCTTATCTTTATTCGTTTTGCAGGGTTATAGACTCAAAAGTATTTTTGTTGCCATCCATTTTAGTTAGTATTATATACTAGTATAGTTAGTTAGTATTATATACTAGTATAGTTATTTTTTGACAAACGCGTTACTAACAACATTTTACTGACATGGATATATTGGCTAATTTTAATTTAAAACAGTGTATAATTAATTCATATTAATTAATTAAATAATTTATGTTCAAATTTTGCACGTCAGACATGACAGGATACAAATGGACCTCAAAGACAATGTAACATATACAAACAAACTACATGTATTCTTGCAAATAAATTTCATTTCATTTCATTTCCACCATTCTGATGGAGAACAACGCTTTGATCGATTAAGGATCAAATCGTAAGCGCCCCACCATTGGACTCGTACTTCCTTAAATGGAGAACGATTTTAGTCAACTACACGAGCCCATTGCGGACTAGGCGCAATTACTTAGAAGAAATTAAACTTTTCCGACAAGAAGATTTTCTTATGGAGTTTAGGTTGTGGCCGACGATCGATACATGCCTCCAATTACGTTCAGAGTGTTTTCTCTCTCCTCGTGACTCCAGATTGGTGACTTCTTTTCAACGTATCAGATACATTGGCTTTGGCTGTTATGTTCCTTAGATCATGAACTATGTCATTATTTACATACCACTCACATTTTCCATTAACAGTTCAAAGCCATGCACTTTTCCACAATGAACTCCTGGTGAAATTTAATTCCAACTCTGCTATTCCCCAGGTCCTAGGGAGCAGATGAACCAAGCTACGGCCTTCATCGACGGTTCCACTGTCTACGGCTTCAGTGAAAAGCGAGCCAGCAGCCTACTGGACGTTGGTGGACAGCTGAGGATGCTGAAAATAGGATCCAGAACACTCCTCCCGCCTTCTACTGACCCCAACGACGGATGTAACACCGTCGAGATGAACGCTCTCGGGAGATACTGCTTTGAATCAGGTCGGTAGCTTTTTAGTCTGATGTGAATTATTTTAATGTGTCAGTCTGTGATTTTGTTTTTTGTTTAAAAGGTGAATTAGTCTGGAGTACCTATTCCTATACGATATTTGATGAAATTCGGTCCAAGATTTACAGCCACAAAATGACAGATGACATGTTTTCACTAGTCCCCTCAATAAAACTATCATGAAAAAGATTGACTAGTAAAATACTTACACACTATAAAGGACCACGCAGCAATCAGTTGAACATTTTCTTCAAATTTTATAAAACTTGCAGTAAACTTCATCAAAATAATCTGAAAACAAAAAACTCATAATATATTTACAATAAAAAAACTAACAACACAGCCCACTCCCACCTTTTAGCCTCCTTCATTTTCAAAGTCAGCTGAAATTGCTTTCAAATTGAAAGTTGTAGTCCGTGCCTGCGTACGTGAACGAAGTAGAGTTCAGTTAGTGCACAAAATAAATTGTCATTGACTAGTAAAATTTTAGAGATAGTAGATTAGTTGTTTAGATGTTCTTAAAGAAATAAGTGCCTCTTTTTTAATCAATGGTGAATAAACTCAAAACCTCACTCCAACAGGCGACGACCGAGCCAACGAGAACCTCCACCTGACCACCATGCACCTGATCTGGGCGCGGCAGCACAATCGCATCGCCGTCAACCTGCGCGGCCTCAACCCGCTGTGGGATGATGAGACGATCTACGAGGAGTCTAGGAGAATTCTTGGCGCTCAGATGCAGCACATCACCTATGCCGAGTTCTTGCCAGCTATACTTGGTAATTTAATATCTTGATTGCTCTTGGATTTGTATTAGTGACGGAAGAACAGGCATCTGCGGCCGACGGCAAGGCACGGCTTTTTTCAAATACACGCCTGATTTTTGTAGATATTTTCCCGATATATTATAGGTCTTTATGGGAATCCGACTACTATCTACTACTAAGGTTTGTCTTTCTAGGTACCGACGTGATGTGGGCCTTGAACCTGACTCTCCAGGACACCGGAACCGCCGATACTTACGACCCGACTGTAGATCCCTCGGTCGCCAACCACTTCTCTGCTGCGGTCTTCAGATTTGCCCACACGCTGTTACCGGTAAGATGATACACTACTGACAAACACTACTGAATGATTAGATATCAATTCTTGATCAGCAAAAATACTGTTCGCATAATATTCATTAGAGTGCCGGAAAATAAAGAAATATTGGTAGGCACTTCACACACTACTATGTACGGTGGAAGCCAGATAAATCTCAGATCAACATGTATCTCCATTAATTAAGCACCCATGATCGCGTACGAAACGAATCTCCTTTAATTCATAAGTGACACGCTGTGATAAGCCGAATATGCATGTCACGTGGCACTACTTTCCACCAATGATTGGACAAAACGAGATAGAGCTATGCAAACTTCTAAGGACAGAGCAGGATGCAAAAAAAGACATCAACGGGTTCAATGGTAGGTTAGGATGTGCAATTATGCTTATAAAACGCGACGGAGGGAGAATCGTACGATCAGTCAATTGGGTAATTGTTTTTGTGTATCTCAGTACTTAGTATAAGTACATGGAAAACACCCTGACACAGTATAAATATTTGGACTTGGTGCGAAACCACGCCACGACTCACAGCCAACTAAACCACCAGGCCAGTCAAATGATCCATTTTCGTTTGGAAAAACATGTTTCAATATCATAAAGTAGGAAATTATAGTTTTTGAACTAGCTCTGACTTGTGGAATCCGGAATTTTTAGACTTTAGTATTATAGAAGTTATTGGATTGGATTTGGATTGGATGGGATTGAAAATGTATTCTGAAATAAATCTTAATCTTAATCGACGATTTGTTATCAAGATCTTCGTCTTAATTTCTCTCCTGTTATTTATCTAACTCTCCACATTTTTATTCCTTTAACTTGATGTTTCAGGGTCTGATGCACAGCGCTGACGTAAACAACGGCACAATAAACTACGTCCAGCTTCATCAGATGCTGTTTAACCCTTACGCGCTGTACACGGCCAAGGGAACCAAAGACTCCATCCGGTCCGCCATGCAGACCGTCGTCCACAGCGCTGATCTCCACGTTACCACTGAGGTGAGTTATAAATTCATAGGTATTTAACACAAGTCACTTCTTTTTAACTGATGAACTGACTGCTGAAGTTACGTTTGGTCTTACTCGTAGTCAGTCGGGAGAACTTCGGAACTTTTCGTCATATGCGTAATGCTGCTAACTTAAAAACCTGTGACGGAAAACATCGTGAGGAAACCGACATGTACCTATGTAGAATCTTTCGAAGGCATGTGCCATCCGCCCATCCGCACTTAGCCAGCGTGGTTAATTATGGCCTTGACTCTCTCCTTGTGAGAGAAGGCCGAGTCCCAGCAGTGGGAACGTTTTAGTGGGTTGTTTAAGCTACTGCTTCTTCCGGAAAGCTCATGGGAAAATTTATTAGGGATTTGTATAAGTCAATACTGCGATCAAGTGCTCTGAAAAATAATACCTCCACCACGTCGCAACTCCAAATGACTCATGAAACTGTTTCCAAAGCTGGGAAGAAATACTCATCTGAATAAGCTACCGCATCCCACACCAGCATACAATTTTTTTGTCGCTATATTATCAACGTGAAATGCAACTCATACTGCAGTTGGACTCGAGTTTCGTGCATGTAACGTTTTTTAAATTTGTCATGTCAAAACCCACGGATTTCAGTGAATTTATTTCTTCCATCACAACTCAAGTAGATGACTTTGTGACACTGTAATTTTAATTTCCAGTTAAGCAACCATATGTTCGAGAACCCGATGGTGAAGAGTACCGCCAACGCATCGGATCCTGGCGCGAAGCCCGCGGCGGCCGGCCCTTGCGGGCTCGACCTCGTGTCGTTGAACATCCAGCGCGGCCGCGACCACGGTCTGGCGCCCTACCCCTACTGGCGAGAGCACTGTGGCATGACACGACCCACGAACTTCACCGACCTAGCTAAGATCTTTGATGCTTCTTCACTGCAAAGGATACAGACTATTTTCAAGTGAGTGTTGACCAACCAACCTTCATCACCATCTTCACCACCCTGATTTCCTTTTCTAACAACATAATTCCCATTTCTAGGAACGTTGACGACATCGACCTGTACACGGGTGCCCTAGCAGAAGATCCCAAAGGACGCCTCCTCGGCCCAACTCTCACGTGCCTCATCGCTGACCAGTTTCTCCGGCTCAAAATCGGGGACAGGTTCTGGTACGAGACCTCCGATGAAACTGTTGGATTTACAGTTGGTGAGTTTTTAGACATTGTGAAGTTTAATTATTAAGTGTAAATTTCTAACGTCAGAACTACTACTCTCTCTCTCTCTCTCTCTTCGATCTCGAAACTGCAGTGAAAGAAGAGAAAAAAACGGAAAAAGGAAAACCGTTAGAAGGTCGGACTCCCCAGTGGTGTCAGTGTAGTCAGACGTTTTACTACTATTCACAAAACTACTGATAAAATAGCTATGATAAACGTTATTTTCTCGTTTCGACTGTGGCTCTATACCCCCGATTCAATGAAAACCCTTCTTCCTTAGATCGAGCACATAATATAATCTTGCAATGGTTTATGATCCTTTCTTGACTATCCTTATTAACTTTTCAGAACAACTGACGGAGATCCGTAAGACAACACTGGCCGGTGTGATCTGTGCGAACGAAGCTCTGTTAGACCAGGCCCAACCTCGCGTGATGGAGGCTGTCAGTGCCACCAACCCGCTCGTGGACTGCAAGGAACTACCCCAACCTGATTTTACACCCTGGACTGACCCGGCCGCTGCTATCCCCAAGCCCGTTAAACCCATCCCCAAACCCGGCGTCAAGCCACCCCCCAAACCAGCTAAGCCGCCAAGCAAACCCTCTAAGCCAAGCAAGGCGAAGAAGGTAGTATGAAGAAGTTACAGTTTTTAATCAGACAACACGTCGATAAATATGATACTGGCTCACGCAGACATTGCAGGGGTCTAAAATGTCTGCTATATGAATTATCTGGCGAAATTATGAAGTTTCATTGATCCAATTTAGATAGTAGTGGTTACAATCAAATATCATGTGCAAATATCATAGACATTTAATTCTTAGATGTTTCGCCTCTTAATAGTATTGTTTTTTTTTTTTTTTTTTTTTTAATTTATTTAAAGGGCTTTGTCGTTGAGCGACCATATCGCCCTGTAAGACAACATAAAATTATACTTAAATAATTAACAATTATTTCTTAGTCCTAAGTGAATGAGTTTATACAACATAATTGCATCAGTGGATTCGGGACTGGCTAATGTCACATTGCAGTATCCAATATCTCTGATACTACTTCTTTCAAAACACTGTCTTCTGAAACTATCGTTCCGAACACACTCCATCAACAAGTGCATAGTATCCTCGAGAACCCCGCATTCATTGCAATTGGGAGATGGAACCTTCCTCATCAAGTAAGCAAACTTGTTTGATGGAATGTGTCCAGAACGAAGTCTGAGAGCGGTCACTAAAACGTCACGTGATAAGCGAGTACTGCTAATCCAAGGGTATTTTGGTATCTCTGGTTGGATCGTCTTGTACCATATGCCTAGTTCTTTAGATCTTTCATCAAAATATTCTTGCCATAATGCACTACAACGGCTTCTTATCGTCCTGATATAGTCCGAGGTCAAGGGTGTCACGCGCACTGGAATTCCTTCAGTTGTCGCCTGCCTAGCTAGCATATCAACGGCATCGTTTTCTTCAAGCTGGATATGAGATGGAATCCACTGTATGATGACCTCCTGCTCTCGGACTGAAGGCTCAAAATTGATTCTAATATACTGTAGGCTATCGGAACACCTCTCGCCGCATGCGAGACACACCGAGCCAAATGTTGAATTGAGCTTTTAGAGTCTGTCAGAATGACAAACTTATGAAAATTAACCGACCGAATGTAAGCTAATGCTTCTAAAATGGCATACAATTCGATATGCATGATCGAGATATCAGAATCAATTTTAAATCTCATTGATTTTTTATTTAAGGGATCGAAAAAAGCAGCTCCCCCACTTGAGCCAGATTTAGACCCGTCTGTAAAAACTTTGTAAAATCCATCATAGCTTTGACTAATGTAATGAATGCACACGGACTTTAATGTATGTGGTGCGTATGAACGTTTGCAGCTGCAATTAGAGGATTGTATCGATTAATGTTTGTGATAAATCTATGTTACTCATCCAAGTGTCTAATGAAAACATTTCTGGTAAGATATTATTATGAATGGGTAACAAGTATAACTCTTTATGAATAATAGTTATTAAAGGGACTTTTTTTATTTAACCAAAAACTATTCCGTGTGGTGCCAGACAGATCTTGAATGATTTCTATAGTTTTATTATTGGTAAAAGCACTAGCTTTTAACCAAAACTTGGCTGCGAGATATCTTCTACGGTATTGAAGTGGAGGAAGATGTAAATCGCTTTCCATGACATGAATTGGAGTGCTCCTAATATATCCACCAATAACACGTAGAGCCTGGTTTTGAATTTTATCTAATTTACTTAGATGAGTTTTACAGCTATTGTCATAGAAAAAGCTAGCATAGTCTATTCGGCTTCGAATTACTGCAATATAAAGACGTCTAAGATGTTTTTGATGAACACCCCAGCTTGATCCAGCCAAAACTTTTAGAAGGTTAATTAACTTTAACGTTTTCTGTGCAGTTTCTTCGATATGCTTGCGCCATTTTAAGCGACTATCCAACCAGAGACCCAAATATTTAACATTATCGACCATTGGTAGAGACGTATGGTTAATACTAAAATCTATACTGTTTCTGCACCCTCCCCTTTTTGAATACACAAAATTTACTTTTTGTTAAGGAAATATTTAAACCAATAGTGAATAACCATGAATTTAAATTCTCGCAGGCATCCTGTAGTTCAGAAATTGCTTGCATCAAATCAGAATCTGAAACGTATAGAACAAAATCGTCGGCATATTGAGATATTTCTACATTTTCGATACTTTGGCATATACCAAGAGTGGAGATATTAAAAAGCAGAGGTGACCACGGGTCACCTTGAGCTAAGCCACGACAGGTAGTTCGCATAATGGTAATACTATCATCAATGGCTACTTTTAATCGCCTGTCATTCAAAACGACCAAAGATAGTTACACATTTTGACCCGACTCCGAGGCCATCTAGGATCTTAGTTAAGCAAGTCACATCTACGTAATTATATGCACTATCGATGTCAATAAAACAGGCAACAGTGGTTAAATTTTTTGAGAATCCTAACTGAATGTGAGATACTAAGCGCGCAAGGTTATCATAGCATGATCGGCCTTTTCGAAAACCGATTACTTTATCCGAAAATAGACCACGTTTCTCTATTAACCACTCCATTCTTTTGTTCATAATAGAGTGAAATATTTTACATAGACAAGACATAAGAGATATGGGTCGAAACGAAATAGGAGAACCTAAGTTCTTATTTGATTTAGAGATAGGCACGATTTTATGTTCCGCCATTGTAGTGGAACATATCCCGAGGCAAAAATTTTATTATACAGACATAATAGCACATTAAAAGCACTAGCCGGTAAGTTTAAAATCATGGAAAAGGAAATTTCGTCACAACCTGGGGCAGTGTCACATTTCTTAATAGAATTTTTTAACTCACTCAAAGATATATCGCTGTCTAAATGGACATTATTTGAGTAAAATTGAGGTGGTGGTGGACTGGCATAATCGGGCGTCAGCTCGTGTAACATCTGCTTCACGTTCTGTCGGTCAGAAGAGCTACGATTAATAGGATTAGCGCTATGCCCCTTCATCCATCTCATTTTATGCCACATTACAGATGATGACGTATTTTCGTCGATTGAGGAACAAAATCTGTGAAAAGATTGACATTTAGCTGATCGAATAATTTTTTGAGCCTTTTGAATTTTATCCTTAAGCACTTCCAAATTTTCGGGAGACGGGCAACGCCTAAATTTAGCTAATGCCAAGCGTCGTTGGGCAACTGCTTGTGATAGTGTTGCATCCCAGTATGGCTTAGGGCAGAATTTATCATTAATATATTGCGGCACTTTAATATATGGAATACAAGTTTCTGCCGCTGACTGTAGTACTTGTTCGAACGAGTTATAAAAAGCCTGTACGTCTCCGGGAATGGCGAAGTTTTGAACGAGATCGTCAATTTTTTCTTGTAGGACAACCAGTCACTTTTTTTAAGTTTCGTTTCCTAAATAAATCGCGGGAAAGGGTTAAAGTTCCATGAATTTTAATTATCAGGTGATCACTACCCAGTGACTCACTTGTAACCTTCCTAATAGTATTGTTGACTTCCTATTTAGATGATAATAATATGATTCCATAGAAATGGCACATAATAGGTAAACTTCTCCGTACCTACAAAATACCACTTGTATTATGCTCACCTAATTTTTAAGTTCAAACTTGGGACGCATTGATCTACACCTACTTGTAGACCTTGTAATGTATTTTGTTAGGTATCCACACATTTTGAAAATGCTTGTGTTTTAATGTACGGCGTTGTCTGATTTAGATTATTCTTCCGTAGATTAAAGTTAATGTATATATTAATAATGAAACAGTGTAACTAGTCTAAAAATATTATGGCATACCTAATAGCAAGCCAGGTGACATAAAATATTATGTATCTATGTATATAGATAGTCTATGCCATCACTGGCGTCTCCCGCAAAAATTTTTGAACTACGCATTTATCAGCAAAAGCTATCTGATGTTAGTTAGCAATACGATAGTAATCCCATTCTGACACGAAAACGGAAGATGGCGATGGCTCTACTTGACATCACATTTTAAAGTGCCTTGACAAAACTATTAGCAATTTCCAAAGTGGATTTTTGTTACTTTACACTGTTTCAAAACCTGAAAACCTCTTAGTTTTAATATCTACTAGGGAATTTGATTACAATGAGGGTATTTCCTAAAAATAAAATAAATGTTAATGTAGTTCCCATAGATGGTCCAATAAAAAAGTAAAAGATAGTGTCAATTGAAAAAAAAATAACGAACCAAACTCTTTTGGAACGCTCCTTTTAATTTAACATAATATACTGCTCATCAGTCTCGTATACTGGTTTTCAGAATGACCGAAAAAAATTGACTCTTATTATCTTACTCAAGATAAATAATTTTAACAAAAAAGAACTGACTTACAACGGAAAACTTTTAAAGTAAAAAAGTTTTCCTCGATTTCTCTAGGATGTCATCATCAGATCCTGGTTTCCTTATCATGGTACCACCCTTGGAATATCTTCTTTACAACAAAAAAATAATCATCAAAATCGGTTCATAAACGACGAAGTTATCCGCGAACACACATAAAAAAAAAACATACATACGGTCGAATTGAGAAACCTCCTTTTTTTGAAGTCGGTTAAAAATGACACATTAACACGTCTCGTGACGTTAGTTTCAACTCTACCTACTTTTGACAAGTTTTTAGATTTATCGTTTTGAGAACGCTTTGAACGCTTTTCAAAAATTAAACACTTTTTTTTAAAAGCCCTAACATAAAATATATGATTCTATGTATTACAAATACCTATACGTTTAGTATTGTATCAGCTATCTGGCTCACTTTGTACAAGCATCGTTTGGTTTGGGCCTAGTTAATGTTGGTGTTTTTAATGTAATGTCCACCATTATAAAACTTGCCATATTGTACGTAGACTTCTTATATTTTAGATTTTTAAATGATTTTGAAGCGTTGTATTCACTAACCTTAAGTTTATGTTACCTACTTATTACTTAGATATTTTATAGCAGGTATGAATACATTTAAAAGATTTTATAATATCAAATATTTTATTTTATTTTTTGTAAATAAATGCCTTCGCAAAAATATATTTACGTAACATATTTTAGACAAGCAAAAATAGTGTTACTACCAAAATACTATAATTCGGTAGTGCGTTGCCTTTGTAGCACAGTAGGACACTTTTTCTTCTTAATTAATTAATTATATTTTAGCTTTTCATGACATAATAATGTGAATTCTATGAATTTATGATTTCCATAGTTAATTGTGATCGTGTTATGTATGTAATTGGTGAGATTAAGGTTGACTGTTGATGAAAATAAAAATGAATTTACTGAAAAATATTTGGAGTTTTATTTTGTAATCACGTAGGTCGTAGGTAGGTACTCTAGAAGTCATGCATCAACGAAGGCCAACTGAACATCATTCCTATGTCATTATGTCAATACCATAATTTTCAAACAAAGCTTGTTTCTCTTCATAGAAAGCAAAGAATATGCAACACTACCTATTCGAACAAAAAGTCTTGATTTTCATTATCACTGCATTGCATTCGTCACTTAGAGATCTAAAGATGATATATCTCTATGCCCTGTAATGTTTGCACATTACTGCTTAGCTGTAGAATGACAGGCAAAGGTGTGGAAATTCCTAAGGTGGAATTTACAAAGAGTCCAACCACTAGGTACGGATTTTCCTGAAAGTAAAGAGAAAATAATAGCAAATCGATAATAATTTTAGTTAAGCAGTCGAAAAGGCTATTATGTCTGATCCGGGCACACAATATGATCAAAAGTATGGCCGCTTTTTGACCGACTTTAAAAAAGGAGGTTTCTCAATTCGACCGTATATATGTTTTTTTTTATGTGTGTTCGCGGATAACTTCGTCGTTTATGAACCGATTTTGATGATTCTTTTTTTGTTGTAAAGAAGATATTCCAAGAGTGGTACCATGATAAGGAAACCAGGATCTGATGATGACATCCTCGAGAAATAGAGGAAAACTTTTTTACTCTATAAGTTTTCCGTTGAAAGTCGGTTCTTTTTTGTTAAAATTAAACACTTAAATACAAACCTTTTTCGTACAACTAAGTAGCCCAAGTGAGTCAGAAGATGATGCCTCCTCTACTGTACAACTAGAATATGAATTTTTGAAATATTATGAGGAGTTAGCACACGGACATTAGGAGAAAAATAAATCTCATCAGGGTGATGAAGTTTACTTTAAAAGCAATCCGTTTCCAGCATGAGAGGATATGAAATTTGTATTTCCTTGTCTGTACAAATATGTGTCGCAGCCGGATCGTATAATCCGCTGTATTACATTACGGCTAGCCGTTTTGAAAACCAGGGCCGTTTTGTAAAGCGGCGGTTTGACGATTAGCTATATTGAAAGCGGCTGATTAAAAACAGCCGGAATGTATTCGACGCCATACGTCATTCAAAACGGCTAGCCGTAATGTAATAAAGCGAAAGATTAGCCGCCGCTTTGACAATTTTTAGTTCCGATTCTTAACACTCATGGCGCTGTCTGACATAACAACAACATGGCGTAGAAAACAGTACGTGTGTTGCTAAATTGCTAAGGTGACTGTGGATTCTGGTGTTCGGCGGAATCCTACACAATATTATTGGGGTGGTTTACCACCGTCTACCTTGCTAAGATTAAATCGGACCGGGTAGGTTAGGAAGGACCCAGATCCGACTCGGAGCACCCCGACTCCACGTAGTCTTGTCGCTACTACCCCTAGAGTGTATATAAAAAATGCGGGAGCCAGAAGCTTAAGGGAGGTCCTGAGTGGAGCGAGCCATGCGAGGCCAAGCGCAAGCCGAGTGGAGCGTAGGCCGAGTATGGAGAAGCGACACTCAGGGCTGACCGCAGGGCTTTCAAGTTTTATCTGAGAGGTATGATGTTTAAAAAAAAAAACACCGGTAGCACTCCGGGAGTGCCGGCAGAAGTGAAATCTTCAATATTAACGTTGTGTTTAATTATAAGTATAAAAGTACTATCATCTATGAGGTAGAATACAATGTTTATTGATTGCGCTATCGTACACAAATATGTCAATTTTTATGTTGTTATTTATAATATTATATCGTTATTTATATATTACATTAAATTTTATCTCTCAGAAAAATCAACTTCCATCCGTAATTTCGACGACTTTTACACCATCAAGTCGTATAACGTAGTCAACAAATTTCATAGAAATATAAACTTTAACAGCGTAAAAATAAAGTTAAAAGTCCAACAAAATTTATTAATATAGATCTTACGCGTTTTCGATTAGCATCACGTGACCCTGACGCGAGTTTGAAAGTTTTTACCCATACAAAAAAAAGTGCTCAGCGCCGCTAAAGAAGTATTCACTTCAAAAAGTGTAAGAAATATGGCAAGAGATAATCTGTCAGCTTTTTATGATTCATACAATTAATTTTCATTGTTTATTTTGTAAGTATGGATGGTTATGCAGATTATGAAGATTATGCCTTCCTGTGTGTTCAAAAAGTGTTGTAATAATTCTAGAAACGGAAATAAATCGGATGGAATTATATTTCATGCGTAAGTACCTACAGCATTTAAAATTATTTTAAATATTTTCAAATTACTTACCCATTAAAATTTTAAAATGGTCAGCATCAGTGTGACAGAGAGAGAATAATACCAATTATAACCAGGGAGAGCGAGATAGATGTCTTGTGTTCATCGTTGCCATAACAACATGACAACGATGATTTTGCGTAGAAAACCGTTGGTAGCGTTAGCAAGACAATAA
Organism: Ectropis grisescens; assembly: GCA_017562165.1. Classification (NCBI taxonomy): domain Eukaryota; kingdom Metazoa; phylum Arthropoda; class Insecta; order Lepidoptera; family Geometridae; genus Ectropis; species Ectropis grisescens. The sequence continues at coordinate 4,741,980 of CM029771.1, read as the reverse complement.
AATCTGTTCTTAATTTTTATGTTACCTTTTCCATAATAATAATTATTTATGATTTAGATTTCCTCAAGAACTGTGTGTAAAAGAAAAATTGATAAATAGAATCCGAAATGAACAAAAAGAAAATCACGTTGTTTTTGGCTTAAATTATGTTAAATATTTGTTGGTTTTCAAACTGTACCTGAATGTGCTTTTGTACGAACAAGATGCGTAATTCACATAACCTCTCTATTTAACTAGCCCAGTCAACTTAGCTCAAAAATAGGGGTAAACTGGAATTAATTATAGTCAGATTTTTTTTTGCGTCAATGCTTAGGGTCATAAAGAACCGGTGCGTTAGCCGCCATTTTGGTTTGAGAGTCAAAAAATTTTTTAGACATTTCTCCTTTATTTTTCATTTTAAGTTGATTCAATTTTGATTTTTTACAACTTCGGTCCTAATATTTTCGTACAATCAATATTTTATGGAAATAACTGCAAAAACACGTCAATGGTAGCAAAAAAATTTGAATGAAAGTTGTAGATCATTAAATTTCCTACTTTGAGTCTGGTGTTTTTTTCTTACTGTAAGTAATTCCAGGTTAATTCTAACCCGACTGAACTAAACGTATTTTTTCTAAAATTATTGAGTATGCTGACGGTACTTTCTGCGTGTAGAGTCGTGCAGTCGTGCAGTTGTGCGCGTGGTATATAAACTAGAGATGGACGCTTTCAGATTTTTACGCAAACCGATACAAATCCGGTTGGATATTTAGTAATCGATTTCAATAACCAATTTTTGACTCCCGCCCAAAAAAGGGTTGTTATAAGTTTAGCGTCGATGTCTGTCTGTGTGTGTGTGTGTGTGTCTGTGTGTGTTTATGTCTATGATATGACACCGTAGAACTCAAAGGTATGAACCGATTTCGATGCTGTGTTTTTATTTGAAGGTTACAATCCGTGCGGTGATTCTTAGCTATGTTTGGTTAATATGGATTCTAGATGACCGCACAAAATGGAAAATTCAATTTTTTACAATATGGGTGTCAAATGAAAGGGATTGACTAGTAGAATAATGTGAAAATTACAAATCCGAGATAGTTTGACCAGTTTTAATGGTGGTCTTGCAGAAAAAGATTTCAGTAGCGGATGATGGAGCGTAGTTCCTACAATAAGCGACGAACGCAAACGAACGAATTCTTGTTGTACGAGGGTCAAACTGAAAGTTCTTAGAAAATCAAAAACTGATTACATTAGCCAGTTATTAGTTTTATTATATCTTTTCAAAATATTTTCCATTCACGTCAATACACCGCTGCATGCGATGGAACCACTGGGAAAAGCACTTTGCCCACTCGTCCTTAGGGGTCTCTTCAATGGCATCACGATACGCAGAGCCACCGCTTCTTCAGCATTCATAAACCGCTTTCCTTTAAGTTTTTCTTTAATTTTTGAAAACAAATAAAAATCACAAGGCGCGAGGTCGGGGCTATACGGCGGGTGACCCAGTAATTCAACGTTTGATGTCGCCAAATAGTCGATCGTTCGCTTGGCGGTGTGCGATGAGGCGTTGTCGTGGTGAAGGAGGATCCTACTGCGAGGTCGTTTCTCTCGAACTTTTTCCAAGACAAGTGGCAAACAATTGGTAGTGTACCATTCTGCAGAAACTGTTTTTTGATCCTCTAACACAATTGTTGCGAAATGACCTATCCTTCCAAAGAACGAGGCCACCATTTTTTCCCCGCACTTCGATCTCTCTTCACTTTAGTTGGCAACTCCTCGAAAGGAATCACCCACTGAGCTTGTCTTTTGGTTTCAAGATCATAACAGTAAATCCAGCTTTCGTCACCTGTTAGTATGTCGAACACAGCATTTGAGTCACCTCCGTTAAATCTTTCAATCATTTTACGGCACCAATCCACACGATGGAGTTTTTGAGCCTCAGTCAAATTATGAGGTATCCACCGGGCGCAAAGCTTCCTGGCCGCTAAATGTTCGTGTAGGATTTTGTGCACTTGACTCATACCGATGCCTAAGCTTGTCCGAATCTGCTGATATGTCACTCTTTTGTCAGTCTCTATCATACGCCGCACAACACAGATGTTATCTTCAGTCGTCGCCGTAGAAGGCCGTCCCTCACGTAAATCATCAGTGAGATTAGTGCGACCACGTTTAAACTCATTAAACCAGTTGTAAACAGTCGCACGAGATGGGGCTTCATCGTGAAAGGCCAATCATAGTCTATCATAACTTTCTTGTTGACTTAAATGACATCGAAAGTCATAAAAAATCATTGCACGAAAATTGTCTCGTGTTAAATTCATGTTGACGTGACACAGACAATTTTCAATTTGCCGCCAAATCGTAAAACAAATGACAAATGAATGAAGTATATACTCAGTAATATTGGCAAAGAGTTCTATTTTCAAATTATAGAATTATTTTTTATTATATTGTTTATAAGTGGCCAGTTCTAAGAACTTTCAGTTTGACCCTCGTATTGTCTATCCGTGTTGGTTTATGTGAACATACCTTCAGAAAATGAAAATGTTGAAAAAAAGAAAACTACGCTAAAACACTAATTGTTAAAAAACTTCAAAGTTAAAGTCTCCAACTAGGAACTACACTAATTGTTTATATTACACACTGCACAGTCCTAACAATAAAACTATTAAAATCAACATATTAAAAACAATCACACGTGACCTTAAAGTAAAGTCATTAAATTAAAACGTATCACGAAAACAAAATATTATTATTAAAAAGCACGCACTGTACTTGTCACCATCTCCAGGGTCAAGTGTACCTACACTGAACATCAATCGCAAAATTCGTAAATCAATAGGTACCTCCAAAAATAAACAAAAAACAGAAAACAATTAACTTACTATTATTAACTACTGAGCATGTTAGCTGCAATGTGAACTAGAACTTGTTGTCTCGATTTATAGTTTTATTCTTTGTTTCCATCTGCAATTCTTAAGAACCGCCAAATTTCAAAACGAACTGCTTCATGTCAATTCGTTTTATCTTTTGGACTCCGTCGACTAATCGATGAGTTGGAATGAAAGAAAGGAAATTTTAATGTGATTCGATCTCCTTCACTCTAATGAAGTAGTCTTTTGGCAGAGTGGTAAAGATAACGAACGAATATAAAAATTGAAAACTGGCAAAAATATATTATGCGTTCATAGTTTTAGTTTAGTTTGCAAAACTATCTTGTTAAGTCTAAGTGCTCGCTCTTGCGCGATTTGATTCGGATTGTCGAATCCGAATTGTTCCGAAACCACGTCATTTGCTTTATTACAGTGGTATTGTTTTTACGTTTTCTAAAATCAGTTTGTACATGTTGGAATATCGATACGATTTCTGACTGAAATAGGATTTCATTCGTTTCCATATATTGGTCTCATGCCTAGTGTAAACCACTAACGCTACCCACACAGACGCAGTTTCTTACCGATGTCAAGATGTTCAGGGCCAATCTTGAGTTCAAAATCTTTGGAGCAGTTACTGTTTTTGAGCAATCTTGATGCTGAAGAGTTTTTTGTTTAAAACGTAATATTCTAATAAATTGTTTTAATAACAAAATATATTTTTTTATCAAATAAATCAAAATACCTTTAATTTTCACCCTCACGAAATTAGTTTCTTCTAATTTTTGCTACCTTAGTTAAAAAAAAAGTAAATTATCGATTTAAGTAAATATCGATACTTTAAGAGTATAATTATTATATAGGAGTAGTATCGCTAATGATTTGAGTCAAGCAGTCTACTGATATTTTCGATACCTTGATGGTATCGGAACAACCATATCTACAACTAATAGGCGAGAAGGAGAGATCAATCGCCTTTGCAAAAATTGAACTTTAAATAGTTTTCTTGTACGGGTGTATAGTTTTGGTTTGTTTGGTAAACGCCTTGAACTGTGCTGATAAAACTAGCATGTGTGTTTTAAGAGTGATCAGAGCCATCTAGTTTCGTTGACTTAAAACTTGCAGCGTAGCGCCGCCGCCGCAACTGCAACCCTAGTTTGCACTATTATCTATTCTATGCTAGCGGCTAACCCTGCCATCCGAAAATATTATGTACTTTTTTAACCCCCGACCAAAAAAAGGGGTGTTATAAGTTTGACGTCGATGTCTGTCTGTCTGTCTATCTGTCTGTCTGTCTGTCTGTCTGTCTGTCTGTCTGTCTGTCTGTCTGTCTGTCTGTCTGTCTGTCTGTCTGTGTGTGTGTCTGTCTGTGGCATCATAGAGCTCAAACGGATGGGCCAATTTCAATGCGGTATTTTTTATTTGAAAGTTAATATCCGTGCGGATGTTCTTAGCTATGTTTGGTTAATATCGATTCAAGATGGCCGCCTCCACAAAATGGCGGACAAAATATTTCTTAACAACCTACCTCAATATGGGTATCAAATGAAAGGGCTTGACTAGTAGAGTACTATACGCTATAACAAATTTCAAATCCAAGATGGCCGCCACCACAAAATGGCGAATTATATAATATTTTTCACTACTACCTCAATATGGGTATCAAACGAAAGGGCTTGATTAGTAGAATACTTTTCACTATGACAAATTTTAACTCCAAGATGGCCGCTACCACAAAATGGCGAATAACATTTCTTTTTTCACAATTCCCTTAATATGGGTATCAAATAAAAGGGCTTGACTATAGTCTGTTCCACGGAGAGGTGTAGAAAATGTAAACAAACCAATGTCACTATCAATATGACAGACCAGCATTTCTCAACCTTTGTTTTAGAAGATAGTTCGTTGTAAGCCCTTTTAGATTTTCGTCACATAACAAGGTTAAATATATTCCAATAAGTCCGTTTCCAACCTTTTGTCTTATTTCTATTATTTTATAAATATGCGTTTATTAAATATGTGGTGCGCATAAGTTTAAAACATTAATGCAAAAATAACTTGGGTGGTTGGTTCATGGAACACAATAGTAACATATAAACAGTTTTTATTAATATTAATTATTAAGTAAAGCTTTGTTTTGTTATGTGGCACTTAAATTCCTTTTTCATTACGTAGGTATGTGAAATAAATGACTGACTTTTTAGTAAACTTAAATTTAATGAGCTATATATTTATGTATATATGAGACGATCTTCTTAGCATTCTATGGATTCACCGTGCGGGTGCCGGGTCCATCGTGTGGCAGAGAGAGAAATCCCGAGTAGATCCCGAGACTTGTGACTCGGGCGTAGGTTTAAGGCGCCCCTTTCTGACGTACATCAATACTTACCTTCACTACTCGTTTTTCTCTCCCTGCCCAGCCAAATCTGATATGAGCCTACTAGCGCAGCTTTAGGCACTCGTATATATATCCACATTCAGATCCGTATCCGTAGATGTACTTTTTTCACAATCCAGCACTTCACTAGTGTAGTTCTTACTACCTGTGTAGCTGCCATTGCTATTATTTTGTCTTAATAAAAAGTGGTGTACAAGTGGTGTGTGTATAAGTGGTAACCTATATACTATAATTCATAATTCCTTGCTATAATTTAATCTAAAAAAAATCTTAAAATATTGATCTACGTTTTATATTTGAACCAAACAAAAACAATCCAGTCTGAGTATATAGCTAACGTGGCCCTTATACTTGATTCCGTAACAAACAAATAAGGTAAGTAAAATGACAAAACAAATGGTGGCACACAAAAGATTTTGGTGGCACAATTCCTACCTATTCTGAGAAGATTCAAATAGTTTTAATATTAAGTACCCCATTGAATACATTTTTAATAAGAGTGGTAGGTGAAATTCATTGAAAAATGCAATTAATTTCTACTGTTAGATGCTGTTGCAATTAATTTTAAAACGTATCGAATACTGAGTAGTGTTTTCATCTATCCTAATATAAGATTATTACATCCAAACAAATTTCTTAATAAGCGTTCTGTTTATACATTAAGTTGTTTTTACATTTATTATTTTAACATTATTGAATAAATTTATGATATAAATCAGTCTGACTTGGCTGGTTTTAATATCATAATATTGAACTTGTCTTTCACTTCACATTTGTGTTATGGTGGGATTGGCAGTTTGAGAAACACAGATCAAATTGCCACTGTTTAAAAGCGTATCTACCACGTTCTACTATTACTATTCATAACTTTCAGGATAAGTTAATAAATAATTATTTGATCAATACAAATCCAAGTATGTTGTATTTAAGATCACAGTTAAGTCGAATCATATTTGTGAAAAATATTTTAAGACAGTTTTAGAAAAAATACTAAGGTTAAACGATTTTTATGTTATGGTAACACCTTTGTTTACATTTTCTACACCTCTCCGTGGAACGGACTATAGTAGAATGTTGTACAGATAACAAATCTAAGGTAGTCGGGGGTTAATCAAAATTTTCAATTTTGTTCTTGTAAGTGAAACAAGCCCAGGGTGGTACCATGATAAGGAAACCAGGATCTGATGATGGGATCCTAGAGAAATTGAGGATAACTTTCGAAAATTGTAAAGATGACTAGTGCGTTAGTTAAGTTTTTCCTTGAAGCAGTATAATTTAAAGATGCTCTGGAGTTGATCTGATGAGGGAGCCGAAAGACGGTCGAGGGAACTCCTCGACGGTACATAGTAGTTACCTTGTGTTTGGGCTCGATGAATTTGTATTGATGAGAACTTTTTACATAGATGGGTTGTGATTGTTATTAGTGGTCTGATGATGAAGACAAAGGACAGTCAAGGGAATTTCTTAACGGCTTATAGGAACTACCCAGTGTTTGGGCTGGAGAGGTCTATATCCAGCAGTGGACTAAGATAGGCTGATGATGATGATGCTGGATAATGATAAAAACTTTGCACCCATATGGGGTTTGAGTGCCATTACAGGTCTGTGTACACTGACCATCGTGGATTTGAATGTTATCATAGTGAATATTATTCTACTCGTCAAGTTTTTCTTTTAGTACCATTATTGAGGGAGTTTAGAAAAAAACACATAATTTATCACTTTGTGTGTGATGGAGCCATCTTGGATTTCAAACGTATCACATTGTGAAGTATTGTACTAGTCAAGCCTGTTCCTTTGTATGCCCGTGCCTGTACCCGCAAAGAGACAAAGTGAAAACGAGTCAGAGAGAAAATATACAGAGAGGCTGGGAGACAGAGAAACGGAGGGTCAGGGAGACGAGATAGAGGGACATGGAGACACATAGAAACACAGAGACAAGAAGACAGCGTAACTGAGGCTCGGACCCAGACCGAGATACGGCGATACCCGCTTGGTACACCGGCGTGTAATATATTACCCAAAAACTTGGTTGATGACGACAACAAACAAACTTATATTTGCGTTTTGGGTTTTTGGCGGGAAAATTTTTTCGTGTTTTTATTTGGGTAGGTATACCATATAAATTTGTGTTTAATGGCGTCTACTTGTACCGGTCTTTATTTTGATATAACCCACATTAAAATAAAAGTTCATTTACATAGAAAAATCGTAAAATTAAAAAAAAAAAAAAAAATCAAAATTTTTGGCGGGAAAATGGTCCCGAAGTACTGAAAAAATTAAAAAATATATAATTTGTGCATTCGAATACAGTTTTTTTAGTGTTTCGAGTTTGTTATTTCGTATACAACACATTTAACCCATAAAACCACTGTCTCCCTTATAAATTATTAAAGTTATAGTTGTTAGACTACTTGAGAAATCGCAAAATTTTTTACTCAAGTGACAAAAATGTTAGTTTACATTTTAAGTACATTAATTATAAATAAACTATTTTCGTACAAAAAATTAAACCGACTTCAAAACCACAAATAGGCACTCAAAAGCGAAAAATAAACTAAAATCATTATTATAAGCGCTACTCACTCGTCTATTTGAAGTCGGTGCCAGCCAAATCTAACAGGTATAGGATAGTACTACTTACCTGTGCCTACATAGCATCAATCTACTAACTTTTTGACCTGACTGGCACCGACTTCAAATAGATGAGTGAGTAGCGCTTATAATACGAGGGTCAAACTGAAAGTTCTTAGAAAATCAAAAACTGATTACATTAGCCAGTTATTAGTTTTATTATATCTTTTCAAAATATTGTCCATTCACGTCAATACACCGCTGCATGCGATGGAACCACTGGGAAAAGCACTTTTTGCCACTCGTCCTTAGGGGTCTCTTCAATGGCATCGCGATACGCAGCCACCGCTTCTTCAGCATTCATAAACCGCTTTCCTTTAAGTTTTTCTTTAGTTTTTGAAAATAAATAAAAATCACAAGGCGCGAGGTCGGGGCTATACGGCGGGTGACCCAGTAATTCAACGTTTGATGTCGCCAAATAGTCGATCGTTCGCTTAGCGGTGTGCGATGAGGCGTTGTCGTGGTGAAGGAGGATCCTACTGCGAGGTCGTTTCTCTCGAACTTTTCCAAGACAAGTGGCAAACAATTGGTAGTGTACCATTGAACGTGCGGAACATAGATCCTGAGGTTCAGAAAACAAATATCAAACGCCAAAGCAAATACAAACTCCAGTCAGTACGAAACGGACTTCCGTCTCGTACAGGAGTCCCGTGTTATTTTAAGTTTTGTTGAAGATTATGCCGTCTTGTGTCTTCAAACATTGCGAACATTATTCCCAAAAATAAGAAAAGGAAAGAGGAATATCATTTCATAGGAAAGTTTGAATATTTTTACTGCTATTTATATAATTTAAGCGATTTCATTTCGATTGATGAATAGAAACACAACACCTCAACGAAAATTGGTTAGTGTTGCTATACTAAATTGAAATTATTTTCCCTAAAGTGAAGGTAATATATAGATTATGATTTTTTTAAAGATACTTGTAGACCAAATTATTTATGTAGATTGTATTATTCTATTTTAAACCCTATTTTTATAATAGTAATTTTTTAATTTAATGTGAATCAATGCACAAATGCGCCTAGCACAAATCCACGTCATTACTAGTGTTTATAAAAATACTAATAGTGTTGATGAAAACTATAGTTATGAAGCAAGCTTTAAATACTTGTAACTTGTAAGTAGGTATAGCGGAGCTTTAAAAAGTAGGCGAGGTCTTTTGAGAGATCTAATCGTTTCAATTAACCTCATGTTATCTGGTCGAGTCAGTAGTGACATTGTCGAAGTTTTATACGGTGCTAATTTGTACGTACATACGTACCCAAAAAAGATGTTGGGATCAGGCCAATCGCTGTTGGCACCACAAATACTGGCCTTGCTGCCAAGGTGGGTTGTAGGTATAAAACGTTGCTCTTTCGAGCCTGTCCCAACAAACTTGATTTTGGTTCTCTGGGTGGACGTGAGGCTGCTATTCATCCTGTCCTGACTTTTTTGTCCAAAATTGGGGAGAGGGCTGTTAAAGGTGGACGTCGAAAAGGCCTTTAATTTGGTAGATGGCGGAGCCCCGTTGTCCGAAGTGAAGAATAAAATGTGAAGATAAATTGTAGAGGTCAAGAGACCTCTACAATTTTCTTTGGCAATGTTATGGCGGATCCACAAAATTATCAAAACAATCCTATGCTATCTTCTGTTGGCTATCAACTTGGTGAACCTTCGGTCATGCGACCTTCGCCCTGGCCATTCACTCTATCATTTAACGTCTCCAGTCCAATTTAAACGTTTGGTACTTGGACGACAGAACTTTGGGTGGCGATGTGAATAATGTTCAACTGACTAAGAATTAAGAACTAAGAGTTTTGGTAAACTAAAACTCTTAAACGGTTTTCGTTGGTTTGTATCAACATTTTTGAAAAGGTGAACTTTTCGTTTGCGACACGCGTCCAGACAAAGATTGGATGGTAAACAAATTGAATGATCTGGCCCCTCAACACCAAATCAATTGACAAAAATTATCTGCATCTCCTGTGTTCACCGATATTAAATGAGTAGTTGCCACCTTTTGTAAAGCATAATATTCAAAATTTTACAAGAAGCTCCGATATAATACTCAAAATAAACACACACATGACTTTTATTATTATGCGGCGATGTCTTTTTATTCCAAATTTTGTACGAATATTCGAATTTTTAGTTGCATGCAAAATCAAAATTATTAACTTCATAGGATGAAAACAGTAATAACAATGAATCCTTGCATAATCGGTGTAATAATAAATTTTTAACATTATAATATATGTGTTTATTATACGCGAAGATTTCCGAAGCTAAGACAACAATAGTGAGATTTTTTTCTTCAGACTGGGAACATTACACGCACACCAACGTGAGAAATTTGACAACGTCGGTGAGAGCTGTCACGCATACATAACTAATTACTGGCCTCACAGTATAATTCACGAAGGTTTCATCTGTTTAGAAATCTGTGACGCCGCACAACACAGATGTTATCTTCAGTCGTCGCCGTAGAAGGCCGTCCCTAACGTAAATCATCAGTGAGATTAGTGCGACCACGTTTAAACTCATTAAACCAGTTGTAAACAGTCGCACGAGATGGGGCTTCATCGTGAAAGGCCAATCGTAGTCTATCATAACTTTCTTGTTGACTTAAATGACATCGAAAGTCATAAAAAATCATTGCACGAAAATTTTCTCGTGTTAAATTCATGTTGACGTGACACAGACAATTTTCAATTTGCCGCCAAATCGTAAAACAAATGACAAATGAATGAAGTATATACTCAGTAATATTGGCAAAGAGTTCTATTTTCAAATTACATATAGAATTATTTTTTTATTATATTGTTTATAAGTGGCCAGTTCTAAGAACTTTCAGTTTGACCCTCATTGTTGTTTCTGACGTGACAACGTCTACTAAATCGATGAACGCTGGCTGCGTGCACGAAAATTGAAGACTTATTATCCCTTTACGTTCGTTGTCCCGTTACGTTACGATAAATTATTCTTGCATTTCAAAAATCTGATAACTAGTAAAATTTCTTTTTTATTTTAAGGATAATTTTTGTGCATTGGTTCTTAGCTATGTTTGGTTAATATCGATTCAAGATGGCCGCCTCCACAAAATGGCGGACTAAATATTTCTTCATAATCTACCTCAATATGGGTATCAAATTTAATGAAAAAGCTTGACCAGTAGAATACTATGCACTATGACAAATTTCAAATCCAAGATGGCCGCCACCACAAAATGGCGAAATACATTTAATTTTTCACTACTCCCTCAATATGGGTATCAAATGAAAGGACTTGACTAGTAAAATACTATGCACAATGACAAATTTCAAATCCAAGATGGCCGCCACCACAAAATGGCGAAATACATTTCTTTTTCCCCTACTTCCTCAATATGGGTATCAAATAAAAAGACTTGACGAGTAAAATACTATGCACAATGACAATTTCAAATCCAAGATGGCCGCCACCACAAAATGGTGAGATACCTACATTTCTTTTTTCACTACCTCCTCAATACGGGTAACAAATGAAAGAGCTTGACTAATAAAATACTATGCACTATGACAAATTTCAAATCCAAGATGGCCGCCACCACAAAATGGCGACTGTCATTATTTTTTACTACCACCTCAATATGGGTAATAAATGAAAGGGCTTGACTAGTGGAATACTATGCACTGTCACAAATTTCAAATCCAAGATGGCCGCCACTACAAAATTGCGAATGTCATTATTTTTTACTACTGCCTCAATATGGGTAACAAATGAAAGGACTTGACTAATACAATACTATGCACTATGACAAATTTTAAATCCAAGAATGCCGCCACCACAAAATGGCGACTGACATTATTTTTCACTACTTTTCAATATGGATATCAAATGAAAGGGCTTGACGAGTAAAAACTACGCACTATGACAAATTTCAAATCCAAGATGGCCGCCACCACAAAATGGCGAATGTCAATATTTTTTACTACGACCTCAATATGGATAACAAATGCGCCACCACAAAATAATTTTGTGGTGGCGGCCATCTTGGATTTGATATTTGTGACAGTGCATAGTATTCTACTAGTCAAGCCATTTCATTTTTTTGTTACCCATATTGAGGTGGTAGTAAAAAATAATGACATTCGCAATTTGGGGTGGCGGCCATCTTGGATTTGAAATTTGTGACAGTGCATAGTATTTTACTAGTCAAGCCCTTTCATTTTTTACCCATATTGAGGTGGTAGTAAAAAATAATAACAGTCGCCATTTTGTGGTGGCGGCCATCTTGGATTTGAAATTTGTGACAGTTCATAGTATTCTACTAGTCAAGCCCTTTCATTTGTTACCCATATTGAGGTGGTAGTAAAAAATAATGACAGTCGCCATTTTGTGGTGGCGGCCATCTTGGATTTGAAATTTGTCATAGTGCATGGTCAAGCCCTTTAAATTGATACCTTTATTTAGGTAGTAGTAAACATTAATGATGATTAATTAATATTGGATGTTCGTTGCTCAAACACGTCGGAACAGTCATTGGTCATGGCCATTGCTCATGGTCATTGGTCGTAGTCATTGGTCATATCCGTTCCTCATGATCATTGTAATTGGTCATGGTCATTGGTCATGGTATAGAGGTAGTAGTGAAAAATAATGACATTCGCAATTTTGTGGTGGCGGCCATCTTGGATTTGAAATTTGTGATTGTGCATAGTATTCTACTAGTCAAGCCCTTTCATTTGTTACCCATATTGAGGTGGTAGTAAAAAATAATGACAGTCGCCATTTTGTGGTGGCGGCCATCTTGGATTTTAAATTTGTCATAGTGCGTAGTCAAGCCCATTAATGATGATTAATTAATATTGGAAGTTCGTTGCTCAAACACGTCGGAACAGTCATTGGTCATGGCCATTGCTCATGGTCATTGGTCGTAGTCATTGGTCATATCTGTCCCTCATGGTCATTGTAATTGGTCATGGTCATGGTATAGAGGTAGTAGTGAAAAATAATGACATTCGCTATTTTGTGGTGGCGGCCATCTTGGATTTCAAATCTATCATAGTGCGTCGTATTCTACTAGTCAAGCCCTTTCATTTGTTACCCATATTGAGGTGGTAGTAAAAAATAATGACAGTCGCCATTTTGTGGTGGCGGCCATCTTGGATTTGAAATTTGTCATAGTGCATAGTCAAGCCCTTTAAATTGATACCTATATTGAGGTAGTAATAAAAATTAATGATGATAAATTAATATTGGAAGTTCGTTGCTCAAACACGTCGGAACCGTCATTGGTCATGGCCATTGCTCATGGTCATTGGACGTAGTCATTGGGCATATCCGTTCCTCATGGTCATTGTAAATGGTCATGGTCATGGTCATTGGTCATGGTATAGAGGTAGTAGTGAAAAATAATGACATTCGCAATTTTGTGGTGGCGGCCATCATGTATTTGAAATTTGTGACAGTGCATAGTATTCTACTAGTCAAGCCATTTCATTTTTTTGTTACCCATATTGAGGTGGTAGTAAAAAATAATGACATTCGCAATTTTGGGTGGCGGCCATCTTGGATTTGAAATTTGTGACAGTGCAAGTATTCTACTAGTCAAGCCCTTTCATTTGTTACCCATATTGAGGTGGTAGTAAAAAATAATGACAGTCGCCATTTTGTGGTGGCGGCCATCTTGGATTTGAAATTTGTGACAGTTCATAGTATTCTACTAGTCAAGCCCTTTCATTTGTTACCCATATTGTGGTGGTAGTAAAAAATAATTTCAGTCGCCATTTTGTGGTGGCGGCCATCTTGGATTTGAAATTTGTCATAGTGCATAGTCAAGCCCTTTAAATTGATACCTTCATTTAGGTAGTAGTAAACATTAATGATGATTAATTAATATTAAAAGTTCATTGCTCAAACACGTCGGAACAGTCATTTGTCATGGCCATTGCTCATGGTCATTGGTCGTAGTCATTGGTCATATCCGTTCCTCATGGTCATTGTAATTGGTCATGGTCATGGTCATTGGTCATGGTATAGAGGTAGTAGTGAAAAATAATGACATTCGCAATTTTGTGGTGGCGGCCATCTTGGATTTGAAATTTGTGACAGTGCATAGTATTCTACTAGTCAATTTGTTATTCATATTGAGGTGGTAGAAAAATTAATGACATTCGCCATTTTGTGGTGGCGGCCATCTTGGATTTGAAATTTGTCAAAGTGCATAGTATTCTACTAGTCAAGCCCTTTCATTTGTTACCCATACTCAGGTGGTAGTAAAAAATAATGACATGCGCGATTTTGTGGTGGCGGCCATCTTGGATTTGAAATTTGTGACAGTGCATAGTATTCTACTAGTCAAGCCCTTTCATTTGTTACCCATATTGAGGTGGTAGTAAAAAATAATGACAGTCGCCATTTTGTGGTGGCGGCCATCTTGGATTTGAAATTTGTCATAATGCATAGTCAAGCCTTTTAAATTGATACCTATATTGAGGTAGTAGTAAAAATTAATGATGATTAATTAATATTGGAAGTTCGTTGCTCAAACACGTCGGAATGGTCATTGGTCATGGCCATTGCTCATGGTCATTGGTCGTGGTCATTGGTCATATCCGTTCCTCATGGTCATTGTAATTGGTCATGGTCATAGTCATTGGTCATGGTTTTTTTTTTTTTTTTTTATTTAAATTATCCACTCCACAGACTCCGGGGTCCGTGATCTTTGTCATTACAATAATCTTTTTTTTTTTTACATTTCTTGGATAAGGAGAAGAGGAAAATAGAAGGATTTGGGTACATTTAAAATCTAATTCTAGTGCTCGTCTGTAGAGCCGATCACTACCAGTTGGGATTCCGCTAGTAATCGACTCGACATCGAGTGTTTGCCTAATTGCCTTTTGCCATTTGCCTAAGCTGCCTCCTCCCGGCCCAGAGCCTCCACAAAGGCCGCATTTCTGTCCCTGATGGCCATCTGTAGGTTGAAATCGCGGATGGTCTTCGATGATGCAGCCACGCTCGCCGCACGAACCGACCGATGGCGTCGTCGGTGTCGTCAGCGTAGTATGTGAAGGTCCCCGTGTGCCGTGAGATTGCAACTACCGCATGGGGCACGCTCTCGTGCAGCTTCATGTTTGCTTTGGTTTTGATTACGATTACCGACTCGTATGTTAGTCCCTGAGCTTCATGGATGGTAAGGATGCGTGACCCGGTGCCTGACCCATAACCCTGGTTTGTCAGGGTCTCCTTCTCCTCTTGAGTGTGAACTAAGAAGAGGTGTTTGGTTGGGTGTTGGGTATTTGCGCTCCCTTATATCTTCTCTGCTCTAGGGACTTTATACGGGACGCTGAGGAGTACATACCGGAGTATATTTCCCTCAGTGCATATGCGACGTCCATTGGGTTTCGATGTGTGCAGAGCAACTCCTGGCTGATCTTTGTTACCAGGTTCGGGCGATGATACCTCATTTCGAAGAGATTTTCCCTGTCGATATAAGGCAACTGATTGACGTCTCCAATGAGGACAATTTCGCCAACACCAGACAGCCTTGAAGCCATCACAATGGCTCCAAAATGGTTCATGAGAGCTTCGTCCACCATGAGGCGGCTGAAACTTTCTCTACCGAAACCATTTACCAGAGCAGAAGCCATGGTTCGCACTCTGGTTTTGACCAGGTTTCCGATTCGGTGCGATAGCTTTTCTCTTAGATCTTT
Organism: Ectropis grisescens; assembly: GCA_017562165.1. NCBI lineage: Eukaryota > Metazoa > Arthropoda > Insecta > Lepidoptera > Geometridae > Ectropis > Ectropis grisescens. The sequence continues at coordinate 4,726,420 of CM029771.1, read as the reverse complement.
GCTGCCTCAGTTGTTGTAGTAATGATGGCGTCCTTGTCCACGTCGAAGTGTCTAATCACCCATGTTGTTTTCCACATCCTGGAACTCCGTTGACCCACTGTATTCTCGGTACCTCCCAATTTTCCCAATCTGCTTTGACGTTTCCGTTCCCTTCGATGGTCTTGGCCATCTCTAGGATCTTATCGTCCAGCATAATCTTGGTGCATCGGGCAGTAACTACAATTGGGTCGTTTGGTGGTGTCGCATAAACAGGCACTCCCGCGCGCTCTGTCTCTCTCTCGTTCAGTGTCACGAAGCCATTTTCAGCACTGTAAGCTGCCATATACTGTCCTGTCATGGTTCCCTTGATGACCCGGGAAGTGACATTATTGTAAATGGCTGCTTCGGCCTCCTCGAGTTTCATTGGTCATGGTATAGAGGTAGTAGTGAAAAAATATAAAATTAAAATTTTGTGGTCGCACTATAATTATTTTAGTTTATGTCATAAACGCGCGAAATATTACGTAACCGACTCCCACGCTAACTGACGCAGATCCTCCCCCGACGGCCGCTCGCGGCATACTAAATTGAATTGCGCAGCGTAATTTATTGTAATTTAGACTGCTGGTAATTTATATTTTTTGAAAAATTGACAATTATGATTTGAAAAGTAACTATAGAATTGGATTTTACAAAGAACAAAGTATTATCATGTCTAATTTTTATTTTGCAATTATTGTGTATTTCACACAGAGGCAACGCTAAAACTGCAATATAAAACTTAAAATTGGCTCATGATTTTGTTTTTTTACTAATAAATGGGACCAAAATTCAGATATACATGTCTGAATTAATAAAATATGTGTATGATGTATGTAACATGTCTGAATTCATAAAATATGTGTATGATGTTCCCCATATTTTTTTAAGTATAAATTTTGAGTATCACTTGTAGTTTTAAAAGTCTGAAACTGACACGGCGGCGACTTTTCGGCGAAATGGTCATGGGGAGATCGTTCCTTACGACCAAAGGAATTATTATTAGGAAAATTGAAACAAGGAAACGTCAACAAGAAAGATCGGCCTATTTTTTGAACGTAATTATCTGTTTCTAGATAATACTAAAGATGGAAAATTCGGAACACAAACTTTTTGAATTTCGTGCGACGACGTGAGAGGGCTCTTAACCGATTTCGAAAAGATTTATATGGGACCATTCGGGAAGCATACCCATCTGAACACAAAAAGAAATTTTAAAATCGGTTCAGAGGTTCTCGAGAAATCAGGTAAAATACATTAAAAAAAAAGGGGTCGAATTGATAACCTCCTCCTTTTTTTGGAAGTCGGTTAATAAATGATACCGCTAGAAGCGTCTTGAAACGCTCTTGAGAGTAAATGGCTCAAACGGGTAAAAGTAAGGCGGCACTTCATATGCCGAAACATAAACACCGCACTTATGTAACCTGACACCCGTTTTCCCGCCAAATTTGTAAAACGCGAAAAACGGCCAGTGTATCAAGCGGATACACAGACACGTCAAGTTTGAAGTGTCTATGCCTCTAATAACCCCCGTTTTTGCATCAAAGTTCAAAAATAATACCAAAGTAACATTAAAATCTGACATAGGACAACCACGTTATGACGATGCGTCAATTTAAGACTGCGTTAAAGTATCCTAATTGCGTAGTTTCTTTCGTCCGTCGTGTAGGCCATTCAACCTATTAAATATTTAGTTTCTCCTTATTCAAAAAGTGTTCTTGTTACATCTAGGTACCCATCACTTAAAATCGTAAAATAATATAATTTTAACAAAAAATAACCGACTTCAAACAGAAAACTGAAAAGTAAAAAATAAATTTATTTGGCACAAAGAGATACGTATTTTGTGATTGAATAAACATTTTACAATTCTGAAGTCGATGCCAAGTAAATGTTACAGCAGTTACGGCAATTACGGTTTTAGAAAAATACTAGCTGAACCCGCTACTTCGTTCGCGTAAGCAGATGTTACTAACTTATACATTAGTTGGAAGTATCGTACGTCAAATATTTGGATAAGTAGTCATTGAAAACCTTTTGAGTTTGAGTGAATTTGTTTTTCCACACAAAAATATATTTAATTATATCATCTTCATTTTTCTTTTTTTAAACAATATCAAACATACTTAGTAATGTTTCATAGTATCAAACATAGCCGCAAGTGTTAAGTTTGTAGGATTTTTATAGGATACATTATGAAAAGTCTGAAGCGAATGTTCATGATCTGATACCTACTTATCTCTTTTTATCCGCAAACTGTTTTCTAGCTGTTACCCGCGAATTCGCCCGCGTAAAATTTTGAACGAAGCCTGTGTGGAATAAAAATGATTAAGATTTTGAGTTTTAATGATATTCAAGCAAGTTGAACCCGTAAATCTAAACCAAGTCTTAGTGAAATGTTAATGTATGAATTTAATTGTAGGTAACACAGAAAAAAATCCAAGAACGAAAGAATCCAAATTCGGCATCATAATCCTTTTAGCAGCAAAAACTTATTAGTACAAATTAAAAAAAAAAAATTAGTAGAATACCAGTAACTTCACCTAGTGATGAAAGAAAAAATACATACCACAATAGCAAAACATCGATTTAAATGGGGCTTTAGTGCTTTTAGATTTAAACTGGCATTAGCGCCATCTAATGAGAATATTATGTTGCTTGCTATTTTGATTGTGAACGCAAATCACCTATGTTATCTACGCCAAAACGGGTGCATCAATTTTTCATTTTAGGCTTTTACCTTACCATCACATCAAGTTCCTTACGAAAATATATGCTTATATTAATATGGAGTTAAATCAAAATATAGACTTATTAGCCCATGTGAAATTTTAGACTCTAAACTATATGTGTTTCGTATGTCAACCATATGGGTTAACATACGAAACACATATAGTTGTGCCGTTTTGACGTGATAGTTAATATTTGTTTCCTTAGGGCCCATGCTTCTTTTCAGGTTGATAGGTAATACATAAATGTGGTATTTCAGACTATACGTTATCTCTGTTTCAATTTTCTACCAAATTTGCTTAGTCTTTCCGACGTCACAGTAACCTTATAAGTAACCGATTTGCTATTTCTGAGTTCAAACTACGTCTGTTTCGAATTCCTTCAAAATATGTTCAGCCGGTCCAACGTTGTCCTGTAATTATTATGAATGTCACTGTTTGGATGTTTCAGATGTTTGTTACTTAATCATGGCGGAACGTATCAAGTGATCGGGTTGAAATTTGAAATAGAATTACATTATAGTCTGGCAGAACACATAGGCTAAACATTGCCTATGTATAAGTACCCTATGTATTACTTAAGCTAAACTAAGAATGTGTCTTTAATTTTAACTCGATACATTCAGCCGTTCCAACGTAATTGAGCAGCAAAAATTGAAACATTGACATAATTATATAATATTAGGAAAGCATAGGATTTAACAACAATTTAGAAAAAATAAAACGGGTCAAATGCAAATGGTACTCGCGCGAAGGGTTCTGAACCATTAGCAAATAAACGGATTTTATTGTATGGGAGCCCCCTGAATAATTTATTTTATTTTAATTAATTACTTTTAAAGAGAACATAAAACTAAATATTATGTCAATAGTTAAAGGGTCTACCTGTGACAGGTACGTTATTATTAGTATCGAGCAAGAAACGGTAAAAAGCATGTTTGTTGTATGGGTGCACCTCTTAAATATTTATTTCATTTTTAGTATTTATTGTTAAAGCGGCAATAGAAATACATCATCTGCGAAAATTTCAACTGTCTAGCTATCACCGTTCTTGAGATACAGCCTGGTGACAGTCGGACGGACGGACGGATAGCGAAGTCTCAGTAATAGGGTCCCGTTTTACCCTTTGTGTACAGAACCCTAACAACGGTCTGCTTCGGTCACCGAAGCTTGTTGAACACTACCTTTAAATTTTAAACAGTGTTTGGATTGAAATAATTCGTTTTCTAATAAGTTACGGCTGGTCTAGTAAGTTACAGCTGACCTAGTCGGGAGAACGGCGACTGTCGATCCGGAGACCCAGGGTTCAAACCCACGCGTACCACTATCTTTTCAGAGTCATGTTCGTGATGCCGGTAATTAAAACGGTGAAGAAAACACTGTGAGGAAACCGAAATCTACCTATAATCTAAGTTCTAAGTCATATGTCATCCACCAACCGACACTGGGCCAGCGTGGTGGATTATAACCTGTCTCTCTCCTTGCGAGAGAAGGCCCCGACGCCCAGCAGTGGGAACATTTAATGGGTTGTTTTGGCTGCTACTTATTATGCTGATATGTTTTCTCCAAAATAACAAAAATGTACTTCAGTGATAGGTAATTTAATTCTGTCATTCGACTAAATTTTATAAGAAGCTATGACTATGTCGTAACAGATAGATCTAATTTTATTTTAGCTGATTTTAGCTTTTGTTGATATTTGAAAACTACCTCCCTGTTTTCGATATCTAAGATCACCTCTGAAGTATTTTCTACCAAACAAAAAGGAATTATCAAAATCAACTAACAATTAGCGGAGTTATCGTGTAAAATAAAACCAAATAAAAAACATGCAACCCGATTGAAAACATCCTCCTTGTTTGAAGTCGATTAAAACCGAATGATGTTTGTTTTCCACACAAACTATATCTTTGACAATTATTTTGTCATCCAAGACGACGCGACGCGATCACGTGGGCACTTTCTAGAATCTAGATATTCTGTGGATAGTCTGATACACAGAATACTTAGAAGTTAGTATGTACCGAACGCGCCGCGCGTGTCGTTATTATTTAATGTTTGTGTAATTTCCGAACCACCAAACCGATACTATTCAAATTTTGACGGGACAATATAAAAATATGTTCTTTCTAACAAAAAATAATTAATGAAATTAAACAACGCAAACATAAGTTACAACCAAATACACATTCTGACTTTCACCCCTCCCGCAAGAAAACCGATCAGAATTTGGGGATCAAAAGTAGCCTACAGCAATGTCCTTAGTATAAACTAAAATCATGCCAAGTTTCAGCTGAATTGAATCAGTAGTTTCGGCGTGATGCGTGATCCCTATACAGAAAGACAGACAGACAGACAGACAGACAGACAGACAGACAGACATGAAAGAAAAAAAATGCAGTTTCGCCATCAGTATCGACTATGGAGTGCCCCAAAAAAATTTTTTTCAAAATATCTTCAATGTACAGAATTCGACCCGTTACAGTTTTATTATAAGTATAGATGTGAATAGTTACCGAATCAAATCAAATTACTACTTAGACTATGTATGTATGTATATATTAAGCATTGGCTTACAAGCTGTTAGTCAATGAACACAAATAAAAAAAATCTGAAAATCACTTGCTCACATATTTTATAATACCTAACTTTTTACATATATAACGAATGTTCTCAATATACAAATGTCGAAAAAGAACAATAATTACCCACTTATAATTAGCTTCAGCTCTAATTGTTTTACTTCGCACCGACTTCAGAATTGTAAAATGTTTATTCAATCATTTGTGTTAAAATAAATCAAAATACGAGTACGTATCTCTTTGTGCCAAATTAATTCATTTTTTACTTTTTAGTTTTCTGTTTGAAGTCGGTTCTTTTTTTGTCAAAGTCAAAGTTCTTTATTGATAAATGTACAATTTACACGTCAATTTTATAAAAAAAAACAAAATAACAGTATACAAAGAGTATCCATTTTTAAAGTTTAAATTGAACTTTATATTGTACGATAAAGGTATCGTACAAATAAGTGTCAAAACTTAAAATATATGTACTTATTACAATTGTAATGTGCAATGTCAATTTTTTACAACTTTATTGTGAGTTTGCCATCACTGTATAAAAACTCGCTGTAACTATAAAAAGTTTGATCGATAAGCCAGCTTTTTAATCGGTTTTTGAAACTACCCGAACTCGGTGCTAATTTAACTATTTTAGGAAGAGTGTTACCGGTCCCATAATGTGAGTCAGTTTTTCCGATCTCGCGAGAGAGTGAGGTATAGTATCCAGCTTGTCAGCGTTACGTATATTGCGCGAATGTCTCTCTTCTCGTGTGTCGTATGAGTCTAAGTTGTTTCTGACATACACAGCTACTTGGTAGATCAAGATTGCAGGCAACGTAAGTATGCCAAGCTCTTTGAAATATGGTCTGACGGATGTGCATTGCGACACGCCCACGATGGCGCGTATGGCACGTTTTTGGGCGAGGAAAGCACGCTCCCAGTCGGCAGCGCGTGCGTATAGTTCGGCTCCGTACTGTAACCGGGAATGCACCGTGGCGAAGTAACACGAACGAGATACATCTGCAGACACCACTCGGGACACCCGTCTTAGTGCAAAGCACGCACTGCTTACTTTAGCACACATCTTGTCGATGTGGTGTTCCCATGTCATGCAGCGGTCAATCTCGAATCTGTTTAAATTATCAGCTCAAAGAATCAATGGAATAGAAAGAATCAATAAATGACTCGCGCGCGTGTGCTCGTTGGTGTGTATAGTGTGCCGAATTTCAGTTTTGACAAAGAAATATTTTTCTAAAGTTATTTTTCCAAAACTAAAATTCTAATCATGTATATCTTTTCAAACCTGAAATTCTACATTATACATGCATCTGTTACAAATTAAAAAAAAATGAAAATAAATTAGTCTGACACCCAAATCCAAAAATGTTAAACATGTTTAACGCCTACCCTAAAAAAAGTTCAATCCAATTAATAAACTGGGTCCATTACTGTCAATACAGACAGTGAGCATACGGCTATGAGTCAAACAGTATTAGCATTGTAGCCCATGTAGGAGGCCGACGGCCTTGCGACGCTGTCCTCCTGCAAACTTACCCAGTGCCTGGGAAACTTATTACCAAGGCAACTTATACCTTATGCCAAATACCATAAAAGCTGCAAAATACTCAGTAACACGCAAATCTGGCTGACTTGCGGTCACACGACCACTACATTGCAGTGATCTGCTAACTGACAGCCCTGAAGCATCTCCTGCTAAACCAATATGAGCTTTAATACATGAGCAACACATCATAAAAACCGAAAAAAGATCTCGGTAGACCCGATGTGATCCTGTCAAATTCGTATTGCAGCTTGTAATTTATTTGTCATACAGAATTGTACTTTATGTAGTAGAATTAGGAACTTCAAATTACTTCTCAGTGAGCTCACCGAGCGCTGATGTCAGGATTTGTTAGCATCCTGAGAACCTTGAGGTCTCTTGTTTTGGGATCCGAGTTGACGTAACTTGGAGAATTTTGGCAAGAATGTACTATTGTTTGATGAGAGAGATTAGTTTGATGAGATTTTAAATGAATTCTTAGGAAACATTTTATTTATGTACCTACCTGTGTAATATACACAATACATCACACATGTATGTATGTATACAGGGTATCTGATCTGTGTATGTATAAACAATAGCTGCGGTCCGCGGTGGAAACTGCGGCTAAACTAAACTTTCAGTATGTATAGGTACATTAGTTTAGACTTCAAATCGAGCTTGATTCGTTTTTTTCTACGATGCGGTTATTTCCACCAATATTTACTGTGGAGCGTGCTTACCGCGCTCCATCGTAGACCGCATCATAGATGATGGTCAAGTGTAAACCTATAAAAGTGTAAAAAGTATAACATTTTAAAAACTTTGAATACCTATCTTTTTTGTATCAAGGGCGGATCCAGCTTTTGCTCCAGAGGGGGGGTAGGTCACAATGTTACATAGTTATGTCCAAGTATCCAATTCACAAGCCCGTATGACAAGAGCAAGTTTCAAGTTTTTAGCATAAAAGCTAGTGTTAGTAAGCTAGCAAGCAAGTGCTTTTGGCTTCGTGTAGGCAAAACTGATAGCTTACTAACACTAGCTTGCTATCCTATCTTGAAAAATTAGACTCGTGTCGCTCGGGCATAAGTTCCTTCGCTATCTATTATAGCTATCTACGTAATGTTTTGTTTGAGCTCTGATTTGGCACAGGTCTAGATTCCGCATCTAGTCTGCCTAGACAGAACTGACGGAATGCTAAATTATCTTCAAACCATTATGTCATGCATCCCACGTACCTACGGAAACAGCAGTGTTATGATAGAGACACCAAAAAGATTATTTGTTCCACAATGAACTTCTTATTTCTTTTTGCGCGAATATCAGATGGTTCAATTTTTTCAAGCTATTGCATAGCTTTTATCGCGGGCCTGGGGACCGAATTTTAGTGATCGTGCATCTCTTTCTTATGTTCACAAGAAAGAGGAATGGAAGACCGTAACGCCGTCCTCCCCACTCGGTCATTCGACTTTGAATCTTATTTGAATTAGCTTTACAGACCAAATGCTCTTAGCAGTGTTGCCAACTTAACGGATTTCCCGTGATATTTTTTATGGTAAACAAATGTCACTCTTCAAAATAAAAGCAATTCCGAAAAATTGTTAACATTCCTATTGCTTACGTTGATAAAAAATCGTGCAACATGCAATAGCTTTACCGTGGCAGTCCCCGAGTGCTACACTTCTTTTTTATTGTATAGACGATAGTGACAAGATGAACATGGCATTAGTAGTGGTAGGACTCTTATCAGAGTCCGTCTGGAGCTCTGGAGTATCACGCGTTTGCTAGTAATCTGACAATCAGTATTATGTAAAACATCACTGTGTTCCAGTTGGAAGGGTAATGTTTCCAGATAAATAATTACAGGATTTACCTACATGATAAATCATCTTAAATCTCTGGGTGACCAGTCACCATACGTAGTGCAGATTAGTGCAGTGCTAGGTAATAATTTAGTCTTCATGTTCCAACAGGAGTGAAGTGAAGGAACGAGCAGGACATTCTCCTGATGGTAAGCAACAAGCCTGCCCATAACAGCATAGTGACACACAGCTTGAAGAATCCGAATAGCTATTTGCTTCTAACACTGCGCTCGTCGTCCAGAGGAATTAGAAGATTTATCTTTAGCCCAGAAAGTTAAGTAGCTCTGAAAACATTGCCTTCAAACCGGAACACAGTAACATTAGCATCATTACTGATTGGCGGTAGTATAACCGGCAATAGTGTGGTACGTCTACAGAACTATGCAAAGAGTCCTACCACTACAAAATGAGTATTTCAGGGGTTAAACGAGCTAAGGCGCACCCTTACCTTAAACCTTACGAAAGCCGCGCGCAATTGATATTTCAGGGACTAATAATAGGCTTAAACCTTATAAACGGCACGTGCCGGTTACGAGATCAAAACAACGTAGGTAACAGCGTCGAAACAGCGCTTCTTTTGTTTAGAATTGTTTGTCGAAATTTAAGGTTTAACCTTATTTTTAACCCCCGACCAAAAAAGGGGTGTTATAAGTTTGACGTCGATGTCTGTCTGTCTGTCTGTCTATCTGTCTGTGTGTGTGTCTGTCTGTGGCTCCGTAGAGCTCAAACGGATGGGCCGATTTCGATGCGGTTTTTTTTATTTGAAAGTTAATATCCGTGCGGATGTTCTTAGCTATGTTTGGTTAATATCGATTCAAGATGGCCGCCGCCACAAAATGGCGGACAAAATATTTCTTCACAACCTGCCTCAATATGGGTATCAAATGCTTGACTAGTAGAATACTATACACTATAAAAAAAATCAAATCCAAGATGGTCCACCACAAAATGGTGTATTATATTATTTTTTCACTACTACCTCAATATGGGTATCAAACGAAAGGGTTTGATTAGTAGAATACATTGCACTATGACAAATTTCAAATTTAAGATGGCCGCTTCTACAAAATGGCGAACAGAGATGTGACGTATCTTAGATAAAAGTATCTAAAATACAGATACAAGATACAAAATACGTATTTACATCTTGTATTTCAAATACTTTTTAATTTTTCTATTTTGTATCTTGTATTTAGATACATTTTCCGGTTATCTTAGTATTTTGAAGATACTTTTTCCGTAAGATACTTTTACTAAAATAAACTTAAAAAAAGCAGTTTTTCTCTCCGAAAGCAACTGAACGATGCGCGTCGTTTAAAAAAAAATCGCGGATATGGTCGGGAACCAAATGACAGATGGCGACACTATCGTTCTACAAATGTCATCAACTAAGATGTCCCATCTTCATTCCTGTCACTGTCACACATTCCGTATTTTTTTCGTATGCACGTGTTGTATGGTGTTTCGAATAGAGATGATCGATATTAGAAAAACTTCGATGTTAACATCGAACGTAAAACATCGATGTGCAAAAAAACATCGATATCTAAAAACACGGACATTTACTGTACAAAAAAATTACGAAATTTGTTTAATGTTATTTTAATTTAAACTGGCACAGGAGTAGGAATGGACCATGTATACATATATCGATGTTTTGACGTGACAACGTCTTATAAATTGGTTTGCCGGGTGACACTTCAAGAAACTGCGTTACGCTCCGCTCACGTTATGCGCTCACAACGAGAGCGAGTGAGAGGCACGCGTCCCTTCCACTCGGGCATGGTTAGCCCGCCTAAGAGCGAGAGAGACAGACATAAAAAGTGAAAGGCACGCGTCCCTTCCGTAAAATTATTTTACCACTCAAAGTCGTTGTCACGTAAAACTTTCGCCCGTATACCGACTTTACAGGCAACCAATTTTTTAAAACACTCGATGTTTTCTTACGATGCATCGAATCAAACCGATGTATTGTTAATTTTAAAATAATAAATATAGTAAATAAGGTGAGTCAGTAAAAATGATATACCTACTCAGATAAATGTATTAATCCAAGTTATGTTGTGTGTAAAATAAGAAAAATGTATTTAATCTCTCGCACTAAAGAATAAAATCTTTTCTTTTTATGATATTAACTAGCAGTACCCCCGCCGTATTACCCGTGTAGTTCCCGTTATTTTTTGGGATAAAAATGTCTTCCAGACTGGAGTTGAAAGTGTTCCAAAGTTACGACGTGATTGAGCGACAAACATCCATACAACAACATTTATAATATTAGTAGGACTAGCAGGATATATCGATGTGACAATCGGATGTTACATCGGAAAAAACAACGATGTTTTATTTCCATGTCGATTACTACGACGTAATTGAGCAACAAACATCCAATATATCTAATGTTTAACATTAAATAATTTCATAAACAAGAACAAAATTAAAAAATTTGAGTAAACCCCGACTACCTCAAATTCGTTATATTTACAACATTCTACTAGTCAAGCCCTTTCTTTCATTTGATACCATATTGAGGCATTTAATTGAAATGTATTTCGCCATTGTGTAGTGGCGGCCATCTTGGATTTGAAATTTAACATAGTGCAAAAAATTCTATTATACTTTTATATTATATGTTATACTAGTTAAGCCCTTTCGATTAATACCCATATTGAGGCAGTAGTAAAAAAATGAGACGATTTTCTTAGCATTCCATGGATTCACCGTGCAGGTGCCATGCCATGGGTCCATCGTGTGGAGAGAGAAACCGAGTAGTTCCCAAGACTTGTGACTCGGGCGTAGGTTTAAGGGGCCCCTTTCTGACGTACACTTCGTCATTTTGTGATGGCGTCCATCTTGGATTTGAAATTTGTATAGTGTATAGTATTTTACTAGTCAAGCCCTTTCATTTGATACCCATATTGAGGTAGGTTGTGAAGAAATATTTTGTCCGCTATTATGTGGAGGCGCCATCTTGAATCGATATTAACCAAACATATCTAAGAACATCCGCAAGGATATTAACCTTCAAATAAAAACCGCATCGAAATCGGCCCATCCGTTTGAGCTCTACGGTGCCACAGACAGACACACACACACACAGACAGACAGACAGATAGACAGGCAGGCAGACAGACACCGACGTCAAACTTATAATACCCCTTTTTTGGTCGGGGGTTAAAAACAACAATCCTCGTAAACAAGAACAAAATTTAAAATTTTGATTAACCCCCGACTGCCTCGGATCTCGGATTATCTGTATAACGTTCTACTAGTCAAGCCCTTTCATTTGATACCCATATTAAGGGAGTTGTGACCAAAGAAATGTATTTCGTTATTAGGCGAAATTTGTGGTAGCAGCCATCTTGGATTAAAATTTGTCATAGTGCAAAGTACTCTATTAGTCAAGCCCTTTCACTTGATACCAATATTGAGGTAGGTTGTGAAGAAATATTTTGTTCGCCATTTTGTGGAGGCGGCCATTTTGAATCGATATTAACTAAACATAGCTAAGAACATCCGCACGGGTATTAGGGTATTAACCCGACAGACAGACATACATATAGGTCTAATAGTAGTCATTTCAGTACAAAAAATCTTTAACATTTAAATAGATATATTGACTTGGCCATCGCATGAAAACACAAACACAAGTTCGCTTATTAATTAACTGCATAAATATGTAATAATAACTTTGCAGTATTATACATTTATACATGGGATAACAAAGTTAGTTATTTATTTAGTTAGTTAATGCATCTGGAAAACTGGACCGAATAACTATTGAAAAATTAGTTTAGAAGTTTAGTTTTCCTTGATTTATACACTAAACACTAACTATATTCTCATTTACCTGATCCTTGTTATCAATGCGATATCCTTATTTGAAAATTGTTTTCTCGGATGAATAAACTTAAGTTCAATTATACGTTATTTTCTTACAAAAGTATTTTATCTTAAAAAAGTATTTGTAAGATACGTATTTTGTATCTAGTATTTCAGATACCTTTTTAGAAAAGTATTTGTATCTGGTATCTGAAATACTTTTTTCTTAAGTATCTTGCATCTTGTATTTCAGATACTTTGTATAGGGTATCTTATACATCTCTGATGGCGAAATACATGTTTATTTTCACAACTCCCTCAATATGGGTATCAAATGAAAGGGCTTAACTAGTAGAATGTTGTACAGATAACAAATCTGAGGTAGTCGGGGGTTAATCAAAATTTTTAATTTTGTTCTTGTTATCACAGAATTAGAACGATTACCTACCGTGTAGATGCTAGGTACTGTCTTTCAATCTCGAGTCTGACTCAGGGTAAATTTAATGGAGTTTTGGAATGCGCGTTGTACTTACTTATTAAAACAATTTATATTATGCTTGCAGTGCCCAACGGGTTTTCCTCTATTTTGCCGGGATAAAATGTAGCCTATGTCCTATTCCTATAACTGTGTTCTAACAGTACTCTAACTGAAAATGGAACATATTCCATTTTCAACTCGATCCGTTCAAATGTTCCGACGTGATTGAGAAACAAACATTTAAACATCCAAACTTTAGCATTTAAATATTAGTAGAAGATCTTTAATTTTGCTTCCGAAGCGCAATGGCAATCTGATATCCAATTTTATGGGCTAATGATAAACATCAATTCCAAGCTCGACGTCAAGGCCAATGGCAAGTACAGGGCTAAGCATTGAATTGGCTTAGTTACAACTTGTAGCGATTGCATGCGACTTTTGTAATTCACTTTTTTTCTATTCTGTGTATAGTGATGTGCTATTCTGTGTTAGTCACTAACTGACCCAGATATTTTGACATGTTACATAGATCACTGGTATTATTATGGTGGGTTCAAACCCCACCTCTAAGTATTATTACGTGTGCTGAGAGGCTGAGACTAAACATTCGCATGTAAGAGTTCGTTATTCGTCATTTAGAGGTCAAGGTTCTTTTATAAAGTAAGTCACATGGGAGAGTGAGGGCTAACGAAATGTGACATTGTGTGACAACACCCCTTGTCACACAAGTAGGGGTCATAAGTTTCGTGACGTGACATTTCACATCTTGTTTGTTAATAAATAATGAAAATGACTAAAAAAATTATTTCAGAACTGCTATTTTATTTCTTGATTTCTAGATGTAGGTACATAAAATTGCAAAATATGTGACATCACACTGCGTATAATGTGATGTCACATAACACAATTCTCTCACAAATGTGACAAAATGTGACAAGGACGGGGGAAAGGTTGACATCACAAAATTTGCTTGACGTCGGTAGGTACTTATACCTACTTTACGGATGGTCATGAAGGAGTGTGGTAAGGACTACTGCTTATAACGAAGGAAAACTTCGTGGGAAATCGCCGTGTTCCGAGAATAGACATCTCTAAGATGTCACTTGCACACCCGCACTTCGGCTGCGTGGTAGGTTATGACTTTCATTCTCTCTCTTTGTGAGACTTCCTCTCACCGAGACCCAATCATGGGAACACAGAGTGGGCTATTTATGTGTTACTTTACAAAAAGTACTTTGGGACTATAATTTAGTAGTGGTAGGATAATTTCAATTCTTTTTTTTAATATTTTAAAAATAAAGGGCATCAATAAAACAATATAGATTATTGGCTGAAGAGCTCAGTGCAGTGCTAGGTAATTATTTGGACTCTTCCAATGTTTCCAATAGCTGCGTGTCACTGTGCTATGTTGCTTACCACCAAGCTCGTGCCCTGTTCGTCTTGTCACTCGTCAATTTTTTTGTAATAACTTCTTTAAAATAAGTAGGTAAACTGCCTGGTCTATTTTTTATTTTCTTTAATTTAACTTCTCTAAGCCCGATATGCATTTTATGAGATGGTAAAAACAGTTGACCTCGCGACACTGTTACCGTAACCGCTACCGACACCTTATAAGTATGTCTAACACCTTATAACAAGCTTTGCTTAGTTTGGGGCAGATGGTGTTGTGTGTGGAATGTTCACCAACATTTAGGTATTATTATTCTTAATTACAGTATTGTATTTTCATTTCTACCCGCAGTGCAGAGTGCCACTGTTTTTGTTTTATTAAAAAAATTAAACCCGTAGCCCCGTAGGTGATAAGATAAGGTAAATTTGATGGTTAACCTTTACCTATCTCCTCTAAAGATAAACGATGATGAGGATGATTTATGTTGTGAAAGAAAATCATGACTGATAGAACAGAAAAGTTTTAAAGATAGCTGCGTTTTTACGTTTACGTTTTAAGGACGTATAAAAAAGTCGGGCGTAGTCTCGCTAAAACAAAAACTGTGTCTATAGAGTGGCCAGTGCGCTGTCACATACAGGTTGACACGCATACACTCATCAGTCGGTCATTACGCACGCAAACATGTATGAGGATTTCGTAACAGTCCGCACAATATTTTAGCCGCGAACAAGGGTGTATGTGTGCGTGTCAGGCTGTATGTGTGCGTGTCACATAGGTACAGACTGACACGCAACATACACAGCGCACTGGCCAACTCTATAGCAGATATGTAGTAGATAATATTCTATAGATACAGTTTTTGATACAGGTTTTTTTTAGCGAGACTACGTACGATTTTTTTTTATACATCCATGTACAAGAGTTAATAAATATGCGCCATTGAATTACATTGCGAGTAACCTACTAACTGTCCTACAAATGTGAAAGTTTGGATGTTTGTTGCTCAATGACGTGGGAATTCCGAATATATACAAAGGTTAAAATTTGGACTGCAATTAGATAATGGTCTGAAATAACACTTATGTTTCTTATTATCTTAAGTTTCTTTTGTGATTTTTTTTGTATATATGTGGCTTTTAATAAAGAGTTTTCTTATTTTATGTTATCCCGGGATAATAACGGGAACGGGGACGACGTAGGAAAACCGCGGGGCGCTACTAGGTACTGGTAGTTGCTCTACGATTGTGCTTATGTAATACAATGTAAATAATGTTCACTTTCATTCTAGAATGTACTCTCATTGATTATCTTGGTTCTACCTATCTATTAAAAAACTGTTTAAAACAAAATGTGTACATTTTATTTACAAACCCTATACGCGCAAAGAGGGGGCGCCAAATTCACCAGGCGCCTTTTTTGTATTTTTTAACAGAACTTAATAAAAAGTTATATTTTTATTATTAATAAAGTTATATTTATAGTTTTTATTTTTACTTAGGCACATACCTACAAACTTTCTGTATAGGTAGTAAAATGTATCAATATTTATAGTAGGATATTTTCGTTCAATCATAAAATGGCACTTGCATTTATTTCGGCATTGGCATTGGCAACGTATCCGAACTGAACGCGTGGGAGACGAAATGGCGCTAAAGTTCCATCAAATTTATTAGCTCCGAAATAATGTGTTATTTTTATAGAGGCAAAACATTATGTTTATTATGTTCTTATTCTTATCGTCGTTATATTCTTGCTGATAGTAATGTAGGTACCTATAAAGATAATTTTGGCCAACCGACCAAACGTCTAGTGTCCGACAGAATCAGAATATTGACCTGATTCTTAAAATACTGCCGATTTAAAAGGTTGTTTTCATAGAGTAATCTAAAAAGGCATGGTTTCTATTGGAACTGTCAGAGGCGTAGTTTTCAACTTGGTTGGGTAATAATAATCGATGCTGAAAAGCGGTCGCGTGGCACGGCCGCGCGTCACGTTTTAGACACACGTGACCGAAGAGCACGTGTCAACTTCTTGACAGTGTGTGGCCAGCTACAACGATGTTTACTTAGTAATGGGGCAGACAACTCTAGAATGTTCCATACTTTTTGTATTTCACACCCAATTTATCTTGCTAAGAAACCGTCAATAACTCCTCTGAAACACCACAAAAATGTGAAGTGACGTGTGAACAAATTCAGCGCGTTTGCTATATCTCTATCTTATTAACAATCAAACCATTCTTTTTGTAAATGCTTAGAACAGTTCATAATCATCATGCAGCACAATTGGTGATGCTTTGTTATTATATAATTTCGGGGTTCTCTTCGAAATAACTAGTTAACATTTACAAAAACTTTAAATTTAGTATTCCTTTGTACAGGTAAAATTCTGTATAAGTCTACGAATAATATTCGAGGTTATTTTGAGAGCCCATTGTGGCAACCCAGCCACACAATAAAATGCCCGACCATAGCTTTGTTAGCCACACAGGTTCGGTAGACAACATAGTGTGGAAACCACTCGAACGCCGTCGTATAATCTCGACTTTTCTCGACTGTTCGATTTCGATCCACAACCAGCTGTTTTACACAACCGTTACTTATTAGTGTCAATCCATTATACACCTTGATGCTAACAAGTTAAGTTGCTGAATCAAAATATTGTTCACTGAAAGAAAAAAACAAATGTACGTGCTGTTCTCTCTCTCTCTCTCTGCATTATCAAGATTATTCGTGATCTTTTTATGTAGTTTCAACGTTTCCACTTTCCAGTAGTATTTTGTTTACAACACAAGAATCTTTATTTCTCTTAGTTGTTTCTGTTTATTTATTACTAGTTTGAAAACCCCAGAAGCTGACACATATATTATTAGGGTTGTATTGTTTACAAGCATTTCACGACTTTTAAATTATGTTAGAAAAAACGACTAGAATCATGTCTGTCGCGTCAGCGTTATCGTTTTACTCAATCATAACATTATTAGTTTAGCCTTGAGCAGCTTTTTGTGTAGAAATATCACGATAACAGTACCTATATTAGTATATCTTAATGAAATGTTACTTCGATGTTTTTCCATTATCATCTTGTTTGTAGTTTTGGACTCACCTGCACGTTATTGGTAAACAAACAATGACATTGAAATCGGGGAGCGGGAAGGACGACGACGTCATTACAAGACGGTGCCAACTCCCTATTTCCGCGGAGACTCCGGAAATCCGCGAGTTCAAGGTTCAAAGGGACTCCATTCTCTTTTATATGAGTAACTAGATAGGAACTACCTATAGGTAACAAAGGATTTTTGTAATGAAATGGCCAGAACGTGACACTGATATTTTAAATGCTTGGGAATTCCGGAAACAGAATAAAGGGTATGAAGTTTATCTCAGAATGCATGATTTATAAATGTTACTGGTTTTACTACTTTGTGGTTTTACCCCGTCCCCGTTATTTTCGCGATAAAAAGTGGTAGCCAATGTGTTTAACCCAGACAATAAATATCAAATATCAACCTAATCCGTTCAGCAGGTTCAGCCGTTCCGACGTGGTTGAGCAACAAACATCCAAACTGACATTTACAATATTAGTAGGAAGTAGGAGTTTGCGCTGTGGGAAATACATTAATAGAACCATACGTATAATATAGCGCTAATATTTATCTAAGACTGTGATGACTACTAATAAGGATGTCAATGATCTGAATGAAATGACTCAAGTTATCGTCTCGGAGGATTCACCTCCGGACGTGATTGTTGATAAAAGGTGGATGATTCAAATTTTTCCTTCCGGGATATCGAAATATCAGAACATTTTTTACAAGGCGCCCTTTTAATACCCTTTGCGGCCATTCACCCCTGGTGATTTCATAAGTAATTATTGTTTGTGCTCATATAATACGTAGGTACATGCTAAACAACGAATATGTATAATGAAGTTCAGATTCGCCATCACCAAACCCAAAATAATTTGTGTTTTATGGTATATTTCTACAAACTTAAAAAAACTTCTACAAGCTTCGTCTAAGAGCGAACAAATTCAGTCACACAGGAGACACGCCATATCTACTTATACTTTTCCAAATATATAGAGATTGCAAGAGAGAAGAAACATGAAATCGACATCAAAGGAGAAAATCTCTACAGAACATTCAATACTCAGATGACAAGTTTTAGATTTTAGAATTAGAGCTACAGAGGTCTAGTACTAGGCTGAGTACCTCATACAAAAGACGGCTGGTGGTGCTGGATACCTAAGATCCGGCTGAGTGGCGTAGGTATTATGGAAGAAACCTATGTACAGTGGACGAATACAGGCTGATGATAATGAATCCATCATGAAAAATCACATTTTCAACAATTTTTATTTACTTATTCTTTAAGAAGTTAACAAAGTTTAGTAACATAATAACCCCGTTCAATATAGTTACAAATATTGAAACCAATTAAGTATTATCGGATCCACTTCGGAGAGTGTGCGACTGATTTGTACGATCTAATACCACCTTGCCCTTTTTTCTATCGGAATGCTCGTAGCTCGAAAAAGCGACATCGTTTCATGGTTGATGTTCCAAAGACACGAACGAAGAGATTTGACTCTACTTTTGTGATAAGAACGTCTAGGCTGTGGAATACGTTGCCTGAGAGGGTTTTTCCCGATAGTTACAATCTTTGTGTCTTCAAATCGAGAGTGAATCGGTTTCTTCTAGGTAAACACGCTTCATCGTAGACCGCATCATCGTTTAACATCAGGCGAGATGGCGGTCAAGTGTAAACCTATAAAAGTTAAAAAAAAAAAAAAAAAAAATTTCGGATACCAATGCCTCCTTACCTTATGGGTTCGTCAATTCGTCAAATACCTAAGGAACAATTCATAGTAAGTGATCAAAATTACGGCGGGGTGTGGTGGAAAGTCGTACGCGGCGGGTTCGACGTCTGCCCTCGTTTCACTTGGATTCGGATGATGACCGACCTCGTTTGGTTTCCCGTAAATAGATTGAATAAATTCCAGGTAATTGTGTACTCATACAAGCCGACGTACACAACGTTCGAGGGATTACTAACCTATAATGTAGAGTAGTACCTACCTAACAATAAATTATTTCAAATTATAAATGTCTGTGTGAAAAAAAATTAATGTTTTCATTTTCATTTTTTTCATTTGTTTGGTTATTTAGATATTTGTTCATTAATCGGAACGGCTTAACTGATCAAGTTACAATTTGGCACACAAGTTACATTTCGAAATAGCATACAGGCTACTTTTCACTGCGAGCATATAACGGTAACGGAAACTACGCGCGTGAAACCACAAAAAGTTGTCATTAAAGATATAAATAAAAATTATTCTAAACCAATAGAAACACCTATCAAACTCTCTTTTTTATGAAAAGAAAGCTCAAAAATAGATTATTTTATTTACGGTAATTTATTTTAGGTACGACTAGAAAATTTGAACTACCTGCGTTTTATGCAGGAATGTGCAAACATTGCTGTATTCCGATTTGAAGGGCAATGTTTCTAGTGATATTACAGGGCATAGATATCAAACATCTTATATGTCTGAGTGACGAGCGCAGTGCAGAGCTAGGTTTGTACTATTCATGTTCTAGTAGCTTCGTATTACTGTGATATTATGTAGCAGGCATTTTGCGTACCATCAGGCTCATCTCCTGCTCATCTTATCAGTCACTCTACACTACAAAAAAAGTGAAAAATAACTCGGAAATTTAGCTATCTCTCTTTGAAAACTACGCGGGTGAAACTGGAGGACGTGGCCATGACCATGGCCACCCAGATCATCCGAGTTTATAGGAAGATTTCTTTCATTTACGAACGTGACGCTTGAGTTCAATTCACAGCTCACGGTAATCTGTATGTGGTGCGCCAAAAGAAGATTTTACTTCAAAAATGGAACGTCAATGTAATCCTATAATACACATCTCGGTTAGACACCTTCATGCCACGTGTAATGACTTCATTTAATTGCAATTTATTTGCGGAAGACCATATTGGTGCATATGTAGCCTACCATAATGAAAACAATGCTGGGTTGTTTGTAAATTCTTGTCACGACCTACCCAGGTCCCTGAGTGACGTAATTTGCTTGGAACTAACTGTTAGCTTCACTAAACTTCAACAAAAACAGCAGACAAACACATCATTTTGGTGCTAAACAGCATTGTCAATTTCTTTTCATGAAATTAATAAAATACATAGTATAAAAATAAACTTTATTTCGGATACCCATAGTTTTCCACGGTCAAACTATTTTACAGATTTCCCCGAACTTTCTGTGAGTTGCCTCACATAGGTACATACATTACATACATACACATACATTACATGGTACATCATCAAATTATCCTAATCACATGGGATCGCTATAATTTGTAGGTTTTTAAAGAATAATTAAGATGTATGAGGTAGAGAATAATTAAGATATATGAGGTAGAGAATAATTAAGATATATGAAAGGTAGAGAATAATTTAGATTTATGAGGCAGAATGATAGGTGTATGAGAAAGATTATAAAAAATATTTCTTGTAGGTTTTTTCCAATCATCTCTATCATTTGCCATTTCAGCACAGCACTCCTACCCTGTACTTATGTTGTTATTATTCACATAGTGCATTCCCACTTTCTTCGTTAAATTCACTGTCATAATTATAGTTTTTTAAGAGGTTGTCAATAAAATTGTCATCTATTCTCGTGACATGACTACTGATGAGGCGCTAATTTCAGGTTTTCTTTACTTACACTGTACCTACACTTTACTTATAGGTATACACTATACTCAATAATAGTTACCATACAACGATGGGTCATAGAAATTACGGGACACATCTGGTTCGAACACAAGAATTATCTCGATCACGTCAGTTTTGAAACAAATGAAACCTCTTCAAATCGGTATAAGTAATTATTGGAACATAGATTCAGTGACTGAGACATAGATAATATTATAATTATTGACCTAATAACATAATTAGTATCTATCTAAATTTATTTGCGTAACTAGCCCCTAAGTAAAATACAATGTAACGATACCTTCACAGCACGCAAATTCCACCACACCCCAATTCCCAATTTGTTTTATTAATTGAGTTCACGATGATCTCATATCGAAATATTTGCTCAAATTCGTCTATCATAAAATTTAAAAGTAGGTAGGTTATAATATTATTCCTGTAACTGAACGTTCAGGTTGTAAGATGGTCAGTATTAAAAATGACTATTATAATCTAATATTAATAATATTAATATTGGTGGACAATTCACACACAACACTATCTGACCCCAAACTAAGCAAAGCTTGTGTGATGGCAGTCAGATAGCTGATATAATACTTATATAGTTTTAAATACATACTTATTATACATAGAAACACCCAGACACAGTGCAAACATTTGAATTCATCACACAAATATTTGCACTGGGTGGGGATCGAACCCACGACCCTCGGCTTCGCAGGCAGAGCTACTACCAACTAAGCCACTAGGGCAATCTATGTATTATTCTACTCGTAGTTTTCATAGATGATGAATATTCAACATGGTTGTAACTGGGTCAATACACTTAACTAGTTTGTTAGCCGTAGTTGGGTCATCAAGCTATGTACCTAGTTTGAAGTCTAATTTTATTACTTCTATAAACATAGTACGTATCTGATTTATACTTCTATACATTTCCAATAAGATACTATTCTTGAACCTGCTACTTTTGAAAGGTTATGTGTGATTTTATTGTTTCATATTGTGTGTAAAAAAATGTTTGAACATGAGTTTGGATTAGGTATGTACCTATCTATATTTACAAATTATACCACATACTACAGATTTTTATAAGCGTACGATGTCGCGGGTATAATATGGTCTATCAGTAACGTTTTATTGTTTTTGTGTTAAATTAGAAAATACACTTATTGTGTTATTCGTGTATAAATAGCACTTATTTCATAAAACACCTTTAAGTACCGTTAATTAATTAAAAACAAAAGACTAAAATCAAGCCAAACGTAGTTGTGAAAGTTGGCGTCCTTTCCGTACTGAAAGTCGGCGCCCCTTGTACCGCAGTAATTCCCGTTCCACAATAGTTGCAAGGTAATCTGTAATGAGTGAAAATTGTGTTGAATACTAGAATCCATGGGCTCGCGATAATCTAACCGATAATCTTGCATTTCTCCAGCGCGGGGGCGATGCCGTGTATTTTTGCCCGGTGACGTCAAAGATCGGCCTCCGGTCGCACATGTCGCCGGGCCATAGCCACGGCGGACTCATAGACGTAGCGAGAAATTATCTATGTTCAACTTATCACCCAACAACAAGAACTGAACGCATCAAGTTAAAATTTGATACTCCCGTAAATTATTGTAAGAAACACCAAATCTTATTGTTGTCCCAAAAAAATGCAAGAGCGTGAGAGTTAGGCCGATACCAGTTGATAGTACCTATCACTATCACATATTTTGGAGGATGAGATGTGCTTCTCCATTCCGCAGAGGAGTACTCCTCCAACCCTCCGAGCTAGGCGTTATGGTGGAACTAGTCGTTTTTACCTACCGCGCACGTACCAGTGCGTTTTACCACGGTAATATTATAATATGTATCTATATTTATATATATTATTACCGTGGTTTTACTGTTTTTTATGACTTCAAATAACGTTGACTACCTATAATTATCGAGGTCAGTATATTACACTTTCATTCTATCGTAGAATAGATAGTATTGGTACATAAGATAACATTTTACCTACATGATAAGTAGGCGTAGTAAATAGAACAAAATATCATTTACCTTATTACACGATGACCACCACTACTCATTGTTTTGTTAAATTACATGTAAATAAGTGCAGACACATTGATACTTGGCAGCGGTCGATATTTACTGGAATTCCTCAGGGGACGTCACTCAATATTTTGCCAAATTTTTTCACGCCGATATCATTGACCACTTTCTTGTGTACGTAGACTGAGATATGTTGACTTACGTACCTACTAATATAATACTAGCAGCGCCGACGCAGTTTTACTTGTGTAGTCCCCTATCCTGTTATTTTCCCGGGATAAAAATTAGTCTACATATGTGCTATTCCAGAGCATCTATACTAATTTTATAAAGCTGAAACGGTTTTTTGTTTGAATGTCAGCCGATGCTTTGACCAAGGTAAATATGGGTTCACTTTTATACATAGGTATGTACGTATTGATTTTATAATTAAAGACTAGCTTTAACCCGCGGCTTCGCTCGCGTTCAGTAAGTTTTTTATTGTAGATTCCTAGTTGGATAGCATGAGCGTCAAATAATAACATAACTAATGCTCGCCTATAGATTATGCGCCGTTTATGCGTTATTATGTATTTTAGTTCCCTATTTTACCATCTCAGGGGTTCAATTTTGGAAAACTAATACTCTCATTATTTTTAATGTTCATGCAAATAAATGTTTTAACTGCTATAGGTTTACTCTTGACCGCAATGTCGCCTAAAGTTAAGTGATGATGTGGTCTACGGTAGAGCTTGCTATCCTAGAAGAAACCGATTCAGTCTCAATTTGGATACACCAGCGTTGTAATCATCATGAAAAATCCATTCAGGAAACGTCTTAGAGTATCTCTCCACTTAGTCTGTGAACGCCTTTCACAGCCTAGGCGTTATTGTAACAAAAGTAGTCCGTCAAAGCTCTTCGTTATAGCCTTTAGAACATGTCCAAGGGTAAAAGTTCGTACAAAATTTTATCCACTAATAAGTACCTAGTATGAATTTGAAAATATCCTTCTTTCTTGTTTGCTTCATAAAATATATATATACTTACATTTTACTTTACTTACATGTATTCACATGTGTGAAAATGTAAGTATCTTCTGTGCGTAATATTATTTATAATAAATCAAATTTTGATACCCTCTTTTCATACACTTTCTTTGGGATTAAATTTAGGAAAACTCTGTTTTACATAGCTCATTATTTTTCCGTACTCATATCCTACAAAGTTTAAAGCAAATATTATGTCGCAAGAAATAAAAATGTTCACACAAACTTTCTTCCCTTATTATATACTACATTAGACGCTGTATTTTGAAAAAAAAAATTGGTTGCCTGTAAAGTCGGTATACGGGCGAAAGTTTTACGTGACAACGACTTTGAGTGGTAAAATAATTTTACGGAAGGACGCGTGCCTTTCACTTTTATGTCTGTCTCTCTCGCTCTTAGGCGGGCTAACCATGCCCGAGTGGAAGGGACGCGTGCCTCTCACTCGCTATCGTTGTGAGCGCATAACGTTAGCGGAGCGTAACGCAGTTTCTTGAAGTGTCACCCGGCAAACCAATTTATAAGACGTTGTCACGTCAAAAAACACTGAAAGACATAACTCATTATACGTATTAGTCGTACTCAATTTGTACGAAATTTCATTCTAATATGTCCAAGGAATAAAAAGTTTCATAATACACACTTTCATACATATTTTCTTTAGGCGTTGAATTTTGAGAAATCCGTCCTTATTGAATAAAAAGAATACGTATGTGAAAATTTAAGAAGGTCATATTACCCTCTTAGGGGTTACATTTTGGAAGTAAATGTACTCATAAATTATTTAGGCCGTACTCAATTTCTACAAAATTTCATGCAAATATGTACAAGAAATAAAAAGTTTCATATAAGCTATGATTGTTTACCCTTATTTATGTCACCCCTTTGAGGGTTGAATTTTGATAAATGTTGTAATATGTACCTCGTGATGCTAGCTGAAATCAATTCATACGAATTTTGAAAAACCTTCCCTTGGTCGAGGCCTACGTCATAAAAATAATACGTGTGTGAAATTTTAAGTATGTCTTAAGGGTACGTCCTGTGCGTTATCATAAAACTTTCATCCCCTATTTTAAAACCTAGAGGATGAGTTGATAAAAAATGTACTACGTAAGTCATTATTATGGCCGTACTCAACTCTTACAAAATTTGATGCTAATATGTCCAAGGAATAAAAAGTTTCGTACAAATTGTCAACCCTTATTCCACCCCTTTCACGGTTGAATTTTGATAAACACTGTAATACATACCTCATGATATTACCCAAACATAACTTATATGAAATTTCATGCAATTATGTCTTAGGAATAAAAAGTTTCATACAAACTTTCATCCCCTATTTCATCTCTTTAGGGGTTGAATTTTGAGAAATCCTCCCTTGGTGGCTGCCTACGTTATAAAAATAATACGTGTGTGAAATATTTTAAGAATGTCCTAAGGGTTTGTCCGGTGCGTTAATGTTTATAAAACGTTCATCTCCTATTTAACTCGTTTTAGAGGTTAAATTTTGAAAAAATGTGATACATAACTCTTTATTTTGGCCACACTAAATATGTCCAAGTGTCCAAGGAATAAAAAAGTTTCTCTATAAACTTTCATCCCTTATTTCACCCCTTGGAGGGTTGAATTTCGATAAACGCTGTAAATCGTACCTCATGATTTTAGCCAAACTCAATTTAGATAAAATTTCATGCAAATATGCCCAAGGAATAAAACGTTTCGATACAAAATTTCATCCCTTATTTCTCCCCTTTGAGGGTTGAATTTCGATAAACGCTGTAATACGTACCTCATGATTTTAACTGAACTCACCTTATATGAAATTTCATGCAAATATCCCCAAGGAATAAAAAGTTTCTATACAAACTTTTATCCCTTATTTCACCCCTTTGAGGGTTGAATTTCGATAAAAGCTGTAATGCGTACCTCATGGTTTTAGCCAAACTCAATTAAATGAAATTTCATGCAAATATGCAAAGGGAATAAAACGTTTCTATATAAACTTTCATCCCTTATTTCACCCCTGTGAGGGTTGAATTTCGATAAACGCTGTAATACGTACTCCATGATTTTAGCCGAACTCAATTTATATGAAAGTTGATGCAAATATGCCAAAGGAACAAAAAGTTTCATACAATCTTTCATCCCCTATTTCACCCCCTTGGGAGTAGAATTTATCAAAATCCTTTCTTAGCGGATGCCTACGTCATAACATCTACTTGTGTGCCAAATTTCAGCCTGATCCCTCCAGTGGTTTGGGCTGTGTGTTGATAGATCACTATGTCAGTCAGTCAGTCACCTTTGAGTTTTATATATATATATATAGATATAGATGAAGATGATAGTAGTTAGATACCTAACACAGATAGATACGATTTAAAAACAAAGTACATATCCTGAATACGTCATCGACACTAAGAAGAACGCCACCGGCTTTTAAGACGTACGCAAATTCAATGGCCCCAGACCTTTGCTTGACTCCACCAAGGTCCCCCCCGCCCGTGGTCACATCTCGCCTCGGCACTCAACAGCTGTTGTCACATTGCCCATACATACATTCCACTTTTTTAACGTTGAATAATATGAATCTGATGTGTCATTCCAGAACGCTGGCCGGATTTCGACTTAACCCACGCATCATTGATAATGTCAAGATTGATAGGAATACATGTGTTTTAAATGTATTTAAATTTATTTTCTATTTACATGGTCTAAATATTCAGTTCACATCTTTTCTTTTAATGAACTACCAAGAAAACAAACACAAAACATGGTACCTATATCTATAGTGCAAGTTTCACTTCATAAAGAATTTTGCCAGTTGTAAGGTTTTATTATCATAATTCTCTTACTTGGTACATACTTTAGAAATCTATGTATTTCCATTCCATGTTGAAAACCAGGTACGTAAAAATTTTCTTCAGTTTTGTGTTCGGTTATATTACGAAAACAAATGTTTATTAGTAACCGATTACAAAACAGTGAAGAAAAATTCTTTATTCATAGCTGGTTACCAATCAATCAGTTACCAAAGTGGATGAAGCGAAATAAATATTTGTACTATGTAGTAGTGATAATGATGGTTTGTATTCCAAAAATGTCAATGACCTTTATAAAGGGGGCATAGTACCTACACCTACTCCAGTTTGGCAATAGGTTTAAGTACCAACATTTAAATCATATTATAGAACAACCTACACATGTAGTAAGGAGGTAACAATAAGGTAGAATCAAAGATATTTTAAATAATAATGTCTATTTATTAGTCATTCTTTTCAACAGCAATTATAAGTGATAAGTTATTGCCAGTTTTAAATAAACTACATTAAATAACTAAAATTAAATAATACAATGTTTTCATTCCTGAGGAATGCAGTACCAGTAATGATTACTAACAGCACTGCATCCCAGAGGTTCCAGTCTTTGCAATTGCCAATTCCAAGTTCCTTTGAAACTTACAACTTACAATCACTGTAAAGATCATATTTACCATTTATTCTCAGTAGTTCTTTTCAACAGTGACAATGAGAAGGAAAGGTTCAGGTTTGTTTCTTTTCAGGATGACTGGTACGGCACTTAAGATTTGGCTGCGGCTTTTTTAAGATAGGATACCATTACTAACTTAAAATTAAAGAGGTTTTATAGAAGAAGTATTATATTATGTAACCTAACCTAGAAAAGAGAAACCTGAACTTTTCCTTCCCATAAACTCCTTTAGTCATTTCGAAGCAAGATATGGGAAAATCATTAACCATTAGTTCCTTTGATGGAACTGTCGAAAGGCACTACTGGGAGTAAGCCATATTTACACAGTAAAAAATATTTACAACTTATTAAACCACTACATGAAACACATTCATCACAACCTCCAGGTCTCCGTACTAAAACGCACAAGAACCCCTCAATACACAATTCGCTAACTCATACACAAACACGGGCAACACATACAGGCAGCAACGTAAATGAGTAAACACAAGTTCCTACACTCTGTAGGGTTTCCACTTTTGAGCATATAATTAGCTATGTTCCGACTCCCGGTCCCACAGCTGCGGCCTCCACTGCAGCTACGTCCAGGCACCAGAACTGACTCAGTTATACACTTAAAACTGCCTCCGAATTTTCAGTCCACCACTTCAGTTGGGTAATGTATCCATGAGTATTTCCTTTACTCCTGTTGATAGACGATCAGGGAATTTGATGTCGAAGGCAACCAGAAGGTCTCCTTTCCGCGTCGGTTCTTTAGGGAAGGGCAACCCATACCCCGGGAACCTCTTCACAGTGTGGGGCTTCACCACCTCACCTTGTAGATTGACTGTTAACTTCTCTCCAGACATTGTAGGAACTTCAATTATTGTACCGCATAAAGCCTGAAACAAAAGAAAACATCTGTTAGATATGTTTGTTTTGATAACTGTAAAATGGCAATAACAATATATTTACAGCCATATGCTAATATCAGTGTGAGCTGTGGAAAGAGGACATTATAATGTGAATAACCCGTGATTGCAACTTCATTCGAGTTATCAGTACTCAACTCGAGTGCTAATTAATTAGTAATGTTCTATATAAATTCAAATAAACAAAAGGAAAACCAATGAAATATTAAATGGATGCTTCCAGAAGTTTGAGAACAAAACATGTCAGTTATTCTAACAAAATTTTTGTTTCCATCGTTTTCATGTTATGAAAACATTTGTCTCACTATTATTTAGGTCACAATACAAAGTTGAAGAAATGTTGACAAACAATCGATGCTTACTTGTTTGAGTGATATCTTGGCGGTGTATCGCACGTCGCTGCCTTCACGCTTGAACTGGGGGTTGGACTTGTCTCGGATGATGAACACGATGTCGGCGGGGATCTTGTTGCGGCCCTGATCGCCCTCTTTCTGGAATGTGATCTTCGTGCCGGCCTTCCAGCCCGGCTTCACGTGGATGGTCAACACCTTGTCTTCCTTCTTCGAGGTGCCGTCGGGCTGAATGACGCGCCGCGAGATTTTCATTTTTTTAACGCAGCCGCGAGCGATGTCTTCCAGCGAAACGTACAGGTCGTGCTCTATAGGCGGATCTTGCGTCTTGTCCTTGCGATTAGGCGAACCGTGGAAGTTGAAGGAGTGGGAACGGAAGGCGCCACCGGGGCCGCCGGGCACGCGCGTCCCCATGCCCATGTTCGCGAAGGGATCCATGTCCACGTCCATGTCACGGTCGAAGAACATAGTATTTCCACCGCCGCCACCGTTCAGGTCGAAGAATGCCTGGAACGGGGACGCTGAACCGAAGAACTGCGCGAAAGTCGCTCGCGGGTCGCCGTGGAACGTGTACGAGAAGGACTGTCCGCCGACTCCGGGCCCATTCTGGCCTCCCATACCGCCCTTCAAGCCCTCCTCGCCATGGGTATCGTAGATCTCACGTTTCTTCTTGTCCGAAAGCACCTCGTACGCTTCTGCAACTTCCTTGAAGCGCTCTTCCGCGCCCGCGGCCTTGTTCTTGTCCGGATGGTACTTCAGCGCCAGTTTACGGTAAGCTTTCTTTATCTCGTCGTCCGACGCGCCTTTCGAAATTCCCAATATTTTGTAATAATCTTTCCCCATCTTTGCGCCTTATCCTGAAACAAATAAATGGTTCCAGTTGGTCAATATGTTCTTCACGCCGTTGGCACCTTTTTTGGCAATCGAGAGCGCGGCCGACAAAAAATATACTCTGGATTTAGCGCAAAATCATTGAAGAAATTGTGAAAATGACGACAGAAATAATAACACACTATGTAACAAAATACGTACCAGTAATAGATAGCTCGAAATTCAATCCAATTATGAGAAAAAGCGAATATTGTAAAATAACTCGCACACCACAAACTCAACACTTCACTTTCAGCAACTTCACAAATGAATGAAACGGTGCGCCCTCGTCGCGCCAAAATATATACATTAAAAAGTCTAGAACATTCTGGGGCCTTCACCCGACCTAAGACTGAGATAAAAGATGAACTGTGCTAGCGCGTTGTTGTCGTGTTAGAAAGAGATAAAAATATTTCTCATTGTTCAAAATTCC
This sequence comes from Ectropis grisescens, assembly GCA_017562165.1. Classification (NCBI taxonomy): domain Eukaryota; kingdom Metazoa; phylum Arthropoda; class Insecta; order Lepidoptera; family Geometridae; genus Ectropis; species Ectropis grisescens. The sequence continues at coordinate 4,696,165 of CM029771.1, read as the reverse complement.
AGAAATAATGAGCTCACGTCATTTTCTCGTGTCCTCTCGCGCGGAATAAAAGTCGTTCTCACTTACACTTATAATTTGTTCTCTTTTACATATTTTAAAGCGCCCCAAAGCAATCAGACTTGTTTATTGTTTTATCTCACTACTGTGATCCATTGTTATATCAGTCTAAAATATCATACTAGTATTTTTTCTTTATACCATGGTAATAATACAGGATAATATACCAAAATTCAGGTAATGAAGTTTTCACTTCTGCGCTGCCATACAGTCTGGCGTGCCGTGTATTCTTACACACGCATTTTTTATTTAATCTTGGGAAGCATGCATCTAAAAAAAGCACTTAATTCAGGTAGCACTTAATTCAGAAGTATTATTTTGCTTTATTTTATAACGTATCTTTTTCTATATCTACAAAAAACTCCGAGAGATGATAATAATTATACCCAACTGTTATATCTATGTACTTATGGCACCAACACTATTTTTTGAAGTGAAAACTTCTTTTGGCACACCACATACAGATGTTTTTACACATTACATGCCTTTTAAGCTATTGCATAGCTTTTATCGCGGGCCTGGGGACCGAATTTTAGTGATCGTGCATCTCTTTCTTATGTTCACAAGAAAGAGGGATGGAAGACCGTAACGCCGTCCTCCCCACTCGGTCATTCGACTTTGAATCTTATTTGTTTTAGCTTTACAGACTAAATGCTCTTAGCGGTGTTGCCAACTTAACGGATTTGTCGTGATATTTCTTATGGTATACAAATGTCACTCTTCAAACTAAAAGCAATTCCAAAAAATTGTTAACAACCCGTTTGCTTATGTTGATAAAAATACCGCGGCAATCCCCGAGTGCCACACTTCTGTTTTTTTTCTATCTATAATGCATGTAACTTGGAAAAGCGACATCGTTTCATGGTTGATGTTCCAAAGACATGAACGAAGAGATTTAACTCTGCTTTTGTGATAAGAACGTATAGGCTGTGGAACACGTTGCTTGTGTGGGTTTTCCCCGATGGTTACAATCTTTGTGTCTTCAAATCGAGAGTGAATCGGTTTCTTCTAGGATGGAGGAAAACACGCTCCATCGTAGACCGCATCGTCGCGTAACATCAGGCGAGATGGTGGTCAAATGAGAGCCTATAAAAGGTAAAAAAAAGATGTTTCGTGCGCTGTGAATGAAGCTCATCGTTGCGTTCGTAAGTGAAATATTCGTTCGGATGAACCCGAGACTGCCGCCGAGTGTATCTGAGCGAGAGTCTGCTATCACTGTGTTTCCTATATTTAATTTATTATATGGAGTAATATTTATTTAAAAAAAAAAATGTTCAATAGTTTTAAACCCATTCTTTACCTTCCTAAAACGTATCGACCTCACCCCCCATTGCTCACTGCCGCCATGTTAGAAGCGTATAAATATGTTTAATTTTCTTTAGCAGTAGGGATGTTAACAATTTTTCGGAACTGTTTTTATTTTGAAGATTGCTGCATGTTTACCGTAAAAAACCATTTTATTTCAAAATATTTGTATTTTCAATGAGTAAATATACAATATTAGACTAATTTTGAATTTTGCCGCTAAAACACTAACGACTGACATGACGTCACTAGTTGCAAAACATTGGTCGCGATTCATGACTATATGTCCAGTTTATGTGTTTTCTTATCATTACTTGAATACAAACAATCAAAATCGTCGTCGCTAAGATCGCACACTATAATAAAAATGAAGAAAAGTAAACAGTTTAGTCAGTTTTTGATAGCTGCAATCACTCTAGATCTGAGTATGGGTCTCCGTAGAGCGTAAATAGTGGCTGCACTGTCTGTTATGAAATTTAGTTCTGGTTTGTTTTCCAGCACATGGCCATCTATATCACCATCTAGTTTTTTCCTAAGGACTGATTTAGCTGCTAACAGAAGGCCCATTACTTCTGCTTGCAATACTGTTGTGGTTTTGATTAGAGCTAATGATTCTGCTAGACCTAGCTCTAGTGAGTGGTACCCACACCCCGACTCCTATACTATTTTTTGCACCATCTGTGAATATGATGAAAATATATTATTGCTTTCCCCAGCAGTGTTTCTTTTAGTATGGTCCTCTGGGACCAGACCATACTTTTTCCTATCTAGATAAGTCGTGGCTATTCGATCCGTGCCTTGGCATGCGCCTGGGACAATTCTCGTTGTCCGATCTAGGATTTTATAGTGAATCGTGGGAATTCCTGAGCCTTTCCATTGATCTGTCGATTGAATTCTTAGTGATGCCGCCATTGCGGCCTAACCATGCCAATTATGGCCTTACCGTGTTCCAAATTTCAGCCCAATCCATTCATACGTTACGACGTAATTGAGCAACAAACATCCATCCATTGACATTTATAATATTAGTAAGAAGTACGATTAATTGTGTTTTTATTAATAAAATATAATTTATTATTTAGATTTTATCTAAGGTTTGTGATTTTTGAATCTAAATCGGCTTTAAAAGTGAGAAGTAGCTTCTAACAAAATCTGAGATATCCGCAGGCCGTTTTAGTGGCAAATCAATAACTATAAAATGAATCATTACACAGTATATTATTACTTTATTTTGGTACATGTCTAAAATAATGAAGTTTGTAATCCAACCGCCCATGGGCGGTCTCGGCATGTGCGTCAAAAATTTTCAAAGCAAGGCAAGGGAGTGAATGGGTTAATAGTTACTTCTTATTTTAGTTTTCACTTCTGTGGTCTCAAGCACACACATTTTTTTGCATATTGGATGTTGATAAAAATGCCTAATCTAAATCACACCACGTTATCAAAAACTTTTGTTATAATCTTTATCCACACACATACCATGATGAAGACTTTTAGAATTATTGAAATCGGACATTACATTTTTACATTCCAAATATACTCGTATTACGAAATTAAAAATCTACACTAATATCAAAAGCTGCAGTTTCTTTGTTTGAACGCGCTAATTTCAGGAACTACTAAACGGGAGTTCAAAAATTCTTTCACCGTTGGGGCCATTGTCTTTATACGTGATCCGCTTGAGGTTGAGTGATATTAACAAAAACGATTATACCTATAATATGTAATAAATATTATTTTTAAAAAATTGTTTGACTTGCGGTTTGTCCGTTTCAGGAATCCATAATTTATCTTGACACTGACAGCTTTTACTACATTTTCCGATGTCAATGTCATTGTCAATAACGCACTTTGTTTATCTGAACTTGCATTCTGTGCCGTTTTGTGGTATTTTTGTTTCCAATTTCCAATTCCTAATTTATTTCACGGTAAATAGAAGTACTTGAAATAATCTATAAGTGTAGGTTTTAAAGTTATAAAAAACACAAATCAGTACATAACTACATATTTCTGAATAATAACTTTATTCATCGTGCAAGTCTTAAAAATAGCGCGTGCCGGCACCCTTTGTATTCGATGTCGAAGTATTTCTCGTAGAAATCTTGTACTAGTTCTTCCACCTGCAACAAAAAATATGTTTAACTCTCTTGATATTCTTCAGACTAAGTGTGATGTGTGTGGGGAAGTGGCTCACGAACCCTACATAGAGTGCTGCGAGTGTGATGTCAACTTGTGCACTGGATGTTTCTCGACTGGGCGAGAGATTGAAACACATAAGAATGATCACAAATATGCGATAAGGCGCAACGACTTCCCCCTGTTTGATAATTGCAACTGGTCTGCCAAAGAAGAATGTAAGCTGCTAACAGCTCTTTCAACCTATGGCTACGGAAACTGGGAAGAAATAGCTAAAATGGTCCATAGCCGATCGAAATTAGAGTGTCAGGAACACTACAAGAAGTATTATATACAGAATGTTCAGTACGATGAGCTAAAGTTGCTGCCTGAAACGGAGCAGTCATTGTTTCCAAAAATAATAACACCATATCTTTTTAGTTCTGAAGTAAATAGTAACCCCCCAAGAAATAACACTGGAGACCAGCACCTCGCTGGATACAATGCATATAGATCCGAGTTCGAGCTAAGTTATGACAATAATGCTGAGAGTTTGTACAATTTTGAGGATGGGTATTCAGATGAAGAAGATGATGAATGTATGGATGCATTAAAAGTGTCTCTTGTGAGTGCTTTAAACACTAGACTAAAAGAGCGGAAAAGACGATACAAAATACTGCAACAGCACGGACTCATAATGCCAAATAAACTATCTTCATGGCTCCAAAGTTTTGATACAACATTGACGAGACAGAAATGTGAGAGGTTGTTAACATACATGCAGTTTATGACTGGGATGCAATTTGATGCTTTCATGGAGTCTCTGAATTTGGAAACTGAACTAATGCAGAGAATAGGCAGACTCAGTACGTATCGTAGCAATGGTATTAGAACTCTGCACTCTGCAAAGATCTACAAACAGTTGAAGACACAACATGATTTGTCTTTAAAAGAGCAAAGGCATGCGTCTATGGTGATGTCGAAGAAATTTGAGAATCAATCTCCGCTTAAATATAGAGAATTGTTGGGCAAAACTTCAAATCAGAGCTTGCTGAAGTTTAAAAGAACATCAATGCCATTAGATATAGTGGATTTGCCAGGGTTCAATAAGCTCTCGGAGTCAGAAAAAGTGTTATGCTCAAACTTGAGATTAATGCCAGAGAATTATTTAGACATCAAGGAACAGCTGATAGCACAGAACAGTAAAATGGGTTTTCTCCGACTTCTTGATGCCAGAAGGATAGTTAAAATTGATGTGAATAAAACTAGGAAGATATATGATTATTTGTTATATGAAGGGTTTATTACTAAGCCGACAACATAAATAAAGAACATGCAGGGTTACTCACAACACTTGTATTAAGCTGAAAAGGACACATTGTATTCATATGAACTTGTGTTATTTTTTTATTATACAGTGACAAGCATGACATGTGTTTGATAGTATGCATCACAACTGTCCATAACAGATTAGTGCACTTCAGCTGTTTAAGCATGAAGTGCAAAAACTGCTCAGTACTGGGCTGTGGTCGTCACCAGATATTTAAGGTTATTTATTGAATAACTATATATAGGACCGATCTAGCAACTGTAAACAAAGATCAGTTTTGACATAAATTTTGCCGAGTGCAAGAATATTTTTTTTTAGTATACTTTTTCAATTTCTGGTATGTTTCCAATAGTAAAAGTTTTGTATAATTATTACACCCCCTTTCAGCTTAGCACATGTATTCTGAATCTTGTATTTTTGTAATTACATTTTGTTTTATTTAATAGCTTTGCCTCAGATTATCTCTTGTCAATTTATTATCATAGTAAAACTATAAATGCTGAAGTGTAGATGTTTAATGCTCAATCATGTTGGAATGGCTGAATATTTTATAGTTATAGTCTAGAAAAACACATGGGCAACTTTTTATCGCAGGAAAATGAATGGAACGGGAACTATGTGGGTAAAATTAAAAATATATCGCCAAAATCTAATACTGATAAATTGTGAATAACTGCACCAATTATAAATCTTTTATTTTGTAGTTGTTATTGTCATGAACACATGACAAGATTTGTATAAAAGAAAATTCAAAATTTGGAGCATTTTTTTTTGATCTCCTAACATAAAGAGTTAATGAGTGTATGCATAGATATGCAGAAGACTTGAAGGTTGTGAGATTTTTTATTACATTGGCAGATGAACATCACCATAAAAAAGAACAAAATTAAAACTTTTGATTAACCCTGAACTACAACATTCTACTAGTCAAGCCCTTTCATTTGAAACCCATATTAAGGGAGTTGAAAAAAAAAATGTATTTCAACATTTTGTGGTAGCGACCATCTTGGATTTGAAATTTGTCATAGTGCAAAGTATTCTACTAGTCAAACCCTTTCATTTGATACCTATATTGTTTAGTGAAAAAAGTAATATAATTCATTTTGTGGTGGCACCAAAAATTTGTTTAATTCACTGTTCAAGCCCTTTCATTTGACAATTGAATCTATCATCTTGACACCATTGTATTAAGTTCATCCGTTTTGAGCTCTACGGTGCCACAGACAGACAGACAGACAGACAGACAGATTACTCGACGTCTTATGTCATATGTCATCAACCAATTTGCACTGGACCAGAATGGTGGATTATCATTGTAACACTTTATCAACACCATTGTTTTAAGTTCATGTTAAGGGTCGGAGTCTCAACCATTTTTGGACCAGAATTTTACATTTCTCACAATAAGGGCCGAGTTACATTTTTTTTTATTGCTGCTAACACTGCAGTGAACATGGTGTATGAAACTGTATCGAACTATTGCTGTGTTAGATGATTATAACAATAACTTGTTATACCTTGAAGCCAAACTTCTGGTACAGGAATATAGCAGGGTTGGTCGGAGACACATGCAGAGTCACATCTTTGCCGGTGCAAGTCTGTAAAATAAAAAAACAGGAAACGGTTCTTTGAGCAAATTGGTGGGATATTTTTACTTATTTGATTAGGTTCATAATAATTAAAGCGTCTGATGGAAAGTAAAGTTGGATTGCCTACTGAAAACCACCTAATAAAATCTCAAAGAGGTAAAACATCTTCTATCCGACACCGACGACGCGACGCCATGGGTCGATTCGTATTTCTCATGTTTTTGTTTATATACCCGAATCGCTAAGCGTTCGGTGGCGCGGATAAGGTCATGCGGATTTTATGATTATATGTAGCTCACTCCAGGCGCGGTCTTCAAATTTTGGAGAAGTAAGTAAAAAGAGAGAATATAATAAATCGAGTAAAAAATACTTTACTAGTATCGCCCCACAATTTTACCCGCGTAGTTCGCGTTTCAGTTGTTTTAAACCGCGTTAACAAGAACAAAATTAAAATTTTGATTAACTCCCGTATACCTCGGATTTGTTGTGTACAACATTCTACTAGTCAAGGCCTTTCGTTTGATCCCCATATTGAGGTAGCAGTGAAATAAATAATGTAATTCGCCATTTTGTGGTGGCGGCCATCTTGGATTTCAAATTTGTCATAATGTATAGTATTCTACTAGTCAAGCCCTTTCATTTGAATATGGGTATATTGAGATAAGTTGTGAAGAAATATTTTGTGCGGCCATCTTGAATCGATATTAACCAAACATAGCTAAGAACATCCGCACGGATATAAACCTTCAAATAACAAAAAAACGCATCGAAATCGGCCAATCCGTTTGAACTATACGGTGCCACAGACAGACACCAGACGTCAAACTTATAACCCCCTTTTTTGGTCGAGGGTTAAAAAATAGTCTTGTACCTTGTACTATTAGATTTTTAGTTTAACATATACGATTTTTTTGTAATTTCCACTGTGACCCCCTCCTTCGGACCGCGCATGGCACACCCAAATCTGTACCCAAGTACCTGTAGCAGGTGGTAGAGCATGAAGGTGGCGATGCCGGCGCGCCGCCACTCGGGCCGGGTGAGCACGAACGAGATGTAGGCCTCGTTGTGGCCCGCGTCCGGGACGAGGAACGCGCAGCCGACAGGCAGGCGCTTGTAGTGCGCCACGCAGCTGAACTCCGGGTACTGAAGCGCCTCTGTCACTGTTCACAATAATTGAGATGATGACTGGGACAAAACACACCATTGCTATTACGGGGCATAATAAAATAATTAGAAATTTTGACGATTTATTAAATTAGTACCAAAATGTATATGTTAATAATCGTAATAACTGACGTACTAATTAGAATTTTTAGCCATCATGCTATCAATTATACACATTAGTATACTGCCTCGGAAAATATCATGTAATTTATTTTCACATAACAACAGTACAATTCCGGGAAAATAGTAATTACCTAATACAAAGAGATTGACTAAAATATGGTCAGTTACATTTTATATCACTTCTAGATTACATCCGATGCAAACGAGATACAACATACATTTTGATAAATCTATATCTCACCAGGCGGAAGGAAGATAGAGCCAACTTCACTAAATCTCACTAGGGGCGAGGGAAGTTGAGCCAACTTCACAAAATCTAACAGGAGGGGAAGGTAAAAAAATTCTAAATTAATGAATAGACGGGCGTCTACTGTAACTATAAAGGTACACTCCGCGAGGCATAAGCTGAGCTTTGCATTTGTGTGAGTGTACATGGATAGTGTAGGTGTGACAACCGGCCTTAGGTGCGGCGCCATTCTGTCTCGCCGCGCTCCTGCCTGATTGGTGATCACTCACACTAATGCAAAGCTCAGCCTATACCTCGCGGACAAAATTTCAAGCTCCTGCCTGATTGGTGATCACTCACACTAATGCAAAGCTCAGCTTATACCTCGCGGAGTGTAATATACTTATATACTTACAGTCGATCCCCGGCCAGAAGAACTGTGCGCACATGTTGTTGACGGCCGCTATGTGCTGTGGTCGCACGTACGAGTAGTCGATAGTGGCGCGCGGCGGCGGTCGGTAGCCGGAGATGTGTCTGTACAAACAAACAAACTTTATTGAAAAATTAAAAAACTAGCATCTTGAATTTAGCACTTATTAAGTGCCAAAGACAAGATTATTAGCTCTATACGTGTGTAACTCAGATCTGGGCCAGTATGCTGATCATGAATCATGAGTCACGGTTCAAACGTAAACCTCACGGCTCACAGCTCAGGTGCAGACCAAGAATCCTCTGGAAGAAGAAGAAAGAAAGAAGACTGGCCTCGTGGCTTAGTGGGTTGTAACTCTGCCTGCGACGCCGAGGGTCGTGGGTTCGATTCCCACCCAGTGCAAATATTTGTGTAATTAATTCAAATGTTTGCACCGTGTCTATAGTCCGTTCCACGAAGAGGTGAAGAAAATGTAAACAAATCAATGTCACTCTCAATATGACAGACCAGCATTTCTCAACTTTTGTTTTAGAAGATAGTTCGTTGTAAGCGCCTCTGTTTGCCCTTTTAGATTTTCGTCACATAACAAGGTTAAATATAATCCAATAAGTCCGTTTATTTCTATTGTTTAATAATTATACGTTTATTAAATATGTGGTGCGCATAAGTTTAAAACATTAAGTAATACATAAATAATATAAACAGTTTTTCTTAATATTAATTATTAAGTACAGCTTTGTTTTGTTATGTAGCACTTAAATTCCTTTTCATTATGTATGTGAAATGACTGACTTTTTAGTAAACTTAAATTTAATGAGCTACATATATATGAGACGATCTTCTTAGCTTTCCATGGATTTACCGTGCGGGTGCCGGGTCCATCGTGTGGCAGAAAGAGAGAAATCCCGAGTAGATCCCGAGACTTGTGACTCAGGCGTGGTTTAAGGAGCCTTTTCTGACGTACATCAACACTCACCTTCACTACTCGTTTTTCTCTCCTGCCCAGCCAAATCTGATATGAGTCTACTAGCACAGCTTTAAAAACTCGTGTATATATCCACATTCAGATCTGTATCCGTGCATGTACTTTTTTCACATTCCAGCACATCACTAGTGTAGTTCTTACTACCTGTGTAGCTGCCATTGCTATTATTTTGTCTTAATAAAAAATGGTGTACCTATATAAGTGGTAACCTATATACTATTCCTTGTTATAAGTAAAATGACAAAACAAATGGTGGCAAACAAAAGATATTGGTGGCACTATTCCTACCCATGCTGAGAAGATTCAAATTTTTATTAAGTAATTTAATATTAAGTACCCCATTGGACATTTTTTTAATAAGACTGGTTGGTGTAATTCATTCAAAAATGCAATTAATTTCTACTGCCTTAGATGCTGTTGCAATTAATTTTAAAACGTATCGAATACTAGGTAGTGTTTTCATCTATCTAATATATAAAATTCTCGTGTCACAGTTTTCGTTGCCATACTCCTCCAAAACAACGACCGATTTTGATGAAATTTTTGTGCTTATCCGGTATCTATGAGAATCGGCCAACATCTATTTTTCATCCCCCTAAATGTTAGGGGTAGTCCACCCCTAAATATTTTATTTTATTTTATAGATAAAAATTTAAATTTTCTATTTTTTTATGATATAACATACAAAAATACATACAAAACTCAATTTTCACCCTTCTACAATCAAACCTTATTTTTAATAGCCATTTTAGTAATTAAATCATTTTCCTCTCCGGTCGAAAACTGATAAATCGTCATTTAATTAGTTATCCCCGCCAGATATCTACAGGTGTCACTTTTGACCCAGTAAATAGCACGATAATTTGGGGATCAAAAGTAGCCTATAGCTTTTATATAGATTTAACACGCTAATCTCGGGAACTACTGGACCGATTTAAAAAAATCGTTCGCCGTTCTTTCATATGTTCGTAATCCTTGAATGCTGTAGGTTTTATATATGTACCACGTGCGAAGCCGGGGCGGGCCGCTAGTCTAATATATAAAATTCTCGTGTCACAGTTTTCGTTGCCATACTCCTCCGAAACGGCTTGACCGATTTTGATGAATTTTTTTGTGCTTATCCAGTATCTATGAGAATCGGACAACATCTATTTTTATCCCCTAAATGTTAGGGTAGTCCACCCCTAAATTTATTTTTATTTTTAGACAAAATTTTTAATTTCTATTTTTATGATGATAACATACAAAAATACATACAATCCTCAATTTTCACCCTTCTACGACCAACCCTTATTTTATTAGGAAATTAGTTATATGGCAAAACAACGTTTGCCGGGTCAGCTAGTCCTAATATAAGATTTTAACATCCAAACAAATTTGTTAATGAGCGTTCTGTTTTTACATTAAGTTGTTTTTACATTTATTATTTTAGATTAAGTTATTGCTCGGCTCAGGGTGGTCTTGTCACGCCAATACGCAGATGCAGTGCCTGGTTCTAATCTCACGCCCACCTCTGCTTTTTCGAATTCATGAGCGGTTCATAACGGTAAAAGATAACATCTTGAGCAAACTGGCATGTTCTAAAAATTTTCGAGGTCAGAGAGGTTTGTCATCCACTACCAACACGAAAGAATTATAGCCCCAGCAAGGAACTTTTAGTGGGTTGCTTATGTGAGCAGCGTCCCGCAAATTTACCCGCTTAGATCCTTTTTCCATAATTTTCCCTCCATAAAAATAAACTTATACCTATGCGTTCCAGATCATAATCTAACCGTGTTCCGCGTTTAAACCTGAGCCGTTTAGCTGTTCCAACTTGATTGAGCAACGTACATCCAAACTTTTGCACTTTTAATAAGTAAATTTTTTTTTTTTTTTATTATTAAGTATTAGTAGATTTTCTTGCGAATAAATAGACATTATTTTGTGGTTCATTAGGTAAACGTCTTATAATTTGCGTGCAAAAAGTAATGGTATCTCATCAGAAACATGCGTATACTTCAGTGAAGTGAGATCAAAGTTCTGTATTATGATATTATATGCCTTGTTTGTTGACTTCAACGACTAAAGAATAGAGATCTAAATGGTCTTAAATGGTCAGTTCTAAAATCTAGTTATAATAACATATACTAGTTTTAAACACTTAAAATATGATTTGTTTTTATAATTTATGATGATTATTAAAAGCAGTCTGACTTGGCTGGTTTTAATATCATATTCATATCATATTGAACTTGTCTTTTACTTCACATTTATGTTTCGATGGGATTCGCAGTTTGAGAACCATAGATCAAATTGCCACTGTTTAAAACTGTATCTACCATATTCTACTATTACTATTTACAACTTTCAAGATAAGTTAATAAATAATTATGTGATCAATACAAATCCAAGTATGTTGTATTTAAGATCATAGTAAAGTCGTATCATATTAGAGAAATATTTTAAGACAGTTTTAGAAAAATACTAAGGTTAAACGATTTTTATGTTATGGTAGCACCTTTGTTTACATTTTCTACACCTCTTCGTGGAACGGACTATAGGTGTTTCTATGTAAGTTGTTCTACGTATGTTGTCTGTAAAGTCGGTTGGTTGACGGTAGAGGTAGGTCGTCGATGGTTTCGGCGTCGACGAAACGAGACCGTTTACCGTCGACTGTGAACTAGTCTAATAAACCATTCAATTATCGACTAGTGTACGCCATAAACGGAATAGGAAACCGTTCAATTTTGTTTCAACTAGTTTACGCCGTAAACGGAATAACTTTGACTATAATAATAGTTGCATAGTTCATTCCTCGACTAGTTTACCGGAGAACTGTAAACTAGACTATCCGTTCATGTTTAGTAAACAGTTGAAATGCACTGTTCGTTGATTCAACGCCCAACTCTAGTTTACGGACGATAGTTTAACGCGACGTCATAACAAAACATTGATAGATGCGGCGCAAGCGAACAATGAACGTAACGGGACATTACGGGACAATTTTTCGTGCATGCAGCCGACGTTTATCGATTTATTAGACTTTCAGAAGTTTCAGAACGTTTTCTACGATTGAGCCATAGACTATAGAGTAGTCAGATTATCTTTGTACACGTTCGAGCTGATCTGTGAGCCGGTTCACGGATGCAGCTTCCGTTATTTTCCCGAGATAAAAGGTAGCCTATGTGTTGTAGTAGCTTTTAATCTAACTGTACCTATTTCGAATTTCAACCCGATGCGTTCAGAACACAGACTTGGTAGGGAGATACTGAAAAGCTTTCCAAGCTTTACATTTATAATACCAGTAGGATTTTCTTGTAGATCCTGATACACCGTCAGATTATAATTTAACACGTGATTGAATCTCACGATAGGATAGTTTGTAATTCGACGTTGTTAGATAATAATCTGACTGTTTTTTTTACAATTTTACGTTGAGTTATACCTGTGTGTCTTCGTGAGCAGCTCGTCGGTGAGAGCGAGCCAGGTGGGGACGGCGGTGGAGTCTCGCCGGATGTAGGGCTTCAGCAGCGCCCCCGAGTAGGCCGAGCGGAAGGGGGCGGGCGCCCCCGACGAGAGGAGCGTCGTGCCGTAGTTGCTGCTCGCTATCGTGCCGCACAGGTTGTCTATTAAGTACTGAGAGAAAGATAACAATCTCATCAAGATATAATTATTGACCTTTAAAAAAAAAGAACCTGGTGACAGAACTTGGCTTTGTTTAAACGCTCATTCACAGTGCACGGGCGGGAACGGGGGCGGGTGCGGGCGCGCGGGTCTTAGCGTCGTCATATTCACACACTGAACGCACGTAAACTTTGCGGTACTTACCTATATAGATAGAAATATTGATGAAGACTTGATTTTACTAACGGAAAATTCATTTTTGAAATGGAATGTGAATTTTGTGTAGTTCGCTACACACGAAATGAACAAAGGCAGAGACGAATGGTAAGAATTTAATGTTTTATTTCCATGTTGTGCGCAATGTGAATTGAGCTGGTGAATCAAAATGTTTTAGAACCAGACGCGTTAGCCACTGGTAGACGCTCGAAGACACTCTCAACATACAGAACAAAAATCACCCGCGTGACAATCACGCCGCCCGCCTCGATGAGGATGCGCAAGCGCCTCGCCACTCTGAAGGCGAGGGGCGTCTAGGAACACTGCCTCACCCGCACCCGCCTTTACTCTGAAAGACCTCTGAGTATACTTAGCGGTACAGATAAAGGGCTCCCAGCAATACATATTTTCAACAAGAACAAAATTAAAAATGTTGACTAACCTCCGACTGCCTCGGATTTGTTATCTGCACAACATTATACTAGTCAAGCCCTTTCAAGGTCACCCCAACCCGTGGACCCGCCCGTGCCTGTATAAGTAAGTATTGAGTATGTCTCGTAACTTACCGATCGCTGGAACCTGTCCAGAACTCTCTCCGCGTTGACCACGACCCGTGCATCCTCAGTCACATAGCCTCCCAGCAATTTCACAGTCCTGCAAATAAAATACTATGGTTTTATATAGTATGAGTCACGGAACATGATTGACGGACGGACATGTGTCTTATGGTAAGCAACACGCCTCTCCATAACAGTATCATAGCAGCTATTGGAACATGCAGAATCCAAATCATTACCTAGCACTGCAGAGCGCTCGTCACCCATAGATTAAATATGATCATCTCTACGCCCTGTAATTTCTGTGGAAACATCGCGCCCTTCAAACCGGAAAACAGTGATGTTTGCACATTACTACTTGGCGGTAGAATAAGTGGCAGGTGTGGTACTTCTTCAGGTGGACTTCGCGGTATCAACGAAAGTTGCCATATTTAGTTTTAGTTTTAAGTATGGGTCAAATGAATCACCAGGAGACCTATTATAGGATGATAGAAGCGTATAAAATAATAAGATTCAACACTATGCCGTCACTTGAAACCTGTCCAACTGAGTGCAGGTGAAGATAGGGGGTTACAAATCTCGATCATTTCTCCTTGTCACATGATTTTTGTACGGCGTTGCGGAATAATGTATTAGGAGAGGTAATGGAACTATAAAAATTGTAAATTTAAATTTTTAATTGTTATTTTTGTGGGTAAAATTCATTATTTTCCGACGATTTCAGAATAAATTCCGTAATTTGATTATGTACGGCATTACATAGTTCCATGCAGTTTTAATACCTCTTCTAATCCATTATTCCGCTATGCCGCACGAAAATCATATGACATGGAGAAATTATCGAGAATTGCAACCCCCTATCTTCACCTGCACTCAGTTGGACAGGTTTCAAGTGACGGCATAGTGTTGAATCTTATTATTTTATACCCTTCTATCATCCTACATAGGATCTACATAGGAGGATCTCCTGGTGGTAAATTTGACCCATACATTTTGTTCACGGGCATGTAGTCTAATGACATTGACAATCATTCACAATGACTTTTTGAGCAATACCAAAACAGGCCACTAGTAGTATTTGAAGTAAAATGTCTTGCTTACTTATCAAAGTCGAAGATGGGTAAGTGTTTGTGTCTCTTGAGCCTTCGTAGCGCCAGTTTCGCTTTCAGCCGACACAGGTACGACTTCTTGTTGGGGTCCTTCACTTTGGCGATCATGCCTTCCACCTGTTTGAGGAGTTGGATCTCTTCGTACTGCGTCATCTCTACCAGCTCCTCTTTCGGGTCCTTTTCTAGCTCTGGTTCTTCCCAAGGCAAGTCTGGTGAAATAAATGTTTAAAGCAATTACTAAATTATTAGTTTAAAAACTTTGAAAAACTGCTGGGAATGAGGTAAAATTATTGGTTATTTTTACCTAACAACCGTTTTCATTATACCTCGACCTGGCAGTATGGTAGTTTAAATGATAACAACTTATACTTATACACATACAATGTCAATACAAAGAATATCGTTAAAATTAATATTAATGTAAATAATTAAATTTAAAAAAACCCCACCATTTTCTACTGGCTGCCATCTGGAGGTGGTCAAAATTATTTATTCATTCATTCATTCATAATTTAAAGCGACGCTCTTGTTCGGCGGAGTTCCTTCTTCATGTACTTTTACTTACTTATTCATAAATGTTGACTTCCTGATACGACAATTTTAAAAAAACAATTATCTTATTTATTCATAAATGTACAATTTCCACGACAATAATGAAAAAAATGTAAAAAAAACAATAGAAAATGTACTTTCAATATTTACAATACAATTTTCATAGTATGGGAACGATAAAGAGTCAACTATTTTTGCAATCGTCACCGACTCTAAGATCAAAACGACGTGGTGTTTTGCCCTTCAAACCCGGACACATGTTTTACACATGTCAGTGTGTGTTTGATGAAAATCGATCCGAGATGGCCGCCAATACAAAATGGCGGATTACATAAAATATGTATTTTACCAACTCCCTCAACATGGATATCGAATGAAAGGGCTATACTAGTAGAATACTACACACTATGAACTATGACAAATTTCAAATAAGAGATGGTCGCCATCACAAAATTACGAATCAAATATTTTTTTACAAGTCTATTAATTTGTGGATCAAATTAAAGGGCTACATTAATAGAATACTAAGACAAATTGCAAATCCAAGAAGGTTGGAGATTACCTACAATTTTTTTTTAATGTTGTTCCTATATAATTCTGTGATATAACCAGCGTACCTATAGAGTTGAGTTGGGTCGAGAAGAGGCTTTCCCTGCGGACGACGGCGCCCTCCTCCTCGGCTTTCTTGCGCGCCTCCGGCGGCTTCCGCTCGTGCTCCGAGCTGCGGGAGTCCGAGTCGTAGCAGAACGTCGACTGCTGCAGCGACGTGATGCTCGACGTATCACTCTGGTTACACGAAGAAGAAGCTTCTAAACTTTCAGGATTTAACTCATTTCGTATCCCGGGTCACGCATTCTTACCATCCATGAAGCTCAGGGAATGACATACGAGTCGGTCATCGTAATTAAAACTAAGGCAAACATGCGTGCGGTTGTCGCAATCTCACGGCACACAGGGAATTGCATATATTACGCTGACGACACCATCAGTCGGTTAATAGTTCATATGGCGAACATTGGCTGCATCACCGAAAGACTACCCGAAAGTTCAGCTTACATATGGCCATCAGGGACAGAAATGCTGCCGTAGTGGAGACTCTAGGACGGGAAGATTCGACTTAGAATAATCAGACTCATTAGAATTACGATGAAAATGTTCTCTGCTACCCAACATTTTTCTTTTCTTCTCCCAATCCAAAATTAAAGTAAAAAAAAGGAAACATAATGACAAAGTGACGGATCCCGGAGTGTGTAGAGTTGTAAAATTAAGGTGACGAACCCTAATAAAGGTGGTGAAGCAAGAGTAGTCTATGTTATGCCTTAGAACTTCACCAAACTGACAGTGAAAGTCACGTCATAATCGATCCAGCCGTTTCGAAGATTAGCACAAAAAGTAAGACAAACATTAAAAAAAAGAGCAAAAAAATTGCGGACTTGTAAAAGCGACATCGGTTGACGCTCCACATTTTCTAAAAAAAAAACGAAAATCAAACTTGCATGTACGGAGAGTCATAGTGACGTTATTTTGACATTCCGCGAATCGAGCATTCGAAAACGCAGCAGCGCCGAAATTTCGTCGGACTCGTCGTATAGATGGCACCCACAAAGTTTTACATCTGTATCTATACTAATATTATAAACACAGATTTCTAAAACAAAAGGCAGATGGAACGTGCGGAACACAGATCCTTAGGTGCGGAAAGCAAATATCAAACGCCAAAGCAAATACAAACTCCAGTCAGTACGAAACTGACTTCCGTCTCATACGGGAGTTTCGTGTGATTTTATGTTTTGTTTAAGATTATGCCGTCTTGTGTCATCAAACATTGCAAACATTGTTCCCAAAAATAAAAAAAGGAAATTTCATGGAAAGTTAGAATATTTTTACTGGTATTTATATAATTTAGACGATTTTATTTCGATTGATGAATAGAGGTCAGTGTTGCTACACTAAAGTGAAATTATTTTCCCTGAAGTTAAGGTAAAATATAGATTCTAATTTTGTTTTGAAGATACTCGTAGACCAAATTATTGATGAACATTGTATAATTCAATTTTAAGCCCTATTTTTATAATCGTTATTTTTTTAATTTTATGTGAATCGATGCCAAGAACAAATCCTCGCCGTAACAAGGGTTAATAAAAATACTAATAGTGTTGATGAAAACTATAGTTATGAAACGAGTTTTTAATACTTCTGTGTAGTTTAAAAGGTTTTATTTCAGTAATATGTGGCCAAAGCAACTACAAACTCCTGTCAGTACGACACAAACTTCATCTTGTTCACGGGCCTGTCCATACGTGTTCATCCTGTGTGATTTTCTGTTTTGTTTTAAATAATGCCGTCTTGTGTATTCAAACATTGCAAACATAGTTCCCATAAACAAAAAAAGGAAGGAGGAATATCATTTCATAGGTAAGTTTAAATATTTTACTGCTATTATGTTATTTAGGTGATTTCATTATGGTAACAAATAGGAACACGTGTGGCTATCCCAAACTGAAATAGTTTTCCCTGAAGTGAAGGTAAAATATAGATTATAATTTTTGTTTTTGAAGGTAGTATTACTTAATTTTAAGACCTATTTTTACTATGTTTTTTATATATAATGTAAATTGATCCCTAGCAGTGATCCACGCCGTTACGCGTGTTAGTAAAATTACTAATAGTGTTGATGAAAACTGTAGTTATGAAGCGAGTTTTTAATACTTGTATGTTCTGTCGAGTTTACAAAAATACATAATACTTTCATTTTAATAATATTATACGAGTAGAATAGAATGTTATATAATGCTAGCAGTAGGTCTCTGAATATTATCATTTGATAGTAGCAGTTTTTGAATATTATACGATTACTTGGTTTAAAAGTGAGGTTTTGTAAAAAGAAATAGTGAAGCATTAGTGAATCGTTTAAACGATTATTCGTTTCTTTTTTGTTTGTTGTTTGGCCCTATAAAGGTAGCCCACATGCATTTTATCAAAACTAGTTTTGGTGGTAAAGATGATTGTTTTGGTTTTGTTTAAACTATCTAAGCGAGCAAATCTGTGATTATAAAGCTGAAGAGTTTGTTTGAACGCTAGGATCTCGGGAAGTACCGGTACGAATTGAAAGATTATTTTTCTATTCGATGGTCCATTTATCGAGGAAGGCTATATAGAACATAACGCTACTAATGATAGAAGCGGAGCATGAATCAAGAATGTAACAAAATCGGGAAAAAATATTCCTTTTTAAGAGTTTTCGTACGTTTCGTGCTTTGATATGACACATGACAGCATGTGTCTAAGATTGCGTCATTGAATATCACAGATTAAACACCTGTTGAATATAAACCTTTGCTAATCAAAGTTTATAAATCTGATTTGGTACGACCAATTTCCGACAGGTGGCGTAGCAGGTAGCTGAAGAGGTGTTTTGTTTGAAAATGTTTGAGCGATATTGTCAGGAATTACTGAACCGATTTCAGTCATTCACCGTTGTATATGTACGGGATCCTCATGAGTGCTATAAAATGTACCACGGGCGAAGCCGGGGCGGACATCTAGTATATCAATAACATTTCAGTTCTTTGTACTTAGGACGATGACGTAACAAATATAAAAAGCTGTGTGTACGTTGTACGTATGTACGCATGCAAAAAGCTAATACTTCTTCTGTTGACGGTAGGTATGCGCGGGCATCGTAAAAAAATACTCTCATTTTTCCCTAGCTCTCAAAAATAACTGCCCATTAAATGCAAAAATACAGTGGAATTGAGAACTTTCGGTTGAAAATACGGCGGTACGATGTACACCAGGTCAGCCAGTTATTAAATAATAGACGTTTAACTGACCTGTACTGGCATCATTCTCTCAGCAGGTATAAATTCAAATGTCTTCATGTCGCACAACTCCTGCCCGATGGCTCCGTTCGTCATGTCGCCGGGCATTATTAGCGCGTCGTCGTATGTGCACTCGTCTAGTAGTTCATTCCTGGAACAATTCAGATAATAGGGAATATGCATGTAGTTCAAATTGGCTTGATTTTTTTTTTTCGTAGAATCCTTAATGTCCCGCCATTATGCCAAAACAATTATTTTATTATTTAGTTAGTTATTAATTATAAAAAATATTATTTAAAAAGTGCAAAATAGGCACGGGAAATTCAAGTTTGCGAAACGCATCATTATCTGTGGAAACCAAATGTGACGTCACATGGCATGTTTTCTGCTTTAACGGTGTCGATATTCCTACTCAGCTAGTAGTGTTAGAGAAAAAAGCCGTGTTCTCCTTCGTTTGATTAGCTAGCACAACTCAAAAATCGGTACAAAGTAACTGCAACACTTGTAGTAAACAAACACAGGTCGTGGCCTGTGACGTCATGCAGGCGCGGGAAAGATGGCGGCGTTTAAACTGGACAAATTATATCTATTTTTTAAATATTATTTTAAAAATCAATTTGTACATTTACAAGAGTATTTATATTTTTTATTGTGTTATAATAATGTAAAAAGTGAATTAAAATATAAAAAATGCATGCATATTCCCTATTATATCTATTGGCAATAGTATAAGCAACTGATTAATATTATTTTGGGGGTTTGGAGCATTCTCTTGCAAAGAAAGCGCCATGGGTATAAACAACCCGGATACGAGTATTTGCACACTATTGCTTGGCGGTAGAATAACTGGCAAAGGCTTACTTCTTTGCACAGCCCCCTACGACTCGTAGGTACTACAATATGACCAAAACAAAAAATGTGCGAATTACCGCGCTCTCCAGGTTAATCTTACATGTAAAATCGAACAGACAAATTCATAAACAAAGAAAAGAAAAGGAAGAATTCACGAGATCATCGCAGCTCGGGAACATCCAGTAGGCGGCCGCCTAAGTACAGGCCAGCAAGCCAGATCTCCTTCAATACGTCACAAATGACACATAACAATCTAGTTTCTGTAATTTATAGTTTTGTAATTAATAACTCCATCCTCCAATACGTCACAAATAACAATCCAATTTCTATAATTTATAATTTCCTATTAATAACTCCATCTTGAGAAGTAATTTTCCCATAAAGGCCGCGTTACTAGCCAACAAGGTGGTGTCATTCGCGTATCACATGTTTGAAATTTTGTATCCACCAATCGCAACCCCATCGGTCCAGCTCTCGAGAGTGATTCGCATTTTAAGCTCCTATTCTACTTCATGCATGACATGCATGTCCAGACTATTCTACAAACGAGATTTCACTCAAATCCTTCCTGTAGTTTTGCGTGAATGAATAACAAACATCCACTAATTCGCACAAACTTTCGAATTTTAAAATTAGTAGGAAGTAGGATTTTAGGGGGATCATTGATGAGACTAACGGTATATTCAAATAATAATATCTATGCCAATATTATTTAACTGAAGAGTTTATTTGTTTGAAGGCGCCAATCTCAGGAACTACTGGATCAATTTCAAAAATTCTTTCACCATTGAATATTATGTATGTGATCTAAGTGATATATTTGTACCAAAAGCGAAACTGGCCTGGACCGCTGGTTAAAATTAAATCTGAATGATATGAAAAGGAATTTTAAGCACAAGTTGTAATATACTTAAAACGTATTTCTAACCTGCCAGTATCGGAGTCCATATTGAGCTCATAATACTCGGTGTTGGATGCGGCGCTGTCCTGTGACTCGAGGCGTCTCTTCTTTGCCGGGACCGGCGGTTCGAGTGGCTCATCTATTTCGTTGTTTATTAGATCCTTGTACCCTGGAATATCAACATATTTACTAGAAAACTAGTCTAGTACTTACATACTAGGATACTTCATAGTATTTCATTCATTTATTTTGAACAATTGGTAACTATAATTTTGATACCAAATAAAGATTAACTATAAACAAAAGTTTTAAATTGATAATAATATTAGAATTTAAGTAATTTTAATTATTATAATTTCTAATAATAAATTATAAAATAATTCTAATAATAAATAATAAAATAATTAATAATTAAAAAAAATTATTGATGAAAATTTATATATGAAAATAACTATAAATTTTGTAGATCAATTAGATTTTTAAATCTAAAAATTGATCTAAAAAATTTATAGTAAATATCAGAGATTTCTGAGATATCAGAGATTATAGAGATTCAACAGTCCTAATAATATCAAAATGGCTGAAGGCATTATTATTTCATTTCAATTTTATCGTTTTTTTTTTTGGTGCTACTTCACAGATGTTTTACTGTAATATTTCGAAATATTTGTGTCACAAGACAGAGTTTTCTATCTATCTATCATAATGCAACATTCTCATTTAGATGAGGAAGGTATTAATCGTACATTAATGAAAAGATTTTCACCATAGCACAATTTGCTATTATTTGGACACAATATAACGGTTTTACATAAAAATAAAACCGATATTATGTGCCGAGAACGGAAAACATACAGCATTATATGAAGAAGCATTATGTATACTTATCTTATTAATCTGTGGTCGACGTCTATACCATAGACAATTAGCTTCATCTTGACGCCACCAGAGGGCGCCGCAAGCGCGCCACCAGCAAGGGCACCCGGCGCGGTGCGATCTTTGGGATTCATAGTCTTCACCAGAAAGCCCTTTCTAGAATGCTGTATGTTTTCCGTTCTCGGCACATAATATCGGTTTTATTTTTATGTAAAACCGTTATATTGATGTGCCTCAGGAAAACATACAGCATTATATGAAGACGTGTTTGTTATCTGCTGGTGTAAGTATGTCCAAAAAATAACAACGCTATGATGACTGAAACATTTGAATACTTATTAAAATAAAGTGTTCAATAACATTTTGTAATTAGCTAAATTAACAAAGCTAATTTGTGTGTGATGTAAACTTTGAAGAACATGGTTAACCATTTATGTTAATTTCGCAGTAAATTAACCTAACATGCTAATGTGTTAAGATATTATTTATTTTCCATATTTTGCTTAATAATGTCATCAATCGATTGGGTATTTGATCATCCAAAGGCTACTGCTATATCTGGTCCACATCTCCTAGTTGTACGTTCATGGCACTGTCTCACTGGACTGGACATATCCAATTTTTTAATAACAAGATGTTAAGCAACTGCTATAGATAAAATTTATTTGATTTGACTCAAAGCTATTCTGTTTTTCTCAGATAGGAACTAGAAATATGTGATAAGACACAAATTATTCTCATTTTCCATGTTCATACTGCTATATAGCAATAATACCTATGTATATTTCGGTCTATAATATTTAAAAAGGGGTTATTATTTAAAGAACCGTTCCAAACATATATGTTTTACATACTGTTTTTGGAGGAATTGGAAAACAACCAATCTACATAAAGTAACTCTCTAAGACTTCAGGTAGCTGTAGAATTCAGACGATTATCGCTTTCGCAAAATTTTAAAATATACATAATTATGAAGTTCCATTTTAGTGTGTTGTCTGCAAATAGGCGACATAATATAAGTACATACTATGTGTACTAATTCTGTTTTAAGTGATAAGCTGTTATTTGAAACTAGACTTATCCGTGTTTTAGCTGTCAGCAGTTCTTGAATTTTAATATCATATTATAATTATTTTGATCAGACTTAAGATATATTATAACATATTTAACGCATATAAGTCCTCGCTCGACCATCGTTTCGTCCGGTGCCGAGTGACAGTAAGGGTTGGCAATGATTCCACTGACCTAGCGTTATTTTATAAACTATTTTTCTGTGAGTTTCTCACTCAAATCTACCTCATTTTCCCAAAAATCTAGGGTTTTATCAATACTCATGAAGATTTCAATGTAATGATACACTCTACAGCGACATTTACCTAGAATCTTTCTAGGTCACGCGTTATCCACCAGGCCGCACCAGCCCGGTGGACCATGGCTTTGCCGACTCCCAGTGATGGGAACGAGTCAGAAGGCTGGGCTGGTTTCGTATAAATATAATTTGTTTGTTGGCTAGTCGAGAGCCACTACCTTGTACGTCCTTGTTGTACAGTTCGAATGTGCTAATAATAACCAGGAAAGAATACTGGAATTTGGGTTCATCAGAGCTTGTCGAAAGCATTTATAGGCTTTGTTGACGACATTTTGCAATTATTTGTTGCAAATGGATCTTTTGAATCCGTTTATTTATAAAATATGGTGGTTCTTAGTCGCTGTTTTAAATCTCATCCTCAAGCTTAAACTTAAGATACCGTTTACATAACGGTTCTGCTACAATTATTTCATGTTACTGTTCACCGTATCTACTTTCAATTTGGTTTTGGTGTTATCTCGAAATGATAAAAATCTTAAATCTTTTTCCATTAATATTTAACCTTATTATTACTTATCAGATTTTATAAAATCGAAGAGCATACGGTTTCTCTCTTCAGAATAGAGACTATACGGCAAGCTGGGCACTCTTTCACAAACTAAATATTAATCAACATTATCGCTCATTGGAATTGAAAACACAACTGCGTAAGACGCGTGTTTTTAAATTATCATGTGTTTTAGGAGTATAAACATCATCAGGGAATGTCAGAAGAATGCAAACGATTCGTGGTCATAGATTCCTTCGTTGTTGTGATAGAGTATTAGTCGTTAAGTAATTATTCGTAGTTAGTATTGCTCATGGTGCTTTGTGTATTGAAACATAATGAGAAGTGGCTCCGCGCCACCACACCATCGCAGTAGGTACTACAAACATCCTTTTTGTTAAATCATGTAAGTACAAGTCATACTTGACGAAGCTGTTACTGGTTAAATCTGAGATGGCGGATGTTAGAGTCTGCCGTATGGTACCAGAAACAGTAAAATTTAAGCCACCCTTCAATTCCAATTTAAGCAAATCAAATCTAACTTTTGCGTCAGATGTAGGTAGATTCATGTACTTTTCTATAAACGCTGTTATGTGTAGATATATGTGCGCCATAGTTGACCTGCTCCTATTTTCTGTCAATAACCTTCCAGATACATAATGTGAATATACATAGATACCTGCTTTCTCGATCATAGTTTTGAGGCATTTTCAGTGTCTCGCGGCTTCCGTAACCTAGAGACGTAACTTGAACACTGCACCAGAAGGAAGTCGTTCAGTAAAGACTGACACGACCCTTCGAACGCAAGGTCTCCGCGACCAAACGTGTGTTAGTAGTAAGATATGGTGCGGGACCAGGTCCAAAACAAGTATTGGTCAAATATATTGGACATGAGTATGTTCCAAGTGTCTCATGGCTTCCGAAGCCAAGAAACTTAACTTGGTACTGCACCAGAAGGAAGTCGTTCAGTAAAGACTGACACGACCCTTCGAACGCAAGGTCTCCGCGACCAAGCGTGTGTTAGTGGTAAGATATGGTGCTGGGACCTGGTCAAATGTGAGGTATCAATTGTTCCAAATGATGTCTCGCGGTTTCCGAAATCTAGAGGCTTATTTAAATTTTTATTGCACCAGAAGGAGGTCGTCTTGTAAGATTAGTGCGAAGTGCGACTCTTCGTACGCAAGGTTTCCGCGACCAAGCATGTTATGAAAAATGTGGTGCTAAGGAGAGATCAAAATTTAAATATGTATACGTATTAAAATAAAACATGCCATAAAACATTTGATAATACAATAGAACATCTACTTGAATGATATATTTCTTATAAATATCTCTGAAATTGGCGACTTGCTTCTCTTCCGCAGAGAAGGTTTGTTTTATAACAGGGACTCCTCCCCTGAATCGATAGTTATCGATGTGATGAGTTGGATGTAGCTGTGAATTTTAAATCTATTGATATGGGTTTATGTGAAATTTTATTCTCCCAAATAGTTATATTGGCACCCAGAGCTCGCCATTGCATATGAAATTTTTTTTTTTTTTTTTTTTTTGTAGGTATGTAAAAATTTTAAAATGCAATACATTCACGATCGTATTGTATAAAAGATCCAAACTTAGAATATCCTTACATAAATAAATGGTTATGCATGTATGTTTGCAAATTTGTCCACGTTGTAGCAGCTTACTTTATTCGATAGTGCAACTAAATTAAGTGATGGTGTAATTACAATAGTGCAACTGAACTAAGTTTCGTCAAATCTTAGTTAATAATGCGTATAATTATGATATATTCATTTCAACCCCATCGGCACGTCTATATATTTGTATACGTCTGAACTAGTGCGGTGGACACCGAAGGGTATAAAATTTAATTTCGTTTATACCTGTTTTGATGTTTTAATTAATTTCATAGAATATTATTCAATGTTGATTCCGATTCTGAATAGCCATTTTCCCTTCTTTTTTGAAAAGTGGGATTAGATGTTGCCATAATTATATGTAATATTGAGATACTCTTAATAAGTTTAGCTTCCCAGATGTTACTAAGCAGTAACTTATTGGTTACACACCTTATCAAAGTGTATTAGTATTGGTAGGTAGTTGAGACAAGGTTCAAACAATAAATAATTTAAACAAGCCAGTTAAAAACTGGGAGATGCACCTGAAACCCTTAGTTTTCTTTTAGCGGACACGCTGCCAAGCGGTAGGTACATGCTGTAGATTTACTTAGCAATTTAACGTTAGCTGGTCTAATAATTTACATAATAGCCTTCAAAACCTTTTTACGTGTGTCTACCCGCATGTCCAAAGAGTATCGGTCACATACTATGTTGGTACAAGTGTGTTCCAGCTATCACACGGTTTCCGCAACCTAGAAACGTAATTTGGAACTGCACCAGAAGGAAGTCGTTCAGTAAAGACTGACACGACCCTTCGAACGCAAGGTCTCCGCGACCAGGCGTAAATGATCGAAATGTTTTCGATATATTGGTCAAAACCATACATTAGAGATTAGGTAAAACTCGCACTAGTGAGCCAGCTGCTCACTTTTGGTAAAATGCATATAAATGAATGAAGACTGACCTGCATGTATAAGACCTTGATTCTGGAATCGGTCGATCTCACCTTTTCACGCAGAGGATTTATCATTTTTCTTCGATGGATGAATTATCCGCTTCACTCACGGGTACTTCGAAAATCTCAATCCGTTGAGATTTCAATAAAATTTCGTGTAATATATAAACACATTTAAATTATTTTTCGAGAGTTATTAATTGTTAATTAGTGATAATTGAATATTTTTTTCTATAATTTCGACCACTCGTGGCGAAAGTATACAACGCTATGTATCCCAAAGATCGCACCGCGCCGGGTGCCCTTGCTGGTGGCGCGCTTGCGGCGCCCTCTGGTGGCGTCAAGATGAAGCTAATTGTCTATGGTATAGACGTCGACCACAGATTAATAAGATAAGTATACATACTGCTTCTTCATATAATGCTGTATGTTTTCCTGAGGCACATCAATATCTATTCTGGTAATGAATATGAAGTGTTAAATCACAGCATTGCGTTCAATGTGACTAAGTAATAGCGGTAGAAAAGTAGCAGATAGTTCGGCCACTATTCGTAGGCAAAGTACGAACACAAACCTTACGTTTGACGTCGCGTAAACGCTAGCAAATGTATGGAAATTTAGAACAGCACCAGTCATATTTTCTATCACTTATTTACTTATTTTCACTCAGTTATTTAGTGTATCCTATAATTGGCACTTCACCTGCAGGTGCATAATCGTTACAATAAAAAAAGATAATTAATTATACCTTGAAATATAGGATTAACTAATTCATATCTTACCCATTTCAGCAATTTTTGATAAGAAGTGATTCTTGTCCAAAGCCAGCTGATTTCTCGCACGGATTTTGGGTTTGTCACGCGCCATTTCTTGCACTAAAAAAATGATGACATTTTATTTTGATTTTAATTTCAACTTTAAAACAGTATTCACAAATATTTTCTGAATTACCTAAAACCAATCTAAGCCGCAGCAAATTTTAGTGATTTTATCACTAAATCAAGACTTACTTATATAATGGGTAAGTAGGTACATAAAATTATTAAAATTAGAAAGAAACTTTTACAAGACATACATTTTATAATTTGAAATAAATAAATAAATAATTTAAAATAGTAAATAAGCAGTCAGAGTAGGGATTAAGAAAGCTTTAGTGGTCGTTTCATTTTTAAACACTAAGTACTTTTTATATGAAAAGACGGTAGTTAACAATATATTTCCAACATGTTTTGACCGATGGTAGCAAAAGTGCGCTCCGAGCCATTCCCGCCTCTATTACAACCCAGTAACGTTGAAAGTTGCACCTACTTGTCTTATTGAACAGCAAAAACAAAATTGGACAGTACCAGTACGTGTTATTTTACCGTTATTTCTACCGTTACTGCCTTGTGCGCGAATGAACGGGAATGGTGCACACGCGTAACTAATCTGACTTCTACCGCCTGTAGACATTCACATGATTATTCCATGTTTGAAAATTTGTGTTGGTGAAGGCGCCTGTATTGCGACAATATATCCACAGAAAAATGGACAGGTTATGGCGGGCTTATGGAAGAATGCGAGAGCGTCCCTGCGTTCCCGCCATAGGCGGTAAACGTGGAACCCCGTGGAGGATTTAGTCTGTATGAGGTATGAGCATTACTTGCAGTATCGAGTCCGCCATAACCCTGCCGTCTCCCCTAAACAGAGATATTTAAGTATGATATTTAGTGTTGTAGTTTTGAATATAATAATGTGACAAGAATTCAATTAACAAGTTAAGTTACGGTGCCCAGATTCTATGGGAGTAGTTAAATTAAATAAACTATTTTAGTGCTACCCACTCATCTCTTCGAAGTCGGTGTCAGTCAGGTCGGTACGAAAATAGTTTATTTTACCCTTTTTAGTGCAAAACAAGTTTTTATTAATGCATTTACACAATTTCGTATTTCCAGGATCGAGTTTCATAACTTTTGTGAAATATACTTATCTAATTTTAAAATCGGTACGGGGGTTCTCGGGAAATCAGGTAACATACATAAAAAAACATCGTGGTTGAATTGTTAACCTCCTTTTTGGAAGTTGTTAATAAAAATCGTACCAATGTGTGCCGCGACGGACGGAGAGAAGTTGTGCAGCAGCCGCCACCAGCCTGCCTCGCCGAGCGCGGTGGAGCCCGACTTGAAGAGCAGCTTGTTGTACACGGACAGGACGCCCGCTATCGTGCCCACCCAGTTCTTCTTCTGTTTGCTACAACGACATGAGAATGATTCAATTATTTTTTCCATTTATCTGCAATCAGCTGTGCTATAAGCATATGGGTTGAGTGCTGAAGGCGCGTTTAGTATGCTGCCCATTACGACCACTACACAATTCATGGGTTGTTGCCATCAAACCATTGGGAACATGTCAATTCTTTTGAGAATGAGAATGATTTAATAAAATTTTAATTTACAGAAAGAAATTGATAGTTACAGATAACAATCTGTATGAATATTATAAAGCTAAATAGGTTTTTTGTTTGAACATTCTATGTAGTCTCAGGAACTACTGAATTTACAAATTCTTTGAGTGCTATAGGCTATAAATATTATGTACCTCAGGCGAAGCTATAATGGAAAGTTCCTTATAATTTTTGACATTGTATAATTATTTTATAAGCACTATTTTATGCTGTTTCATAACATAGTGTATTCATCTTTTCCTTTATAAAATTAAAATGTTATATTTATTTGTTATTTACCATAACTATATAATGAAACTAGCTGACCCGGCAAACATTGTTTTGCCATATAAATAATTTCCTAATAAAATAAGGGTTGATCGTAGAAGTGTGAAAATTGAGGATTGTATGTATTTTTGTATGTTGTATCATAAAAAAATAGAAATTAAAATACTGTCTAAAAAATAAAAATTAGGGGTGGACTACCCCTCACATTTAGGGGGATGAAAAATAGATGTTGGCCGATTCTCATAGATACCAGATAAGCACAAAAATTTCATCAAAATCGGTCAAGCCGTTTCGGAGGAGTATGGCAACGAAAACTGTGACACGAGAATTTTATATATTAGATTGTTAACAAATTGCGTCGCTGTGTGTAGCGTGAGTGGTTTACAACTACCAACCTACTTGAACCCTAGAATCGCTAGCGGCGAGGTATGTTGCGGTTCTACTTATTTTGGTTGTTGACAATGACTAGCGATAGGTATAAACGTCCGGCGTTCACCGCGTCCTACAATCAACTAACACAGAGAGAGTGAGCTCACTCTTCCCAACAATAACATAATTTTGTGCACCTGAAGTTTGGGAGGGCACATCCTTTGTTTTATATGGATGTTACTTACGGTCTCAACATTTTGTATTAGTATAAAAATAAGTTATCTTTTATGGCCATTACCACTGCTTCAATGTGAGGTTTAACAGTGCTAATTAGATAATACATTAATGATTGTAATTTTTTAGTAATGAGTATTTGTGTAATTCCAAATTTACAGCTTGATAATGAGCACAAATGCTAGTTTGTAGAATAACTGGCAAAAATGTGGTCCTTTTACAGCCTGCCTGTAAACGGACTAGAATAAAATAAAAAAAAAAATAAAATAAAATGGTTCACTATTAAATAAATGATTTATATGTTTGTTTGTCATTATATGTGTAAAAAACATATTTTCTAATAATATACATTCTCAATTTAGCACCACAAAACCATGATACAGCAGCTGGCAGCTGGCTTAAATCCCATATAATCTATTGGTTATATGTTTAAGCTCTTATTAGTTTACAGTTACTCACTTGAAGCTCCAAACAGTGCCTGCCAGTATCTGTCGATGAAGGAGCAGATGTGAGTCTTGTAGTGGAAGTACCCATGGTGGCTGATGCCGTATGACTGTGTGCAGAGGTGGTTCAGCGTCAAGTAGATCACATTAACCCTGCAATAAATGAATGGTTTCAATTTTATGCAAACATACATATTTACTTGTGGATGCTTTATGCTTCGAATTATTTTCATTTAAGATAAATTTGTCATAGGCTGGATGCTTTTAGTTAGTAGTTAGTTAAACGGGGCCTTTTCTGCACTTAGCCTCTCAATTGGGCCATTGTGCGTGGCTCATACTACCCTTCTACTCCAGCCATCCCAGGCTATCCCAGAAGGCAAGCAACCTATTCAGGTCGGTGAAAGCCTCCGGGACTGCTGCTGGGGAGTGGAGGAATGCTGCCCGTTGATCTGCCACGGTCCTGCATTCCACAATCACATGCTGTGGCATTTCCTCCTCCTCCATGCATCCTCTGCATAGAGGGCTGTCTGTCACACCTATATTGAATAGGTGCTTGTTTAGACGACAGTGGCCAGTCATAATACCTATAACTTTACGTACTTTGTCCCTGCTTAATCTGATAAGGTTGCGGGCAAGTTTTTTTGTTGCTACCGGAATAGCATTTTTGGTTTGCCTGCAACCTTCAGTGTTTCTCCATTCCATTGAATGTGCTTTCCCAGTATTTTCCTGCAGCCATGTTTATATTTGGACCTGAGGTATAGGCATTAATGGTTCCGGTCCATATACTACTGCCTTTGCTCCTCTTTTGGCGAGTTCATCAGCTGCATCGTTACCTAGTGAGTCGCTGTGTCCTTTGATCTATTGGAGGGTTACTCTGTTCGTTCCTGCTATGGATTGGAGTGCATTGTGGCATTCCAATATAAGGACAGAGATTATGGTATTATTTTTTAGGGCTTGAAGCACTGACACGCTGTCGGAGACAATTTTGATATTTAGGTCCCCAACATCTCTGGCTGAGACCGCCTGTGCCGCCCTGGTGATATTGATGCATTCGGCTTGGAAGATTGTGTTTAGGTTACATAGTGATGTTGCTATTTTTATGTTTAAGTCATTTGAGAAGACCCCGGCTTCCTGTACCTTGTGTGGTTTTAGAGCCGTCTGTGTATATCCTCACTTCTCTGCTACCAGAGCTATCTTTTGATTCTGCATTGAGTTGGATATTGTATCTTCGATCAAAGACATGTTGACATATTGTTCTGTCCATAGGTGTCTCCAGAAACAGTATTTTTTTCAGCACCTGTTTCATAACTTTTGAGTGTTGTGTTTCTATATTTTGTTTCCACAGTCCGTTTGCCCTTAGTCGCAGGGCGGCTGCCGTATCCTCCTCTTGTATGACTAAGTGTAGAGGTCTCAAACTTAGGAGATACTCCAGTGCGGCTGATGGTGTGGTCTTCAAGCATAGGCTGGATGCTTTATGTTTCGAATTTTTTTCACTTAAGATAATCTTGACATGAAACCTGGTTGACCGAGCTTTTCAAAATGATATTTAGGCAGGTACGAATTACGTAGTGATGACTTACTTAGACCTACTTATATACGAATCAAATGCGTTTATGAAAAGCTCTAAGTATAAGATTTTCTCAGAAAAAAAGAACAATAAGAAAAGTCCCGAGTGTAAACATCAGGATTCGAACCGGGGCCTGTTGACTCCGAGGGCGAGCATATTCCGTCTGAGCCATTTAGACTTAAAAAATACTTGCGACATAAGTTATTGTATTCTAATGACATTGTAGGAGTTTTTCATTGTCTAAAAACGCGCATAAAATTATGTTTTTAAAAAATAAAACCTAGCTAGGCTATACTACGCTAGTGTTTGTAGTGGTTACAGGGCTTAGAGATATAACATCTTAGATCTCTGGGTGATAAGCGCAGTGCAGTGCTAGGTAATGATTTGGACTCTTCATGTTCCAATAGCTGCGTGTCACTGTGTTGTTATGTGGCAGGCATGTTGTTTACCATCAGGCACATGTCCTGCTCGTCTCGTCATTACTTATTTAAAAAAAAAAGGATCGCTATGCGTGGTCTTCTGGGTCATCGTTTGAAATTATGGTAACAGTGTTGATTATTTGAAAATGCGTAAGGTTTAAAGTGAAGTTGAGGAGGAGACTGCGAAAAACTCCTTTGAATTTAATTATGAAAACCAGACAAAGTACTTTGACTTACCAGGGAAATTTGAAACGCACAAAAGACTCCTGCTTGTCAGGCGAACAATCTTCACATTTGTATTCGAAAAAGATATCGCAAACAAAGTCGCCGGGAGTTCCGGAGCGCCGCAAACAAGTTAGATGTACGAAACAGATGCAGTTTTCGCAAACCAAGCCAGGGCGAGTCTGTTTGTCTTCTGGTTCATTACAGTATTTACAAGTAGTGCTCATTATGAACGAACTGAACTAACACTTTATCAAAACACAACAACAAATAAATAACAGAACTATACAGTTGAAAGTTGTTTTGGTTTTACATAACCTTAAAATTAGCTACTGTGTGTTGCTAGTATTTTAAGTTTAGATATCCCACAAAGTTGGATTTTATCTGGTCACAGAAAACATTTTGCTCAAAAAAGACACGCATAAACAGACAATATTTCTAACAATATTTTTTTATATTATCAACGTAAATTATCTCTGTTAAAAACCACAGTTGTACAAAAATTATTGAAAGTATTTTGGTTCCATTTGGTTAGGAGTTATCTACGCTAAGCACATTCGAGTTACTCATTAACCGATGAAGGTCAAGAACAGAAATAAAAAATAATCAACTTCATGTATAACAATAATCAACCTATGTTGGCAAGAGCGGTTGTAACCTCAAATTTTGGGGCCACCAATAATCTATACTAATATTAGTAGGATTATAAAGCTGAAGAGTTTGTTTGTTTGTTTGAACGCTAGGATCTCGGGAAGTACTGGTCCGAATTGAATTATTCTTTTTCTATTAGATAGTCCATTTATTGAGGAAGGCTATAGGCTATAGAACATAACGCTACTATCAATAGAAGCGGAGCATAAATCAAGAATGTAACAAAAACGGGAAAAAATATTCCATTTTGAGAGTGTTCGAACGTTTAGTGCTTTGACATGACACATGACAGCATGTGTCTAAGATTGCGTCATTGAATATCATAGATTATATACCTCTTGAATATAAATACTTTGCTAATCTTTTTTTTCTAAATCTGTGTATACAACCAATTTCCGACAGGTGGAGTAGCAGGTAGCTGAAGAGGTGTTTTGTTTGAAAGCAATATTCTCAGGAATGACTGAACCGATTTCAGTCATTCTTTCAACGTTGGATATGTAGGTACGGGATCCTGATGAGTACTATATAATGTACCACGGGCAACGCCGGGGCGGACATCTAGTATTAAAATAATTAGATCGAGTAAAAAAAGACTTTACTAGTAGCGCCCCGCGATTTTATTGTCGTTCCTTTTTCAATTTAACGTATTCGATTTTTCATTTCCTCCGTCCCCTTCTTTAGGACTGCATTTGTATGATTATCATAAATCATATAAAAATATGATGATCAGTACATAGGTAGTGCTTTCGATTTTGAGAAATAATGTTCTATTTTACGTTATAATCCGTAAAGTCAATGTTTTTATTAGTTAGTTATTACAGCTCCCAGTGGACACAATACTCGTACACGTTTATTTATCATCTTCCTATTTATTATAATTCCAAAAAAAGATACTAGAGAGCCAGCAGATTTCTAATCTAATAAAACTACACCAACTCATGGTGAAATATCGTTTTTATCACATTGTTAATACAATTAATAACAACGTGGTAAAAACGATTATTGCCAGTTATTCTACTGCCAAGCAGCTATGTGCAAACATTACTGTGTTCCAGTTTGAAGGGATAAATTTAGTGAAATTATAGGGCTTAGACATAAGACATCTTAGAACACTAGGCGACGAGCTCAGTGCCGTGCTAAGTAATGATTTGGACTCATCATGTTACAATACCTGCGTGCCACTGTGTTGTTATGTGGCAGGCATATGGCTTACCATCAGGTACATGCCCTGCTCGTCTCGTTACTCCTTATTTAAAAAAAACAATAAAAAAACTATATGTCTTGTATACTCACAGTTTTAAAATATTTTATTTTGCGCAAGGAATTGTTTTCATGATAACGCTGTATTTATCAGAAAATAGCTAAAACAAGTAAAACAACTGAAGGATGAAGATTTGTATAGTGACGCACAGCTCATGGCTCATTGTATGGCCAGCAAGAGTGATGTTTAGTTCTGGATTTTTTTAAATGTCTCCTTATTGTGACGCTCCATAAAGAAAAGAAAATAAAGCTTCTTCAGTATAATTTCTATTTATACTAGCAACATTATTTTTGAAGTGAAATTGACATTGACAAACATGTTGTTTTGTTTGGTGTCTTTTTTTTGGCTTTTGGATAAGTGTATATTTTTATTTTTAGTACTTAACACAATTATAAAAATACATAATTATTTTAAGGAGCCATTTTCAGAAGACAAATAATACTAGTGATCTGTTAAAATAAAGTTACAATAGTTAAAACACAGTATATTAAATCATGTCCTTTATTCCACCTTCCTCATACGTACAACTTTGGAGTGAAATAAGTTGCCGGCATCGAGCAACTCGATCTTCCGCGCAAGCCCGGAGCCTTAGCTAAAAAATATTGTTCAAATCTTTCTGTCCATTTTTGCGGGAGGAGAAAGTTGCACACTAGCGCAAAACCGCACTATTACATACAAAACATACTTATACCGATCCATTGCCGATCATACTCGCACAGTCAAATCACTAACACATAAAAAATAAAGCACCATTCACAAATCTAGCCCCGCCCTCAGCCACAGTATACTATCAAACTCCATGGTCCACGCAGACTTGTACTTTGACAGAGGGGAAACACTGTGTATGCCTACTCCCTTCCGTGTTGCTCGCTGCCGCTGGTTGCCGGCCTCATTTTCTTAGTACATAAAAAAGGCCATAGTGGATACGTACCGTCGTACTTATGTTATCTTCGACCACATAGTCACATAGTTGCTTATCATCAGGCGAGTTGGTGGTCAAACGTGGACGACAAAAAAACGGTAGGTATACCTACGAATTTTTGAAATCGGTCTGGTAGTTCCTGAGATTAGCACTTTCAAATCATACTCTTTAGCTTTATAATATTAGTATCATGGACGTGTAAAACAAGTCGGACGTAGTCTCGGTAAAACAAAATCTGTGTCTATGGAGTCGGCCACATAATATGCACGTGTGCGTTGTCACATACAGGCTGACACGCACACATCAGTTGGTCATTACACGCGCTACTTGTGTATGTGCGTGTCAGCCTATAAGTGGCAACCTGATAACGCACACGTGCAAATGTGGCCTAGGCTCTAGTGACACACTTTTGTTTTAGCGAATAGCGATAGATTGCGAAAGTCCATTGTTGGTACTGTATTCTGACTGCCCGTATTTACTTAGATACTTATTTATGGACTTAGTTTTAACTAAAGCACCTACATAAATTTCACGGGAACAATATCCATACTAATATTATAAATGCGAAAGTAACTCTGTCTGTCTGTCTGTCTGTCTGTCCGTCTTTACCGCCTAAACCAACCAACAGATTTTGATGAAATTTGATACATAGATAGAATAGATCCCGAGAAAGGACATAGGCTACTTTTTGTTCCGAAAAAAAGGGTTAAAAGGGTTAAAATAAGGGATGAAAGTTTATATGGAAAACTTCGTCATTGTTGAAGAACTATGAAACTTTACGTCTAGATATTTACTAGATATTTCACGAAACCATAAAATGTATATTTAAGCAGATTTTTTAGTTTCGAACTGTACCTACGGGGATGGAATTGGGGGTGAAAGTCTGGAAGTTCAATATTATTGAAGATAAAACCATGAAACTTTGTATCTAGACACTTGAAATGGAGTCGATAAACGTTTGTTCCAGCAATTTTATAATTTCTAACTATACAGGGATACTTATATAACCGCTTGATACACTGGCCGCTTTTCGCGTTTTACAAATTTGGCGGGAAAACGGGTGTCAGGTTACATAAGTGCGGTGTTTATGTTTCGGCATAAGTGCCACCTTACTTTTACCCGTTTGAACCATTTACTCTCAAGATCGTTTCAACACGCTTCTAGCGGTATCATTTATTTATAATTAATGTACTTAAATAAATTCAAGATGGCCGCCGCTACAAAATGGCGGATAATTTATGTTTTATTAATCCCATCAATATGGGTTGTTATAGTTGGTTGTTGATAGTTGAATGAAAGGGCTCAACAAGCAGAATACAATATACTATAAAAAAATTAAATCCAAGATGGCGGCCGCTACAAAATGGCGGATAACGTAGGTTTTTTCAATCCCATCAACATGGGTATCAAATGAAAGGGCTCAACAAGCAGAATACAATATACTATAAAAAATTGAAATCCAAGATGGCGGCCGCTACACAATGGCGGATAACGTAGGTTTTATCAATCCCATCAATATGGGTATCAAATGAAAGTGCTCAACCAGTAGAATACAACGTACTATATAAAATTAAAATCCAAGATGGCGGCCTCTACACAATGGCGGATAACTTAGGTTTTATCAATCTCATCAACATGGGTATCAAATAAAAGGGCTTGACAAGAAGAATACAGTGCACTATACAACCTCAATATTTAAGATGGGCGCAGCCACTAAATGGCGTATCAGGCAGAATTTTTGATAGTCGACGAGATTTCCATGGTGTCTTATCAAATGTTATGCATCATGGACGCTCGATTAAGGCAAATTAAGAACTGCGAAAATGAGTTTTTGGAGGAGTAAACGTATTACTTTTCGGTAATCTTTACAACTGCCTCCTATAAAATGATCAGGAACACCTGTTTTCAATTCTAATACGAAATTATATACATGAAAGTAGCTCTCTCTGTCCGTTGCCGTCTAACGCCTAAGCCACTTAAAGAGTTTGTTACAATTTGGTGCACAGATAGACTAGACTTAGGAAAGGACAACGGCGACTTTTTATCACAGAAAAGTTGAAAAGTTGAAAAGAGTGGAAATGAGGAGTAAAAGTGTGCATGGAAAAGTTTGCGCTCTTTGTATGCTATTTTTTACCGACTTCAAAAAAGGAGGAGATTTTCAATCCAGTTGTATTTCCAATTGTGAATCAATTTAGATGGTTATTTTTTTGGTTGGTAGATTATAGTTCAGAGGTGGTCATATAAATTTTATCGAAATCAGTGGGGTGGTTTTTGAAATATGAACAACAAACTAAAATTTGCGTTCATGTAATCAGACGATAGATCTACTAATATCTACTAATAGACTCTAATAAAATTTGGTGGACCGTCCCAATATGATTTTAAATTAAAGTCTGTTTTTGATTAATTTTTTGAGAACATAGTTTCTTTGTAATTTGTCGTGTAAATTGTACATTTATTAATAAATATAAAACTTTGACTTAGACCGATTTTGATTAGGAAACGTGAATTTGTATGGTAGTAGACATACGAGTAGGTACTGCCTCAATTACTTTAATAAATATGTGGCGCGGACGAAGTCGCGGGTAAAAGCTAGAAAAGAAAAGTGTCTGTGACATACTGATGGACAGACATAACGTATATAGGGTCCCATATTTTGAAATTTGCCTACAAAGCCCTAAAAACCCAACTTCGTTCATTTAAAACTTATTTAAAATGAAATTTAGACACTCGACCAAATTTTATTTTATTCTAAATGGAAAACAAACAGCATTACACAATCATAAAATTTAGACGAGTAGAAACACTGAAGCCAAATACAGTTTCCACTGATAAAACAAACAGAAAGAAAAAATAGTTAATACATAATAAAGCACCTACATAAATTTCACGGGAACAATATTTTACCTATAAGTAGTATGTCGCGACATTTTCGCAACGCGAAAAAGCGCATAAATAAAGATTATAAGTAGTAGTTACCTATGAACCGTAAAAGTAAACAGAGACCAAAAGTCACACCAAAACAAACTTAGAAGTTTTAGGAATGTACCTACTCGTAGGTAAGTTGTCAAAACCTACCTAAGTCCTAATCAAAACCTACGTCAATTAGACAAATTTACTTTGGTAGGACTTTAATTTGGCAAAAAAAAATCATATTATCATGTCAGGTGTAAGAAAAGCGACTGCACTAGCACCATGGCCGCCAGGTGGTAGGCTTCCGAGAAGGGACGCCCAGCGGTTCCGAGAAGGGACGCGCAGAATGTTAGGCCGAATGGGCTAATTTATACTTTTTAATCAAATCGCCGCAAAAATGCTAGTATAACGGGGATTTTGTCGGATACATTTAAAAAAATGTGCCACTGATCAGCAATTGCCTACTACCTTGCTCTTTTTGTCTATCGGTCCACTACTCGTAGTTCGAAAAAGGGGCATCGTTTCATGATTGACGCTCCAAAAACTAGAACAAGAAGGTTTGACTCTACTTTAGTGGTAAGAACGTCTTGGTTGTGGAATGCATTGCCTGAGTGGCTTTATCCTGACGGCTACAATCTTGGTATCTTGAAATCGAGAGTAAATCAGTTTCTTCTACACAAGCACGCTCCATCATATATTCATAGACCACATTTTGTCTCGTCGAGATAGGGGTCAACTGCAAACTATTCCCGATTAAAAAAATATTGTTTCACCTGATTCAATGACAATACCATTTATTGCATATTATACTCGTAAACTACCGGCAAATAAATATACTATACTAACTAAAATAGATTTACAGTAAGTCTCTTGGTTTGAAGGGTAATGTTTCCAGTGAAATTACAGGACATAGAGATAAAACTTCTTATATCTCTGGGTGACGAGAGGAGTGCAGTGCTAGGTAATGATTTGGACTCTTCATGTTCTAATAGCTGCGTGTCACTGTGCTATCATTACGTAGCACTGCACTGCGCTCTTCACCCGGATATATTAGGTGTTTTATCTATTAGCCCAGTAATTTCTCTGGGAACATTGCCTATCAAACCGGAACACAATAATGTTTTCACACAACTGTTTGGCGACAGAATAATTGGCAAAGGTTCTGAGGTTCAAAGGGTTTAAAATACCTACGTACCTACGTATACCATCAGGCATAGGTGCGCACTGCAAGTCTCGTCACTCTGCACTATAAAAAAAAAACTAAAACAACAGATTTACTTATAAAGCTTTATTTGATTTTCATTAGTTTTAAGCCTATATTTAAAAAATAATTTTTAAATCAGCCCGAGCGGTTTCTATGTTTTTTGGAAGCAAACTCATTTATCCATTTGCTGATGTTCTCCTTGTGTGTGTTTCGGGCGAGACGGACTGTTTCGGGGTCGGAGGGGTTCGACGCCATCAAGTCGAGGTGGTGGGCGGAGTCACCGATCACCACAGCCTTCACCGAGTCGCTCACGCTGTTGAGAATACCACCTGGTGGAAAAAGAGAAGTTAATAATGAGACGCCAAATATTTTATTTTAAAACACGTGATAAATCCCCTCACTACGTTCTTGACCCTAATCTTCTCGTATGACGGCATTGACATAATAATAATTATACAGCGATGAAGTGCATCACACTACGAGCGTCGTAAAAGATTGTGTTTCGTGGTATAAAACGTCCATAACTTCGGCCGATATATCGTTTATCGGACTTCGTAGTAGACCTGCAGGCGCTGGAGTTGAGTGCGCGATAATTGAGGACCGAACTCTGCGTACCTACCTACGTTTCGGTTTTATTAGGTTACGGTTTCGGACTCAGAAAAGCATGCAGATTATGATTTTGGATGTTGCCAGGAGGTGTTAAGGTTCATATTTTTCCCTTAGAATTCAAGTAAATGGACTGAACACATGAAGAAAAAATGGTTATCGTGGGTTATCCCTAAGAGCTACATAGATATTATTACATAGAGTTGAAGTTGAATATTTTTTTAATATCATGAGGTTCTCGTTCGATAAATTACCAGCAGCCCAAGGGTCCAGTAATCCATTGCTAAGCACGATGTTAGAAGCAGCCTGTAACAGGGCTCCGCCGTAGTTGAGCCGCGCGTCGTTGGGTTTCGGCGCCACGCCGTACCGCGCGTGGCAGGCCGCCGCGTATGACGTCATGTTCCACGCAGACGGCTCGAACATGTCTGCTTTGCCCGTCGCACATGTGGGCATCACCATTTCAGTGCAAGCCTAGAAACAAGGATAATCCTATTACCTTACTAACCATAAATTACATATTTTTCACAAATCATGCTCGTAAATTTTTTAGATCGCATCATGTGTAAAATTTCTAATACTTCTAGTTTTGCTTTTATCTTATCATTTAAATCCGCAAAATAGTCAACAGTTCGTGAATTGGTAGATATAATGCTTATCTCCTGAGGAATTCCTATTCATAAACAGAAATCTCATGTTTTCAGAAGTTCAACAGTAGGTGACGTAGGCGCACTATCTAAATACAATGAAACTACAATGTCTCCTGACCTGGTAATCCCATCCTTTTGCGTCCAGGTTGCCATAATCCGTGTCCCTGTAGTTGATGCATTTCTGATCGTGCTTGTAGTTAGCGTAAGTGTCCAACACTTTCCCGATCGCCTGAAAAAGTACGACATCAAATTAATCCTACAAACAGTAATAAAATATAATATGTTTGCTGTTCAGAATTCAATCACAGAGTTCGAACTGGACAGATAAGATTGAAATTTCAAAGTCTTATAGAAGAAGCGATACTTGGAGAAACTTTTTTTTCCTAGATAAAAAATTGTTACGAGAAATTAAACGGGTGTTTTGTCAACTTACTTGTAAAAGATCCGTGCCATTCAGTGTCTGATTCAGGTATTGGCAGACGACTCTGACAGGGTACGCTGGCAGTGGCATCAGAAAGTCGCTCGAGAAGGGGTAGTTGACCATCGCCAACGTCGTATACATGTTGGAGAGATAATCCACCAAAGAATCCAAGTCCGAGGAGTTCTTGACGCCATCACAAAGATTCCAGTTCTTCTTCAGCCAATCGGAGGAATTTGATTGTGTTGTGAAGTCTCTGGAAACGAGATCATAGTCGTAAAACCATGGACTCGGTCATACTATTTGGTGGTGAGATAATAAAAGATTGTATTAAGAATAATGGCGTTGATGGTCATGGTCATCCGACCATGAATTACTGGTAGATTTTAGTCACGGCGACTGTTTTGTGTAAATTACAATTAAATCATCAGGTAATCCTATGATCCTATCAGATGTGATAGATAGATAGTTATGTAAAGTTCTTACGTTAAAACAAAAGCTTTTTAGGAAATCCCTCAAATAAACAAACTAATTTCCGACTATCTCACCAAACATTTGCACTCCTTGTAAACTCTAACCTACGCTTTGCTGGAAGTTATCGGCGGCAGCGATAAAGAAAACAACATAGCGGTTAACTTCAAAAATGTATCTAATCTAATGTCTGATCTTTCTATCATGGTTTACAGTGAATACTTACATAAATTATAATCACTGTCCACACGCTATCACGGATTCTCTAGTTTTTCTTTGTGCTGTATTGATGGAATTGAAATTATTTACTTTCGAATTCATTGTATGGAGATCATTAATTCTTCATGTTTTAGTTTAGTGTTTTTTTTGAGATGTGGAATAAATCGTGAAGAAACTGATTTATTTTCGTTCTCTTTGATAAGTATGTAGCGGGAATTGAGAGTGAAATTTTGTCTTATCTTACCAATATTATAGGTAAATGCGAAAAGTCTGATGTTTGTTGTTCAATCAAGTTGGAACGTCTGAACGGACCGGGTTTTAATTAGAAACACAGATTATAGTGTAGAATAGTTTAATTAGGTTAAGCCGTGGGGCGCTAGTAGGAACTGATTTTTGAACATTTCTTTTTAACTTTTATAGGTTTACACTTGACCGCCATCTCGCCTGATGTTAAGCGACGATGCGATCTACGATGGAGCGTGTTTACCTAGAAGAAACCGATTCACTCTCGAGTTGAAGACACATTTCTACTCTACGGGTAAGTTTATGGAGCAAGATGCGATAACAAGGAATAACACTAATAATAGTGCTAAGATAGCTATCACACGGCAGCTTAGTGGAATCATTCAACATGGTTATAATAGGTACCTCTTCAGTGGCTGATGGTTTTTACATTTTCCCAACTATGTTTGGCATTAGAAACCTTTATTTAACCTATTTACTTAGGTACCCAAGAAAGTCGTCATCATAGGTGCTCACTGTGGACGATCACAATCACACACAAATCACATCCTCAGCAATAGAGTAATTTTTAAGTAATAAAGTAACAGTAATAAGTATCTTCACAAACATGATGATACTAATGATCTAAACGTGTTCTCCATTGGATACATACCTGAGGACTTTCCAAGACCTCTTGATATTATCGGAACAAGACGCCCCGGGCAGAGAGAAGCTGGAGGTGGTGATCCGGTTGAAGACGTCACACGGCATCATGCCCGGGAACATGTGGATGGGGGCTGATGCTGCGATGGCGCCCGCCACTAGGTGAGGGTATTTCATGCGGAAGTAAGCGGCCAGCATGCCACCGTACGACCCTACGACGGACAAACAGATATTACATTAAATAAACAATAATTATTAAAATGCTCTTAGCTGAGTTCGCCCGAGATACCTTTGCCA
This sequence comes from Ectropis grisescens, assembly GCA_017562165.1. NCBI lineage: Eukaryota > Metazoa > Arthropoda > Insecta > Lepidoptera > Geometridae > Ectropis > Ectropis grisescens. The sequence goes on along the minus strand of CM029771.1, from coordinate 4,653,466 downwards.
TTTATTTTCCTGCCAAGCAGTACCTAATGTGAAACTTTACTGTGTTCCGTTTTTAAAGGCAACGTTTCCAGTGAAATCACAGGGTATAGAAAAAATACATTTCATATCTCTGGGTGACTTACTTCAGTCAGTCAGTCAGTACTTGTTCTAAACTAAGTTTCTAAGCTATAAGTTTTCACTTCTATTGGCAATCCCAATGGCTGTATTTTTTTAAATAAAGGGAGGTATTGACTCAGGTAGCCACAGATAGCTTTCACTGCCTATCCAAGATTTTGAGCTGGCACAGAAGGTACTACTACCACTAAGGTTTTACTCACCTAAAGTTTACTAAGTTTGCTACTTATTAATAACTTATTATTAAGAAATTCATCCTTAGATAGAGAATAAGTAAATAGACCAAGGTTTCCGCACGGTTCCTTTGTACCAAGCGTAAGCAGATGGCGTGTATACAGTGATGTACCGCGACAAAAGTATGACACTTCCACAAGAACGACAAGACAAGAGCGATCAGACCTGTGCTTTCGGTGTAAAGCGTTTGTTCTAACTCTATACGTAGTACGAGTATATGTCGACTCTTTGAGTTCATCTTTTTTATCTACAATAGTCTCATTCACAAATGTATTTGTTTTTGGAATACGGCGCGGCGGCACGAACATACTTGAAAATACTCTAAAACATACTCCGAGCTTAGTATCTGAACGCATTCCTTATAACTTACCTAGCTCACTTACCCGGTAGGGTTTCCTATTACTGTCTGATATTAAACGCCCTTGTTTATAAATATGTTGATGAAGTATATCACCCGAGCCTTCAGCTGTGGCGCGGACTCTAGTTAAATACGTGTACTAGGTAGGTTTGCAAACGGATACATAATATTCTTTCGATTAGTTATAGTTTATTTACCGATAATTTTTGACAGTCGCGATAATGAGTACAACGCACAAGTTATCGCGACTGTCAAAAGTTCACAACAAAAAGTACAACGGCCGCATTAGGTACGCTTTCTTGGATACACAATTTTCAGATTCAGATAGAATCTGAAGGTAACTAAATTATTAAAGACTCGAATCTATCTGCTGTCCATATTTCAGGCATTATAATGAATTCTAATCTAATCTATAAAATTATTAGCAACGCCCTGCGATTCCACCCGCGCAGTTCCCGTAATTTTTTGTGATAAAAAAGTAGCATATACCTACTCGTAATCAACTCTTAATTATGTTAAAATTTTAGCCCGATCCGTTATGACGTTCCAACGTGATGGATATTACTAGGAGTTTTATTTAGAGATTTGGGGCTTTTAAACTAGAAGTACATGTCAGCCATAAAAATAAAACACGTAATCACTAATCACACGAACCCAGCTTCGCTCGGGTCTCTTTCTGGCCCAAAACATTTCTTTGGCCATACAGTGGGAAAATGCCGCCAGTCTCACTTTTAGTCGGCGATTTGACGAGTTATTTGTCATTTTTAGAAAAATAAAAATTAATAAGCAAATTGTTTTATGAATTTATCACACGAATATAAAAAGGCGTAAGATCGAGGGCTTTACTTACAAGCCCTATATTATACATATAGCTTGTACTTAGTGTATTATTATTCACACATTATCTCTGTAACGACTAAACGGATGTTCATGTTTGTTGTTTTATATTGTTGGAAAGACTATTTGGATTGGTTTGAAATTTGGACCTCAGTTTGATTATAGTATGGAATGTATTTATTTACTTATTAAATTTCAGTTGCCTTCTGTGTTTACAGTATAGGTAAACCAAAGCGCACAGAAGGCCAGAAATTTAAAGTAATTAGAATAGTCCTCACGAATAGGTTTCATATCGTGAGAAAATACGCGGGTGGAATCGCGGGGCACAACGTTCTGGGCATCCCTTCTCGGAAGGGCTGCGTGACCTAGAAAGCGTCCGATCTGGCGGCCAGTGGCCTCTCCGTGCTAGACTGGCTGCGGAATAAAAATGCCACTTGCCTCCAAAAGCAATGACGGGGTATTTAGGAGTAACACTGTCCCCTTGCAGGTAGTTGACGAGGTCCGCGTAGTCAGCAAGCGCCTGCGAGGAGGTCAAGTAGCCCAGGTTCTGCTTCTCGAAGGACTTGTCGCCAAACGGCATCGACTTGCCATAGTACCTGCAATTTTAAACCATAATCATATATTTTAATTACGAGTTATGGGTGAGATTGCCATTTCGTCTGATGTTAAGCAACGATGCGGTCTACGATATAGTGTGCTTACCTACCTAGAATAAGATAAGATATACCAACCAATAATGCGAAGTCCTACACTCTCTATAAAGTTTGCCTGGGGAAATATCACACCTTCACCCTATTCTACTACCCTCGTGGCTTAGTTGGTAGTAGCTCTGCCTGCGAAGCCGAGGGTCGTGGGTTCGATTCCCACCCAGTGCAAATATTTGTGTGATGAATTCAAATGTTTGCACTGTGTCTGGGTGTTTCTATGTATAATAAGTATGTATTTAAAACTATATAAGTATTATATCAGCTATCTGGCTGCCATCACACAAGCTTTGCTTTGTTTGGGGTCAGATGGTGTTGTGTGTGAATTGTCCACCAATATTTATTTATTTATTTATTCTATCGAGTTTTCTATCGAGTATTCAATCAGCAATGTGCGAGTATTACTGAGTTCTGATTTGAAGGGGAATGCTTTCAGAGAAATTACAGGGCATAGATATAAATCATTTTATATATCTGGGTGACAAAAGCAAAGCAGTTCTAGGTAATGATTTGGACTCTTCATATTATTTCAATAGTGCGGGACATTGTGCTATTATAAACATGCATGTTGCTTATCATGTCCTTCTCGTCTCGTCGTTCGCGCTCTGTGCTCTATGGTTTAAGATATTTATTTTCTCAAAAAATACATTATTCACTTACGAGAAAATACATATAACCAATATAATTCATTATTTCGCAGGCATCGGAATGCTATCTACTGTTACAAACACAGCCTGACACGACTGTGTCTGGCTGTGTAAACATGAACAATTTAAAAAGGCAACAAATACATATAATCAATCAGCGTTAAAGTTTCAAAAAGTACGATCAGGTAGTTTTATATTATATTCTGTGATTTTCTCTCTGCTCTAAGTGTCTAAAAAATAATTGTATCTTTCCTACCTGTGCTCAGCGAAAACTATCTTGGCGCGATAATCCTGTGCATTTTCCCACATGAACCCCGTGTGATTGGCAAACGCTTCAATTTGACCCTGAAATAAATATAACCATGGAAATTAACAAAAGGACAATTCATTATTTCATAATCGATTGCTTTAATCGGTGGTGCGTGTAATAACTTTGATAATGGATGTAGAACAAAATTATTCTTATTTAATCCACACTATAGATTGAACATAGCTGGTATAGCTCTATGGTTTAACTTATGTAATTTTACTCATATACATATAATTATACATATTCTTCTATAATCCAACCCGCATTGGACCAACGTGGTGGATTATGGCCTTGACTTTTGTAGTGGTAGGACTCCTGGCAGAGTCCGCCTGGGGAAGTACCACACTTTGCCAGATATTTACCGCCAAGCAGTAATGTGCGAACATTACTGTGTTCCGGTTTGAAGGGCAATGTTTCCAGAGAAATTATAGAGTTTAGAGTTATAATATCTTAAATTTCTAAGTGACGAACGCAGTAGGTTTCAATAGCTGCGTGGCACTGTGCTGTTATGTGGTAGGCATGTTGCTTACCGTCAGGCACATGTTCTGCTCGTCTTGCCCTGTATACGATAAATAAAAACTCTCTCCTTGCGAGAGAAGGCCCTGAGTCCCAGCAGTGGCCACAATTATTGGGGCTGTTTATGCTTTATTACATAAATTGCACGGAGGTGTGTGAATTTTCACTTTCCTCCGTCCGGTTCTCGCAAATTTCGTAAAATGGGCTACTTTATGCGATGTATAGTTGTTGTTTCACGTCATAGATTCTTGTCATTAGTTGTTACAATATTTCCCCACTTTTTTGCGACTGTTTGAACTACAATTATTATAAAAGCAAGGAAGGCATTAACAATAAAGCATTGCTATTGTAGTTAGACAATTTATTTACTTTACTGCTTTGTGAGTTCTATGTGCTATATATATTAGTACCTACCACACCGTGACGCCCAAGAGAAGACTATTTTTATAATAGTGAACTTATTATACCTCTATAGTTAAGTACATAAATCCAGTCAACTTTCTGTGAATTACGTGATTTGAGTGATAATTTTAATGTTTGTTCCTCAATCACGATCTGAATAAATGTGGCAGAAATCCTTTCATGTCATCTTACTCGCACTAATATTATACATTGCGAATGTTTGTATGTTTAGTGCGCAATTACGAAATTTGGCATTTGGCATATAGATAGTTATAGTCTGGAATAGCACACAGGATACTTTTACAGCGGGATTGGGCAATACAGGGGTAAAACTGCGTGGCGCTATTGGCAAGGGTGGATCACGCTTTGGCTCCAGGGAAAGTCAGATGGCTCGGGGAGGGGTCCAACTAGGTACTGGACCCAGCCCAGGGGGGGGGGTCATGGATTGGATGTTTAGACGTTTGGTTTGTTGCTCATTACTGTTGTAAGAACGGAACAGAACAGTACAGTCTGAAATTGGGAACTCGGATACATTCAAGCTATAATTATTGTAGCTTCCAATACTAGATACACATTACTTTTTATTCCGAAAAATGTCCAGTTCCGCAGGGAATACATTCTAGATTTCTAGATTTAATGCGGACAAAGCCGTAGGCCTATCCAAGTTGTGGACTAAATAAGGTTTGAGTATTAGAGTATTATAGAGTAGAGTATTAATTTATGTAATCCAGATTCTATCTAAGTTATATACTTTTTTACAGATTGTATCTCTAATTTGTCATAAATTCGGTAGAGTTTACTTTCGTACTTAACGTTATACGTACTACTGCACCTAAAGATGATGACTACGAAGATAGTAATAATACTTATGACCAAAATTATTTCAATTTATTGAATCATTTTATAATGATGCCAAACGCAAATGAATGAATATTGTCGAGTTGATTATGCAAAAGTACATACAGTGTTCATTGGGTTGTTTTAATTGGATTCATGAATCAATGACCTCGTTCTTAAATGTAACAAGTGATATTCATTTACAATCTATGGTTCTATTATTATTCTTATCCTATTAACGAACACAATCGAGTAGCGTCATCAACATTTTATAAGTAGAGTATTTACGTACTTCAATGATGCAATATACCTAAGTTTTAAATGAATGTAGTTTTGATTACTTAGATAAACTAATATTTACTTGCATAGCCCCATATCGAGAGAAAACAGATCAAAGCTAACTTAAATTCACAAACGTAGGTTATTATTCGGTGTGTCCTCAGACCAACTATGACACAGTAAATTGAGTAAATACATAATCTAATAATAATCTAAATAATCTTTACTGTGACTATGATGTCCAACAAAAAGTAGGTACTTCTACTAATATTATAAATAACAATGTTTGGATATTTGGAAGTTAGTTGCTCAATCACGTCATATCGTCTGAACGGATATGGTTGTTTCGAACACAGTTAGATTATTATAATCTGGAAAAACACATACGTAGACTATTCTCATATTTTTTAGGAAAAATGACGGACACGAGACACTAGATGTACGAGGGTAAAACCGCGGGGCGCTGCTAGCTTAGCAATATATCTATCTAAAATAGATAGTTTAAAACTCATACCTTCAATCTGTAATTATTAGCTTTTACCATGAAGATATTTTTTTAAGCCAAAACACCAATGTGCATTTCTTTCAGGATAGGTACCTATACAAAGGTATAGGTAGTAGTATAAGTAGTACCTACATTGGTTATTAATGTTTTGTGTTATTAATATTTGTTTGGATTTTCAGAATAGTTTTATCAAATTTGCGAAAAAACAGTAAAACATTCTGACTTCTGAAATATTGTAAAGTTCGTCGTTATTTCTGAAATTTTGAAACTTTTCCAATTTAAGTTAACTTAAATCTTAAAATTAACAATTAAACTTGTACTCACCTCGTTCCCGGTGTAAAAGAAGATAGGTCCACGTCCTTGGTCCCAATAAGTATCATTCACCAAATACCTAATCTTGAACGTCTCATTCCTCTGATATCCGAAGTGGTCCAACGGCACCTCAAAAGTTTTCGTTTCATACTTGTATTCACTTCGCGCAATACTCACTATCGCAAAAATTAAAAATAACCGCCACATTTTGCTGGAAACACTGATACGTCTGTTCTTGTTCGATTCCCAGTTGATAATGGCCAAATGACCCGTCGCTTGTGAGGTGAAGCGCGATCTAGTGATGCAGCTTATGTAATGTACCGTTACCTACAAAAGTGTTCGCGGTGTGAGGGCAGCTGTACTCAGCACTTTGGGCTTCTATGGCGAGTTTTATTACAAGGTCGTCCCTTGAACTTGGCTTACGTTGAAAGTCAATGCTATTAGAAGTAAAGAATAAACCCTAGCTGACAATTTTATTACGCAGTAGATAAAAACTGGCGTGTGTTATGTTCTAATTTCTTTGAACAGGCATTTAAAAAAAATCAGGGTCACAAATTAAGGTTAATGTAATTCTTTTTTTTTTTGCAAAAATATATGGTTGCCATAAGTTCCTAAATAATTAGATTGAGAATCCCATGAATCTATGATTAACCTAACGGCATGAAAGTTTGAGGCCTGCTTATACCTGCCAATGCCAACTTATGTTTATGTAATTCACAAATTACGTTTATGTAATTCATACTTTTTTTTGCGAAAATAGGTGGTTGCAATAAGATCCTAAATACTTAGATTGAGAATCCCATGAATCCATGATCAACTAACGGCATGAAAGTTTGAGGCCTGCTTATACCTGCCAATGGCAAGTATAACTATTATGTTACAAGAATCAGAAATGTCCACTTCATTATAACAAAGCAATGATGTTAAATGTATGAATAATGTAAATGTACAAATAACAACAGTACTTATACAAAAAAATGGCTTAATTATTTCATTAATTGTTAATATGTGATATACAAACGACCAATAGTTTGAAAAACGATGACCAGCCTATAAATAATAATCAATCCTAGTGAATTGGAAATATGTACCTATTTATCCATATGACTAGCTTAGGACGAAGACGACAACAATAAACTTTAAAATGGGTAGCAACGATAAACTTGAATTATTAAATTACAATGTTACAACAAAAACTTTTTTTGCAATGGATGTGAAATGCAAATTTAATATTTCAGGACAAGTTCAATTAATGTGGTAAGAACCTAGAAGTTAATGTCGCGATAAAAAGACAAATATAATAAACACAGGGATTATATTATCTTTCTCGCTCTGACGCGCTTGTTCACTGTATTTTGTTTCTCGCTCTAGCATCTCGAGTTTACCCGAAAATCTCTTATCATACCCGAGGGTGACGCTAGAATTCAATTCACAGCCGACGAAAAAACTGTCGAGACGCGCCAAAAGAAGTTTTCACTTCAAAAAAACGTGCATTGTGGCACACATTCTTAAAAATAGCGATTGAGCACTTGCCCACACAAAATCATAGTAAGTAGAAGCATGGTACGCAGACATTTCTCACAAAGATCCTACTTTTATGTCGATAAGTATACATAGTCTCGCTTATCAGGCGCAAATTGAGGTCAGAAAAACACACACACACACACTATGTAAACTTGTAAACACATGTAAACTAAAACAAAACAATAAGTATGGAACGTTATAATGGGACCTACTGAAACATTTTTAGACGGAAAAAATACACGCCAATAGACTACTTAACAAAACACGATTTTAACCCATGGAGGTTAGATGGTCCAAAGGTCAATTTTAAACATTTTAGTGATGGACTGTACCATTATATCTGTTTATAAGGGAGTCGAGCAGGATGTATGAGTAATGAGAGAGGGACTCGCGTACTCTTGATGCAACTGTGCATCAAACTGATGTTCACTTTACTGCAACATTTGCTCGTTTGATTGTGTGTCTAAATGACACTCAATAGGTCTTAAAATCGTTTTTATTAACCGAAGATAGGTTTGAGTTTGGCCTGCACCGCGCCTGATGTAAAGTGACAATACAGTCTAAGGTGGATACGAGCGTTCTTAGGTTCTTACCTAGAAGAAATTGATTCATTCAAGAATTCAAGATATTTAGATTGTGTGCATTGTCCATGTTCATCAGAAAGATCCACTGGCCACTGGGACAGCATAATCCACTGCTTGACTGTAGGTATACCTATTTACGGAAAGTGGAGTAAAACAGCTCCTTTCGAGTTTTCGGAACGTCAACCATAAACTCGTGTCGCTTTCTCGAGTTTCAGGATGTTAAATAGAAAGAAATGGTATTAGATCATGAAGTTCAGACATAAATTCTCTGAAATGTATCCGATAGAAGACTAACGAACAATTCACGTATTCTGTCTTCGTATAGCAATGTCTACATTCAAGGCCAGAGTCTGAATCTGCTAATTACAAATGCTACTAATATTACGAGTAATTATAACACTTGTATATGTAAAGAGAAATAATAAACATTTGTACACACTGCTCACACAACACAATCTACCCTACTAATGGATGGGTCTACTAATGGATGGGTGTATGTTTGTTACATTTTTCTATGTAAACTATAGATTTAGATTAAATAGGGTGCAGACATTGAAACCTTAAAAACCTTTCCTTATTTTATATCAATGGGTGCAGAGGTAGATTACATTTATTATTCTGGAACAACACAGGCTATTTTAGCATAGATAGATAGATAACTCTTTATTGTGACACAAAAAACAGACAGTAAAGTACTTATGAACTTACGTCACAAATGGCGGTCTTATTGCTTAGATCAATCTCTTCCAGGCAACCAGCATAAGTTTAACCAACCCTACTTTATGTCCCACTGCTGGGACTCGAGGACATATCTCACAAGAATACGAGTCAAGGCTATAATCCACCACGCTGTCCAAGCGCAGGTTGTTGGAAAACAATGTCCTCTAAAGATATTTCTTGAAAAACGCCTTTTTCCTCACGTACATTCGTACTTGGAAAAATACACAGGTGCAGGTGGGATTGGAACCTACGATGGTTGTGAATTGCTTTTGGATATTTGGATACTAGTTCCAATTACGTCCCTACCGGCTTAACGAATCGGGTCGAAATTTGGGGGAGAGATAGATTTGTATAGTACATAGGCTACTTTCTATTATGGAAAAAAATTGGTAGAGCAGGATTTGCACGACTAAAACTGTACGGCGCTGCTAGTTTTAGCATAATTACAAATGTATTAACTGACATGTTTTCCAGCGCGTGACCTAAAACAACGTAGTAAATCTAGAGTAACATGATGTCTGATAAACTAATCTAAAGTTCAAGAAACATTCGTTTAGTTTAACATCCGTTTGTTCTTCCTCTTCGAATACTTGTATTCAAATAATTTTCACATTGCAATGAAATTTTAGAAGGCTGTTTTTGACGCGCTAGGGAAATTATTAGAGTGAATATCGACACCCTGAAAATAGTTTCACGTAGCATAAAGGTAGCGTTGAAGTTATATATTCCCTTTGCACGAAGAATATTGGTGGTGGTGGTGGACCAATTCACACACAACACCATCTGACCCCAAACTAAGCAAAGCTTGTACTATGGCGGCTAGCTGATTTAAATATATTTAAATACATACTTATTATAAATAGAAACACCCAGACACAGTGCAAACATTTGAATTCACCACACAAATGTTTGCACTGGGTGGGAATCGAACCCACGACCCTCGGCTTCGCAGGCAGAGTTACTACCCACTAAGTCACGAGGCCAGTCCAGGCCAGAAGAATATTAAAAAAGAAGTGTGGCACTCGGGGACTGCCGCGGTAAAGCTATTGCATGTTGCATGCATTTTATACAATACGGTATTTGACAATGTTGAAAATATACCATAAATTATGATAATCTTATTAGATAACACATTAAATAAACATATTTCACTCACTTTTCGAAGATATAGTGTGTATTTTTTGTGAAATACGCCAATGAAAATTGAAAAAATACTGAATTTTTATCTTCGACGTAAACGCACTGTTAAGGATGGCAACGCTGTTGACATCACACGCCAGTAAATATGCCATCTATAGCAAACGGTTTCTTTGAGAACAGTGATTTATTTACTGGCATGTGACGTCACGCGCGTCACATGACCAGACACAGCGTTTTTGCCGGGCTTTTCGAACTCTATACTTTAAACATTTATTTTAATGTAAAACAGTGGCTCTTGCGGAAATATTCATGTGGTATGTATATTATGTAATCATAAATCATTTAAACGGTTTTAAAATTTTTGTCAAATACCGTATTATAATACAATTAATATACCTATGTATAGCTGTAAGAAAATATTGTATAGTTAAGATCTATGTTATTGAAATAAATTTTATTTTATTTTATGTTTATTTTTATCAACATAAGCAATAGGGATGTTAACAATTTTTCGGAATTGCTTTTATTTTGAAGAGTGACATTTGTTTACCATAAAAAATATCACGGGAAATCCGTTAAAGTTGGCAACACTGCTAAGAGCATTTAGTCTGTAAAGCTAATACAAATAAGATTCAAAGTCGAATGACCGAGTGGGGAGGACGGCGTTACGGTCTTCCATCCTTCTTTCTTGTGAACATAAGAAAGAGATGCACGATCAGTAAAATTCGGTCCCCAGGCCCGCGATAAAAGCTATGCAATAGCTTAAAAATAAATTGGCAGTGATAAGAACTGTTCAGTTCCCATGGCCAACTTCCAGCTCCATGGTTCCATAATAATGCATTTCCAACCAAATTACATAAGTGTATCAAATTTTAGCAGCTTCCTGCTGAAATGGATCAAATTTAACTTGCAAGATTCTTTTACAGACAGACATCGGACAGGTGAAACTAAATAAAAGCTTGTAAAAAGAAAAACATCCGGATAATCTGATTTGCAAATAGTCCATTGAAAAGTTACATTTGGGGTTGCATTTTTTAGAGGACGCAATTTTAGTTTTTTGTGGGATATATCTTTTCAAGATGGCGGCCGAGGGACAAGGGTTGCGACCCCACAAACTTATTTTTAGCTTTACACTGACCCCCCTACACATCCAAAAAATTAAATTGCGTCCTCTAAAAAACTTAACAAAAATGTAACATTTCAATGGACTAAAAATAAATCGCAGAAAACTAATTTTGACATTTAAGTCACAATAAGTAGATTTTTACATTAATAAACTATTGAAACAGCTAGTAGATGTCTTGTCGTCTTATCAACAATTATAAATTCTCATAAAAATAAGTAAAATTATCGCAATACCTTTCTAATCCATTATTCCGCAACGCTGTACAAAAACCATTCGACAAGGAGAAATTATCGAGGGTTAGAACCCCCCCTCTTCAATTGCACTCAGTTAACAGTGACGGGCATAGTGCTGAATCTTATTACTTTATACGATTCTATCATCCTACATAGGTCTCCTGGTGGTTCATTTGACCCATAAATTTTGTTCATGGACCTGTAGTCTATAAGGCTTTTTCTATGTACCTACTGTATATAATTGGTACAAATGGTTAAAAAAATAATACGACACAGGTATGGATCACAAGTAAATATGTACAATGCTCAATTAAGTGGGCACAGGTCAGCTAGTCTTATTTATATAAGAATAAATAATAATATACAGATAATAATACGAGTATACAGATAATAATTCATCAACCCGGCCATTCAGCCAGTAAAATGTTTTGTTTAATTTGATAACGTTTATTTCAATACTAAAATAATAAACATTACAGTGGTTTCAAGTTTTCTAATAAGTATAAGTACTAGCTCTGATTCCAATGATTTTTATTTCATCATTGAAAATATAATTTTAACAAAGTCCTGACTTGAAATCAGTGAATATTATATTGTAATATTATAAATATTATACTGGTTTTGTTGACTACGAGGTTTTGTCGGGATCGAGTTCCCGATATTTGTAATCAGATTCATGCACAATGTTCAAGGGTAACCAGGGGCCTTCTGTTATTGGGATCTCTCATGGGAGGATATTGCTCATAGTCGCCCAAGGTTGCGAGTTGGCAACCGTAGAGACACAACTTCTTGCATCGGTGACGCTGCTGTCCATGAGATTTAAATTGCGCCATTACTGTGATGTTTTAACCGCCATCAGCTGGTTTACCCATTTGTGAACTCTATAGGAAAGGGGGACTGATGCCACATTCTATGTCCGGACACTAGAGGGTAACGTTAGAAACGTAAGGTGGGGATCGGACTGAGCTGAACGTTTTATGGGAAATGGCCATTCTCAGCAGTGGGCGAATACAGATGATGATGTTCAAGGGTAAAATTGGGTTACCGGTTTAGCTGTAAATATGAACCTGAGATGAAAAATGCGGAGCTTCAAACGCCATCAACACATCGGGGTCTCTCTCTATCATATTGCTAAGGTAAAAAACTACATCAAAATATCGAGAACTCTACCATATTGCTACGGTAAAACTGCATCAAAATATCGATTTGTAATAGAGAGATTTAATATAATGACAATGAGCACAACATGTGTCTGATGATAAGTAACATGACAGCCCAGTTATCTTTTCACTGTAATTTCACGGCCAACTTTGCTCTTGAAACCTGAGCAACGAGTACTAGTAGAAACAGGGAGAGGTGCGGCACTTCCCCTGGAGAAGTTCCCCAGGCGCACTCTGCATAGAGTCCTACCACTGCTACATGCCTCTTGTCACTGCCACACACACACTTTAACCTTTAGTCTTAGTTCTTATGCAGAGTCCACCTGGGGAAGTACCACACCCAAAGAGTTTACATATACTACGTATACAGTTAGCACAAACGCTCTACAGCGAAAGCACGGATAGCATCTTTCTTGGCTTGTCGCTCTTGTGGAAGTGTCATACTTTTGTCGCGGCACATTATTCTGTTGCCTTGGAAAGTATGCACGTCATCTGCTTACGATGGACACCTCAGTTTAAAAACCTCATGGACACAAAGGAACCGTGCGGAAAATCTGACTAATTAAGTATATGTAAACTCTTTGACCACACCTTTGCCAATCTATCACCAAGCAGTAATATGAAACCCTATATGTAAACTCTTTGACCACACCTTTGCCATTCTATCGCCAAGCAGTAATATGAAACCCTATGTTCAAGTTTGATGGGCAACGTTTTGCAGTGAAATTACAGGACATACAGATAAAACATCTTATATCTCTGGGTGACAAACGCAGTGCAATCCTAGGTAATAACTTGAACTCTTCAAGTTTCAATAGCTGCGTGTCCTCGTGTTGTTATGAGCTGGCACGTTGCTTACCATCAGGTACATGCTCTGCTCGTCACGGCACTCTATACTATAAAAAAGCCGGCCTATATTATCTTTAAACAGGGGTAAAGAGATGCAGCGATCTGTATTATTTTGGTCGGGGTTTCTTAAAAAGTTGACAATAATATTGTTCTTGTTCTGTACCAAAGCGTAATTTGACCTAATTTGTAATGATTTTTCATGGTTATAATAATTTACATGTTGGAATGATTGTGTTTGAAAGTGGAAACGTTTCTGATGAAATAGACAGGACGTAGACTGCTGACATAGACGAGTTTTTAGATCTAAACTGTTAACGACTACATACAACACACTGCTAAAGCTTGCTACGTTAGCTCTATTACAAGTGTGTGAAAGAGCTGATACGATTAACTTTGTTTAAAACAAGTTTTATCCTGAAACTATTTTGCGTTCTTCATATATGGCAACACTAGATTGCTGTCATCCAACCTCCTGTGAAAAACTCGTTACAAAGTTAAGTTTTTAAGTAATAAAATTTACTTAGCATTTTTTTTAATGTAGGTGGGTAGGAATTAAGTATTTCAAAACAATTTTATACCATAATTAAGTTTTGGATTACGAAAATATACAAACAGTATTGATTATGGTCAAACTTTATATCTTTGTTACATCACATTGAAGTATAAAAAAATCATAAATAAATAAAAATAATAATAATCAACGCATTGAAATTATGAAACTTGGAAATTGTAAAGACAGTTTATTATTGACAACATTTCAATATACACACAGCGCCCGCGAAGCGAGATGGTATGAAATTCGTCGGTTCTGTAAAATGTGTTTACAACATACAAGTTTAAGTCTACTTTACAGTACACATTTTCTTACATGGAGTAGGCAGAAGCTATCTTTAACGTCAAACTTTTTCTAAATATTTGATATTTTTTCAAGTTTAAATAAACAGTTTAATTGTATCAACATTAGTTAATTAATAAAGTAATGATCGTAGATTAATTAAAGAAAATGTAGATATTTTTAAAACATTTTAGGTACGTAAGTACTTAATCATTACTTTGTTTCAATTTCGCTCCAAGTCACATTATAGAGCCTTCGTTAAACATCAAAACGGATCTTTTTTTTGACAATGTAACATAATAAAACATAGCACCAACTGTGGTGCAATTGACAACTACTTAACTATTCTTGATAGGATTTTGCTCTAAAACTGCATCATTGCGTGCACTCTGCTCCAGTGTGTCGTCAGATGGTCAGCAGTCTACATCCACCAGTCGAGTCACCTCCAGATACGACACGAGTTGTCCTTGGACGCGGTGATGATCGCGTCGCCCGCGTAAGAGTAAGCGCACGAAAAGATCTCGCCTTGGTGGCCGGACAACACCTGCAGCAGAAAAAAAAGTTGTTTTATAAGCACTCTATATCCTATTAATGTTATAATTGCGAAAGTTTCAATGTTAGTTATTTTTTATTTACAATTCACACAACACCATCTGACCCCAAACTAAGCAAAGCTTGTAATATAGCTGATAGCTTGCCAGATTGCTGATATAATACTTATATACTTAGTTGTAAATACATACTTATTATACACAGAAACACCCAGACACAGTGCAAATATCTGAATTCATCACACAAATATTTGCACTGGGTGGGAATCGAACTCACAACTCTCGGCTTCGCAGGCAGGGTTACTACCCACTAAGCCACGAGGCCTTTGTAGCTCAATTACGGCGGAACGGTTATATGGATTGGGTTAAAAGTAGGAACACAAATTAGTATGTTTATTCTGGAATAGCATTTTTATCGCGATTCACGGTAATGATCAATACGCGTGTAAAACCGTAAGGTGCAGCTAGTTGATACATAAACGTAACCATTAATTTCCTCGATCAAGCTTGACAGAAAAGATCACGATTTTATAAAGCCACCCTCTATCCTGAAGTTCAAAAGGAGAGCTTTGTAACTAACCAATAAAACTAGCGGTTTTATTGCTTTTTTTGCCACATCTTTAAATGTTTTGTTCTGAACAATAATAAGTTATGATTTTTTTTCCTTTCAATCAAACCTGACCTGAATACAGTTTCCAGTATTGGTGTTCCACACGCGAGCGCTTCTGTCAGCTGAAGCCGTTAGCAAACACCCACCGGCGGGGCTGAAGCAAACCTGCAAAGCCACAAAATTATTTGCTTCCAGAAATTCTGTGATAACCTATTTGGACATTTGCCGACAATTCCAGATTAGCAGCCCACATGTTTCCACTGCTGAGACTTCTCTGCCAAGGAGAAAGTCAAAGCAACAACCCATTATGCCCCAAGGCTCAGTGCAGGTTGGCGGATGACGTACGCCCAAAAGATTTTAGTAACATGTCGTTTTCCTCGCGGTGTTTTCTTTCTACGTTTTCAAGTTAGCTGCATTACGAACATGACTTGGAAAAGACAGTAATATGGTGCGGGTGGGAGTCGAACCAGAGGCTCCGGATTGGCTGTCGCCGTTCTTTCGGCTAGGCTTTTGACTGCTGTAAGTTCGCTAAATAGGCATGTCACCAAAAATACAAAATGTTCGTTGGGTAGTCACCCATCATATTGCGGAATAAATTGAATCAGTTACGTATCCAATACCTTCGAGACTTCTTCTCGGTGTCCCTTCATGACAGCCAGTTCTTTGAAGTCAGCCTTCACGTCGTAGACTCTCGCTGAGCAGTCGCTGGACGAAGTCGCCATGCGGTTTCCCGCCCAGTCGAAGCAAACATCCAACACCTGATAGATACAACGAGTCCATCTCAACGCTTATTTAAATGTCCGTTGATGTTCGGTGTAACTATCGAACTCTACAATTTATATTAATAACTAGATGTCCGCCCCGGCTTCGCCCGTGGAACATATATAGCACTCATCGAGATCCCGTACATATCCAACAGTGAAAAAAATTTAGGAATCGGTTCAGTCATTCCTGAGAATTTCGCTTTCAAACAAAACACCTCTTCAGCTACCTGCTACGCCACCTGTCGGAATTTGGTCGTACCAACTCAAGAGATTAGCAAAAAGGTTTTATATTCAAGAGGTATGTTATCTGTGATATTCAATGACGCAATCTTAGACACATGCTGTCATGTGTCATGTCAAAGCACGAAACGTATGAAAACTCTCTACAAGGAATATTTTTCCCGATTTTGTTACATTCTTGATTCATGCTCCGCTTCTGTTAATAGTAGCGATATTTTCTATAGCCTTCCTCGATAAATGGACTATCCAATAGAAAAATAATCTTTCAATTCAGACCAGCACATCCCGAGATCCTAGCGTTCAAACAAACAAACTCTTCAGCTTTAGAATATTAGTATAGATTTCGTCAAGTGGTACGGTAAACTTGATCGAAACCTTATATGAATAACAAAACATTAAAAAAATGATTTTGAGTCTACAACATACGTCCACAAAATTCGGATTATGGAGAATTTTGGTAAATTTTGATGACACTGACAAACAAACCGTTGTCGCCATCTTTGGTGTGAAGCTCGTTTCGTTCCATCAATCAACACATTGCATGCATCTGTCGCGCCAAAAAAGTATCCTTCACAAAAAACTGTGATTTATGTGACTTCCTACGTATAGTGCCACCAACTTAACTGTTCAGGTGGGCGAAATGGGAACTACAGCCGCGTCAGCCGCCATTTTCTAAACGTCATTCCACTGTCAGTTGATGTCTAGTGCGAGTGCTCCCGTGTTATTTTATTGATTTCATTGTGAAAAAAGCAAATAAAATGCCGAAACCTCTCAAAAGTGATGCACGGCTAATTATTTTAAAAGTTTTATTTTTTATGAAAGAAGAGAAACGCCTCCAAGCTCCATTAATACCATTTGAAAAGCTGAATGAACGCGTTGCTGCCGCGACAGGTCAGTGTAGCCAGATATGGAAATTTTAATCACTCATTTAAAAAAAAATTTTTATAGCTGGTGATTATATTTTAAAATATACAAAATAAGCTAAACATATTCAAATAAAATTGCCACCTGAGTATATTTTAACCGACTTTAAAAAACAGGATAATAATTATCCTGCTATGTTATTGCTATGTTCGATTGCATGTTTTTTTATGTATGTTCACCGACATCTCCGTCAATTATTATTGTGGATTGATTTAAATTTGTTTTTTTTTTTTGTTGAAAGGTATACTTTTTAGGTGGTCCACACAGTAATTATTTCGAAATCGATTTCGTAGTCAAAATTTTGTTTATTATTTATCCTGATTGGTCGGAAACAATCTGAAAGTAATGTTAACTTTTTAAAGCTGTTGCTGTATTTTATTTTATGGTTGTTCATTAAAAAAACCTATAAAATATTAAATTGTTCTTTTTGTTACAGGTGTTTCAGAACGGTTTGTCTACAAATTAATCAATGAAGAAAAACAGGCTCAAGATACTAATTCAAAAATGTCTACCCCTGGCAAGAAAAGGGAAAGAAAAACAGGGAAACTGGATATTGATGATTTTGACATTGGTGTTATAAGAAGAAAGATACATGAGTTTTATTCAGTAAAAAGAAATTCCGACCTTACCAAAGTTACTGACTGTTCTCAGGGAAGACATAAATTTTCAAGCAAAACGTGAAACTCTTCGAAAATTGCTCCACAAAATAGGGTTTCGTTTTAAAAAAACAAAATCGAATAGAAAAGTGCTGTGTGAACGCAACGACGTAGTTGCCTGGCGGGCATCCTATCTAGGTACATAAAATTAAGGAAAATGAGCGAGGAGAAAAAAAAAGCCTGTTGTTTATTTAGATGAAACTTACATACACTCGTCTCACTCAACTGGCAAATGTTGGCAAGGTCCTGAAGTTGACGGCGATTTGGAACCAGTTTCGAAAGGAAATAGGTGGATCATTGTTCATGCTGGCGGACAAGAAGGTTTTGTCGAAAATGCCCTTCTCGTTTTCAAATCAAATACAAAAGTGGGGACTACCATGACGAGATGAACAATAGTAATTTCAAAAATGGGTTCTTGAAAATTACTGCCAAATCTGCGTCAACCCACACTTATTGTGATGGATAATGCGCCATATCATAGTATTTGCGTAAATAGGTGTCCTAACTCAAACCACACTAAAGCTGATATGCAAAAGTGGCTGGTAGAAAACAAGGTCGAGTTTACGAACAAATGACAAAGCCTCAGCTTTACGAGTTAATAAAAAGAAATAAACCTACACCTGAATATGAAATTGACAACATATTGAAAAGCCATGGTCATGACATTCTTCGATTGCCTCCTTATCATTGTGATTTGAATCCAATTGAAATGATATGGAGCTCGATGAAGAGGAATGTAGCAGAGAAAATATCGGGAAATCAAGTGCACATATGCCTCAATTGATTGAAGATGCATTCCGCAAAATCACACAGGCAGAGTGGAAAACCATTGCGATCATGTAAAAAAAATTGAAAATGAATACAGACAAAAAGATGCGTATTTAGATGAACGTTTTATCATTCAATTACAGAGTGACAGTGAAAGCGATTCGAGTGACTCCGAAGATGAATTGTGGGAATCAGCAGATGGTTCAGGAACATCGACCGGAATTCCTGGAGTGCGGCCGCTTGAGCTCAGAGACCATGACCACAATTATTTTTATAAAATATAAATAAAATCCTATTGTGCCGCATTATTGTTTATTTATGTAGTTAATAAGATTCATAGCTATATGTTATATTTATTTATTTGTGAGCCTGTCGCAAATTTTGACCTGTTTGATCACTATCTCACCTGATGGTAAGTGACGATGTGATCGAAGCTGGTAATTATAATTAAGCCATATTGAATCTATACTATGTTAGTTAGGCTTTGTATGATTGATATTGTAGTTTCTTAAATTTTAATGATATCTATAGAATGACTTGCAAGACATGTTTTAATTACCTTTGTTTCTTGGTGAATTTCTTATATGGCAATACCAAATTCTCCACTAGCGACGCTGTCAACTGAACAGATAAGATGGTGGGACTGTAAAACGAACGTCTTGCCGCGGGACCGGCAATTTTATTAGTAGGTACTAATATTTGGTATCAGCATTGCTCCCGTGCGAAGCCGGGGCGGGTCGCTAGTAATAAAAAAAACCGCCGATAGTATTCAATAATAGTACATTTTTAGCCCTATACACCGGCTCCAAGCCTGCAGGTGCTATAACTTTCCCACTAATATTTAATTTTCCGTAATTTTCCTAAAAAGGTATAAGTACTGCGAGTATTTCTTGAAGAACTACAATACCAGCGTACCTCATCAGTGTGCGAGGCGACGGTAGCAAGGCAGGAGGTGTTCCTCGCGTCCCATAGCTTGGCGCTGCCGTCCAGCGACGAGGAGCCCACCAGGGAGCTATCCCAGCTCAGCTGCACATTGGAGATCTCTCCCGTGTGCCCGTTCAGCTCTGCCACGCGACTGAGAAGACAATAACGTTGGTTAAGAATATCTATTTGATCAAATGGACCACAGGATACCTACTGATTCACAACGCAATCCGAACGATTTAAATTCGGAATAACGATCCTTGTCAAGACGGATAAGACAAGGACCGAGAGGTTTGATTCCGTGATCATCATTCGAGATCAATCAAATGTCGCATCAGGGTAGAGATAAGGTCTGTTGTACGATTATTAACAAGTATGTTCGAAAAACGGAAAACTATTCTCGTGTTATTATAACAGGCGTAGTTTAATTACACAAATTTAATTTTTCGTGCATATAATGTCAATTTGTATGCTTTTTAAGCCATTGTTTCAAACAAAACTGTTCCTGAAAGTATCATATATGCTCGGTCTATGGAACGTGGTCTCAAATCTTATAAATATATTTCATTTACAAAAACTTGGGTGTAACATAAAATAAACGAGCACATTAATTGTGAACATCTATATATATAAAACTCAAAGGTGACTGACTGACTGACTGACTGACTGACTGACATAGTGATCTATCAACGCACAGCCCAAACCACTGGAGGGATCAGGCTGAAATTTGGCACACAAGTAGATGTTATGACGTAGGCATCCGCTAAGAAAGGATTTTGATAAATTCTACCCCCAAGGGGGTGAAATAGGGGATGAATGATCGTATGAAACTTTTTATTCCTTAGATATATTGGCATGAAATTTCATAAGAATTGAGTTTAGCTAAAATCATGAGACACGTATTACAGCGTTTGACATAATTCAACCCTCCAAGGGATGAAATAAGGGATGAAAGTTTGTATAGAAACTTTTTATTCCTTGGACATATTTACATTAAATTTCTTAGGTACTTAGTACGGCCAAAATAATGAGCTATGTAGTACTTTTTTCAAAATTCGTCCCCTAACAGTGTTGGACAAGGGATGAAAGTTTTATATTAACGCACAGGACGAAACCTTAGGACATACTTTAAATTTCACACATATATTATTTTTATAGCGTACGCAGCCACTAAGGAAAGATTTCTCTAAATTCAACCCCTAAAGCGATGAATTAGGGGATGAACGATTGCATGAAACTTTTTATTCCTTGGACATATTTGCATGAAATCCTACTTCCTGCTCATACGTATTATAAATCTCAATGTATGAATGTTTGGATGTTTGTTGCTCAATCACGCCCAAACGGCTCAACAGATCGAGCTGAAACTTAGTACACAGATAGCTTATAGTCTGGAGTAACACATAGGCTACATTTTATCCCGAAATCATGCACGGTTCCTTAGGGATCAAGTATAAATAAATGTAGGATCGGAACGCCTAACTAGATATTGTTGTAATTCGAAACACAGATTCAAACATCAAAATAAAATAGGCTATTTACTATCCCGAAAACATACACAGTTCCTAAAGGATCAAGTATACATTTAATATCGGAACGCCTTATTAGATTTTGTTGCAATTTGAAATACAAATAGTTCTTAGTCTGAAATCCTATCCTACTAATAATATTATAAATCTCAATGTATGAATGTTTGTTGCGCAATCACGCTCAAACGGCTCAACGGATCGAGCTGAAATAAAATACACAGACGTTACGTTTACGTTACGTTTTTACGTTACGTTTACGTTTCGTTTACGCTACGTTTACGTTACGTATACGTCACGTTTACGTCACGTTGACGTCACGTTTACGTCACGTTTACGTCACGTTGACGTCACGTTTACGTCACGTTTACGTCACGTTGACGTCACGTTTACGTTACGTTTCGTTACATAAGACAACATAAGACAACATAGCATAACATAACGACGATGAACACGAAAGATTTTAAGGTATTTTATGTGCCAGCCGGTTTTGGCGACATAAGGTACATAATTACGAGGGTCAAACTGAAAGTTCTTAGAAAATCAAAAACTGATTACATTAGCCAGTTATTAGTTTTATTATATCTTTTCAAAATATGGTCCATTCACGTCAATACACCGCTGCATGCGATGGAACCACTGGGAAAAGCACTTTGCCCACTCGTCCTTAGGGGTCTCTTCAATGGCATCGCGATACGCAGCCACCGCTTCTTCAGCATCCATAAACCGCTTTCCTTTAAGTTTTTCTTTAATTTTTGAAAATAAATAAAAATCACAAGGCGCGAGGTCGGGGCTATAAGGCGGGTGACCCAGTAATTCAACGTTTGATGTCGCCAAATAGTCGATCGTTTGCTTGGCGGTGTGCGATGAGGCGTTGTCGTGGTGAAGGAGGATCCTACTGCGAGGTCGTTTCTCTCGAACTTTTTCCAAGACAAGTGGCAAACAATTGGTAGTGTACCATTCTGCAGAAACTGTTTTTGATCCTCTAACACAATTGTTGCGAAATGACCTATCCTTCCAAAGAACGAGGCCACCATTTTTTCCCCGCACTTCGATCTCTCTTCACTTTAGTTGGCAACTCCTCGAAAGGAAACACCCACTGAGCAGATTGTCTTTTGGTTTCAGGATCATAACAGTAAATCCAGCTTTCGTCACCTGTTAGTATGTCGAACACAGCATTTGAGTCACCTCCGTTAAATCTTTCAATCATTTTACGGCACCAATCCACACGATGGAGTTTTGAGCCTCAGTCAAATTATGAGGTATCCACCGGGCGCAAAGCTTCCTGACCGCTAAATGTTCGTGTAGGATTTTGTGCACTTGACTCATACCGATGCCTAAGCTTGTCCGAATCTGCTGATAGGTCACTCTTTGTCAGTCTCTATCATACGCCGCACAACACAGATGTTATCTTCAGTCGTCGCCGTAGAAGGCCGTCCCTCACGTAAATCATCAGTGAGATTAGTGCGACCACGTTTAAACTCAATAAACCAGTTGTAAACAGTCGCACGAGATGGGGCTTCATCGTGAAAGGCCAATCGTAGTCTATCATAACTTTCTTGTTGACTTAAATGACATCGAAAGTCATAAAAAATCATTGCACGAAAATTTTCTCGTGTTAAATTCATGTTGACGTGACACAGACAATTTTCAATTTGCCGCCAAATCGTAAAACAAATGACAAATGAATGAAGTATATACTCAGTAATATTGGCAAAGAGTTATATTTTCAAATTATAGAATTATTTTTTTATTATATTGTTTATAAGTGGCCAGTTCTAAGAACTTTCAGTTTGACCCTCGTATACTCTGAATCGGCATATAGCTGACTAAAACTCTGCCGACGTTACTAATTTGGCAAAATTATTGTTTTTGTAAGAATTCACATAAGTTATGTTTGTATGGTAAAGAGTGAAATATACAAACACCCCGTAGTTACTCTAAGAACTATAACAATCAAAGTAAGACAATAACTCTACATTTTTACCATTTTTTGAAAGCAGTGAATTTACACACAAAACAAATCAAAATTCTACGCGGACGAAGTCGCGGGTAACAGCTAGTAAATACATATAGCTAAAATTAGTATTCTATCAAAGTACCTAACAAAGAAAAATGAAATAGTGTACCTGCTAACATTTTTCGATCAAAACGGTTGCTATACTTTGCTCAAGTATTTTATTAAGGCACGATACATTATGTTGTATTTTGCACGAATTATTCTTTAGAAAACTTTTACAATGCATTACCTACTTCTCTTGCCACCTTGTTTACAGCAATGGGTAATCCAGAATCTAAACCCCTCCCACCATCAATAGTAGTCACTCCCTTGCCTAATATAATATTATGGTAAATGTACTATTGTGACATTTCTAAGTGTACCTACTGTATGCGGCGATAATCTATAGTACTATTATACAGCTGAAGAGATTGTTTGTTTGCTTGTTTGAACGCTAGGATCTCGGGAAGTACTGGTCCGAATTGAAAGATTATTTTTCTATTGGATAGTCCATATATCGAGGAAGGCTCTATAGAATATAACGCTACTATTAATAGAAGCGGATCATGAATAAAGAATGTAACATAATCGTATATAAAAAAATATTAAGAGTTTTCGTACGTTTCGTGCTGTGACATGACACATGACAGCATGTGTCTAACATTGCGTCATTGAATATCACAGATTACATACCTCTTGAATATAAACCTTTGTTAATCAAATTTGTTGGAACGACCAATTTCCGACAGGTGGCGTAGCAGGTAGCTGAAGAGGTGTTTTGTTTGAAAGCGATATTCTCAGGAATGACTGAACCGATTTCTGTCATTCTTTCACCGCTGTATATGTAAGGGATCCTGATGAGTGCTATATAATGTACCACGGGCGACGCCGGGGCGGACATCTAGTATAAAATAATTTCATTGATTGATTGATCGATCGAATAGATTTATAATTTTGAAAGTTAATCGTTTTTTTTAAGTAAGTGCGCTCCATCGTAACCCACATTGTCGCTTAACATCAGGCGAGAAGGAGGTTCAGTGTGAACATACAATAGTAAAAAAATTGGCAGTCTTAGGAACTACGGTAGAGTTGGGTAGGACATGCGTTTACTTTGAGTTTGTATGAGTAACTCATTTCGAATTTTGAGGTGTGACATTGTCCCACCTCATTGTACCAACTCATAAATGAGGAGAATGGCATCTATCATCACTAGACTGTGACTTGATGCATACTGTGACATTATAACTACAAAAACGAGTTGAGCTGTGATTGTGACATTCTACAAATTGAGTTACTACTTTCCTGCGACATTGTATTACAAGTAACACGTCATGAGTTACTATGATGTATGAAAATTACTTAATCGATATTTTTGAAGTAAAATAAAATAAAAAGTGCAATAAAACAGTTTAAGTACTAAGCTTTACTGATTTAGTTTGTTTTTACTTATTGTAGTGCTACGTTGTTTGAAATTTTGTTGTTATGCCCATACTTAAATAACAGGTAGGTATACTAATTTTTTTACGTCCTAGATAAATAACACAGCCGCAGAGTGTTATTATAATGTCCTGCGTTGTTGGCGTCGCATATTGATGCGACGCAAACAATTCAGAATTCAAATTAAAACAATAACCGAACTTTCTTTTGTTTGTCCCGCTCACTCATTTGAAATGCTTAGCACGTTACTGCTTCTCGCTCGCTCACAAATAATGTAAGCGAGACAACAACGCGCAGGCCCATGAGTAAGATTCGCGACAATTCGTGCCTCATTTGAAGTGGGACAAAATGTATTTTTGAGGTGATGGGACATTCTGACATTTTGTATGGGACATTTGAGGTGACTCTTGTATGAGGTGCACACCTCTAAACTACGGATAGAAGTGAAAACTTTTGGAAAAAAATAATAATTTGATAGCTTACTTTGGAAACTACGCGGGTGAAACCGGAGAGTGTGGCCATGACCATGGCCATCTAGAAATGCGTCACTATTTCTTATCATTCACGAGCGTGACGCTAGAATTCAATTTACAGCCCACGAAAAATCTGTCTATGGTGCACCAAATGAGGTTTTCACTTAAAAAAAGAAGATAGGAGCCGACTCACTCCTTGACCCTGGTGTCCCACATGGCGATGGTGCCGTCGAAAGAACCGGTGATGATCCGCTGGCCCTCGTTGGGGTCGAACTGTATGGCGATCACCTCGCCCTTGTGGCCCACATATGAATGGATTTCCGTACCTGGGACAAGATACGGAAGGCTGTGTTTTCAGAATAAAATTTGGCCGATATTCCAGGCTGTAACTGTGTTCCAATTTTCAACACGATCTGTATATATTACCACACCTCTCGTACATTCCTAAATTTAGACACAGGATAACGAGCACGACGTGTACCTGATAGTAAGCAACATGTCTGCCCATAACATCACAGTGACATGCAGCTATTGGAACATGAAGAGCCCAAATCAATACCCACAATGCGCACGTTACCCAGAGATATAAGATGTTTTATCTCTATGCTCTAATTAGTAATTTCAGTGGAAGCTTTAAACAGGAACACAGTAATGTTCTCACATTACTGCTTGGTGCTAGAATAGCTGATAAAGGTGTGGACTTCCCCAAGCGGACTCTGTAACTCTCCTACCACTACGAAACTGTACAGATCGTCGAACTTACCAGTTCGTACATCATAAAGCTTAGCTGTGCAATCCATGGATCCTGTGGCGACGTGTTCGCTCTTGGGGCTGAATTGCGCGGCCACCACCTCTCCCGTGTGCCCCCACAGAGTCGCCAGGCACTCGCCGGTCGCCGGGTCCCACACGCGCGCCGACTTGTCGAACGATCCCGTCACCACGCGGTTGCTGCGAGCGACACGTTTTAATATTTTCTGAACTATTTCATACAAAACAGCAAAAGGCCCATGCCTTTTTTGTTTCTTCGTCGTTTAAAAACGTATTTGTTTAAAAAATAAATTAAAATGCCTTCTGGCACAGTAGGCATATTATACAGTTAATGAGTATCTGACTGATTTAGATTCAGATTTGTAAGCTTTTATTTATTTCGAGGATATTGGTATCTTAACTAGTTAAATGTATTGATCTAATGCTTTCATTATCATTACTCTGTTAAAAATACATAAACAATTTAAGACTATGTGAATGAATAATAAGAAGAAATTTGCAGTCCTTGAATGGACAACTCTACGGAACCTAGTAACACTAACAGATTTTTGAGTTTTTACTTTGGGCATTAGTACTAGGTATAATTGTTTTTCATTATTCAATTACTTTATTCGTTAGCTTCCATTATCATTGGATTGTTAAAAATACCTAATTAGTTTTGTATAATTATGTAATGTAGATAATAATAGAGTAAAATTGGTAGTCCTTGAATAGGCCGCTCAGAGTGATAAATTGTAAAGTTTTTTGTCAAATTGTCGTAGACAACCTAATATTTGCATGCCGTAAGGTTGATTATGGAGTTCTCAATGTAAACATAAGATCTTAGTGTAATTACCCATTTTCGCAAATAAAGAAATTTATTTATTTATTTGTAATTTATTTATTTTTGTTTATCAAAACCAAAAAACGACGAAAATATAATGCCTAGAAGTTTCTACTGACGTCACGTCTACATACGATTTTTATGTAGACTTGACGTCACAACCCCGCTACTCGTGGAAGTTTAATGGTCTATGTCTATATCTTGTTGATATATCTTTGTTGATTTTTAATAATTTGATAAAACAAAAAATACCATATTTTTTTCAAAATCTACCTCACGGACTAATTGCGATGGTATTTTTTTTACCCAGTCATCAGCCTTATTACACCACCGATTTTTTTAAAGATAAGTAAATGTACAAATCGTACTTTTAATAGAAACGCGTTTGCAGATATGACGACGTATAGTGGATTAACTGCTACCACTTTCTGTTTGTCAAAAAACCTGTTTTGTTCTAGAGGCCATTACTATTGCTGTGACACAAATGCAAGTAAACTTTCCTAGCAGTGCGATACAAGTAGTTTTTTTGACGTGACAACGTCTTATAAATTGGTTTGCCGGGTGACACTTCAAGAAACTGCGTTACGCTCCGCTCACGTTATGCGCTCACAACGAGAGCGAGTGAGAGGCACGCGTCCCTTCCACTCGGGCATGGTTAGCCCGCCTAAGAGCGAGAGAGACAGACATAAAAAGTGAAAGGCACGCGTTCCTTCCGTAAAATTATTTTACCACTCAAAGTCGTTGTCACGTAAAACTTTCGCCCGTATACCGACTTCACAGGCAACCAATTTTTTTTTTAACATCAACATTCCTACACTTGGCCATTATCTGGCTTGATATTAAGTAACGATGTGATATACGATGAAGGTAACGCGTTTTCGTACAGTTTCTCATTTATTATCGAATTGAAGACACTAAAGATTGTATCCATCTGGAGAATTCTACACAGGCAGCTCATTCCATAATCAGGCTGTATAACGAATGTGGCATCTAAATGGTTTGGTGCACAGGGACTAATTTACCGATGGATACAGTCGTGATTGCTTCAGGTCGTGAGTGGATCAGTATCTTCTAGATAAGCACGTCCCATCGTAGATCGTGTCATCGCTAACGTCAAGCAAGACGGCAGTGAAGTGCAAACCCATAAGCGTTATAAAACACAAAGTACCCTCAAAAAATTGGTTGCCTGTAAAGTCGGTATACGGGCGAAAGTTTTACGTGACAACGACTTTGAGTGGTAAAATAATTTTACGGAAGGGACGCGTGCCTTTCACTTTTTATATCTGTCTCTCTCGCTCTTAGGCGGGCTAACCATGCCCGAGTGGAAGGGACGCGTGTCTCTCACTCGCTCTCGTTGTGAGCGCATAACGTGAGCGGAGCGTAACGCAGTTTCTTGAAGTGTCACCCGGCAAACCAATTTATAAGACGTTGTCACGTCAAAAACATTTCACAAGCCCCTTTTAATCACCGCTTGAGAACTAACCAAGCCGGGAAGTTGAATCCGACGGAGTAGACAACGTTCTGATGGCCGGTGAATGTCTTCAGCTCCTTACCGGAGTCCACGTCCCAAAGTTTACAGGTGCGGTCGTAGCTGCCTGACAAGCATCTGCAAATTTAACACTAAAATTAAATATTCATAAAATGAATTTCTTTATCATTATTAATGTTAGAATAGAATATAATACTTTTATTAACATACTTAAACATTATATTAACATTATTAACTCCAAAATATTGTTAAACAATGTTTAATAGGGCTTAGAATATGTCGATATGTATAAAGATTACGAAGAAAACATTTTACAATTTAGGGCCATGGCAATTTATGTCGTCCAGCCATTCTGAAATAAGGAATCTCTCATAGATGACGAATCCTACTGAAAATTGTAAACACAGAAGTTTGTATAGATGTAATTACTCTTAGAAGAGTTCCGTAAACGAAATACTACTAAAGGGATTTGGTACACAGATAGATTGATCTGGAATAACACAAGACTATTTTTTCCCGGGAATATAACCGGATCGGGAGCTATGCGGGGAAAATCGCGGGGCGCTGCTAGTAAAGAATGTCATAGAATATTGCAAATTTTCAGGTAGGTTGTATTTAACATTTGTGTGTGATATTTTATAGAGAGAAAGAAGAAATAACGAAGGTACGTCAAAATATCTATGATAGATAGATTTGCATGTATTGCACAATATAAATAAGTCAGGACCCGGAGTCTGTACAGATTATTTTGAGGGAGAAAATTCCAGGATCTCTTCCAGATGGAAGAGATCGGATCGCTTTATCTTATATGTAACTTATTATCAAATTTGTTTGTGATGCCCATTAGTGATATTGTTTACCTCTTTCCGGTCTTGTCGAAGGCGACATTAGTGAGCGGCAGCACATGCGTCTGTAGCGATTTGTAAATATAAAACCTCTTCCCTGCCGGACCCTCGTGTTCGATGCGCTTCTTCAGTATGTCCAGGCATTGCTCCAGCTGGCCTTTGACGTCTTCTGTGATGAGAGGCTCTTTCTGGGAGAGTCGACTCGATATCTCTTGTATATTGGAGCTGGACAACACAAAATAATTATTAAGTAATGTTTGTTTTTAACAGTCCTGATAAAACCAAATAAATACCATGACAAAATAAAAAAATGTACGCTTCAATAACCCAGTGATTAACTCCACAATCAAAAGGTTCTTATTTTCTTAAATCTCGCTTGCAGCATTTCTGCGGTGTGTATATGGGGAAACTATATAATATGTTTATTTTTTGTACATCAAGACGGGACGACCAGGACATGTGCTTGGTGGTAAGCAACACACCTGCACAAAATAGCACAGTGCGGCTATTGGATAATCAATGGAACAAAAATGGAACATGAGTCCAAACCACCTAGCACTGTGGCGTCATCCAGAGAGATATAAAATGAATTATGTATATGCTTGTTACACCGGCGTGTAATATTTTACACGAACAACGAACGAAGTCAACATTTCCAACTAGAATTTCATTAGAATTTCGTTTTTATATTGTATTATGTATTAGCTCCTAGAACACTTGTAAACTCTAAAAAACTTCGGCTCAAGAATCAAAAATGTTAGTTTACATTTCAAGTAAGTAACGTTACCTTCGTTAAATCATAAACAAACGATACCGCTAGAAGTTTCATGAAACGCTCTAGAGAATAATGGACTCAAACGGGGACAAGTATGGCGGCATTTCATATGCCCAAGCGTAAAAAACGTACATAAGTGACGTAGCCTGACACCCGTTTTCCCGCCAAAATTGTAAACGCGAGAAGCAGGCGGGCAAACGAAAGGGTAATCTCTCTGGAAACATTGCCCTTCAGACCCGAACAGAGTAATGTTTGCACTTTATTGATTGGCGGTAAAATAACTAGAAAATGTATTCCCCAAGTGGACTCTGCAAATAGTTCTATCACAACAAAAACTAACGGAATTACAAAAATACCTCTCTGATTCTATGAAAAAAACTCATACTTGGAATTGAGGTCAAGAAGGTCGATCTCCTTCTTCTTGACGACTCCTTTCTGGAGGTACTCGAGCACGATCCCCGGAGGATGGTACCGAAGATGAAACTTCAGTAACTTCATTATTTTTTCCTCTTATTTTCGTATTTTACCAAACATTTTGCTATTTTTTAGGTAAATGACAAAAATGTGTTTTGTTATTGTCAATGGCGACGGTTGTCATGGTGACAGGAGAGTAAAGAACCACTGTTCGCAACGTAGGTAAAATTCGTGAGACATAAAACATTCGTGAACAATTAACAAACCTGTTTAACTTAACGTGAAGTGGTTTAAATAGGTATTTACGTGTGCAAATAAAATTAACAAAACAGCAGAAAATGAACATTTTCCTTAGCGGAGCTGTTTTCACAATACCGTCGATAGTTTGGGCTGCCCTTAGCTACAGGTATTCTAGGCCTATATTGGATTACACAGAACGGCTATACCATAAGCACAAAGGGTAGACGAGTACAGCTTCTATCTTAATATTTATTTCGCACGGGCGAAGTCGCGGGTAATAGCTAGTTGGATTATATAAATACAAATTACTAGTCCCGCGGTTTCTACCGCGTAGTTTCCGTTCTATTTATTTTTCCGGGATAAAAATTGTTTCATCCAAATCTCTTCAAGAATAGCTTTTGCGTGAAAGAGTAATAAACGTGCATCCATATTTGCATACGTTCTTACAAACTTTTGTGTTAATCGTATCTATTACTTGTAGTAGGATTAAATTTTTTGGATTACCTAGTTACTTTTATTGTAATAGCTAATTTGTTTTAATGGATGATTTGTTTTAGCAGCCATTTTAGATTAGAAAATTGTCATAATGTATAGTGTTCCACAAGTCAAGTATCAAGTCCTTTATTTGAGACCCATATTGTGGGAGTTGTGAAAAAAGTGGAATCTGTCATTTTGCACTAAATAACACTCTCGACTAATCGGTTTATACGAGTAAGTTAGATAGCAACGGTGCTCCAGACAGACGCACACACAGAGACGTCAAACTTAGGTAATACTGTGTCAAACACCATATTAAAAAGTAGTGCCTAGTGGTGCGTACAGAACACCCCTTTCACTGTAAACATAGAAGTTCTGTGTAGCCCTATAGTTGTGTAATTTCGTTCACTTCCCATTTGGCCAATATCCCTTGGACCAACCACACCGACGGGAAATCACAGGCCGCGTTGAAATCTTTGGTTTGCGCGAACGTTCCACGGACTTCCACCGTGACCTTGAAGTATGTAACTTATTTTTATTTATAGTATAGCATTAAAAGGACAAGCAGCATATGTGCCTGATAGTATTATGTACTTTCATAGTATTATGTCCTATGGGATTTTATTATGGGGATCGGCCGCGGATAGAAATTCAATTTTATATTACAAAAGAGAGCAATCCGTGCTCTGTACAATCTGTCTGCTAGAAAATCATTACGGGAGATGTTTAAAACTATAAATATACTAACAGTCCCGTCGTTATACATTTATGAAAGTATAATGTATGTGAGAAAAACCGTACTCGACTGCAGAAAATGTCTGATTTGAATACAAAAGCACATCATAAACATAAAATTGTATTTCCTAAATGCAGACTACAGAAAACCATTAACTCTTTCAAATGTAATGGTATTCGCTTCTATAATTTAATACCTGCACAAGTGGAAGGTCTCAATGAAACTAGGTTTAAAACCGAAATAAAAAACTACCTAATGAGCAAAGCATATTACACTGTAGATGATTTTGTAGAGGACAGCAATATTTGGAAAAGGAATATGTCAAAATCAGAACTATCGAGTAAAGTGGAATAATGCTAAACATTAATGTAAATTTGTTTAAGTACCTACTGTATGTATTCATTGTTTGGATAATTTGTTTTTTTCACCATGACAAAGCCTTTTTACAGCTGCACCTAAATGACAAGGCCCCTTTACAGCTGATTATTTTTTATTTGACATTATTCTTTAGTATTATTTTATTACATACACAGATTATTTATGTATAATTTTATTGTAAGTGACGTTACCAAGTGTTCTTTTGAAATAATGGTTCGAATAAATGAATTGAATTGAATTGAATTGATAGTAAGTGACACACTTGCTCATAGTAGGTACTACTATGAATAGTATAAAGAAATACTATCAGTAGTTCATCGCCTTTGATTTTGGGAGAAACGGCGAAAATGTCTAGACACGGGTAGGGTTGTCGGTTGTCGCAAACAAAAATGCTTATTATCAAAATAAAATTAAAACACACGTAAGATGTCAGCCCTGAGCTGCGCTCCTGCAATACTAACATTGTATTGTAGGCAATCCAGGAGCGCGCTTCCCGCGTCTCACCCCGCACGCCCCACACGATTGGCCTGTCTAGACGACTTCGTCTAACGACTGTATGATTTAATAGACTGTGATAGTACAGTGTCATGCAGCTATTGGAACATTCCCAGCACTGCACCGCAGTCGTGATCCAGAGTTATGAAACTATTTATTTCTAAAATGGCAAATTCTCCTGTACTTCATTTCACTGGAAACATTACAAACCATGAACACAGTTCAAGATGTTAGCGCATTACCTTCTTCTTGGCGGCATAACTAAACAAGAACAAAATTAAAAAATTTTGATTAACCCCCGACTACCTCGGATTTGTTATCTGTACAACATTCTACTAGTCAAGCCCTTTCATTTGATACCCATATTAAGGGAGTTGTGAAAAAATAAATGTATTTCGCCATTTTGTTGTAGCGGCCATCTTGGATTTGAAATTTGTCACAGTGCAAAGTATTCTACTAGTGAAGCCCTTTCATTTGATACCCATATTGTGGTAGAAGTGAAAAAAATTATATAATTCGCCACTTTGTGGTGGCGGCCATCTTGGATTTGAAATTTGTTATTATGTATTGTATTTTACTGGTCAAGCCCTTTCATTTGATACCCATATTGAGGTAGGTTGTTAAGAAATATTTTGTCCGCCATTTTGTGGAGGCGGCCATCTTGAATCGATATTAACCAAACATAGCTAAGAACATCCGCACAGATATCAAACTTCGAATAAAAAAAACCGCATTGAAATCGGTCCATCCGTTTGAGCTCTACGGTGCCACAGACAGACACACACGCAGACAGACAGACAGACAGACAGACAGACAGACAGACAGACAGACATCGACGTCAAACTTATAACACCCCTTTTTTTGGTCGGGGGTTAAAAATGTGGGTCACCCCAGGTGGACGATGCATCGAGTCTTAACCACTACATAATGATCTTATAATGATGTTTATCCATTAGTACACTCCGCGAGGTATAAGCTGAGCTTTGCATTTGTGTGAGTGTACATGGATAGTGTAGGTGTGACAACCGGCCTTAGGCGCGGCACCATTTTCGCCCGGTAAAAACCGGTTTAAACTGATTTTGGGTAACCGGCCTGAGGCGCGGCGCTATTCTGTCTCGCCGCGCTCCTGCCGCACTTCACCTCTTGTACAGACTGCAGCGTGACGTGTTTAATATTATTTTGTTTTTGTTTGATATAAGTGTTAGTAAAATGGATGCCAACACAAATAAGCGCAAAATACGGAAATCATTAAATAGCCAAGTAAAAGAAATTTTGTGTAATTTAAATAGCTATTTTAAAGACATGAACGATAAAGACATGTCAAGTGTAACTACATCAGCCCAATTGGTATCGACATCGACAGGAATTCCACTGTCAACTGTTAAAAGAGTCTTATTGGAAGGTAAACATGTTTTGAAAGATGGAACCAAATTCAAATCTCCGAAAAAGACCAGATGCAGGAAAAATATAATAATCATTGATGATTTTGATAAAGCAGTAATCCGTAGAACAATTCATAATTTTCACATTACTGACAAAGAGGTGCCAATAATGAAAAGAATTCATGAAAAATTAAAGGCTGACATTAACCATCCAGGATCAATATGGTCATTGCGAAAAGAAGTATCTTTTTTAGGATTCAAATGGTCAATGACAGAGAATAACAGAATTTTTTTAATGGAAAAGCATGAGATCCGTCACCTACGTATAACTTATCTACTTAAAATTTCCGAATACCGTATTCAGGGCAGGCCTATCGTTTATACCGATGAAACATATATTGACACCACTCACACTTCATCAAAATCATATTCAGATGGCAGCACTTCTGGTTTGAAGAAACCTATTTCTAAAGGAAATCGATTGATAATCGTTCATGCCGGCGGCGAGGACGGTTTCATACCAAATGCGCTGCTGATGTTTAAAGCTAATCAAAAAAATTGGTTGCCTGTAAAGTCGGTATACGGGCGAAAGTTTTACGTGACAACGACTTTGAGTGGTAAAATAATTTTACGGAAGGGACGCGTGCCTTTCACTTTTTATGTCTGTCTCTCTCGCTCTTAGGCGGGGTAACCATGCCGAAGTGGAAGGGACGCGTGCCTCTCACTCGCTCTCGTTGTGAGCGCATAACGTGAGCGGAGCG
The DNA here is from genome assembly GCA_017562165.1 of Ectropis grisescens. Taxonomy (NCBI): domain Eukaryota; kingdom Metazoa; phylum Arthropoda; class Insecta; order Lepidoptera; family Geometridae; genus Ectropis; species Ectropis grisescens. The sequence continues at coordinate 4,618,785 of CM029771.1, read as the reverse complement.
TAACGCAGTTTCTTGAAGTGTCACCCGGCAAACCAATTTATAAGACATTGTCACGTCAAAAAGTGGTGATTATCATAACAATATGAATACAGAAAACTATACAAAATGGTTACAAACGCAATTAATTCCCAATTTGAAGCCCAATAGCGTTATTGTAGTTGACAACGCATCTTACCACAATTCGTTAAAAATCCCGCTCCCAACTGAAATAGTCGCAAACAAGATATGATTGACTGGCTCAAGTTACGCAATATCGATCACTCAATATCCATGCTTAAACCACAACTTTATCAATTGATACTGCATAATAAACAACGATTTATTGAATATAAAATTGACACCTTATTAAGAGAACATGGTCACAGCGTCCTTCGTCTACCACCCTATCACCCAGATTTCAATCCGATTGAAAATATATGGGCAATGATAAAAGGATACGTCGCGAAAAAAAACGTGTCAATGAATATGGATACAATAATGAGGTTAGCAAATGAAAAAAATTAAAGTATCACTGTACAGGAATGGAAAAATGTTTGTGACCATGCAATAAAAGAAGAAAAAAAGTTTCATGGATACGACGCCGTTATCTATACTAATATTATAAAGAGGAAAGATTTGTTTGTTTGTTTATTTGTAATGAATAGGCTCCGAAACTACTGGACCGATTTCAAAAATTCTTTCACCTTTGGAAAGCTACATTATCCCCGAGTAACATAGGCTATATTATATTTAAAAAAAATTAGGGATCCTTACTAAAACTCCAATAATGTAACATAAGGTGTAAAAAAAAGACCGGAAAAATTCCTTACGTCGCGTGCGCTACGAAAACTATTGGTGATAGAACAAAATCATTTACTACAACTTTGCAGAACTCATCATTATCTACAAAAAGTGTCGCGACAGCATAATTATGTCTAAATATTATAGTTACTGTGTCACAGTAAGCAGTTTTTATTCTAAAATATTAATTTATATATGCCGCCTCTTGAAAAGGCTCTTCATTTGTACCTTGGTATTAATCCTTATCAAAATAAATTACTTTATATTCAAGACGGCTTTAATAATACCTTTTATAATTTTTGAATTAGGTCGTGTGCGTGATCGTATGATTTTAGCTTGAAAAACTTTGAATTCGTTTCGTGGGTAAATAAGTATATGATAATAAATATTATATTTTAATGTAACTATTCAAACTGCTTAAAGTAGTATTTTATGGGTATTCCTGTTCAAAATTTCAGCAACAATTTAGTAAAAGGTAGTTTTCTAAGCCCATATTTTAATTTTCTTTCAATAAGTACCTACTACTTACCTGATAATAAATATTATATTTTAATTATTCAAACAGCTTAGTACTTCATATAGTTCAATAAGCAAAAATTTAGTAAAAGCCTGTTTAATTATTTATTTCCTTCTATTTTCATTTTATAATGCCCAAAATGCCAAAAGATCAAGATCTCAACTTTCTAAACATAGTTCCCAGGCGAGGGCAATAAAAATACGGCGTCATGAGGAATCTTCATCAGAAACTGAAATTCGCCTTGCAAGTCGGAGAGAATACGCGTCGCAATCGCGTGCTAGAGTCAAGTATCGAGCGTTCGCAGCGGCTTGCTGAACAAAATTTTATCACTGGCCCAGCAGCTGGTCAACTAGCTCATATACCGAGGATACCGATGATTCCAACTGATCTGCCAATCCCTTTTAAACGGCTTCAGTTTCCGGTGAAATCATCTTTCGCGTTAACCATTAACAAGTCCCAGGGCCAAACCTTCGAATTATTAGGGATCGAAAATTCATAAAAAAAAATTCAAACTTCGTTTATAATTTTACTTTTTTTTTGAAACCCGATACAAAAAAAGGGTGTATGTGTGTGTGTATGTACCCGTGCGAAGCCGGGGCGGGCCACTAGTTGACAATATAACGGAAATATTCATTATTAAAACAAACGACACTTCAGACGAGAGTGAAAATGATAACGAGAGTGATAAAGAAAGTGACTATGGTGCAATGTCTGGTGTAGAAGATGTGTAGTTATTTTGTCTTTCAAATTGAATTTTTAGTAATAATCACACAACAATATGTACTCATCAGTCAAATACACAGCTGGACTTTATTTTATCAATTTAGTTTTATTTTATTTTAATATCTGACTCTGACTGTACTTTTGGTGATCACTCACACTAATGCAAAGCTCAGCTTATACCTCGCGAACTGTACATACCTGTCATTTTTGCCATTATCTGTAGGTGTTTCGATATTCATGTTTTTATAAATATGTATCAATGTTAGGTAGCAATTATTTTATCGCCTTATGTTTAGCAACATTAGATATAGTGTAAAATAAAGGTTTTGTTGACCTATCCATATTTTGAGTTTCAGATTTAAGTATGGGACACCCCTACAATTTTTTGTTTTTTTGAAGTGAAACTTCTTTATCGGCGTTGGAAAAAAATTTACCGTCACATTTTTCGGTTACGCGTCACATTTTCCGTTACGCGCCATCTTTTTTATATCTGAAACACAATAGCGACGTGATAAATAATATATCAATACTAAAGTGATCAACAAAATCAAAGGCTTTATTTTAATTCTAATTCCAGTGGATTTTAACAAAAGTAAGTAATTATATCTCTTTTTCTAATACTTGGGTGGGATTGTGGTATATTTTTTTTTTAATTTAAGATATTTAAGGTTAACCTCAGTTTCTGATTGTAACTATCGGTCAATGTATATGATTTCATTAAAATGGTATTTATTAATTAATACGACTGCTAATTTAATGAACATCAATTAATTGGCATAAAGTATAAATTCTGAAATATGTTATATAATTTTTGTAAATCAATTAACTAATTTTTGTAGATTCAATGATGGAAGAATCCACAAATCCTGAGGAATCTTCGAATGCAATTACTATACAAGTTGATGTCCATCATTGGCATTATTCACAACTCAGTGCATCAATCGCTACCACAAGCCATGACTGTGTGAATGAACCTGAAACAACGAGTGATCTTCCTTCAATCCACCGTGATTATCCAATAATACAAGAACAAAATTAAAAATTTTGACTAACCCCCGACTACCTCAGATTTGTTATCTTTACAACATTTTACTAGTCAAGCCCTTTCATTTGATACCCATGTCGAGGTAGTTGTGAAAAAAATAATGTAATCCGCCATTTTGTGGTGGCGGCCATCTTGGATTTGAAATTTGTCATAGTGCAATGTATTCTACTAGTTAAAACCTTTCGTTTGATACCCATATTGAGGTAGTAGTGAAAAAAATAATGTAATCCGCCATTTTGTGGTGGCGGCCATCTTGGATTTGAAATTTGTTATAGTGTATAGTATTCTACTAGTCAAGCCCTTTCATTTGATACCCATATTGAGGTAGGTTGTGAAGAAATATTTTGTCCGCCATTTTGTGGAGGCGGCCATCTTGAATCGATATTAACCAAACATAGCTAAGAACATCCGCACGGATATTAACCTTCAAATAAAAAAAACCGCATCGAAATCGGCTCATCCGTTTGAGCTCTACGGTGCCACAGACAGACACACACACACAGACAGACAGACAGACAGACAGACAGACAGACAGACCGACAGACAGACAGACAGACAGACATCGACGTCAAACTTATAACACCCCTTTTTTTGGTCGGGGGTTAAAAACAGCTGCACAGCGAATGGCAGAGTATAGAGCTCGGAAAAAGAAGCAAACTCCAATAGTGAATCATCGAAAACATAAACACATTTCTAGAAAGTTGCATGTAGATCATTTTTCGAAAAATAAGGCCATAAAGAAGTTTCACTTCTTACGTGTGTACACTAGTACACGCACACATTTTTTTTTTTATATTTTTTGTATCGAAATCTTAATGCGGCTTACAGATTACATCTACTTACCAAGTTTCAATAGTATAGCTCTTATAGTTTAGGAGAAAAGTGGCTGTGACATACGGACGGACAGACAGACAGATACACATGACGGAACTATAAGGGTCCCGTATTTTGCTACGGAACCCTAAAAACCTAATTAATCCGTCAGGTATGAACAGATTATTCATTTATTAAAATAAATTGTGTAGGTATTGTTTTTCTTTTACGAGTTATTTGCAATTAAAAATAACTACCTAAGGCTGAGAACTCATGGAGCGGTTTCCAACCGCGACGAGCGACGGTGTTATTTCAAAACTCACGAGACCGCTGAGTTTCGCTGTCCCCAGCCGCCGCGGGTGAGATTTTCGCCCGCGAACGTGGCGGACGGCCGCGTGGCAAACGCGCGCGTCGCGGGCGTAAACCGCCTCGTGAATTTTGATTGCAATTTTTACATATAAATCTGCATTCTACAGAAGCTCGGTTGGAAACCGCTAAATCAGAAGCAAGAGTTCTTAGCCTACGATATAGTTCTTAGAAGTTTCTTCGCGTCTATACTTATAAGGCTTTTTATGTAAGTAGACGTGATATCAAAACTCCGATAGTTCGATGATCTAAGTATATTTCCCGATTGTTAATAATATGATAAAGCAAAAAATAAGTACCTATCCCATATGTTTGACAATCAGATTTGACAGTCATCATCTAGTAGGACTGATAACAAACCATTTTCAAGACAGAACTTTTTTAAAACACATAATAAACACAATTAATTTTGCTTTATTTTACTCTGTTATGTGTTTTATGAGCTGTTTCTCATTTTCGACCCCAACTTTGTCATTATCATCATCCCGAATTACTTATTTAACTAAATAAATTGTACGTCTGCCCATATGAAAAATACTCAGAAGTATCAAGTACCTACAAGCGAGATTCAAAACTTGTGAAGATATATCTTCTCGCCGCTATGCTACAAACGTCATAATACCAGCGTTCAAACTTCACCTATAGCATTCTAGATCAGCTAGGGAAGTACCTCCTTCTTTAGTTTGAGCCACCTCAGAGGCACACCTCGGAATGAGGTGCTGGATATTAGCCAGAAGCAAACAAAAGACGGCGTGCCCCATATTCAAGCCTTGTGGGTGCTGGAGCGGAGTAAGGACATCATTAATTAGAGGATGTAATAAAAGTATGTGTGGAAATTGGAAAAAAATAATCAAAGCTAGCAAAAATTAAACCAACACATAAAACGTATTGCTATTATTTTTCTCACTGTCTTTTTACTACAATGAATAGTAGGTATACCTATTTTTACCTAAATAATATTAACAGTTTTTATAAATATTTTATGTTAGAAAGAGAAACAGAATTTTAAGGGCACCCCTACAAAGAAATTGTTTTCGGGATACAAATTGAGGTGTCAAAGATAGATATTAATTTCACCAAGCGTACCGCCAATGTTTTCTTTATATTTCTCTAATACTTAAATTGAAAGTTTACCGTCACTTTTCCAACTTCTTTGGCCGTCACCTGTGGTGAAATTGGGAACTATCGTTGATAGGTCCGTTTGCATCTTGAAGACGTTGAAGACGCCTCATTATTCAAAAGTTTCATCCTGCTCCGGCCCTGTTTGATTTCCTTCAAAGACAGCGTGTGAAAGACTCGGCGAACGGCGGCAAATGAAGGTTTTCACCCGTCTTTGAGACGCAGCCTAATATGGGATATGGGAATCTAGGTAAGCGTAAAGTGCTTAAAGGCAAGTCTTAAGATTTGATAAATAACTTAATGCCGCTATTAAGATGTACAACTCAAGCAATTTGGGCAGCTTGAGAATATTCAATTTTTTCAAGAGTTGAAATTTGCAGTTAGATCCATAATAGTTTTTTTATAGTTAAAATATCTGTGTAAATCTACAAGTCATATTAAGGTCTATTTGCCTCTTGAGAACGTCTCATTTTGTCTCTTCACGTTACGAACTTCGGTTTCCATAAAGTGATTTTGAAATTATTCAGGAACAACTGAATTCACATCATAAACAGCCCACTAAATGTTCCCACTGCTGGGACTCGGGGCCTTACAATAATCCCATTGGCTCAGTGCGGGCTGGTGGACGTCACATGACCTCGAAAGATTCTAGGTAAGTACATGTTTCACGACATTTTTTTACCATTTTTAAGTTAGCGGAATTCCGCACATTACGTCGACAAGACAGTAAGTAGTGCGAGTGCGATTTCAACCCGATTGCTCCGAACTGGCAGTCGCCGTTCTCTCTACTAGACCAGCCATAACTTAAATATTATAATAAAATAATTCACATGGCGCCACTTATTTATAATTCCCTACCAGTTTCAATTATAGGAGTGTCATACAACATACAGTCAATTGAGGGTTAAGTTGAAAAGGTGGCTTGTGGGTGAATGTTAGTTCAGGCTCTAATTTGTAGACAAAGCATCCTGCTGCTTGAATAACTACGTATTTATTATCGTAAATTATAACATCTTCATTTATTTAAATGTTTGCTCCCAAAATCCAAAAAAAATGATATTTGCTCCCAGTGAACTCTCGAGGAAGGTTTTAGTATCTGACAAGTATTTGTATATAGTCCAAGATCCCAGAGCCGCTAGACGTCACGTATTTTCTGATATGGCGGCCAATTTTGAGATATGGGGTCCAGAAGGTACATTACTTATTTCACGTATTTTCTGATACTTAACTGATTTTCACGTATGTTATAGGCAACATCTTTAAAAATAAGGACCCAATACTCCAATAGAGTTTTGAAGCGTCTGTTAAGCAAAACGGCCGACGGAAAGTGTCTGGGAGTATTGGGGCCTTATTTTTGAAGAAATTGCCTATAACATACGTGAAAATCAGTTATCAGAAAATACGTGAAGTAAGTAATGTATCTTCTGGACCCCATATCTCAAAATTGGCCGTCTAAGCAAGTTAGCGGGTAAGCATGTGTTATTAGTACGTACTAACTCTACTCAATCGTCCAAATTTCATCCATCAGAAAATACGTGACGTCGGGCGACCCTGGGATCTTACTCTAATAGGCGAAAACGTGTTGGAAAAATATCGTTTGGGAGCTTTCAACGCAAACGCTGCCTAAACCCTTTGAAATGTTACACAATGATGTCCAATTGAATTGTGTTGATGTAAAAGAAGATCAAGTATCAAAACAGAAAAGTCCTCGATGGCATATATTACTATTTCCATTTGTTACTCAATCAAGCTGGAACCGCTGAATGGATCGGGATGAAAATTAAAACATAGATTTTAAATCTAAAGTTACGAATATGACGCAGACCAATTTTATTATTGGGAGATAATAAAGGGAACTGGCAATAAGCGCGTAAAACCGCAGGTTGCTGTCAGCTGCAAAAAAACTAGGTGTCTTCTCAAATGCGCAAAGATACTTCAAGTCTGAACAGTTGCTCACTTTATATAAAGCACAAATTCGCTCTTGTGTGGAGCCCTGTTCGCATCTTTGGGATGGTTCGGCTAAGTATCAGCTAGAGACTTTGGAATCGATCGAGAGACGTGCCAAAAGGCTCATAGGCAAGGACACTCTTGTGCGAAAAAGACTTCAAAGTCTTGAAAATCGCCGAAAAATTGCTAGCCTATCGGGTTTTTTATCGGATACACTTCGGAGAGTGTGCGACTGATTTACATGATCTAATACCACCCTGCCCTTTTTTCTATCGGAATGCTCGTACCTCGAAAAAGCGACATTGTTTCATGGTTGATGTTCCAAAGACACGAACGAAGAGATTTTTTTCTACTTTTGCGATAAGAACGTCTAGGCTGTGGAATACGTTACCTGAGTGAGTTTTCCCTGTTGGTTACAATCTTTGTGTCTTCAAATCGAGAATAAATCCGTTTCTTCTAAACAGGCTCCATCGTAGACCGCATCGTCGCTTAATACCAGGCGAGATGGCAGTCAAGTGTAAACCAATAAAAGTTAAAAAAAACATTAATTAATATACATGAACAGTCCGCTTTATGTTCCCTCTATCCCACCGCTGGGACTAAGGCTTTCTCTTCCAAGGAAAGTATCAAGGTTTCAAGGTAGAGCTAAGATGCACATATGCATTATGTGCAGATTAGCAAATGACACAGATCCTCGAAAAATATATGTCTTCTATCGAGCACGTTCCTTCTCAATATTTTACTTTTACTTGTACTTAGAAAAATACTCAAAAGTGCAGGTAGATTTGAACTTACAACCTCACGTAACACGTATCAAATTAGAAGTTAGAAGTTGGGTCATCACGTTTTTACCGTACTTTTATACTTCGCTGTTAAACTTTCTCACCTAATGAATTATTTAGTTATATAAATTATATAATTACAACAGTTACGCGAACGGTGTCCTTGTCTACAAATGGACAGATGCTTATAAGTCATTCGTTGACACGGTCAATAGAATACCTTAAAGGCGACTATAGGCTTCAGTAGATTGAACATTATTTATATTTTTGCTTGTATATCCCAACAGAAAAAATCTTATGACTTGTAATTGCTCGCGTAAATCTTTTTTGTGGTATTATGTTAATCTGTGTATGTGACACTCGTGTATCCATTTTCGATTTTTTTTAGATCCGATATCTTTTCGTACGTATACCCTATACCAAACGTTTTACTAGAATCAGAAAATACAGTTCACTAAAACTAAACATAAAATATGAAAGAGTTGACAGACTCCCGTGGCTTAGTTGGTAGTAAATTAGTCCGCAGAGTCGCAGGACGTGGGTTCGATTCCCACTTAGGACAAATGTTTATGTGATGAATAAATGAATGAATGAAAATGAATAAATACACATAAATGTGCTAAACGAGCTGCGAACCCGCGCGCGTACTCTCCTTGAAAAAGATCGCCGGACGCGATCGAAACTTGAGTCGGACTGGACTGACTACATTAAACGTGAGTTACCCGTGTATTTATGTAAAAAGTGATGAATAAAAACTATTGAATGCAAATATTTGTTCGTCTGGGTGCTTTTGTATAGGAATGTTTTTACAAAAAAAAAGTGTATTATTAAAATAAATATGTGTACTTACTTAATTTAAAAAAATCGTGATATTCTTCATTATGACTCTCGCCTGTTTATAAACAGCGCTATTGAGCGCTATTGCCGTTTTTATTTTGAACATTCTTACTTGTTTGTGAACACGTATATCAAAATATGTATATAAATATATCCGCAATTGTAATAAACAATAGCACTGAGTAATTTTCATGATAATACACATTAGTTCAAAAAATTTACGTAGGTACTAGATATTTAATTATATAACGGGACACTCACGTATATACGGTCGGTCAATCCGACTCGAGTTTCGGCCGCGTCCGGCGGCCTTTTTCAAGGAGAGTGCACGCGCGCGACGGCTGCCAGTTTGGCACTGCGGGCTGCCGTACGGCGCGCACGCAAGCTCAACGGCTGTTGCGGGGGTGCAGGTGAGGGGGTGCGAGAGGGTTGCGCAGGTATACACTCGAACTCTTCATCACTTCATAGGTACTAGATGGCGGTAGTAAGTACATTTCTGTTACTAAATTACAGCTTGTTAAATTGTCTATAAAATATAACAATTCTACTGGAATAATCTTTTTTCCATGACATTGTCGAGTTTAAAATGGTGCGTAAAATAAATGAGAAACAAATAAAATCCGAGGCGCAGGCGGGATTTGAACCTACGACCTCATGATTGCGAATCAGACGTTCAGTTCAATCAAATTTGACTTTTATATTGAAATGAAATAAAACGAATGAAATTTGACAGGCCTCGTGACTTAGTGAGTAGTAACTGTGAAGCTGAGGGTCGTCATCTCGATTCCCACCCAGTGCAAATATTTGTGTGATGAATTCAAATATTTGTATTGCGTCTGGGTGTTTCTATGTATAATAAGTATGTATTTAGAACTATATAAGTATTATATCAGCTATTTGGCTGCCTTCTTACAAGCTTTGCTTAGTTTGGGGTCAGATGGTGTTGCGTGTTTATTGTCCACAAATATTTGTTATTATTAAATAGGTTGTCAGACGATGAAAGCGATTAAAAAGCCAAGCTTAGTGGACACAATCAGGGCCGGAGGGCCTTCACAATAGAGACCGGGAAAAAAACTCCTCAAATGCAGACTAATAAACATTAGTAAAAACATATTTTTCTTTGACATTTTTATCTCGCTGTTTTACCTTTACCTACAGTACTTGATACACATACAAGGTTATATTATTCTTAACTATTACAGTTAAAAACCCCACATTAAATTGAAAAATTCAACTGAAAAAATTGTTAATTTTTTACATGGAAAATAATTTGAGGCCGGCACACCTTTGTTGCCCCGACATCTCCATCTCCAGTCCTCTAAATCCAGCCCTGGCCACGCTAGGCTACCTCGGTTTTTTATTCGCTTTTTCTACTTTATAAACGCCGTCCAATTATTTATCAGACTGATAATTCCTGTTATGTTTCAACACCTTACACAACGTAATAACATGAAGGGAGCGGTTGTAGAAACGTACCTATACGCTGTAAGTTTTATAAGGATGAGTGAAAAAAGTCAAAGTATTAACATTGAAGTAGTTTCCAATCTCTCACAAAATCGTTCTTTTATTCAGTTTAAATTGTTAAAATTTTGTCACAGGTAAACTGTGACGCAATTGAGAACAAATTTTAACCAACTTCAAAAAAAGAAGGAGGTTCCTCAATTCGACCGTATATTTTCGTCAGTTTTTTCCATTATGAAATACCCTCATTCTGCGTAATACGCTATATCTAAGCGCAAAATCAATAGAATATCCATATGCAGGCTTCATTAGCTCGCATCAAGCTCCATAGCACATACAACTAATTACCGCCATCTCCACAATTGTGCAGCCAAGCGTAGCTTTTTTTTATTTCCCTACGTATTGGCAACCCTACCGGAGGCCGGAGGAAATCAGCTGCAGAGAAAATATTTCAGCAATAAACTATTTTTAACAAAAAATTAAACCGACTTCAACACCACAAATAGACACTCAAAAGCGAAAAATAATTTAATATAGGTAATTATTATAACCTCTACTCACTCATCCATATGAAGTCGGTGCCAGGCTAGTTAAGAAGTTAGTAGATATACTATGTACGAGGTAGTAAGTAAGTAGGCATAGGTAAGTAGTACTACTACCTGTTAGATTTGGCTGGCACCGACTTCATATAGATGAGTGAGTAGATGTTATAGTGAGTAGATGTTATTGTATGCTCGAGTGTCAGGTGTGTGTGCGAGTCTGGCAGAGTGGAGGGTAGTGTCCAAGGCTGGGGAGGTGTGGGTGAGTGAGTGGGGGTGTCCGTGTGTGTGTGGATTATTTTTCGCTTTTGAGTGTCTATTTGTGGTGTTGAAGTCGGTTTAATTTTTTGTTAAAAATAGTTTATTTTACCCTTTTTAGTGCGAAACAAGTTTTCACTAATGCATTTACACGATTTCGTGTTGAGATCTCAATACATGAATTAAACCCAAACGCTGGGTAGTTCCTGTAAACCGTTAAGAAATTCCCTTGACTGTCCTTTATCTTCATCATCAGACCACTAATGACAGTCACAACCCATCTATGTAAAAAGTTCTCATCAATACAAATTCATCGAGCCCAAACACAAGGTAACTACTATGTACCGTCAAGGAGTTCCTCGACCGTCATCCCGTTCCCTCATCAGATCGACTCCAGACCATCTTTAAACTATACTGCTTTAAAATGCTCAAGCAAAAACTTAACTAACGCACTAGTCATCTTTACAATTTTCGAAAGTTATCCTCGATTTCTCTAGGATACCATCATCAAATCCTGGTTTCCTTATCATGGTACCACCCTTGGAATATCTCCTTTACAACAAAAAAAGAATCATCAAAATCAAAAAGAATATCTCCTTTACAAAAAAGAATCATCAAAATCGGTTCATAAACGACGAAGTTATCCGCGAACACACAAAAAAAAAAAAAAAGAACATACATACGGTCGAATTGAGAAACCTCCTTTTTTGAAGTCGGTTAAAAAATGTGATTTTACACGAGATCTCTGGATGAGAATCATAGACTAATTAATAAACTATAGCTGATAGTTCTGATAAGTAATACGACAATAACAACAGCATGACACTGATACTATGAGTAATGATGTAAATTTTCTAATACTTTTTTTTATTGAACAAAACGGATTACTAAAACTACATACCTAATTCTAAAATATTAAAGTTTATCAAAGAGAAAACCACCACTCTGTTATAGAACAAGATTTTATATTTATTATAGAGTGACTAGACGAGCAGGACATGTGCCTGGTGGTAAGCAACATGCCTGCCACATAACACAGTGACACGCAGCTATTGGAACATGAAGAGTCCAAATCATTACCTAGCACTGCACTGCACTCGCCACCCAGAGATATAAGATATTTTATCTCTATGCCCTGTAATTTCACTGGAAACATTGCCCTTCAAACCTGGACATAGTTATCATAGGCAAAGATGTGTCACTTTCCCAGATTTACTCTGCAAAGAGTCCCGCCACTACAAAATTGATATTGTTTTTAGCTATTACGATAGTTGACACCACTAGTACTATTTATGACGGGATATTTACTGTTGTTAAATAGTTGAGCGTGTCCCAGATATTTGGATGCAGTTTAATGCACCATGTTCTTGGGTAAACTTAAAAACATGCTCAGACTATTATTTTTCCCATAAATTAAATAGAGAATAAAATGCCTTAACAAGCAAAAACATATAAATTATTTAACGGAAACACTATGTACATATTTTACATAATTAATATAAATAAATAATGGTGGACATTTCACACACAACACTATCTGACAAATACTGAAATATATTTCATTATATTAAAATTTTTTACTAATTAAAATTTTAAATTAGCAGTTCGTATTACGTAACTCATTATCATAAATAAAGCAAATTTCTAGCAAAGCGATATAAGGCCATGCCAGCCATGTAGGTTACTAATAAGTAGTAATGTATAACTACATTTATGTAGTTATACAAAAAGACTATGAAGCTGTTCATCTGTAATTGTTTTCTCGGAGGTTCCACATCCGCTGGAACAGGTTGCGGCACGGTCCTTGACCGGCGCAGGCGCAGTCTCTACCGCGCCAGGTGCGAGCGCGCACGCTAGTTTCAAAATTCGATTCGGAATTCGAACCGCGATCGCGGATACTTTTACTTTCTTTATAGTGTTGCATCACAACTATTCGGTAATCGGTGGACTGGTTTGTGTTGTTTGCGTTTCTGTGTCTGTGCTAGTGACAGTGACATGTGGTAGTTTTGTTGTCTGTGGAGACATAAAGTGAGTTCAAAACTACCCTTGCTATTTGCTTTGTTGCTGTAACCTTACTCTTAGTCTATATTATCTATTTTATGTCTTAGGTCTATTATTTACAGACTCCAAAAATGAGGTTTAAAATTCCTATGTTTTTTTTGGTACTTCACAACGTTCGACAAGAGTGAAACCCATTATGATAATTATTTTTTTGTGCGAAAGGCTAAGACTTCCAGAACATTTTTTTTTACCAAAACCGGTGATACGGTTTTTGTAGCATGAATAACAAAAATACGCCGATGATATGAGAATGAAGGCGGTTGTTTCGTTAAAATAATTATTGTTTGAGTGTAGGTATAAGGGAAATTTCAGGTAACTACCGCTCCGGCCATAGCTATCCAGCGTGGCAACGCAGCCAGTATTATATGGGCACCTTACCTTACAGGTGCCGTACAAGGTGGGGTCCAAAATTACCTAAACTTACTAATATTGTTAATAAACTAAGCAAAGTTTATTGTATATTTATACTTACTATTTAGTAAATCCACAAGAAACAAATAAACATAGTAGATATAAAGGTAGTAGATGTATTTAGTACTAAATGAATAAATCACGAAAAATCACAAATATTATATTTATACTTGATATAAAAAAATATTGTTAATAGTGAGTTCTAACATTGTGTTCAAACTTCCTATTAATACTATTAATGATTAATATATTAATAGTATTATTACACAATGTTCAACAAGTGTTTAACATATGTATTTAAAAACCAGGAATAAGACCGGGGGTTAATTAGACTACGCCAATAGTTGCAAAACTAGTTTTCATTAAGAACTTAATATTAACACTTATTACCCAACATTTACTTATAGCTATTATTTTCGTTACGAAACACGAACCCTGATTTATTTAAGACTTAGAAAAAATGTACATACGAAAATTCCCACCATCTCTAAACGAAAACTACAGATAATTACTTTATAGTTGACTCTTTGCAGAGAGCACTTAGGGAAGTACCAAACCTTTGTCGGCTGTCCTAAAACCGAGTGGTAATGTGTAAACTTTACTATTTTCCTATAAACAACAATGTTTATAGTGAAAGAGAGTCAAGCACAGTACTAGCACAGTTTTTCTTTACACTGTGGTGGTACTAGGCAGTAATGTTGATTCTCCAAGGTACAAATACCACACTACTACTCACTTTGCTAGCTCAGTGGGTCCACTGAAAAAGCTATTTGTACCTAATGTAAATTTTTTAATAGTTTTTATGTTTTATCGATAATAGGTTAGCTTTTAACCGGTGAATAGCCGGATGTTAAGCGGTTATGCGGGCTACGATGAAGTGTGCTTACATAGAACCGATTCACTCTTAAAATTTAAGACATCCAGGTTATATCCATCAAAGAATACTCACTCGGGTAACGTATTCCACAGTTTCTGTGTTCTTATCACGAAAGTGTAGTCCAACCTCTTCGTATGAGTCTTGGAGCATCATCTATGAAACTATGTTGATTTTTCGAGCTACGCGCTGTGAGAAAAAACGCAAGGTCGCATTATTATACAATAAAGATCAGATACACACTTTTCGAATTGTATCCAATAAACTGTTCTGATAGTAATTGATTCATCGTTACGTCACGGAAGTTTCTTGATGCAATCATTATGTCATTCCAATGCGCAGTCCAAAAAGTTCTCGCTTTGTTAATTTTACACTAGTATTAATGATAATTTATTGAATCAACAGACATTTTGCACTTATCTTTGAAACATTGCCTCAGACTGCAACTTATCAACGCTTGCATATTATATTTTAGCAGGAAAATAACTAGAAAAGTTGATGAAGATGTCTGTAAGAGAAAGATAGCAGGCGGTGGTGGTGGACATTTCACACACAACACTATCTAGCCCCAAACTAAGCAAAACTTGTATTGTGTAAACCAGATAGCTGATATAATACTTATATATTTTTAAATATAATTATACATAAAAAACGCCCAGACACGGTACAAATATTTGTAATCATCACACAAATATTGGATCGAACCCACGACCCTCAGCTTCACAGGCAGAGTTACTACCACGTGGGTACGTGACCATGCGTGGCTATGCATTTGCTTCACGTAAAAACTGAAATGTTCACAAAATCTTTTCGTATTTTCCTTAACCACGCCGAGGGAAGGTTGTTGTGGTCATGAAAAAATATTGAATTCACAACTATCACGCAAATATGTGGACTTCTTGTACTTTATTTACTTAGCCTCATAAACACTGCTTATCAAACACTAAGAATAGGCTTAGACTATAAGATAAGATAACATAAACATGGAAACTAAAGCAAATATAAATCATTTAACTGCAATAAAACGAGCATAAAGTGGTACTTAATCTTGTACAGACTCATTTTATGACCAATTCATAAACTATGAGACGAATGAAATGATGCGTGTTCTTGTAAACATAGTATTTTCCTACCTAAATTACCTTTGTTTCATTAATAATATGTTACTTACAGAAGAGTCTGTTATGTGCAAAAAGTAGTCAATTTCAACTTGCTTTTCGAAATGTCTCTCTTCCGATTAAGGACTGTCTTGAGATTTTGGTTGTGAACTTAACATCCATTCTCAGTTTTTACTCTTTCGTCGAGTTTAGGGATAAATTAGCTGCTGAAAAAGTAGTTGACCCTACCGTTTAAAGAAAGAGGATGTTGGCGTCCACTTTCGTAAAAATAACGTCTAGGCTGAGGAATGCGTTGCCTGAGTGGGTTTTTCTTGATGGTTACAATCTGAGTGTCTTCAAGTCTAGAGTAAATTGGTTTCTCCAAGGTTAGAACCTCTCTACTTAATCTGTGGTTAGCACGCTTTATCATGGACCGCATAGTCACGCTGTTGGGTGCAAACTATAACATTTTTAATATTGGTAAGTAAGTAAGTATATACGAACATATATCTGACATACAAACTTGCCAAATATTAGTGATAATAAGATTACTAAATACACCAGAATAGCATAATCCATCGTTTGTGTAGTCGGCTGAAACTCTGCAGAAAAAACTGTCTTCTTTCACAGTATTTTCCGCATATTTAGTGTGCCACTGATAATATAATGCATAGAGTCGCCATGACCATGCATATTTCATGTACCTACTCTACATAGAGGCTGTTTGGAGGAACAGAGACGTGAAGTAGGTGAGAGTTCGCGCTCTGTACAAATTAACATTTTAAAACAGATTTTTACGAAGAGTGACAAGCGTAAAGTGTTACTGATATTTTGTTTGTAAAATTTTGTGTTTGTGGAATGACACGCTCGGTTCAGTGGCAAATCCCACTAATATTGTAAATTCAAAACGTATACGTAAATGTTAAGTGTGGGAAATGTTGTTACTCTTTCCAGCAAAAACTACTGAAAGGGTCTAGATGTTTGTTAGGTAAGTACATAGATAGCTTACTTATATTTTAACAGGGCTGAGCCTTTATCAACAAAACTAAGCCACATATACCTAATTGACTACTTAACCTAAGCACATCTGAATTATCCATAGACCAATGAAGGTCTGATGATAATATAGGCTTATAGTTTGGAATAGTACACAGACTACATTATTTCACTAGAAAATTGCGGGAAAGAGAGAAGAGCTACGCGACAAAACGTACGAGTAGTAGTAGGTACTAATACTCGGTAGTGTGGCAAGCCAAGTATTAGCATGAGTAATAATAACCTATGTATTATGTATAAGAGAAATTAGGTACAATATGGGTATGTACCCATATTGTACCCATATTGTACCCAATTGAGCTGTTACTCTTGATCTTGATCACTTGAGCTGTTATGTAAATCGATGTAAATCAATGGCGATGCAAAATCAGGTGACGTCTCCTGATTTAGTCTCAGTCGCAACAAGGAGTTGTGTACGTTCGCTGACAATTGTGTACTTTCGACAATTCAACAGCTCAGAGTAACAGCTCAATTGCAATATGGGTACATACCCATATTGTACCCAATTGAGCTGTTACTCTTGATCTTGATCTTGATCACTTGAGCTGTTATGTAAATCCTTATAATATACTGGGACCTCTGTACTTTATTTTTACTATTATAGGTTTTACTTAACCGCCATGTCGCCTAATCTTAAGCAATAATCTGATCTATGATGAGAAGACACCGATTCCCCTACGATTTGAAGACACCAAGATAAATCCAATCAAGCAACGTATTTTACAGACGTTCTTGTCACAAATGTGAAATCAAAATTCTTCGTTCGACTCATTGGAATTTTTTTGATGTCGCTTTTTCGAGCTACGCCCACTCCGATAGAAAAAAGGGCAAGGTGGTAATAGATCGTGCATTCATGTATATTAGTTGTACACTTTACGAAATGTATCCGACAAAAACACTGTTGACTCTCTCCTTATGAGAAGGCACTGAGTCCCATCAATGGGACTCAGGGCCTTCTCAGGGACATTTAGAGTCGCTGCTTATGGGACCTCTGAGCAGGCGTGGCAGCAGACTGAGATTTTGTAGAGAGTCACTACAATAATACAATACGTGGAGTAAATTTAATTTCGAGAATTTTATTGCACATCTACAATTTATATTTTATTTTTATTTTATTTATTTATTTTAAATATTGGTGGACAATTCACACACAACACCATCTGACCCCAAAATAAGCAAAGCTTGTAATATGGCGGCCAGATAGCTGATAGAATACTTATATAGTTCTAAATACATACTTATTATACATAGAAACACCCAGACACAGTGCAAACATTTGAATCCATCACACAAATATTTGCACTGGGTGGGAATCGAACCCACGACCCTCGGCACACAGTTATGCACACACACGAAATGGAAAAGTGAAAAGTATCGTTAGGATCATGACGCCTGTGATCCTGCCCTTTAAAATCGCGCCTTTGAGATCGTAAAACTTTGCTATTCCATAGAAAAAGTTGCCAATAATAATGTGAAAAATGTTACCCTAGAGTAGGTAGATGCCCTGCGTAATTTTGTCAATATAGATTTCGTCAGCCAGGAGTGGTCAAAGATGACTGTTATACTACATAGACCGGAAAGGTGTGGTAGTATCGATTCAATTCTCCAAAACGTGTAGGTACTCATTCAAACCGTGCCATTGACATTGGACAATGATGACAGATTTTCATCAGGGTTTCACCATTTATAGTAGACCATAATTTTTAGCCTGTTTTCCCCATCAGATTCCTATACGATACTACTCGTAGTCTCAAACCTCCGACAATATTTAGGCTAATTTATTTATACTAGTACGAGGGTCAAACTGAAAGTTCTTAGAACTGGCCACTTATAAACAATATAATAAAAAAAAAATTCTATAATTTGAAAATAGAACTCTTTGCCAATATTACGGAGTATATACTTCATTCATTTGTCATTTGTTTTACGATTTGGCGGCAAATTGAAAATTGAATTTAACACGAGAAAATTTTCGTGCAATGATTTTTTATGACTTTCGATGTCATTTAAGTCAACAAGAAAGTTATGATAGACTACGATTGGCCTTTCACGATGAAGCCCCATCTCGTGAGACTGTTTACAACTGTTTTAATGAGTTTAAACGTGGTCGCACTAATCTCACTGATGATTTACGTGAGGACGGCCTTCTACGGCGACGACTGAAGATAACATCTGTGTTGTGTGGCGTATGATAGAGACTGACAAAGAGTGACCTATCAGCAGATTCGGACAAGCTTAGGCATCGGTATGAGTCAAGTGCACAAATCCTACACGAACATTTAGCTGTCAGGAAGCTTTGCGCCCGGTGGATACCTCATAATTTGACTGAGGCTCAAAAACTCCATCGTGTGGATTGGTGCCGTAAAATGATTGAAAGATTTAACGGAGGTGACTCAAATGCTGTGTTCGACATACTAACAGGTGACGAAAGCTGGATTTACTGTTATGATCCTGAAATCAAAAGACAATCTGCTCAGTGGGTGTTTCCTTGCGAGGAGTTGCCAACTAAAGTGAAGAGAGATCGAAGTGCGGGGAAAAATGGTGGCCTCGTTCTTTGGAAGGATAGGTCATTTCATAACAATTGTGTTAGAGGATCAAAAACAGTTTCTGCAGAATGGTACACTACCAATTGTTTGCCACTTGTCTTGGAAAAAGTTCGAGAGAAACGACCTCGCAGTAGGATCCTCCTTCACCACGACAACGCCTCATCGCACACCGCCAAGCGAACGATCGACTATTTGGCGACATCAACCGTTGAATTACTGGGTCACCCGCCGTATAGCCCCGACCTCGCGCCTTGTGATTTTATTTTTATTTTCAAAATTAAAGAAAAACTTAAAGGAAAGCGGTTTATGAATGCTGAAGAAGCGGTGGCTGCGTATCGCGATGCCATTGAAGAGACCCCTAAGGACGAGTGGGCAAAGTGCTTTTCCCAGTGGTTCCATCGCATGCAGCGGTGTATTGACGTGAATGGACAATATTTTGAAAATATATAATAAAACTAATAACTGGCTAATGTAATCAGTTTTTGATTTTCTAAGAACTTTCAGTTTGACCCTCGTATTATAAAAAAAATGGACCTATGTAGTATGTACCTAAGAATAAAATTTTGTTAATTTATTTCTGTCTTTTTTAAATCTACTTCAAAAAAGAAGAAAATCATCAGTTCGACAATTTTTTTGTGTATTTTAATAGAGTGCTGGAACTAGTAAGATATGCGCCTTATGGTAAATTACACGTCTGCCCATAACAGCACAGTGTTACGAGCCAACTCACTGCTTAGCACCGTACTCATCACCTAGATATCTAGGATGATTTATCTCTTTCCGCTATTATTGCACTGGTAATGTCGCCTTTGAAAATGAAACACGGCCATATTTGCGCATTATGAATCCGTCAATTGTAAATAAATTTTGATGATTATTTTTTTTGTTTGGTAGGTCAGCGGTGGTCCCGTAACAATTTTAATATATTAACGAAATCAGTGCGGCGGTTTCTGAAATATGAATAAAAACTAAAATTTGCTAACATATATTTATATGGCATCGTGATTGATTTATTATGAAATTTAGTCCAGTGTCTATCTTCTATATCATATCACTAGATGCCCGCCCCGGCTTCGCCCGTGGTATATTATATAGCACTCATCGGGATCCCGTACATATCCAATGGTGAAAGAATGACTGAAATCGGTTCACTCGTTCCTGAGAATATCGATTTCAAACAAAAAACCTCTTCAGCTACCTGCTACGCCACCTGTCGGGAATTGGTCGTACCAACTCAGATTTAGAAAAAAAAAAATTAGCAAAGGTTTATATTCAATGCACAGATAACTGAAATTCAATGACGCAATCTTTGACACATGCTGTCATGTGTCATGTCAAAGCACGAAACGTACGAAAACTCTCAAAAGGGGAATACTTTTTCCCGATTTTGTTACATTCTTGTTTCATGCTCCGTTTCAATTAATAGTAGAGTTATTTTCTATAGCCTAAAGTCTTCCTCGATAAATCGAGTGGAGGACTATCCAATAGAAAAATAATCTTTCAATTCGGACCAGTACTTCCCGAGATCCTAGCGTTCAAACAAACAAACAAACAAACAAACTCTTCAGCTTTATAATATTAGTATAGATATCTAGCAAGTTGAAGTCGGTTATTTCGGAGAAAATAAATTATACATTCGATATTCGGAACTGGCAGGACAATGAAACAAACCTTTACTTATGTCATAGATCATGCAAGTTTAGCCGAAGATTTCTTGCATTTACGAACGTGACCTCTGAAGTCAATTCACAGCTCACGGAAAATCTGTATGTGGTGCGCCAAAAGTACTTTTCACTTCAAAAATATTTATTGTTTCTTTTAGTTTAGTTTTCTCCCTAACAGTCTTTCTATAATGTCTGAACGGGTCTTTTTGACGTGACAACGTCTTATAAATTGGTTTGCCGGGTGACACTTCAAGAAACTGCGTTACGCTCCGCTCACGTTATGCGCTCACAACGAGAGCGAGTGAGAGGCACGCGTCCCTTCCACTCGGGCATGGTTAGCCGCCCTAAGAGCGAGAGAGACAGACATAAAAAAGTGAAAGGCACGCGTCCTTTCCGTAAAATTATTTTACCACTCAAAGTCGTTGTCACGTAAAACTTTCGCCCGTATACCGACTTTACAGGCAACCAATTTTTTTTATTGAAAACTTTAGTAGTGCCATGGGTAATGAGGTGATTTACGGGAAATTTTATATTATGCGTTTACTCAACCAATAAGAGCAGTAGTGCCACGGGAAAGTAAAATTTCCCATGACTGTACCAGTAGTGCCAAGCGGTAGCGTTCTTTCCACTGGAATCTCTAGTCCATACGACACCACCCTAGTGATGTGCTGTTCCGCCATTAGTTTATATCATCGATATAATTAAGGAAACGAAGATGAGGTATGCCATAATCTAAAGACAACATAACGTGGCGAGAATTTGTTTAAAAAAAATTGAAAGTTGAGTTGTCAGCGAAAGTACACAATTGTCAGCGAACGTACACAACTCCTTGTTGCGGCTGAGACTAAATCAGGAGACGTCACCTGATTTTGCATCGCCATAGTAGAAGCGCGTTTGCCGCTTCTGCGTTTTTAAGAGTTCGATGTTTTCTATGTATTTTATGTCGTCAGTATTAGTATCCATGTCCATTGTGAAAAAATAAAATATTCGGACGGAAAGACAATAATATGCAAATTGCAATGAACAATGTCAAGATGACCATTTGAGTGACAGATAAATATAAACTTTATCAAATGACATACCTCATTAATGAAACTGCTTGAACTTAATTGGCGTTTTCATATCAACAACTTTGTATGTAGGTAACCTCACTATTAGTCGGTGGTGTCGTATGGACTAGTGATTCCATACGACACCACCGATGGTGTCGTTTTGGTGGTGTCGAGTGGAAGGAACGAGCGATAGAGTGTCATAGGAAATAAACGGAAATACATTATTTTTTTTACCTTATCTCTATAAAATGTAGTTACTAGTTACTAGCTACGTTCAGCGGTGTAACCCGCAGCGTACCTACCTAAACCATGGATAATTAGTAGGGATTCTAAAAAACGTTTCAAGCTATCAAGCTTCTAGCTTCAAAAGTGACGAATTTCTATACAAACTTTTATCCCTCTTCAAACTTTTGCAACGCTCTTTACTCATTATAGTATAGCATATGTCGTTTCTCAGGCTCTTTAGGTACTATCTCCGTACCAAATCTCATGTTAATCGTCAATAGTTTGCAGACAGTCAAAGTGTAACAGACAGATAAAATTACTTTCGCTTTTATAATATTAGTGGGAAAATAGGGATAGTAGGGATTCATTTAGCCAGCAAGCACCCTATTTCCCGCACCAGAGGCGCGTATTAAATAACGCAGTACGAGCCCCTGTGATCTCGGCATGATCCTTGGGAGAATCTTTTCACTTCACGGTCGACAAAGCACTCGCTGCTTCGGAAAATTGTATTCCATCCTTCTGTATCAAATTATGGTTACCTCCCGCCACTGACACGATGTAAGGACGCAGATTAGACAGACGCAGATACTAAACTAACAAGCGACGTCAGCTTACCTTTGTTATAGTGTTGACAGCTGATTGGCTGTCAAAACTAGATGGATTAAAATTTTCCAAAGCAGCGAGTTTAAAAATTTGGTATTACTGTCATGTCAATGTTAACGAGGGAAGCGCAATCTCCTATATTTACCACTCGGGCAAAGCAAGATGAAAGCTATAAACCACAATAAACAGGCCGTGCTATCTGTGTATTGCTAATCTCTAGTTTAGACAGTTCGTTTTCTGTCAAATCTAGAATCTGGCTGGAATTGTTACAACACATTTAAAAATTCCTGTGGAATAGTAAAAGAGAGGCTTGTAGGTAGTACTTAGGTAATTATCGTGTATTTTCCTACAGCTAGTAAAGAGCTCTCATTTTCATAAGGGATTAAAATAAAGTTAATTATACTAAAAAGTGCCAATTAATCACATGCATCACCTAATATCAACTAGTAATTATTGCTTGTGCACATCTACAACATCAGAAACGTAGACAATACTTACTTGCTTACGAGAAGCGGCACTCAAAGATATTTTTTTTACTATTCCTTGTTATGCATTAATGGAAATATTTTTTACTTTCCTGAGTTATCCATCTGTCGGTGCATAATCTATTGTAAAGCTCTATCAAGTTACCCATCTATGTAATTAACCAGCTCTTAGGAGGGCCCGTGATGGAAGGGTGAACGTCACTCTCAACGCTGTTGAAATGTGACTGGTGTTGCCAGAAATTGGGTCTTAAGTCTTAAGACGGGATGAATCACTTAACAACTTGCTCGACGAATCTGAAGTTGTTGACCGGTACTTAATAATTAAGTAATTTCATTTTACATTATACAAGGCACAATAGTATAAATGTTATGTGGATAAGTTTAAATTTTATATCTATTTCTGTGATCTAAGTATCTAATTATGAAATCGGACTGGCCTTAGACATTATTTTTATAATTTTGATTGTTTCTACGAACATGTTATGCGAATTATTATAGTAAGAAACAAGCCTGCTCATAATAGGCCCCGACATCACGTGAACACGTAGAGTCCAAATCACTGCACAGCGCTGCAGAAAGGAGAAAAATAATCTTATATATCCCGATGATGAACGCAGTTTTCCGGACATATGAGAATTCACAATTGGCAGCGCTATCGCGTAACATAGGTTTTTTTTAAATAAAAATTGACGAGACGAGCAGGACATGTGCCTGATGGTAAGCAACATGCCTGCCACATAATAGCACAGTGACACGCAGTTATTGGAAAATTAAGAGTCCAAATCATTACCTAGCACTGCACTGCGTTCGTCACCCAGAGATCTATGATTTATCTCTAAGGCTTAATAAATTAAAGATATTTTATTTTTTTACAGGGCTTAGATAATAAGCTCTGTAATTTCTCTGAAAAAAAAACATACAACCGAACCGAACTGAGAATTTTGAAGTCTGTTGAAATCAAAGACTTTAGATATTGTATTCTCTATCTATCTACATTTTGTATCTAAGTTAAACAGAATGGCATAGATTTCATGTCGTCCGCATTGCATACGTTTAGCTTTGCGTATTGCATGACCACCGTACGGAATGTCCATTAAATTGCACCTGTTGTTTGCATACCAGCTAGTTAGTCGGGCTATTTAGATGATTTTTCATGCCTGCGTGGAAATAGGCAATTTCATTGCGGCTAGAACGTAGAACGTTACTTTATTTACATTCTACGCCGAAACACTTTTAGCAGTCATTGGGACTGCCGATAAAACTGATTTTTTTTTTGTATTAAACCATTGGTATTTTTGTAAATATTGCTATAACGCATGTCTGTGATGAGAAACTTTAATATTTTACTCTACAATAAAATACCCAACACAGCTTCGGAAGAAAGGAGAATGTTATACAATACTAGCGGCCCGCCCCGGCTTCGCCCGTGGTACATATATATAACCTATAGCATTTAAGGATTACGAAAGAACGGTGAATTTTTTAAATCGGTCCAGCAGTTCCCGAGATTAGAAACTATAAATATGCTATAGGCTACTTTTGATCCCCAAATTATCGTGCTGTTTACTGGGTCAGAAGTGACACCTATTACAACTGGCGGGGATAACTTTTTAAATGACGATTGGTCAGTTAACGACCGGGGATGAAAAATGATTAAATTACTAAAATGGCTATTAAAAATAAGGGGTGATCGTAGAAGGGTGAAAATTGAGGATTGTATGTATTTTTTGTATGTTGTATCATAAAAAATAGAAATTAAAATTTTGTCTAAAAATAAAAATAAAAATTTAGGGATGGACTACCCCCTAACATTTAGGGGATGAAAAATAGATGTTGGCCGATTCTCATAGATACCGGATAAGCACAAAAATTTCATCAAAATCGGTCAAGTCGTTTCGGAGGAGTATGGCATGTGACACGAGAATTTTATATATAGATATATCCTGTTTTTAGGGTGTTGCGAAATACTTAGACAGTCAGTAGTATAGGCATGTTAAAAATATTTAAAGCTATATGAATAAAAAAACATTGGTGGACATTTTGCACACAGCACCATGTAAAAATACTAAACTTACTAACCTATTTTACGGTTTTACCTATTTAAAATGTTTGTCTTCTAGACATTCGTCTGTTTTATAATAACATTAGTTGATTAGTACTAAACTTGTTCGGGTCTATTTTAACAGCAACGCAAAAACGACGGAATAAATTTGACTCGGCTCTGTGTATTTGTCTGTCTGTAGCTTTATAGCTCCCAAACGGATGACCCGAATTAGATTTTTTTTTTTTTTGAAAATAAAGAAATAAAAAATATTTAAGAAACAATTGGGCACAGAGCAATCAATCATTTTTATCTAACATATGTGTGTTCTGGACTGCGACTGGACTCTATGAGCAGACCTACTATCAATTGAGACAGTAGGCTGTTCAAAAAGTAGCCAGAGATGTCTCGTTCTGTACACGATTCGTGTGAATATATTGTACTCAAGGTCTTTACAAAATAGGTATATACTGGTAACGTCACAAAAACAATAGAATATTTAATGACGCTCGTACACAACAGTATAAAACCGATTAACATAATATAATATGCCGTTTATCTCCATCTTTAAATAAATATCTAGAGGTGTTATTCTATTTATTTTTATGTATACTTATAAATGCTCGCACCTTCTTTTACAGATAATTTAGAAAATAATGGTGTCCTAAGGAACTCTATTTTTGGGATAAAAGTAGTTATTCTATGCCCTACTTTAATAGCATTCTACATTTTTAACCGGCTTCTTGTTGTAATTTTTTTGTATGTAGGTGTTACGCGACCGAGCCCTCAATTGTGAATCGATTTTGATTCTTCTTTTGTTATTTTCTGTTTGGTACATTAAAGATTAGAGGGTGGTCCCCTAAAAATGGTATCAAAACCAGTGCGGTGATTTTAGAAATATGAGCATGAAACTAAAATGCTTTCTTTTATTGTAGTGATTGATTCTTATGAAATTTGGCCGAGTGTCAGAATGAAATTTTAAATTAAAGTCAATTTTGTTTATCTAAGAAAATGTATTATTGAGCGATAAATTTCTAACATATTTTTTAACATTCATTGGTTATCACTACTATTCTCTATCTCACTTGTGCAGACTACAACGGAAAGTGCTATCCGGAAAACCGAACCACTCTCAAATGTAAGAAACCAAGAGAGTTTGTGTATCTAATGTTCTGTATTGAACATAATTTATAAGCTATCTGTTGGTTTTAAAGAATTTAGTTCTAATAAAAAACTAATAAACAGTAATTCTGTCTGCGAAACCGAGGGTCGTGGGTTCGATTACCAGTCAGTGCAAATAATTGTGTGATGGATACAAATATTTGTTGTGTGTCGGGGTGTCTTCTATGTTTTTTTTTACATATAAAGAGTGACGAGTCGAGCAGGACAACAAGCAACATGCCTGCCACATAACAGCACAGTGACACGCAGCTATTGGAGCATTGCACTGCACTCGTCACCCGGAGATCTAAGATGTTGTATCTCTAAGCCCTGTAATTTCTTCGGAAACATTGCCCTTCAAACTGGAACATAGTAATGTTTGCACATTACTGCTTGGCGGAAGAATAACTGGCAAAGATGTGGTACGTTCCCGGACTCTGCTAGGAGTCCTACCACTACCATCTACCATGTATTATAATAAGTACGTGTTTACAACTATGTAGGTATTATATCAGCTATCAACCTACAACCTTTGTTTAGTTGGGGTCAGATTCTGAAGGCATTATGTATGCAATGTCCATCAATATTATTATTCCTGTCAGCCAATAAAAACACGGTAGTTTTCATAGCAGAATATCGAACGTACGTTATAAAGCCGCGTACCTATTGATAGAGTATAAAAGACAGTACGGTGCAGTGTCCCGGTTCCCAGCGCGCATTGTTGCATTGTGCCACTTTGGGAACGAAGCTTCGTGTGGGACCGGCGTTTCCCGACCAAGAATGCGGTCGGGGAAACGAAGAAGGAAAGCTGGGAGATGTTATTATTAGGTCGATGATATCGTAAGCATTTTAAAGCAAAAAAAGCAAGCAAATTTACGGCTGGTCTAGTCGGGAGAACGGCGACTGTGGAAGAAAAGCCCCGGGTTCAAATCTCACGCGCATCACTGTATTTTCAAAGTCATATGCGTAATGCCACTAACTTTAAACGGTAAAGGAAAACGTCGGAAACCGACATGTACATAGAACCTTTCCAAGTTTAGCATCATTCACCAGCCCACACTGGGCCAGCGTGGTGGATTACGGTCTTGGCTCTCTCCTTGTGAGAGAAGACCCCGATTACCAGCAGTTGGAACATTTAGTGGGCAGACTGTTTATGCTATCGTAAGACTCCTTCGTATCGTATAACTCTGAGCCTTTTCTTACAAGATGTGCCGTTTATGTTAGCTCGCTCTCTATACGGGGCGGAGTTTGTGTGGAGTATAAAAATACTATTAATCCCCAGAGTCCCCATGACTGTCCTAGTGGCTTAGTTGGTAGTAGCTCTGCCTGCGAAGCCGAGGGTCGTGGGTTCGATCCCCACCCAGTGCAAATATTTGTGTGATGAATTAAAATGTTTGCACTGTGTCTGGGTGTTTTTATGTATAATAAGTATGTATTTAAAACTATATAAGTATTATATCAGCTATCTGGCTGCCATCACACAAGCTTTGCTTAGTTTGGGGTCAGATGGTGTTGTGTATGAATTGTCCACCAATATTTATTTATTTAGAGACGTCCGTTTATTACTGCAAGTTAATACTAACTTAATACAGCACAGAGGGTCTACCGGCTAACTAAACTGTCTTAGCTTTGACATTGCTCGCTCTTTTTTTTCGCTTAAAATGATAGAGACAGCAGTAGCAAAGCCATAGCCGATTTAATTAGGCGGCAGACGATCCGGAGTTAAGGCCATCCATCACGGTGGGCCAGTGGCGGGTTGGCGGATTACGCATAAACTCGAAAGATTCTAGGAATATGCCGGTTTCTGCACGATGTTTTCCTGCGCCGTTAAAACCAGTGGTGAAAACTCGTACATCTGCTCTTGGAAAAGTACTCTGTGCATGCGGAATTTGAACCTACTATCTTTACGATTGTGTGAATTGCACGTTCAAGCCGATAAGCTACCACGTTTTTTGTATTTATATTCTTACGTAAAAAAAACTGACCTATTTATCGGAAATACGTATCCTTTACTTCTAGTCGAGGTAGGACACTCAGATAACATGGGGAAAATTTGTAGAGAACTCTTTGCAGAGTCCGCCTGAGACAGTGCCATAACATAACTTTCCCAAAAACTCTATGGCTTAGCTATAATATGACAATATTATGCTTCGTTTCGGTTTAAATGGTATTGTTTTAAGGGAAATTATAGGACAAATCATACTAAAGGATCATCTCAAATAGTTGGATAACGCGGAGCACCTACAGTGCCAAGTAGTGTTTTGGAATCTACATGTTTAAATCTTAAACAAGCTGAGTGGCACTGCATCATTATGATCAGGAATGTTGAACTGTTTAGTGCCAAAGAGGCAGTGATCGCGCGCACTTTCCTTGAAAAGCACCGTGGACGCGGCTGAAACTTAAGACGGACTGAGCCGACCATTTCACACGTAACTTACCCGTGAATTAATTAAATATGTAATACAGCAACATTCAATTTATTATTGTCGTTGTTTACATTAAATAATATTAACTCGAACATTGTTTTGTGCAGGCAGGTGCCATGTCGACAGAGGAGCACGGAGGCTGCGTGAACAAAGCCTTCGAGGCGGTGGACGACGGCTTCCAGACCATCGACCTGCGCTCGCTCCGGAAAGATGACCCCAACGGCACGTACAGACGGCACCGGGTAAATACTACATGATGATCATTACCCTATCTTAGTCCTTAGTTAGCTGGACATAAGCCCCTCCCATGGCTCGCCACCCAACCATATCCTCAGCTTTACGTCTCCATCCACTGCCTGCCGTCTTCCATATATCCCTCCACCGCACATCTGTACCTACTTCAGAAAAATACTTAGAGATGGAAACGGGAGTGGAACCTATGACCTCACCATTGTGAATCGGATTTTGTCACCACTAGGCCACCCTGGCCACCACAGCTTGTTATTGACGTAAAAACAAACCATGAATGCATAATAGTTTTTTAAATACACTTGCTCATAAAGTGGCTCTAAATGCAATCAGGCATCCTAATAATCAATCAGGCATATAATGATACCTATAATCAAACTGTGACTTTTTCATTACTCCCAGAGTTTTTTTTACGTATTAGTTTATTGTTTTTCCCCGCCATAATGAAAAAAAAATTATAACTCTTTTTCACTGTTGAAATCATCAACTTTACACACTTGTACCATAATGTACTATAATCACCACAAGACATAATTATTTAATCTAAACATAAAAATATAATGATATGTCCTATCACCTTGAAGGAAAATGTTGCTTTGCTGAGCCACAATACTTACTACCATATAAATTATAGCTACTTTCATTACGACTACAAAATGAGATCTTTAAAGTAAAGCGTAAAGTGTAAAGCGAGCATTCCTCCGCCGTTTCTCGATTTCCCTCCAACGGCCATAAATATGGCGCGAATTTAATTTTGTTCCAAATTCAAATTAAAGTCACGTCAAGTTGGCAGCACGTGCAGGGCAGTACGTGCTGGCAACATAGAATACAGATTAAAAATGAGAGTGGCCGACTCATTGGAGGGATAGGAGTTGAAGGAATTAGGTAATGAGAGCCAATCTAATTTGTTTGGGGTTCCATAAACGAGGTGCGCGAATTAAATAAAGCCATTGAGCTGGGAAAATGAACCTTTATATCCATCAAATTAACTCCGAAGTTCTGATAGAAATAAACACAATACATTTTGTAAGTTTCTTATTTTATAATCAACAAGCTGTACCCTGCCACGGTGATGCAAAAATTAGATAAAAAAACAAACGGATATTTGCCTGTAACAAGAAAAGATTTTTATTACATTTAAAGCTGCGTCCGGTGGTTTTACTCGCGTACTTCACTTTTCCGTTATTTGTGCGGCATAAAAGTGGTAGGTTGTATTCTTCCAGACTATAACCTAGCAGTGTGCTAAATTTTAACTTTTTTTTTAACAAAACTAAAATACAATGAGAACTACACTACAAACCTACCTAACTAACTACTTACACTAAGCACACCTGAATTATCCATAGACCACAGTAGATCTACAGATAATCAAGATGTCAAGCCCACTACCAATCAGAAGCGTACCCAGCATGCTGGCGGCATTACCACGCTGAATGTCAATGCTTATGAATTTTAACCAGATTGCATATTTTTGATATTTGTTGCTCAATCACGTTGCAACGTCTGAACGGATCGGACGGTTGAAATTTGAAACGCAAATAGATTATAGTCTGAAAGAACACAAAAAAAGTCTCTTTATTACTGTTTACGGTTACGATTGCCAATAAGCCTGAATAGTGGAATGTTATTAAATCGGACAGAATACACAATATTTATTGTATTTCCAGATCTCTGAGGAATTCCACATTAACATATAGAATATGTGGAACACTAAAACTATAATGAAAACCTTCGATCTAAGTTCTAATGTCTGTATAGTATGTGTGACATGGATACTCCAACTGCAACTGAATGAACTAAACTCTATCTATGCTGGCTGTGATTATATAATATTTATTGAGATGACTTATGTATCTACAAATAAAATAATTGAATGTATAGAATGTACGGCCTTAAATCACAAGCCTACGCCTCGTAGTAACAGCTATGTCGATCCTATAATCGTGCCCATTCATAAAGTAATCTTCCTTTTAGACTCAGCACCATCCGTCACTACAATTGATGAGCAGCGCTACTGTTGTATTCTACGATGATAAACGAAAGCGTCACATAGAAGTAGCGTAGATTGACAATTTTCCCAATGGACTTTTGTAGTGGCACGGACTCTACCCCTGGTGTTTATAAACCCGGGTAGGTCGCGTTCGTCCCTTAGTTCGCCGCGAGAGCTCGCGCCGTTCACCCGTACTGTTTCAGCGGTTAGAAGCGGGATCACGCGGAG
This sequence comes from Ectropis grisescens, assembly GCA_017562165.1. NCBI lineage: Eukaryota > Metazoa > Arthropoda > Insecta > Lepidoptera > Geometridae > Ectropis > Ectropis grisescens. The sequence goes on along the minus strand of CM029771.1, from coordinate 4,587,429 downwards.
TAACTTTTACGTAAACATTTCGAAACCGAGTTTTATATTTCTAATTCTAAAACAGAAATAAATAAAAGAGAATTCAGTTAATTTTAATTACGTTACTATTAGAATAATTTTGTGGAAGGACAAATAAAAATACAGGTTTTTCGTGAAAAGTTCAGGGAAAACTGATTTTACAGTGAAGGCGTTTTCGGAATTGGTATGGTGGATTGGAGTTGATTGAACTTTGAAGTCGCTATGAGTGAATGTCCTAAAATGGTAGGTATAGGTACCTTTATGTACCTGTATATTTTTCTAATTAGATATTCTTATATAAATATATCATTATTGTAGAGCCATACGTATACGATATACGTAGAACGTCATATACGATATATAAACTTCAGTTTATGTAGAATCAACTCAATTTGCAAAAAAAATTGCTAAATTTTATTATTTGTGGTCAAAGACCTCAATGGACAGATGTGCCCTCACAAACTTCAGGAATGGAATCATGTCATTGTTGGGAAGAGTGAGCTCACTAATTCCGTCCCAGTCGGTTGCAGGAAGCGGTGAACGCCGAAAGTTTTTACTTATCACTATTCGTTGTCAACAACCAAAATAAGTAGAACCACAGCATATCGCGCCGCTAGCGATTCTAGGGGTCAAGTAGATTGGTTATGTATAAACTACTTATGACATATTATAGAGACGCAGTTTATTACCAATTTCAAGTTACTCAGGGCGCATCCATTGCTTTATATCGATGTTGGTGGTACAATCATCTGAAAAATAAAGTTGCTGGTCACGGGCAGTTTTTACGCGTCACTTGCGATATATTATTTCTTTCTTCTGTCTCACATTTTTTCAGTTCGGTCGCGCAAGTAAATCCCTGTCTCCTCCATGCCTGCCATAAGGAACTTCGTTCCAATAAATATGTTTACTGTATAATCCAGTAGGATTATAAATATATAATAAAATATCGAAATAAGGAAAAAAGTAAGCGTCAGAAAAAAAAGCCCCCAAGGTCACACGACAGGCACGCACGTGAACCACGAACGCCTGCCCTCAACCTTAGATTAGTACTCAACCTTGCTTCACGTTATCTGATACGCTAGCCAGACTGTACTTAGTGCTTAATAATATGTTTTCATCTCCACGCGTGAAGGAGACAGATAAACGAGTATTTAGGTATAGTATTTATTAGGAGTATTTAGTTTACGACGTATACTAGTAATACACACTACAGGTATTATACTAGAGTTAAGATGCAATAATTTGTTTTATGATTTTTTGTCTTCGAGAATATAATCAGGTCTTTAAATTTTAGTGCACATTTCGCATATTTTAAACACAATACGAAACTTAATCACGATCCAAATAATTTCATTACCACGACGCTTTTTTTATTTTGCCAGTGTTACCGCCGCGCCGTCATCTATCACGTGAACACCTAAACACTGTCTAACTTTGTCACTAAATACTGAGTATCTAGCCCCAAACTAAGCAAAGCTTGTACAATCAGAACCAGGTAACTGATATGAGAACCAGTTAACTTGATCAATCATAAATGCATACTTTTAAAAAAATAGACACACCCTGGCACAAAACAATAACATGAATTTAGCACAAAAATATTTGTCCTAAGTGAAATCCACGATCTAGAGTTCTATATGCAGACTTGCTATCAACCAACTGAGCCACAAGTCTAGCCGAATTTAATCATGACTTCAACATGGCTTACACACTGACGCGTTCAAATCAGTTCGAAAATTCGCAAAACACTTCAAAGTCTTAACATTGTCGCAAAATTGGTGGCTTAGTGGGTAATATAACTCTGCTTGCGAAGCCGAGGATCGTGGGGTCAGATGGTGTTGTGTGTGGATTGTCCACCAACATTTATTTATTTACTTCGGAGAGTATGCAACTGATCTGTATGATCTAATACCACCTCCTTGCCCTTTTTTCTTTCGGCCTGCTCGTAGCTCGAAAAAGCGGCTTCGTGTCATGGTTGACGTTCCAAAGACTCGGACGAAGAGGTTTGACTCTACATTTGTGATAAGAAAGTCTAGGCTGTGGAATGGGTTTTCCGGATGGTTGTAATTTTGGTGTCTTCAAATCGAGAGTGAATCGGTTTCTTCTAGGTAAGCACGCTCCATCGTAGACCGCATCGTCGCCTAACATTAGACGATATGGCGATCAACAGTACTTATAATAGTTCAAAAAAACAATTTGAGTTGGGGATTGTCTAAAATGATTAATATTAAAGCTGAAAAAATAATTTAGTAAAATTACAGTAAAGTTCAGTAGACCATTGATTCAGATGGTAATCAAGGCTTAATACACCCGCAATCACGATTACTGCCACGATAACTTCCCGCTGGATATAATCATTACCTACAACCTTTATTTACCATTGCCGAGCTGAAATTTGATCATAGTGCGAGAGCCGTTGCCTGTACATATATTGGTCCTCTTTTATATTTACTTCAATAAATTAAATACTTAAATGGTAAGTTGCTAGACAATTCATTCTATATATATATCTATGTATAAAATCATAATAATAAGAACGACAAATACCAATTACACTTATTTAAATTTAATAACATTTAACAAAATTATTTCGTTAACATTTATATAAATAAATAAATATTGGTGGACAATTCACACACAACACCATCTGATCCCAAACCAAAGCTTGTACTATGAAGGTATATAGAATCAATCGGTAGGTATACCCTACCTACACTATTGAAAACAAAAAAAAAAACAAAATTGGTACGAGTGTTCTCGAGAAATCGGGGATCATGCATAAAAATGGTTGCCAAATTGACAACTCACTTTATTTAAAGTTTTAGGTGAGCTTCCGCTGAAGTGTATGAACCAAATCTACAGCAGTTAAACAAGTTATTTATTATTTATATTTTTATAACAGGCATAAACTGTTCGTGGGTCAGAGTTAACAGATATCTTCTGGGTCAGTGTGAATCACTTTTGACCGCACTGTGCGCTTACCTTCAAATGAGTCGGTGGCCAAACACGGACCTAAGCGTGTTCAAAATATAACAAGAACAAAATTAAACATTTTGATTAACCCCATACTACCTCAGATTTATTATCTGTACAACATTGTACTAGTCAATCCTTTTCATTTGATACCCATATTAACGGAGTTATGAAAAAATAAATGTATCTATGTCGCCATTTTGTGGTAGCGGCCATCTTGGATTTGAAATTTGTTATAGTGTATAGTATTTTACTAGTCAAGCCCTTTCATTTGTTACCCATATTGAGGTATAATAAATAATGACATTCGCCATTTTGTGAAGACGGCCATCTTGGATCGATATTAACCAAACATAGCTAAGAACATCCGCACGAATATTAACCTTTAAATAAAAAAAAACGCATCGAAATCGGCCCATCCGTTTGAGCTCTACGGTGCCACAGACAGACACACAGACAGACAGACATCGAGGTCAAACTTATAACACCCCTTTTTTTGGTCAGGGGTTAAAAAGAAACCTTTATAATTTACGCTGTAAGCTCTTCTTAGCTAATGTAAAGTGTTAGTTCTAGACTTTTTCAAGTCAAAGGTCGTTCGGTGTCGGTCAAAGAACTTTGCTTTGATACCGATTCCCGATAGGTTATTTAATGTACCAGTGTAACGTGAACCCAAGATCCGCTGTGATTAATCGTGATTGTAGGTCAAGCTATCACGGGGAGTGTGCGTTTTGGTGTATTGGTCATCGGGAATCAGGCCCTATGTTTAGACTACCTCCAACATAACATGTTGTAGGTAACTTTCATTGTTATATTTGTTTTTATATTCGGCGTTGGTCGTGTGAATATTCAAAACTTGGGCCTTACCTCACAAGGACAAATTTAAATCATAACCACAACTCTAGAAAACGTGAGTTGCCACATAACGCACGTCCTTGAAAGATGTCTTAATGTTTGGAATTTTTGGGATTGAGATATCCGAAATCCGACGCTCTTTTTCATCGTTAAATCCAGTGGCGATGACAATCGTCTGCATCTGCACGCAGTTTTCAACAACAATTTTAATATTTTCAACCTCCCTGCATTTCTAATAAAAAAAAACATATTTATTTCAAAAAGGTGTATAGTAAAAAGTCCGTGGAGTATGGGTCAATGGGCCATCATTGCTTTTACCTAACTTTATATCGAGCTGCCGCCTGTAGTAGCATTGGTACGTGGAAGTACTATTTGTAAGTACACACAATCCCACCAACGACGTACCAACAAGTTTCTAAAAAGCTAACAAAGAGCAGGATATCAGCTGTTACGGCATTGTGCCGTGTATGACTTGTATGGGCTGTATGGGCTCAATGGACCGACGTGCCGCGGTCAATGCAGGACCAGATTTGCTCCTTGATAGCTGCTGAATAGATTCAAGAGAGCACGTGTGAGCGAACACGGGAGCAACTATGCAAAGGTTTTTGTATCTGAAAGACCTAAAATGTGTTTACTCCGTTGAAAATCTAATATATACCTACTAATAAAGCTAAAGAGTGTGTTAGTTTGAACGCGCTAATATCAGGAACTACTGGATCAATTTCAAAAAATCCTTTCTAAAGGCTATCAGGGTGGACCGCTAGCACTAAATATATTAGATCTAAATGCAATTCTTGTAATATATAATAGAATCTGACTCTCGGAAATGGCTCCAACTGACCTCGACCTTGATGCAATTTAAGAACTATATAAATTATAGGGTTTCGGCTAAGAGTTTCGAGGGCGATAAATTGATCAAGCTATGTTTCATTTTTATAAAAAATCGTTTTATCTGTGTTTTCAAGCAAATAAAAACTGAGCAAAGCATCCTGGTACTTGTTAAATGAGACCGTACCTACACTCTGATACAGTACTTTTTACGAAAATAGTGATTAAAAAGTATTATTTTAGTACTAATACTAATATAATAAATAAAATAAATATAAAAAAGTATTAAATTAGTACTAATACTATAATTAATAAAATACTTTCTAATCTTGGAGAGTATGCTGATCTGTTTAATCGAATACCACCAAGCTTAATTTTCTATTGTACTGCTTGTAATTCGAACAGACGACTTCAGGTATATGTTACAAAGACTCGAACAAGGAGGTTTGTCTCCACTTTCGTAAAAAGAGCATAATAAGCATGGAATATGTTGAGTATTCCATTTTCCTGAGTAGGTATTACGTTTTTTTTAAATAAAATGTGACGAGACGAGCAGGCAACATGCCTGCCACATAACGGCACAGTGACACGATGACACGCATCTGTTGGAACACGATGAGTCCAAATCATTGCCTAGTACTGCACTGCGCTCGTCATCCAGAGATATAAGATGTTATATCTCTAAGCCCTGTAATTTCTATGAGATTATGGATATTACCTGGGTATTTTCAAGTCAAGAGTGAATCGATGTCATTTGGGTAAGTATACTCCGTCGCATACCACATCGTTATTTTATATCCGGCGGAATGGCCGTCAAGTGCAAACCTATTAGCGATAAAAAAGTCTTATGTACAAAAAAGGTTTGAATACAATTATTAGTTCATTCTACAAAATACTTGGCGCCAATATTTGTGGGCAGTCAATCTTTGCCATCGTAAATGTAAAAAGTTTAGTTAGAGAAGGTAAAATGTCTGTTATTTTAGTTTTCATTAGTTCAGTGACTTCGGAGGTGAAGTACCTGTTGACCACACAATCCATGTCAATGGATAAATAATTAATGCTTTCGAAGCGTCACAGTTCCAAACTGATTCTGGAAGGTCGCAACCAAGTTTTAGTAGGCAAGAAGCTTTCAACTGGTCTTAGTATAAGTACACTAAAAATGCGTTTTTAAGGTTAAAAATCTGTAGATTAAGGAGCAATTTTTTTCACTTTTTTAGGTTTACACTTGATCGCCATCACGCTTGATGTGGGCTACGATGGGTCGTATTTACCGATTCAGTCTCGATTTGAAGCCACCTAGATTGTAATCATTGAGAAAACCCCAATCGGGCAACGCATTCCACATCCTAGACGTTATTATAACAAAAGTACAGTTCGAGTTTTTGGAGCATTAGCCATGAAACGATGTCGCTTTTTCGAGTTAAGAGCAGTCCTATAGAAAACTTAGGTAATGATGAGAAACTTTGGATGTCGTCGAAAGAAATGAACGGAGTAGGCTAGGTCTAGTAATTGTAGATGAGTCCGGAAGAGCACATTTATACACACGCTACTTTATATATCAAAGAAATATAAAATTCCTTCAGAAGCAGTACTTTTCTGAGCGGACCAAGACGTAAGAAGATTGTCTAAACTCCTTGAGTCACCTTCCGGCCGCCAGATCAGAGCAGCATGAATCAAGATTCCTTTTGTACGGCAATCGGAAACGCCCACCGCGTGATCTGCGGCTGACCGCTCTAAATCTCCATCAGGCGGAATTTCGAATATTGGACCAGGGAGGGTCAATTGCTTAATCGGTTTACTTATTTTATAAACTAAGTATAACAAGTTAAACTTGTTATTGTTAGATTGTATTGGTAAAGTTAAAATAATAACACTTGACATCTCGCCTGCCTCGTTAAGCGACGATGCGCTCTATAATGGAACGCGCTTATGTAGAAGAAACCAATTAATTTTAAAATTGAAGACAATCAGATTGTGTCGTTATAGAAATACTCACTCAGGCAACTTATTCCAAAATGTAGGTGTTTTTACCAAAGAGAAGTCAAACATCTTCTTCTGGGACAACAATCATATGAATCGATATCGCTTTCTAGAGCTTCAACCGGTCCGATTGAAAAAAGATGGTGTTAGATAATATAGATCAGCTGCATATAATAGATAATGTGTATCCTTAGAAATGAATTATCGTACTCCGAAATAAAAAACATTTCACTGTTCTACTTTTTCTGTATTTTAATTTCTCTGAACCGAATCATTGAATCCTTATTATTCTCCTCTTCTACTCAATCTCCTGTATTGCTAATTCTTTTTAATATTTCTCGCTGCTTGACCCTTTGACTTTGTCAGACGAATTTAAAACATTTAAATTCAATTGCTAAATCTATATTACATAAAAATCAATGCCACTTTTCGTTGTAAGTAAACTCCTCCTAAACGGCTCGACCAATTTTGAATGATTTTTTTTTGTATACGTTTGGGTAGGACCCTGCATAGTTTCGATTAACAAACCAGCCCGGCAGATGACACTGCAGTTGGTATATAGGTTATTATCCGAGCGAAGCCGGAATGGGCCGATAGTTACTTTAATAATTGAATTTTCTAAATCTGTTTTGGAAATCAGTGATTAACTGCATACCTACACGATTTTGTATCAGTATTTTATTTATTACAAGCAGTGCCCCGCGGATTTACCCGCGTAGTTCTAGTTCCCGTCGTTCTCTTTTTTTTGGGATACAAAGTAGCCTATGTGTTCTTCCAGTGTTCTTCTATCTGTGTTCCAAATTTCAGTCCGATCCATTTTGTAGGTTTTACGTGAACGAGTAACATACATCCATCCATACTTACACACTTTCGCGTTTAAAATATTGGTAGGATATTTGACTGAGCTGTTTCAAAACTAGCTATGTCAATTAAATTTTGACGAGTTTTTGACACCTGAGCAGTTGATGCCTTTACAATCTCTACATTTGTTCTAAATATATTTATCTTCCTTATTTCATTTATTAATTTTCCTATCCTGTTTCCTTTCATCTCTTACTTACTTCTTCTTCTTAGATCCCACAGCTTGATTTTCTATCACGAAATAATAATAATAACTATACAACACTATAAACGATCTAACTTCCTTGTTAAATACTCGGAACTACGTGTCATGGAAGTTCCGTTCTACTAGGAGTGTATTCTGCCAGGCAGGGTAGCCAGCCTACCCAAAGACCCACACAAGAGCTCCTTACAATAGTGGAGAATGGCTATGGGTTGCTGTCATACCAATCCCAATTCACCAGATGTATATATGTCTATACTTGGTTTGGAGTTTCTTCAAGGCATTAAATTTATTTTTTACTTCCTGTGGTCCAAACTTTTTTCTTCTTCTAGATATAAGTAATATCGTTTTTACTTAAGAAGGATCTTTTTTGATCCCCAGGGTGACACAGAGCCAGACTCCCAGCCGGACCGCGACGAGGCGGGGCGCAGCCTCCGGTGCGGGTGGGGAGACCTGCGGCCGCGGTGCCTCCAGCGCTTTCGCACCGCCAAGTGGGCGCTCTTCTGCCTCTGCTGGGCCGGCGCCATCCAGGGTAAGATATGACACGTACAAAAACCTCTATACTTAACCACGAACAAAGATAACTAAATAAACAAATATTAGTGGACAATTCACACACAACAACATAATTAAGATAATTTATAATATTATATTTCGATGCGGTTTTTTTTATTTGAAGGTTAATATCCGTGCGGATGTTCTTAGCTATGTTTGGTTAATATCGATTCAAAATGGCCGCCTCCACAAAATGGCGGACAAAATATTTCTTCACAACCTACCTCAATATGGGTATCAAATGAAAGGGCTTGACTAGTAGAATACTATACACTATAACAAATTTCAAATCCAAGAGGCCGCCATCACAAAATGGCTGATTACATTATTTTTTCACTACTACCTCAATATGGGTATCAAACGAAAGGTCTTAACTAGTAGAATACTTTGCACTATGACAAATTTCAAATCCAAGATGGCCGCTACTACAAAATGGCGAAATACATTTCTTTTTCACAACTACCTCGATATGGGTATCAAATGAAAGGGCTTGACTAGTAGAATGTTGTAAAGATAACAAATTTGAGGTAGTCGGGGGTTAGTCAAAATTTTTAATTTTGTTCTTGTTATTTATAGGTAGACAGTTACACAGTTAATATATAGGTATGTAACGATGTGATACGAAAATTCGGTTACTTAGTGTACACAAGTGATGATTGTTAATAACGAGGGTTCGTTAAACAAAGCACAACGCTTGTGAGTTACGGCGCGGGTATTAAAATATGTTTTCTGTGTATCTTATGAGTGTGCAGTGTCTCCAACGAAGTTAAATGTTATAAGCGATGAGTTTGCGATATACTTATGTACTGAATGATAGTAATACATATCAAATAAAGAAACCTAACCTACCCTTTTCTCCTTTTTTTTGTATGTGAGGCTCAACACCAAGTGAGTGACATAGTGCCCATAGTGAAATTTGTTATCGTATTTTAATGACATTGTAGGAGTTTTTCATTGCCCAAAAGCACATAAAATGACGTTTCTAATAATACTTGCTAGCTAGATCAATTTATTGTCCCCGAAACCCCTATATACATAATTTTAAATCGTTCAAACCGTTTCCGAAATTCATATTCTATAGATACATCTCTATATATAAAAACGTTATGTTGGTTTGTGTACGCTTCAAAAACTCAAAAAGTTCTGCACCGATCGAGCTGAAATTTTAGAATGATATATAATCCGCATCAAGTATTTGTTTTAATTTTTGCATCACAATGTGCCACAGCAAAGCGTGGCAGGGTACAGCTAGTGTATTATATAGATATAATACGAGTATACAAGAATAGCTCGTTTAAAAATTAAAGCGACCTCTACGCTCACTATACTGTTATTCTAAGAATCTGTAAAAACTAAATAGGATCACTTCGTAAACTTTTTCATAGTACGTTAATACCGTAACAAAATAAACACAATTCACGTAAAACAGTCGCCTTGACTGAAATAGTGCTAGAATACAACATCGGTATAACACACCGATGCTAAATTACGTTGTTCGTAATATATTATATCACTGCGTATATTTTTTACTAAATACCTTACTTAATCGCTTATCGATATTAGGAAACCACACGCACGAACTATAAAATTTGCAGAGTTATAAAGGAATGTAGTATACTAGCGGTATGTCCCGGCTTCGCCCGTGGTACATTTTTAAACTTTTATTAGTTCACACTTGACCGCCATCTCGCCTGATGTTAAACGACGATGCGGTCTACGATGGAACGTGTTTACCTTAAAGTAACCGATTCACTCTCGATTTCAAAACACAAAGATTGTAACCATCGGGAAAAACTCACTCAGGCAACGTATTCCGTAGCGGTGACGTTCTTATCACAAAAGTAGAGTCAAATCTTTTTATTCGTGTCTTTGGAACATCAACCATGAAACGATGTCGCTTGTTTTAGCTACCTACGAGCATAATATATAGCCTATTAGCACTAAGGGATCACTTGCATATCAAATGGTTAAAGATATTTTGAAATCACACTTTAATTTAAAAAAAATTAACGCTTTCTAAATAACACATCTCAATAACCGTTTGCATAATTGGGCGGCTCATAAAAAATAACATAACTATAAACAACCTAATATTTATTAGAAACAATGAATCTGATTACATTTCTCCGACTTTGTGCATAATCTAGGAAGTGTGATTATGCTGATGTAGAAAGTTCAACCACGGGACTGGGGATTCATCGCACACTTTCCATAAATATGAAATTGGTTTAGTCAATTAAAGCCGCAGCAACAAGTCAATATGCGATTCTATCTGATCATGCGGTGTGAATACTGAATAATTTCTGTTTCTTAACAGTTTTTTTTAAATAATAGGTTTGGACTCGATTGCTATTTCGCTTGATGTTAAGCGACGCTGCGGTCTACGATGTAGCGTGCTTAGGTAGATGAAACTGATGCAAAATCGAGACGGATGAAAAAAAACACTCATATGAGTAAAAGTATTTCACTACGGAGACGTTTTACGAATCAAACCTCTACATTCCAGTATTTGGAACGTCAACCATGAATCGATGTCACTTTTTCGACCTACGATCAGTCAGATAGGGAAAACGTAAGGTGGCAAATTTTCCGAAATGAATCCGATATTCGAATAAGAATAATAATAATAACGACAAGATCCGATAAACTACTAACTTTGTTGTGTTGGCGATGTTCAAGACTCTGAAATCTTTTTCAACAAGGGTGTCGTTGCCTAGATATTAGCCATTTGACACGTCTCTACATCGATTCCAGAACCTCCAGCCGGTACTTAGCTGACCCATCCTAAAGGTGCGAACAGTACTCCGTACAAGACGTAATCCTTGCTGTTTGATTTATTATATTAACGTGGATATTTATTTGATTCTCAGTTGTTGGCTTTTTATAACGCAAATATTTGTTCCAACATCTAGCCAAAATTAAAACCATACTCTCTACTTAGTCTGTGATTAAAACTGTGTGTCCAGTGTACACAGATAAAACAAACGTTTCCTAAAAGAAGGTTGCAAGGGGAATAAAACTTTCACTGGCGAAAACGCTTGCATAATATTTTTTGGATAACAATGGTCATGTTACCAACTCCGCGATCAATGGGGTACCGTTTGGCGTGCGTGGTGTTTTCCGATATTTTACCGACCTTGAGCATGTATGGCGCAGATACCACCTTCAGCTGTTTCAGTCACGAAGGTATTAAAGCTGTCGACATTGGTTTATTTTGCGGAGAATTTCCTTCCGCGTATGAATCAAGGTTTACAAACACAAGCGCAAAAAATGATTCGATTTCTATTTTTTGGGTATCGGGATGAGCAAGACATCTGCTTGAAGGTAAGCAGCACGTCGGTAACAGTTCAGTGTCATGGCACTATTGGAACATGAAAAGATCAAATCATTAAGCACTGGACTGCGACGTCATCTGGAAACATTGCTCTTCAAACCGGAACACAGTGTAATGTTTGCACGTTATCTCTTGGCGGTAAAATAACTGGAAAAGGTGTGGTACTTCCGCAGGCGGATTTTGCGAAGAGTCCTGCTACTACGTAAAGGTTGGAAAAAATAATTTTGGGAACTGCTTTAGAAGGTCCTTGTAATTGCTATGTAATAATTACTCTCGCTAATATCGATGGAAACATCTATATCATCTATCATGAACAGTTCAGGGCTACACGGACTACCTATACTTAGCCAGAAGTGTTTATTTTCTTCGGATCACATTTAACAACATTTACAATAATAACACAACCCTAAAATCTGGAAAAAGGTTAGTAAAACACACTAACTAAATTAACTAAATTCTTTATTACCTGGTAAATTTTGCGTCAACCATATAACTTAGTTGTTTTGCTGAAATCTATTAAAGTGTCTTTTTATTTTGAATTTCGCGGCACATACTTAAGAGCTTTAGACAATACATACAATTTCATAAAGGTACCCTTAACGTAGTTTGTTAAACCCTTACAGGATTTTTAAGTCAATTGAGTTTTCATTCGCAAACAAATCAAATTTCAAATATAATGGTAGAAGCGATATTAAAAATGGATTACTCATTTACTTAATCAACGGAACCAAGTTGTAATTTCAGCAAGTCATTTGATGGCCACAACAAAACAAGCTCTCCCCTTCGAAAACAAGAAATTAAAACAAATTATGAAAAACAAAGCAATAATCGCATTACGCGTGCGCCCGACTCCCGACCCGCCACTTAAGTTGGGAACTCCATTAAACCCGAAACAAACAAGGAAGGGTTAATGAAATAATGAAATACATTAATTAATATAAAAAACAACAGCCACCGGGGAGGCTAACTAGATTTACAGCCCGATTGGCGCGCCAAATTAAATCTAACGGCGCATAACATAAGAACTAGCGATTTACTACGCGTTTTACAAACGCAGATTGTCGCAAAATACGAAAGACTGACTGACTGAATAACGTAATCAGACACTGATGTAGGTAAATCTCAATGCCTTTTAGAAGTTGCATCAATGGAGTAAGTCCAAAACCGGCAATCGAGAGTGTCATTGTACATCGAGGTGAGACAAGGGGACGTTACCTCTCCGTGATTCTTCTCACACGATCAAGTCGACTTGTTACAAACTCTAGAATCAAAGAACATTAATCTCCCTAGACCCTAGATTTGAGAAATATGAACACTTGCGATGAATGTTAATTAGTTTGATTCTTTTAGATGTGACTTTTAATTAATTTGTCTGATACCAGAGTTGCCAAGACTCTGAATTAAATTAAAATCCGAATTATTAACAATCCTAAGAGCTGTGCGTAGCACACTACACGCAAAAAAATAGATATAGTAAATAAAAATGTGATTGTGCAATTTCATCTTCAATGTTCGACATTTCGAATATACAAATCGATAAATGGTGTAAGGTTGTTTTTCAATCAATAAAAATATGTATTATTTTCCATTTCCAACAAATTTACCAACCAATCCAATCTTACAGTGAAAAGAGAAATAAAAGTGTTACTGTAAAAACGCTATACGCTTCACAATTAAGCACTCCAGTGGGTGGGAAAACATTTTAGCGTCATTTTCACCCAGGAAAATGTTTTGAGGTAACAGTTATTTCTGAATTTTCATATCCGACAGTGAGATCGAAGAGTTCATCACTATTATTACTTAACCTACGACAACTTACTTTTTATTATTGGAAGACGTATATTTATTTTGTATGTGTCAATATCGATAAATATTGAAACGTACTTATATTATTAACTAGCGGTCCGCCCCGGTTTCACCCGTAGTATATATTATAACCTTTATATAGCACTCGGGATCGCCTACATATCCAACGGTGAAATAATTTTGGAAATCGGTCCAGTAGTTCCTGAAATTAGAGCGTTCAAACAAAAAAATGCTTTAAAATTATTTTAGTATTGTTAGTAAGTATAGATCTGATCATACGTTTCATTGAAATCCTACTATTCTACTACGAGTAATAACTCGTAGTAGAATAGTAGGCTTTCATGAAAGATGCAAAAGTTACATAAATTATCCTGTAATGATTGAATATATTTGTTCCTTACCAAGTCGGAACATCCGATCGGATCGACCCTTTGACCGCCTAACTAAAAATGTAAGAGTTTTATGTAGATAAAATTTATGTACAAATGCTATATCAAATTATTATCAATTATAAAGATTAAAACTCTTTATATATTTGTGCCTTCATTATATTCTCTCTCTTTATATTATACAATACAAAACACTTTATTGGCACCACAAACAAAGTCGACAATAAGTAACATATAAAATAACAAATCATAATGGGCTCAATAGGCGCAAATATTATTCCCAAATCATTACATTATTTAATGGCTGTCCGTTTGTGGAATGCTCTGCCGGCCTCTATTAGAAACTCGCAGTCTCTAAACATCTTTAAAAACAATGTAAAAGAATTTTATTTGGCACAGTGCATGGCTGTCGTCACCAGTAGGTAAATCGTAAGTGATTTTATGGCTGTTCACTGCTGTTTATACGGCTGTATTACTATATTAATTTTTACTGATGGATGTTACATTCATCATGTAAAAATTGTTGAAAAATATATATTAATTTTATATTATTATTATTATTTTTAGTAGGTTTATAATTTCCAGCATTTTGTTTGTAGTAAACTCACTTTTGTAGTAAATATATATATTAACTTGTTTTGTATAATAGTATAGTAATAATATAATTAAGTATTATTAAGGAAAATGTCACCTCGCTTCGCCTAACCTTGATCTAGGTGATTTTCCTTTAAGTTGGTTGCCTGGAAGAGATTGCTCTCAGCAATTAGGCCGCCATTTGTGGCGCTAGTTCATAATTGTGTGTTACTGTATTTGTTTTCTGTTTGTGTCACAATAAAGAGTTATCTATCTATTATTTAGTGTATGGACTGAGGAAGTAAAATCGTTTTCAGTTTAAAGATAATCTTTTTTCAATCGCATGACTAACCACTAGAGAGGTCTTGAAAGACGATCGGTCCCGATTTCGCAGCAGTCTTGAGATGAGTCTCGCTGAACCGCGGTTTCCCAGTCACAGAGCCCCGCGGGAAATTACCCGAGCCGCCCGGATAGCCATACTGGAGCTTTCGACTTGTAATGAAAATGTTTATCTGACGATGTCAGTGGGTTAAACATTTTAAGCATTTTGAAATTATGTTCTTTCATGTTTTTCCTGACCGTATCTTCTTTTTTTTTATAACTAGCTGTAACCGCAGTTTCACGCTCGTTTCAAGGGTTTTTTGTGTATTGCGTGGAACAATGTTTATTTTTTGTTCGATTAAAAGTAGCCTAAGTTAAGGGCGTGTGGGCCGTAATTTTGAATTTTTAAAACAACTTTAAGACCTTTAAAGTAGTGTATTAAACTCTGAAAAAAATATATGTATTAGTTAAGGATCTAATCTAGTGCAATTCGCAGTCAATAACACGATTTAATAAATTTTACTTGATAGAAAAAAATCCCAAAGTTACCCCTTTTCAAAAAGTTTTTTCAAGTTTATAACTAAACTAATAATTTTTTTTACTAAATTTTTGTACTCAATGAAAGCCACTAAAAAGTTATAGATGCATTCGCAGAGTTTGACTTGATAAAAAGTATCAGTTATTCACTATGTTTTAATATCTACCATATATATAGCGCGCCGTTCGGCAGGCCTGATCAGTCGCGTTTCGGCGCTCACGGACGACGGGCCTGTGCTTGATTTTGCAATTTTGACAACCAATAAATTTTAAATATTACGATCATAGTGCCACAGTATAACAATATCAGTAGGTATTACTAGTGAAGCACGATATGATCTTGATTTTGATACCGTTTTCATTGGAATTGCAAATAGACTAATTAGTACTTTGAGTTCACTTTATTTTGTAGACCAATAGGGGTCTCTCAAAAACTGACGTCGATAGCACATCAGTAAAAAATTCAATGCGGATGCAATGGAAAATAGATAAGTATCGGTACAATATTCGTCCGTCAAATCAGAGATCGGGATAAGGAAATAATGAGAGGGGAGAAATCCCCTGCGTAAAATGCAAGTTAGGTATCATAAATGATACCTAACTTGTATTATATGCCATTAGGTAAATTCTTTGGTAGTAAGGTACTTAGTACTTGGAAGAAAAGTCCTCACATACAGATTTTACCACTTTGGAAGAGATTCTTGCACAAACTATTCTACAATACAATTTGTATGGTTTTGATAGATTTTTTTTATTTCTTTTCCAAGTTTGTGACACTACCAAAATTTATTGTTTTTTCTTTTTTTGTATGAAAATGTTAATATCGTTCATAGAATACATGTACTTACCAAGTTTTAATAGTATACTTCTTATAGTTTCGAGACAAATGGCTGTCACATACGGATGGACAGACATAACGTATATTAAAAATTTGTCTACGAATCCCTAAAACCCAACTTCGTTCATTTAAAACTTATTTAAAATGAAATTTAGACACTCGACCAAATTTGATAAGAAGCCTTTTAGGCAGTAAAATTACTCGTAGAATTTAACTCTGTGCTAAATTTCCGATTCGTATTTTTTATATAAGGTTTAGAATCATTTCCTGAGCATAAAATCACAAAATAATAACAAATCCAGGTGGAGCTTCAAGCGCGAGCTCGAAAAAAACGTTTTAGCCGATATTCCGAAAAAGTTATAAAGCCTATTATTATTGTAGAACATAAAATTTCGCATCTTTTGTTGCCAGTAAACTTTTTTTTCGAACTTACCGATTACGATTTATTATGTCGAATTTAATGATAACAATGTAAAAAAATAAGATGTGAATTCTGTTCCCAGTAGCATAAACATGTCTTTTTTACCGGAATGGAAGAAGGGTTATGTTTTCATCATCATGATTGAAGAGTTGAACGAAGAGTTTGGTCTCCACTTTTGTAATAAGAACAACTAAGCTGTGAAACGCATTTCCAGAGTGGGTTTTGTCGAAGGCTCGAACCTTGGGGTTACGAGGTACACTGTGATTGTTTCTATTGGAGAAGCAAGTTCCATCGTAGACCACATCATTTTCATCCACTATTATCGGCATCATCGCAACCGTATCATTAAATGGGTTATAAATCGTAAACGGTATGTTTTACAAAAAAGATACTAGCAACAAAAGATGCAAAATTTTGTTTTCTACAATTATTGTCAAAATATATAGTTTCAAAATATCGGCTAAAACAGTTTTTTTTTTCAATAGGCGTTTGAAGCTCTACCTGGATCTGTGAGCATTTTGTAATTTTATGCTCAGTTAGTGATCTTTACCTCATAGAAAAAATTGGTTTAGAAATGTAGTGCAAAAAACCTTTTCATCCCACCAGCTCGGAAAGAGTACTTTTGCTCCTCGATATAAGGGCGCAAAGTCGTTTTACCCTCTAGAGGTTAAAGTAAATTTGAATTTAGAACATCGTGTGTACTGAGGTTTTAAATTCAAAACATAATTCAACCTATTTATTTCTACCTCCTTGGTGCCGAATGCATCATACATTTTTTTAATATGTTAAAAACTCAGACTCGGAACCTCCTTGGTGTTGGTACTTACTTTTTTTAATTTGCTTAGCGCGAAAACATTTAAAAATTTGCATTTAGTCATTTCCTCGTTGAGGTGGAATGAAAAGTTACGTGTTGCACTCGAGTGCAAAGATTTTTCAGCTTGTGCTCTTTTGATTCCCTTGCTACGCTCAGGATTCTAATTTTGAATCACTCGCTGTGCTCGTGATTCAATTTTAGAATCCTTCGCTTGCTCGGTCATCAAAATTGAGCACGCGGTTAAAAATCAACTTTGCACTCTTGTATAACAAATAACTATTACTGGCCTTTCATTACGTTTCAGCACATTTTTTTTTAAATTTTTGACTAACTTGTGAATTATTAGGAAACATTTTAAAAAGATGCATGAAATTGGAAAAGCCGTTCTCAACTCATAGTGTGACCAAAAAAGAAAAGGTTGAGTTTTGTATACCTACGAGTACTTATAGATATTTAATATTTCTTCGTTTATATAGCAATAAAACACTTATCATAAACAAACAAACATAAACAAATCTTGAACAACAAATGAGTTTAAATTACATAGTCCAATATTTTAATGTTATTTCTGCACTGTGGCACCGATTCCGCGGTCGGTGACGGTCGCGAGAACAAGATAGCGGTAAATGCCTACTTTGACAGAATTACCTGGCCTTAAGTAGCGAAAGCCCCGGCATAATAACTCCAGGTGTTTGGAGATTGGCGGGACAAACAGACAGGCAGACGGACTCACAGAAAAAAGTTGTAAAAACGCTATGTTGGTATAATGTATCTATTGTCCAAGTAGTATACATATACATGCATGTAGTAAGAATTACCAAAACAGGTACTTAAATGTTATTTATGTTTTCATACGAAACAAAAAAAGTAATTGTGATAAATGGCGCCTATCTGATATCTAACATGATTTGAACATTTTTATGACTCTGTTAATATGTAGGCATTGGGCTGAATGACTCATGTTTTGACGAATTAAATTCCTAAAATTAACTCTGCACTTGCACAAATCATCACACTTAAATATGCAAAAGTCATGAAAATACTGTGTTTCGCCTGAAATCAATGTTTTACTTACAAGTAAAACTTTAGTACAATTTTACTTACAAGTAAACTAAAAACTCTCTAGCGCTGGAAAAAGTTACTAGTGGTTTTAGCTCAAACTATTATTTTTTCTTCTAAAATCTTATGAGTTGGCGTTAATTTTCTTCCTCTCTTTGTCAAACAACTTGGATGGAATAAAATAGATTTTGGAAAATGTGCACCAATAGTGCATTATTTAATGTCAATACGGTATATTTTTCTATCGAACGGCTCGTAGTTTGAATCAATACTAATCGTTATATATAACTGACGAGTTTGTTTGTTTGAACGCGCTAACTTTGAACAGGACAAATTAAAAAAAATCTTTCACCGTTGAATATGTACGCACCATAGGTGAAACCGGGCGGTCTGCTAGTAACTGATAATTTTCGTTTTTGTAGTTCCAACGATACCAGCTTATAGTCCAAGATCCCAGAGCCGCCAGACGTCACGTATTTTAAGATGAACTAAATGTGGATGATTGAGTAAAGTTAGTACGTACTAAGAACACAATGTGTTTAGGGGATGATTGGTCCTTTAGATCGGTCTGTCAAGGCTGAAAAGGCTTTAATATAGTTGACTGACGAACAAATATACAAATGGCGTATGAGAATTTCAGTGAACTTAAGCTTAAGTCATTGTTTTGGGAGTTCTTAAGCGTCTAAAGGTACCTTGATGGATATTCAGGTTTTCATAAAATCAAGAAAAGGTTTCTTCTATTTCACTGCTAAAATTTCTTCACTTAATTTGCGTAAACCTTAAAACCACGGTGCTAATAAAGGTTCGCGCACATGCGTTTTTAGTGCGAATGGTGAACTTTTGCCCGCGCGGTGGAAAGCCATTACGGTGCACCGTAATGCGATACAATATACGAGTACATAGCTGAGTGGTCCAAGATCTAAAGCGCTAAAAGGGCTTAGCAAATTATACTTTTGTATTGGAACGAAATTATCCTAATATTCTTTGATTACATGTCTAGATGGACCGATGAATCGTAATTGCGAAAAAAGTAACAGGCCAGGCTTCAAACCCTTGTGTGAAACAGAGACACCTGTGTTCGCGACATGTTTTAAACATGGCGTCAAATGACGCTGTCCTGAGACACACATACTTTTTTTTTAAATTAATTGTTTGTGTAACTAAATGACAATGTAAAGGTTACTTACCGATGATACTCGTAGCTAACGTTTTTAGTTATTTTCAATCGTTAATTTTGGTACTTTTAAAGCGCAAATCGTCATATTCAAGAGTCACAAAACACGTGTTTACCGCACGTCGGCGCCGTCAGTGTAGCAACTAAACTGACAGATCGAGCTTATCAGCCAACAGTTGGCCGATATTTTTTTTGGTGTTTCTACGCTCGAAGGTCTATCTAGACAAGAAGTGTATAATCAAAGCTATTATTCTAAAGCTGAAGAGTCTATTTGTTTGAAAGCGCTAATCCCAGGAGCTACTGGACCGATCAAAAATCATTTCATCGATGGATATGTACGTGATTCCCGAGTGCTGGACGCTATATATAAAACACGGGCAAAGCCGGGGCGGAGTGCTAGTTTTCAATATTTATCATTTAGATTTTGGATGCTGCGCAAGAACTATGGTCAAGTTAATAATTTTATGCTGATTATTTATTCGTAGAGCGCTTGAAAATCGTGCCGGAGCATGCGCAAAAAAACAACTATTAAAGAGGCTATATTATAGACTAGCGGTACGGCCCACCTTCACTTATGGTACGTAATGTATAGTCTATAATACTCGTAGCTTTCAGAGATCACGTAGATATTTCAGCGGCGAAAGAATTTTTCGGGTTCGGTTTTGGCGAAGTCCAATAGTTCCTGAGTTTACCGCGTTCAAACAAAACACCTCTTCAACTCTATAATATTAGTACAGATTTAGATATGTAAACTCTTTCGGCTTTATTATCTGTCGCCGTTCCAACCACTCTACTTAGTCTGTGGTTCCAACCGATAGATAGATAGAAACTCTTTATTGCGCCACAAACAAATTAAAATATTACAAATAAACACATAGGTAATTAACTAGTGCCACAAGTGGCGGCCTTAATGCTAATACGTTTTTCTTTTAATTTATTTTTTACCATGGCCTTTCCAGCAGCATTCGCATCACTGTTGCCAAGTTTTCGCCATAAATCTGCATTAAGTTTAGCTGGACCGCGCGAGTTATGGTCCCAACAGGTGTACCACGGGTTTTAATAACGAAATATACTTACGAATTATATACACTGGTAATTTGACGCGTTATTTATGTCAAAACTAGAGTACGTTAACAGCTTCACCTGCGGAGGCTTGATAAACTTTATATTTATTTATCTTAACGCACCACCGCTCAAACTATCATATTATATATATTCTTTTATAGATATATCATATCTATTAGGGAATCTTTACACTATAAGAAGGTTATCTGGAAGACATCGTTTTAAGCAGTAAAATCGCCTTTTGTGTCCTTAACTCATTGTGTTATCATCTTAATATACATCTACATATATATCTAAGTTACGCGTCACGTTGCTTGTCCGCGATGAACTCAAAAACCACTTAACCGATCTTGATAAAATTTGCACACCGTTTCCTGTTTGAGGCAAATTGAATTTTTTGAGACAAAATACTTTTTAATTTTATTAATGGTCTTCAAGTATGACAATATCCGTGCGATGCCAGAACGGGACACTAGTAAAGTTGTGTTAATAATATTGGCCAGCATGATGGACTATGTCCAAAAGCCCAAGCCTACATCTACCTCCTACCCTCTACTTGGTTAAGGATAACCCCGTGACCTAGCATCTCTATGGGTTGACACAAAAAAAGTCTTATAAATGTTTTCAGTACCCATAAGTTCAAATCGCAAAAGTTTTATAAGCGAGTAATGGTTGTACCTCCCACGTCATCATCCCATTATTATTAAAATAAGGGAAATAAATTATGTTGCTCCAACATTTTCGGCGTTAATTTAAAACAGCAGGACTGCAATATTCCAAATGGGCGCAGAGGAGTCAGCCGCAACAAATCATAGGCTTATAAAATTTAACGCACGTTGCGCCGCGTACTGCCTACCTTGATCGTTTTTAGAGATAATTAACAGTACCTACTAGCCGGTAAAAGTAGTCCGGATAAAAAGTTGCCGGATAAAATGCAGATTTTAAAGAACTTGTGGCAATAACCTATTATATATCATGCATTATATGTGTTTTTTATTTACACATGTTTTGAACAAATAAGTTCGAAGAGAAGATAAGAACAAAGATCTTTTATCTCTATCTTTAACTAAATAATTTGTTATAAAACAATATTGTCACCACAAATTGTGCTACAAACTATTCTGTCTCTAAAGGCTTGTTCGCATTAGGCTAGTAATTTAGCCTAGTGGCAAGTAATTTAGCAACTAAACGTGTATGAACAGTGAAAATTTAGTCGAGTAGTTTAGATAGATTCTCTTATTTGATATACTCAATATGTCTCAAGGTGGACCAAATTACAGATAAATGGCAACTTTTCTGAAAATCGGTTGACTTGGCAAAGGCTTCACTGAAAAAATAGAATAGAATAGAATAAATTTATTATCAATGCTAGTTACACTCACAAAATATTTATAACTAAACATCCTGAGTATTTCTCAGCAGACTCGTCAAGTAGGTACAAATTTGTAGGTAGGTAATTACGTTGATAGTTAGTAATAATTTAAAATAACAACAATAACATAATTAATAAATTCAGCTGTAAAAGGGCTGTGTCAAAGTTTTCTTTTAATTTGTAATAGAAATAATAAATAAATAAATGAAAGCGACAGTAGCAAATATTCCCTAAGATTAATACGATAGATGCAATGATCCAAAGTTAGATCCTTGCTAGTCGATGGGGTGAGAACAACGTAATTGAAATCTGACTTACATACTAATCAGAAGGTCACTTCTAAACAGTCCATTTGTCCATGTCCCTGGAGCATACGAGTAGGACTTGCCTCGCTTGGAACACAACAATAGATCTCAACAGTAATATTTCACCAACACAACACATCATGCAAATGCAACACACCTCCATACTTTTCACCTCACACAAATAATTTTATAATTTTGCATTTACCATAACATGACAATGACTGACTAATGCTATGAATAAAACCCGACAAAGAGGGTAAACTTATAATCATTCACCTACATATTTCAAGTTATTTCAAAGTACCCACTCTTGCAATAACCCGCACTCATAATATTAAAATATCATGACACTGGATATAACCACACTCTTGCAATAACCCGCACTCATAATAATAATACATCATGACACTGGATTTTTAAATATAAAGATATCTACTTCCTGGCCGCCATAGCACAACTTTTCTCGTAGATGGTGTTGTGGGAAAAAGACTTTGTGGGCTCATAGGGCCTGAACTTTGGTTTTGTGCAATTTCAGCTCATTTTATGTTGCCACTCTTTGACCGCTTTTGCCACTAATATGATACGATCGATTAAAAGCTAACAATTAAAAAAGAAAAAGAAGATCTTTTCAGCTGACTATTATTATCATTGTATGAATCCAGACCAATGGAAACTGTGTAGCCAGACATATTGCATGCCTCTAGAAGAAGAGGCCAGTTTGTATGGGTTAACTTTAAAAATGTTCAATTAATAATGTCAATGGCAATCTTTGTGTCTTAAAATCGTGGGTGAATCGGTTTTTTCTAGGTAAACACGCTTCACCGTCGACCGCATCATCGCTTAATATCAGGCGAGATGGCGGTCAAGTGTAAACCGTTAAAAGTTAAAAAAATGTTTTATGACCTTATCTCACTTACAAACAGCAAGAAAGATTTTTGCATTTGTATTTGGAATCATGTGCATCTATCTCTAGTGTCATGCTCGGGAATGATAATACATTTTCGGGTAAAATTACGTAATAGCTCCGCCAATTGTGAATCAATTAAATTTTTTTTGTGTTTAGTAGATCATAGTTCAGAGATAGTTTCATATAAATTTTATCGAAATAAATGCAGGGGTTTCTGAAATATGAGCAATAAACTAAAATTTACCTTCACGTACCTCGATAACTTAATGATGGATTACGAAATTTGGTCGAGTCTCTGAATTTAATATTAAATTGAGATCGGTTTTTGTTTTTTCGAAGAAAATAAATTATTATTTATCCGGCCACCGGGCAAGCCATGCGAATATTTCCGATCAAAACAAAATAATCCAGTTATTAGGGGGCGTGAGGGAAAATTTACACCCATTGCATTTTCTCATAATGAGATTAAGGTTAATCTACGCTATTTATATCTTAATATCACTATTAACACGTAAATTGTGATATTAAACCACACAGATAAGACTAACAGTGCTATAAATCATAAAAGCTGTAGTTGCAAAATTGTTGCAATTTAATTATATATCAAATACACTCACAGCTCACTGAACTTTTCGTTTGTAGAGCTGCGTTAGATCAATCATTTTCAGAAGTGAAAAAAAGACGTGTGTTCTTAAAATACCGCATGGCAAATTTTCCGACTGCTGTCATTGAATTTAGGGTAGGTTACTGATATTGTGATGTTATTATGGATCGTTAAAAATACGTTTTTTATTTGGACAAAATTAGTGCAATCGTGATAAAAGTTAAGGTAAACACGAAATATATGACATTTTGTGTTTATTTTGAAAATATTGACAGAAGGGAAATACAAAATGTTTAAATATTTCTGACTATTGTAGTAGGTAACTAAAATGTAACAGATTATTTATTCAGAAGTTAATACGAAACCCGCAAGTTTTTTTTCTTTCTTGATTTAAATTTATCGGTTTATTCCTTTTGTGTGTTTAGGTGTTTTAAAGATACATCTGGCAATTGACTGAACTGTAGGTCTAAAATGTAGGTATGAAATGAAGGAATGATATTACAATGATATCACATGACTAGCTGAACCCGCTACTTCGTTCGCGTAAGCAGATGTTACTGACTTATACATTAATTGGAAGTATCGTACGTCAAATATTTGGATAAGTAGTCATTGAAAAACCTTTGAGTTTGAGTTAATTTGTTTTTCCACACAAAAATGTATTTAATTTTATCATCTTTATTTTTCTTTTTTTAAACAAAATCAAACATACTTGGTAAGGTTTCGTAGTATCGAACATAGCCGCAAGTGTTAAGATTGTAGGATTTTTATAGGATACATTATGAAAAGTCTGGAGCTAATGTGCATGATCTGATACCTACTTACCTATTTCTTTTTATCCGCAAGCTGTTTTCTAGCTGTTACCCGCGACTTCGCCGGCGTAAAATTTTGAACGAAGCCTGTGTGGAATCAAAATAATTAAAATTTTGAGTTTTAATGATATTCAAGCAAGTTGAACCCGTAAATCTAAGCCAAGTCCTAGTGAAATGTTAATGTATGAATTTAATTGTAGGTAACACAGAAAAAAATCAAGAACGAAAGAATCCAAATTTGGCATCATAATCCTTTTAGCAGCAAAACTTATTAGTACAATTTAGAATACCAGTAACGCCACCTAGTGATGAAAGAAAAATACATACCACAATAGCAAAACATCGATTTAAATGGCCTTTAGTGCTTTTAGATTTAAACTGGCATTAGCGCCGTCTAATGAGAATATTATGTTGCTTGTTATTTTGATTGTGAACGCAAATCACCTATATTATCTACGCCAAACACGGGTGCATATATTTTCATTTTGGCTTTTACCTTACCATCACATCAAGTTCCTTACGAAAATATATGCTTATATTAATATGGAGTTAAATGAAAATGTAGACTTATTAGCCCATGTGAAATTTTAGACTCTAAACTATCTGTGTTTCGTATGTCAACCCAATTCGTTGTGCCGTTTTGACGTGATAGTTCATATTTGTTTCCTTAGGGCCCATGCTTCTTTTAAGGTTGATAGGTAATAAATACATAAATGTGGTATTTCAGACTATGAGTTATTTCTGTTTCAATTTTCTACCAATTTTCTTAGTCTTTCCGACGTCACAGTAACCTATAAGTAACCGATTTGCTATTTCTGAGTTCAAACTACGTGTGTTTCGAATTCCATCCAAATATGTTCAGCCGTTCCAACGTTGTCCTGTAAATATTATGAATGTCACTGTTTGGATGTTTGTTACGTAATACATAGAGTACTTATACATAGGCAATGTTTAGCCTATGTGTTCTTCCAGACTGTAATCTAATTCTATTTCAAATTTCAACCCGATCACTTAATACGTTCCGCCATGATTAAATGGGCAATAGAAATACATCATCTGCGAAAATTTCAACTGTCTAGCTATCACCGTTCTTGAGATACAGCCTGGTGACAGACGGACGGACGGACGGACGGATAGCGAAGTCTCAGTAATAGGGTCCCGTTTTTACCCTTTGTGTACGGAACCCTAACAACGGTCTGCTTCGGTCACCGAAGCTTGTTGAACACTACCTTTAAATTTTAAACAGTATTTGGATTGAAATAATACGTTTTCTAATAAGTTACGGCTGGTCTAGTAAGTTACAGCTGGCCTAGTCGGGAGAACGGCGACTGTCGATCCGGAGACCCAGGGTTCAAAACCACGCGCACCATTATCTTTTCAGAGTCATGTTCGTAATGCCAGTAATTAAAACGGTGAAGGAAAACACCGTGAAGAAACCGAAATGTACCTATAATCTAAGTTCTAAGTCATATGTCATCCACCAACCGACACTGGGCCAGCGTGGTGGATTATAGCCTTGTCTCTCTCCTTGCGAGAGAAGGCCCCGACGCCCAGCAGTGGGAACATTTAATGGGTTGTTTATGCTGCTACTTATTATGCTGATATGTTTTCTCCAAAATAAAAAAATCTACTTCAATGACAGGAAATTTAATTGTCATTCGACTAAATTTTATAAGAAGGTATAACTATCTATGTCGTACAGATAAATCTAAGCTGATTTTAGTTTTTTTGTTGATATTTTAAAAAACTACCTCCCTGTTTTCGATATCTAAGATCACCTCTGAAGTATTTTCTACCAAAAAAACAAGAACAAAATTAAAAATTTTGATTAACCCCCGACTACCTTAGATTTGTTATCTGTACCTACAACATTCTACTAGTCAAGCCCTTTCATTTGATACCCATATTAAGGGAATTGTGAAAAAGGAAATGTAATTCGCCATTTTGTGGTAGCGGCCATCTTGGATTTGAAATTTGTCATAGTGCAAAGTATTCTACTAATCAAGTACTACCTCAATATGGGTATCAAATGAAAGGGTCATTTGATACCCATATTGAGGTAGTAGTGAAAAATATTATATAATTCGCCATTTTGTGTATTTTGCCATCTTGGATTTGAAATTTGTTATAGCGTTTGGTACTCTACTAGTCAAGCCCTTTCATTTGATACCCATATTGAGGTAGGTTGTGAAGAAATATTTTGTCCGCCATTTTGTGGAGGCGGCCATTTTGAATCGATATTAACATAACATAGCTAAGAACATCCGCACGGATATTAACTTTCAAATAAAAAAAAAACCGCATCGAAATCGGCCCATCCGTTTGAGCTCTACGGTGCCACAGACAGACACACGCACAGACAGACAGACAGACAGACAGACAGACAGACCGACAGACAGACAGACAGACAGACATCGACGTCAAAATTATAACACCCCTTTTTTTTGTCGGGGGTTAAAAAAAGGAATTATCAAAGTCAACTGACAATTAGCGGAGTTATCGCGTAAAATAAAACCAAATAAAAAAACATGCAACCCGATTGAGAACATCCTCCTTGTTTGAAGTCGATTATAACCGAATGATGTTTGTTTTTTCCACACAAAAATATATTTTTGACAATTATTTTGTCATCCAAGACGACGCGACGCGATCACGTGAGCACTTTCTAGAATTTAGAATCTAGATACCTATTCTGTGGAGTATTCTGTGATACACAGAATACTTAAGATAAGATAAGATAAGATATTTTTATTGGCATAAATTGAATACATACATTATTATAATAATATAAGTCACATTTATAGCCTCGCCAGTTTACTTAGAAGTTGGTATGTATCGAACGCGCCGCGCGTGTCGTTATTATTTAATGTTTGTGTAATTTCCGAACCAATAGACCGATATTGTTCAAATTGTCAAAATTTGAACAATATCGGGACAATATAAAAATGTGTTCTTTCTATCAAAAAATAATTAATGAAATTAAACAACGCAAACATGAGTTACAACCAAATACACATTCTGACTTTCACCCCCTCCCGCAAGATAACCGATCAGAATATGGGGATCAAAAGTAGCCTACAGCAATGTCCTTAGTATAAACTAAAATCATGCCAAGTTTCAGCTGAATTGAATCAGTAGTTTCGGCGTGATGCGTGATCCCTATACATAAAGACAGACAGACATGAAAGAAAAAAAATGCAGTTTTGCCATCAGTATCGACTATGGAGTGCTCCAAAAAAAAATTTTTCAAAATATCTTCAATGTACAGAATTCGACCCGTTACAGTTTTATTATTATAGATATCTGACTATTGTTATAAAGTTGAAAGTTGTTTGACGTAACAAAGATGTTGTGTTATAGCAACGAAAATAATAGTTGATTGGACTGATTCAAGTTTTTACCTTAATACTATTATCTTATCTTATCTTATACCTTTAAACGACCAATTCTTGTAGGTATATAGGTATATATATATATAGAATCTGAATCTCGGAAACGGCTCGAACGATTTTCATGAAATTATGTATACAGGGCGTTTCGGGGACTATAAATCGATCTAGCTAGGTTTTATTTTTTTAAAACATCATTTTATGCGCGTTTTTAGACAATGAAAAAATCCTACAATGTCATTAGAATACGATAACTTATTTCGCCACTGTTATTTAACTCTAAATGGCTCAGACGGAATATGCTCGCCCTCGGTGTCAACATGCCCCGGTTCGAATCCTGATGTTTACACTCGGGTCTTTTCTTTTTGTTTTTTTTTTCTGAATTTTTTTTTTACTTAGAGCCCTTTATAAACGCATTAAACCGAGCAAAGCTCGGTCAACCAGGTACTTATTATTATATTACCTTAATTATATTTAAAAAACTTCAACTTCACCCATTTTCTCACTCATTCAATTCACAGCCCACGAAAAATCTGTCTGTTGCGCGCCAAAAATATTTTTAACTTCAAAAACATCTTATTTTTATTATTTATGGTACAACCATGTTCATGAAATGAACTTAAAACAACAAGTTTTGAATTATGGCGGCGAGTTGCCACAGAAAGGCGCCAACTCAAGTTATGAAGCTGTTTATATGCACACTTAATTACTATCCTTGGGTCAGATTTAACATGTATGAATTTGTCAAAGACGCAAAGTTTAAGTAATGCAAACCGCCAATCAGAAGTTCCTCAGTCATTATCACGTTAATTATGTTGCCACCTCGGGAGTTCGTTAAAAAAGTTTGTCAGTTGTCAACTCGGAGGTAAAATGGCGTGAGATTAAACGAATTTTATTTGCTATAAGACTTTATGCTATTACGTAGACGATGTGTGTAGACGTTACTTGGACTGTGGTATTTTTTTTTCTATTCCATGATAGAATCGATTAATCGTAGTCACAGTCAAGACTGTGTATTTTAGAGTGGTTGGACCGTAGGAACCTTTGCAGAGTCCACCTGGGGAAGTACCACACCTTGACCAGTTATTCTACCTCCAAGCAGTATCGTGAAAACATCAACGTATTCCGGTTTGAAGGGCAATGTTTCCAGAGAAATTACAGGGTGATAAAACTTATGTCTCGAGGTGATGAGCGCAGTGCAGTGCTAGGCAATGATTTGGACTCTTCATGTTCCAATAGCTGGGTGTCACTGTGCTGTTATAGACAGGGATATTGCTTCCTATCAGGCACATGACCTTTCGTCTCGTCACTTTATACTATGAAAATTATAATAAAGGATACACTTAGGTATCCATGTTTTACTAAGCAAGCAGCCCTCATTAGTTCTCATTATTAAGGCTCAAGGCCTTCTGTCACAAGTATATAATATTCTTCGTACACATACTCATTTATTACGATACCACCGAAATATACGCTTAAGTGCACCAGTGCAAGTTGTAACTTACACCGGCAAGTTGGCAAGTTAAGTTGCGGCTAAGTTACTACGGGACATTAGCTCGAACACCTGTCGTGTGATGAATTAGGTGCTTCGGTTTCACTTAACTACAACTTGGCTTGGAAGTTCCATGTTCGTGTTCGTGTTTTAAAGTGAGAATGGAGAATACTTGATTGGATGTAATTATTGCTCTTTCAAATGGAATTTTGATTGCTTTCCCAGGTCATGGTTTCAATTGACAGCTCAGGGTATTAACCCCAGTTTAACTGGTCGGAAGCTCTGGGATCGATTGAGATACGTAGGTACCAAAAGGTATATTGTTGGTTCAAACCTATGTATGTTGCTAGCTAATCGGTTTTTTACCCGACCAAAAACTGTGTGTCTGTCTGTCTGTCTGGCTGTGTGTGTGTCTCTGTCTGTGGCACCGTAGAGCTCAAACGGATGGGCCAATTTCGATGCGGTTTTTTTATTTAAAGGTTAATATTCGTGCGGATGTTCTTAGCTATGTTTGGTTAATATCGATTCAATATGGCCGCCTCCACAAAATGGCGGACAAAATATTTCTTGACAACCTACCGCAATATGGGTATCAAATGAAAGGGCTTGACTAGTAGAATATTATACACTAAAACGAATTTCAAATCCAAGATGGCCGCCACCCCAAAATGGCGAATTACATTCACTACTACCTCAATATGGGTATCAAACGAAAGGGCTTAACTAGTAGAATGTTGTACAGATAACAAATCCGAGGTAGTCGGGGGTTAATCAAAATTTTAATTTTGTGCATGTATTTCTTATAGTGCAGCTGATCAAGCAGGACTACCCCTTTTTCTATCGGACCACTCGTCGCTCGAAAAGCGATATCTATTCGTGTTTGAAGTTCCAAAAACCCCACCGAGGATGTTTAATTCCACTTCCGTAACAATAACTTTTAGACTTAGGAATGTGTTTTCTTAGTGGGTTTTCGCGACGGTTACAATCTTGATGTCTTCAAGTAGAGGGTGAATCGGTTTCTTCTAGGCATCATCGTACACCGCATCGTTGCCTACCTAATTAAAAAACTGTTTTTTACTAATTTAACTGTGTAGAGCTTTAAAGATTCATTCAGCTATCTAATAGTGAAAACCCTGTCATAAGGTCCAATTGTTTCTTCTATAATGTTAATTATAGAAGAAACAATTGAATGTTAATATAATGTTATCTTGGTAAATTTACATACCGTCTATACTTTCATATGTATGTAGTAAGAAGCGGTTATTTGAATAGTACAAACAGATATTTCAATTTTATTTATTGTGTAGATAGTACGTTTTCCCAGCCTACTCCCATTCGCGATTGTATCGGTTCCGCGTCTCAAACAGTTTAAAAATGTCCAACGCAGCGTCCTGACACTGGCAGCTAATAATACACTCTATCGGCTCGGGTGCACTCACTCGTACAAGGAAAATCTGATCGATGCTACAATTTCACTTGTTTTTTTTTTCGAAAGAAAAGTCTTTGACGTTACGCTTCGGATATGTTTCAACCACGGATATCGGGGGATATGCCTTGAGGGCGTGGCAGTGTCTTCTCGATACGGTTAATATGACCGCATAACTCTGACATTCGTTCTGTCGCTTTGAAGCGCCTAGAGAGTACGTTGGCGCGTTAGTGATGGGTTAATGGAGTTTGCCGATGTGAAATTTCTTCGAAAATTTATTCGGTAATTTACACGGACAATGTTCGTTTTTTTCATTTTTAATTAACTACCTACTTTCCATGTTCTTTTTACTTGATTTATGGTTATTATTAATAATATATACAAAGAAATAAAATTGGAGCATTTGTATGTAATATCAAATTAACAACTGTTTACTAAGTTCAAATTAAAGTATGTACGGTACCTATACCTAAAAAAATATTTTGAAACTTTTTGTCTATCTTGTTTGTTCCGCTAATCTACCAAACAGCTGGACCAATTATGACGGGACTCTCACTACCAAACAGCTGATCGTCTAAGGCATAACTTTTTACGTTGTTTTATGTTCTTTTATCTTGCTTGATGAAAATAATATGTTATTATTATTGCTAGCTTAGATTATCCCACTGGTGGGCTAAGGCCCCTCTTCCTTCCTTGCAGATAGCCCAATTCACGGCATTAGGATTTACGGCGTTCGACAGTTTGAGATATAATTTTTTACCTCCATGCCCTGTAATTTCTCTGGAAACATAGTCCTTCAAACCGGAATAAAGTGATGTTTATCTAAGCCTATCGCTAAGTCATAAGCTATATTTCTCTAAAAATCCCTTAAAATTAATCCAGCTACTTCAGAGATTATCTAGTACAAGCAGGAAAGCAAAAAAAAAAAATTTTTTTTGTCATTGGTATCGTAAATCCTACTACCTAATATTGCAAATGCTAATGTTTGGACGTTTGGGTATTTAGATGTTTGTTGCTCAATCCCGTTGAAACGTATGAACGGATCAAGTTGTAATTTGAAATACAGTAAGATTATATTTTGGCAGAACACATAGGCTTAGGCTACTTTTATCTCGATAAAAGAACGGGAACGAGAACTAAGCGGGTAAACCCGCGGGGCACTGCTAGTACTTTCGTATATATTTGACGTAAATGTTAATTTGAAAAATGCAAACTGATTCCTACTCCAACTTTAAACATTTCTTTATACTATAAAATACATGTCGTACAGTGTATCAACGCATTTGAATATTAGTGAAACTTAATAAATGTAAATATAATAATACAGTCCAAAATAAAATGTCGAATAAATTTTGCAATCACTCATTTCAATCCCTAGTTACGTGTGTGAGCGTTGAGTGACTCCTTCTACATAGACAAAATCATTTGTTTATACGGAAATGTTGCGCCTATATTATGTATGTTGTCATAAAGAGCGCAATCATAATTCTTAGTGTGCGTGCTAAAATATGCGGTTGTGTGTCGTCATTATTACCTTTGTTTATGTAGTAATTATTTAGGTGGGAGGAGACTGGAGACACTAGGTTTCGAACTAAATTTCGCATTCAAGGCATATCCCACAGATTTCTAAAACAAAAGGCAGATGGAACGTGCAGAACACAGATCCTTAGGTCCGGAAAGCAAATATCAAACGCCAAAGCAAATACAAACTCCAGTCAGTACGAAACTGACTTCCGTCTCGTACGGGAGTCCCGTGTGATTTTATGTTTCGTTTAAGATTATGCCGTCTTGTGTCATCAAACATTGCAAACATTGTTCCCAAAAATAAAAAAAGGAAATTTCATAGGAAAGTTTGAATATTTTTACTGGTATTTATATAATTTTGACGATTTTATTTCGATTGATGAATAGAAACACAACACCTCAACGAAAATAGGTCAGTGTTGCTATACTAAATAGAAATTATTTTCCCTGAAGTTAAGGTAAAATATAGATTCTAATTTTGTTTTGAAGATACTCGTAGACCAAATTATTGATGAACATTGTATAATTCAATTTTAAGCCCTATTTTTATAATCGTTATTTTTTTTATTTAATGTGAATCGATGCCAAGAACAAATCCTCGCCGTTACTAGGGTTAATAAAAATACTAATAATGTTGATGAAAACTATAGTTATGAAACGAATAGATAAGAACAAATCCTCGCCGTTATAAAACGTCTCGTCTATGACCTGTGGATTCTAACTTGATCTGTGCAGTGCTGTTAGCATATATATTTTTAATAATACGAACATATTTCTTTCTTACTCCTTGTTGAATTAGAGCCTCCCAGAGCAGATTGTGTCTGATTGAGTCGAAAGCTTTATTGTAGTCGACAAATGCAATGTATAGGTCTTTCCCATACTCTTGAGATTTTTCTATGAACTGTTTTAATACATGCATATGATCAATAGTTGAAAACCCTGCTCTAAAACCAGCTTGTTCAATAGGCTGTTCTTAATCTATAGCCCTTGATATTCTATTTAAGATCAGCTTTGAAAAAAAATTTGTAAATGTTTAACATGAGGCTAATAGGTCTATAATTTTCAATTACGTTTCTGTCTCTTTTTTTGTGGAGCAAGTTATTAACAAGAAATCCTTGCATTATATATTATCGGTGTAATAATAAATTATTTAAAAATAATGTTTTATGCGTTTATTATACGTGAAAATTTCCAAAGCTTAATAACACATATTAAGGCACATATTGGTGGGGGTGGGATGCAAGGTGCTCCTTAATGGGGGTCATTACTCACGGCGCCATGACAGAGTACTTGAAATCATACGTGAAGCCATGAGCCTTTCAGTAGCTAGAGCCCAAAAGGGATTGACGACAAACAAAAGACAAATTAACTTTGTAAAAGAAGGCTCAACATCAAACTCCAGGAACTCCAGCCTTACTCAATCCTGGGTACAGCACCTGATTGGACTATTTTAACGGACACGTATGAAAAGCACTACAAAATCCCAGAGGATGTGGGTGTTTCGTCATCCAGACCGGACATTTTCCTTTTTTCTAGAGCTACAAAACGCATAGTCCTTGTAGAACTTACCGTACCGTGGGAAACTAATATACCTAAAGACCACGCGATGAAACAAAATAAGTATTACGACCTCCTAAACGAATTAACAAAAAACGGCTATGTAGTTAGTTTATACGCTGTAGAAGTGGGAGCGAGAGGTATACCAGCAAAATCTCTCTATAACCTGCTGAAAGACCTTGGCTTATCCAGAAGTGCAGTGAGTTCTATACTAGAACGAGTATCTAAAGCTGCACTAGTAGGCTCATATCCGATTTGGCTGGGCAGGGAAAGAAAGACGAGTAGTGAAGGTGAGTGTTGATGTACGTCAGAAAGGGGCCCCTTAAACCTACGCCCGAGTCACAAGTCTCGGGAACTACTCGAGTTTTTCTCTCTCTGCCACACGATGGACCCGGCACCCGCACGGTGAATCCATGGAATGCTAAGAAAATCGTCTCAACAATAGTGGGACTTTTTTCTTAAGACTGGGAACATTACACGCACACCAACGTGAGTAATTTGACAACGTCTGTGAGAGCTGTCACGCACACATAACTAATGACTGGCCTCACAGTGTCGTTCACGAAGGTTTCATCTGTTTAGAAATCTGTGGCATATCCCCCGAATATCCGTGGTTTCAACCCACTTTTATTAAAGTAAATTATGCGATTTTAAATAAATTAAAGAATATTTGTTGTGATGCAAATAAGCATCCTACTAATACTATTAATGCGGGAACTGTAAATGTTTATTGTTCAATCACGTCGGAACGGTTATACGGATTGGTTTTTTTTTTAACTATAATAGGTTCGCACTTGACCACCATCTCGCCTGATGTTAAGCGATGATGAGATCTACGATGGAGCGTGCTTACCTAGAAAAAACCGATTCACTCTCGATTTGAAGACACCAAAATTGTAGACATCTTGTAACCATCAGGGAAAACCCACTCAGGCAACGCATTCCACAACCTAGACGTTCTTATCACAAACGTGGAGTCAAATCTCTTCGTTCGCGTTTTTGGAACATCAACCATGAAACGATGTCGCCCTTTTGTGGAACGAGAAGTCCGATAGAAGAAAGGGCAAGGTGGTATTAGATCATGCAGATCAGTTGCACACTCTCCGAAGTGTATCCGATAAAAAACCGATAAGCTAGCGATTTTGCGGCGATGATCAAGACTTTGAAGTCTTTTACGCACAAGAGTGTCATTGCCTATGAGTCTTTTGGCGCGTCTCTCAATAGATTCCAGAGTCCCCAGCTGATACTTAGCCGATCCATCACAAAGGTGCGAACAGTACTCCATACAGGAGCGAATCTGTACTTTGTATAACGTGAGCAACTGTTCAGAATTGAAGTATCTTCGCACCTTTGAGAGGACACCCAGTTTTTTGGCGGCTAATTTAGCCTTAGACACAATATATGTGCCAAAGTTGAGCGTCGATGACAAAGAAACGCCCAAAAGCTCGAGATGGTCAATAACCGGCACGGACACGCCTCGGTTTGTAATTTGAAACATTATAGTCTGGAATACGCATACGATAAGTGTTTTAGTACATGTAATTTTCTTTTAGTTGTTAGGTACCTTTATAACGTTTGCAACGTATAGTATAGGGAGACATATTATTTACACAAGTTTGGATGTTTGTTCTTCAGTCACGTCGGAACGGCAGAACAGATCGGCTGCCCTACGATACGATAAAAATACACAGGCTACCGTTCATCGCGGTAAAATAATACGAACAATGCAGAGCCCCGTGCTAGTAAAACCAAATTTAAATATAAATTTACTGGCACATACAAATTTGTATTTGAAACTGATTAACACAAACGTATCACAAAAAACTGATCCAATGGTGCTCCCATACACGATATGTAGATGTGTGTACGTAGTAAACAAGCAATCACAGGATATTTGCCTGCAATCAGCCGCTTCCGTCTTCAGGTAGCATGCCTGCTTAGCTCTTCTCTCGGATTGAGATGGGACCGGTTTGCTGAAATCTTTTACAGCGTTTTAAGCCCTTGCAGTAATAGGGGCGTTATGAGATAGACGCATGTCTGTAACCGTATCTCTGTATGTTTGCGTGTTTCTGCAGAGTACTTGTCGTGAACTTTGAATCTTGAAAGGTACGAAGCACGTCTTATTGCAAAGATAAAGCAAAAATTGCCAAAGCATACATTTTTGGTTACATTATAGAGGTACTATATTTTTTTATTAATTTTTAACTTACTACTGCTTTCCTCATGATCGCGTACAGGTATTAAATTGAAATGTATATCGAATACTCAGGTGTACAATACCTTTAGCTGTACCAAAATTAATTAATATTTCATCGCAATCAATCAACAGCATATTTTTGTTTGCGAACAGTATTGTGAAATTCACAATACTGTTCGCAAGGGAATCAAAACTTAAAGGATACGGTCAGTCGACCTAGTATCTTGAAATTTTGGCATGTAGCGACGTTTTAGTGTGCTATACTTAACATACAAAGGAATAATTCCGAAAGCCTTTTTTATAATAGCTATAATTATTATAATCTTATTAGGTAGATTATACCCTTTTCCCCATGAACGCGTAGAGTTGTAATAGGTATAGAGTTGCATGTAATATAAAATAACTCTTATATTTTACCTACAGCTTTGGCCGCTTTTTTCTTATCTAAATACTCTCTCCACTGAGCAAGACTATACATAATCAAATAATACATTTACTTATTTTGAAAACATTAAATATTAATTACGACAAAAATAATGTGTGTGTGATATTTCCAATACTAGCTCTAATCCCGAAAGTTTAAATTAAATTTTTGATTCAATCATTATTTTGGCTTAAAAAACATCAAAATTCTTAATTACCTACTTACTT
The DNA here is from genome assembly GCA_017562165.1 of Ectropis grisescens. Taxonomy (NCBI): domain Eukaryota; kingdom Metazoa; phylum Arthropoda; class Insecta; order Lepidoptera; family Geometridae; genus Ectropis; species Ectropis grisescens. Next base: position 4,550,602 of record CM029771.1, on the reverse strand, counting down.
GGAACAAATACTTAATCTAAGTTTATTAACTTAGCAGCCGTGCTAGGCTGGAGAGTCTGTGTTACGGCTGGTAAGATCTCCCATCCTGGTAAGATCCCACCTCCGGCGCTCACTCAGTCACGTAAATCTTTTTTTCTATAGAATGTGGCTCATTGAGAAGTAAGTAGTTATCAATTTTATTTCCATTTTCATTGTCATTTTTAAAAGCTATAATTACAATTACTTAGTTCAGTACTTAATATACATTTGTGAAGTAATATTGTGATTAGTGTACAGGCGCACTTGTTAACTTTGAGCGCCAGCCCTTCAAGACGAAGAGTTGCAACCTGCGAGCCGTGCTCACTCTACCGAGCTCATGAGCCGCTCGCGAGTCGCTCGTGAGCGCACCGAGCGGAAAACTTGCTCAATATTCGCTTTAATTGCTCTTTATTTACCGCTCCTAACTGCACTCCGGGGATTAGGGCAATAACGTAGTATTAAATCAAGTGCCTGTGAAATGTGAACATGGAGTCGAAATAAAATGATTACAATTACTTAGAACTTGAACGAGTAGTAAATTAAATCTTCGTATTAGATCTGCTAAAGCGTAGTTTTGTTACAAAACGCGAACGTGGTGTGACCGCCGCGTTCTGGCCAAGGCATCAATGGTGGTTGCGAACGTGGTGTAACCGCTGCGTTCTGGCCAAGGCATCAATGGTGGTTGCGAACGTGGTGTGACCGCCGCGTTCTGGCCAAGGCATCAATGGTGGTTGCGAACGTGGTGTGACCGCCGCGTTCTGGCCAAGGCATCAATGGTGGTTGCGAACGTGGTGTGACCGCCGCGTTCTGGCCAAGGCATTAATGGTGGTTGCGAACGTGGTGTGACCGCCGCGTTCTGGCCAAGGCATCAATGGTGGTTGCGAACGTGGTGTGACCGCCGCGTTCTGGCCAAGGCATCAATGGTGGTTGCGAACGTGGTATGACCGCCGCGTTCTGGCCAAGGCGTCAATGGTGGTTGCGAACGTGGTATGACCGCCGCGTTCTGGCCAAGGCATCAATGGTGGTTGCGAACGTGGTGTGACCGCCGCGTTCTGGCCAAGGCATCAATGGTGGTTGCGAACGTGGTATGACCGCCGCGTTCTGGCCAAGGCGTCAGTGATGGTTGCTCCTCGGCCCGGCGGAGTTCAATTTGAAACGCGAACAAGCTCCGTGATCTAATATTTTCGATCGAACTGCTATAGCTCAAAAAAGCGACATCGTGTCATGGTTAACATAACAAAGACCCGAACGAAGAGGTTAGCCTCTACTTTTAAGATAAGAACGTCTAGGCTGTGAAATGCGTTACTAAGTAAGTGCTTAATAGCCAAAGCCAAGCCTAAGTGGCCTAAACCTATAGGTAAAGGAAAAACATATTTTTGATAAAACATATAGCTAAATAAAGGAGCCGTACATCTTATTAATTTTAATTACTAGCAGAAGCAGCACACACAGGCCTTTTGATGTATGTTCTTAGTTTCTAACGGCTTCTATTCGGCAACAACACTTAAAATTTCACCAGCGTCAGCGGAGATTGCTTAATGTCATTTATACTCTCTATTAGAATAACCATATTCAATTAAGCTATTATGTGAATTCGGTATGGACATTTTTAGGGTTCCGTAGCCAAATGGGAAAATACGGGGCCCTTATAGATTCGTCATGTCTGTCTGTCTGTTCGTATGTCACAGCCACTTTTCTACGAAACTATAAGAACTATGCTATTGAAATTTGGTAAATATGTGTATTCTGTGAACAGCATTAAGATTTACTTACAAACTACAAGAACTATGCTGTTGAAATTTGGTAAATAGATGTATTCTGTGAACAGCATTAAGATTTACATACAGAAAAAAAAACAATAAATTTTAGGGGTATCCCATAGGTACTTAGATCTGAAACTCAATTTTTTCCGTGAAACCCATACGTGTGGGCCTATCTATGGATAGGTCTTCAAAACTAATATTGAGGTTTCTAGCTTTTTTTTTTCTAAATTGAATAGTTTGCGCGAGAGTCTCTTCCAAAGTGGTAAACTTTGTCCCTTCCCCCCACCTGAAACTTCTAAAATAAGATAATGACAGAACTAAAAAAAATATGATGTAAGTACGTTACCACGTAAACTTTCAACAAATATATGTTTGAATGAGAGCTAATAAGTAGTTTTATTGACGTGACAACGTCTTATAAATTGGTTTGCCGGGTGACACTTCAAGAAACTTGCGTTACGCTCCGCTCACGTTATGCGCTCACAACGAGAGCGAGTGAGAGGCACGCGTCCCTTCCACTCGGGCATGGTTAGCCCGCCTAAGAGCGAGAGAGACAGACATAAAAAGTGAAAGGCACGCGTCCCTTCCGTAAAATTATTTTACCACTCAAACGACTTTGAGTGGTAAAATAATTTTACGGAACGTAAAACTTTCACCCGTATACCGACTTTACAGGCAACCAATTTTTTTTAATACGTCATAAGTGTACTATTGCTAAAACACTGATTAAAGTAACAACGAACTACTAGAACTATTATATTATATTTTTGCTGTTACGGAAGCCTTCATGGGCGAGTCCAACTCGCACATGACCACTTTTTATTAAAGTTCATAACAGTCAACAAACTCACAAAAACGCATTGACATTGGTAGATAAATCTGTTAGTGATATTTCAAGACTATTTTGCCAATCTCTACAAATCCCACAATCCTCGCCAACCGAACAATAGTCACCGTGAGAAATTCCTGTTGTCCGCAGCACAAATCCACGGGACATTACTCGTGCTTACAGCGTCCCGGGACGGTCACATTGTTTCATTTGCGGGATATTTCCCGGGATCTGTGCAATCCCGCTAATGCCCCACATTAGTTGGGATTCCGGGACTTTTCCAGTAAGCAAAGTATTTAATAATACCCCGGCCGTGGGGAATTTTTCTTGATAAACGTGCTACGACGTCAGTGTTACGTGTGCATAGCTTTGTTTTAGGAGAATTCAATGTTCGGAGAATTTCAGGTTACTGCGATTCCAGTACTCGTAGTTTTATTTTGATGATGACAAATAGTTTGTTTTTATGGTAGTGGATAGATGGTACTTAAGTATATTCAAGTTTCAAGTGTTGTTTTCAAGTAAACTTAATAATAATGTTGTAAACTGAGTTAGACGAGTTTCGAGTGCAATTCAGACGTTTTTTTTATTCTGACACCAATAAAAAAAAAATATTAGAGGCAAACTGAAAACTTCCCAAAAAAATTCTAAAAGATGTACCTATTTGACCCAATTTGAAATTTCAGGTAGGGTATTATATTTATGACTAAAACATAAGGATTCTCAAAAGAGTAGATCATTTTGGAGGGATTATCTACCTGCCAGGAGATCTAAATTGCAGCTACGCATTTCTTAACATCAGGATGGCAGTCAAATCAACAAAAGGTAAAAAAAATTCAAAAAAAACCTGTTTCTTTCTAGTGAACTGTTGGGTATGTATACATACATTTCTATCCGAAATATCATATTCGAAACTGTAATTTCTTGTTAGTATGGCAATAGCACAACCTTACTCGTATGGTGCAGCCCTATCGTCATAGACTATAGACTACTCAATAAAACTACAGCGTCATGTCTGCTTGTGAAAAATATTTATAATTTTATTCTGCTAATACTATGTTTAGATCTCGCTTGTTAAAGAGTGTGTATTACAATGAAAGCGGCGATAAAGATTTATTGTGCATTTTAATCACCAACATTTCTGGCTTAATTACAAACGTATGAATTACTGACGAAGCTTAATTCCGCTGACACAGCACGGCTGTTCTTTATTAAAGCTGCCAACAACAAGTTAACTAGTAGTTCGCACCCTGACGCGGCAGTTTTACTTCTAATTAATCATCTCGACATAAACAGAACTCCTGTATTCACTTACACAATCGGCTGCAAATCTTTGGGAACGACCGCGTAGGGGCGGAGGCACAACGTTTCCTACTGCCGAAATTTATAATACTTATAAATATACAAAATACAAAAAAAAATATTTTGAAGTGAAAACATTTTTTGGCGCGTCACAGACATATTTGTCGTGGGCTGTTTGAATTGAATTGAATTCTAGCGTCACGCTCGGGAATGATAAGAAATCTTCGGATAAACTCGGGACCATGGCCATTGGCCATGTAGAAATGCGTCAGCATATCCCTTTGGCCATCTAGAAATGCATCTAGGCAGCTATCATGCTAGGCAGAATATTGTATGAGGTAACAAACCTGCATGAGCAAAGTCAAGGATCCTGGAGTCTATGGAGTGCTTAATGTTAGTAAAATACTTTAACTGTGTTGCGAATTTCAACCCGATCTGTTCAGGCGTTCTGACGTGATTGAGCAACAAACTTCCAAACATTTCCGTTTAGTATTACTTGTATTTAAGTAGTGGTATTTTTAGTTTCAATCTTTGCAGCAGACTGGTTTCACCGTGAACGTTTCAAATGATTGAGTGGCTCACCTTAGTCTACTAACATTTCATTTGCTGTCGCTGATTTAACTATACCGACTATACTTACATTATTATTTTAAGTGCTTACCGTTTTATGGCAAATGGCAAACTAAAGTGCACTTCATAAAGGGGACTTACAAAAAAAAACTAATGCTTTATGATAGATATTCGATGCAGCTGAATGATGAACAATGAACATCGCCGCAAAATTATTAGTTTCTTATCGGTGATATTTCAGCCATCCTTCTTTCTTCCTGTCAGACTGCTCATAGCTCTTTTTTAATTTTTTTTATTTATCAACTACCCAGGATTTGGAGTGCAAGAACTTTGTAATTAGGGTTCTTTTTCACATAATTAAATCTTGAATTAAGAACAGAAAAGTAAAATATAATAAAAAAATTCATCAAAATTCATAGAGCTCTTTAGGCCGATTTTGCAATTTTCTAAGACGTCTGTCTCCTCCTAGTTCAAGGCCTCCAACCACAGCCGCATTTCAGTCTGTACTGCTCGTAGCACGAAAAGCGTCATCGTTTCATGGTTGACATCCAAAGGCTAACAAAAAGGGTTGACTCTACATTCGTTATAATAACTTGTAGGTTGTAAAATGCGGAGCTCGAGTGGGTACAATCTTGGTGTCTCCAAGTCAGTAACGAATTGGTTTCTTATAGATGAGTATGTTTCACCGTAGACCACATCATCACTTATCATCAGGCACGATGGCGGTTCACACGTTTTGCTGTCTCTTTAACTTAGACAAAAATGCAGAGATATTACTCAATGTTATAGACAAAACCGTTTGAGTTAGACGATAGAACCCCCGTTGTATCACTGCCTGTATTGTATTTCGGGTCGTGACGAAGCATCGCGTCGCAGTATCCTGGCCCTTTGTTACTAAACAACCAATGTTGAACAGGCAAACGAGGGCACCTCCATCGCTATTTCAAAACAAACCAACAATTTCATACAGTTCCGGTTAGTGTGTTTTCGATCCAAGCTTGTAGATAACTTGGTAGTATATTTACGAATGGGCTTAGAGATGCGTATTATTGGCCAAGTAATGGAATCTTATGGGGATTGGGAAAGGCGTGACGCTGCAAACGTTTTGCAGCTTTGAAGGGAAGAATCATGCAATCACTTAACTAATTGCACGGACTGCTGACTGGTGATAAATATGGAAAACATTTATGCTAGCAGAATTGGCGGGGTAGGAAAAGTTTTGTTTTTTATTGAAAATTAACAATATTAGGTATTTACAGAATTAAAAAACTCTATCTAACAGTATTTAGAAAAGTGAACTCAAAAAGTCAACGCATCGATAATATTAGTTATTTGTTGTACAGGAGTGCAAAGTTGCTTTTTAAAAGCGTGCTCAATTTTCATGATTTCATGACCGAGCAAGCGAAGGATTCTAAAATTAGAAACCTGAGCGTAGCTAGGGAATCAAAAGGGCACAAGGGTGAAAAATCGTTGTACTCGAGTGCAACACGTAATTTTTTCATGCCACCTTAGCGAGGAAATGACTAAATGCTTTGCGCATTATTAATAGACTACAGGCCCGTGAACAAAATTTATGGGTCATATGACACACCAGGAGACCTATGTAGGATGATAGAAGGGTATAAAGTAATAAGATTCAGCTCTATGCTGTCACTTGTAAGCTGTCTAACTGAGTGCAGTTGAAGATGGGGGGTAGCAACCCTCGATCATTTCTCCTTGTCGCATGATTTTTGTACGGCATTGCGAAATAATGGATTAGAAGAGGTATTGAAACTATAAAAATTCAAAGTCTTATTGATATTCAGTTGCATATAGTTGCGTTAGCACCAGTCTAAGATTATATTAAGATCATTTTGCAGCCTGGAGGCATCTGTACGATCTCTGATGATATTAAAAACTTTTAAATCATCAGCATAAAGAAGACATGGACAAGAGATCATTATTAAAAATTACGAAAAGTAAAGGTCCTAAATGACTGCCTTGTGGTACTCCGGATGTTAACGTGACTGGTTTGGATGAATAACTTTTGACTGTAACAAGCTGACTCCTTAGACTCAGATAAGACTGAACCCAGCGAAACAAGTTACCGTGGATTCCAAATTGTGCCAATTTCTTGCACAGAACCGCATGGTTAACTTTGTCAAACGATATTGTTATTATTAATTGATATTATATTTACAAAGTATTATTTTTATTTTCTACTACGCAAGTAGTTGAAATGTTCTATTAATAACTATTTTAGTAGTCAATTATCTCATTGTCATTAAATTAATTAACTCGACATACTTCAATTCTGTTACAATTGATTAATTCATAGCATTTTTAATTTTAAATGCTCTACCATTTGAGATGACATTCCCTACCTCTATCCTCCATAGGCGAAAAGACAATTGCGCACAAAGGATTTAAAAAAAGTACACCAAGGAGGTTCAGAGACTGAGTTTTTAACAAATTAAAAAAATATATGAAGAATTCGCCACCAAGAAGGTTAAATAGGTTAATAGGTAAAATAAATAGGTTTATAATTATATTTTGAATTCAAAAACATAGTTGCACACGATGTTCTAAATTAAAATTTACTTTACTCTCTACTCTAGTAAAAACAACTTTTGCAGCACTGATTTCGAGGAGCAAAAGTACCTACTCTTTCCGAGTGGTGGTGGCATGAATACACATTTTATGGCGTAGAATAATTTAACAAAGCACTTTGAGAATGTTTTGATGCATTATCTTTAGAAATATTTTCATCATAATCAGGCCACATTCGTCCACTACTGGGCATAGGCCTCTCCAATAATACCCCATTCAGCTCCATCCTCGGCTAGAATAAAGTAATCCTACTAAAATTATAAATGTGATTTTTTATGGATGTTTAGATGTTTAGTTGCTCAATTAGAGCAACAAACATCTAAATTTCGACGTTTACGTTTACGACGTTTCGACGTATGAACAGTTCATGTTGGAGCACAGTTAGATTATTATAGCCTGGAAAAATATTGAGCCGGGAACTACGCTGATAAAATTACGGGGAGCTGCTAGTACATTAAAAAAAACATTTTTTCTGTGAAGCTATGCGTTAAGTGTTAAAGACAGTGTGTACTTAAATTTAATCTTAAGGTATATATATTATAATGTCTTCAGTCTTATTGTAACTACGGTCGTTGTGACGCTGCTGAAAAGACCAGGTAATTAAATAATAATTGAACTTGCCATTTAGTTTTGTGTGATGAGTTAAAATCACGAAAGTTTAGTAAAAACTAGTTTTTTTTTAATTTTAAAAGAGAACTTTAACGCAAGCCTAAATTAAAAAAAGCTGACTAAAACATTCCTTCTTCGTCCGCTACGGCCGCAATTGTATTTTTTCATACATAGGTAACATCCTCCATAGAGCATTCACTATGTAAGTTTTATGCTACATCAGTCTACCAATGAGAAAATACTAGCAAACCCCAAATAAAACCTATCAGTCCAACAAAATTCGACACGAATCGGAATTTACAATATCCCTATAATTCATTTCAGTCGAGCAAATAATAGAATTGAAAGATTTGGATTGGGATTTCGACGTGTGCCATTCTATTTCAGTCGACCGTCCGATTGTCCGGTTATACGGACTGCAAGATTAATAACTGTCTATGACCGGGACCGTCTATGTGGTTATTTTTGCAGCCTATTTCGCCCCAGGACAGTAAACTCGATTGATTTATAAAATGATTTTGGAGAATACGATTATTGGCCTTTCAGCAGAATTTTCTAGGTTTTCTTTTACCACTATTATAGTGAGCATTTTTCTAACTGCTCTTGTGTGATTGTCGTCATCTTTACTGTGAGGAAAGAAAGCATCGAGGAAACCGGCATCTTCCAAGAAAGACGTCTTTCATATAAAGGTACTTAAACTCATTTGTTAACCAGGAGTTACACGATACATCTTCTACATAATAATAGTAGTCCTTGATGAATGACATGAAACAGTCAATTAATAAACCAATAAATAGTTAATTAATTAAAACAGATAATTGGTAGAGGTTCCAATCACACAAAATTATAGTATCATAATAAAAATAAATAAATAAATAATGCTAACAATATAATTTTAAAATTAAACATAGTTTCTATTGTGTACACCATCGGTCATCCCATTTTCGGGGTCATAATTTGTTTATGACATCCGACAACGCGCATTTGGCCAGCGCGCATTATGGCCTCTTTCGGTGGGAAAGAAATTCTCGGGCCCCAGCAGTAAGACCACAAAGCGGGCTGCTTATGCTCCTACAATACTACGAGTACCAGTACAAAACCAGAACTGTTTCTCCAGCGGACTTAAAAGGAACAATATATTTTTCATCCTACCAGCTCGGAAAGAGTACTTTTGCTCCTCGATATCAGGGCGCAAAAGTCGTTTTTACCCTCTAGAGGTTAAAGTAAATTTGAATTTAGAACATCGTGTATACTGAGGTTTTGAATTCAAAACATAATTCAACATATTTATTTCTACCTCCTTGGTGCCGAATGCATCATACATCTTTTTTTAAATTGTTAAAAACTCAGACTCGGAACCTCCTTGGTGTACTTACTTTTATTTTAATTTGCTTAGCGCGAAAACATTAAAAAAAAATGTATTTAGTCATTTCCTCGCTGAGGTGGAATGAAAAGTTACGTGTTGCACTCGAGTGCAAAGATTTATCATCTTGTGCTTTTTTGATTCCCTTGCTACGCTCAGGATTCTAATTTTGAATCACTCGCTGCGCTCGTGATTCCATTTTAGAATCCTTCGCTTGCTCGGTCATCAAAATTGAGCACTCGGTTAAAAATCAACTTTGCACTCTTGTATAACAAATAACTATTTCACATCTTTATTATCGTTTCGATCTTTGAGTGTTATTTTCTCTCATATTACTGGAATGATGACATCAAGTGAATAGGAAAGTTGAGTTTGAGATTGATTTGGTGAAAACGGCGCAGATTGTGTTATCCTTCACTTCGCTCATACGTAGGTCCAATTAATGACTAGCATTTCGGTCACACGTTGCAAGGACTCGGAAAGAGTTTTAAAAATATTTTTATTTTAGTATGAAAACTAACGTGGTTATTACACATCTATACTTATAATAAAACTGTAACGGGTTGAATTCTGTACATTGAAGATATTTTGAAAAAAAATTTTTTGGAGCACTCCATAGTCGATACTGATGGCGAAACTGCATTTTTTTTCTTTCATGTCTGTCTGTCTTTCTGTCTGTCTGTCTGTCTGTCTTTCTGTATAGGGATCACGCATCACGCCGAAACTACTGATTCAATTCAGCTGAAACTTGGCATGATTTTAGTTTATACTAAGGAAATTGCTGTAGGCTACTTTTGATCTCCAAATTCTGATCGGTTTTCGTGCGGGAGGGGGTGAAAGTCAGAATGTGTATTTGGTTGTAACTCATGTTTGCGTTGTTTAATTTAATTAATTCTTTTTTTTGTTAGAAAGAACATATTTTATATGTTGTCCCGTCAAAATTTGAACATTATCGGTTTGGTGGTTCGGAAATTACACAAACATTAAATAATAACGACACGCACGGCGCGTTCGGTACATACTAACTTCTAAGTATTCTGTGTATCACAGACGATCCACATAATATGTAGATTCTAGATTGTAGAACGTGCCCACGTGATCACGTCGCGTCATCTTGAATGAGAAAATAATTATCAAAAATATATTTTTGTGTGGAAAAACAAACATCATTCGGTTAGAGCCGACTTCAAACAAGGAGGATGTTCTCAATCGGGTTGTATGTTTTTTATTTTGTTTTATTTTTCGCGATAACTCCACTAATTGTGAATTGATTTTGATAATTTCTTTTTTGTTTGGTAGAAAAAACTTCAGAGGTGATCTCAAATATCGAAAACAAGGAGGTAGTTTTTCAAATATCAACGAAAAACAGCTTAGATTTATATGTACGACATAGCTTCTTACAAAATTTTGTCGAATGACAGAATCAAATTGCCTATCATTGAAGTAGATTTTTGTTCTTTAGGAGAAAACCTATTAGCATAATAAGTAGCACCATAAACAACCCATTAAATGTTCCCACTGCTGGGCGTCGGGGCCTTCTCTCGCAAGGAGAGAGTCAAGACTATAATCCACCACGCTGGCCCAGTGTCGGTTGGTGGATGACATATGACTTAGAACTCAGATTCTAGGTACTACATTTCGGTTTCCTCACGATGTTTTTCTTCACCGTTTTAATTACCGCCATTACGAACATGACTCTGAATAGATAGTGTTGCGCGTGGTTTTGAACCCTGGGTCTCCGGATCGACAGTTGGCGTTATCTCGACTAGGTCAGCTGTAAGTTACTAGACCAGCCGTAACTTATTAGAAAACGTATTATTTCAATCCAAATACTGTTTAAAATTTAAAGGTAGTGTTCGTGTGTTCAACAAGCTTCGGTGACAGAAGTAGACCGTTGTTAGGATTCCGTACCCAAAGGCTAAAAACGGGACCCTATTACTGAGACTTCGCTGTCCGTCCGTCTGTCACCAGGCTGTACCTCAAGAACGGTGATAGCTAGACAGTTGAAATTTTCACAGATGATGTATTTCTATTGCCGGTTTAACAAAGAATACTAAAAATAAAATAAATATTTATTTAAGAGGGGCTCCCATACAACTTGATAGTTTTTTACCGTTTCTTGCTCGATACTAATAACGTACCTGTCAGAGACGCTTTAACTATTCACATCATATTTAGTTTTATGTTCTCTTTAAATGTAATTAATTAAAATAAATTATTAAGGGCCCATACAATTAAAGCCGTTTATTTGCTACTGGTTCGGAACCCTTCGCGCGCGAGTCCCACTTTTGCATTGTTAGTTTTGTTTGTTTGATTTGCATTTATTTTTTCTAAAATTTTGTAAAATCCTATCCTACCAATATTACATATATATATGGCAATGTTTAAATTTTTGCTGCTCAATTACGTTGAAACGGCTGAATGTATTGAGTTAAAATTTGAAACACTATATACACTATATATAACACTATAATCTAATTGTATTTCAAATTTCAACCCGATCACTAAATACGTTCCGCCATGATTAACTAACAAACATCCAAACATTGACATTCATAATATTTACAGGACAACGTGGGAACAGCTGAACACATTTTGAAGGAATTCGAAACACACGTACTTAGTTTGTACTCAAAAATAGCAAATCGGCTACTTATAGGTTACTGTGACGTCAGAAATACTAAGCAAATTTGGTAGAAAATTAAAACAGAGATAACTTATAGTCTGAAATACCACATATACCTACTACCTATCAACCCGAATAAAAGCATTTGCCCTAAGGAGGTATGTAATCTGTGGCCCTAAGGAATCAAATATTAACGTCAAAACGACACAACAAATTGGTTTGACATACGAAACGCAGATAGCTTAGAGTCCAAAATTTCACAAGGGGTAATAAGTCTATATTTTCATTTAACTCCGTATTATATTAAATAATATATGCACCCGTTTTGGCGTAGATAATACAGGTGCTTTGCGTGCACAAGCAAAATAACAAGCAACGTTATACTCTCATTAGATAGCGCTAATGTCAGTTTAAATCTACAGCACTAAAGCCCATTTAAATCAATGTTTTGGTATTGTGGTATGTATCTTTTCTTTCATCACTAGGTGGCGCGTTACTGTTATTCTAAATTGTACTAATGAGTTTTTTGCTGCTAAAATGATTTTGATGCCGAATTTGGATTCTTTCGTTCTTTGATTAATTTTTCTGTGTTACAATTAAATGTATAGGTACATTAACATTTCACTTAGATATGTCTTTAATTTACGGGTTCAGCTTGCTTGCGTAACATTAAAACTCAATTTTTTTATCGTTTTGAAGGCTTCATTCATAATTTTACGCGGGCGAAGTCGCGGGTGACAGCTAGAGAAAAAGAGATAAGTAGGTATCAGATCATGCACATCAGCTTCAGACTTTTCATCATATATCTTATAAAAATCCTACAAACTTAACAATTGCGGCTATGTTCGCTACTACGAAACGTTCATTATAAAAAGAAAAATAAAGATGATAAAAAATAAAATTAAATACATTTTTGTGTGGAAAAACAAATTTACTCGGTTTTTCAATGGCTACTTATCCAAATATTTTGACGTACTTTCAACTAATGTATAAGTCCGTAACATCTGCTTACGCGAACGAAGTAGCGGGTTCAGCTAGTTTTAAATAAATCACTGAATCGTGCTAAACGAGATGAAACCACGCGCGCGCACTCTCCTTGAAAAAGATCGCAGGACGCGATCGAAACTTACGTCGTACTGGACTGACTATCATACCAAACGTGAGTTACCCGTGTATTTATTTAAAGTGCACTTTCATTTATTGGCACCAAAACTAGGAAAGATTCACTTACGTAAAATTTACATAAACGGTGCAGTAAAGGCAGTGATTTAGTTAACACCATATTCATAGCCAAGTCAAAACAGTATAACAAGCAAGATTACATATTTATAAAATAATAAAAGAAATCATAAGCCAATACGCCATAAGTTACGGCTGGTCTAGTCGGGAGAGTGGTGCCTGCCGATCCGGAGTCCCCGGGTTCAAACCCCACACGCACCACTGTCTTTTCGAAGTCATGTGCGTAATGCCGCTAACTTAAAACGGTGAAGGAAAACATCGTGAGGAAACCGACATGTACCTAGAATCTTTCGAAGTCATATGTCATCCACCAATCCGCACTGGGCCAGCGTGGTGGATTATGACCTTACTCAGGTCTTTGAACTTTTATTTTAAATAATTCCATATTATAAGTTGTTCACGTACAGATCATTGTTTCAGGTATGGTGGTGAACGGATTCGTCAACGTAGTCATCACAACCATTGAGAAGCGGTTTGGGCTGCGGTCCATGCAGACCGGAGTCATAGCGGGCGGGTAAGACCTTTTTGAAGTTAAAACATCTTGAAGTGAATTTTGCCGCGCTACAGACAGATTTTTCGTGGGCTGTGAATTGATTTTAGCGTCACGCTCGAGAATGATAAGAAATCTTCGGGTATACTCGGGACTATGGGTTTTGGCCATCTAGAAATGCTGACGCATTTCTATATGACCATGTCTTTGGCCACCCCCTCCAGTTTCACCCGCGTAGTTTCCAAAGTTTGCTATCAAATTCTGAGTTATAAGTATTCACTTCTATCGGCCGTTTCTATGACTGCCAATCTTTTTAAAAGGAGGAGCAAGATTCCTTCAAACCAGAACACAGTAATATTAGCACATTACTGTTTGGCGATACAATAACTGGCAAAGTACTCTACATAGAGTGCTACCACTGCTAAGCCTTTTTTAAATCAAAACATTTTCAAGCTGTTCCATCGCCTAATTGCCAAGCGTTCTGTGCCAGAATCAAAATATTTTTATTGCTAACACTATGTACAATAGATTCAAAGGTATGAATCAACACATTATTTTTGTATGATATAGGACTTTTTGCAAAGCTATTCTACCGTAAGTAGTTATGTGAAAACATCACTGTGTTCCGGTTTGAAGGGAAATGTTTCTGATATATCTGGGTGACGAGATTGGGTGATTTTTGAGTATTTTCGTGACCACGGCAGTTGTAACGCTGCCGAAACGTCGAGGTAATTAAATGATAGTTTTGATCGTGATCAAGTCCTGTAAAGTGTTTGAATTGTAGGTTCACATCCCGAAAGTTTAAAAAAAAAATTATTTTAATGTTCTTTTTTAACCCCCGACCAAAAAAAGGGGTGTTATAAGTTTGACGTCGATGTCTGTCTGTCTGTCTGTGTGTGTCTGTCTGTGGCACCGTAGAGCTCAAACGGATGGGCCGATTTCGATGCCGTTTTTTTTTATTTGAAAGTTAATATCCGTGCGGGTGTTCTTAGCTATTATTATTCAAAATGGCCGCCTCCACAAAAATGGCGGACAAAATATTTCTTCACAACTTACCTCAATATGGGTATCAAATGAAAGGGCTTGACTAATAGAATACTATACACTTGAAAAAAAATCAAATCCAAGATGGCCGCCACCACAAAATGGCGATTTATATTATTTTTTTCACTACTTCCTCAATATGGGTATCAAACGAAAGGGCTTGACTAGTAGAATACTTTGCGCTATGACAAATTTCAAATCCAAGATGGCCGCTACCAAAAAATGGCGAAATACATTTCTTTTATCACAACTCCCTTAATATGGGCATCAAATGAAAGGGCTTTACTAGTAAAATGTTGTACAGATTACAAATCCGAGGTAGTCGGGGGTTAGTCAAAATTTTTAATTTTGTTCTTGTTAAAATTTGTTTTCGAGGACAACTCAATTGTTTTTATTTCGATCTTGATGGCTACATAAGCTTGTTCAGACCATTGCATTGATCTCTGTTCCATAGTTACGACATGGCATCATTCGCGTGCCTGGCGCCGGTGACGTACCTGGGCGGCCGCAGCGGCGCCTCCAAGCCTCGCTGGCTGGGTTGGGGCGTGCTGCTGATGGGAGCGGGTTCGCTTCTCTTCGCGCTGCCTCATTTCCTTGTGCCCGCGTATAGAGTGCCCAACGAGGATACCGACGACTTGTGCAGTGTAAATAGAACCGTAAGCCTTCTCCGTCTATGTCAAAGTGAAAAAAATCATTCGTAAATGTACTTCAATGTAGGTACATAATGTAATTCAATTGTGTAGTGGTAGGACTCTTTGCAGAGTCCGCCTGGGGAAGTAACAGTTATAATACCGCTTAGCAGTAATGCTTCACATTCACCACTGCGTTCTGCCTTGAAGGAAATGTCTGCAGTAAAAATACAGAGCAAAGAGATAAATCATCTTATACTCGTATGTATGAGTGATGAGCGCAGTTCGACGCTAGGTACCCAATAATTTGGACTCCTCATGTTCAGCTGTATGTCACTGTGCAAGCATATTTTTTACCATCAGACACATGTTCTACTCGTCTCGACCCTTAACACTATTAAAAAGACAATTTAAACGTCAATTAGAGAATTAAAAAAAACGACGAAGTTATCAGCGAACACACATAAAAAATATATATACGGCCGAATTGAGAAACCTCCTTTTTTGAAGTCGGTTAATAATAATTTTTGGGGTCGAATTGCTAACCTCCTCCTTTTTGGAAGTCGGTTAATTAAATTATGTTGTTTAAGCTAACTAATAACCAAAAAGGAGGTGGGCATTAAGAATGTTCAAGTTTGATAAATCACGCTTTTTATGTATGCCTCGCATTATTTTATAATTGACACGTATTCTGATATCGTTTAAGTAGGTGTGATCGGCCGTATCCGCATTCGTTGGCAGCATTGTGGCACCATAATTGAAGACAAGTCACGCAAACCTAGATGAAACCTATCCACGGTGATTAGATCTAGCACGTAGTACATATTTATTTTCACTTGTTTATCAAAAACATGTCTTTTTGTGATTTATTTAAAGTCTAATCTGCCCACTGATGAAAATTGAAGGGCTGCAGTATTTTGACTGTACAAAGGTAGCATAATCATTAGTCTCTTAATTGGTGACTTGTATGAAGGATTGAATGAAAAATAAGCTGTCTCTTAAATTAATTTATAGAATTTAATTTTTTATTTAACAAATTATTATCATTCGATTTGGTAATGAAGACTAAAGAAAACAAAATAGGTCGAGTTTTGTTTACGAACGCTTAGACCGATTTTAAACATTTTTTTGTTGCTTTTGGCGCCTTAGAGATACGAGTAAGAGTAAATTTATATGAAGCGCGCGCAAATCGTCACGAAATACCAACACCTTGTAGTTAGCTAATCAACATTTTAATAAATGTTGTACAAAAAGAAACAGTAATAGAATTGAGAACTTTTCTAAGAGATTTTCTATTAGACAGACAAAAAATTCCAATAAAAGTCCCGAGTTTTCCCAAATTACGAACTCATCTAATACGAACATATTTCGGAGCAATTTGTTCCAAGTGAGATCAGACCTCAGACGTTTAAGCTGTTCCGAGCATCTCAACTTTTCCCCTTCTGTTCAAAAAACGCGCCTTGCATACTTTGAAATACCTCTGCATTCGTGTATGAAATTGTTTGAGTCTGAACTCAACAATTTGTGCAAATCCAGTGCCATTTTATCACAAAGACTGCTTTAAAAACGTAGAATTATCAAGCAGTAAACACAGAAAAGATTTAGGTACATTTTTTTTAAAACCTCTGACGTATTGTGGGTACGTGTACGAATGATGAATTTACCGATTTGGTCTGTGTCGGAAACCTGCGCCTAGAACCAAATAGGAGACGTCTTGGCTCTGGTCGAGTGTTTTTTTTTTTAATATTTAAAAAGTATTCAAAGAAGCTTGGACCGATTCAAAGAGTAATATACTTTCAGGTAATAGTCTGGTTTAAATTTTATCGAAATTTGTCCAGCGGTTTTTATAGAATGATCAAAAATAGAAATAAATGTAGTAGGTATTTATTCGTTAAAATTTTCGTTAACTTCGACACCTCGCTATAATTTGTATGACTTCTTATTAAATAATATTATTTTTTTCTTTATGTAGGTTACCTATAGATGCAGTAAAGTTCAGGGGCAAAGAGTTTACATTTACTTATACTTTATCTATGGTTGGGGTACTACTACTAAATGCGGTAATATACAGAACACAATCATCAATGCGAACAAGTAATACAATAGAAAATAGAACTAGGCAGATCGGAAGCCGAAGTGAATAGGCCGCACTCATTTGAGCACATTGAATTTGACAATGCGATCGGCCTTCGATCAGTTTCAATGAGTGATCAAGCCAATTTGAGAATAATGGTCTCAAATACTCTACCGCCTTCCTAACTAACCGCCAAACATTTACTCAACACTTAGCTTAAGCCCACTTCATGTTCCCACAGCTGGGACTCGTGATCTTCTCTCACAAAGTCGAAAGCCGAAATCAAAGTCGATGCCATAATCCACCACACTGGCTAAGTGAGAGTTAACTGATGACACATGCCCTCGAAAGATGTCTTTCTTGGAACGCGTTGGTGGTTTCCTCACAATGTTGATCATCGGTTAAGCCAGTGGTGATGACTCAAGATACAAAATTATACCTACTGAATGAATGAGTAAAAAACCTTTATTGTTCACATTAAAAAAAGAAAACATACGATATCGGAAAACAATAAGACTAGTGAAACAACTAGCGGCATTATCGCTGACAATGATTTCTTCCAGGCAACCTTCCTCTGTATTCTGGTTTGAAGATCAAAGTTTCCAGAGAAGTTACAGGTATGAGTGATATAAAATCTGAGTTTTCTGGGTGACGTGCGCAGTGCAGTGCTAGGTAATAATATGGACTTTTTATGTTCCAATAGCTGCGTGACCCTGTGCTGTTATGAGCAGGCATGTTACATACCATCAGGCACATAGCCTGCTCGTCCCGTCACTCCTAACTGTAAAAAACCTTGGGATGTACTGCAGTAGTTTTTTTTAATAAGAAGGTAAAGCTATTGCCACTTGAAAGACTGTATTTTATTTTATTTTTTGTGTATTAGTAATAGTTTATAGTAATATACATAATTATTAATTTTATTCTAACATACTTCGATAACATGTAAGTAAATAGTGATATTTTGCATTTTTGTACATGGATTCTGTGTCTGAAATAAAGATTTATTATTATTATTATACCGAAATTGTTTCTCGTTGAGTTAGATCAGCTAATCCTGATTCCATTCCAGATGTCTCCATCTTGCGGCGAGGCTGGTGCGACGGCGGCAGAAGGTGGTGCGTGGGCAGTAGCCATCTTCGTCTTCGCCCAGCTACTCCACGGCGCCGGGGCCACACCACTCTTCACTCTCGGAGTCACCTACATCGACGAGAACGTTTCCAAAAAGATGTCTTCTGTATATCTTGGTAAGCAGTGGCTGTAGTACTATAAAATCTGTTGTGGCTTATTTTTAAACGTTTGAGTTTACAATCGTGTCGTAAGTTCAAATCCAGTTTGTACCTCTGAGTAGTTCTCATCAATGTCTAAATTTTATTTTGTATGTATGTTCCGTACCAATTGTGAATTGATTTTAATGGTTATTTCTTTGTTTAGAGGCCCATAGTTCGGAGTTGGTCCCATATAAATTTTATCGAAATGAATGTAGTGGTTTTTGAAATATCACCCAACAACTAAAATTTGCAACGCTGGATGACATGATGACTTAACTAAAATTATAAAATTTTGTCCAGTGTCTGAATTTAATTTTAAATCGGAGTCGATTTTTGTTTTGCGGAAAAAATATCTTTTATTATTGGCTTTGTTAATAAAGACTCCTTTCAAAATTTAAAAATGATGGTTTTTTGTGCGATATTGTATAAACCATAAACATTTTCGTATATCAATTTTTTCACATAAACGTCTTTAAAAAAATCATACTCTTGAAATGTTGACCACAATTTTTATTGACGTCAAATGACGATGCGGTTTCTATACCTATAAGCCTCATAACTATTTTCTTAGTAGCAGCGAATAGTACACTCACATCGTGATGGTGGTTATGTTAGTAAAGTGATAAAAGTCACCGCCGTAGAGGTAGGTAGTATCCATTAACAAGGGAAAGCTCTCGGATATATGGCGGGCGCTTCATAATGGCCTGCAATATCGCTCATAAGGCAGTTTCATTTTGTACTGCTTGTATAAAATGAATATGGGCGCAGGGCTACGCAGGTTGGTAGTCAGAAACCTGTACTTCCAAATTTTGTGGGAAAGGGGCTTATTCGTGACCAGTCCACCACCACCACCACCACCAATTCTGCTTTCGTAGTTTCAATTCCCATCCAGCGCAATTATTTGTATGACGAATAGTACCATATAATATACCACACTACCACAGTACAAGCTCTGTTGAGGCCTGTTAGTGTTTCAACAAAATATTTCTATCTATTATATCTTTTACGTTTTTGAAGTTACGGCTGGCCTAGTCGGGAGAACGGCGCCTGCCGATCCGGAGACCCCGGGTTCAAACCCCACACGCACCACTGTCTTTTCGAAGTCATGTGCGTAATGCAGCTAACTTAAAATGGTGAAGGAAAACATCGTGACGAAACCGGCATGTACCTAGAACGTTTCGAAGTCATGTGTCATCCACCAACCCGCACTAGGCGAGCGTGGTGGGTTATGGCCTTAACTCTCTCCTTGTGACAGAAGGCCGAAGTCCCAGCAGTGGGAACATTTAGTGAGATGTTGATGATGATGATGATTTTATTTTATCTTTAGAATACCATCGCATTCAGCGGTAATTTGAATACGAGTTTACTTGAAAGTTTTAATTTTAATAGTATGTCTGGTGTAATAAATTAAAACGGTAATAATTATTATGGTTTTTAGTCAATTGTCTAGAATTTGTCATGTATCCTGTAACCAACAGTTTTGTCTCTGTTCTATTTTATTTTAGAGCTTGCATACCCTCTTCAGATTTCGAGACGTAATGTTCCCAGGCCCTTGAACACCGATATGAGCTGCGATAAAATTAGGGCGGTAGTACGGAGCCTTACTATGATATATCGTTTTATTATAAAAGTGAATACTTCTATAGCCACGTCGCGTCGAGTACTTTCTACAAGGAGAAAGTACGAGTATTATGGGTTCCCGTAACCGATATAGATAGATAGGTATACCTACACTTCATTGAACACACCAAATAAAAATAATTTACAAGTACATTTTATACTAGTGCGACAATCGGTGGCCTTATCGCTAAGAGCGATCTCTTCCAGGCAACCTTAGAGTGGATAAAAGATATGTGAAAAAGATTGGGTGTGCATGTGACATGGAAGGTAATTTACAATAACATCGATGAATTACAATATGTACTTATTATACTACTTAATAATAAAATAACAACAAATACATACTAAAACTTATAATATAATAATATGTAATAATAAATAATATAAATTATTATTATTTTTTTAAAATACTTACGAGCAATTATGATATAATAATACATACTTTTCTAAAATATATGAATAGGTATATCTATCTATATGGAAGAAAGGAAATACAAAACAGTAAATTAACAAGTAACGCTATTTTGATTTAGGTATGCCAATGTAGTAGCGTAGTGTCGGAGCGGCAATAAACATACAAACATGTATAATACTTATTAGTAGGAACGGCTAAACGGATAAGGTCAAATATGGTACACATTGTTTTTTAAATATTTCTAAAATAGTTATATTTGTTAAAATGGTTTTACTTGTTACATTACTTTTTAAAATGGATTTACTTGTTGAAATGGTTTTACTTGCTGCATTACTTGTTAAAATGGTTTTACTTGCTACACTACTTGTTAAAATGGTTGTACTTGTTACATTACTTGTTAAAATAGTTTTACTTGTTAAAATGGTTTTACTAAAACGGCTTAAAATCGTTTTACTTTTTAACCCGAGAAAATTATCTGAATATTAACTTTGCGGTCGTAAAACAGGTCGCTGCTAGTAATAATAAATTTCAATTATAGTAATAAAATATTTTGTATAATAAAACAAGATAGATAGATAGATTAAAATCATTGAGGTAACAAACAACCCTAGTTGTATAGGTTTTGATCACACTTTTGTCATATAAATGTTGAGCTATAAAAGTCCGAGGCTTAACATTTTGGCCTATAATCGCCTCCAATCGTCTTCCCTTCAGTTCACACAGTCCTAACCTCTCTCTTGCGCGAAGTGGCAGCACTGCTTTTAGCAGAGAAAACAGGCTCAAGTGTCGTGTCGCGACCGCTCTGCACTCAGGCAATCGAACGCGGTGTATGATCCCTGTGTTTGCTCACACATCTATTGCTAAGCTGTTTGATCCGAGGGAAATGTGTTTGAACTGTATTGTGAATCAAATGTGTATTACACGGCGCGCCAGTGAAGTGGCTGGTCGCTCGTATCTGTCGGAGGCCTGATTTGCAGGCTTGTTCTAGATTGGAAACTGCAAATTGGTAAACATATAACACCAAATAATTGACAAATATTGGAGAATAGACGATAATTACGAATCTATACTTTTAATATAATAAAGCTGAAGAGGCTTTTTGTTTGAACGCGTAAATCTTAGGAACTGAAGTTAGAACTGGACTGAGTTCAAAAATTCTTTCACCGTAGGATATGTAGGTACATGAACCCTGAGTGCTATAGATATGTACCTACCACGGGCGAAGCCGGGATAGACCGCTAGTAAATAAATAAAAGACGGTCGTTCGGAGTTTTGAATTACCTATTGAAGTTTAATTGTAGCACTCTCCATTTCTTTTGATCAGTGTGTCATTCATGGATAATTTACAATTTCGAATTGCAATAGGGATGTTAACAATTTTTCGGAACTGCTTTTATTTTGAAGATGCTTTTACCGTAAAAATTACATTTAATTTCAAAATAAAATATTAGTAATTTGGATGAGTAAGTATACAATTTTAGACTATTTTTGATTTTTGCCGCTAAAACACTGACGACTGACATGACGTCACTAGTCGCAAAACATAGGTCGCGATTCATGACTGTATGTCCAGTTTATGTGTTTTCTTATCATTATATGAATAGAACAATCAAAATCGTCGTCGCTAACAACGCAAACTATAATAAAAATGCAGAAAAGTTAATAGTTTAATCAGTATCGGCAGTTTGTTTTGCGACTAGTGACGTAATAATTCATATTGGCGTTTCCAGTCACGTGATAACAGATTAAAAATATAGCATTTAAAATCATATATAATAAATTTACTGCGTAATATTAAATTATAAGTACCTGGTTGACCGAGCTTTGCTCGGTTTTTTTAAATGATATTTAGGCAGGTACGAATTACGAAGTGATGACTTACTTAGACCTACTAAAAGGCGCTAAGTATAAGATTTTCTCAGAAAAAAAAAGAAAAGGGCCACCAGGATTCGAACCGGAGCCTGTTGACTCCGAGGGCGAGCAAAAAAAAAGAACAAAAAGAAAAGTAGCCACCAGGATTCGAACCGGGGCCTGTTGTCTCCGAGGGCGAGCATATTCCGTCTGAGCCATTAAGACTTAAAGAACAGTGGCGAAATAAGCTATTGTATTCTAATGACATTGTAGGAGTTTTTTATTTGTTTTAAAACACGCATAAAATGATGTTTTTAAAAAATAAAACCTAGCTAGATCGATTTATCGTCCCCGAAACCCCCTGTATACATAATTTCATAAAAATCGTTCGAGCCGTTTCCGAGATTCAGATACTATATATATATACAAGAATTGCTCGTTTAAAGGTATAAGATAATGTGATTTTCGATATTCTATTAATGTAAACTATCATTAAATTTACATTAAACATTAATGTGTGATTAGTGTTAACATCCCAATTGGTAATTAATTATTGATACACGTTGCGTAATACTGTTATTTCTAAAACGCTAGAAAATAACTTTTGATCTCTGAAATCTATCCTGTCAGTTATCGAGTTTTTTTTTGTTGGTATGATTTTTTGGGAAAGGGGCGGAAATGTGTTACAGGAAATCTGGGAAACACGCGCTTTTTGACTTAACCAACACTGTCTTTATTGACGACTATATCGACTATGATCGAAATTCAAACTTTAAACGGGAATCGAATTTGGAATATGACACTGAAAACTTGAACCCGTGAAAAAACAACCACTTTTTGGATGACAAGATATTATACATTATTTATTTAGATATTTATATTTTATAGTGGCAGGACTTTTTGCAGTCCTCCTAGAGAAGCACCACACCTTTACATACCAGTTATTGTACCGCCAAACAGTAGTTAATATGCAAACATCGTTTTGGTCCGGTTTGAAGGACAATGTTTCCAGAGAAATTACAAATCATAGAGATAAACCATCTTATATCTATTATCTCTGGGCGACGAGCGTAGTACAGTGTTAGGTACTGATTTAGGCTCTACATGGTCCAACAGCTGTGTGATTGTGTTATTTTGAAGTAATTTATATGTAACTTAGTTAAACAGCTTAGCACCACTACTTCATTATTTATTTTAAACCTTGTATTTAATTCTAATTAGATTTACTTTTGATAAATAGGCGTAATGTGAATTTAAATTTTATAGCTGCTTTTCTGTGGTTGAAATAGAAAGCAATCGAGGAAATGGCCCTATAAGCTCGTTGAAATTAGCTAAATGCTTAAATATGCCTATTATTTTCAGGAGTGTACTACACTATGGCAGTGGTGGGCCCAGCGCTGGGCTACGTGATTGGAGGTCAAATGCTCACCATTTACACTGACTTTGTTTCGGTCGACGCGGGATCGTAAGTACAACTTATTTATTTATTTATACTTTGGCATTTCTCCGAAACTTGTTCAATGAATCGATTTAAGTTTATAATAATCTAAAAATAACCTAAAATCTAAAATGTTTTCGAACCAGTCGACATGTATTTTTGAAGTGACAACTTATTTTGGCCCGCCGCACAAAGATTTTTCCGTATGCTGTAAATGAAGCTCATCCGTTACGCTCGCTGTTAGGTGAAAGGCTCGATCAGGTGAACTCGGGACCGCTGAGTGTACAAGAGCAAGAAAAAGATAGTCAGCTGCTTTTCACTGCTGTTCCGCGTGTACCCTAGCACGAAAGACATAGTCAGCTGATTTTTTTGACGTGACAACGTCTTATAAATTGGTTTGCCGGGTGACACTTCAAGAAACTGCGTTACGCTCCGCTCACGTTATGCGCTCACAACGAGAGCGAGTGAGAGGCACGCGTCCCTTCCACTCGGGCATGGTTAGCCCGCCCGCCTAAGAGCGAGAGAGACAGACATAAAAAGTGAAAGGCACGCGTCCCTTCCGTAAAATTATTTTACCACTCATAGTCGTTGTCACGTAAAACTTTCGTCCGTATACCGACTTTACAGGCAACCAATTTTTTTTATTATTTAAATTAGCCACTCCACAGACTCCGGGGTCCGTGATCTTTGTCATTATAATTATTTTTTTTACACATTTCTTGGATAAGGAGAAGGAGAGGAAAATAGGAGAGAGTTGGGTACATTTAAAATCTAATTCTAGTGCTCGTCTGTAGAGCCGATCACTACCAGTGTTAGATTTAGGTAAACAATATGTATCCACATGCTGGTATTGAACAGTGGCTCTTTATCTTATAATGTTATTAAGCATATAATGTCAATTTGGGATAAAAAGAAAGGAGAGACTGGCAATACAAAACTGATAAAAACTGGCAACACCAGCATGTTAGATTCAGATTTTGGGGGGGGAAGGCAGAAAAGGGGCTTTTGTTATGAAACTGAAAACGCGGCCCTTTTGTTAGTACAGTGATTTTGTGGATTTGTGCTTGAAAATATAAAAAGTTAAATACGCCCACGGTGTTTGATTTGATAGACCACTTCTGATTTTATACCAGTTGGGATTCCGCTAGTAATCGACTCGATATCGAGTGTTTGCCTAATTGCCTAAGCTGCCTCCTCCCGGCCCAGAGCCTCCACAACGGCCGCATTTCTATCCCTGATGGCCATCTGTAGGTTAAAATCTCGGATGGTCTTCGGTGTCGGTTTTCGGTTCGGTGTCGGTGTCTGATGGCTCCGCGTCGTCGGTGTCGTCAGCGTAGTATATGAAGGTCCCCGTGTGCCGTGAAATTGCAACCACCGCATAGGGCACGCTCTCGTGCAGCTTCATGTTTGCCTTGATTTTGATTGCGATTACCGACTTATATGTTAGTCACTGACCTTCATGGATGGTAAGGATGCGTGACCCGGTGCCTGACCCATAACCCTGGTTTGTCAGGGTCTCCTTCTCCTCTTGAGTGTGAACTAAAAAGAGGGTGTTTGGTATGGTGTTGGGTATTTGCGCTCCCTTATATCTTCTCTGCTCTAGGGACTTTATACGGGACGCTGAGGAGTACATACCGGAGTATATTTCCTTCAGTACATATGCGACGTCCATTGGGTTCACAGCTGTGTCGCTGTGTTTACCTATTATTTTGATTTGTATAGATTTATTTCAAAAACCAGACTATTCCTCATTTATTCTACTAATACGATCCATAATATAATACATAAAGATACTACGAGTACGTAATACAAGATACAAAATTCAAATAATGAAGTCTTCTGCCGTGCGTTCTGATTCAGAAGCACATTTTTTTTACATCTTGGCAAAACGAGTGCATAATTAGTTTTCAAAATACTTTTATACTTTCATCTTTATAATCCGTATAATAATTATTTATGATTCGTATTTTGGTTATCATTATGTTTAATAGATAAATCTATTAGGTACTTAGGTAGTTTTATTTCGAGACTTTTTCTGTACACGTAGATTTGCATTCATATCCCGCTCTTTTCTTTTTTTAATATTTAATCTCGGCAGCGACACGGCTTCATTCAGCCAAGTTGCCCTCTCGCTTTCATCACATTGTGCGGCTCAGGTACTCACAGCAACTTTCGGCCAAATTAATTCCTCTGCTTGTATGGTTTCCGGATGAATTATGATTTTCGCAGAGTGAGTTTTGAACGAACTCACTGTGGCTTCACATTTTCATTTATTGGCCGTGGGACTGAATGCCGAAGCACTTGCAAGAATAATTCGCTTTTTAATTAAATATATAGGTAGGTAGGTTTGTTGACATTTAATAACTATCTATGGCTTAGGTTTTACGTAAGTAAATGGAATATGAAATACATCGTTTCATTGTTGAAGTGATTTGACTCCAAGTTTGTGATAAGAACGTCTAGGTTGTGGAATGCGTTGCCTGAGTGGGTTTTCCCGATGGTTACAATCTTGGTGTCTTCAAATCGAGAGTAAATCGGTTTCCTCTAGGTAAGCACGCTCCATCGTAGATCGCATCATCGCTTAACATTAGGCGAGATGGTGGGCAAGTGCAAACCTACACTAGTAAAAAAAAAGATTAAGACATCATATTATTTTCACAGTGCACGACTTCTTGTTAAAATGCAATTAAAACTTTAAAAAAGAATAGAAGCAAGTCTATTTTAGAATTTTATAAACGGCAACATTGAAAAAAGCAAATTTGATGTAATTTAAATTTAAAAAGTTTTATAAAGCTTTGTCTGGATCACATTTTTACTATTGAGATTTAAGAACTAAGTAGGTAGGCAGCTATTTAGTTTTATTTTTTTAAAGAAAAAAAGAAATGACCTACAGAATGGGTAGGTAGGTGCAACTTAGGTAGTATTGGTAAGTTATAACATAACTTACTGATAACATCGAGAGTGAATCGGTTTCTTCTAGGTAAACACGCTCCATCGTAGACCGCATCGTCGCTTAACATCAGGCGAGATGGCGGTCAAGTGTAAACCTATTAAATTAAAAAAAAACTACATAAGTAAAAGTACTTACCTTTGAATTTGCTTACACCGCTCATCACCCAGATATATAAGATGATTGATAAATCGTGTAAATTAAAGGATATACCTAGATATATTTTTGTAATTTAAAAAAAGTGATGTTTGCATATTACGAGTATCTACTGTTTGACGGTAGAAATGTCGACTAACAAAAACCTACTTACTAAGGCCTAGACATATTCAAACAAAATATGATATTTACGAACCCTAAAAATTGAAGTAAAATATTTATTTAGGAGGTAGATACTGGCAGCATACCTACGATAGATACCTAAATTAGGCACTATACCTAATTCGTAAGGAATACAATTTAAATCTCTGTGTTATCTTATATGAAAACCATGGTAACGCAAGCAGTGGTGCGATCATGAACAATACGGGTTTTGATTGTTGAGCAAACGTTCGAATTTGCATAAGAAAACAGATCGGGAAGCGTATCGCCACGGCGTGGATAATGGACATATCCATCTACCCTTTGTTCGTTCGTTTGAGAAAACATTGTCTTTAGAAAATGTTTTGAATAATTAAACTAAAGTTAGACGTGTTTCTATGGCACTACGTGCATTAGCAGGCATGATTTTCATGTCGCGTGGTAATGTTTTACCAAATATTTTTCAGCTGATTCAGGTGGCGTTGTACCTGTTTCATAACCATCTGTTTTTTTTATAGTATGTAGGTATATGACGAGACGACCAGGACATGTGTCTGATGGGAAGCAACATAACAGCACAGTGACACGCAGCTATTGGTACATGAAGAGTCCAAATCATTACCTAGCACTGCACTGCGCTCTTCATCCAGATATATAAAATGTTTTATAAAAAAATGTGTAGGTACCTAGAGTGACGGACGAACAAGCCATGCGCGTGCTGGTAATAACAGCACAGTACACTGCATCAGAGAACAGGTAGGTATAAGTAATTATAAGATAATTAATCTCGGTGCTGTGCAATTTCTGAGGAAACATTGCCATTTAAACCGGAGCACAGGTGGTATGTCTACGGCTTTGCAGTAGATATGTTGGACCAACCATCTAGCTGATGATCTTATAATTTCTTAAAAGTCGAAATAAATTGTTTAAAAAATTCTGCTCTTTTCATAGTTTAGTAAAGGAGGCCAACTACTGATACCAAAAGTTATTGTTAAGTTTGCATAAAGAGTAAATTGTTTCAGGTTGGGCATAACGCCGCTGAGCTCGGTGTGGATCGGAGCGTGGTGGGTGGGGTTCATCCTCTCTGCTGTGCTGTGTCTGCTCGTTGCCTTGCCCCTCATGTCCTTCCCCTACGAATTACCAGGTACCTACTACCTACGCCTACTCATCATAAAACTGAAAGTCTGCATTAGTGTTTAAGATGTGTTTGGTATACCTTCGGCAGCAAAACGTCACAACCGTAAGTAATTAAATAAATAATTAGTAGGTGTTCATGTCATTTAGCCAGTTCTTACAATTAAAATCTACCGTTTCTGATGATCCTCTTCCTCCTAATTTAAAAATAGTGCCAATCACGTTTTAGTGCCTACATTATTACCTAATGAGATTTTGCTAAAAACATGATGATAAATTATATTAAAATATTGTCTTGACATGTTGCTCTTTTCTAGTTTCATCATAAGGAAAGAAATTCGCATGAAGTTTTTTGAAGTTGATTAAGTTTATTCATAGTTGGTTAACACCTTAAGCAAAGTTATTAGCTTCCGCTTGATATAGCAAAAATGCAAGCTGGTTTATTTCTTTAATAGTGTGAAATCTTCACCAGGTTCTGAAGAAATTCGCGCGTCGAAAGTATGTGAAGCCCACGAGTCAGCGTCCAAGTCAGCTGCTTTCAGCGCTTTACACGAGCTGCCTAAAGCGGCTGCAGCACTGCTTCGCAATCCGACCTTCCTGTTCTTGAACTTGGCTGGAGCTAGCGAAGGCATGCTGATATCTGGCTTCGCTGCCTTTCTGCCCAAATTGATCGAAAATCAGTTTGCTGTCAGCGCATCGAATGCTGCTTTACTTTTAGGCAAGTTTCTGTCTCTTCAACATTTATTTACAAAGTGAAACTGTCATATGAGTGCATTACAATCATAGCGGACTACGAGTAAGTACAATTTTAATTAAGCTAATTTAAAACATGGGACAAAATGTACAGTAAATGATGCATTTAGACGTTTCCAATAAACGAACAGCAATCATGATAAATTGCATTTCGTAATAGAACTTCTTCAACAAAAGTCACTTTTCAACACCTAGTTTCTTTCTTACCTGGGCTGTGATTGGAACAAGTTACCAACCTAGTTGCGCGCACTACTGTCGAATACCCATGTTGCCTGACCCTGAATGGGGTTTATATTTTATCTTTATGGTTAATAATATTCGTTTCTTTAAGTAGAGTGTGAATTTGTGAATCGATTTCTTTTAAGTATGTAAATGCTTTTCAGAGTCAATCGCATCGTCGTTTAACAGCAAAGAATGTGTGTCACTTACCTAATTAATCAAAATATTGTTCCATTGGTTTCTGTTCTTCCTAGTTTTACAGTTTATCGTTCGATCTAGCTCCAGAACCTATCTAAGTTTATTTTGGTGGCAGGCGTGATCACTGTGCCAGCGGGCGGCGGCGGCACGTTCCTCGGCGGCTGGCTCGTGAAGCGCTGGCGGCTGGCCTGCGCTGGCATCATCAAACTCTGCGTCGCGTCTACCGTCATCGCGGCCGCGTTCACCTTCAGTTTCATCCTTAACTGCGACGACTACCCTTTCGCTGGCGTCACTAGACATTATAACAGTCCTGCTGTGGCTGGGTGAGATTAATGTATAAAGTACAAAATACAGTACAGTCTGTATTTTATAATTATTTTACATTTCAATTATGCCTTCAATTGTAACTAAATTCGGTTCTTCAAAGCTTCACAGCAGATTTTCAAAGAATTTAATCGGCATTACAATCAGTATTAATTTCAGTTCAATTCCTGTTATTGTAATTAAATTCGGAGCCTAGTCAGGTTGCATCTAAATACAAGCTTGCTTTGTTACTGCAAATCTTTTGAGTTTCGCTAGTCAACTTCTAAATGTTACTAAATAATAAAAAAATATGTAGTAAATACCATAAAATAAATTATTTTTGTCTATACGCTGAAATACTAAATATTTCATTAAATTTTTTTCAGCGGCGACCGACTGATAGCCGAATGCAATATGGGTTGCGCATGCGCACAGGCATCGTACGCGCCGGTGTGCGGCGCAGACGGTGTCGTGTACTTCTCAGCGTGTCACGCGGGCTGCACGCGGCGCGAGCTGGCCGGGCAAGCGCAGCTATTCCATCAGTGCAGCTGCATACAGGCCAACGGGACGCTGCCTTCGTATCTCGCACAAGGAGGTAGGATAATGAACGAGTAACCAGTCTGTCATATACTTTCAACAATCGTGTATGCAGTTAGGTCTTGAGACCTACCCAAGAACTGGGTGACGAGCGCAGTGCAGTGCTAGGTAATGATTTGGACTCTTCATGTTCCAATAGCTGCGTCTCACTGTGCTGTTATGTGGCAGGCATGTTGTTTACCATCAGGCACATGTCTTGCTTGTCTCGTCACTCTTTATTTAAAAAAAAACTTAATGTATATGGAAAAGTAGGTGCTACCACAGGAACAATGGCGACCAGAGGCGGTGAGGTGGACGAAATAGCCCTCGTCTACGGCATCACTTCTCTGCGTGTCACGCGGGCTCCACGTGAAGAGAGCTGGCCGGGCAAACACAGCTGTTCCATCAGTGCTGTCCTGATACGAAGTCAGCGTCCCGTTGGCTTAAAGGCGGTAGGGTGGGCGAGGTAACCCTCGTCTGCGGCATCACTTCTCTGCGTATCACGCGGGCTCCACGTGGCGAGAGCTGGCCGAGCAAGCACAGCTGTCCCATCAGTGCAGCTGCATACAGGCCAACGGAACGCTGCCTTTGTATCTTGTACACAAAGAGGTAGGATACGGAATGAGTTACCATACGGTCATATACTGTGCAGACCGTTGTGATAGCATACAGGTACAATGGCGACCAAAGGTGTCGCTAGGCGTGGACTAAGCGGACCTTCGCATACGGCCTCGCACTTGAAGAAACCTAGCCAGGTCGTTTTAATTGCGATACCACCATACGTAAATCCTCATTTAATTCTAAATTAAATAACAAATTATTGGGTAAAAATATTCCTAAACCTGAAGTAACAACAAAACATAACTCCTAGTTTTACCTCCTAGTAGTCCTACTTTTCCATATACATTATGTTTTTTTTTAAATAAAGAGTGACGAGACAAGCAGGACATGTGCCTGATGGTAAACAACATGCCTGCCACATAACAGCACAGTGAGACGCAGCTATTGGAACATGAAGAGTCCAAATCATTACCTAGCACTGCACTGCGCTCGTCACCCAGTTCTTGGGTAGGTCTCAAGACCTAACTCAACAAGAACTCAAGAAGCAAGAAAAGAGGCCACGCTAGTGCCACTTTGGCCACGCATTTTGTCCATTCAACGTCACTAGTGGGGACTGAAAACCAGCAAACGTAGCTATTACTTAAACCCTGGAACTCGATAGGTTGACAATAAGTAATACAGTTGACGAAAACCAAATAAATACAATGGGAAAACTATATCAAACATTGCCCATGTGTTTGATATTATGCTACGAGTACTAAGTCAGATCCTGTGTAGGTATATCGGTATAACAATCCAATATCCGTTTCTATATTTTCAGATAATATCACCTACGAAGCCATCAACAGCATTTGCAGCACAGACTGTCCATATCTATGGGTATTCGTCGGACTGTCTTTTGGAGTTATGCTTTTCACATTTTTGGCGACCATGCCGGCGTTATCAGCTACTTTAAGGTATTAATATCCTACTTATTTTTGCACCTATCTAAATTAGATTTCCAATCCAAGACGCAAATATCGATAATGAAAGAAATTGCACCAAAGATGTAGCCCTACAGTACCCCCTCTAAATTTAATTAATAACTTTAATAATTTCAACGTTTTAAGTTCACTCATTGTGACTAAAAAGTAATACAAGTTATAATTTAGTTTATCTTCGTAATGATATTGAATTTAACTTGAAAATAACTAAATTATTTTGTCATACTGTGTCAGATGCGTCCGCGAGGACCAGCGTTCGTTTGCGCTCGGAATCCAGTGGATCAAGGTGCGGCTCCTGGGCACTATTCCCGCACCACTGCTGTTTGGTTTCCTCATCGACCTCTCTTGCTCGCTCTGGTCTACTTCCTGCGACAAGACTGGCGCTTGTTTACAGTATGATAACTATAATATGAGCAGGTAAGCAATCAAACGACAATTTCCGTAAGGACTAAATAGAATCGAATCGATCGAATTGAAACTATAACTTCGAATGATGTCTTAAATTTTATCAATCCTAACTTTGTTTTAGTTAGATTTAGATTAGGCATTAGAAATGTATTTAACTGAATGTACAAAATATTTGCTCAATGGTTTCTATAGCATCTTACGCTTATTTTGTTTTGTTACGTACTTTTATCTTTTACCTAGATCTACATTTTACAGACTATGAGGTCCAAAACTTTATTCGTTATTAGAATTTTCGTGTCGTTGTTCAATCATT
Organism: Ectropis grisescens; assembly: GCA_017562165.1. Classification (NCBI taxonomy): domain Eukaryota; kingdom Metazoa; phylum Arthropoda; class Insecta; order Lepidoptera; family Geometridae; genus Ectropis; species Ectropis grisescens. Next base: position 4,518,173 of record CM029771.1, on the reverse strand, counting down.
AAAAGTTAGAGTGTTGTTGTTGTTGTAGTCTCATTAACAAACTACGTTATTTTCAGGTACATGTTAGCCTTAGCGTTAGTGGGTAAGCTGTGCTCTGTGCTCTTCTTCTTCCTCGCGTGGTGGTTCTACCGGCCACCGGGAAGCAAGAGCTCCAACGCTGTCGTTCCTTCGGTAGACCTGGTGGTCTCCAGCGAAAAACTCAACGGGAACGGTAATATACCGAGTAATGGGAACATACCAGGCAATGGTGCTATTCCAGTGAACGGCACTATGGCGAATGGAACACCAGATAAGGGTAGCAACGGTTATTGTAACGCAGCATTGGAATGTAGTGATCATTTGTAAGTAACGAGATATTTAGAGATCTTTAATAAATTGAACATTCCTTGATAATGGTATTTTATGGTATTAACACGTACTGATGTGGATAATTTTGGTACTGGTTAATATACCAAATGATTAAAATTAGATTAGGTAATTAATAACCGTAATATTAATTATTGAATGATAGGACGACTAATGATATAAAAGTAGGAATATTGATTCAATTTTGCTGAGATGTTAAAGGTCGCAACGGGTAAATTAGAAGCTATAGTATAAGATAAATAATAATAATAGATAGAGACGGATTGAATTGGTACCTATAGAGTATTTAATTTTAATTATTTTTAAGATACCTAACCGTTATAAATTTACAAAAATGGAGTGAATCCAACTAGAAAAATATATCATAAAATGATTTTTAAACGATTACAGTACAGAACTCAATTCATTATACCGTATGTAATCAATTTAAATGTTGACTTATTACTACTTTTTACGAAAGAAACGTTACTTAGTATCGGAGACCCCAATTTATGTTGTAAATTGTGGGTCCGACTAGCGATTTTGATGTTTATCGATTTGTAAAACAGAAAGTTAAACTTATTCGGAATGCAAATATATCTGTCAAAGTAATACTCAGTACAAATCGTCAAGTGTGGCGTCAATGTTTTATGATCTGAAATTTCTTTAACGAAATGAAACAATGGCGCTCCCTTTGGTCAAATTGAGAACTATCTTTGACAGGTATATTAGCTTCCTGAAAACACTTCGCTATTATTTTTTATGAAGTAGTTTTTTTTATCAAGTCCTCATTTGAGCTGATGTCGGAACTCTGTTACTAGGACACTAAAGTTCGGTGTCTAATGTTACGCTCTAACACTATAATGATTAAAATTTAATCAATCATTGTTTAAATCCGTATTAGATATTCCCATTCCAGTAGGTATAATATAATGTAAATGTTGTAAAATATCTGTGATGTGTAATTTTAGGGGCTCATAAACTGAATGGATTACTGCCACAAAATACAATATGTAGATTAAGCACCAAGTGAGTAAGGTGACGGTATTTCTATCAACTTCCAAAAAAAATAAACTTTTAGAAACATTAGAAAATTATTATAAATTAATTTTATGTGAATGAAGCGTTTTGAGAATGACAGAAACCAGTGACCAATAGTTGAACAATATGAAAAATTATGGACTTTGAGGGATGCTTAGACATTGAGGTAATTTAAAGATGCAAATAATAGTGTCAAAGACAGTTCTGAATTTTACCATAGGTGGCGCCAGTGTTTCATTTTGTTTGAGAATTTTTACAAAATGAAACATTGGCGTTATTGTGAACTACATTTGACAGATCTATTTGTATTCTGAAAATACCTGAATAAGAACAGTTTTTGTCTGTTTTTATATTCTTAAAACGCCTCATTAAATAGAGTACAATTCCTAATGGCACAATTTTGAATTTTTATATAGAATTTTTACACTTTGACTTCTGCTACACATGTTTTATACATATTTAGGCATTATTATGATTGTACATATTTTTAATTTATTGTTGAATGTTGAAAGAACAATAGTTGTTAATGTGTATTTTGTTTGAAGACTGATTGTTTGTAGTTAAATTGTAGGAAACGTATTTTGGAATTTATGTGTAAAAGCGTGCTCGGGAAATTTTCTAATATACCTAACTCCTTTTCAAAAGCTATTTGATCATGAGAGGACTTTTGGACAACATATCACAATGAGACCATGTAAAACAAGTTACACCAGTTTTGCAAAGACATTTCAGAAATCAAAAGAAACATGTATAAAATTAAGTGGTTGTGATATATTATCTGATGAGATGTTAGATGTTTTCAGAATACAAATGCACCTGTCAAAAATAATTCTCAATTTCGCCAAAGGTGGCGCCAATGTTTAATTTTGTGAAATTACTATAAGATCTTCTCTTCTCCAGCCACTGCCTGTTGCCTTCATACGTATATATATATTTTTTTTTTTAAATAAATAGTGACGAGACTATCAGGACATGTGCCTGATGGTAAGCAACATGCCTGACACATAACAGCACAGTGACACGCAGCTATTGGAACATGAAGAGTCCAAATCATTACCTAGCACTGCACTGCGCTCGTCACCCAGAGATCTAAGATCTTATATCTCTAAGCCCTGTAATTTCTCTGCCACATTGCCCTTCAAACTGGAACACAGTAATGTTTGCACATTACTGCTTGGCGGTAATAACTGGCAAAGGTGTGGTACGTATATCAGGCGGACTCTGCCAAGAGTCCTACCACTACAAATATCGTCACTCCATCGAGTTTCAGGGCGCCCTACGCTACGTTTTCCTAATTTCCTATTCGCGATCTCCACTCTAAGACACGTTTACGGTTTACCCCAAACAGTTATTGGTCCTATGACCAGCCCACTGCCACTTGAGCTTGCTAACACGTTCAGCTATGTCGATAATCTTGGTCTTCTGACGGATGATTTCGTTTCGCATAAGATCCTTCAGAAAAACCCCGAGCATAGCGAAATTACTTAAACAAAAGAAAACATTGGCGCCACTTTTGGCCAAATTGAGAACAATATTATTTGACAAATGTAAGTATTTACATTCTGAAAATGAATCGTTAACGAGCTACCCACGTGTGATATGTTCGGTCGAGTCAAACGGGATGCGTTTGATTTTCCTTTAAAAAGCCCGCTAAATGCGGTTGAAACTTAAGTTTAAAAAATCATGGATTGATCATATCACACGTAGTAATCAATTGGCGTTAATAAATTAAATAGCCCGTTATTGCCCACTGGTGAGCGTAGGCCTCTCTTCGTGTCCACCAATTGTCGCAATCCTGGTATGATCCTGATAGGAAATAAGTAGTATAATAAACTGATTCGTAACTTAAAATCCTTACTATGTGAACATTAGTAGTAACTGTGTGGAATGTACCTAATTTTAGAAATAATTTAGCGATGAATTTTGAACTTGTACAATTTTACACTGATTGTAATAAAATGTTTGGAATCATTTGAACGTGGAAGTTTTATTAATTCTCACGGTTATAGGCGGTCTTTGCTTTGTTACACTTACACACGACCCAAAAACATTTTTTTTTTACATGGCCATAGCCTTTACTAACAAAGCAGACAAAACTAAATTACGAACTACACTACGCTACATACCTAACTACTTACCAGTGCCGGATTAAGCCAGCGCGGGGCCTGTAGCAATTTCTGTCAAGGGGCCCTTGGTTTGCTTAGGTTTAGGAACGGAAGGGTCAAGTTATGCCAGATATTTTCGCTACATATTTACAGTCAGACAGACGTCGGAGCGCGGGGCCCCTAGCTTGCGCGGGGCCCGTAGCATTTGCTACTCTTGCTAATCCGCCACTGCTACTTACACTAAACACATCTGAACTATCTATAGACCAATGTAGGTAGGTCTAAAGATAAATAATCAAGCTCACAACATTTCATATTTGGGGATCATACTTTTTTTGTAAAATTTAAATAGGTACATTTATGAAGCCGTGGTGGCCTGGTGGGCTAGTGACTAGATCCCTGCTCCTCTGACCTCTGAGAACAATTTCTCTGACGTATATCAACGTAAAATTGCAAAATTGCGAGATTTGAATCCTACGACGTTAGACTAGAAACTAAACTAATCTACCGTGGGTTTATAATGTCACGTACTATATTGTAAACTGACGTTGCAATTTTACGGTGAGAGATACTAGCACAGATTAAATACCCTGTTGATCGGCCATGAAACGAATCTGCTTAAATTCATATGTCACCAGCAGGGGCGCAGGACGAGGTAAAAAGCCGCGCTGTGATGAGCCTTTCAGTAATTGCAAATTTCTGATTGGCGGTAGTACTTTGATAAAGAAACACACAAATATAAATAAAAGTTAATTTATTACCAACATTAAGATACAACTTAACAAATGCGTATAACGTTACAGCGTAAAGTATGTACTTACAACAAATTATTTAGCTTCTAATTAAATCTCTCATCAAAAGAACTTCACCCCCTGGGTCTCATCGAATTCTATCAGCTCGCATTTACCTTTCGCTTCGAGTGCTCTCAGGGCCTTCATTAGGATGCTCATATCCAAACCGTGGAATTCTGAAAATTAATTAACTATTTAAGTTTTTTTTTTTTACTTTTATAGTTTTACACTTGACCGCCATCTCGCCTGATGTTAAGCGACGATGCGGTCTACGATGGAGCGTGTTTACCTAGAAGAAACCGATTCACTCTCGATTTGAAGACACAAAGATTGTAACCATCGGGGAAAACCCACTCAGGCAACGTATTCCACATATTATTTATCCACATATTAGTATTTTATTATATATTCCACATATTAGTATTTTATTTTTTACTTTTATATGTTTACACTTGGCCGCATAAAGGAAAGAAACGCGGCCGTGGTGGAGGCTCTGCGCCGGGAGGAGGCGGCTTAAGCAAAAGACAATGTCGAGTCGATTACTATCAGAATCCGAACCGGTAGTGATCGGCTCAACAGACGAAATCCGACTGACTAGTCCTAGAACTAAATGTCCACAACACCCCTATTTTCCTTTTCTTCTCCTCATCCAAGAAATATGTAAAAAAAGACAATTGTTATACAAAGGTCACGGACCTCGGAGTCTGTGGAGCGGCAAAATAATAATAAAAAACACTTGACCGCCATCTCGGCTGATGCCAAGCGACGATGTTGTCTACTAGAGCACTGGAGCGTGTTTACCTAGAAGAAACCGATTCTATCTCGATATGAAGACACCAAGATTAACCCCACTCCGGCAACTCGGGAAATCCCCACTCAGGCAAATCATTCCACAGTATAGCTGTTCTTATCACAAAAGCTGAGTCAAACCTCTTCGTTCGTGTCTTTGGAATATCAACCATAAAACGATGCCGCTTCATCGAGCTACAAGAATTTCATTCATCATACATATTCTGTTTATGAAGCAAAATAAAAAAATACATGTGCAATAATCTGTAATAAATTTGAATTTATAAAAAAATATATTGTACATGTTGAGAGGTCCAGCAAAATCTCTCTAAAACCTGCTGAAAGACCTAGGCTTGTCCAGAAGTGCAGTAAGTTCTATACTAGAACGAGTATCTAAAGCTGCACTAGTAGGCTCATTTCAGATTTGGCTGGGCAGGGAGAGAAAAACGAGTAGTGAAGGTGAGTGTTGATGTACGTCAGAAAGGGGCCCATTAAACCTACGCCCGAGTCACAAGTCTCGGGATATACTCGGGATTTCTCTCTCTGCCACACGACGGACCCGGCACCCGCACGGTGAATCCATAGAATGCTAAGAAGATTGTCTCTAACTCACGGACGAATTAGTTTTTGACAAATATTGTTGAACTCAAGATTAGCCCTGAACATCTTGACATTGGTAACAAACTGCGTCTGTGACATCTGTCTCTATCTAAGACATATCTGTCTTTGTCTAAAACATCTATTTCGCTCGCGGTAGTTATAATTGGTATTATCCTCTCTCTGTCACACGGTGATGTGTGACCGGTGACGGTGATGGTAGCCATTTTAAAATATTCATGGGTATGTAATTAGAAAATATTTAAAATAATTTTAAATGCTGTACTTACGCATGAAATGTAGTTATATTAGATTTATTTGAGTTTCTAGAATTATTAGAACACTTTTTGAATGCACAGGAAGACATAATCTTTTTTATTTATGTTCAAAATGATCAATATCAGTGATAGATAAAAACGACCGGCGTCCCCCGCTTCCTACAATCGACTAGAACGGAAAGAGTGAGCTCACTCTTCCCAACGTTAACATGATTCCGTGCGCCCTGAAATGTGAGGGCTAATCTTGAGTTCTACGATCTATGTTTTTGATGCCTAATTGTAATTACAAACAGTAACGTTTTTATGTAAGTATAGATAAAGAGTGAGACATGGTGTCCTGACCTTCTTCAGCCGTGTTCTCCCCTTCCCTGAGCTCGAAGAGCGTGCACACAGCGTTGGTCATCCCGTTGTTGCTCGCCCAGCTGTACACCATGTTGCCCCACTCGTCTACCGAGTGCCAGTACACCTCCCACACCGTCTTACTCTTGTCCATGGGGGCGGCGCGACCGGTCTTACACATATCTTCTAAAACTGAAAACAAATAAAATCATAATCATAATAATTTATTTATAACATTCGTTACACGTTAGCATGTTTTTTACAATATAATAAAATTAATAATTAACATACATTGTATGCTGGTATTAACAGTACCCACTTTACCCAACAATCCAGTCAATCAAAATAATGTAAATTTAATATCAACTAGCTGAACCCGCTACTTCGTTCGCGCCTTCCTTCCACTCGACACCACCAAAACGACACTATCCGTGGTGTCGTTTGGAATCTCTAGTCCATACGACACCACCCTAGTGATGTGCTGTTCCGCCATTAGTTTTTATGTATTTTATGTCGTCAGTATTAGTATCCATGTCCATTGTGAAAAATTAAAATATTCGGACGGAAAGACAATAATATGAAAATTGCTGACCATTTGAGTGACAGATAAATATAAACTTTATCAAATGACATACCTCATTAATGAAACTGCTTGAACCTAATTGGATCATATCAACAACTTTGTTGTATGTAGGTAACCTCACTATTAGTCGGTGGTGTCGTATGGACTAGTGATTCCATACAACACCACCGATGGTGTCGTTTTGGTGGTGTCGAGTGGAAGGAAGGGTTGAAAGTACGTCAAAATATTTGGATAAGTAGACATTAAAAAACCGAGTGAGTTTATTTTTCCATCCAAACATTTATTTAATTTTATCATCTTTATTTTTCTTTTTTTCAATAAAATAAAATCAAACATACTCAGTAAGGTTTCGTAGTAGCGAAAATAGCCGCAAGTGATAAGTTTGTTCGATTTTTAGAGGATACATTATGAAAAGTCTGAAGCTAAGAAGATACCTACTTATCTCTTTTTCTCTAGCTGTTACCCGCGACTTCGCCCGCGTTAAATTTTGAATGAAGCCATCAAAATGATTAATTTTTTTGAGTTTTAATGTTACGCAAGCAAGTTGAACCTGTAAAACAGAGCCAAATCTAAGTGCAATGTTAATGTATAAATTTTATTGTAACACAGAAAAAGAATCAAAGAACGAAAGAATCTAAATTCGGCATCAAAATCATTTTAGCAGCAAAAAAACTCATTAGTACAATTTAGAATACCAGTAACGCCACCTAGTGATGAAAGAAAAAATACATACCACAATAGCAAAACATTGATTTGCAAATGGGGTTTAGTGCTTTATATTTAAACTGATATTAGCGCCATCTAATAAGAATAGGTATAACATTGCTTGTTATTTTGATTGTGCACGCAAAGCACCTGTATTATCTACGCCAAAACGGGTGCATATATTTAATATAATATGGAGTTAAATGAAAATATAGACTTATTACCCCATGTGAAATTTTAGACTCTAAACTATCTGCGGTTCGTGTGTCAAACCAATTCGTTGTGTCGTTTTGACGTTAATATTTGTTTCCTTAGGGCCACAGATTACATACCTCCTTAGGGCCAATGCTTCTATTCGGGTTGATAGGTAGTATATGTGGTATTTCAGACTATAACTTATCTCTGTTTCAATTTTCTACCAAATTTGCTTAGTATTTCTGACGTCACAGTAACCTATAAGTAACCGATTTGCTATTTTTGAGTACAAACTATGTACGTGTTTCGAATTCCTTCCAAATGTGTTCAGCCGTTCCCACGTTCTCCTGTAAATATTATGAATGTCAATGTTTGGATGTTTGTTACTTAAATCATGGCGGAACGTATTTATAGTCTGGTCATTTTAATAGATAACATTTGACAATTCACCAAAATTCGACAACGTAACCTTGTACCGGCGGGCATAAAATAATATATGTTTTCGTTTTGTTAGAACTGCATATTGCTTAATTTTTTTCTATTTTAACTACATATTTATTATATTAATGACTGATACGAGCAATTTTACGATTTGTTTTCACTTATAAACCATTCTAAACAATTTCTGATCTAAAGAACTGCACGTCGCTACAATGTTGCGTCAGTCAACCTTTTTTTGTTTTTAACCACTAAGGATGTTACTGTAAAATCATAAGCTGATAAGTTGAATCGAATGCAATGATTACTTGTGAAAAAATATCACCATAAATTAATGACCACGTTGTGACTATAATAAAACATATTTACATTTATTATTATTTTATTAACTACTAGCTTTTATCCGCGACTTCTTCTGCGTAAAATAAGTATTAAGGTAACTGAGGGAGTAGGTACATATTTACTTCAATGACAGGTAATTTAATTCTGTCATTCAAGTAAATTTTATAAGAAGCTATGACTATGTCGTACAGATAAATCTAAGCTGATTTTAGTTTTTTGTTGATATTTGAAAAACTACCTCCCTGTTTTCGCTATGAGATTCAATATGATATCGTTTATGAGATCACCTCTGAAGTATTTTCTACCAAACAAAAAAGGAATTATCAAAATCAATTCACAATTTGCGGAGTTATCGCGAAAAATAAGACCAAATAAAAAAAAACATGCAACCCTTGTTTGAAGTCGGTTATAACCAAATGATGTTTGTTTTTCCACACAAAAATATATTCTTGATAATTATTTTTTCATTCAAGACGACGCGACGCGATTACGTGGGCACGTTCTAGAATCTATAACCTAGATATTCTGTGGATCGTCTGTGATACACAGAATACTTAGAAGTTAGTATGTACCGAACGCGCTGCGCGTGTCGTTATTATTTAATGTTTGTGTAATTTTCGAACCACCACACCGATAATGTTCAAATTTTGACGGGACAATATAAAAAATGTCTTCTTTCTAACAAAAAAAGAATTAATGAAATCCAACAACGCAAACATGAGTTACAACCAAATACAGATTCTGACTTTCACCCCCTCCTGCAAGAAACCCGATCAGAATTTGGGGATCAAAAGTAGCCTATGGCAATCTCCTTAGTATAAACTGAAGTCATGCCAAGTTTCAGCTGAATTGAATCAGTAGTTTCGGCGTGATGCGTGATCCCTATACAGAAAGACAGACAGACATGAAAGAAAAAAAATGCAGTTTCGCCGTAAGTATCGACTATGGAGTGTACCAAAAAAAAATTTCAAAATATCTTCAATGTACAGAATTCGACCCGTTACAGTTTTATTATAAGTATTGATTGATTGAGATAGATTTAAATAATAAAATTGCAATTTAAAGAATAATTGAAAATGTCAACTTAATATATGTACAATATTCCATTTTTAATTTATTGAATTCGTCATAGGTATAGAACGTCTGCTCGGTAAGCCAGCGTTTAAGCCTAAATTAAAAGCTACCGAGAGAGGGCGCAGTGATTATGGACTTCGGCAGCTTATTATACACTGTTGGACCCATAATGTGTGTCGAGTTGCTTTTTCTCGAGCGTCCGGCGGAATTCTGCAAGTCTGTTCTTATTACGCGCACTTGTAAGTGTTTTGTATGAATTCAGATTAATTCTAACATACACTGCTACCTGAAATATGACCAGACTCGGCAATGTCATAATCATAAGTTTCCCAAAATGTGGGCGAGCAGATTCGTCCATTGGAATTTTAGCGATCGCTCGAATAGCTCGTTTTTGGAGCTTAAATGCGCGTTCCCACTCAGCTGCTCTGCCGTATAGTTCCGTGCCGTATCAATTTCATAATCAAGATTATTGGTCAAATAGCAGCGCCCGCTATTTTAATTATATTTTCGAAGTCATGTAAGAACTTAAAACAGGTGAAGGAAAACATCGTGAGGAAACCGACATGTACTTAGAACCTTTCGAAGTCGTGCGTCATCCACCAGCCCGCACTGGGCCAGCGTGGTGGATTATGGCCTTAACTCTCTCCTTCAAGAAAAGGCCCGAGTCCCAACCTTGGGAACATTTAGTGGGCTGTCCATGATGATGAGAAGCGCCCGCGTTACTCGCGTAGTTCGCAGGATAACAAGTAGCTTTTAAGACGCGTCTTGATTTTTCGAACACTGTAAGATTAGTCTGGAATAGCATATTATAGGCTTTTTATCAGGTGAAAATAACGGGAACAGGGGCTGCGTGGGTAAAAAAACTGCACGGCACTGCTAGTACTTGCCCGAGTCAGCTAGTTCTGATATCTAGTCTAGTATCTGCCTACCTATGAGTAACGCCTCTTGTGACAGCTTCCTGTTGATCGCCGCATTGTTGAAGAGAGGGTAGTTGAGGGCCTCCCGTACGTCCAGGGTGGAGAGCTTGTTTGCTTTGAAGTACTCCGTGATAAGATGTTGCCACGCTTCTAGCTGTTTCGCTCTGGTCTCATTGTTGGGTTGTATTCTGCAACAGGATTTTGTTTTTGGGGCACAACTTACAGATTTTCTGTGGGCTGTGAATTGTGTTCAAGTGTCACGTCACGTTTGTAAATGAAAGAAATGTTCGGGTGAACTCGGGACTGCCTAGTGTGCCAGAGCAAGAAAGATAGTCAGGTGGTGCCGTCTGTTTGTCTGCTGTGATTATCACTTTTTTTAAGTGAAATCTTCTTTTAGCACACCACATGCAGATATTGCTTGGGCCGTGAATTGAGCTCATGCTTTACACTGGTAAATTAAAGAAATTTTCGGGTGAACTCAGGACCATGGACATCTATCAATGCGTTAGCATTTCTCCTTCACTATAAAAGCCAGTGGTGATGATAACCTTGTATTTCTGCACTTGACAAAATACTTAGCGTTATTTATGGGTGGGATTCAAACCTGATTGTGAAATCAGAGATTCTCAGATCTCTAAAGGCCGACGGGTCTACCGCCTAACTAAAACTGTCTTAGTTTTGATGCTGCTCTCTCTTTTATTTTCGCTTGAAATGATAGAGACAGCCATAGCAAAGCCACAGCCGATTTAGTTAGGCACTAGAAGGGCGAGTGTAAAATACTCACAATTGTCACATATTATCTTCTTTACTCACAGATTTTGTGTAAATTTCAATTATTTTACTTTCTGTGTTTTTCCTCCTTAGTAAAGATTCAATATTTTTTGGTTCTAAATCTGTTATTGACACCCTGTACGATATTTTTTTGTTATTTATACTGATGTATGAATGATTTCCAACAAAGTCTGGTGAAAATGATATCATAATTGAACAGTCTTTAGCTACTGCAGAAATCATAGCTAAGTGTAGCGGGTTTGCTGTTTTAATAAACGTTTCTCTGTCTACTTCTACATTTAAATCAAGGTTCTTTTTTTGTATGTGATCTATAATTTCTTGTACATACTCTTTACCCTGTCCAATATTTGACAAGTCAATGTCTAAGGAATTAGATAGTTTCTGAATTTGTAGTAATTTATTCAGAATAGATTTATTTTTGTTGTGACATTCATGTAAGGCGTTTTCAAGGCACTTATCCTTTGGTGATTTGTTTGGAACTTCCAGAGTTTCTGTCATCTCTATCGCAAAATTTTCCTCACCGCTCATTAAAGTTTTAACAAGAAAGTCTATGAAAATGTTGATATTGTTGAATGCATTCATGTCTTTAACAACATTTTCAATATCTCCAAATCTAGAATTCTCATCAAAAAGCAAGTTCCCATCTTTAAATATTTTGAAATTATTTTGAGGATTATGAATTAGGTTCATCAAGGCAATTTTCATGTGTTTTTTTTCATTAGAGAATAAGTCTAAAGGACAATAATCACTCTTATTTTTTATTTTACCTTGTTCTAACTTCAAGTATTGATTTAGGCAGTAATAGCACCTAGAAAGAGACTTGACACTGGAAGTCAAGAACCCTTCTTTGGGTTTAATTTCAACACAATAATTTGTAGGACAGGACTTATTGAGCAAAGCAAGGTTTAGTGTTTTTATAGCGAATGGACTTAGTTTTGATTTAAATCTTCTGTGTTTGGGCCTCCATTTGAATAAATCATGACTCAGCAGTGATAATTCTTCCCTAGGCACCTTAATTATCTCGTGGTAGTTCGACTTACAGCGCAGTATAGGTGTCATAACATGATTTACAAATTTAACAGCATTCTGTACATCTTCAAATGGGATAGCTTTTGCATCTTCCTTAATGAAGCGAAGTACGAATTCGGAGTTGGTGAGTTGAACAACGATATGGACGTTTCCTTCGCTAATGTAGGTCCAGCCACTCCCTAACACTTCCATTTTTACTTTTCACGTTTTTAGTTTTTACGAGTCAAAACTAAGTAGGTTTAAAAAAAGATGGTATGATAATGAAGTTGTCTGTTGACCCCAAGTTTCTCAGATTTGGAAGGTAAGCAGAACACCAATTTGTATCGGGTAGTGTTCCAAATGCTGTAAACATTGAGAAATTAGAAAAACTTACGTGAAAAAAGGCGGGAAGTTATATTGCCAAGGCCACTCGATTTCTGCCATTACAATTTAATAAATATGCTTTGTTCGGTGTAATACTAAGAATATAAGTCCCTCAGATTTTTAGTTTAGTACTGAAGAATATTAACAGATATAATTATTTAAGATAAAATGTATTTACAAATTACAACTAAACGACCAAAACAATCGAACAAATACAAATCACAGATCAGCTGATGATGTCACTTTTTTAGCTTTTTACCACAGATCACTACATACCTTTTTACTTTTTCGGAAGGAACATCCACAGATCACTAAGCATAGGGATGCTCGTTACGAAACGATATATCGGAATATCGATACAGCACTATACGATATAGCGATATTTGATGCGATATTTTGACCATACGATACGCTTCGATGTATCGCATTCTTATAAAAATATCGCATTACCGTATCGTATCAAACGATGTCGGTGATTAATTTCTATAATTTTAAAGTTTCTATTACATCATCACTAAAAGATAATAGACAGTGCCATTGAATATATTGTTATAAGTAATAAGAGAATGATAACGTCGACAAAATTGTATTAAATTGTTTTATGGAACAAGAACAGCCGGCTTTTGTTTAGACTTGGAGGTAGATTTAAATAAATCTTTGAACTTTGTAGTACCGTCAAATATGATTAATAAATGTAAAGCGTATGTTCTCCTTTTTCATTCCGTTCGTAGCTGAACACACACTTTCCGAAAGCCGTAATAGGTTAAATCCACAGCGCTTATCAACATTATTATTTTTTGCGTTGTTTAAGTGCTGATCAATGGCAATTGTGATTTTTGTTGTTGAATAAAACTATTTTAAATACATATAATTATTTATTTCTTTAAAAAAAATAAAGAATATAGTAAAACTACTAAAAAGATAATCCTTTGCACGATATATACTCATTATATTGAATATTAATTGAAAAGCATGCGATACGGTTACGATACGATACATCGATACAAAGGAAATCGATAATATCGGGTATCGATACAACCAAGTTCGATACAGTTACGATGCGATATATCGATACAATACAGTTTTTTGGGCATCCCTAGCTTGTTGTGCCTATACGCACTGGCCGAGCGCCAGAGAGTGAAGGCCTAAGCCAATGTGTGGAGGATCTATTTGCCTTGACTTGTGAACACTGGTCGTCGCTCGCCTAGTCGGCCAAGTGACGGCAAGTGGCCAGCGCGTATAGGGCTCATTTCCCTTGACTCGTCTCCGCTTGCCGTCGCTCGTGACCACTTGCCTCGATTCGAACCAGTGACGGTTTTTATGCACAAAACAAAGGCACTCGTCAGCGCTCGGCGAGTGGCGAGTAGTGTCCACTCAGATTGAAAACAGTGTCCACGTCCTCACTACTACCTAGTTGGCGTACCTGCCACCGCCATTACGCGGTAAAGGGTAGACATTCATTGCTGTCAGAAGCGTAATTATATACGTGAAATTGTAGTATTGTGATAATGTCGCTCAATACAAATGAAGATACTTTAAAATTTTTGGAGTGGTGTTATAATCATCGCAAAACATCTAGTCCGATCTGAAGTTGCACCATGGCGGCCCGCGACGGTACAGTCGAACAATGTCGACGTTCATATTCGTAGTAGTTCAGTGCTCACTGAACACTAACATCTGTGGGCAGCTCTACACAAACACTCGTCCGTTTGCTTCCACTCGACCAGTGTGACGTGGCACTAGCCATGTGCCGTTTACCCGGCACTCGCGTTGGCCTGCACTCGGCCAGTGTGTGGATGCTACAACTCGCCATATATATCGTTTTGTAAACGCTCGCGTTGGCCTCCACTCGGCTTGTGTGCATAGGGGGCTTTTTACGCTATAACACTCCAAACGAATCAATGTTAAATTAAATAAGGTGGTAACTCACAAAGTTGCGAAAGTACTTCAAATCTGAACAATTACTTTTGTTATACAAAGCACAGATTCGTTCTTGTATGGAGTACCTATTGTTTGCACCTTTGGGATGGATCGGCTAAGTATCAGCTTGAGGCTCTGGAATCGATCGAGAGGCGTGCTAAAAGGCTCATAGGCAAAGACACTCTAGTGCGAAAAAGAATTCCACAAAGTCTTAAACATCGTCGCAAAGTTGCTAGCTTATCGGTTTTTATCAGATACACTTCGGAGAGTGTGCCACTGATCTGCATGATCTGATACCGCCTTGCCCTTTTTTCTATCGTACTTCTCGTAACTCGAAGAAGCGGCACCGTTTCATGGTGGATATTCCAAAGACACGGGCGAAAAGGTTTGACTCAACGTTTGTGATAAGAACGTCTAGGCTGTGGAATGAGTTGCCTGAGTGGGTTTTCCCCGATAGTTATAATCTTGGTGTCTTCAAATCTAGAGTGAAACGGTTTTTTCTAGGCAGTATCTAGTAGTTCTCCATCGTAGACCGCATCGTCGCTTAACATCAGGCGAGATGGCGGTCAAGTGTAAGCCTATAAAAGTTAAAAAAAAAAACAGGATAATGATTCTGGTTCTTAGAACTAATTCCGAACGATGACGCTTCTTGTCTCTATCGTTCTAGACGTATAAGACAAGGTCCGAGAGGTTTGATTCCGTGTACATGTCGACATCAATCCTATTGGGATCAGAATTATTACGCAGAAAAACATGAAATGATATTTATCAAAAAAATATCTGGAAGAGATCGCTTATAGCGATAACATTTTGTGCACATTATGTGTTATTGGAACGAAGTTCCTTATCGCGCGTTGTGAAAGGGGGCTAGACGGAAAAAATTCTTACGAAAAGTTGTCACGACACTTTTTATTATTGTAAGCTGTGCGGCGTCGCATGTTTCGTATAATTACTATTATGTATTCTATGCCTAGTAGCGGCAACCGTACGACACTATCTGTGTTCACTCACACATTGACATAAATGAACAAAAAATTCGATGTTATTTCTACTATTAATCTACAATTTTCTTCAACTTAATATGAAATACCGCAAATAAAGACCAATTTAAATGCCAACTATAGTCATTTCAGTGTAAAATTATACTCTCGTCGCCCATGAATGGTCAAATAGATTAGTATGAAAATCGAACCACCTTAAGCAGACAACTTCATACTGTTAATTTTGTGTCACAGGTGCGCGCGCATCTTTAAATTTCACTCTCATCATTTTTTCATAACGCGCCTAAAGAAGTATAACTTCAATAATAATAATTCCTTCACTAATTAATCGAAAGGAACTTCGTTCCATCCGGGTGTCCCTTGACACCTCTCAAGTTTTTTTTTGTTGTAATTTTTTATGGTGCCTATAAAGTGTGTTTGTATTGTTCGTTCTCGGTTCTCGGTCACCTTGCATTTGAAGTTTGCAGACTCTGACCTTTAGAAAATATTTCACCTACACCTTAGCCAGCTATTCTGCCGCCAAACAGGAGTGTCAATACTTGCTCGTTCCGGTTTGAAGGGCATTGTTTCCAGAAAAAATAGGGTAAAGCTATAAATCCTTATATCTCTGAGTGACGAATGTAGTGGTCAGCAGTGTCTCTCTACTTGGTCTGTGTTCGCATTCGTCTTGTTCAAAAAAATTGTATACGTCTTCGAGAAATGACAAGCATGGCAAGCATTTTAATTGAATCAACAAACATATAGTAGCTAACTGCTCTAACTTACACATGCTTGACGTTAGATTAGTCTTTGAACTATGTCTGTGACAGCCACTGTTCAAAGACTAAGGAAAATCAATTCGTATCATTTCACAGGTATGAGTTTTTTGGATTTTTCTGTGGAACCACTTAAAATTTTCATGAAATATTTGAATATGTTTAAATTCCTTGTTTTGAGACTCAAATAAAAACGTAATAATGTCTATCTAATCTCAAAATTCTTGTGAATTTCAGAAAGTAATTTTCGTTGTTTGATTATAGTGATGTGCCATTACGTAGGTCGTTATGTTCCCGCGAACCTGCATAAGTTGCTGACCTAGCGTTTGCGCCTACGCAGGATCAGGCGACATCACGCCATGCCACCCAGAAATGCATAGTTGCGTCTGGGTTAGATTATAAGTTTTCTTTAAGGCTAATTGTAATAAGCAAAGGTAGTCTCAATATACTCTTCGGCTCATCTAGACGTAGTTAGTTTTATTTAAATTAGTTTTTAAAAACATTTCAACGCGCTCCCGAAAGTTAACTGGCGCAGCCGGTAGGATTACCAGCCGCTGCTATCGCGACCACGTAAAATCCGTGACTAGTGCTTGAAAAGTGTTAGTACCTTCGTGATTGGCAGTGACAGCGGTTTTCCCTAAAATCGGAAGAAGGCCGCAGTGGTAATCCTCGAACCAAAGAAATTTGTTAACCGGAGCCGGATGAAGATGGGCAAGTAAGTTATAGCGAACAGAGTACTCACTGGAGTAAAATCCTTCGTTTCTTCCCATCCTATCCATGAAATACTGTTTAGTTTAAGTTGTAGAACCAGGTGACTAAAACTGCACAGGTCCTCTACATAGGTTAAACTGTGACTAAAACTGCACAATTATTTTATACTTTTTAGATTTAAACTGTGACTAGAACTGCACAATTAGATAATTAAATATAATAGGTATACGTACTCGTGATTACGAATGCACAAAAGTACGCTAGGTTATAACATAATTTAAACGGTGACTATAATTGCACCAGTAATTAAGTGAGTAAGTATATAAGTAGTATAACTAGAAACTATTTAACAGCAAAATGACTGAGCTTAACGAAATAGCACCGCCCTTATTGCGCGACATGCTTAAGCTCATCCCTGAATTCAACGGGGACACTAAAATGCTCGCATTATTTCTCAGAAAATGCGAGTATGTAATCAGACAATTTCAAGGCGTTGCTCAACGCAACGAATATATAATGCAGTCAATAACTAGTAGAGTCATAGGTAGAGCCGCCGCCCTTATCAGCGAACGGGGTGATTTTGAAAGTTATGACGATTTCAAAACACTACTAATTCAGCATTTCGGAGATCATAGAAGCGAAGTGTGTAGCCATAGAGTTGGAGTCATTAAAAATTAAATCTAATGAGTCATACCTTGATTTTTGTAGCCGCATTCAGGATGTAAGAGCCATTTTAATTTCCAAAATTAACACTAATGTCACTAATTCCAACGAAGTTAAACACGCAAAGGCCAT
This sequence comes from Ectropis grisescens, assembly GCA_017562165.1. NCBI lineage: Eukaryota > Metazoa > Arthropoda > Insecta > Lepidoptera > Geometridae > Ectropis > Ectropis grisescens. The sequence continues at coordinate 4,500,268 of CM029771.1, read as the reverse complement.
CATCCATAATAATACAGCTCTCAATGTTTTCCTATATAATTTGCCGGAACACCTAGTGAGAATAGTAAGACTAAAGAGCCCTACCAGTTTAGAAGAGGCCCTAAAAACTGTGATGGATGAAGTTAATTTTCACGAGCAGTATCTAATGAGGTCCAGGTTGCTTCACAACCAGGCACCCAAACCACCCATGCTGGATCAGAAGCCTCAAGCCTTTCAGGCAATAATGCAACCCCCAAATAATAACTTCCGACCCCCGTATTTTGGAGTCAGACCGAATGGTATACAACCCATGCTAGCTAGGCCATTAGTGCCACAAAATCAATCCGGGTATAAACCACCTACACCACAACAGCAGTTTGGGTATAGGCCTCCGACCCAACAACCCCTAGGTTTTAGACCACAGCCCGGTCAATTTGGCTATAAGCCAGCGGTTCAGCAGCAATTTGGCTATAAGCATCCTGCCCAACAACAGATGGGCTACAGACCTCCAGTACAACATCAGTTCGGATTTAGACCACAGCCGGGACAATTCGGTTACAGAGCGCCGCAGCCTCAAGGCTATCGTCATCCTCAACCGTTTTCTAGCGATGTGACGATGAGGACTGCCGCACAACCAGTGCCAAGACTACCCATAAACGAAATAGTCACCGAGGAATGTGGAACAACAGACGACCCGAACGAGTACGAATACAGCGACAACAACTACCAGGAAGAGCAGAATTATTATTACGCAGACCCAACCCGGGAGTGTCCACAACCTGTTATGGAAGTGCAAGAACCAGTGCAGGAATATGATAATATAAGGGAAGAAACAAATTTGGAAAATTTTCGTGTAGAAGTGACCCAGAGATTTCCGAGGTAATCGAACTAAATTATGATGCCGCCCTCAAACTACCCTATATAAAAATCACGGAAATAGATGGCAAATTCATGTTAGACTCCGGCAGTAGCAGGTGTTTTATCAGCCCAACAAAAGCGGATATGTACTACGCCCAGTACAAAAGATACGAACCGTTTCAAGTAACAAGCACGCACGCGTCTAGGTCTCATACAGAGGTAGCGGACATACCACTCTTTAAGGCCTTCAGCCAGGACATGTATCACAAATTCTTCATCTATGACGTTGACCCCAAGTATGACGGAGTTATTGGCTGGGATTTGTTAATGAAGCTAAAGGCTAAAATAGACCTGAACGACAAAACTTTAAAAACACAACATGCCAATATCCCGATTTGGAACGACCAGGAATACTTATTTAACCTCAAAGCGCGCACTGAAACTCGTGTAGAGCTGCCTGTAGATCTCGAAAAGGGGACGCTATCCTAAATTTTTGGAATTCGACTCAAAAATCCGAATGCCTACAGCCCTAGTGAAATGTGAAAATTATTATGCGACCACCGTTATACAAAATACTTCTGACGCCGACATAACTTTAAAAATAACGAAACCTTTTAAAGTCCAAAAACTCACAGGTGAAAATTACATATGTGAAATTAACACGGCAGACTTAACAGACATAGAAGTTGACCAAATACTCACCCAAAATTTGACAAAATTACGACTTAATCACTTACCACCAGAAGAACAAAACGCTATACTAGAACTGTGCACTGAATATAAGGACATACTCTATAGTGAAGAATTACCCTTAACTTTCACCAACCAGGTCAAACACCACATAAGGACGACTAACGACAATCCTATTTATATCAAGCCATATAGACAAGCCCCGGCCCAAGCGGAAGAAATTAGGAACCAAGTTGAAAAGCTGCTCAAAGATAATGTGATACAAGAGTCACATTCACCATGGAGTGCCCCAGTGCATTTAGTCCCGAAGAAGTCGGATGCCTCTGGCCAGGTGAAATATCGCATGGTAATAGACTATAGGCGACTAAATGAAATCACAACTGACGACCGATTCCCACTCCCCAATATTTGCGACCTTTTGACAAACTAGGTAAAAGCAACTATTTCACGACGCTAGACCTCGCGTCTGGGTACCACCAAATAGAAATAGCAGAAGAAGATAGACAGAAAACTGCCTTCTCCACACAAAACGGGCATTACGAATTCCTCCGAATGCCATTTGGTCTCAAGACAGCTCCGGCAACTTTTCAGCGAGCAATGAACAATGTATTAAGAGGCTTACAGGGTATCCATTGCCTTGTGTACCTTGACGATATACTCATCTACTCCAACGGGCTCCGTGAACACCTAGAGAAATTACGCGCCGTCTTCGACAGACTGAGACTTACCAACCTCAAGGTCCAATTAGATAAATCGGAATTTCTTTGCAAGGAAGTCCAATATTTAGGACACACACGCTGACGAAAGACGGACTCAGACCAAACAACGACAAGATACAAGTAGTGTTAGACTATCCGATCCCTGAAACACAGACCGAAATTAAAAGATTCTTAGGCTTCATAGGATACTATAGAAGATTCATAAAAGATTTTTCAAGAATTACTCAACCGCTAACCGCTTGTTTAAGAAAAGGCAAAACCGTAGAGAAGACAGAAAATATATAGAAGCCTTCCAGAAGTGTAAAGAGTTGTTAGTTAATGCACCTATATTACAGTATCCGGACATGAGTAAACCATTTATATTAACCACCGATGCTTCTGAGGTAGCTTTAGAGCAGTACTTTCTCAAGGGACTATAGGATCTGACTTACCAATCGCTTACGCCAGCAGAACCCTAAGCGAAACAGAAAAGAGATACAGTGCCATAGAGAGAGAATTACTGGCTATAATATGGGCCACTAAACACTTCCGACCGTACCTCTACGGTAGAAAATTTGACATTGTTACCGATCACAAACCTCTACTTTGGTTGTGCCAACTTAAAGAGCCAGGGAGCAAACTGACACGATGGCGACTTCGTCTTCAAGAGTACGATTTCAACATAAAGCACAAAATGGCCAACTTAATGCTAACGCGGATGCCCTCTCCCGACTTAGGTTGAATGCACTAACTACCGCCGAGGACAACGACAACAGATCAATGATTGTAAACCCCGAAGAACAAGATCACTCAGATACCATATCAATATCAGATTCTGAGAGAACAGCAACCGACAGCCCTGTTACAATTTCAGACACCGACACCATAGACCAAATCTTGAGAAAGGAGCCTGACTTATTAGTACCTTCAGACACAAGCTCAAGCGCGACAGAAACTATACATTCCGGTAAAGATTTAGAGTCACTAGGCATACCAATTCTAGAAGAAGCCGTAGATACAAAACCAAACCAAATACTTGTGTTCCATAAATTTACTAACGACCTCCAAGTAACTGACATCTCTACCAAGCATCAGAAAATATTAGAAGTTTTCCTTCCTCACGGCAAACCAGATCTAATATGCTAATTTCTAAAGAAATATATTAGACCAAAAATAAAATACTTCATTTATTTTGAAACAACACAACACCGTCGGGAATTCAGTGACGTAGTAATCACCCTTTTCAAGCAAGGCTCAATTAATTTCTACGAATGTACTGAGCGGGTAATCAACATTGAAGATGAAGCAGAACAAAACTGATTATACAAAAATTACACGAAGGCAAGACTTGCCACCGTGGAATCACCGAAACTGTGAAAAGAATTAAGCGAAATTATTACTGGCCAGATATGCTTGACACGGTCTCAGCCGTTATCAATGCTTGCGACAAATGTAGGACAACCAAATATGACAGGAAACCAATTAAACCAGTACTCAACTAACAGACACTCAAGACGCGCCCTTTCAGGAAGTATTTATGGACATCTTTTCAATAGAATCAAAACACTATTTAACCATAGTCGACGCATTTAGTAAATTAGGCCAAGCATTGGAAATACCATCTCGATCTACACCAGAGGTAGTGAGAGCCCTTATTAAATATTTCAGTTTTATGGCATCCCACGCAGAGTAAGTTGTGACCCGGGTTCTGAGTTTAATAACGAACTTCTCAGAGAACTTACAGATTTATACAAAATAAAACTACACATAACAACACCAAATAATCCAAACTCCGTTGGCATTGTAGAACGTTTTCACTCTACTATAATAGAAATCTACAGAATAGCCAAATATGAAGTGAAATATACAGACGCGACAAATAGGATGACTTATGCAATAATGGCATACAACAATACTATACATAGTGCTACAGATTTAACCCCATTTGAAATAGTATTCGGACACACAGAGCTTAACTCTACATTTGACGTGGAATTCGATAAAGCATACAAACAACAGCTATTAAAGGACCGCCGAAAACGAACTCAAGAATTGTATAAACACATCGCGGCAAAAATGAAAAGTAAGAAAGAAACGGTGAGAGAAAAACGCGGTGGCGAGAGAGGACCACAGTTCCAAGAGGGTCAAACTCTATACGCAAAGGCGGTTAACAAACGACAATCTAAAGATAAGCCAAAATATCAAAAAGCAATAGTATGTGGTGAGGTGGAACGTAATGTACTACTACCTATAAAAGTACGAGATAGAGAAACTAAAGTCCCAGTTAAAAATATAAAACGCCCTCCGCAGGTGGCGCCCCCTCCTGGCGGTGGTGATATGGGTGATGCAAACCCGAGGGTTCCTGAGCCAGGGCCTACAACTGCAAGAAGTAAATGAAAACCCAGGTCTCCTCCCAGTTAAACAAGGCCGTGCTTTTGTACAGGTCGACAGCTGGTCTATAATAAAACCATAGATCTGAAAGGCATAGCATCCGATCTACAGTTCAATTCATAACAGTACTCTAAATTTTGTGCCAAAATATCGTCTTCTAAAAATGCTTCTTCTCTTGTCAGTAACTTAAAAGACTTCCAGTCCCAAATAAACTACATCCGCGACGAGGCTGTAGAGAAATTAGGGCAACTAATGCCAACTAAGCGGGTAAAACGTGGCCTTATTGACCCTCTAGGTTCCTTAATTAAAGTAATAACAGGAAATCTAGACAATGACGACGCCATCCATTTCGAACAACTGATAACGGACACTAAAACCCGTGAGCAAGCCATTTCTAGTAAAATTACTATTATTTCTGAAATGCTGGATCACATAGTAAACTCGTCTAAAATGGTAAACGAAAATACAAAAATATTGAACGACAGAGTTAACAAAATAGAACAATTTATAAAATCTAGAGATAATGATGACTTTGTAATTTTCCACATTATAAATGTATTCAATCTTTTATAAGTAACTTCCGCTCTATTTCGACAAAACTCAGCGATGTACAGACGGCTTTAGCCCTCAGCAAGGTTTCAGTACTACATAAAACTGTAATTGACTCTGTAGAAATCCTAAAGTTGTTGAAAGATATAAGTACATACGGCAACCTCATGTATCCAGTAAATGACCAGAATTTAATTAATTTAGAGGAAACATTTTCTGTCAAAACTTACCTTAAGGATAGTAACATAAGATTTATTATAGATGTACCACTTGTAGAACAGGAATGCTATGTATATTATAAATTGTACCCATTACCCATGCTCAACCACTCTACTACCGATACCTTCACCATTATTCCCCAATATCCTTATTTACTCCAGGATGAGAAAAGATATCGCCCAATTGCCCAAAAATGCAAAGAGATAACTGCCAAGGAATATTTGTGCTCCGAGAACGACATTGCCCCTACTCCAGAGAAACCTGCGTTGAACAATTGATGCAGTATCAACAACACCCCTCAAAATGTGTTGCACACCGAATTACTACAGAAGATTTAAGGTCCAGAGAATTTCAGATAACAGCTGGATTATATTCTCCAAATATACAAAATTACTTACCCAAAAATGTGACGATGACGTCACCCAAGAGCCATTGAGAGGGACATACCTCATTACAATCCAAAAACCATGTGATGTTATAATTGATGCTCTTCGTTTACGAGCGAACCATTTCCGTGAATTGGGAAATTCGTACAGCCATTTACCTATTGTAAACTTACCTGCCTTACCAGATAATACCACAAAAGAAGCCGAACCTATAGACCTGCAAGATATCAACCTAGACGAAGTGCAGCATCTCAACTACCTTTTAAAAAAGAGTGTGAAAAGTGTTCCAAATTTAAGTGAAGTGAAAAGCCTTGGCATAGCCACAAGTGTTCTCTATTTAGTGTCATGCTTGGCGTACCTCATTTGGAAAAAGTTTATACCACTTGTTCGAAAATTATGTAAAATCAATTCTAATGTAAACGACCCTGAAAATGTGAACGCAAATCCAATTTTACTACATACTTAAATTAAATATAAGCTAGTTGCCTCTACTCACCCCTTTTCAAGTATTGGAATTGCGTATTGTAGAGACAACATTAGTATTAAGTTAGAGTATAGTACATATAATAACATAAATAGGATAAGGAAATTGTAGAAGCGAAGTTATATGGAAAATCCTTTTCCAATAACTTCGGGTCTGAGGGGGAAGGCGTTATGTTCCCGCGAACCTGCCTAGGTTGCTGACCTAGCGTTTGCGCCTACGCAGGATCAGGCGACATCACGCCATGCCACCCAGAAATGCATAGTTGCGTCTGGGTTAGATTATAAGTTTTCTTTAAGGCTAATTGTAATAAGCAAAGGTAGTCTCAATATACTCTTCGGCTCATCTAGACGTAGTTAGTTTTATTTAAATTAGTTTTTAAAAACATTTCAACGCGCTCCCGAAAGTTAACTAGGTACCTTCATTATTATCGATTCGTTTGTGGTAAATTTGCGGTAGTAGTTTCTTGAAATTCTCTCAAAAAGTACTGATATTGATATTCCTAAAGTAGGTAAAATTTAAATTACCTAAGTAATTAATTTATTAAGTAAATCAGAATCAGAATCAGAATCAGAATCTTTATTGCTTAACTGTGTACATAAGATGGTAGGTACTAAACATACAAAAGTAACAACAGTTTACCCATTTCGGGCGTGCAATTTAAGTTTTACATTATTTAAAGTTGACCCATAGTGCATACATATAACTTTAGCTGAATTTGACATGCATTGAAATTGAAATAATATTAAAAAATTGTACTTAAATTGAATTGACGATTGACATAACGATGTCCAAAACTGTATTTATTTTCTGTGTATCTATCTATGTATAGGTATATATAAAAAGGCAAAAGTGATTGACAGATAGATCAACCCACAGCCCAAATCGTAAGTGCTAGAAAATTTCGCACACATATTCTTCTTATAGCGTAAGCACCCACTAAGGAAGGATTTTTCGAAATTCAACCCCAAGGAAGTTAAAAAAGGGTATGAAGCTTTTTATTCCTTGTGCATATTTGCATGAAAAATCGCTCAAATTAAGTTTGGCTGAAATCATGAGGTACTTTTATCAAAATGCAACCCTTCAAAATTGAAAATTCAATCAATTGACAATGGTAAAAGTAATGATTTATGTATTACAATGTGCCTTTTTGCAAAATTCAACCCCTAAACCCCTTATGTAAAATAGAGAATCAAAGTTACAAAATAACGCATAAGCCATACCCTTAGGTCTATAATAATAGAAGATCATTATTTTAAGTTATTATTCGACGCTCGGGCTAGCCAAGTTTGAATCTACAATAAATAAAAACTTACCGAAAGCGGGCGAAGCCGTGGGTTAAAATTAGACTAGCTATAATATAAATAATAACAATAAAATACCTTGTACCTACGGCAGTAAATCGGCCAAGCGATATTTTAATAATTTAAATAATCAGATTAAGATAATTTAAATAATCAAATAATGTCAATAAAATACGGTATTTACTGCCGTATGTACAGGTACCTACGGCAGTAAATCGGCCAAGCGATATTGACCTTAAAGTAAAGAAAGATATTTCCGATTCATAAACCGATAGACTTAGTCACATCACTATTATAATAAACAATTAGCGATTCTATTCTATGGCATACCTACTTGGCTTCATTGACATGTCAAGACCGGGTGGATTCTGTACCTCTTTCTCTGTCTCTCTTGTGGCGTGGTAAATAAGAGGAACACGATCAGATATATTGTAAATGTTCAATTAAACACAAACACTCCATGCTTGTCATTTCCCGAAGGTATATGTGATGTGATTAATCTGTACGTGATATTTTAGGTTCGGAAGTGTAATCAATGGTTCGGAACAACCATCAGTGTTTCCACTTTAATCATAAATTGCCACTAATCTCAATACTGTTTAAGCTTTCGTGCCTCATCGAAAACCATAAAAAGAAACATCGCTTTATTGAAAAAAAAAAAATTGGAACTGATATCTGTTTGTACTAATTATACAAAAATTTCCTCAATATGATGAAGGTTTTGTATTTGTTTGATTTTAGGCATGATTTCCCCTTTACATCTCTTTCCCCTTTTTCTTCCCTTCTGTACCCTAATTTCTCCTCAATAGGGGAAGTTCCCCTCATTGTGGAAACACTGCAACCCATGAAAAAAATAAATGTCATACAAATACCTAAGTCATTTCAGTGTCACCAAAAAGATCGATCGAGAGAAAGATCGACTAACTCGGTGGTGGGTATAACCTCTACACGGGTTTGTTTATTTTATTGTGTTTGTGCATTATATATCCTTACTTATTGGGTGAGTCCCTTATATTTTAATAGATTCTGGTCAGCCAAGGAAATGGAGAATATTTCTCCGTCTCCCGAGCCACCAGACCCTCCTGATCCTGTTAGTCTTATGGATTACTCTGACAGTGCAAATCCCCAGGGTAAAAAGAGGCATTTACCGTCTGAATTAGAACTACCCGCACTCACAAAAAGAACCGTGGCAAACCAGGAAACAGCATCTGCGTCAGTACAATCCATTTACATTCATCCGGCAATGTCAATTGTCGGAATACAACAGTATGAGAATACAGACTCCGGTCCATATTTAGTGCATGTATCCAGATCTGAACCTGACCCAACCTTGGGTACAGTCATTAGGCCTATGAAATTTGGGAAATTCCTCCATACTAACAAAATAGAAAATGTCTGCCAAGAAGGGATTAAGAAGGTAGGTAGGAATCTAGGAATAAGATCTCGATCGAATTTACTAATGCAGCAGCCGCGAACAAGTTCATTATAAGTCCCATCTTGAATGCTGGTAAATATGAGGCCGTGATTCCAACATATAATGTTACCCGTATGGGGTTGGTCAGAGGAGTCCCCGTCGAATGGTCAATGGACGAATTTGTAAACTCCCTCCATGTTCCAGGCAACAGTTATGTACTAAAGGCTAGACGATTAAATAGAAAAAATAAGGTTGATAATGTTATAAATTGGGTACCTACACAAACCGTGGTTCTCACGTTTAGGACACAACAATTACCAACCAAAATATTTTCATTTTATTCATCACTGGCTGTCGAAACATACCAATACCCTACCATCCAGTGTATGAACTGCCTTAGGTTTGGTCACATCAAAAATCAATGTCGTTCCCAACCACGGTGCTTCCGCTGCACACAACCCCACAACGGAGACAACTGTGCTGTACAGGAATCAAACTCAACTTGCTTGTATTGCTCTGAACGCCACTTTTCCACCAATAGGGCTTGCCCAGAGCAAGACAGACAACGTAGAATAAAAATGAAGATGTCCAGCGAAGGTATTTCATACCAAGAAGCTAGTAGCCAAACGCCTAAAGTAAGCAGAACGTTTAGCCAAGTCGCTGGTAATTTAACTATTCCCCAAACACAGGCCATACTCTCTCCTCTCACTGACTCACAACCTTCTCCTTACCCAAACTTCCCAATCACTCAGAAAACTGTCTTCCTGAAACCTCGTCCAAAGCTACCTCTTGGAAAAAGTTATGACCAGGCAGCTCACCAGAATATTACTGCTCCCGCCCTCCTTCATTCCCTAACGGATATGCTCTTGAGAGAGCGCAACCCCAATCCCAGCACCCTAACCCTGACATCCATCAATTGCTTTCCCAACTTCTCACAATCACCATAAGCATGATTTCACAAAGTACCAACTCCCTACCGCCCAACGTCGCCCAAATGATCTCCCAACTCTCATCCTTTATAACTCACCATGGATCTATGTTCAATAATCCAATGGAACAGCAGGAGCCTCCGCCGGAAGCTTCCTGATCTCACCCATCTCATCAACAAGTACAGCCCTGTCTTGGTGGCCGTCTCGGAGACATGGTTCGCCCCAGGAGCCCGTTACCGGTCTCTCGGATTTTCGTGTCTTCGGGACGACCGTCAAGATGGAACAGCTGGCTGTGCTATTTTATAAAACAGTCTCAGACATTCTCCCAAATTCCCTCCCACCACATAGCTCAGAAATAAACGCCGTAGCTGTACGTGCATTCAACACCTCCTTCATATCCTTATATATCCCACATCCTTCCCCATATCTCATTTCAGACATCCTTTTAATCATATCCTCTGTCTCTTCTCCACTCGTAGTGATGGGAGATTTCAATGCCCACCACACTGCTTGGGGTTGCTATCACAGTGACACTTTTGGCCGTTTACTACTGGAAGCACTGGAAGATGTCAACCTTTGCATTGGAAATGATGGCACTCCCACTCGAAGAGTTTCCCCCACTCAAAACCCTAAATCTGCAGTTGATCTCACTCTCTGTTCCCCTAGTCTCCTTCCCTCCTTATCCTGGCAGGTCCTCCCCCTTAGTAGAGGCAGTGATCATTTCCCAATACTATTGAATCTAGGTCTCAGGGTATCCCGTCCTCCCCCTCCTACACCTCTCCTTAAATATAGACTAACTGGAGCTAAATGGGACAAGTATTCCACATACCTTGAACAAAACATAACATCTCTTCCTAACCCTAGTGAAGAAAGCCCCTTGGTGTGTTATGAAAAACTAGTAGACATGATTATAGCATCTGCTGATGAGTCTATTCCACTCAAGAAACCTAAAACAACCTTCTTTCCTCCTTGGTGGGATCCTGATTGCACAAAGGCGATCCTTGAACGCAAATCTTCAGAAACCAAGTACAACAAACATATGACCTCTGAAAACTACCTCTCTTACAAAAGAATAGCTGCGAAATGCAGAAGACTACTCTCAAGAAAAAAAAAACAGGGTTGGATAAACTTCTGCCAAAGCCTGTCTCCAACAACTCCTTCAACTATAGTGTGGAAACAAATCCGCAGGTACAGAGGATCTTATAGCCACAATAACCCCACTTCCAACGATCCCGGTTCTTGGTTAGAAGCATTTGCGGACAAGCTGGCTCCTCCTTTGTGCATCAGAATCCTAACATACCTATCCTTCACACTCCCACTCATCTTCTCACTTCGACTCTCCTTTTCAATTGAGGAACTGCACTTGGCTCTAGATGGGTTAACCGACTCTTCCCCGGGTTTAGACGGAATTCCTTACTCGTTCATCATGTACCGCCCCCCTCTAAAAAATATATATATCCTAGCCATCCCGTGAATATGAATAATGAAATACAAACAAACAAAACCCGAAGCCTAAATAAAGTATACTACGAAGTATTGTGTAACGTATGAAGGTCTAGTATGATAAAATTAAATTGTCAAAGATTGTAGAAGATTTGAGTTATTGTACCTAATAGTTATTTGAATTGTTGAAGATTTGAAGAATGAATTGGCCATGTGATCGTCTAACAGAATAGGACTCTACGTTGTGTTTGAAAGTAACCCAGACAAGTTTCTGTCAATCCTCAGTAAATCTAAATCCTAACTCGCAACGTCTTTTTCCTAACAGAAGTAATTCCATGATATTAGATAGATCTTAATTTCTACACTGCTAAGTCTCCTAAAATCTTTACAATAAACATCAGACATTATTCTGAATGTCCTTAAAGTTGCAATTTATTATAAAACATTTCACCAGTTTATTTAGAGGAATATTAAGTTATTGTTAGTCTATTTGCCAAATCAACCCCATCTATTGATAAGTTTCCTAACGAAAATAAAACATATAAGTTATGGATTTAAACATTAGTAAAATCAAGTTAGTTCAGGAGTAATAATATAGGTGACGCTAAATTAAAATTTAATCCACTTTGTTCAAAATCTAATATTGCCAGTGTAGGGAAATTATCACCTAACTTTGAGAAAAGTAATTTCCTATATAAATTAATTTTGAAGTTTTTTAAATATACTTGAGAAAGTAACTTGCATGAATTTTAGTTATAATTTATAAGTTCTTCAGTTCTATTAGGATCAGAATAATAGTTATATCTAACAGCTTATAAAATTATGAAATATAATTATCTACATTCAGTGTTGTTTCTGTTTAAAGGAGATTATGAGCTTAGTTCTGAATGTAATTGGCTGTTAAATAGAACTTTTGCCTATCTGTGTTTTTATGATAGTGAAGAAAAGAATATATGTGATTTAAAGTCATTTATTTTTTTGACTATATTAGTTTAAAGAAGGACCTCGAGAGAGTGCTCACTTCTGATTTCAATGACTCTACACCCATTCACAAGCCCTAGACAGTCAGAAAGAACGGGCAAGAAAACTGACCGCCATCTTATACATAAATATACATAACTATACACAATTATACAGATCAAGAATACAACTCAACTCCAATTCTTTAAACACTTAGAAGTATAATTTTAGTGATAATCTTTAGGGTTTAAGGTATAAATCAATAATGTTAAAATGTGTAATTGGTGGACAATTCACACACACACAATTTAAATTAATTGTACTGTAAGTTTCAGAAGAATACCTTTATGTCAGCATCATCCTCCATTTCAGCTAAGGACTTACTAACGGACACGGCTCTGCTTGGTCCGGCCTCCCCAAATCTTACAGAACAGAAATCTCTCTATCTTGGAGATAAAAGTCTGATAGTTATTATAAACCCAAAAGAGTTACCCAATGGAAAAATCTCAATTCTGTATTTTTATTAGTAAGAATTGGTATTAAGCTGATTATGGCATAACAATCTCCTTCAGCTATAGTATACAATTTATACAAAAGATCTCGTGACCATAGTTAAACAACATTTGTATTAACTTACTATCCTTCAGATAGTCATTGGAATCATAAAATACATACTATTGATCAACATATTCATCAATAGGAATCTAGAGTAAAATTACATGAGTATCAGGTAACACGCAGTCAGGCAATATAGTAGGTATTATCATCGACGTTTAACATCATAATGTATCATGTAATATCTACACGATATAATTTCAAACAGTTCCTATCGTAATATAACTTCTCATCAGATATACAATTCAAAAGTATATTATATTATACTTTAGAGAATAAAATGTCAAGTTAAAAGCTGTAATGAAATCATGAAACACAGTGGACAATTTACACACATTTAAAATACACAGAGCTATATGAAAATAAAACATAGGTACTGTACACATTGGTAAAAGATTCATACATGAGTTAGCGTTACACTAGATAAATAATTCCACATCTCATCTTCCCATCAGTGAAGAATAACATATTAGATAGTACACTTTGAAGTTATTTGCGTACTCTCATTAAACGATAAAACTCGAACAATAGTTGGCGTTATGCAGCTATATCAGGTATATGCTGTTATGTTATATTAAGTTAAATCTCTATCAGTAGTTAGCGTTACACTGTTATATCAGGTATATGCTGTTATGTTATATTAGGCTAAAACTCTATCAGTAGTTGGCGTTACGCTGTTATATCAGGCATATGCTGTTATGTTATTTTAGGCGCTCGACATCAGGTAAATGTGGAAATATAAGATACAAATTCAACAAAAGTTCTAACACCAGTTAGCGTTACGCTGTTATATTAGGTATGGCAGTTATGTTATATTAGATAAGTATAGAAATTTTACATCAGGCATATGTTGAAACATAAGATACCAAACTCAACACCAATTTGCGCTACAAAGTAAAATTTAAGTTTCACCGTTTTACATCAGTCAAATGTGGAGGTATTAATTACAAATTTATCAAGATATTCCTAGTCAAGCAAAGTAGACACAAAGTATTAATTATGCAACTCACCGAAGACTGCATCTCCAAATAGTTATGACATTACTTGGATTTTACATTTAATCACTTAAATTTACTATAATAGGCAATACATTTACAGAAGCTATGTTTAATTTAATAAACTGCCCGTACTAAGTCACAAAATCAAAAAGCCAACCAGTCCGTTCTAGGTGAAAACGTCGAAAAGCCCTCTCTACCGTGCGTGATCCCTTATATACCCCCAGGAAACGTATTCAGCGATCACCGCGTCCTCGCCGACCCCAAGGAGTCCAGGGTGTTCAAAGAATATCTCGATTTCGGCGATTCCAGCGATCTTAGCGTATTCAGCGAATGTTCTGAACTGGTTATTCTCTTTCTCCCTCGCACTCATGCTCTCAGTATATCTCCGTCCCTTTCCAGCTAGCAAGCCGCCGTGACTCGTGACGTCATCTCATCATTTCTAACTATTTCTCATACTGGAAGGATCTTTTACAAAAATCATATTGTACTAGAGTAAAGCTTATAATACATTCATTAAGGTAATTAATTTTACTCCAAATTTCGCTAATTAACTCATTATATTCAAGATTTGTGTAGTATCATTCTATTCATTCTATTTAATTTTATTTCTTCTCCTTTTTTTTCAAGCTTCAACTTTTTCAATTTCATTCTGCCGTTATCTGTCATTCAAATTCGCGCTATTTTCATGTAAACAAATCAAAGTTGTTTCGTTTTCTTTCCCAGATATCAAATCGAATATGAGAAGTCTCCAATTTGTGAAAAATGAATTATTTCCTGCATTTCAGACATTCATATAGTGTGGTGATCAGTGTTTATCAACTCGCAAGGAAGATCTCATGTGACCAAATTCCTGATGTTTGTGAAATGTAAATACGCCGCCTAAGTTTCATAATCTAAGAAATATCGACGTCCCCAGCATACAAAGTAACCTCCAGCCCGAACCACCCTGGGCGAAGCCACACTCTGGACCTCTCAAGAGTCTCCGGATACTTAGCCAGCCACTGGCCCCAGACAAGTCTTCGTGCTAATGTAACATTGAATATTACTATCTCCTGAGGAAAAACATTATCATTAATTTCACATTATAATAAAATATTTATTTATTCTTAAATTAAAGTAGTTATTTATTATCAGTATTCCTTAAAGGACAGTCCCTGTCTGATGTTATCCCTATTCCACTACTCCTGCTAACGAGGTCATGCCTGGCCCGTTACAGTCAACCCCAAAAATTACGTAGATTTTAAAATTTACACGGAGTAATTTTTCCCAAGAAAAATAATCTAACAAAGGACAATTATTGCACAAAAACATAATCTAATAAAGCGAATAGATTTGTCAAAATTCAAGTAACAGCAACAGAATTATGTGTAAATAGTGAAAGTGTATCCCTACAACAATATGATTGTGTTTTAAACCACCCAAGAACTATTGTCATGTCATCCCAAACTCGTGGTTTGATGGTAAGCAGCTATAAAAACATTTTTAACCTCGTCGTTACTTGACTTCTCCACTCTACAAAAAAGGGTTGTTAGGCCTCTTTATCCTAGTGATATAAATCAGCAGCTTCCACGTAAAACTCTTGTTTACATTAGAATCCACCAATCCATTGTCGCGGATAACCAAAGTAACTCTTGCGAACAGCTAAAAAGATTCTTAATAACTGCTCTCCCTACCAAGACTTTAAGACTCCAATCCAATAGTCCAAAGTTGGAACATGTAAAGTGTGCGTAATAGTATCAGCTGCATGTAAGTTTCAAATTCGAGGAAACTGCAGACTGCAGTGACTGCCATCTGGCCTAACCTAGCACGAAACTCCATCCTCGAACTCTCTTTGAAAAGTGTAGTTACCGCCCTTAAATCTTGACAAATTGTCTCATAAACCAAAAGTGTAAACAATCTGATCCCCTTGCTTACAAGTCATAAAATAGTCCAATTTGAGTCAGTAATCAAGTAAAAATTAGTAATCGCCAAAACTTTCTATCTCAGGCATTCCACCCCAACCCCCATCTTCCATATTTTCACGCTGAACCAAAATGTCTACACTATCTCAAGAATATGAGACTGTGTTGAAATTTCGCGTCCCCCACTAAATTTCTGTGTTCTAATATACTGAACATCCCATTACCTCCAATTTAATAAATGTGGCAAATGAATACCTTTTATTGCAATTTTATAAATGATTGTTTCCTGTTGAAACCCTTTGTTTACTGTTACGGGTACCAGTAATCAAAATAAAAATGTCACTTTAAATTATTTTTTAAATTTTACAAGTAATCAGTCAAATAAAATGTATCTCTCTCCTTTTTTTTAACACATAGGTATCCTTATCCTTTTAGAAACACCAACAACCAATATTAAAAAAAAACTTCAAGATAAATGTGATTGTTCTAAATTATTAAGTTAATATAAAATATGAAATGTAAAACCACCATCATCTATAAAATAAAAGTGATTATTCCGAATATCTAAAATGTAAAAGTTCAAATGCAAAACCAAAGTTAGTAAAGTTATGTAAATATAGAATTAATTATTTCCTGTTTTGGACACAAATGTTTTTCTGCTTGATTTAGATAACTCCAACCATATCTAGTTTCTCGTATCCAATCCTTCTCACCATGGGTTTTATTCCTTTAGCCATACCTATATTTCAAATATCTGAAACCTTAAGATTTGCTATTAAACACTTTTAAAATAATAATATATCTTAAGCTGAAAAGAAGAATTAAAAAAAATTAAATTATCATAAATCATATTACAACGGACTATCATAACACACTACATCTATTATTATGATCCATAGAACTCAAAGAATACCATTTTCAATTATGAAATATTAAACACGTCTATTTATTTTTCTTCGATTAGGGTGATTTATTTTTCCCAACTTGGCAGCCCCCAAACTCATATGACCGGATCCATTTTGAACAAACTTTCCCGATAATAGTTCCTACTACCTGTAAGATGTCGCTTTCATCAACCTAATGTCATCATACATTTAATAACATTCAAATAGATTATTTTTTCGTAATATTATGGTGATAATAAACTAACCAATCATTATTTTTCCCGGAAATAATAACTAACACTGTAAGTTTTTAGTAAATGGTAGTCTGAATTTAATAAGTTTGTTTTTTAGTTTTTTATTCGCGTTCCGATTTGCTTATGGACATTAACTAACTTGGATACAATGTCAATTAATCTACATTATTTGTGTATTTATTATATCGATTTTTGGATTTCAAAATTCAAATATACTAATGAGCTAAAACTAATCAACCCCCAATCTTTTATAAGATTTTGAGCCTTTAAATAATGAATTTCATGCAATTTATCATAATTACGTTAAATCGTTTTGTTGAAAATAGTTTTCAAATAACGTTAATAATATTGAGTAATTAAAAATAATAAATATAGCGAGAATCGTGTTGTCTCAATTCGCTTTTGGTCGAACTGTCAAAGTCAATTATGCCGCGCAAAGAAACCAAGTCCAAATACCGATTAATCTAATTTGAAATTGAAATTTGAATTGCTCAAAATAAAAGTTCAAGAATAACCTAAGTGCTACGAATTTACGAATCTAAAATATAGCATACGTGATTGTAAATAAACTAAAAGGTAATACTCCCTTATCAAACGTCATTGAACATTGATAAATGCAATTGTGTTTAACGTATTACAGTAACGTGTTTACATAAAGTGTTGTGAATTGTTACTACATGTAAACCTAATTGATATTTCAGGACATCATGAAACAACAAGGAAGGAAATTGATAACTATGCTATTATTATAAACCGAAAACTTTGTTTGAACGCGCTAACTTTTCGTTCGAACCACTGTACTGTCTGAACTGAACAACTGATTTCAAAATTCTTCCACCGCTGGATATGAACGTAATCCCTAAGTACTAGGAGCAAAGTCGAGGCAAACCGTTAATGGATTATGAATGCTATCGTATTGGATATTCTCATAGCAAACGAATTTCCAAGTAAGTACTAATTGTTTATCTAAAGTTATTAAGTAAGGTCAAATGTAAAACAGAGAGTTTAAACTAAATATACATATCGTTGGCTCACTATTACAAGGTTCTATGTTACAATTTTACTACTTATTGAGGTATGAATGCTGCAAGGTTCTATGTGTCATTTAGCCACACTTTTTAAATAACAAACCGCTAGATGGCAGCACATTTACTACGAAATATTAATGTTCCATAGTCCTATGTTGCATTTTTATTACACAAAGAAATAACAAAGTTCCATGTTAAACATAGAACCATCACCATGTTGATTTTATTCATTTTTTATAACATGGTTCTATGTTAAACATAGGACTTGCTTAGAGAAAAAACATCAACGTGTCTATGACCAAAGTTCTATGTCAGCTGTCAGTGTCAAAATCATCTCAATTTCGCGGCTAATGTTACGGGTTTTTGTGTCAATAGAACGGTTATCCCAAGGAATACTCTTGGTTATCCCTTCAATTTCGTGTAAAATAGTGAGCGTCGTATAATAATGGACTATTCAAGTGATGACTCAGTGGCAGATAAAGATTTCGTGCCTCCATCACCTCCTTGTCGTATATCTTCAAGTTCTATGAGTTCAACAGATTCTGACGAAGATAGAAGGTGAGTTAATTTCAATTTCATACTATACAGTTGAAGTTTTCAATAGATAATTTTCATGAACTAAACTAGTATATATTTATTTTCAGATCTGTACACAATCAATCGAACGTTGATGAAGGAAATGTTGTGTGTGTGAGCACAACCTAAAAACGATCACGTAAGCGACAGAGAAATGAACAAGAATGGAAGATTAATAAACGAAAAGATGCAAGAAATAAGGGTTTAGAATATGTGTCTAGTCGTAAGAAGCTAATGCCGGCAAAGAAGATAAGAAAAAGCAAGGATTGTCTAAATAAATGTGTGTTTAAATGTAGCCAAAAGATTACTGATGATGAAAGGTTATCAATTTTACTAATTATTATAAATTATCTTCAGAAGAAAAACGAATGTTTTTGCTGAATAATACTAATTGTTTGCAACCTGACAGGAGACGCAAAGGAAATAATGATGAAAATTCAAAGAAAAAGTTAGCTATCAGTTTTTTCACTGTGAACTCTGTGAAGATAAAAGTGTGTAAGAATTTCTTCTGTGATACTTTGGTGATTAGTCAGAAACCAATATATAATATTCACAAAACAAAGAACAATATCTCAAATACTCCTGCACCCAGTAACCAAGGAAACATACAAAAGAGCCACAGCTGAAGAAGATAGACTGCTTGTTAAGGAACACATTAATTCATTTCCCGGGTTCCATCACATTATTGCAGGAAAGACTCTTCTAGAGAGTACTTAGAACGCTATTTGACCATAAAAAAAATGTATTCTCTGTATACTGCCTGGATTACAGAAAAGAACAAGGTTCCAGTTAAACAAGAAGTATATCGACGTATATTCTGTAATGATTTCAATATTTACTTTCAAAAACCCAAAAAAGACAGATGTGATTTATGTGAGGAGGTTGATATAAAGTACAAAGAAGGACATACATTAACATCAGATTTACAAGAGAAGATAAACAGGCACAAAACAGAAAAGATGGCTGCTAGGTCAAACCGTGATAAAGATAGAAAAGGTACCATTCCAGTATTGTGCTTTGATCTAGAGAATGTTTTATCTTGTCCCAAGGCAGAAGTAAGCAATTTTTTTTACAAAAGTAAATTTTCTACTTACAACATGACTGGCCATCTTTCTACTAATAAAAAAGTGTACTGTGCTATTTGGAGTGAGCACACTGCTGGAAGAAGCGGAAATGATATAGCAAGTGCAGTATACAAAATTTTGACACAGGTTCTGCTTGACAACCCCCATTTCACATCAATTATATTATGGAGTGATAGTTGTGTTCCACAAAATCGCAACAGCATCATGAGCTTTGCTTTAAGACAGCTTATGGATAAATTTCCTACATTGGAACAAATTACTTTAAAATTTTCAACACCTGGACATTCTTGCATTCAAGAAATTGACAATGTGCATAGCTGTATTGATAGAGTCCTCGCAAAGGCTGAATATTATTCACCTATATCTCTGATGAGATTATTATTGCAGGTAAATTCAGCTAAACCCTATTCTATCTTGCAAATGAGTGGGAAAGATTTTTAATTTTCAAGAAGCCTGTTCAAGGCTAAAATACTCACTAATTCCTTTTTCCAAAGTGACAGAGCTTGATTTACGAAGTCACAACTAGAAGTGAGTTTTAAATGTTCACACACTACAGAATCATACACTGTAGCTAATCTGAGACCCCAGAATACCCGAAGGAATCTAAACACAGATTTTATCACCGAACCAAAACTGTTAAAAAGACCTGTATTGTGCAAGACTAAAACGGATAATATACGGTCGATGTATCGGTGGATGCCTACATTGGACAAGGAGTACTATGAGGCAATATTCAGAAAATAAAATGTGACTTAACTTTTAATATTGTCTAAATTTAACTTTTAGTGACTTATTTTGTCTAAATAAGCATAGTTTTTATGATAAATAAAGATATTTAATGGTATAAATGCTTTTAATGCTACTGTAACATGAAAATAAGGAGAGCCCTATACTATAGGTATACTATAGGTATAGCAGTGTGTGATACTGGGCTGAAATGATGATTTCTTTCACTTATTTAAGAAGAACAAAGTGCTAAGTTCTGGTTTGAAATAAATAAATAAACATTTTTGAATCACAAAGTTCTATGTTATTTTAATTTCGTTAATATTTCAGAGTATAAAAGTTGATATCCATTTTTTTGTTCCTAGAAAGCATTACATAGTCCTAAATTAAGATATTAAAATGTTACTTAGGCATTAGAGCTACATGTATAGGTTTTGCTTAAGTCGAAAATTTAAAAGTCAAATTACTCAACTTCATTAAAATTAACTTAGAACCTTGTAATAGTGAGCCAACGATATATAAATATATACCTGTATACTAAATGTATGTGTACTAAATGTAAGGTAAACATACATGTATTGTAGTGTGTATTTATGTTTATATAAATATGTCAGTGTCTAGTTCAGTTTGAAGTAACCCAGAGTGTGAGTTAACTTTGTCTGCTCTATCCTATTAGATACCTTCCCATGTATGACAAGTGTATGTTCACTATTACATATATAAAATACATATCAACCCTCATAATTGTAATAACAGTTTGTTTACATATCATATGTAGGTATAACTAGTTGTCCATTGTGACTCCTCTCTGATCTTGGCATAATATATAATGATTACTAACAGAAATATAAGCAATCCTATAATATATCCAAATTAAAATCTATTAAGTTGTCTACCACAGACAAACAATGTGACAAGTAACTTATATGTATTAAGTTTTATTTGGTTCCTACAATAAGTTACATTGCATAACATCAATCAAAACTATAAAATTCTGTATTTAAATATATTCTACATTTTGTATACTGAATGTTGATGCCACTATATTTTTGAAAAATTGTATTGAGTAATATGTAGTAATTCAAGATTTTCAAAATGCACTTGTTTTTTTAGAAAATCTAAGCAAGACCTATAATTTAGAAAAATAAATAATATTTAGCACTATTAAGAAAGATTTATCCAGTTAAAAAAAGATAATGTACTAAACTATTGATTTTAAAAACATTGATTCTAGGTTTCATCAATTGGTGTAGTAAAAAAATTTCCTAATTAGCAAAATAATTTATGGAGTTCTTACAAGTTCATATCTCTTTAGGTCTCCTCACATTACTTTCCCTCATTATCATAGATAGTAGGAACATTTCCCCAATTTTAGATCATTGTACTTATATCATATTATTATGATTTTCAGTTCTACAATCTGACCAAGGAAAAGACAAAACCACAACTACTCGGTGCATTTCCATGAACTAGAAGAGTCAAAGCAACAAAAAAACCGTAATTTAGAAATAAGCAAACCTAATTTTGTAGATTATAAGCAAATATTTTCCTGTACAACCTATAATATTTAGTTACTTAATGACCAAAATCAAACTCAAGGATTATTATATTAACTGAATGTTGTTGTGAAGCAAGTTTCAAGTAATATTCAAGGAAATCTAACTATTTTAAACTAAGTTTATTTTGTATTAGAAAGTTTCTAGTAACTTGTTATTTTTTTTTTTTTTTTAAGTTTTGGAGTTTCTTTGAAGCTAGTAATATTATTTTAATTTTGTATGTATAATTTACCAGGCTGTTAAAATTGCGCAGATCAATTATTATAATTGAAATCCATGTTATGTAACAAGCAAAGCTGTTTAGTTAGTAATGTAAAATTTGCTGTATGGTATCTGAAGAGTGTAAGCAATGTTATATCTAAAGGGTAATATCACCAGATAAATTACAAGCATAAAAATATTATTACGTTCTACCCTGACAGATGTCTAGCTCAGTAGTATTGAATGTAATGAATTCGTCTTCTGTATTTACCTTTTACCATGTGTTCTGAATCCCTGTCTCTCTACTTTCTACTACAAATCTAGAATCAAATGTTAGTTGTGTCATGCTCAATATGTATTATGTAAATTCAACTATCTGTTAAAGGAATCATTTACTAATTACATGTAATTATAATTATGTTTATATGTAATATAGGAAGTATTTTATTTCTTATAGAAAGTTTCCAAGTATGTTTGTGTTATTTTTTTTTTTTTTTTGTTCTGAATGTGGAATTTATCAAGTATTAAGGAAAATTAAGTGACTGTCGAACTAATTTACTAAAATTAGATGTTAAGATTTTATAGCAAAGTGTCCTAACTAAAGAGTTTATACAATTTTTAAAAGTACAGTTTGTTTGAAATTTACCGAATTTCAGAATAGAAGTCAAGTAATTAGCTATTGATTTATGTTTGTTAATTTTTGAATTTATGTGTCTTAGCACATACCAATCTATACAACCCCCAGTGTTATAAGATTTTATATTTTTTTAGATACCAAATGGAATAAAATACTACTACTATAACTTTACAATAAATGTATTTGTGATGGGGCTGTTATTATTTACATTTAATTTTCAACCCCCAATGTTTTCAAGTTATACAATTTATAGATAAGTACAGTAAATAAAACCCGACTACAAAATAATATAATGCTAGACCTAATGAAATCGAATTGACAGAAACTTTCCTCATCCATTTTCACGAACAACAATTTTGTCTTGAATTCTGAATTCAAGACTACCTAAGTATTTAAAAATGACGAATGTTAACTCTAAAATAAAAGTTCTTGTAATCCTGGTCACTCGCACACTATTTTGTAGTGGACTAGAGCGACTGAGACTGAGATTTATATAAATATTTTCCATCCTGGTCACGGCTCATCAATTTTGTACCCCCCCCCCCCCCTTAATTAAAAATTTGAAAAATTATATCCCAGACTCCCGGACATCCCTGACATCCGGTGAATAATGAAATACAAACAAACAAAACCCGAAGCCTAAATAAAGTATACTACGAAGTATTGTGTAACGTATGAAGGTCTAGTATGATAAAATTAAATTGTCAAAGATTGTAGAAGATTTGAGTTATTGTACCTAATAGTTATTTGAATTGTTGAAGATTTGAAGAATGAATTGGCCATGTGATCGTCTAACAGAATAGGACTCTACGTTGTGTTTGAAAGTAACCCAGACAAGTTTCTGTCAATCCTCAGTAAATCTAAATCCTAACTCGCAACGTCTTTTTCCTAACAGAAGTAATTCCATGATATTAGATAGATCTTAATTTCTACACTGCTAAGTCTCCTAAAATCTTTACAATAAACATCAGACATTATTCTGAATGTCCTTAAAGTTGCAATTTATTATAAAACATTTCACCAGTTTATTTAGAGGAATATTAAGTT
Organism: Ectropis grisescens; assembly: GCA_017562165.1. NCBI lineage: Eukaryota > Metazoa > Arthropoda > Insecta > Lepidoptera > Geometridae > Ectropis > Ectropis grisescens. Next base: position 4,476,459 of record CM029771.1, on the reverse strand, counting down.
ATTGTTAGTCTATTTGCCAAATCAACCCCATCTATTGATAAGTTTCCTAACGAAAATAAAACATATAAGTTATGGATTTAAACATTAGTAAAATCAAGTTAGTTCAGGAGTAATAATATAGGTGACGCTAAATTAAAATTTAATCCACTTTGTTCAAAATCTAATATTGCCAGTGTAGGGAAATTATCACCTAACTTTGAGAAAAGTAATTTCCTATATAAATTAATTTTGAAGTTTTTAAATATACTTGAGAAAGTAACTTGCATGAATTTTAGTTATAATTTATAAGTTCTTCAGTTCTATTAGGATCAGAATAATAGTTATATCTAACAGCTTATAAAATTATGAAATATAATTATCTACATTCAGTGTTGTTTCTGTTTAAAGGAGATTATGAGCTTAGTTCTGAATGTAATTGGCTGTTAAATAGAACTTTTGCCTATCTGTGTTTTTTATGATAGTGAAGAAAAGAATATATGTGATTTAAAGTCATTTATTTTTGACTATATTAGTTTAAAGAAGGACCTCGAGAGAGTGCTCACTTCTGATTTCAATGACTCTACACCCATTCACAAGCCCTAGACAGTCAGAAAGAACGGGCAAGAAAACTGACCGCCATCTTATACATAAATATACATAACTATACACAATTATACAGATCAAGAATACAACTCAACTCCAATTCTTTAAACACTTAGAAGTATAATTTTAGTGATAATCTTTAGGGTTTAAGGTATAAATCAATAATGTTAAAATGTGTAATTGTACTGTAAGTTTCAGAAGAATACCTTTATGTCAGCATCATCCTCCATTTCAGCTAAGGACTTACTAACGGACACGGCTCTGCTTGGTCCGGCCTCCCCAAATCTTACAGAACAGAAATCTCTCTATCTTGGAGATAAAAGTCTGATAGTTATTATAAACCCAAAAGTTATTTGCGTACTCTCATTAAACGATAAAACTCGAACAATAGTTGGCGTTATGCAGCTATATCAGGTATATGCTGTTATGTTATATTAAGTTAAATCTCTATCAGTAGTTGGCGTTACACTGTTATATCAGGTATATGCTGTTATGTTATATTAGGCTAAAACTCTATCAGTAGTTGGCGTTACGCTGTTATATCAGGCATATGCTGTTATGTTATTTTAGGCGCTCGACATCAGGTAAATGTGGAAATATAAGATACAAATTCAACAAAAGTTCTAACACCAGTTAGCGTTACGCTGTTATAATTAGGTATGGCAGTTATGTTATATTAGGTAAGTATGGAAATTTTACATCAGGCATATGTTGAAACATAAGATACCAAACTCAACACCAATTTGCGCTACAAAGTAAAATTTAAGTTTCACCGTTTTACATCAGTCAAATGTGGAGGTATTAATTACAAATTTATCAAGATATTCCTAGTCAAGCAAAGTAGACACAAAGTATTAATTATGCAACTCACCGAAGACTGCATCTCCAAATAGTTATGACATTACTTGGATTTTACATTTAATCACTTAAATTTACTATAATAGGCAATACATTTACAGAAGCTATGTTTAATTTAATAAACTGCCCGTACTAAGTCACAAAATCAAAAAGCCAACCAGTCCGTTCTAGGTGAAAACGTCGAAAAGCCCTCTCTACCGTGCGTGATCCCTTATATACCCCAGGAAACGTATTCAGCGATCACCGCGTCCTCGCCGACCCCAAGGAGTCCAGGGTGTTCAAAGAATATCTCGATTTCGGCGATTCCAGCGATCTTAGCGTATTCAGCGAATGTTCTGAACTGGTTATTCTCTTTCTCCCTCGCACTCATGCTCTCAGTATATCTCCGTCCCTTTCCAGCTAGCAAGCCGCCGTGACTCGTGACGTCATCTCATCATTTCTAACTATTTCTCATACTGGAAGGATCTTTTACAAAAATCATATTGTACTAGAGTAAAGCTTATAATACATTCATTAAGGTAATTAATTTTACTCCAAATTTCGCTAATTAACTCATTATATTCAAGATTTGTGTAGTATCATTCTATTCATTCTATTTAATTTTATTTCTTCTCCTTTTTTTTCAAGCTTCAACTTTTTTCAATTTCATTCTGCCGTTATCTGTCATTCAAATTCGCGCTATTTTCATGTAAACAAATCAAAGTTGTTTCGTTTTCTTTCCCAGATATCAAATCGAATATGAGAAGTCTCCAATTTGTGAAAAATGAATTATTTCCTGCATTTCAGACATTCATATAGTGTGGTGATCAGTGTTTATCAACTCGCAAGGAAGATCTCATGTGACCAAATTCCTGATGTTTGTGAAATGTAAATACGCCGCCTAAGTTTCATAATCTAAGAAATATCGACGTCCCCAGCATACAAAGTAACCTCCAGCCCGAACCACCCTGGGCGAAGCCACACTCTGGACCTCTCAAGAGTCTCCGGATACTTAGCCAGCCACTGGCCCCAGACAAGTCTTCGTGCTAATGTAACATTGAATATTACTATCTCCTGAGGAAAACATTATCATTAATTTCACATTATAATAAAATATTTATTTATTCTTAAATTAAAGTAGTTATTTATTATCAGTATTCCTTAAAGGACAGTCCCTGTCTGATGTTATCCCGCTATTCCACTACTCCTGCTAACGAGGTCATGCCTGGCCCGTTACAATCACAAAAGCCAACAACAACACCAAATTATACTTTTGGCTTTAATTAATATGTTTTTCGATCAGGATATATCCCTGAGTCTTGGAAGACTCAAATCATAGTCCCAATCCTTAAACCCGGTAAGGACCCTTCAGATCCTAATTCCCGCCGCCCAATCGCCCTCTCCTGCGTAGCTGCGAAGATTACAGAGGTTCTCATTAAAACCGGCTGGAATGGTATATTGAAAACAACAGATTACTACCGGAATCCCAATTTGGTTTCAGAAAGGGAATGAGTACCTTAGATAATCTTAGTATACTGACAACTGATATCCGAATTGCCATAAAGGAAAAACAGCATGTAGCGGCAGTATTCTTGGATATAGCATCGGCCTACGATAATGTCCAGCTTCCGAAACTCAGGGACAAAATGTCACAGCTGAGTATTTCAGAGAAGATGGTACGCTTCATAAATTGTTTTTAATGGAAAGAACCATTCTGATTAAAAATCAAAACGCTATGCTGGTATCCAGGAAAGTTTGGAAGGGTTTACCCCAGGGTTCAGTTTGAGTCCTCCTTTATATGGCCTATACACTGCTGACCTGAACCTTGCTGTTAATCCGTTTTGTAGCATCCTTCAGTATGCCGATGACCTTGCACTCTACACCTCAGGCGGATCTATTGAGGAATCTAAAAACTCCCTCAACCTTGCCCTATTATATCTGGAAGACCACCTAAATGATATAGGCTTATCTATCTCTCCTACTAAAAGTAATGCCATTGTCTTCACCACCAAAAGAAATATCCCTAATCTTAACTTAAAATGTAACAATGAACCAATACCTCAAAAAACTGCATAAAATTTTTAGGCCTATTGCTAGACACTAAACTCACTGGTGTCCCTCATTCCGATTACATAGCTTCTAAATGTGAAAAAAAACATTAACATCAAACAAATCAAACATTAACATCAAACAAATGTAAACAAATCAAAGTTGTTTCGTTTTCTTTCCCAGATATCAAATCGAATATGAGAAGTCTCCAATTTGTGAAAAATGAATTATTTCCTGCATTTCAGACATTCATATAGTGTGGTGATCAGTGTTTATCAACTCGCAAGGAAGATCTCATGTGACCAAATTCCTGATGTTTGTGAAATGTAAATACGCCGCCTAAGTTTCATAATCTAAGAAATATCGACGTCCCCAGCATACAAAGTAACCTCCAGCCCGAACCACCCTGGGCGAAGCCACACTCTGGACCTCTCAAGAGTCTCCGGATACTTAGCCAGCCACTGGCCCCAGACAAGTCTTCGTGCTAATGTAACATTGAATATTACTATCTCCTGAGGAAAAACATTATCATTAATTTCACATTATAATAAAATATTTATTTATTCTTAAATTAAAGTAGTTATTTATTATCAGTATTCCTTAAAGGACAGTCCCTGTCTGATGTTATCCCGCTATTCCACTACTCCTGCTAACGAGGTCATGCCTGGCCCGTTACAATCACAAAAGCCAACAACAACACCAAATTATACTTTTTGGCTTTAATTAATATGTTTTTCGATCAGGGATATATCCCTGAGTCTTGGAAGACTCAAATCATAGTCCCAATCCTTAAACCCGGTAAGGACCCTTCAGATCCTAATTCCCGCCGCCCAATCGCCCTCTCCTGCGTAGCTGCGAAGATTACAGAGGTTCTCATTAAAAACCGGCTGGAATGGTATATTGAAAACAACAGATTACTACCGGAATCCCAATTTGGTTTCAGAAAGGGAATGAGTACCTTAGATAATCTTAGTATACTGACAACTGATATCCGAATTGCCATAAAGGAAAAACAGCATGTAGCGGCAGTATTCTTGGATATAGCATCGGCCTACGATAATGTCCAGCTTCCGAAACTCAGGGACAAAATGTCACAGCTGAGTATTTCAGAGAAGATGGTACGCTTCATAAATTGTTTTTTAATGGAAAGAACCATTCTGATTAAAAATCAAAACGCTATGCTGGTATCCAGGAAAGTTTGGAAGGTTTACCCCAGGGTTCAGTTTTGAGTCCTCCTTTATATGGCCTATACACTGCTGACCTGAACCTTGCTGTTAATCCGTTTTGTAGCATCCTTCAGTATGCCGATGACCTTGCACTCTACACCTCAGGCGGATCTATTGAGGAATCTAAAACTCCTCAACCTTGCCCTATTATATCTGGAAGACCACCTAAATGATATAGGCTTATCTATCTCTCCTACTAAAAGTAATGCCATTGTCTTCACCACCAAAAGAAATATCCCTAATCTTAACTTAAAATGTAACAATGAACCAATACCTCAAAAAACTGCATAAAATTTTAGGCCTATTGCTAGACACTAAACTCACTGGTGTCCCTCATTCCGATTACATAGCTTCTAAATGTGAAAAAAACATTAACATCCTTCGTTCTCTTTCGGGTGTATGGTGGGGCTCCCATCCATTCTCTCAGAAATTACTGTATAACTCAATCATTCGCAGTCATTTTGACTATGGAGCTTTCCTGCTAGAGCCTGGCAACAAATCTGCCTTAAGTAAACTAAGTTCAATTCAAGCGAAATGCCTCCGCATAGTCTTAGGAGCTATGAAAACGTCACCTAATAATGCTGTCCAGGTGGAATGCGGTGATCCTCCTTTGCACCTGCGAAGACAGTTCTTGGCAGATAGATTTTACAACAAATTGATCCAAAATGCTGACCATCCTCTACTGCCTAAAATCCAGGAACTACACAGATTGACCTCACCTCACGAACTAAGGTTGCAAATAAACCTGCCATGTATACTTCGCAGCTATGTTAAACTCTCCCTTCTCCCATTCCCTGTACCAAACTTCCTGTCAACCCCTATTCACAACCAATTACCAAGCTATAACGTATCGGCCTTCTATTGTCCTAAATCTAGGCATTGATAAAGACACAGCAGACCCCAGCAAAACATTCTCAGAAATAATGGACACTAAATGGAATAACTGGCTTCCTGTATTTACTGACGCCTCCAAATTGTGTCAGGAAGGAGATGTGGGTGCTTCTGTCTGGATACCTAGATACAGCATTGTTTTAAGTTACAAATGTCCCCCATTGACTTCAGTTTTCACAGGAGAAGCAATAGCTGTATTTGAAGCGATACGTTATGTCTCATCCCACTCGATACCAAAAACAATAATCCTTACCGACTCGCGAAGCTGTCTTCAAGCTATTTTGGCCAACCAATTTAAGGCTAGAACTAAATTCCCAATAATATTGAAAATCAAAGAAGAACTTCTTAAGTCTCATAATTTAGGCCTACATATAGTTCTGGCATGGATACCTGGACATGCGGGTATACCTGGTAATGAAAACGCCGATACTTACGCTAAGCAAGCCACTACTCTTGGTAACAAAGACCATTACCATGTATACTCCCATGATCTTTCCTCTACATGCCAACCACAGCTCCTGGATGCCTGGAATATTGAGTGGCAGAAATCAAAACAATTTAAAGGGAGATTCTATGGCCAAATTCAACCTTCCATCCCCTAAGCCCTGGTTTTTAAGTTCAAAAGATTCAATAAGCAAACTACGTCTACCATCTGTCGCCTAAGGTTGGGTTTTGTTTGTACTCCAGTGTTCCTTGCCAAAATAAGAGTACGCGATCATTCTCTGTGCGAGTGCGGGTTGGCTGAAGGTTCAACCGATCATATATTCTTTGACTGCTCCAAAAACCGTTTTTCCTTATATGATCTGATTCCCAATGACCTTCCCCGTCCCGTTTCCTTCTCCAACCTACTTCCACTAGTATACTCCCCCTTTGTGTATGCACTCAATAAGTTTATTGAAATTAATAATATCAAATTGTAATTATATAAGTAACTTAAATGCACTATGTTTTTATATATATTATTATGATATTTACTATTTGTCTATGTTGTGACGTCATGTGTTTGTCCATTTCAGTAGTTAGAAACTAAATACTAACAAAAAGTATCAGTCTACTCCGAAAATCCGCCACCTTCAACGCTACGCTGCACTAACACCGAAACAACTACAGAAGAATGTGCCACTAACTGCACACAAGACGTTGGCGAAGTTGCGGCAAAGCTGCTTACAGAAGCCAAAGATAAAAGTTGAAGAGAGAAAGATCGATGTGTTTCATTCAGTGCTGCCAGATCATGATATAATTCACTTTGTCAGGTATAATAATCAAGACGTGAGTGAAGATGGCATGTTCCAGTTTCAAAAATTGCGTTAAATTCTTTAGCTTCTAAAAGCTTCAGAGTTCTCCCATTTCATTTGGATATATCACGTTTTCTAATCGATGTTGTAATAATGATGTCAAATTATCCTTTTGTACATATTTATACGTTTTATTATTTATTAGAGTACCGACCCTTGACGGCTTCCGGCATTGATAGCCATATATTATGATCTGACGATCAGCTATCAATGACGACTCGTATAGATAAATAAGTCAATCCCCTCTCTCAAGAAGAAGTCCCTTAAGAAGGCAATAAGCCCAGAAAATAAACGATAACTAAAAGGCTTGCTTAAAAGACCATCATGCAAAACCTTATCAAAAGCCTTCAAGACAACCAGGGAGATAGCAAATGCTGTTTCTCCATAGCTTCACTCCAGATGTGACTGACTTACGCTACAATATCCCCGGTGGACCGGTTTCGGTGAAACTCGTATTGCTATTCACTAAGGAAGTCGTTAGATTACGAGTACATCATAATCAGTACTTTGTGGTTTAAGACACGTTCCTTAATCTTGCAGAGTATATAATATTATTATAAGTAACAGAGATAGACATAAATTTCTAAAAATAGGTAAGCTTGTATCACATGGTTTTATGGCTTGATATGATTTGTATAAGTACGTGTATTACCTTTATCCATAGCAAAAAAATGAAAAAATATTACATAACCCACTCACTCACTCAACTTCAACTTCTTTTATCTTTGGCTTCTGTATTCTGCGGCATGACCACAATTTCGCCAGTGTCTTGTATCGTTGACGGTCCACTCTTCTCAGGGTTGATCACTCATGTTTTCATATTATCATGAACATGTATTCAGAATAAATTAAATGTCACAAAATGAATAAAACAATAATACCAATCCCGAGTCACACCAAAAATACAGTGCTAATTTTAATAATCAATTGATGAAATAAATTAAGTTCAAAACTTTTCATTAGTCTGTAATATCTAAAATTCCAAACAATCGTCACGTCAAAATAATTAAAAGACGGTTAAAACTTCTTTTGGCGCACTACACACAGATTTTTTGTGGGCTGTGAATTGAAGTCAAGCATTACGCTCGCGCTCGTGAATAAAATAAATCCGGGTGAAATGCGTCAGCATTTCTAGATGACCATGGTTATGGTCACGCCTATTGGTTTTACCCGCGTAGTTTTCAAAGCTATCAAATTCTGAGTTATAAATTTTCACTTCTATCGGCAGCCCCTATGACTGGTTAAATGGTATAATGGTTACTAGACGTAACAATGTAAAACAGAAATAGCTAATAAAAATTGTGGTCGATATATAAAGGTTTTTTTTTATTATTAAATTTAGCAACTCCACAGACTCCGGGGTCCGTGACCTTTGTCATTTTGTTTTCTTTTTTTTTACATGAATCTTGGATTAGGAAGAAAAGGAAATAGGGGGGAGTAGGGAACATTTTCATTCTAATTCTAGGCCTATTTTATTTTCTAAGCCGCCTCCCGCCTCCTCCCGGCTCAGCGCCTCCACCACGACTGCATTTTTGTCTTTGATGGCCATCTGCCAATTGAACTCTATGATGGTCTTCGGTGTTGCAGCCAACGCTCGCCGAACGAACCGACCGATGGCGTCGTCGGTGTCGTCAGCGTAGTACGTGAAGTCCCTTGTGTGCCGTGAGATTGCGGATATATAAAGGTTTATAACAATTTGTCACAAAATGAGGCCTTGACTGTCTTTTTTTTGTTAGATTATTAGATCAAATTTTAAAAAATAATCTGGCAACTGGCAATATTATTTGTCTATTCTACTTAGCCTTGCAATTTGTATTTTACTTTTAGTCATTGCAATTTTTGTCGAATTCTTCTTGGGTGCTATGTTTTAAGGCACGTCCTAGTTTGAAGTAGTTTGAAACTATATTGAAAATATGATTACTCTTAATAGAATGTTGAAGAAAGAACATACGGAGACAAGTAATGGTACAAATGGTATAGCTCCTGAACCAGTTCGGAGGATATCAGTAAGAGATAAACTATTGGTAAAAGAAGTTCAGGAGATGAATGAGAACCTCCCAGGGACTTGTAGTGTACATTTCGAAGATCCCAACGTCCTTAGTGAGTTTATTCTGACCGTAACACCTGATGAGGGCTACTGGCAAGGAGGGAGTTTCAAATTTAGTGTCTTTGTAACTGATGAATATAATATTGCTGTAAGTTTATATTTATTACAGTTTTATCATATATGGCTAGCCTGGGATCTGTGGTATCTAGCGTGGTATCTGTAAAATCTTTGTCAGATTCATCTAAATAGATTTTTGAATATATAAATAATATACAAACATATGCATTGTGTCGTTTCTCTCTTTTAGATTGATCAGAGCCTTTAACAAAACTATTTTACAAAAAGCACTGCACTACTTTAGTACGCAACAAAATACACTAAACACATCTGAATTATTCATGGACTGATGAAAGTCTATGAATAATGGAGATGATGAAGCCCACAGCATCAGTGAAAAATAAGCCTATCCAGATTTTCTTAAAATGTTATTTTTGCTTCATTGACTACCATTTATTCTTCACTGTTTTTAGTTCCAGGCTAGCCACATCTATATTGGTACTAGATTTTAATAAGAAGGAAATTTGTATTCTTGTAATACCACTGGATGTTTTTGTTCAGCATGCTACTTTATTACCCAATGAAATAATCAATAATGATTGTTTCTTTTTTGATAAACATTGTACTGAGGAAAGTGGAGACACATCAGTGAAAGGGACATAATAAAGACACAAACGGATTTGACTCTACTTTTATGATAAAAACATCTAGGGTGTGGAATTTGTTGCCTGGTTGGGTTTTCCCCAATAGTTACAATCTTAGTGTCTTCAAATCAAAGAGTGAATCGGTTTCTTCTAGGTCAACACATTCCATTCATAGACCGAATCATCACTTAACATCAGACAATATGGCGGTCAAGTGTAAAAGATGCTATTTCCCAATAACACTCACAAATATTTGAAATGTGTTGCTGTTTGTAAGAAACATATAACACAGTTCTGAGGAACTGTTATTACACTGTACTTTTACATTAATTTGTTGTGTAATGTTGTTTTGAACTAACTTTAACAAAGGAGAAATTTGAAAATAAGAAACTTCATGTTGTTCATCAATTTGACAATCATATTTTCTCTTAATGTTATTCCAAGAAACCCACCGACCAACCATCGGCCCATGTCAACATAACGCTGAACCTATACCGATCAAACTTGAAAAGAGTGTACCAGCAACAATACATAGACACTGGCGAAGTGGCGGTCATGCTGCAGAGACGATCTTCTTAGCATTCCATGGATTCACCGTGCGGGTGCCGGGTCCATCGTGTGGCAGAGAGAGAAAAACTCGAGTAGTTCCCGAGACTTGTGACTCGGGCGTAGGTTTAAGGGGCCCTTTCTGACGTACATCAACACTCACCTTCACCACTCGTTTTTCTCTCCCTGCCCAGCCAAATCTGATATGAGCCTACTAGTGCAGCTTTAGATACACGTTCTAGTATAGAACTTACAGCACTTCTGGATAAGCCAAGGTCTTTCAGTAGGTTATAGAGAGATTTGCTGGTATACCTCTCGCTCCCACTTCTACAGCATATAAACTAACTACATAGCCGTTTTTTGTTAATTCGTTTAGGAGGTCGTAATACTTATTTTGTTTCATCGCGTGGTCTTTAGGTATATTAGTTTCCCACGGTACGGTAAGTTCTACAAGGACTATGCGTTTCGTAGCTCTAGAAAAAGGAAAATGTCCGGTCTGGATGACGAAACACCCACATCCTCTGGGATTTTGTAGTGCTTTTCATACGTGTCCATTAAAATAGTCCAATCAGGTGCTGTACCCAGGATTGAGTAAGGCTTGTTCCTGGAGTTTGAAGTTGAGCCTTCTTTTACAAAGTTAATTTGTCTGTTGTTTGTCGTCAATCCCTTTTGGGCTCTAGCTACCGAAAGGCTCATGGCTTCACGTATGATTTCAAGTACTCTGTCATGACGCCGTGAGTAATGACCCCCATTAAGGAGCACCTTGCATCCCACCAATATGTGCCTTGCTGTACATATCGCCTCTCCACAAGTATAGCAACATTTTTCAGAGGCCCACCTTACCAAGTTACTCTGGTCAGGGAGGGTCATTTGGAATGCATTTAGATAAAATTTTAATAAGGCAGGGGACCAGTCATAGATCAAGGTGCGCCATTTTAGAGCTAATGGGATACAGAACTCACCTATGGTTAACCACTCACTTTGCATTTCTAAATTCATAGCGTGCACTTTGTAACCGTCATTTTCGTCTTGTAGAAAGGTTTTTACCATGTCTCGGTCTTCCCTTTTTTTTCTCGCACCCAACCCAGCAGTATTTACTTGTGCACCTGCCATAAATTGTTTATGGAATTGAAGTCTAGATTCCAGGTCTGAAGCAGTTTTGTCTTTTGGGAGAGATGTAATTAATTTGTCTTGCGACTTTCCCAAAACATGCGTTTTGTAACTCTTAGGTGTTTGTAAAGTTCAGATGGTTTCTTTAGTTTCAGCCCAAAACTATTGTGATCCCTAAAAGAGTAGAGGATCAGCCGGATGTGCCAATCCGAACCATGACTTCAATATCTTTATGACATTGGCATCTAGCTTTGCCAGGAGAGTTTTACCGATGTCATATACTAGGAAAGGCCAAGTGAGACGTGATGTGAGGTAGTTGTCATATATCCATGCTTTTTTGATATTGCTGATAGGCTGCTGGTCTACCTTATTGAGGTTGTTCATGAAATTTTCAACAACCACCTCTAATGATGGTGTACGTCCTTTGTGATCTATCTTTCTACCAAGAAATTTGAAAGGCACTGCCTCTGCAATTGTGGCAACTCCTTGGCCACTTATGGAGAGTCCCGGATCGTAAGACGTATATTTGGTATTTCTTCTACCCAGACAAAGACAATGACATTTAGATGGTTTTGTCCTCATTCCCTCCGTCCATGTACAGAACTCATCGACTTCGTTCAACAATTCTTGACACTGTTTGGGATTACGTGTAAGTATTGCAAGGTCGTCCGCAAAGGCCAAGATTGACTCAGTGTACTTATTGTTGATTTTAAACCGGTAGCCCCATTTCTTTTCACGGGATATTAATTTGTCTACTAAAATATTTATAACTATATTAAATGCTATTGGTGATAAGCAGCACCCTTGGAATAGTCCTACATTGTATTCAAGTGGTTTTGTGTATTCCTTGTTTACTGCTATGACGAATTTTAAGTGGCAATAATAAGAATTAATTATGTCAATAATTTCAGCAGGAAAGTTATACCATTTTAGGGCAAATATCATAAGTTCATGCTGGACAGAACCAAACGCGTTCTCTAGGTCTATCCAGCAGACTGTAATTTGCCTCTCATGTGTTCTGGCATCTTTCAAACTTTCTGCTAGTAATGTATTGTGTTCCAGGCATCCAGAAATACCAGGCAAGAACCCTTTCTGGTGATTGGGCCTGAAATACCTATTGCTAGTCATAAATGTGGTCATTTTGTTTGCAAAATACTGAAAAGATTTTAGAAATTGTATTGGTTAGGGCTATCGGTCTGGTGTCTTTGGGATGAGTTACTTCCTGCTTTTTAGGGATGAGGACAAAATTGCTCTTCCAAATGCTACTGGGACTTGCTTTCTTGACCAGATCTTAATGAATATATTCAAGATATGTTTACGAACTGATGGACACTTTTATACACTATGTAAGGAATGCCATCTGGGCCAGGAGCTGATTTAGTAGTTTTCTTTTAATTTGATAGTTTACTTCCTCTTCACTAGGTGGGGTGCCTTGAAAGCCTGTCAGAGGATCATTAGGTCTTTGGATGTTTGGTTCTACGTACGAGCTCCCGCGTTTAGGCACTTCGTATGTGCTTTTAAAGTGATCGTAAATTTGCGCGTTAGTCAAGATAAGCTTTCCATTTTGCTCCTGAAAATATTTTTGGAGTATTGAAAAGGGTTTTATCAAAGTCTACTTCGTGTTTAGCTCTGTTAAAATTATCACGATTTTTACTAATTTGAAGCGATATTCCTTGTATTAATTTAAGGATTGATCTTAGAGCCCTGGACAGTTGGTGACTTAGATGGTTATCGCCCATGGTTTTAGCTACACGAAGACGTTTTATTAACTCTCTTTTCTTCCTCCGCAATTTCATTTTGAACATATTTTCCTTGCTATTTTGAGCATAACAAGTTGATGGTGGGTAATGTTCCGAGAAGTATGTATATATGGTGTCCTGGAAAGTTTCTACTTGGCTGTTTAGGTCTTGTTTTGGCCCAGGATGTTCTAATAAGTCATGAACTTTCCAGGTAGAGTTTTTTAAACTGGGAATGCCAAGACGTGTCCTGATGACAATGGACTCCTGGTAGTTTTCACTCGATGGTTCACCTTGGGATATATGAGGGTCAACTCTATCCATAAGATAAAAGTTGAAGTTCTCTGATTTTTAGAGTCATTGTGAAATCATTGTGATAGTTTAATTTGTTTGAGAGAGTATAATCCCCAAATGACTTCATATAATTCAATTGATAAAAGAATATACAAACATCAATGATATGTTAGGTTATTATACATTCTATTAAAATAAGTGAACTGTGTGTATTTGGTGTAGCCTATGTACAATATTGTATACTTCATTCATTCATAATTTAGGAGCGACACTCTTGTCGGTGGTGTTCTTTCCATGTACTTCTACACTCCGCCTTCTCCTTGACTTCCTTATACGACACTACATTTATCTTCTCCTTCACTTGGTGCATCTAACTTCTCCTAGGTCTACCTCTCTTCCTTCTACTTTACCTTCCACTATTGTTCTAATGAAGTTGTCGTGTCGTATCAGATGTCCCAACATCTTCCATCTTCTGTTTAAACTACTCAAATTAGTTAATGGTTTCTTCAGTAACATATAACCTCATCAAAATGTGAATTGACCATATCATCACTTTTATGAACTTCATGGTCATAAGATCTGTTTTTTAATAACATTATTTAATTCCAGCCTCCACAAGTAAAATGCGTAACAAGTCTCTGGCACCCTAACATCGACGTGAATGGAGAGATCTGTCTGTCGTTGCTGCGGCAAACATCAATAGACGAACATGGCTGGGCACCCACTAGGAGACTGAAAGATGTAGTTTGGGGACTCAACTCCTTGTTTACTGTAAGTAATCACAAAACAAAAGCACTATGTAAGCACTATATGAGGGCGGGGGGTTTATGGTTTGCTTATTTTTGATGACATGGGGGTTGGGGGAGGGTTCGCACACAGATGGCAACCCACTCATTGTTTATACTTGAAAACGAAGCGCTTTTATCGGAGGAATAGGTACCAATGTTTATGCAAGTGTGGGAGGGTGGAGTAAGATCTTTGCTTACTTTTGATGACAAGGAGGGAGAGGGATTCAATAAATGTAATAAATCTGCTTATGTAATACTTGAACGGCCCCAAGTTGAGACCAACAGTGGTATCTGACAGCAATAAAACATTTTAGTAAGTTACTTAAGCTAACATTTAGCCTTAAACCTACACCCGTGTCACAAGTCTTGGGATCTACTCCGGATTTCTTTCTGCCACACGATGGACTCGGCACCTGCACATTGAATCTTTTTTATTATAGTACAAAATGACGAGACGAGCAAGACATGTGCCTGATGGTAAACAGCACAGTGACACGGAGCTATTGAAACCTGAAGAGCCTAAATCATTACCTAGCATCAAACTGTGTTTGTCACCTGGAGATGTAGGGCATTTTGTCTCTTTGCCCAGTAATTTCTCAGCATTGCCCTTCAAACCGGAACACAGTAATAGCTTGCACACTACTGCTTGGCAGTTCAATAACTAGCAAGGGTGTAGTACTTCCCCGAGCAGACTCTGCAAAGAGTCCTATTAAATGTGTTTATCATCAAAAAACTAATTTATTTGTGATCAGATTTAAATTACATTTGAACTCAAGTGAATTAAACTTAAGCTTTACTGACTTCAAACATTAACTTCCAGGACCTATTAAATTTTGAAGACCCGCTGAATATAAAAGCCGCTGAAATGTACAAACAAAATAAGACAGAGTTCCAGGCCAAAGTACAGGAATACATCGCAAAGAACAAGAGATGAAAGTAACTGTAGAAGTACTTATTTAAGGGGAGTCGGTTATTTTCATACTTTTATATGCAGGATACTAGTCAAGTTTTTTTGTTGGTTTTGGTTTAGTCACATGATAATGATATTTCTACATTATAAATTACTGTTGATGAATGATATATAGGTCCCTAAACTAAACTTAATTGACAGAATTTAAATTATTTGGACCAAATGTATATATGTGGGTATTTTCAAATGTATACCTACCCCGCTTGTCACTTTGATTATTCTGATATACACTAAATTCCATTTTGTGAATGGATTTTATACCAAATTTGTTTTACAGTAGTAATATTTGCCAATGCAAACATATAGATGATATAGAAATGTTATTACTGTAAAATAAATTTGCTATAAAATCCATTCACAAAATGGAATGTTCCGGAATGCTGAAAATGACAAGAGGGGTATACATTTTTGTAAAAATACCCACATATGTACATGTTGCGTGTAGTATTGAACATATCAAGATACGCAAGGCACTTGCTCTTGACGCCCCCGTCCAAATGCTTGAAGGACTTTACTTGATATTATGAATGGCATGTGTCCTCATAATTAGTTCTGTCAAATAGTGTTTACTTTAGGGAGTTCAATGGAATCTACTGCATCAATTAATCTGCATTAAATCTATCAAGTGTATCCATCTTGAGAAGATTTCCTATAGGTGTATATTTGTATGAAAATAACCCAATGTATGGACGTCATTACGATAACTATGTCGACTTGAAACAAAGTTAATTCAAAGAAAACTGTTGCAACATTTTTTTCATTATCAAAAGAAAAAAAATTGCGTCTCTATTACTACTTCTTTACTTCGTATTTCTATTTCGCTTATAGCACACTGTATGTTATCGGAACTACTACAAGTGAATTTTGCAACTACAAACTCACTAGTTTAATCAGCCTTTCCAGCACCAGTCTAGCCTCATTACGAAACAGCGCCGTTTAACTAGCTTAATTCAGCCATTTGATCAAACAGTTTGGTAAATAACTTGGATCGATGACAGTACATTTCTTGCCCGAGTCCTGCGCCTTCCGCGCTAACCCAAAGGTCCGTTATTTGGGGGGTAAGTTAGAAAATATTAACATATTATCTTGCCTAGCCTGTTCATTAGGTACACAACTAGCCTGTTCCTTTCAATGTCGTTCTACTCTCTGCCACTTAGCGTCTAAACCAGGGGTCGGCAAGTAGTTTTAGACGGGGTCCGGATGAAGTGCAGAAATTTTAACGAGGTCCAGAAAAAAAACTAGTGGTAATAATTGCGTAAACAGCCCACTAAATGTTCCTACTGCTAAACCTCGAGGTCAGGCTTTCCCTCGCAAGGAGAGAGTCAAGAACATAATACACCACGCTGGCCCAATGCTGATTGGTAGATGACACATGACTTCGAAAGATTCTAGGTACATGTCGGTTTCCGCACGATGTTAACATGACTTCGAAAAGACAGTGGTGCGCGGTTTTAAACCCAGGGTCTCCGGATCTGCAGTCGCCGTTCTCCCGATTAGACCAGCCGTAACTTGGTAATAATTAAGTGCTACTTATTTATGTACGGTATCAAACTCAACTTTTAATTATAAAAAACACAAGACCTAAAATCAATGCGACAAATTACACCGATCCTCTTGAGCCAGCTCTTTATAGTTTGGTCCTCGAGAAGAATAGCAAATTCGACGTGTGTCTTCTACAAGTAATTGGGAGGCGGTTAATCTCGAAAATTATTTGTTTAAAAAAAATTGGGAAAGATGACCCGTAAGTCGAACCAAACATAGTAGCCAAATTGATAGCTAGTTTTTGCGTTTTTTATATTTTTCTGAGATGTTTGGCCCAAAACTCTTCAGTTTTATACATTTGCAAAGAGACATCTTCTTGAATATCAATTATTTCCATTTGAAGTGAAGCCTTTGACAAATTGAACAATTTGGTAATGTGTCAGCCACAATGGCTCCAAAATGGTTCATGAGAGCTTCGTCCACCATAAAGCAACTGAAACTGAAGGCGTTCCGAAACCATTTACCAGAGCAGAAGCCATAGTTCGCATTCTGGTTTTGATCAGGTTTCCGACACGGTGCGATAGCTTTTCTCTTAGATCTTTTGGTGCCTCAGTTGTTTGATGGTGTCCTTATCCATGTCGAAGTTTCTAATCACCCATGTTGTCTTTCCACATCCTGGAACTCCGTTGACCGACTGTATTCTCGGTATCTCCCAGTTTTCCTAATCAGATTTGACGTTTGCGTTCTCTTCGATGGTCTTGGCCATCTCTAGGATATTATCGTCCAGCATAATCGGGCAATAAATTTTATCGGGCAGTAACTACAATTGGGTCGTTTGGAGGTATCGCATAAACAGGTCTTCCCATGCGCTACATCTCTTTTTTGCTCAGTGTCACAAAGCCATTTTCTGCACTTTTCCCTTTTCTCTTGACTCGACCCCGTGACGGCCTTGACATGACCCGGAAGTGACATTGTAAATGACTGCTTCAGTCTCCTCGAGTTTCGCCTTTAAGAGGTTTTCACTTCCTAACTTATATGGCTGCATGATGTTTTCGCAGATCTTGAGATTGACTTGTCTTGTCGCTGTCAGTGGGGTTATAAATTCGAAGAAGGCATAAACTGCTTGACTTCGTGGCTCCGTCGTTGGTTGGCCGCGGCTGTCCTCAGCTGGGCTCTTTCGGAGCCGGTTTGGATGGTCGAACTAGGAACAGGTGTCCCCATATGTCAGTTACATTTGTTTGATAGTGCAAAGGGGTCTGAGGAAGTTCAGATTTTTCCCCATATTCGTATATGACAACCTCATGATGTTTACCAGCACTTGTGCTCAGATGTGCGAGCAGCGCTCTTGCGTAAGTGCAAGGCGTTCGACGTTTCAAGTACTCTATTAATGCAATCGTTTTGTTTTTCGATCGCACTGTCGCACCGAAATCGGTGGCCGTCTACCTCACACACATTACGTCGTAGGTTTCCCTCTTCATTGTGACTTTTGCGGTACTGCTATTGAGCAGGCAAGACAATCCAGGTGACAAACGGGCTCGTTTCCGTTCCCAGGTGAGGCAAAAGCTTATTCCCAATGATTCGTTGTTGCTGTCCATGAAGAGAGCCACTCCGCAGATACGCATTTCTGCCTCTTCTCGGTCTGCGTTCTCTAGTAGTTACTGTACGGAGATGCTCTTCGAGGAGTTATCTTGGGCGGGGACCGCATTCCACGTTCGTGTCCACGGACAGCGAGCCAGCGTGTAGTGGGGAAGACGAGCGTGTATTTAAAAGCGTAGAATTTCTCTTAGCCGCTTTGTGGAAAATAATTTATAGAAAAATAATTTATTTACTAAGGTAGATTCTATGTGGCAAAAAATATTATTTAAATTCATAAAGGTACAGTGTACCTTATCTACATTTACTGGGCTTACAAAACAATTACAATTTTTTTTTTGGCGGTCCGAGGTTCGACCCTTCGCGGTCCGGATACGGACCGCGGTCCGCCTGTTGCTGACCCTTGGTCTAAACTCTCCAAACTATCAAATTGGCTATCTTGGCGACGACAAACAACAACTTATTTTTTTCCAAGTCAACCTAACCTAGTTAACATTATAAAGTAAAGTCTTATGTCAGATGTTTCACCTTTTTTATTTCTGTGTGACAAAAATAAAAAAGGTTATCATCGTTGTTTATCATTGACCTAAGTGTTAGTCTGTCTGTTTATTAAATGTAACAAACGCTACGTCTGAATATCATTCAGGTGGCTAGTTAAGTAAAGATTAGATGTTGATTAAACGGCTGATTAAGCTTGTGGCTGTGGCACATATACGTTATCTGCCTCTCTAGTGATGTCACACTACTGTTTTTCTACTCACTCAGTTGGACAGCTTACAAATAGTAGGATAGCATTGAATCTTACTATTTTATACCCTTCTATCATCCTACTTAGGTCTCCTGTTGTATCATATTACCCATAAATATTGCTCACTGGCTTGTAGTCTATATTGTATTATACAATTGCCATATCGATTACGTACAGCTCTTCTAGAGACGAAAATTTAAAATAAACATTGTTTCAACTTTGCTTGTCGGAAACAATAGGATGTGATAGAACAAAAGTCAAGTAAAAAAAAAAAAAATACATTCCATCAAATGAAGATCATTTCGTATCGTTGCGGCATTGTGTATTTCACCGGAAAATAACAAGAACCGTTAGTTAATCAATTTACTAGGTAGTCGATCAACTTTCGGAAAGTAACAAGCGGCAGTTGAAATGTATTATTTAACGTACGTATTTGAGGTAGATGGTAAGTAAGAACTCTGAATAAAAACTTGTCAAATGCTTATATTAATGCTATCGACCAACCAGAGAACAGTGTATTAATTGACGAGTAATAGTGCACCGTTTAATAGTACACTGAGCAACATTGTGGATGATTTTGCTTGGGGCAAAATCGTAATTTATTAAATGACGGTCAGGCACCGTTAGTTCATCAATTAACGTAAATTCATTGCATTAAATAATACATTTCAACCGGCGTTCGTTATTTTCCGAAAGTTGATCAACTACCTAGTGAATTGACCAACTAACGATTCTTTTTATTTTCCGGTGTCTTAATAAACACCTTTGTAGGGTCAGATAACTTTGCAACTCTGTAGGTACCAACTGAAATGCGACGTTAAACTTTATCGCTCATGCCAATTTTTTTCTTTGACTTATCTTTGTTTCGAATGAGAAGTTTTGAAGGTGCAAATAGAGCTGTCAAAAATAGTTCTCAATTTTGTCAAGTGTGGTGCTAGTTCATTTTGTAAAATTTATTTAACTAAACGAAACATCGGCGCTATGCTATGGTGATGTTGAGAAGTTCTCTTGGACAGGTAAGTATATATGCATCTTAAAAGCGTCTCATTGACGTGGCGAGCAAATTAACATCTTAAACCAGGCGTTTTCAGAATTCCAGATGTCAGTCACAGATGGTTTGAAACAAGTTTTCGAATTTTAACATATTGATAAATAAAGGACGTAAAGAACTCAATAATCAAACGCTGGACACTGGCATATACACGAAATTACGGTGATATAATCGAATGGAAGCTATAAGAAAAATAAACGAAAAAAAAATGTTTGTACTCTTATCAAACTTATCTGACATTATGAAACCATTAACGCCTCTTGTGGAACAATTGAGAACTATTTTGGACAGGTTTTTTTGCTTGTATCTGACTTTCAGGAAACGCTTCCTTGTAGACCGATTATTCAGTACGCAACTTTGTTTTTAATTCACGGAAAGAAACTGACGTTCCATTTCTCTAACACGATTTATAAATTCGACAGTAATTATGTGGCAGTTGATTTTATCATGATTTCAGCATGTTTAATAACACAAGTAATCACGTGTGCTATGGCTGGTTCAGTCTGACTTGAGGTTTGCGCCGACTTACACTCAAATATGGGTTTTATGCCATGCACATTAAGATACAAATTACATTGGAAACATAAATTAGCAGACCGCTCGCGCTCGCTGATAGCCGTCTGCCAATTTATGTTGCCAATGTTATCTATATTATCATATCTAGTATGACATAAAGCCCGTATTTGAGTGTATTTTATTTGTGGCTTGGGAGTGGAGTCGTATAAGTGGGCAGACCTTTAAGTTTCACCCGCATCCGGTAGCCTCCATTTCACACTTTCGGCACGCCAAATAAGCAGCGGTCACGCGCGTACATTTTTCCTGAAAAAGGGAAAAATGTGCCGTATGCGACTGAAACTTATTTGTTATCTGATCGACCATATCACACGTAGTTGAATTAAATATGCGAGAAAACCACGTACTAAATATTAGTGTTTTCATACTAAAATCTCATCTCAGCAATGATTCAATTTTCAAAAGTTGGTTATAAATTGGTTGTTTTGTGCGGAGATGGTTGAGATGGTCACTTTCGTAACAAGAAATTGTTTTTATTTACAAGAAATTGAGGATATATCATGAATTCTATTTATTTCTTAGTTGAGATGGTTCTCGTATGGCGTTAAACGTAAACCAAACCAATGATTTTAAAAATATGCTTCTTTTATGCCGCGAATATTTTATAATTGATTAACCTTCACTTATGATATGTTTTGTCAAAACTAACCATACAATTTTTGAGGGTAGATAGATGATTTTTGAGGTAGTCGTCGCCGAACCGATATGGGTTCCGCGCCGCTTTATGGGTTACCGCATAAATAATCCACTTTATATACCTAATGCTACCATTGCTACCACTGAGCTTTCTCGCACAAGAAAAGAGTCAAGTCCCAATCACTGGCCAAGCGTCCTCTATAGATGTCTTCCTCGGAACATGTCGGTTTGCCCAACTGCCATTTACAAAGAAAACAACTATGAATATACTGTGATTAAATATAAAGTTATTGTACTGAATCATCTCATACTTTAGATAAACGATTTTAATAATTGAATACTCCAAAACGGTGATAAATAATTATGTATTTGTATAAATATTAAATACCCATAATGTTTGGTGTAGTGTTGTAATTTTAATCCAAGTCTTCATTTTCATGAGGAACGGCGACGAGTGACGGTAGAGATGAGGTATACAGGGTTGCACAAAATGTTAGTGTTCAGTAATCTTTTTTTTTATAGTTTACGGTTACGAACCGAGCAATGTGCCTGATGGTAAGCAACATACCTGCCAAATAAAAAGCACAATGATACGCACGCAGCTATTGGAATATGAAGAATCCAAATAATTACCTAGCACTGCACTGCGTTTGTCACCCAGAGATATAAGATGTTTTGTCTCTATGCCCTGTAATTAGACTGGAAACATTGCCCTTCAAACCGGAAAAAAGTAATGTTTGCACATTATTATTTGGCGGTAGAATAGCTAGTTATAAGAATAACTTCTTCCTCGACAACCCGCTGTTTTCTAAGTAGTAAAATTCACTGTTAAAAGTTTTCACTTCTATATGTCCATTTTTTATACAGCTTGGAAACCCCATTACTTCGGGCTACGCCTATACCTCTATAGGCGTACCCCGAAGTAATGACTATGGTATGGTATAGGCGGATGGATGACATGGTCAGGAGGGCGTGGGCATCGGGAAATCGAGAAACGGCAACCCTGGTTGCATTGACGGCCATTATGGGCCACTTGCCATTATTTATAAAGCTGCAGGTTCGCACTGCGACCGCCACAGGAGACCGCGACCGGACATCGCGATAGGCACTTGACATTTTAGCCGTGTATGGGCGCCAGTTCGCGCCGCGACCGTGACACGTGTTTCGGTCTCCAATCGCGGTCTCGGCGCGAACTGGCGCCCATACAGTTCTATAATGTCAACTGCATGTCGCGGTCTCCGGTAGCGGTCTTCGGTCTCGGTCTCGTGTCGCGGTCGCGGCGCGAACCGCTGCCTACGGACAACAACTGGATGCCCCTTCTTTACCGTCTGATGCCTCGTAAAACAGTCGCATACAACTTTTTACTACGTAGGTGTCAATGTCTCACGCCTTGTCGATGATACTGGATATTTTAATGAAATGGCCACGCTGATGTAGAGTATGTTACCTATTAGTATATATTTGTTATTTTTTTAACTTGTGTTAAATAAATACATCTCATTGTGGTTCTAATTTGTATTTGTTGTGTATTAACAGTTCCCCTATAATAATTTATTTAAATAATATAATTTTACTGCAGAAAAATATCACCAAATGTCAAACAAAACAATAAATGTATTGTACATATGTGACGTTGCACTGCTTTATAGTAAACTATAGTTCGTGCCAGATGGATTGGGAATGAAGTTCACCGACCTTTCCGTGTTCTAGCAGCGGTTACAAACTTAAAATTTATAAAAATAACAGTAAAATTACTTAATAATTAATTCCAACGATGACATAATTCTGTGCGCCTGATGTTTGGGCGGGCACATCCATGGTTTATATCGATGATCACTACCAGCTGGTACTTCGCTAGGACATAATCGACTCGACTTCGACAACGTCCTTCGTCATTTTCTAAGTCACCTTCCGACTCGGAGGTACGTTTACCTAATACCCACACGCTCATGAAAATCAGTTGGGCGTAGGTATATACATATAAGGCGTTCCAGGATGTAAATAGATTATTCAAAGATACCTAGTTGGCGCAAATGTTTCCATTTCTAACATTTTTCGAAGAAAACGCAACATTGGCGCCACCTGTGGCGAAATAAAGAACTATCTTTGTCAGGTCTCATTGGAGCTTGAAATCGCATCATTGGTATTCTAACTAGATATTTGCGTAAGTACCTCCTTCCAACATATTATTATTCTAAGGTTACACAAAGAGGTAGTTCATGAAACCAATAAAACAATATTTAAAACAATGCTCTTTATTAATATCATTAGTTAATACTGGAGCATCGGGTTACCAATTAATATAAATAGAGTAAAAAATTGTATACAATAAATAAATAAATAGCTTAACAGTAACAAATCTTCGTAACAAAATTTTCTCTGACTAGAATTTCGGTTGGTGATAAATGTACATGAAACAAGGAAGTCGGTAAGAAGGACATTACTTTAGAACTCTTATCCAACTCATCATTACGTTATGAACATCTTATTATTGATTAAATGTCTACTTATGAAAGTCTAGTCTAGTCTTGTAGATCATTGACGCCTGGTCAAGCCAAAACACTATTACCTATTCAAATTGGTAAAGCAATCTAACATTTAAAAGATCTCTTTAGAGCTAATTTCATTTAGTGTTTAATAAAGTCTAAACTCTAAATCAAGCTAATTTAAAACTGTTGCCATCCTTTTCTCGCATTATAAATTGAAAAGAGACACAGTATTAGTGCTGCCAGTTTAGAGAGTGACGGAACAAAACACTTGACGATGTACACATACAAAGGATGAGTGAAATAAGAACTCTATTGAGATATCCACAACACATAAACCAACTCATACGAATGACCAAGGCAAATTTCATGTAAAATTGCGTGTTAATTTTTTAAGAAGGTAATGTTTTTGTGTGGTATTTTACATACATGCAAGCGTTCTAAACTGTTGAAATTAATTTCGACTTTATTTCAATAGCAATACGGACGTTTCAGACGACGTTTTGGTGTTTGATAACCTAAGTACGTCTGAGTGCTAATTCACAACGCAACCCGAACGATTCAAATACGGAATGACAATCTTTGTCTCTGTCATTCTAAACAGATAAGACAAAGACCGAGAGTGTGATTCCGTGTCAAGATCAATCCGATTGCATCGTGAATCAGGGTATTCGACAATCTGTATTTTCGTTATTTAGATGTCCTATGTACCTAACGCTTGGAGGCCTTTCAGCGTGTAGAACGTTTGCAAGTTTAAATGAGTGTTTAGGTGGGTGGATATCAATGCGAAGCGAAGGTTGTGAGGAGTTCGTCTTGGATGCTGTTGGAGCGAGCGAGCATACGCGGTGAAGTGTGGCCGAACGCAGCCCCCACCGTGTCCGATTGCGACGCTTCCGCGGTCTTGCGTTCGTGGTACGCATCCGAAAACTCCTGCAAACAAAAAGTCAGCTTAGCAACCTTGTACCCTGATTACCAACGCCGTCGGATTGATCTCGACACGGAATCAAACAACTCGGTCTTTGTCTTATTCGGTTACAGTGACAGAGACAAGGATTGTCATTCCGTGCCGGAAACAGTCTAAACCATTGTGAATTGGCACCCAGATAACCTTTTTTACTACAAAAAATGTGTGCTAAAGACCGCATAGCAGAAGTTAAAATTAAAATAAGAAATAACTATTCAAAACTATTGAATAATTGATAGAAACTAAAAATATGGCAGATAAATACACGATACGACAGTGAAGAGCAGGAGCTGACTAGACGTATATCTTTCTCGCTCGATTACACTCGGCGGTCCCGAGTTAACCCGAGTTTGATGAACTAAGCGTAGACATGTAGTTCTGTTAAATACCTTGAGCCGGTTCCCGAGGAAGACAGCGCGCTCCCTCTTCTTGTTCATGAAGTCGCTCTGCGTGAGCCAGCGGTGCTCGTAGCACTCCTCCGCCGACGGCCGCTTGAGGGGCACCTTCTTGAAGAGGAACATCAGGAAACGGGTCGCCTCCTGGAATGTTACAATGTCATATTATTTAGAAATTGGTTCATCCGTTTGAGCTCTACAGTGCCATAGGCAGACACACCACAGACAGACAGGCAGGCAGGCAGACAGACATCGACGTTAAACTTATAACTTATTATTATTATTTATTCAAAATTCTTACTTATTATTACTATAACACGCCTTTTTATGGTCGGGGTAAAAAAAATACAAACCACAAAATGAGCGAAGTGTCAGAAAACAAAGCAAAACGAAAGAATACGGACCTGAGTGATCTCCTTGTAGAGGTGTTCGAACCGGTAGCGCACGAAGGCGATGTTCTGCTTAGTCTCCGCGTCGTCGGCGCCGCGGAAGGGAGACACCCCGACAGCATGATGTACGTCAGCACGCCCAGAGACCAGATGTCGGTCTGCGGGAACGCCGGCTCGTCGATCACTATCTCCGGCGCTACAGGGGAGTAGATATTGAAGATATATTATGAAAAACAAACAAGAGACAGGGAGATAAGATGATAGGACACGGAGGGGAATTTGGGACGGAGAATGAGAAGTTTGGGAGAGAGATGATGAAAATTGAGATAGGATGTGAGATGTGCGTTAGAGTGGCAGAGATACTAGAATGGAAAAAACGTGCGGAGCTGGGGACTGATTAGAAAGGTTGAATGATACGGGTGAAGATTGGTAAGACAAGAAATCTGGGGTTTTGTGGCTTAGGGTGAAGAACAGAATTAAACAAGAACAAAAAAAACGTTCAGTAAAAAGTGATGAGACAATAGAGTACGGAGGCGAAAAATAGGATAGAGAGTGAGAAGTTCGGGAGTGAGATGAGAGTAGAAATAAGATGTGCCGATGAAAGATAGAGGCAGGTACTAGAACGTAAACATGAGGTTGGGGACGAATTAGACAAGTTTTGTAATACAGATGACAATTGAATAAATCTGGGATAATCACTGTGGCTCAGTGTAAAAATCGAATTAAATAAGAACATAAAAGCATCAAATAAGACAGAATGAATTTTGATGCCACTGTTCAGAATGTGGCTTAATTAAGGACCCGTACGCAGACCGCTAAAGAGATAACCGTAAAAGTAGAATAGATACACCAGCTAGGATAGTCAAAGAAAACATAAGTCTCGTATTTAATACTAACCTTTGTATTCTAATTCTCCAACTTGTGGCACACTCGTTCCGAGCTTGGTGACTTTGTGAGCTGATCCGAAATCACACAGTTTGACTTGTATCGATCGCACGGAGGCCATTACAACGTTGTCGGGCTGGAGGTCTAAATGGCAGTAACCGCGCCAGTGGAGGTACTGGAGACCGTCTAATATTTGGGTTACTATTGTGGCTACCATCTGTTCTGTGTAGTCGTGACGGGAGGATAGGTAAGTAAGGATGTCAGCACCTTGAAGTTTCTCTAATATGAAAGCAGATACAGGTGAGCCGGGGACTTGGAAAGCTGCGATTAAATTGGATATCCTCTCGTGCCGGAGTCGCCTCAAGCATTCGAACTCTCTCTGGACCTGGACCTCAGTCTCCGGTCGGTTTTCTAGAATCTTCGCTACGACAACGTTGTCATTTGTTTTGTCTACGCCTTTGACGACGATCGAGAATTTCCCCCGCCACAGCTCCGAAATAAAACTATATCTATCGGTGAAACCACTAGAAGAATCCCAATCGCCGGGACTGCTCTCTGTGGCGTAATTGAGCTTGGGCCTTTCCTCATCTAAAACTATTTCGTGTCCAGATTCCGTGATCTGCTGCAGATGTCTCATGGCCTTTGAGACTTCTACCTTTTGAGCTCCAAACTCTTTAGTCTTGATTAAATTGGTCGGGATTCCTTTGTCGCTCCATCCGATGCGGTTGCGTGAGGACAGTCTGAATTGGTAGCTAGTGTTGGGCTGTAAATCGCGGACGACGTAGAATTCATGGTCAATATTGTTGGCGACGTCGATCCATTCGACTTTGTCGCCTTCTTTGTATTGCAGGCTGTAGCAGATGACGGGAGAGTTTCCGTCGTATTTCGGTTGCTTCCACCTAAGGAGGACTTCTGAGTCAGATACGTCAGCGGCTGTTGGGCTGTCTGGGGCGTCAGGGTTGGTCGCTTCGACGACTCTCGTCCGCGCGACCGTCTGTCCAACTTTGTTCCTGGCAACGACTTTGTAGTAACCGATATCGTGGTGCATGGACGGATCGAATTTGAGCGTCGACCTGCCCTCTTCATCTTCGACGATCTTAATGCGTTGTCCTTCTGCGAGAACCATGTCGTTTTTGAACCACGTGATCTTTGGCTTAGGGTCGCCGACGGCGTAGCACGACAACTGTGCTGGTTCACCTTCCCTGTAAAGCAAACGTTTTAGACGTTGGTTTTAAATAAGAAATAGATAATGTGTTAGATGCGAATTTACGGGACTCACTGCGGAGCTTATTTACGACCGCTTAGCAAAATTCGTAAACTGGGATAGATATTCTTTCTGAGGTAGTATAATACGATAAGCTGTCGTCGGGCGGTAAAATCTTCAAGATCTACTTCATATTTTATATGTCTTATATGTAGGTTAACACTTGTCCAACATCTCGCCTGATATTAAGCTACGATGGAGCGTGCTTGTCTGGCAGAAATCGATTCGCTCTCGATTTGAAGACAGACAAGGTTGTAATGATCCAGCAACAAAGCAACAAATTTCACAGCATAGTTTTATCACAAAAATAGATTCAACACTCTTAAATTATGGAGTCAACTGGGATATCTCTAAAAATAATCAGAAGAAGATTGTAGCTTCTCCTTGAAGAAGGTCAGTTGTCTGTCATTCTTGGCCTCCATGATGAGCGTCATCTCCACGTACGAGTCGAGTCGCTTGCCGAGATCGTGGCAAGGTGATTTTTTGAACATGTAGATTAGTCGCACACTAGAACTAACTTCGATATCTAGACAGAATTAGACCTGATGGGTAATACTTGCGGTTTCTCCATATTTCACCACTCGAGAACTTTCGTGACCTAATCTAGTAAATTATGGATTTCTCTAGAAATTTTACCTGATGGGTAACAGTTGTGGCTTCTCCCTGAAGAAGGGCAGCTGTCCGTCTTTCTTGGCCTCCATGATGGCCTGCGCCTCCGCGTACGAGTCGAGTCTCGTGCCCAGTTCGTGGCGCAGGCGCCGGATGGTGTACGACTCAGTGCCGTAGTTGTTGATTCGCTCGCGCTGTTCGTCCTCGATCTCCTCGTCCATGATGTCCGTGAAGCGACGACGCTCGCGGATAATGGGAGTCTGAGAAAAAACGAACGCACGTTCAATTTTTTTTCTCCAAACATCAATTTGGTCTCTTTCAAGGTCAAATAGATGTCTGGCGCTGTGCTCTTTTAAGCAGCCGTGCGAGTGATGCAGCTTACCATGAGGCGCATGTCTTGCTCGTCCCGTCACTCTATATTACAAAACAACTTGGAAAGTAATCAAAAATCCGATATACTAACCGCATACATTGAAAAAAGATTCGGACGAATGGAAAACCTCAAAGTTTGTTAAATAGTGTCTTTGAAAAAAATTAGATCGTATGATACGTAGGTACCTACCCAGCCTACCCTAGGATCGTATGTGTATAAAATGAGCTATGGTATCGTACCCTAGGATCGTATGTGTTTAAAATAAGATATGGTATCGTACCCTGCGATTGTATGTGTATAAATGAGATATGTATCGTACCCTGGGGTCGTAGGTGTCGTGCACGGCGATGCTGTAGCCGGGCGAGCGGCCGCACGCCACCTTCATGTACTCGCGCAGGCGCACCGGGAACTGCGTGTCGCGGAGCTGCAGGAGATACGTGTCCGGACCGTTCTGGTAGCTGGAGACAAACAAACACTTACATGAACATCTACTTTTATATGAACCTACTAGTAATAAAAACCATCCTATGTCCTATTCCAGATAGATATAATACAACGGTGTTTCAAATTTCAACCTGAACCGTTACGAACTTCCGACGAGATTGTGCAACAAACATCGAAACATTCGCATTTTTAGGTTAGAATAGTTTATTACTTAATTTAAACTTCATAGTATGAAATGAGCATGTTTTAAGCAACATCTTTTCAGAACCATGATTTATTTTTATCTTTGGGTTATCTACATTTTTTTCAGACGTAAATGTTGTAAAACTCATGTACGATGCTGTGCTATTTGGGACAGGTGCGTTCGTCACTGCATGCTATAAAAAAGTAAAGGGAATACTCACTGGCTCTCAGACTTAGCGGAGACTTCCCAGTCGGGGTGCTCCCACTGCTTGAAATTGAGGTCGAACGGAGCGCCCACGCGGTCGTGACCGTCGCGATCTGGGGTGCCTGAAGAAATAAACACATTTATTAGTACACTAGCTGTACCCTGCCACACTTCGCTGTGGCACATTATGATACAAACATTAGATAAAAACAATCCTTGATGCGGATTATATATAATTCTAAAATTCAGCTCGATTGGCGCAGAACTTTTTGAGTTTTTGAAGCGTACACAAACCAACTAACGATTTTATGTAAAAGATTATGGTACAAGTACCTATGTAATGTTGGCGATTACCGTTGCGGCTCCATTGGGACTCGAGCCATTAGGTGAGATCTTAAGAGAGAGCTGCAGGTCTACTACGAAGTCCGATAAACGATATATCGGCCGAAGTTATGGACGTTTTATACCACGAAACACAATCGGTCGGTTAATCTCATCGTGCGTTTCGTTCATCCCGACCGACGCTGATTTGACAGTTTTTGTGTCATCAACCGACCGATACGTAATGAGGATAGGAAGCGACTAGCAACTTTTTGAAGTGGTGTAAAAAAATTGAAAGTCGCAATGTCATCAAACCCCGCTTATCGGGATATTCAACTTCTTCATCCCGCTACCGAAGCCTTCATTTAATGTTTTTAATGCTGGAAAACTTGGGAACTAAATAATTCTCGTTGTAACTATATGTTTCGCATATAATTATCACGTAGTTACGTGAGGAGCATCTCATCTATGTAGTGGATAGTTAGAAAGTGTTGTTTGTGTTGTTTGTAATCACATTTTTATGATCGATCAGAATGTGCTGTTTAGACTACTGAAATATTTACGTCGACAGTATCACGGCATAAAATTATATTGTATTTATGACTCATCGAAATCTTGACAGGAAATGTAGTGTCATTACCTTCAGGCGTGTATATTTCTCCTGGCGGGTAGACCATTTTGCTGGGATGCTCGAAAGCGCCGCTCAACGGCCGGCGCCGGAACCACGTACGGCATTGCGCGTTGCTTGTCCAGTCTCTGTAATAGTCATTAAAATTTTAAATTTAGAACTCTTTATGGGGAACTCAGGATTTGTGAAGCGCCAATAAAATAGGGAAATATAGACATACTTTTATTGATATTCAAAGAAGACCCCAAAATAGTATATCATACCTAATACAGATACAAATCCATCAATAAGGTGAAACAGCTAGAAAAACAAAAATGAAGCAGTGGAAAATATATATTAATGAACAGTTACTACTTTGGAAATCATGGACATTGGTAACTTTCATTTCACATTTTAAATGATTTGTTTTCTCTACATGTCGATATGGAAACACCCAGATTGTGACTATCAGGAGTCGATTTAACTATCGTATTTTGAAATACTGAATTAAACTCATCCCTTTGCGCTCATTTGGCGTCAAATACGTTGAAAATTTCTGTCCCTCTTCTTGTGAGCGAAGGCACCGAGTTCCAGCAGTGGGAACATTTAGTGGGCCCATATAAAACTGATGTTTGGAAGACGGTGCAGGTATCTCTATTCTCTTTTTGTATTGTTAGTTGTATGATTATTCTTAACCACAATGTTAGATGCAACGTATCGACGATATGGTTACCAATGTAAAATAATAAGCGGTCACTTACTGCACTGTATTCGTCAAGATTGTGGGGAGAGCAACCAACGTGTTAAACCAATCCGAGAAAAACTTTTTCACGCGGCGAATCACACTCATTTCTACTCAACTTCCCAACGAGGGCAATGTTTTCTCCCTTTTGATAGCAACCCGTAAAGAAATCGATAGTACCGCAAGGGAATACTATACTGATTTGTGAACAGTGCATAAGGCATTCGTGATTCTGGGCAGGTGCCAATCTGCAAATGTCATGTCATAACTTTTGATCCATATTTTAGTTGATCGAATGTCGTAATGACAGAAAAATGTTTCGCGGTATTTTTGCATGTACTTGCTTTGTTTATTGCGAACTCTATTTATATTCTGTCACGATTTAAAGTAGATACGATACGCTGAAGATGTCATCATTACGAAATATATGTTTGTACCTACGAGGTCGCGTTTCTATAAATAAGTTGCTTGGAATACTCCCTTAGGTGAGATACAGGTGTCGTAATAAATCGCACACTTCTATATTTCGCATGCCAGATCTCAGATTTAGAAAAAATATTAGCAAAGGTTTATATTCAATGCACAGATTACTGAAATTCAATGACGCAATCTTTGACACATGCTGTCATGTGTCATGTCAAAGCACGAAACGTATGAAAACTCTCAAAGAGGAATATTTTTCCCGATTTTGTTACATTCTTGTTTCATGCTCCGCTTCAATTAATAGTAGAGTTATTTTCTATAGCCTAAAGCCTTCCTGGATAAATGGACTATCCAATAGAAAAAGAACCTTCCAATTCGGACCAGTACTTCCTGAGATCCTAGCGTTCAAACAAACAAACAAACTTTTCAGCTTTAGATTTATTTTGATAAGGATTAATACCAAGGTACAAATGAAGAGCCTTTCAAGAGGCGGCATATATAAATTAATATTTTAGAATAAAAACTGCTTACTGTGACATAATAACTATCACATGCTGTCCTCGACACTTTTTGTATAATGATGAGTTCTGCAAAGTCGTAAAATGATCGTTCTATCATGAATTAGAAGTAAGGTATTTTCATCTATGCACCTTAACAATTGGGTTAACCTAGTATGCGTTACATCGGACAATATAGAATTTCTTTCCTCTTTAAAAAGATCGTACCAGATTTTCTAAAAAAGATCGTAAGCCCGATTTAGAAGTAGGTATACATCTATGCCAAAAAATTGGTTAACCTCAGTATGCGTCATCGGACAATATAGAATTTGAATTACTTCTTGCGATTCACGATGCTTAGGGTGATACTTCATGGTTACTGTCCATGTTTCGTAGTGAATTTGCTATGGGTGAAAATGAGAACTGGGTGGACTGCTGACTGAATGCAATTGGTAACTGGGTGGAATTGATAAATGGGTGAATCTAAGAACTGGCTGCTATTCCTGACAGAGTGGAATTACTGTGTGAATTTTGTAATAAGTGGACCTGCTAACAGCTAGATGGAACAGCTGATTGAGACGAATCTACTGACTGTGTGGAACTGGTAACATGGTGTACCTGCTAAATTTATGAATCTACTGACTGTGTAGAACTGGTAACATGGTGTACCTGCTAAATTTATGAATCTACTGACTGTGTAGAACTAACATGGTGTACCTGCTAAATTTATGAATCTATTGACTGTGTAGAACTGGTAACATGGTGTACCTGCTAAATTTATGGATCTACTGACTGTGTAGAACTGGTAACATGGTGTACCTGCTAAATTTATGGATCTACTGACTGTGTAGAACTGGTAACATGGTGTACCTGCTAAATTTATGAATCTACTGACTGTGTAGAACTGGTAACATGGTGTACCTGCTAAATTTATGAATCTACTGACTGTGTAGAACTGGTAACATGGTGTACCTGCTAAATTTATGAATCTACTGACTGTGTAGAACTGGTAACATGGTGTACCTGTACCTGCTAAATTTATGGATCTACTGACTGTGTAGAACTGGTAACATGGTGTACCTGCTAAATTTATGAATCTACTGACTGTGTAGAACTGGTAACATGGTGTACCTGCTAAATTTATGGATCTACTGACTGTGTAGAACTGAACTGGTAACATGGTGTGGTAACATGGTGTACCTGCTAAATTTATGAATCTACTGACTGTGTAGAACTGGTAACATGGTGTACCTGCTAAATTTATGGATCTACTGACTGTGTAGAACTGGTAACATGGTGTACCTGCTAAATTTATGAATCTACTGACTGTGTAGAACTGGTAACATGGTGTACCTGCTAAATTTATGAATCTATTGACTGTGTAGAACTGGTAACATGGTGTACCCAAGCTAAATTTATGGATCTACTGACTGTGTAGAACTGGTAACATGGTGTACCTGCTAAATTTATGATCTACTGACTGTGTAGAACTGGTAACATGGTGTACCTGCTAAATTTATGAATCTACTGACTGTACTGGTAACATGGTGTACCTGCTAAACTTATGAATCTACTGACATGTAGAACTGGTAACATGGTGTACCTGCTAAATTTATGAATCTACTGACTGTGTAGAACTGGTAACATGGTGTACCTGCTAAATTTATGAATCTACTGACTGTGTAGAACTGGTAACATGGTGTACCTGCTAAATTTATGGATCTACTGACTGTGTAGAACTGGTAACATGGTGTACCTGCTAAATTTATGGATCTACTGACTGTGTAGAACTGGTAACATGGTGTACCTGCAAATTTATGGATCTACTGACTGTGTAGAACTGGTAACATGGTGTACCTGCTAAATTTATGGATCTACTGACTGTGTAGAACTGGTAACATGGATCTACTTTATGACTACTGACTGTGTAGAACTGGTAACATGGTGTACCTGCTAAATTTATGGATCTACTGACTGTGTAGAACTGGTAACATGGTGTACCTGCTAAATTTATGAATCTACTGACTGTGTAGAACTGGTAACATGGTGTACCGGCTAAATTTATGAATCTACTGACTGTGTAGAACTGGTAACATGGTGTACCTGCTAAATTTATGAATCTACTGACTGTGTAGAACTGGTAACATGGTGTACCTGCTAAATTTATGAATCTACTGACTGTGTGAAGAACTGGTAACATGGTGTACCATGGTGTAAATTTATGAATCTACTGACTGTGTAGAACTGGTAACATGGTGTACCTGCTAAATTTATGAATCTACTGATTGAGCGGCGCTGTTAATCGAGTGGACTGCTAACTAGGTGGATCCCACTGCTAATTAGGTAAAAGTGCTCTATTTGAGAAACCTGTAAGCCCGGTGACTATGCTAATTGGTTTAAAGTAGTCAGATTATTAGTGGTGTGCAAACATTACTGTATTCTTGTTTGAAGGGCAATGATTCCAGAGAAATTACTGGGCTTAGAGACTACACCTTATACCTCCGGGTGACGTATCTCAGTGTAGATAGTGATTTGGATCTTCATGTTTCAATAGTTGCGTGTCACTGTGCTGTTATGGGCAGGCATGCTGCTTACCATCAGGCACATGTCCCGCCATTTTTGCCACTCTATACTATTAAAAAAAAACTTTTAACTAGTTGAAACTGACTCACCTGTACAAGTTGTAATAGTTTCGGAGCCTGTCGGTGGTGATCTGGTACTCCTCCTGGTAAATCTTATCGGCCAGCGACAGCCACGGGTGTGAGAGGGCTGCGTTGACGTCCATGCGGTCGTGCCAGTTGAAGATTAGGAGCTTGGAGATGAAGTCGCGGCATTCAGTGCTCAGTCGGGACCACCTGTCCACAATACACATGATTAGTTTTAAAACTTTAGTAACCAAGAAGAAGTTTAATTTAGTGATCATGTATAATCCAAATAAATGATCCCGCTCCGATCCCCGCCTATTGACCACAGCTCATTAGAGCCACATTACTTATTTTCTCAATTTTCTTTGTTTTTTTTTAACATTTAAGTATAGGTTTACCTGACCACAATTTCGCAACAGGCTACGCATACCACAGACTAAGCGTTTTTTTACCACGAAAATGGATGCAAATCTTTTGGATCGAGTGTTTGGAACGTCAACCATGAAACGTTGCCATTTTTTCTAGCTACGCTAGCTTTTTCTTAGTCCAATTGAAAAATGGGCAATATGGATTAGATTCTGCAGATCAGTTGCACACTATCTAATATGCATCGTGTCTCACGATCGATTCCATGTACATTCAATCGATTGTTGGGTTCTGTAAGACTTTCGCAGGAAGGCAATGAAGCAATACGTACCAGATCTCGTCGTGCCACTCCCAGCGCCCGTCGCGGATGTTGGTGAGCGTCTCGCGGTCGTTAAAGCCGCGGAAGGGCGAGTGTCCGCTCAGCAGGATGTAGGTGATGATGCCGACGCTCCACATGTCCGCGCCGAACGACACGCCTTCGCCGTTCGCCACCTGGGGACAGTACAATCACTACTTAGTATACAAGTACCATCCAAGTATAGTATCCACCAAGCCGCACTGGGCCAGCATGATGACTTATGGCATTGACTCTTTCCATGTGAGAGAAGACCCTGAGTCCCAGTAGTGGGAACATATAGTTGGCTGTTTATGTTATGTATATGAGACCAAAATTGAAAATCATGATTTACCCCCAACTAACTTGAGTTTGAAATTTGTTATGGTATTCTACTAGTCATTTGATATTCATATTGAGGGTAGTTGTGAAAAAATATTTTACCCGCCATTTTGTGGAGGCGTCCATCTGGAATTGATTTTCACTGAACATAGCTAAGCAGCAGCCAGACCATTAAACATTGACTAAAAATCAGATGAGCTCCCGGTCTACACGGACCAAATGTAGAAATCAGACTAATTCATTCAGCACTTACATCGCGATTTAGCAACAAACATTCACATTGAATAAATCAGTAGAACATACCTCAGGGGCTACAAACTCCGGCATGCCGTAGTCGAGGGCCGCGTGTTTGTTGAACTGTATGCGGCGCGAGAGACCGAAGTCGCAGATCTTGAGCTCGTCGCTGCCCGCGTGGGACAATAGCAGCTCGCCGATCTGTTCCACAACACAACCATAGCGTAAGTTTGGGATTAAATGAAGTGCCTTAACTAAAACTTACGGAACTTAGTCTGTTTTTAGAAAACGTGTACCGTAAGTAACGAGTACAAAATCGTTATTTATGAAAATATTAAGTGTGCAAATTTAAACCATGAACAAATAATTTAATTTTCTACAGTAAATTTTAGAAATATTCGCTATGAACGATTACATAAACGGGCCTTAACAATTTCAAAATAAGACCAATGTGTTGGATCCACTCCAACCAATGACCCATTTTTTTTTATTTAAATTAGCCACTCCACAGATTCCGGGGTCCGTGATCTTTGTCATTACAATTATATATTTATTTTTTACACATTTCTTGGATAAGGAGAAGAAGAGGAAAATAGGAGGGAGTTGGGTACATTTAAAATCTAATTCTAGTGCTCGTCTGTAGAGCCGATCATACCGGTTGGGATTCCGCTAGTAATCGACTCGACATCGAGTGTTTGCCTAATTGCCTTTTGCCATTTGATATTTTGCCACCAATGATCCATTTCATTAGGTCACTATAGAAAATGTGCGATACTGCTCTTTTGTTGGAAAAAAAACAAAGAATATTGGTGGTGGTGGTGGTGGTGGTGGTGGACAATTCACACACAACACAATCTGACCCCAAACTAAGCAAAGCTTGTGTGACGGTAGCCAGATAGCTGATATAATACTTATATAGTTTTAAATACATACTTACCCACGACCCTCGGCTTCGCAGGCAGAACTACTACCAACTAAGCCACTAGGGCAGTCATAGTTTCATGTACCGAACAATAATTGTGAACATTAACAAAACAAATGACGATCGAATCGTACGTACATCGTACTTTTTATAACTTGTCTAACCTATTATCTATTATACCTTGCTACTTCCAAACTCACCGTGAGTCCCAAGTGGGCAACGCTGTTATCGTGCATATACTTGAGCCCTCTCAGCAGTTGCCTCATGTACCCGGCTATTTCCCTCTCCGTGTACCCCGGTCCTCTCAGGAGCCGGTCCCTGACGAGCTCGCCCCCTCCGGCCAGTTCAGTGACCAGCGCGAGGGTGTGTTCGTGTTCATACGCGTCGTGGAGCCGGATGAGGTGGCGGTCGTTCAGGAGGTTCATGATGTCCAGTTCATTCTTCATGAATGGCTTCAGGGCTGAGTGGCCGTGCATGATCTTTGCAGCGTAGTTGCGACCTGGATAAAAAAACATAATTTGTAACGCCTATTCTGTTCTATTTACTGATGGATTACGTAGAGAAGAAGTCAGAGCTAGTAATTGTCTCCATTGATTGATTTAGACATTGCACCCTGACTATAAAGGTTGTTGGAAAACTGATATAGGCTATTCAGACCAAATCCTAAACTAGTGTACTAAATTAACTAGTGTGTAGTAAACTACTAGACTAGTCCATTTATAATTTCAAAACGGATAAAGTTACAGTGTCTGTCCGTAACTTTATCCGTATTGAAATTATAAAAGGACTATCTCCTAAAGAAACCGGCAAGAGCTTTCTATTTTTCGAAATAAAATGTAGCTATAAATATGCAGAAGTAGTATTTTAGACTAAAATCTGAGTTGAAATTTCACCCTAATCCGTTCCGTTCTTAGTATATGATTAAGAAAAAAACAACATACACAAATTCAATATATTATTGGACGAAGATCAGAATATTCAGAACCAAATACAAATACAAAAATCTTTATTGCTGTTTGCAGGTAAGATAAGATGATACAAAACATTTAAATAATTGACCCATACAAACTGGCCTCTTCTTCTAGAGGCATGCAATATGTCTGGCAATGCAGTTTCCATTGGTCTGAATTTATACAATGATAATAATAGTCAGCTGATAAAGTCTTCTTCTTCTTTTTTCATTTTTAACTTTTAATCGGTTGTATCATATATGTCATCTGATTCATCATGTATTAATTTCTGGCTTCTATCCCGTTGTGCTATGTTAGTGTGATATGTTTGATGAGTACAATTACGCCAACGTCTTGTGCTTCAGCAGGATGATGTTATGGACTTTGACAAGTGTGTGGTTTCATGTAGAATCCAAGGTCTTGCAGTAGTAGCTCTTGCAGTTTAGCCGTGTGAGCAATTTTAAAGAATGTCATTATGTATAGAAAAATCAAAAAATAATAATCAAAAATAATAATAATAATAATTCAATTTGTATAAAATAAAACAATGTCAATGTGTGTAAAAGTTAACATGTATAAAATTTAATATTTGTATACCTACTCAAAGAACTCTCACAATATATTATAGAGTAATCTGATTCAACCTGTCCATTACAATATATTATCTGATCTAACATTATTTAAATCTAAAAGTTTCATAAAATATAGACAGTGGACACTAATGTGGCTAATGGAATTTAATGTGGAAGTTAATGGAATGTAAAATGTCATGTTATACAAAATCTATACATCAGTATTCCAATTAATTTCCTATCATTTAAAAAATTCTTTCACAGTGTAATAACATTCGGGTACCAGTATCTTTTTAATTTACTTTTGAACATGGATGAGTTAAGTTTTTAATTGCATTTGGCAGCTTATTATATAGAAGAGGAGCCATACAAAAATACTGTCACTCATAATCTTTTTCTTGCGTTTGCCTATGAGCAGCCTACACTTGTCACGTCGGTTCCGTTCCACTTTGTCACTCAAGAGAGGAAAACAATGGGGTTATTCCTTACAAAACACATAACTTCAAAAACATAAAGGCTTGGAAGGGTTAAGATTTGGTTGTCTATGAATACCTGTCTGCAGCTATCTGTAACTTGCATCCCGAACATAGCACGAATGCATCGTTTTGTGCTTTGAAAGCTAAGCCTGTATCCGTTGAGTTACCCCAAAAAATTATCCCATATCTCAAGCCACTAATCCATGGTAAGATGTTAGAAGAGTTTTTTTTTACCACTGGAGCAAGCCTATGCAGAGCATATGCCGAGCTACCAAGCTTCTTGCAGAGAATCTCAATATGTGCCTTCCAATTCAATTTCATGTCTATTGTCAAGCCCAAAAATTTTGTTGTAGTTACTTCTGCAATTTTGTTACCTTGATAATTTATGTTTGTGTTATTTAAGAACCATGCTACTAATACAATCACTAGCGCAACCCAGTAAATAGGTACGCTGCTAATGATCATTCATTTGTCGACTTGTGATAAGCAGTTAGAAATTCATGTTGATTATATATATATTGGTGGGCAATTCACACACAACACCATCTGACCCCAAACTAAGCAAAGCTTGTGTGATGGCAGCCAGATAGCTTACGTGACTGAGATCGGTTCGTGGTTCAGGATATACTCCAATCAATGACACTAAAGAGAGGAAACCTATACCCAGCAAGTAGCATTACAGCCTAAAAACGGGTAAAGACTTTTAAATGGAAATCGTACCTATTTAAAGCCCTTGTTGAGTAAAGTGTATCATTATAAGAAAGTGTGTAGTTACCAGTGAGCCTTTCGGCGGCGTGGTAGACGACGCCCTGGACGCCGCGGCCCAGTTCGTCTCCCAGGTCGTAGAAGTCTCCGAACGGCTTCGTGCTCGGCTTCACGCGGGGCGGGTGCTCACGGATTCTGGAAACATCCAACGAATATTTAGAAACTGACCAGCTGATACTAGCTGAATGTTGTTTAAAGAACAGGTGCAGGATTGGCCAATACTGTCCAATACCTAACTTAAGGCTTGGTATACTTTTAGTAATGGTAGGACTCTTTGCAGACGCTGCAAAGGGAAGTATCACATATTTGCCAGTTATATCTACTACCGAACAGTAATGTAGAAACATCATTGTGTTCTGGTTTGAAAGGCATTGTTTTCAGAAAATTTACAGGTAAATCGTCATAATATATATCTCTTGGTAACGAACGCAATGCAGTGAAAGGTAATGATTTGTGGTCTTCATGTTTCTATGGCTGCGTGGTACTGTGCTATCATGGACAGGTGTGTTACTTACCATCAGACATAAATGTACAGCTCGTCCCGTCATTCTAGAGAGAGGTACACTATAAAAAAATACAGTAACTGTAAAAGTACTTAGACCAGTAGTACATACACTCTTTAAAATCACGAATTTACTGCGACCCATTGTTCTTTGTTAAGCCTGAATGTAGAAGGCACATATGTAGGTACCTGTATGAGTAGTCGTGTTCACTCTCCTCCACATACAGCATGGCGGAAGATGAGACGGCGCCAGCGACGTTTCTCGCAGAGATGGAGTACAGTCCTTCATCCTTCAATATAGCGTCCTGGATCACCAGGATGCACAGGTCTGGCTCGATGAACTGGATCTGGGAAGACACAAAGATCATAACGTAAGAAAAAAAACCTAGATGACTTTATAGCATTCAGAAGTTACTATTAAAGTAGTTTTTCCAAATAGACCTGGTGAAGTTTTTTTTTAATAAAGATTTACGAGACGAGCAGTACATGTGCCTGATGGTAAGCAACATGCCTGCCGCATAACAGCACAGTAACACGCAGCTATTGGAACATGAAAAGTCCAAATCATTACCTAGCACTGCACTGCGCTCGTCACCCAGAGATCTTAGATGTTTTATCTCTAAGCCCTGTAATTTCTCTGGAAACATTGCCCTTCAAACCGGAACACAGTAATGTTTGCACATTACTGCTTGGCGGCAGAATAACTGGCATTTCTCTAGGCGGACTCTGCCCAGAGTCCTACTACTACAACTCTGCCAAGAGTCCTACCACTACAAGATTTATGTTATATCTAAGGCCTCTGTCAAATCAAAAGTTCAATGAATGTGGAAATAGACCGTTAGCAATATAATTGGCAGTTTGATGATAGCGATAGTTGGGATAAAGCAACCAGTATTTGGAAATCTCTCAGATCTCTATCTACATATCAGATGGACGTACAAACAGATGATAATAATTTAATAATTTACCTAACACAGCGATTTCTCACAAATACTCACTTTTTCAACTTGACTTAATATGTTGTCTATCATTCTGTCGCTACGCTCCATTTCTGCGTTCTCCAAAAATATCTTACCTTAGTTCTGGAGCTGGGCGCAAGCGGCTGCCAATCCTTGTACCACTTGATATCCGGGTAAGGAACACCGGTGACCCTGGCTTCGATCCTGGCGGTCTTGCGCTCCAACACCACGGTCTCCTCCGGTCTTCTGATGAAGGTGGGGTACTCAGCCAGCTCGAGGCGCACTCGTTGACGCGCCTGGCCGTGCTCGTTGGTGGCTACAGCTTCGTACCAGCCGGCGTCGCGCTCTAACATTCTGAGAATGTGTACATAATGATTTACATTCCCGAAGTTTACTCCTTTGCGATTAGATAAAATGTATACGAAAAAAAAAGTTAAAACTGTGCCTTACTGTATTAAGTACAAATTGTGATAAACCGGTAAGATATTTCAAAACAATGGCATTCGAAGAAATAAAATCAGTTTTGAAAATTGTTTTGTCATTTTGTTTGCCCTAATCAATCTAAGGTATCATTGTCAAGTTACTTTTCTCGTTATATTCAGTTATATTTGTAAACAGATTTTTGTGAGCTCGAAGGACCACAATTTTGCTGTGGTCCTTCGAGCTCACAAAAAACAGTTCTATTTTACATTATACTATAGTTTGACCATTCATTACATTTTTAAATAACTTATATATTTCTCCATTATGAACACGTCCCTTTTTAACACGTATATTATTTTTGGGTACTTAAAACAATTAGACTTTTAGTTGTATGGTGTTTTTGACTAGCCCTTTACTGTTAAAACCGATAAAAATGTACAAGAATATGAACTCACTTGTTGATAAACAGCGTAGCTTGTCCGTTTCTAGTGTAAGACCAGTCGTATCTGCCGCCGATCTCGATAGGTTCGTCGTTGAAGAAGTAAGTCATCCTCGGCTTGGGGTAGCCGTAGACGAACCAGAACAGGTTGGCGTTGTGTCCCTTCACGCCGTACTGCGAGTCGTGCTCCTGGCGGAGGAAGCGCGGGGCCTGGGCGTAGCCGTCGTGGGGCGGACGCTCGATGTCGAAGTCCTGGGTTCAACCAATTTACAAGTTTAGTTATTGAAGTGAAAACTTCTTTTGACGCACCACATACAGATTTCCCGTGGGTTGTGAATTTAACTTACGCGTCACGTTCGTAAATAAAAGAACTTTTTTTAGGCCCTGAGACATCGGTCTATTGAACCCATATTTTACCCCTTTTTGTGGGACAACAAACCTCCAAACATTGACATGTAGAGGTACATGTAGGATTCTAAACGCATAACCTTTAATGAAACAATCCCGACGCAACCAATAACACCACTGGATAAAATAATATTCGTACCCTGGGGAAGTATGGTGAGGTTTCCGGTCTGAAGTCAATCCCAGGCTCCAGGTACGGCACGAACTTAGGTGGGTCGGGTTCGAGCTTGGCGCGGTGCGTCTGCGCGTACGGCGAGGGGTCGCTGACGCCGTACTTGTTCTCCACTCGCACTCGGAACCGGTAGTCGCGGAAGGGCTCCAGGTTGCGGATGTCGCATGCGCAGGACCGCAGCCCCGTGCGCGCTGTGAACCAATCACCGTCCGGGACTTCGCACATCTCCACCTGAAGAACGAAATTTTCTTTAGAAATGCAAATTATTTTTAGGCATTAAAACTCATAAAATATCGTACATAACAATACATTTGTTAAGAAGGTAATTATTTTCGCTTCATCAATTCCCTTTCCCAATTCCATTATATTTATATTTCCAAACCTTTTTTATAGTATAGAGTTCGTGTGTGATGGTAAGCAACATGCCTGCGCATTACAGCACAGTGACACGCAGCTATTGGAACATGAAGAATCCAAAGCACTAGTATTGCACTGCGCTCGTCACCCAGAGATATATAAATAAATAAATATAAATATTGGTGGACAATTCACACACAACACCATCTGACCCCAAACTAAGCAAAGCTTGTGTGATGGCAGCCAGATAGTTGATATAATACTTATATAGTTTTAAATACATACTTATTATACATACATAGAAACACCCAGACACAGTGCAAACATTTGAATTCATCACACAAACATTTGCACTGGGTGGGGATAGAACCCACGATCCTCGGCTTCGCAGGCAGAGCTACTACAAACTAAGCTACTAGGGCAGTCATATGTTTTCACTCTTCACCCTGTAATTTCACTAGAAACGTTGCCCTTTAAATCGGAACACAGTGATGTTTGCACATTAGATAGCGGTAGATCTGCCAAAGGCGTGGTATTTTACCAGGCGGATTCTGCAAAGAATCCTACCACTACTATTCTATAACAGGTTGTGTTTCCATCTTAGGACGCTTATGCTTACCTATGCTTATTACGACCACTAACGTTGGCTTTTTGTGGAGGACTAGCTAAAAGTTATTGTATGGTGTGTTTTAGGGCCTACCTCCGTAGATTCAAAATGTTTGTGTTTTCATTTATTTTTCGTCTCTATAAAACGAGCATATTACAGCGAAGTTTTGTTGCATCGCTCACCTGGTAAGTGACGGGGAACCTCGGCCCGTGCGGAATGGACGGCTTCCAAGACAGCGTGAGGTGTCTGTCCGCCATGCGAGAGATGATGGGCTTGTCGGCCAGCGGCATCGGGATTCCGGT
The DNA here is from genome assembly GCA_017562165.1 of Ectropis grisescens. Lineage (NCBI taxonomy): Eukaryota > Metazoa > Arthropoda > Insecta > Lepidoptera > Geometridae > Ectropis > Ectropis grisescens. The sequence continues at coordinate 4,432,745 of CM029771.1, read as the reverse complement.
CTTCTTCATCTTATCGAAATCGGAATACTGGTCCGAAATCGGACGCTTGCTTGTGTGCGGCTCCAGAGCTGACGAATTATAATTAGATTAATGATTCATCCACTCATTTGGCTTAAAAACATTAAAATTCTTAATCACTAACTTCATCATCATCATCATCAGCCGCAAGACGTCCACCGCTGAACATAGGCCTCCCCCTAGATTTCCACAACGAACGGTCCTGCGCAACATGTAACCAGCGGTTTCCAGCGACCTTTGTGAGGTCATCTGTCCATCTATCTAATCACTAACTTAATTCTTCTTTATTTTCTTAATTATTAATTCTTTTTCAATCTTACTTTAAGCTTTCAGAGATGAGGACACCAATAATAACAAATTATAAATAAATATATTGGGTGGGATGTGTAATGCTTGGGTGGGAACCCAAACACTGCCTAAGTAGGTACCGGGGCACAGCAAAGATCAGGTAGGCAATGTTTTGCCAGCGTGCACTGGATCCCACACTAGGGCTACCTGTATTGTGGGATCCAGGTTCCCCGCTAAATGTACAGTTTAATAAAAACTTTATTATAATAAAAACTTACTATCATAAGTGAGCTGTGCGGAGCACTCGGCGTCTCCGTGCGGGTTGTAGATGCGGCACTTGTAGGTGCCCACGTCGCTGGGGTCGATGCCGGAGATGGTAAGCCGCAGTAGGCCGGTGGTCTCCTTGTCCATGCGGATGCGCTCGCAAGGGAATAACTTCTCGCCGTTGCGGTACCTAAGACGAAAATAATATAATTTAAGAACTAATACGGGCAATGAGAACAAAATTAAACGTTTTGCTTTACCCCGCCCATCTTGAATTTGAACTTTGTCATTGTATGTATAGTCAGTCAGTTCAATATAGTCAAGTCCTTTCGTTAGATACCCATATTGAGTGATAAAAAAAAAACATCCGCCATTTTGTGGCTGCAGCCGTCTTAGACCAATTTTTATCAAAGTAGGCTAAGAACACCTAAAATTATTAAAAGATTATAAGGAAACATACAAAAGAGATTATCTTGCGGGACTGAAGTGAAACGGAAATAATTTTAATAGCAGGTTTATTTTTTACTTCATGTTTTTGAAAGAGTTCTCAGATACTAAACTATTAATGGACCTGCGTTTCCTAAATAACTACATTTACGGTAACTTTTTTTCTGGGAATAAAATAACGTACTAAATTCATGATGCAGCTATTGACATTTTGAAAAGTGAAACTAACTTGATCGTGTTATATTAGGATAAAACACGATCAAGTTAGTTTCACTAGCTAAGAGAGTTAGTTACAAGAGTTATTTAACGGGTACTACGGTAAAGGATTAAGCAAGCTGACCATTCGATGACTTGGGCGTACCTACCGATAGCGAATGCAGTGAAGATGGTGTTCAAACAGGACGATGTCAACACGATAGGTAATTGTTGATGTATGTACTTCGATTACCGAAATTCATGATCAGATTTACGTGATTATTTTTTTAGTTTGATGCAGAATAGCTGACATTTGGTCCCATCGAAATTTTGTACAGTTTTGCCCAGTAGTTTTCATTTTATGATCATTTTTTTTTGATAATCGCTTTACTATGTACTGTTTGGATGACTGAGACAAAATGAAGGAAAGATAGAGAGTTCATAACAGAGAAAGAGATGATACTGACCATTCGACATCCGGGTCCGGCGTGCCTGTGGCGCAAGCGGTGAACTTTGCGCTCATTCCACGGAACACCTCGATATCTCCGATCTTCTTCAAGAATGATGGCGGCTCCACCTTCTGAGCCTTGCGTCTACAAATAAAAAAAAAACAAGAGGTTCACAGCATATACCTTGTTTATCTTTAGGCCTTTATTAGTTTATGGATAATTCAAATATGCTATTATAGTGTTACTAGTTAGGTAAGTAGCGTAGTGTAGTTTCCATTGTATTTTAGTTTTGTTAATTATCGGGTTTTTATCGGATACACTTAGGATAGTGTTCAACTAATTTGCACGATCTGGTACCACCATTCCCTTTCTTCTAATGGACCGATCGTATCTCGAAAAAGCGACATCGTTTCATGGTTGATGTTCTAAAAATACGAACGAAGAGGTTTCATCCTATTTTTGTGATAAGAAGGTCTATGCTGTGGAAGAATGGGTATCCCCGAGGGTTACAAACTTGGTGTTTTCAAATCGAGAGTACCTAAACTGGGTTCTTCTATGTAAACACGCTCCATCGTAGACTGCTTTGTCGCTTAAGGTCAGATGAGATGTCGGTCAAGTGTGAACCTATAGAAGTAAATAAAGGGTTCTGATCGTTAAAAAAGCAACAAGTAGAGATTTTCTACGATAACATGGCCCGCCCCTCCAAATTACTGTTTTAATGTGTGCAGTCACATCCTTATGAAAGAGTTTGTATGTAGTTGTAATAAAGTACGCACACATGCGTGGTGGTGCGTTGTACATACTTTCACAAATACATTCAAACGTTTTGAATTCTGGAGGGGCGGGTCATGTTATCGTAGTAAATCTCTACTTACATTTTATCGACGACTTCCAAAGCGGCCTCACACGTCGCCTCTCCCTCCTTGTTCTTCGCCACACACTTGTATTTGCCTGCGTCTTCGGGCGTCAAGTCGCGCACGTACAGACAGCACGCGTCTCCGTCGCGTTTGATGTTGTATTTGTCGGAGTGACGTAATGGTTGCCCGTTCTTGTACCACGTGATCTCGGGAGTCGGGAGCCCGAATACGCGGGCGGGGAACTTCGCGTCGAATGTTGGCAACTGGGGAAATGATGATGCTTAATTGAATTTGTAATTTTAGAAAAAAAGAGACTTTATTTAGATGTATAATAATATTAATGGGATTCAATTAACCCGTGTTATTTCAAATAGCGAATTTGCCTCAAATACTATCTACATTTTAAATCAACCCTAAAATAAAAATATAAATAGACAACAGAAAGTATACGCACACATATTAAGGGTATATACTGGTTTTGGAAGTCACTTATAATGTAAGTAAGAGCTCTTTGAACCTTACCATTCTCTTGAAAATCATAACTACTTTGTGCTTGGAAGCATGTGCTTTAGAAGCTGTATTATTCCTATTTTTCCACCACATAGTCAAATGCATACGAAAATTTATCACAAACACACAGTTTTGATGGAGAGTTGCGTGATTTAGGCCCCAAACTTTTTGGGTCAGAGTCTTCGGAGGGAGTGCGAAGAGTGACCCCGCGACTTGACACACTGCCATGCCGGAGAAACCTGACTTGTAGGGGGTTTAGTCGGTAGCCGGCACTTTCAGTGGTGTCGAGTTCGACACACCTGCCGCGTCCCTACATGGTAGACGGTCGTCAATGCCCACATTTCTTATTTTTATATTTTTATTTTTATATACGCGCGCGCTGCCGACTGGGAGCGTGCATTTCGCGCCCAAAAACGTGCCGTACGTGCCATCATTGGCGTATCGCAATGTACATCCGTAAGACCATACTTCAAAGAGCTTGGGATACTTACGTTACCTGCTATCTTGATATACCAAGTGGCTGTCTATGTCAGAAATAATCTAGAATCGTACAACACGCGAGGAGAGAGACATTCTCGTAACATACGCAACGCCGACAAGTTGGATGTTATACCACACTCTCTCAGGAGGTCACAGAAGTTGACTCACATTATGGGACCGGAAGTTTATAACACTCTTCCGAATATAGTTATATCGGCCCCAAGTTTTGGCAGCTTCAAAAATAGATTAAAGTGCTGGCTTATCGATCAAGCTTTTTATAGTTACAGAGAATTTTTAGAGAGTGATGGCAAAGTTCCCATAAAAATGTAAATAAATAAATTTGACTTAGGTCAGTACACTTGTATTAAAACCATATTATACTCGTATAATGCTTGACAGTTTTCTGGACATTAATTGTTATAATACAGCAAAGTAGTAATTTCAAACTTTGAAAATGTATACAATTTGTATGCTCTTTCTTTTGTTTTTGTTTTTTATAAATTGACGTGTAAATTGTACATAATTTATGAATAAAGTACTTTGACTTTCCCCCACACAAAAAAGCCCCAAACTTTATCTGCTGCAAGTTAATGAAATTTCTCCACTTGAGAATTTTCTGGATTAATTTACATCTTGTCCACCCACAAATTGTAGCTATTTACACAGAGCGTTAAGTTGCAAGTCTTACCTGCTGCAAGTCAGTGAATTTCTGCGAGAACGTGGGCGGTTGGAAGACCTTGCGCACAGTGACCTTGCCCTCGGACGCATCCTCGCCCAGAGGGTTCACCAGTTTCACGCCGTACACGCCGGCGTCCGGCATCTCCACGGGATTGATCTCCAGACCGACCTGCAAGTTGAAGTCATTCTTAGAAGCGAACTTTTATATAATCTTTGTGCTGTGTGCTGTGTGTGAATTTCGATCTTTATATCATTAAAATATTTTTATCTTTATCTAATACTGAGTTTACTGATTAATCGCAGGAACTACTGGACTGATTAAAAGAAATCTTCCATAGTAGGATTGGCCAACTCTGACCTCTGAGTGCTATATAAACCAGGTAAGCCTTAGGTTAGCAAATAAATAAATAAATATTGCTGCCATGCTGGTAATATGGTGTAGATACTGATTATTTATATAGGGACACAGTAAGTCAAATATATAATCGGCTAAAAATAAAATTAAAAAGTATTATTAACAATAAATAATAATGGGTAGGCCACATCGCTCGCAGAACTGACAACCGATGGGAAGAAAGGTTCTCGAGTGGCGACCACGAACCGGAAGACGCAGTGTTGGATGGCCTCCCACTAGATGGACAGATGACCTTATAAAGGTCGCTGGAAACCGCTGGTTGCAGGTTGCGCAGGACCGTTCGTTGTGGAAATCTAGGGGGGAGGCCTATGTTCAGCAGTGGACGTCTCAGCCGCATGATGATGATTAACAATAATGATTAATTAAATCACAAGACCCGCCCTTAACGGTACACGGAGTCACCATCCTTTTTCTTATTCTATGTTCTCATTTGATATGTATTGAAATGAATTCCGCTTATATATTCATATCATAGCAAATTAATGTTGAACTCACTCGTTTCCCGTCGCAGGTCAGCTGCACTTTCTCGCTAGGCTGCAGCGGCACGCCGTCCTTGGTCCACGTGACCTCGGGCACCGGGTTCCCCACGAAGGGCGCGGACACCGAGAGCGGCTTGCCCTCCTCCGCCGTGAGGTCGCGCAGACCGTGGATGAGCTGAGGACGCTCTTGCGGGGACTTGTCGTCTTGACGGCCTGGAGACAATACAATACAATACAATACAAAAACACTTTATTGGCACCACAAACAAAGTTGACAACAAGTAACAAATAAAATAACAAACACATAATGGGCACAAAAGGCGATCTTATCGCTAAAAGCGATCTCTTCCAGATAACCTTTGATTTACAAAGAAACAAGATTTGTAAGATTTTGGGCAGTGGTGCAACTAACAATATAAATAAACACGTGTATTAATTATATATAAATTAAATATAATAGAACAAAATACATATAATAGGTGTACAATAAATAAATAAGTTTAAATATATAAATACACACACAAATACATATATATATAAAAAATAATGTATGTATACAATAAGAAACACAAAAATCCAAGAAAAATAAACATAAATCAGTGAATAACTTTTGTCAGAAAATGCTGCCGAATCAGAGTCCTGAACGAAGCGACGCTCTGCGCACGTCTAATGGCCGCAGGAAGAGCATTCCATAAGGCCACAGCCTGCACGCAGAACGACGAACCGTAAAAGGAGCTTGTATGAGCTGAGGTAGATAATAGGAGATTTGTAGACGACCTAAGATTTATTGAATGAGTGTCGCAAAGAAATGTGAAACGGGAGCTTAAATACGGAGGGAAGAGGGGTGAAAAGTGTTATATAAAAGTGATAGGATGTGAGTCCTATCCCGACGTAAACTGATAGGGAGCCACTCGAGCTTAGATCGGAAAAGAGAAACATGGTCTTATTTTCGGAGACCGAAAATAAGCCTAATATAAAAGTTTTGAAGACGCTCGAGCATATCGAATTGGTCCCGTCTAAGGTCCAGGTAGCAGACGTCAGCGTAGTCAAGGATGGGAAGAAGGAGGGATTGTACTAACGCAACTTTGGTGGCTGTAGGCAAAAAGTTTCGAATTCTTCGAAGTGATGCTGTTGAGGCATATATTTTGCGTTTTATTGATCGAATTTGTGGATCCCAAGTAAAACAACTATCGAAAATAATGCCAAGATTTTTTACTTCTGCGCTAAATGGTACTGTCACGGCACCGAATATAACTTTAGTAGTAGTGCCATAATCGACTCTCGATATAAGCCGCGAGCTTCCAATAATTATGGCCTGAGTTTTTAGTTTTTAGTTGAGACGAGGGGTTTGTAAATTTTGAGACATCAGACAGAAACAAAGTAACAAAAGACGTGGTCGCAGCCTCAAATTTCGGAGCGGGGGCAGGGTCAACAAAAAAAAAGTCGAAAAAAAAATACTTTACTAGTAGCGCCCCGTAATTTTATCCGCGTAGTTGCCGCTCCAATAGTTTTCCCGCAGTAAAAATATTCTATCCTACTATTCGATATTTTGTAATTTAATTGTCATGTAAAAAGTAACAAAAAGTAGTGAATAAACAATTTTCCCTACTCTTCCTGGCTATTACGCTTTTCGTCTCCTACTCCACATGTAAAACAAAGAACCCATTTGACAAAGGTCACTGACCCCGGAGTCTGCAGTGGCTAACACAAATTTAAAAAAAAGAGAAAACTGGCGTAGGTAGTAGTCAGAAATTTCAATTTCCCAAGAGTCAAAGTTCGTTAATAAGGGTCATAATAATATGCTTATTTTAGAGTGTTTTCGTGTTACTTACTAGCAACAGTAAGGTCAGCATCACTGCTAGTCTCGCCCTTGTCGTTGATGGCCTGCACGCCGTACTGGCCGGCGTCGGGCGCGGCCGCCTTGTCGATCAACAGAGCGTGGGTGCCGTCCGGTTGGGCGACGATCTTGATGTGCTGCCCGTCTGGGACCACTTCTTGGCCATTGTGAGTCCTGAAAAAACATTCGATGCAACTTCTCAATGGGAATTCTTTATTTACCTCCAAAGGTGAATTGATTTAGCTGATGTTTGATTACCTCCATGTTCATGTATCATGTTTTATTTATTAGGGCGTTTACAGAACAATGAATTAACATCAGACAAAGTAGCCATCGCGTCAGTAAAAATTGTATAGAATCTTACTCTATCTACCTCTACAATTTAACACCTATGTTATGACTGGTGATGAAAAAATCCGTCTGTGGTTTAATTAAAAAAAAATACGATTAACGAATCAGAAACATAAGCATTTGTAATGTAAATTCACAAACAGACATTCAAAACTAAAACGCTTGTCAGTAAAATATTACACAAATCAATGAACGCCTAATTTATGACATACGATAATATGGACTTTATTTCTTACCATTTGATAGTGGGTTGTGGGTGTCCGAGGACTTTGACCTCGAGCTTGACCGGGAAGCCTTCGATGACCTTAGCAGGCTGCAACTCAGCAATGAATGCGGGCTTGCGCTCTTTCTGAGTCACTTCTGCGTTGGCTTTCGATCCCACCTGAAACGTAGTTTTATACTCATTTACAAATATTTATTAATCAATTAATCGGCCTTAACGTCCACTAATTTAATACAATTCGAAACTACTGATGTCCAAGGAAACTTAGCTGGCTTAGATGGAGTGGCCTGGTGGCTTAGTTGGTAGTAAGTCTGCAATTCAAATCAATTAATTCAAATGCGTCTGAATAGATTAATTTCACTCGTCAGTTTTTAAATTATGAAATATCCGTATTCACGTTATTTTTATTGAGCGGTACATAATTTTGGATCTGACTCGCGTTTTCAAAAATAACGCTATTTAATATAACGCTAATAAAAATCGCTAGCGCTAGCTAGCTACTTATTTTGGTTGTCGACAACGAATAGTGATAGGTAAAAACGTCTGGCGTTCACCGCTTCCTGCAACCGACTAAAACGGAAAGAGTTAGCCCTCTTCCCAACGATGTCATAATTCCGTGCGCCTTGTTTATATCGATGTTATTATGTGGAAAATGTGACTTTGCTATTGCTATTTCTCTGTAATTTACAGACAGATTACATTGAAACTGACAACAACGTTTATATGTAGTTTTATTGGGTAGTAAATGAGTTGAACTCACCTCTCCAAGTTTGTTTGTAACAGTCAAGGAGTAAACGCCAGCGTCCTCAGGTTTGCAGTTGTCGATGCTGAGTCCGATGACGCCGCCGGGCTGGTTGATGAAGTTGATGGCCTGCGAGGGCCTGACGGGGAGCCCATCCTTGAACCACTTCACCTCTGGCGCGGGGAAGGCCATTACGCGGGCCTCCAGCTTCAGAGGCTGGCCTACTACTGCCTTTACGTCTTCTAGCTCTTGGCTGAAGGATGGTTTGCGTGGCGTGGCTGTGTAGACAAAAAGTTTTTTGTTGAGTTTCAAGAAAAATCTCTCAATTGAACTCCATTTCTCGACTTTCTGCGCGGCGCTACAGTAATAATAAGGTACTGAAATTGTCGGCCGTTAAGAATTCAACAAAATAATTCTTAAATTATTTATTTATTTATCGAATAATAACCGAGCAGCTTTAGCTGATATGCCTATATCTCAGTGTTGAAATAACAAATTATAGGTAATTGTTTGTTAAAATGATTTTGTCTTTTACTAACCATTTGTAAAGTTTGTTCTTAAAAGAGTTTAACGACTTTAAGACTTTTAAGATTTTGATTCTTCGCCGATTGGGCACCAAATTTGTGTTAAGGGTGGTGACGAGTGTTTCTTGATTCTGGTGTAGAGGAAAGCTATAGAGGTTGCTATTGAGCAGGGGGGAGGGAATGTTGCCACGGTCGGTATAGCTCGGCTGTCGCCGATAAAGGTATAGAAACTTTGGCGTATGTATTTTGTTTTAGTCTAAATGTGTTATTTTTTATTCTCGTATTATAAAAGCATTAGGATGTGTTCTGTATTATACATAATTCACACATCACATTATAGTGTTATTCTAGTTTAGATGAAAATTATCAATTATGAATTGTTATACCAGTTATAGTATTCATAATTATTATATACCTTAAAAACTGTAAGATTGAATAAATGAATACGAATTATAAGTATTCATTTGGAGATCGTTAATTCTAACCTAGTAGGTATCATATAGGTCTACTTACGGTTGACAGCGACAGCACACAAGGCCGAGTTGTCTCCGTGCGGGTTGGAGATGACCAGTTTGTAAGCCCCGCAGTCGGCCGGAGTGACTTGTTCAATGCTGAGCTTCACGGTGCCGTCAGGCAGGGCGGTCTGCTTCACGCGATCGTCCGAAGTTGGCAGCTCGATGCCGTCTTTGTACCTAAACGAAATTATAAAAAAATTGTAGACAGGACTCGTAAGCATATATAAGCTAAGGGACATAAGCTGGCGCACTAAATATTCCCACTGCTAGACTTCAGGGCCTTTTGTCGCAAAGAAAGAGTCAAGGCCATAATCCACCACGCTGCCCCAGTGCGGGTAACTGGATGACACATAGCCTCGAAAGATTCTATTCATGTCAGTTTCCTCACGATTTTTTACTTTGCCGTTTTTAAGCCAGTGGCATTAAGCACATGACTGCGAAAAGACAGCGATGCGCGTGGGATTGGGTCTCCGGAACGGCAGTCACCGTTCTCTCAACTAGAACAGCAACTTAGACTGGAGAAGAAGAATTACAGAATTCCCCAAACTTTATTGCTGGTTATAAGTGCAGGTAGACAAATGTACTATTATAATTAGCCACTCTACAGAATCTAAGGTCCCTGACCTTTATTATTTCAATTCTCTCTTTTTTACATATTTCTTGGATTAGGAGAAGAGGCATATAGGGGGGAGTTGGGACAAACGTACTAAAGTCCCGTCAACCTTTCCCGTGATTTTCCCCCAGTAAAAAGAAGGCTATGCACATTTCCAGACTTTAATTAAACTTGATTAAAAGCACACGTGCGTTTCGCATGGTAGACCAGTGCTCATTTGATAAATTATTTATAACTACCTACTGTTTTATTACTGCTTCCCGGTACTAAATTGTATCGGGCAGAATCTTTGCAAAATCCACCAGTTATTCTGCCACCAACCAGAAATGTGCAATCACTAATACTGTTATCACTGTGTACCGGTTTGAAAGCAAATGTTTCCAGAGATATTGCAGGGCATAGAGATAAAGCGTGTCTTTGGATGACGGGCGTAGTGCAGTGATAGGTAATAATTTTGACTCGTTATGCTTCAATACCTACATATATGACACTATGCTGTTATAAATAAGCGCGTTGTTTACGCGCATTTACGTTACATAAAAAAATCGATGGGTACGGTTCAACAAGTTTTGAAATATTATGCTACGTATGTTATTTTACATAACTTACCATTTAGCGGTGGGAATAGGGCTGCCATCCAGTTTAGCCTTAAGCTCGAGCGGTTCTCCCTCGTCCACCTCCTTGGAGCGCTCCAGCTTGTGTGTGAACCCTGGAGCGAGTTGCCCGAGTGAGATGGGAGCCTCGCACACTGCCTCGCCGCACAGGTTTACGGCGCGCACTTTGTACTGAAACATTTACACGAACAAAATTATACATTTGAATTTACCCCCGACCAGTTTAGTTTTGAAATTGGTCTTAATAGTGTTCATTTTTCTATTTGTCAAGCCCTTTAATTTGATACCCATGTTCAGAGAGTTGTGAAGTAAAACCGCCATTTTATTATGTTGGCCATCTTGAATCGATTCTCATCTAAAACCAGCTAAGAACATTCCGTTTAATTTATCTACCTTTCCATCTAAATCAAAATCGGTTCATCCGTTCAGGAGTTAAAATGGCACACACAGACAGACACGTCATACTTATAACACTCCGTCGTTTTTGTGTCAGGAATTACCTAAACATCATCAAATAAACTCATCATCATTCGCCTACTCTTATCCCTCTTTAGGTGGGGTCGGTACAACAAGTGCGTTTACTCCATTTATCTTTGTAATTTGTCAGATCTAAGCTCACTCATATCGTCTTTCACACAATCCATCCACACTTTTTTTGGTCGACCTCCCCCACAGCATCCATCTACATTCATATTCATACCATCAAATAAACTAAAAAAAGTTAATAATTACAAAACGAATATGTTACGTATACAATTATCTAAGACATCTATATTACAAAGAAACTATCTATTTTACAGTGAAATTGATGGAAAAAATATGTTGCTATTGGTCATGAACCCATCAATAGGTTTGCGTTAGCGCAAATATCGATAAGCAGCAAAGGTCATTCGACCAGATCATCTGTCGTAGGTCCTTCTAAAAACAACGACTCTTCAACTGACCTTGCCAGCGTCTCCAGCTCCAAAGTGCTTGATCTCAAGCTCGCTGTCCACTTGCCCGCCGACCTCCGTGGTGATCGTACGCCGGTCGTCGTTCTTGATCTCCTGACCCTCGCGGTACCACTTCACTTCAGGTTTGGGCACGCCGTCACAGCGGACCTTAAGGGTGACGTCGTCGTGGTCCTTCACCGTTTCCTTTTGAAGAGGCTTGGTGAAGATGGGTTCACCGGCTGTAGAGACACAAAGTAAATTTTCATATGATAAACTTACTTATATATTTAAAACAAGCTTAGGCAAAGGGAACTGTTTTGGTAAAATTGTGTTACTTTTTGTGCCTTTATACATAGCTGATTACACTATTTTCATAATTGTATAAAACGTTAGCATAGAGTCGGAAGAGGCAAGATGTCATGGCTCCGCAATATCAGGGAGTGGTCTGGGATCAAGACGGTGGAACAACTGTTCAGACTAGCGCTCGACAAAGAAAATTTTAAGAAGCTGACTGCCAACCTTCAGTAATGGAGAGGCACTGTAAGAAGAAAATAAAACGTTAGGCTGAAAATTGCTCAAATTTGCTGCAAAAAGATAGGATGTTCCGCATACTGGTATCTTCATATCGTTGTTGGTATTAAGATAAGTACTTACTGTGTACAGTAAGTTTGGCCTGTTGCGCGGTCTCGCCGACCTCATTTTTGGCGGTAAGGGTGTAAACTCCACCGTCGTCGACGCCAACCTTCCTAATAGTCAGTTTGTAGGTCTCTGCGCCCACGTCTTCTACGATGTCGTGGCGGGATGATGGTTGGATCGCGTACCCGTCTTTACTCCTGAGAGGGGGAAACAATATGTCAGATCAACAATTTTTGGGGAGGTGGTTAAAAGTGGAAATAAATATAAGAAAATTAAATGTCACTATGTGAATGCGTGTTGAAAGGAGTAGCGAGTCTTTTCAGCTGCTGATAAGTTTGCTGGATTTCATTGTCATTTAAGTTCTATCTTATAGTTTTTAGCTTGTTAGTAAATTTAATCACAATGTGCTTCTTTCGACTTAGTAGGTACCTACACCATTTCTATCGAAATCCTTAACTATTGGCTCTAAGTATCAACCAGCATGACACAGCGCCATATTTTACGTCAATGTGCACAGAACTAGAGGTTCGTTTATAACAAACAAATAGTCAATGGATATTGAATTAATATTCAATAGGAACGTTTACTCACCACTTGACCTCAGCGACAGGGTTAGCCCGGACGTTGGCAATGAAGGTGGTCTCCTCATATGGCACAGCTGTGGCATCCTTCAGACCCTCGATTTCAGGCCGCAGCAGGATGTCCAGGCGAGCGGAACACTCTCCCACTCCGTACTTGTTCTTGGCTTGGATCGTGTACTCGCCGGTGTCTTGGTGGCGACCTTAGAGACGAAAAATATTATAGAATTATGGCTATAATTCTAAAAAAACTATTTTTTTCATCATTGAAATTGCTAAAAGATATGATTGTGCTCGTATTTTTTTCTTTTCTTACAAAGAAAAAATAACGAAGCTGTGATTGAAAGTTTCGAGTAACATTATTTGTGGGTACGATTTTTGCCCACACGTGACGTCACCACCTCTAGAATTATAGAAATTTGATGATCTAATTGTCGATTTTTAAACTATACCAATATTATAAAGCTGAAGAGTTTGTTTGTTTGTTTGAACGCTGGGATCTCGGGAAGTAGGTACTGTTCCGAACTGAAAGATTCTTTTTCTATTGGATAGTCCATTTATCGAGAAAGGTTATAAGCTATAGAACATAACGCTACCTATCAATAGAAGCAGAGCATGAATCAAGAATGTAATAATAACGGGAAAAAATATTTCTTTTTGAGAGTTTTCGTAGCGTGCTTTGACATGACAGCATGTGTCTAAGATTGCATCATTGAATATAAAGCTTTGCTATTCAAATTTGTTTCTAAACCTGTGTTGGTACGACTAATTTCCGACAGGTGGTGTAGCAGGTAGCTGAAGAGGTTTTTTGTTTGAAAGCGAAATTCTCAGGAATGACTGAACCGATTTCAGTCATTCTTTCATCGTTGGATATCTACTGGTTCCCGATGAGTGCTATATAATACCAAGGGCGAAGCCGGGGCGGACATCTAGTTATTGCATAAAACAAAAAATATGCGTCCCATTTTTCCATGATCTAGCTGACCAACTAATTAGAATGGTTTATTTTTAGCTCGATCTTCATCCTTATTTTTATTGCATGTATGGGTGAGTAGGTACGTTATTTAGATGTCAGTGCATTATTAATTTTAAATGAATTGGAGATTCTTAATGCAAATCAATCGGATTCCCAAAGCTTTTTCTTCAATAAAAAAATTCAATCAGTGTATACTATCAGAAGGTAGAAGTATAGGGAGATTGAATCGAAAAAAATGTACCTTCCGGAATGTTCAAAGTGAAAGTACACTCCTTGAGTCCGTGCTCCAGGTCTTTACTATCAGCGGATACAACGATATTCGCATCAGGAGTAAGTTCCACCCCGTTCAGAAGCCAGGAGACGTGCGGCTGCGGGTCTGCGGTGCAGACGGCTTTCAGCGTCACGGGCTCTCGTTGGAGGACGCGTTGAGCTTCCAATGGAGCCGTGAACTTGGGCTTGCGTAGCTCACTCTCAGCTGTAATAACACGGAACCTGGTAAACTCACGGTTGCCTGAGATAAATCACTTTTAGTTGGCCGAAAACAGAAATGTCATCTTTCTATAAAAAAATCAGTAAATTTTTTGTGTTTTTATATTATGGCTTTTAATAAAGAGTTATCTTAAACTCATGCGAAATTCAGTATTATGTGTACATACTCGTACATGATCGTGATTGAAATATTTATGGAATGTCTACTGTATCACGGAACATTAACATCGTAATTATATCGTAAGTAAGAGCGCTCCGCGGTTTCGCCCCCGTAGTTCCCAAGAGCGTTATTTTCCCGGGATAAAAAATAGCATATGCGTTATTCCAGAACATTATCTATGTACCAAATTTCATCCAAATCACATTTGTAGTTTTTGCGTGAGAGAGTAACAAATATACATCCATACATTTTAACGAACTTTAGCGTTTATACAGTCTGACTTCAATGTACATCTGCAATAAGTTTCGTTGCAATTGTTATTGTCTAATTTAAATATTTTATGACAAGGAGATGAAGTAGCTATGTAAAATTTTAATAGTATTCGTGATTTAAAATAAGGAAACTTACGTGAAACAGACAGTTGAGCCTTCAGTACATTCTTGCCAAGATCGTTGCTTATCTCAGCTTGCCATTCGCCAGCATCTTTCATGTCAACTCTATCGATCTCAAGCTTGTAGATATCTCCATCGTTAGAAATGTGCACACGGTTACAAGGCTTCACTTCTTTTCCGTTGTGAAGCCAACGGACTATGGGCTTGGGGTTACCAGAAGCTTGGACGGTGTAGACAAGAGGCAGAGACTCGAATGTGCTGCCATCTTTTAGTGTGCTCTCTTTCAATGTGGGTGGTGCTAGAAGAAAATTACTTATTTCAGAGCACAGTTTCAATGTATATTTTTCAGAATAAATATAGACTGACCTATCTAACCTATCTTTTGACAATGGACAAATTTATTTTTCATTAGTATAGGTATGTATGTGCCTTTTATACCAACTTACTCGAGTATTAACAAAGGAATCGTTTTAAAACATAGTATAATGATCAATCGGTGGGGCACGAAAAATTAGCAACAGGATTTACAGATTACTGGTTTTAAACAAATTTTACAACTATTTAAAACGTAAATATTCACAGAATAAGCAGTTTTTTACGCATGAATGTAGTTACTAGCCCTAAGTCAATTTAATAAAAATGTGAAACTTCGAGTTAAAGACTTATATCTAAGTTTTAAAAGCAGTGCTGAAAAACATTAACATAAAGAAATATGTAGTTCATAGTATAAAAGATATTTGCGGCAGAAAAATATTATGCATTATTTGCAACGTTTAATTCGCTTAAAGCTTCAGTAATGCAATCCGCTTTTTAAAACCTGAAACGTATTTACACCATCAAATCATAGTACATTTTGCCTTATATACAGCTGTTACTGGATTTTTACTAACTTGATTGAAAAAGTAGATACTTACAAGTTGTGTGGACCCATATTTTGCATTGCAACATTGTTTCTGTGTGAAGTGGATTATACATACCTTGAAACTCGCAGTTTTTTATGTTGAAGCAGTTATTTTGCACTAATAAGCGATCACGTGCTAACACTTTAGAAAATATATTAACAAATCACTTACCTTGATGATGTGGTTGTTTACTGTTTCGCCCTAGTACCTCCGTCGTAACGTGTTCCAAGGATTAGTATGCCAGAAGGATATGTTATTACGCATGCGTGCTAAAACAAACATACGACAGCATTAGTCGAGTACACGGCGATACATTGAAAGGATATTGTTAAAATGATCTGATGCTTTCCGTTTACTATTAAAGATCAATAAATAATTTAGACACATGCTGTATTAAGTAATAGTAGTATGAAAGAAAAGTAACAGATCATTTAGATTTATCATTAATAAATCAGCTATGTCGATATTTGGATTATAAGCAGTAAAATAAAGTTATTTCGGTAGACATTGCGTAGCGTTATATGGTAAAATTCCAGCTTATTCAAATTATAACGTTGCCCACTTGTTTAATATTGTGACGTGACAATTACCTTTATCATCTTCTTGATTGAGAATATCATCTAAAATGCTCCTTTGTCTCTGGCTTCTTTTCAATAGTGCTTCTACTTCGTCGTCAGCTTCTTCCTCTTCCACGTTAAATAGTTTATTCGATAGTTTCTTTTTTCTTTCGACAGACGTTTCGGTTATGTCTTTCGTAATATTTTCAATATTTTTTACGGGTCCTAAAACTAGTTCTTCTATAATTCTACTCTTAACGTCATTGGCTTTTTTCTCAACGTTTTTGTATTCGTTATCGTCGAATTCCTTCGAAATGTGTATAAGTTTTTCTGTGATATCGTTCTCGTAAACCTTTTGAGATTTTTCGTTTAAAATGAGCGTTTCTTCTTCACCTTCGTCGGTGAAAAAATCTTCTTTGAAAGAAGATGAGCGTACGTATGAATCTTTACTGAATACTTTTCTTGTGTCATCAATGTCAAATATTGACTTTGATAAATCTTCGATCGAAATTTCTCTAGAAAGAGAATCATTCTGCCAGCTCATCTCATCTTCTGAAACTGACATTATTGAAACCGTTCTATTGGCACCAGATTTAGTTACTCTAGCGACACTTTCGGCATCAGAGTCTGTTTGTGGTTCTTCAATGATTCCATAAGTACCCCTTCTAATGTAATCTGGTATCGTATAGTGACCCATCTCCGCTAAGAAATAACTATGGCTGGCTATCTCTTCAACTTCTAAAGAAGTAGTGTGTGGCTTATTAGGTAGGATCACTTTTCTATTTTCAAAATCATCATCATCTTCTTCCTCTTCAAAATATACTGAAGTTGAAGTCATTTTGTGTAAAGTGTGGGTTTCAGCCGGACCTACCATTTGAAATATTATTATGTAGACTTTTAGAAGAATTTATATTTATATAGTTTACGAAATGTTAAATCATGCTATGGTATGCATTATTGTTCAAGAATATGTATGTTTAAGCAATTTAATGGATAATTTGTATCAGTAGATGTATTTATGAGGTTAGATAATGGGAAGAGCAGGAAGGTAGAAAGCATTATACTGACCTGTGATTATAGCGCCGTGAGACCGAGTACTGCTGACCTTAGACATAACAATCGAGCCGTCCCCAACTTTCTTGAATGTTGTAACTGTTTCGAAAACTCTGTCTAAACATAAAAAAACACACGTGGACTGTTAAAAACACGGGTTAAGACATGCAACAGTATGCGCGAAAACGTGAGATTCTCGCAACTAAAAAGCTGTTTGCTAATTTGAAGAGAGAAGCTTGAAGCTCTTGTGTTTTTATACCTTCGATGCCAGCACTTAATGGTTCTTCTACAAGAGATTCTCTTTTGACCGATTTACGTTTTGCTGATTTTAAACTTTCGTCGACAGGCACTTCTTCGATAGTCTCAGGTTTAGTAGCAGTTTTTTCTCCGACTTTTTTCTCAGTATTTACTTCTTCTACAACAGGTTTTTTATTTTGTTCGTTGTGGTTTTCATCCCAAATTGATTTTTCTTCAGCTACTTCAGGTTCAGTTACAGATTTTTTAGATTTTTGAGGCTCTTCGACTTCTGATATGATGGGGTTTTTACTTTTGCCTTCATCTTCATCATCACCCCAAAAAGATTTAGATTCTATCTCTTCCGGCTCAGTAACTGATTTTTTCATTTGAATATTAGGCGATTCAACTTCTTCAATGATTGGCTTTTGTGATTTCCCATCATTTTCGTCGTCCCAAAAAGATTTTTCTTCCACAATTTCCGGTTCTGTTTTAGATTTCTTACCTTTGTTGGGTACAGGAGAATCAATTTCTTCTATTATTGGCCCTTTAGATTTACCACCATCCTCGATGTCATCCCAGAATGATTTTTCTTCAGCTTTTTCTGGTTCAGAAATAGACTTCTTAGCTTTATCTGATTTAGGTTTATTGATATCTTCATTTTTAGCTGTTTTTGCTTTAGCGTCTTCATCATCATCCCAAAACGATTTTTCTTCAGCTTTTTCAGGTTCAGATATAGATTTTCTGGCTTTATCTGATTTAGGTTTGTTGATATCTTCATTCTTAGCTGTTTTTGCTTTAGCGGCTTCATCATCATCCCAGATTGATTTTTCCTCGATCGTTTCTGACTTCGCTAGCTTGGCTGTTTTTTTCTCTGTCTTATCGGTATCTTCTTCCAAAGCCTGTTTCGTGTTCTTACTGTCACCATCAATTTCATTCTCTACGATTTCTTCTTTACTGATCCTGGTGTGTACTTCTCTCGCTAATGAAATAATAACAAAATAGCAACGATAAAATATATTAATGGATATGTGGGACAATTATTATAAACGTCACAAATGGGTAGTGATCTAATGGGGCAAGTGCAAATGATAGTGGGTGGAATAGCATTCCGTCAAGTGAATGCTTGTTTGGAAATTATCTACCAAATACTCATGGTTGGTATCTATGGACACCACAAAAATACGTGCGTAGTAGTTAAACTACATCACTTCTATGTTATTCAAACTACTACTTTACCAGCGGTTCCAGCGTGATGGCAGTTCTGTCGATCGACAGACACCTATTGACTGATACATTACCATTCAAGTGTGATATTGTTCTGTGTGCTAATTAATGGGCTACTTGCTGAAATACTTAAATTGTTCAAATTGTAAAGAAAATTCAAAAACCCTACTTTCAAATATCTCAAAAAATTTAAGTCATGTTCTTTTTTTATTTCATTTAAAAGATCTAAAATGATTTCTCCACAATAAGTATCAAGGTTTATATTCGAGTACTCACTGTGAATCGTGACGGTGCTCTTAGACGATACGCTGCCAAATTCGTTTTCAGCGCGCACTTCGTAATCACCGCCATCTTCTTCCTTTACCAAGGTCACTGTGAGGTGGTAGTTCTCTAATCTGTCAAACGAGTAATTAATTTATATAGAATATACCCCGTTACACAATTACAAAAATTCCTATCGAATTATTTTTTCATGAAAGCCTAAAATTACAACAACTATTTTGACTTCTCTCTCTCTGACTATTCAGGTTACTTCATTAAGTAGTTTTGCTAGAATAAAATTAACGTTACGTTATGAAACTGAAACATTGGGATGCAAATGAAACTATTTGAATTACGTTTAAGTCTTGTATGTTATTTATGTTAATGCGAGTTCTTTTTTGTTCAAACTTTTGACACCACAGACACTACGCTACTATTTTTTGTCAGAATTTACATATTGTTTGAGCGATAGTAAACGAAAACGGGATACCCTAAGCCTAAGCTCAAATTTCTTCGTAATATGTGTGTCACGAACATTTCCACAACAAGTGATTCCCACAAGCTGCATCCGTTCTAGAGTATTTTATAAAATATGTCTCAGCTATCACTCTCCTAGAGTCCTAGACCATATTTCAGTATCGCGCAAATACTTTCCTGTACACGACGCGGCCACTAGAAGAAGCTTTTAAGCGAGCATGAGTGCTTAAGGCACGTACGCAATCTTTACTTTTGTTGAAGTTTAAATAGCAATTTCATAAAAACAAATTACATTGAATAACTGTAGTTACCTTTTAGAGTCCCTGTCGATCTTGATCCTAGCGTCAGTGGAGACTTCTTTGCCGTCCTTGAACCATTTGACCTTGGGCTCCGGGCAGCCTTCCACCTCTACGTCCAGCTTCAGCGTCTGTCCCGCTTCTACCGTCATGTCGACCAGACTCTTCGTGATGCGAGGTTTTCCTGCAAACATTAACATTATTGGACTACTGATGTAAGAAAAGAAGTGTTATAAGTTTTACGATTATCCGTGGGTCTACGTATCTGTTTGTAACATAGTAGTTCCTAAGCAAAATGACTGATAAACTTTGAATCATCTTAATTATAGACGCGAGTTTTTTTTATTATCCGTATGGTAGAACCTACGCATCCCAGAATGAAGTTTGGAGATCCTGTCAATACGGTATTGCGTCGCGGTGACAATCCTGGGGTTTTCGGAGTATAAATTAGGGTAGACATTTTTCAATGAGACGACTCGCTATTTTTCAGTTTTCTCGTGATCACAACCGATGTAAAGCTATCGAAATGACAGTAGGAACTTAAAACCTATAGATCACGATTAAGTTTTATAGGTGTTAATGTTTTCAACGTTAATGGACCGATTTGATTAGTTTTGTTTGTTTGAGAGCTTTAATGATAGAGATGGGTCTTTTATATATAATCTATACATGGTTGTCTCTTTGATGTTGACCTTGATCTCTTCCGATCGCTATAAGCGATAAGACTGCCAACAGTAATGTAATTGTTTAGTTACCTAACTATATTCATATTCATATTCATTTATTTGGTAAAGCCAATTTACACGTCACATAGAATTACTAATTTATAATAATTAAATCCGTAAATAACATTAAATAAATTACAATTGTAAAAATTCATTAATGTCATAAAACGAGTGCTCGACAAGCCAGCGCTGAAGCCGGTGCTTGAAACTGTCTGTCGGCTGAGGGCCATCCTGATAGAGTCTGGTAGCTTGTTATATACTACTGTACCCATGACATGCGTGAGTTTGTTATATTTTATTAAGTTTGTGAGTTATATTTAGTTAAGTTTGTTTTTTTATTGTTTTTCTCCTGTATCTATTCTGAATTTTAATAAAGAGTTTTCTTATCTTGTCTTGTGGTTATTGGTCATAATTCGCATCGTAGATTAATTAAAACCGTTAAATTTGCCCTTGCTGATAAACAAAAAGAAAAAAACATAACAACACTTAGATTTTTTTTATTAACTTCTACTTGATTTATTCTTTTTTAATTCATTTAATTTATGCCCTATGATGTTTCACCACACAAAGTCGAATTTAAGGTGAATCAAATAATTAATTTCTTATCTTCACTTATCTTGTACTGTTGGCATTTGACTTACTGTTGACAGTGAAGGTGGCCTGACAGCTGTCAGCGCCAAGCTCGTTGGAGACCTTGCAGGAATAGTTCCCGGAGAGCTCTGACGACACTTCCTTCAGGATCAGCTTGTGCGTGTTACCAGAGTCTACTCGAGTGAAAACAGACTTCTTTTCGGTGATTTCTACGTCGCCGAGATACCTGGAGATGAATTAATAACAATTATTGAAGTTATACTTATTTTGGCGAGTTCGGAATTTTATGAGAGAATTTTTTTACGAAGCGCGCGAACACCGTCATGTAAAACCGACACCCTGAAGTTGTCACCATTTTAGTAGGTAAACATTAACATAACTAACTTTAGGTTAATACTTATTGCGTTGAAGATATGCCTTCTATGGTTGAAGCTAGACTTAGCACGACAAATATAGAGAAAAAGTATACTTAAATGTTAGATTATGGCCTGGAATATGACATAATCATATATTTATACGTATATTTATCCCAGAAATACAACGAGAACGGAAACAGCGCGGTTAAAACGGGATTGCCGCTAGAAAGTACCTAATATTTGAGTCACATGTCCGACTGGCTTACCATTTGACGTTGGGTTGGGGGAAGGCGTCCACGTCGACGCTGAATTCGACGTTGACGTCTCCCTCGCTCGCCACGGTGTCCTTCAGCTTGCGAGTGAACTGCGGCGCGGTGCGCACGTTCAACAGGCACGAGTCCGACACGCTTCCGTGGATGTTGCGGATCTAAGACACAAAGCGGTGAACTCAATCTTTAGAATTATAACTTTTACAACAACAATTAATGCTCATGGATTAGGCTATGTGGTGTGTCATAGACATCAGGCTAGACTTGAAATTGGGAGCCCTAGCCCGGCAGAGCGCTTCGCCTTGGAGCCGGCTCCCTCGGCTTCCCCTTGGGGAATAGGAAAAACAACGATGATGATGATGATGACTAGCCTTAAAGAGAAATCTAGTTAAAATACAAAAGCCTTTGCGTTCTCCCGTACGACTTGGTGGTCGTTTTCGACTTTACCTTAACCTTTGTTTCCATTACCTTGTTTTGCGAAGCAATATATTCGAAATATCTACTTAGCGCGCACTGTGTTGTAATGGACGAGTAAAAGTGTGTTATTTACCATTAGTCTAAAGTTATCTAAACCTTGCCATCCAATAACCAATCCAATGGCTTCGTCAATACCAATATTTTTCCTTTGCAAATCATTTTCTCAGTAGACTAACCTCGCAGGAGTACTCCCCGGCGTCCGCACGAGCGGCCGACGTGATGACCAGCGAGTGGGCGGAGCCAGAAGACGAGATCTTGATGCTGGATGACTCCGTCAGTTCTGTCTTGTTCTTGAACCTGTACCAAAAAATTACAGTGACTTAGATCCAATTGTACCTTAAATCAAAAACAACCCACCGGACATTTTTTTTTAAACTCAATTCTTGATTTCGACGCAACGAGATGAATATAAATATGCTTTTTTGAGTGCAGAAATTGATTCCCACAAACCAAATTACACCCAGCATTTGATTTTTACTTGCCTTGTTACGCAAGTCCATTGAGTGCAGTCAGTGCAAGAGACACTTTGTGTAAGGTTCACTGGTTTTTTGACCAATAACCTGAATCCCCCGAGGTTCTACAGTGACTAAATAATGTCTTCCTGTAAAAACAGTATCAACTCACAGAAGTCCCACTGATGGGGCACGAGTCTCATCTAAATCAAGTAGGGATTAGGTCATTGTCGACCATGCTGGCCAAGTTGTAGTTCGACATACTTGACGTGTCTTTGAGTAGTTACATTTCCTCCGACAAGAAGGTGTTCTCCCGATGTATTTCCTTCATCGTTTTCAAGCAGTCTACACACACATGACTTCGAAAAAACAACCGTGGATTTGAACCAGGGGTTCCGGATCGGGAGGTGGCGTTCTTCTGGCTAAACCAGCCGTAACTGAATAGAGTAAATCATTTGAATTCCCTAGTTTTCATATTAATTATGGCTTCCTGTACAAACACACACCAGCATTGAAAAATATATATCGTAGGTACATACCACTTGATGGTGGGTGCTGGTTCGGACTCGGTCTCCACCTTGAACGTAACCGTCTCCTTTTCTTCGCAGATCTTACTCTCTCCCATCTTCTTGGTGACGCGGGGCGGTGACGTCACGTGCCACTGCCAGAAGTCAGAGCATTGGTTCACCTCGTTCCTGGGGACGAGGAAAAATATAAGAATCACACTTACTTAGGAAAAGTATAAGGATTACAGTAAGAGACGTAAAGTCGAGAGTCAAGGGCAAAAGAAAGGAAAAAGGGTAAATTGGTCTTGATTTTGACTTCACTACAATTCTAATCTCTGACTCTCTCTCTTTGTTTCTGCTATAAAGTCTTTACTTGGTTTTAATATATTACATCAGGATATCAAGAGCCGATGCATGTATTTGGTGCTAATTGTTTGACGAGCTGTCCGATTGTCAATGAAAATTATAAAAAAAAAATGATTGATTTTCACATGCGATATTTAATCCTTTAATAACATTTCACACGGCTACGCTAATTAACTGTATCTGTGATATGATATTTATACAAATTTTAATTTCTATCTGACTGAATATATTTAATACCACCTTCAATCAGATATTATACGTTATACTTTGTATGTATGCTTGTATGCGTTACATTTTTCATGTATGCTGCAGATGAATAATTTGTATCGTATTTGTATCAACTTACTTGGCGACGACGGAGTAGGAGCCGGTATCAGTGAGCCTGGTGTCCTTGATGGTGATCTTGTAGACGTGCTCCGACTCCTTGGTGATGATGATGCGTTCGGAGCTCTTGATCTCCACGCCGTCCTTGTAGAACGTCAGCTCGGGGGCCGGCGTGCCTTCCACCTCCACGGTCACCGTGTGAGAGAAACCCGCCTGGAGGTACGAGTTTAGTTGGAACATACAAACTAGCAACGGACCACCCGAAGTTAAACTATCATTGACATCTTGTATCTATACATATACGTCACACTGCTTCAGATAGTTAAGTTGGTAAGCACCTACTTGAGTCCATCGTTTGTTGTTTTTAAACGCCAAACATCTATCTTTTTGCAGTCATCAGCAGTTTGCAGTTATAATCATCATCTGTACTTTAAATACTTTAAACTGAACGGCAAAGAATCTAGTGTACATAATAAGATAAAACAAAGTTAAAGAAGAAGCTGTTCAACAGCTTTGTCGTCTTTCTCACGATGTTTTTTCAACCACTGTTTTGTAAGTTAACGGCATTCATTTTATCATTTAGATAGGTACATACAAACTTTCGTTACATCAGTATATATAATATCATATAAATTTTAAAATGTATATTTTACCTCTACAATATTGAAAAACATCTAATAAATGAAGTCACAAATTTATTTAGATTAAGTCCAGACATATTTACTTATAGGTATCTGGTAAGAAAATAAAACTCACCATGCAACTCTGGTTTTCGATCTTCTTGATCTTGGGCGGCTGCTTGACGACCAGGTTGAGGACGGTGGAGTCCTCGCCGAGCTCGTTGCTGGCGGTCACGTGGTACTCGCCCGCGTCCGCTGCAGACACGTTCTTGATCACCAGAGACATGCTTTCCTCGTCTTCGTATAAGAACCTGCAAGAAAAACCAGTTCGTCTTATCTACTTTCCACAGTACAATGTTTGCTTAGTTTGGGCCTAAATGGTGCTGAGTAAAAAAATGTCGATCAATGTGTGTTTATCAATATTTTTATCCCACTAATATTATAACTGTGAAACTTTGGATGGATGCTCAATTAAGCCAAAAAGAATCGAATTGAAATTTATAACATAGTTAGAATATAACTCGGAATAGAACACACTCGTAGGATATTTTGTATCCCTGGACAATTACAGGAGCTGAAATTCTGCGGGTAAAAAACCGCGAAGCCCTATTAAAGTTTTCATGTTACGTGTTTTTTTAATAACGACGAGACGAGCTCTACATGTCCCTGAGGGTAAGCAACATGCCAACATGACAAAAAAATTCCAAAAAAATAATTTCCCGACCAAAAGCCCGACCGCAAAGATAATTTTGTAAATTTTTGTTATTCGGTGTAAAATAGTTACCAAAGTGTAACAAGCGGGATAAGGAAAGTAAAATAATAAAAAGAAACTCACTTGTGTCTTGTGTCAGGTTCGACAACCTTGCCGTCGTGTTTGAAGACGATGGCAGGCTTGGGGAAGCCCTTGCACTGCAGCTCCAACATGGCGGACGCTCCGGCGGAGACTATCGCCTCTTTGTGTTCAATCACCAGCGTTGGCTTCTCCGGTTCACGATGTAGCTCGTTGATCGCGCCTGTGTCAATGATGAGGAGAATTAATCATCAAGAAATACACAATTGATCATCTAACAGAGAAGCTGAAATTGATTTGATCTGTTATAGATTGTTTGTGTTGTCTGCGAAGTATATATTCGAAGCTAAGCTTATTTTAGGCACATTTACGTGACACAATATTCTTTCAAATGGGAAATTTATGTATTTTAATCTTTAAAAGGAAGGGCGAGTATTTTTGTGGAGATCAGAGATAACTCTTCTAACTTTGAATGATATAATGTACTTGTAGCATACATATTACCGAAAGATAGATTAAGTTACAGTAAGGTTATGAGATACATTTAATTTATTGGTATCATAATTACGTTTGTGTTGACAGCGGAAAGTAGAAAAATGTTAAAGTATATGTATAAAAGGGATCGTCAACGTTGAAATTTTTTTTCTACTTTTTTCACCACCCAGTTTACAAAATTCACAGGGTTTGCCATTTCACAAAAGGAAATCGCTTAATATCTATGCAATCAGCAATATAATTTCGCTACACATAGATACATAGTATACATAGATAAATAGTAAGCTATGACAACATCTAGACAGACACAGATAGACACCAAGATCTCACCACTCCTCACTTCCACGAATTCGTCTTCCCTAAAGATATCCGTCCATTTTGCTCCAACCAACGCACCTGGGTTTAATTTTGTCAATTTATTGCCAAAATTACAAGATTTAGAAAAAATGTATACCATAGATTTAATATAGGTTTGATTAAAAACCAAATAAAACACGATTAGTGTAAGCAGCCTATTTTACATTTCCACTGATGAAGCTCGTCGTTATCTCTCATAAGGAGAGAGTCAAAGCAATTATCCACCACGTCGGACAAGTGCGGTTTGGTGGATGGATCTTGTTGGCCAAATATATATTTTTGGGAACACGTCTATTTCCTCACGAAGTTTTTTTACCGTTAAAACCATTGGTGATGATAGCGAACTCAGAGCAGACAGAAAAAATACTCAAAGGTTCAAAAGTTTGTCAGGTTTTAGGGTCGAATATACTTAGACAAATGTTGGAATTATGACGATATTTTTTTTTTAATAGTTGAGCAAAATATGCGTCTGATGGTAAGCAACACGCCTGTCTATAACAACACAGTGCCACGCAGCTATTGGAACATGAAGAGTCCAACTCACTACCTAGCACTGCGATGCGATCATCACCAAGAGATATAAAATTGTTTATATATCTTGACCACGTATTTCTGGCATTTATTTTCTTTGTTTCAATCTCTTTTGTAATAATTCGGTACGGACGAGGAATCATCAACTTGTTATTTAAGTGACATGATAAATATAGCACAAATTGTATTGTCTATGAATACAATGTTTACGAAGAACTCAGTGCCAAAATATACATGCCCTATCAAAAACAGATATCTCAGTGCATGCAGTAGGTAGGTACTCGGCTCAAAAGTAGATTGTTGGGAATGCCAAATAATTAGACAGCTAGTCCGCATTTTTGGCATGGATTGAAGTACGAATTGAGGTTAAGACATCCCCCGCTTCTACATATGAAACTGGCTATTGTGTTCCTGCGAAGCTTCGGCCCACGAAGACTATTTACTTAGTTCAACTTCAACTCTTAGTTTATGGTTTTTATTGTGATTTAGCCTCACTATTCCGCCAATTTTAGTATTAAAATTAACGTGCCAATGTTACGTAACGGGAAATCTCACGTACTTATATTGTCCTTTATCCAATTAAATATATTCCGCCAATGTTACGTAGAAATCTACCTAATTTTATTGCTCTTAGCGATAAGGTCGCCCATTGTTACTTGGTTTTATTATTTTAAGTGCAATAACGAGTTTATCTATCTATCTACTTTGTTTTCAACTACAATTTCTAGTAACCCTCTAAATGCCAAGAGTGTCGAAATGTCATAGTCATAGCATACGTCATGTCATGTACCCATATGTCATACTCAGACCAACTAAATCCTCAAAGCCTATCTAACGATACTCCACTGTTGGTCCTAAGCCTCTAGATTTGACAAAAAAAGAAGTGAGGCACTCGGGGACTGCCGCGGTAAAGCTGTTGTATGTTGCATGTATTTTTATCAACATAAGCAATAGGGACGTTAACAATTTTTCGGAATTGCTTTTATTTTGAAGAGTGACATTTGTTTACCATAAAAAATATGCAGAGAAGTATATAATCTAGTCAGTCTTCGACAGCTAAGAGCATTTAGTCTGTAAAGCTAATACAAATAAGATTCAAAGTCGAATGACCGAGTGGGGACGACGGCGTTTCGGTCATCCATCCCTCTTTCTTGTGAACATAAGAAAGAGATGCACGATCACTAAAATTCGGTCTCCAGGCCCACGATAAAAGCTATGCAATAGGTTAAAAAATATAGTATAGACTGACGGGACTAGCAGGCCATGTGTCTGAGTGGAAGCAACCTGCCTGCCCATGACAACACAGTATCTTGCGGCTACTGGCACACGAAAAGTCCAGGACGTCTAAATCTCTACGAAAAAACGTAATTTCGGAATAAACTCGGAACTTTCCTACACCGGTTCTACATCATTTCGATCGAACTTTCGTGGGCTGTGAATTGAATTCCAGCGTCACGCTCGGGAATGATAAGAAATGTTCGAGTAAACTCGGGACCGTTACCATGCGTGAACATTTCTAGATGCTGTTGGCCACGCTTTCCGGTTTCACTCGCGTAGTGTCCAAAATAAGTTTTAAGTTTTCACTTCTATCGGCAGTTCCTATGACTGCAATATTTATTATGTGAAAGCTACTTACGTTTTTTAAAGGAACCTGTGGGAGTTGGTCTCAAGTGGCCTCTGCTGTCTACCGAACGTTAGATAAACACAGACGGCACAGGGTCTTACTAACCTAATTGTCCGATTTCGATTGTTTTGAGAATCTGCTATTTAGAGAATCTGATATTTTGAGAATCTGATATTTCGAGAATCTGATATTATGTGAATGAGCCATCTTACCGTCGTCAACGAGTACCTTCTACATCTCGTACGACGACTTGCTAAAGGGCACCAGACCTCAGACGGTATGATCTCGGCTTGGACTGCTATCGTTAGGAAAGATCACAACCTGGCATCTCAAAAGGGTGTCCTACGGCACTAGCGAGAAGGATCTAACACTTGCCGACTTGTAGCCAGTATATAGTGGCCGGTGAATTGCGTTGCGAAAAACGTAGAAAACTGCGAAAACTACGTGAAGAAATAAGCACCTTGTACAGTGAGCTCGGCGGAGCAGGAGATGTTCCCGGTGCTGGTCTTGGCCACGCAGGTGTAGAGGCCGGCGTCTTCTGGCTTCACGTGCTGGAAGACCAGCGCCAGGGAGTCTTCGTCATCACCCAACAACACCTGGAACCACCACCATTATCATCACCTATATAAGTAAATATAGGCGGACATTTCTCACACAAGATCATCTAGTCCCGTACTTAGGAAACTTGTACTGTGGTATAGTTGCCGGCTAACAAGTTGACCTAGTGAAGTTAGCTGCGCAAGGCTGCGCAGAAACGTTTTTAAGGTCTCTTTGGTGGAAGTGTACATGCGCGAACTTTCCTCTTCCACGTCACTTTTAGGTCAATTTGTTTGCCGGCCACTATAGCCAGATAAATGATACAATACTTAGATGTAATTGGGACGATGACTGGGTCTAAAACATGTCATTCTGTTTAGTCCGTCAAGTAGAAAATGGAAAAATATGGGGTACACATTTTTTGTTTTTCCAAAACATAACAATCTGATAAAGATAGATCATCAAGGGGGGTTGTGACGAACACCTTCGTAAATACATAATCGTACAATGAAATGACGTCAATCGAAACTTCTGTATTTATTTAATTGTAAAATTTAATAATTAATTTAGTTAATTGTAAATGATGTTTGTGAAACTTATATTATGGTTGTGTATTACAAATGGAGTGTTCTTGGTTACCGGCATACCTCAACGCATTTGCTAAATCTTCATTTTGCAAATGCGTCGAGCTATGACAATAGGCCGGCCGTATCTGTCGCAAAACCGATAACCGTTGGAGTGGTGTTTTTGTGTGGCAACCGTGGATCGGAAAACGTACAGGACATCCTGAGACTAGATGGAGTGACGATATACGAAAGATAGCAAGCAGTGGGTGGAAACGTTAAGCTGAGGATATAGGTGACTGGCGAGGTATGGGAGACGCCTTTGTCCAAAAGAGGACCATGATAAGTGTATGACGATGTTCTTACCTTAAATCGCTCTTCCGGGTCGAAGGGTTGTCCGTCGCGCTTCCACGAGAATGAAGGCTTCTCCCCCTTGGCCAGGAGACCCTCCCCGCCGGGAGGCAGCTCGAAAAAGATGTTCTTGTCATCTGTTTCAGAAATTGTCATTCATTTAAACTTTAAGTAATCCTCAGATGCCATTGAACTATAACTAATCTTTATAATACTTTTTTGTTGCATTTTTTTTGCAGTGGTAGGACTCTTGGCAGAGTCTGACTGGGGAAGTACTACACCTTTTCCAGTTATAGTGTTTGCTCATTATTACCAAGCAGTAATAAGCAAACACTACTGTGTTCCAGGTTGAAGGGCAATATTTCCAGAGAAATTACAGGGCTTAGATATAACAGCTTAAATCTCTGGGTGACGAGAGCAGTGCAGTAATGATTTGGACTCTCCATGTTCCAATAGCTGCGTGTCACTGTGCTGTTATGTGGCAGACATGTTGTTTTCCACCGGGCATATGTTATGCTCGTCTTGTCACGCATTATTTAAAAAAAAACATCGCAATTAACTACTATTACTAGGACGTGACTAGGAGTGAATTGATTTTTTTTATGCATGAACTCCACGGAGTCCAGGGTCCATACTTTTTATTTTATTATGTACAATGCTTGTAACATTTATTATTTGATATAGTACCAGTAGTTTCTTTTACAAAGGGAATCATGTAAAAGAAAACGATGTGTAGACAAAAACACAGGTCAAATTGTAAAAAAAGAAATTAAAAAAAAAAACGGCATGTGTTTTATTAGCTTCACTTGTAACTATGTACATTTGTCAGAAAATCTTGGAATCTTAATTTGACCCACTTCCCGGTCTTCGATTAGGATGAAATTTTGCACTCGCTCTGAGTTCTGATGACAATACATGACTAGTTAAAAAACGTCATTACAAATCCAATATGGCGGCCTCTCCAAGATGGCGGACTGGCTGTTTGAAATCCACCCCCATGATATGGTATCAAATGAAAGGGTTTGCTGTTAGAAATACGAAAAAAAAGTCACGTGACTATTTTTAATTTATTTGTAATTTTTAGTGCGTGATAAAAGCGTGTTTTTTTTTAATTTTTAAACTATTATATAATTATTTACAACTTGAGACAGTTTTATCCTAATCGTTACTAGGTAACGGAATAATATGCCCTAGCCAACAAATGTTTTAAAATAGATACACACATTGGCAATGAAAATCTAACAAATCATATTTACCCGACATCGGCATTAACGGCTATTTATTATCTTTTGATTACAAATTAAAATTATGTGCGCCAAATAAAACGAAATGTCTCGTAACAGTCTTAACGGAGCAAAAATAATATAGACCAGTCTAATTCCAGTCATAAAGTTATTTATAGGGATGGTTACGATTCGTAAACAAATACTGGAGTCTGTCCAAACATCGTAAAAATGGTACATTTATTATTAGATAGTTGTCAATGTCGCGTGGTCTTTATATAGAAACACTTTAGCTACGCTACGCTATTACAAAATCGTAAAAAAATTTGATTAAGCAATCTTTACAAATAGCTAAAGCGGCATCGTTTCATGACGTTCCAAAGACTCAAAGGTGGAGTTGATTCTACATTTGTGACAAGAACGTGTAAACTGTGGAATGCGTTGCATGAGTGAGTTTTTCCCGATGGTTACAATTTTGGTGTCTTGCAATCGAGCGTGCAACGGGTTTTTCGGGATCAGCAAGCTCCGTTGTAGATCGCATCGTCGCTTAAAATCAAGCGAGATGATTTATGATGATACTTCTAATCTAGTACACGAACTCACCGACGACAGTGACTTTGGCCTCAGTGGTGACGTCTCCGTAGATGTTCATGGCCTTGCAAGAGTAGCGGCCAGCGTCGGCGGGAGTGACGTCGCGGATCACCAGCTCATAGCATCCCTTCTCAGCGCGCGTGCGGATGATGGAGATGCGGTCTGATTCCGACGAGCTGGTTATCTCCTTATCGTCACGATAGCTAAACATTAGAATAAAGTTGTAAAAAATGTAGAATAACATTTCAGTTACGTTAAAATAAGAATCAGAAAACCCTAAGTGAACAATGTCAATAGATGAATACGAGTAGATCATGATCATGCAGTAATTGTTGAGCATTTATGAGACTGCCGCTAACTTTAAAAAGGGGCAAGGAAAACATCGCAACGAAGCATGTTTCTAGAATTTTTTTAAGTCATGCTTCATCTGCCAATCCGAATTTGGCAAGCGTAGTGGCTTATGCCTTGTTTTCCTTGTGTGAGAAACCCAAGAATTCCAGCAGTGGGAACATTTAGTGAGCAGCTTATGCCATGGGACATGGGTCTGCCATCAGAATCAAACCTTATCTAGAATATTTAAAAGTTTGCATAAATCTAGTTAGTGTAGGTATATCAGAGGAATATAGGAATACGTAATTCAAGAAATTTAATTTCCATTGTGTTTTATGTTGTGGTTTGGAATTAACAAAAAATTCAGTTTACTGGGTTCTTGTGCACTTACAAAGTGACATCAGGGTTGGGATCGCCTTTCACTCTAATCATGAAGCGCAAGTAGGTGTTTTCCATAATCTCAGTATCTTTCAATGCCACTAAGAAGTACGGTGCATTGAGAGCGTTCCTTTCTCTCTACGCTCTTCAGGAGTCACTGCAAACCGTTACAAAACTTTAGTACATATTTGCATAACAACAACAATTTGCAAACAGCAGAATTCAGGATTTTCGTGTTTGATTAATTTTAAATTGTTGCATTTATCTACCTACTGAAAAAAAAACAATAGATATTTTATAAGAGAATAATATAGCTGAAATAAATAAAATATTTTATATCGAATGAAATAGAATCGTCCAATTCTCTTATTCAGCAGTCAAAACTACACAAAAAAACAGAAAGAGTAAAGATTGTACCATGCATCAACATTACTTAACGTGATGAAAATATTTTGAGTGCAAAATACAGGAAAATTAAGAAAGTTATACGGATAGAATCAAACTACTGTTACAGCTTTACGATGTCTTAATCAATGATATTGCATGAAGCATGCATATAATTTCGTCGGATCAATTATGAAATAATTTTAAACGATCTGAAAAAAAACATAAATTCATTAAATAATTTTGCTAAAATGGTTATTTTGATGAGAGCCCCAAAATTAATCAAAAACAATAATATGCTATTTATTGTCTAAAAAGATTTAAACGATAATTAGGCTATACAAGTATGTAGTGCCCAAGTGAAAACAACACATAATTATTATGTGATCACATTGAATAATTACATTGAAGTTAAGAGGCAACGTAAGGTTTTCATCAAGTACCATTTCATATAAATGCCAAAAAATACAAATGAATTGACTCACGCTCAAGGACAGCTAACTGTGCGGTACAATGAGTGTTTCCTTTAACGTTTTCAGCGACGGCTGTGTACACTCCGGAGTCTTCTTCACGACAATGCTGCAGCTTCAAAATGTGATCGACGTCATCACCGGTGATGGAACAGCGGTCCATGAGACGGTCAGTTAAAGGCTTGTTATCTTTCAGCCATGTCACCTTTACCGGGACGCCAGATTCTTCCAAAGCACAAACGAATAGTGCGTTTTCTCCCGCTGTGGAATCAAATTATGATTACCAGAGCTCGTACGGGTGTGTTTGATATTTGTCCATTCGTATGCTAATTTGTAATTTTTACAATATAATGTCTTAAAATATTTATTTACGACAAGTTGTAGTATTAACTAGTAACTAATATACTATGTAAGAAAAATGTAATAAATACCGTACGAGCCCTTCATTAATTGATTCATAGTAATGCGGCTAGGGTCTACAAGCATTAGGATAATGTGTTGTGTAAGTTAGTGTCTATAAGCGTATGTACAAGCACTAATAGTGTGTCTACTTCTATTGTGACTTGTTCTACCTCTTTGTACTTACGCTCGATGTTTTGGCCTTCAAGAGTCTTCGAGAAAATTGGTCTTCCGTCTTGCGATTGCGACTTGGTAACAGTATTAGAAGACTCATACTCTCCAGTGGAAACTGATCCGTTGCTAACAGCTTTCTTTGATCTTGAAGATCTGGAAGACCTACTCTCATAAGTGGCTTCACCTCCATTCTTGGAGCTTTCGTAGGTACTTTCAACTTTAGTAGTAGCACTCTCGATATTGCCATCGTCTAAAGATATTTCAAGTCCGTATTTCTTGGAAGAGATATTCTCAGTTTTAGAGCTTTGGCGTTCGATACCATACTTGGAAGCAATGGCATCAATTTTGCTCGATGCTTCGTATTCGACCTCCGATTTTTTCGATTCGATTCCATATTTCGAAGCAATACTGTCGATTTTGCTGGTGCTGTCATATTCGACTTCATACTTTGATCCCTCTGTTTTACTTTCCTTCGAATCTAGTCCATATTTAGAAGCAATGCTATCAAGTTTGCTGGTTGTATCAGACTCGATTCCATATTTAGAACCTTCGGTTTTACTTTCATAGCTTGACTCAATTCCATATTTATTTCCACCTTCTATTCTAGAGCTGGAACTGTATTTAGATTCATAACGAGAGCTAGCCGATCCTTCTATGGCACTCCCGGTTTCATATTTGCCACTTTCAAGACGGGACCCACTTTCGCGGCGATTAGATTCATAGCGAGAGCTGGCCAATCCTTCTAAGGCACCCCCGGTTTCATATTTGCCGCTTTCAAGACGGGACCCACTTTCACGTCGAGAGTATGATGAAGTAAGGCCAGAGCTGTCGTAAGTTGAACCCGATTCATAGCGACCACCAGTTATACTTGATGATTTTCGAGTACTACTGGAATATTCTGTGAAAATAAAAATGAAGTATGCAACTCTTTAAAATAATTCATACGTAAAAAAACTAAAGATTCTAGAAGTAAATTTAATACAATGAAAGTTTTTTTTATACATGAACCAATGGCAAGTAGCATTACTCTCAAGTAGCATTTACTGCTTACCGAATTTTGCCGAATACTACTGAATGGCGCAGGGCCCTATTAACATAATATTATTATCGTATCGTTTTCAACGAGTAGTAAATTTTGTATGGCAACTAGCGCAAAGACATCTCAGATGGTACAATATCGGCTTGAGGTGTCGTCATTAGAAAAGACCAAAGGACAGCCTGGCATCCCAGAAGGGAGGGAAGGGAAGGGAGGGATGCCCTAAGACCCTAAGGCCTACAGCGGGGAGAGTCTAACAAACTGACTTGTAAATCTAAAATACTACAATATTTGATTAACTATTTGTCTGATGTCAGCTGACTTATAACTTGGAGGATTGCGTTGCAAAATATGTGTTTGAGTTGGCTGGCTGATTGTTATTTGTACTAAGTGTCGGAAAGAATTGTTTATTACTGATATCAGCTGACTTATTGTTAAGATAAATCTTGGTATCGACTGACTGATTTTTATTTATTGGAACTAAAACTGGTGCTATCTGACTTATTAGTGTAGACAGTTTAAATAGGAGATCGGGAGATACCTTTTCGAGGAACTGGTGCTAGTGTAGGCGTAGGCGAGGCGAGGCGACAAGGTAACATTCTGCTGATAGATCCTGCGTGAGGCTGACGGGGCTACTATTGGTACCCAGTTTCTAAACCGAAATTACGATTACCGGGAGCTCAGGGCTCGGCTGACTCCTATACCGCCGATGGGATCGACCGCGTCAGTCAGAACATTTTCGGTCGTTGATTATTAAATTATAGCGTTCATTACAAATACCCTTACCTCCAGATAGCCGCGAACTGCGGCTGTAACGCGACATTTCGTCGTTGTTTTCTTCTGTGATTACAGTTTGACTGATGTCAGTAACTTCTTCCGAAGCTTTCGCTCCAGTTGAACTAACTTCTTTTTCTACTCCTACTGAATTTTGTACAATGCTTTGTGATGAAGCTACCTCAGTGGATTTTTCTTCTTTTTTCTGTTCAACTAGTGTAGTTTGCTGAACTGAATCTTGAGTTGTTTTTTCAGTAGTGATTTGGTGGATAGGTTGTTGTGATATTTGTTCTGTAGTCTGCGGTTCAAAATTTTCGACAACAACTTTTTGTTTGGTTTCTTCTTGTTGGGTACTTTGCTCGGTAGAGGTGTTTTGTGAATTTAGATTCTCAATTTGATCAGACGACTTTTTTGTCTGTAAAACGATTTCGTCTGGTTGTTCTGTAAGATTTGCTGTTATTGCGGAAGGTGGCTGATCAACTTTCTGTTCAATTGCTTTCTTAACAGTTTGAGTTTTATTTTCTGTTTTTTGGATAGACTGCTCACCAGATTCTTCCAAGAGTTGTTTAGTTTGATGAACAACTTCCTCTGCAGATTTTGTAATTAATACTGAAGATTGTTGAGGAACCTCCTTTTTAGTTTCCTGAACAGTGCCTTGACTGACAGTTTGAGCCTTTTGTTCTATTGATGATATTTGAACAGACTGTACAGTTTGTTCTGATGATTGAACAGATGCCTGAGTTTCAACTTTAATTGACTTAACCGCCGATTTTATGGTTTGTTCATTAACCGACTGTGATGTAACAGATTGATTTTCTTCAACGACTGCAGAGTTTTCAACTGTCACAATTGATTTAGCTTCTAAACCAGTTGTGACTTCACTCTTAACTGCGCTGAGTACACTTTCAGTTGACTCTTGAGTTTCGCTGATAGATGAAACTATTTCAGATTTAGTAACTTTTTGAGCTACTTGACTTTCAACGGACGCTTTTCTTTTATTTAACTGTTGAGAAGATTCTTCTTTGGTCGAAACTTCTATTACTTCTTGAACTCGAGAACGTTTTTCTTTGCTATTTTCTTCAAGTTCTGCCGCTGAAGTGTCTCTCTTCTTTTTATTATCCTCTTCTTCTTCTGGTTCGAGAGGGATGTCTTCAGGAGGTAGAAGCACTTGAAGATCGTCCGCGGCGTGTTCGGCTAATGCAACTGAAGACATATTACAAATTATAATATTGTTCTAGAATACGATTAAAATTATTGCTTTATTGATTGCGATACTTACGGACGTCACAAGCGTATTTCCTGATTTCCGCTAACCAGGAACTTTTAACAGTATCTTTGTGAGCGGTAAGAGTGATGATACAACTTGGATTCTGTAGATGAAGTTCAAACTTGAGATGTTCACCAGTGTCCTTGACTTCGATTTCAGGAAGCTAGTCAAAACATAGTTTAATTTTATTAAAACGTCATATTTTTACAATTTGGTCATAAACTATTGCTTAAAGAGCAATGATCAAGTATTCAGAGCAATAATCATGGTTCAGAAACATCTGTGTATTCTAATCTATTGCACCAAACATATGTTTAGTTTCTTGTACTATTACCTCACCTCTTATTACAAAACAAATCAGTAAACCGAGAGGCGCTTGGATACTATCCAACTCCATATATACAATATAATATTGGTATATTTTTGGGCAAACAAATTTGTGACGTGGATATATAGGAGAAATGCGTTGGTGGTTTATTCCGGAAACAGTTGCGTAAGTACTGATGTAATGTTTGCACGTAATTTTGGAAATAGTTTCTGACTCTGGTATAGGTTTTTATTGTAGGAGTCATCGCGTTTCTATTGGAGATACAAAGATAGTGATGCCACATCTAGAGGTAGGTACCTACCTATATTCCTCTTAGGTAGATAACTCTTTTATTTTTTTTATATAAAGAGTAAATTAAAAAGACTATTAAGTGGAATGATGTAGGTACTTAATAATAATTTATATTGTGGAACCAATAATAAAGAAAAACTCCGAAAAATTACCTTTATGATATCCTCGAGGACGAAGACGCTTCTATTGTCTTCCACTCGCCTAACCTTGCTGATAAGAATCCTAGCTTTGAAGAGGAACAGATATCTCTCACCGGCCTGGCCCTCAGCGTCAGTAACCGTGAACCAGTCGTGAGTGAGAAGCCTTCCGAGCTTGTAGATGTTCCCTCTGTAACCTTCAATGCTAGCGATGAACTTGTTGTTAGTCGCCCGGTTAGGGATCCCAAGAAAAAGTTCTAGAGCTTTCTGAAGATCGGTGCAATCTTCGCCGAGGCGTTTGGAGTATTTCACGAGTTCCTGGAATATTGTGAGATTATAGTTTTCTTGAATTAGAATTCAAGAGCGGGGGCGTTAGATTGTTGCAGCGTAACCTTGTCACATAGGTGTAGTGTCTACATGAATGGGGAGTTTAGATAAAATAGCTTCTCGTAGTCATTTACCTCGGAATATGAATACGTAGGTGGTTTATTTAAGCCGAGGTTAACTATAGATAACAATATTTGCACAAAGCATTTCAAGCTCATTGTTATTTCCACTGCCAACAAGTGGAATAAACTACTGACTTTATTATCGTCAAGAAATAATACAACGCTTTTTAAGGTCAGTGTGAATAGGTATCGTGTAGGTCAACGTGCTACAATTTCGACCGCGTAAACACAAAATTACATACTTGAACAAAGGGTTATATTTTTAAATATGGAACGTCATACTTACTTTTAGTAGTAGTTGGTAGTCGTTGATCCGTTGGATGGGTAGTTTCAGATGTTCAGCGATGCCTTTGTCGTCACCGAGTTTTTCTGATAAAACCTGTAGATAATTTTTTTTCTTAAAAATATCAAATGTACCGAACGTGTTGAAGTCTTATTCGGAAATACTGAGTTATATACTCGTACATTTATTTGTATGGATAGAACTGATTAGTAGCACTCCGTGGTTTTACTCGCGAAGTTCTCATTCCCGTTATTTTCCCGTAATGGAAAGTAGCTAATGAACTATTTTATACTATAATCTAACTAATCTAAATTTCAATCCGATCTGTCCAGACGTCCCGACGTGATTGAGCAACAAAAATTCAAACTGTCCTATTATAGTATTTGTAGGATAAAACCTTGTAAACTGAAGGTAACAAACATAACAACAAGAAGGAGTATAGACAAGGAGGTCAAAACTCGCGAAAGGTCGTATAGTTGGTGGAGAAAGAAATTATGGAAGTGGATAGAAAATTAACAAACAAGACAAACGTTGACAATCATGAATCAAAACCTTTCATTAGTCATATTGGTGATAAAATGTCGGTCAGCTTAGATTTTGATAAGGCTAATTAAGCTGACCATTGTGTTGAACGCATTCCGTTGCTTGTAACACTAATTGCTAAACTATTGGCGTTGGGCCAATGTTCATTCCAATCAATTATTGACATCTTGGCGATCGCTTTATTAGCTTTAATTGACAATAGTAATGAAAGTCCAGTCGGGGGTAGACATTTAAATAGAAACAAATCCGGGGAGTGATTCTTTTTTTAAAAGTCGGGAGGGATGGCTGGAGGTGTAAATCTCGATTTTCTAACTAATCACGGTAAAGGATTCGCCACCATCTTGTTTTGAAGTTAAATTTTTTCGTGTTTCTGAAATAACTCGTTTATTTTCAAATTTAGAGCAAAAATAGTGGTAGGTATCCAAAGTTGTTGGAAATTTAATTTCTCACAAGTCTGGCCGTTATCATTTTACGCCAGTATCAATATTTGCAGAGTTATACACTATCAAGTTTATGAAAAAAATCGTAATGGATGGAATTTTATTTTCTTCGACTTTGGTTCTCGTATTTTTTTTCCCTTCACGATCAATATTATCGGATTTATTCTCAAATTGCAGGTGACATTGTTTTTATCTTCTTCTATTTATAAAAATGTTATGTTGGTTTGTGTACCTACGCTTCAAAAAATCATAAGTTCTGCACCGATCGAGCTGAAATTTGACAATAATATATATTCCGCATCAAGGATTCTTTTCATTTAACTTTTGCATCACAATGTACCACAGCGAAGCGAGGCAGGGTACAGCTAGTCTCTTTATATAAAAATGTTATGTTGGTTTGTGTACGCTTCAAAAACTCAAAAAGTTCTGCACCGATCGAGCTGCAATTTTAGAATGATATATAGGGGGAAGTCAGCTCAAAGCGGCCATAGGAGGCAAAGTGGCCATGGTCTATAACTCGGTTATCTTGAATTTTAGCGTGACTTTGCCATTTGGGGCGCATTGACGATCCCCTGCCCCGCACCGGGTCGCCGTGCTCCCGTATTCGCAGCATGCGCAGAGCCATGGTGTGACAAGTATGATTTTTATCCGTGCGACTAAAAAAATGGCTGGTAAATATTTGCTGATTTGGCCCAATCTTATAATATTTTAGTGTTTGTGGTTCAATTGTATAATTAATTGTTTCATTGCAAACGGACGTGTAGCTTTGCTTTCTTTTCAAAATAGAGAAATAGTGGGTGCAATTTACGTTGAAAACAAAATGCCTGAAAAGGCAAAGCGGTCCGGGCAAAGTGGCCACTGTCCGCTTTGCCATACCTGCAATATCTGAGCATTTGATTTGATCAATTGATATCATAAGTGATGAGATTACCTACGTAATCACAAACTGAAACCCCAAACTGTGGATTATGGACGA
Source organism: Ectropis grisescens (assembly GCA_017562165.1). Classification (NCBI taxonomy): domain Eukaryota; kingdom Metazoa; phylum Arthropoda; class Insecta; order Lepidoptera; family Geometridae; genus Ectropis; species Ectropis grisescens. Next base: position 4,392,669 of record CM029771.1, on the reverse strand, counting down.
GCAACACTATTGATTAGGTATTAAAAACTCACAAATTGTTATTTTAATCGACAACAAACCTTCGTCACCTGGTCTTGTTTATTCTGAAGAAGTACTCCTAAATCCGACTATTGATTTAAACAAAACGCAAAATTTGTTGATTGTTAAGTAAAGTAGACGCCGAAATGAATGTTTTTAATGTGGTTGATTATTATTTTAGTTTTTAGTCAATGCTGTGAAATGAGATTATTATTATTAAAGTATCTAATCCTTAAAATACCTACTTCAACTCAAGTACATGGACTCAGTCCAAAGAGAATGTACTCAGTCTCGTATATCGTCATGTTTTATTGTCATAAAGTCAAAGAATGTCCTGTTAATTAAGTCAAAAATAGTGCTGGCCACTTTGCCCATTCCTTGTGGCCGCTTTAGGCGACCACTTGGGCAAAGTGGATTTAGGACAACTTTTTCAAATTTTAAAAAAACATTTTGTTAAAACGCACATTTGGAGATTCGGCTTACATGTTGTGAAAATATAATTAACTCTCTATCTATTCATCAAAAAGTCTTTGAGAATATCGTTCGTTTTGTCATCTATTATTAAAGTCAAAGTTAAGGTGTCCGCTTTGAGCTGACCTCCCCTAATCCGCATCAAGGATTGTTTTGATCTAATTTTTACATCACAATGTGCCACAGCGACGCGTGGCAGGGTACAGCTAGTTATATTTAAAAATGTTATGTTGGTTTGTGTACGCTTCAAAAACTCAAAAAGTTCTGCACCGATCGAGCTGAAATTTTAGACTGATATATATAATCCGCATCAAGGATTGCTTTTATCTAATTTTTGCATCACAATGTGCCACAGCGAAGCGGGGCAGGGTTCAGCTAGTTTTTCATATATTTTATTTGTTATCTAGTTTATTTAAAAAATAAATTGATAAACTTGATAGTATAACTCTGCAAATATTGATTTGTAAAAATGATAGTGGCCAAACTTGTGAGAAATAAAATTTCCAACAACTTTGGATACCACAATTTTTGCTCTAAAGTTGAAAATTAACGAGTTACTTCAAAAACATGAAAAAATTTAACTTCAAAACAAGATGGCCGCAAATCCGTTACCGGGATTAGTTAGAAAATCGAGATTTATACCTCCAATCATCCCGATGTTTAAAAAAAACAGCTCCCTGGAATTTCTTCTATTTCAGGCTAGTTTTATGTCTGCCTCGACTAGACTATTAAGATAAAAAAGAGCGAAGCTGCGAAATATTTATGCGTGCAGAATGTTATCTATACTAATGTTATAAAGAGGAAAGATTTGTATTTTTGTATTTTTGTATGCTACGAATAAACTCAAAAACTACTGGACCGATTTCAAAAATTCTTTTACCAATAGAAAGCTACATTATCACTGAGTAACATAGGCTATGTTTATTACGAAAAAAAAAGAGATATCTATGGACATTTTTGCTAAAACCAACGCAAGGTATAAAAACAACAGTCATAAAATGGCTTTCATCGCATACGCTGCGGAAAGCACTAATGATAGACCAAAACAATGTTCTACAATATTATAGAGCGTATTAAAATCTACAAAAAACCTCGCGAGACCATATGTCTAACTACAGTAATTACGTCGCTACAGCTACTTTTTTACATTTTAAAAGTAGGTAAAAATGCCTATAAAATTCAGACCATGTTATCAACACATTTGTATTAATTCTTATCCAAATAAATTATTTCTTATTCAAGACTCTTTTAATACCTATTGATTACTTTTTGAATTATTGAAGTGGGACATTCCATTCAAAAGATATAACGAAATCAAAAATATCAATCCTATCAAAATGCGAGCCGCGCGGCGTAACACCGATAGAGGGACACCGAGGCACGGGGGAGAGGTGTTCGCAGCTATGAAATAGGTAAGTACGAGTAGCCGCGCGCGCGTCTACTAATTCGCGTGGTCGCCTCGCTACGTAGGTAGGTAGTGGACGCAAATGATACTAAATATTAAAAAAAATTTCGTAACACCTTATGTTCCTATCAAAATGCTCTTTTCAGAACTACTTTTGTATAAGTATATTCTACCTTTACTGTTATTGTTCAAGTTTTCTCTCACTTTCTACACAGTATTACATTAAACTTATTCCATTTCTGTTTCCTCACGATGTTTTCTTTCACCTTTTTAAATTGGAGGCATTACGGATATGACTTCGAAAAAATAGTGATGCGCGTGTAACTTGAGCTGGGGGATAGGATACGATATAGGTCATCCCCAAAGGTCCCCTTTAACCTACTTACTAAATTAGAATAAAGCGAGCATTAAAAACTACGATGATGAGACGATCAGAAATCTAGCTGTGTCAATAGATTCAATAAGCAGCCCACTAAATATTCCTACTACTTGGACTCGGGGCCCTCTCTCGCAAGGAGAGAGTCAAGTCCATAATCCACCACGCTGGCCCAGTGCGGGTTGGTGGATGACACATGACCTCAAAAGATTCTAAGTACATGGCGATTTGTTCACGATTTTTTCCTTCGCCGTTTTAAGTTTTGCGGTATTACGCATATTACTCCGAAAAGACAGTGGTGCCTGGTGCATGTGGGATTTAAAACCGGGGCTCCAGATCGGCCGCCGCCGTTCTCCCGACTAGACCAGCCTAGACTTTAGTAGTTACATAAAACATTGCACAACCATAAACTACGTCATAGGTGGCATTAGCAGATTTTTAACACTAAATTACAACCATTAAATATTTACTGATTTAATTTTTGGTTTGATGCGTAAAAGTAAAAGGGGAATAACAACGACGCCAGACACGCCTAACGTTTTTAGAACTAATGATAATATACCATAACAACGCATAACAGTTTTCGCATAATTTTTGCTACCGTATATAGCATAAACATAACTTAGCATAATGTTTAAAGGCACATATTGAGAGAAGCTTAACAATACCTAAACATAACAATTGGTCCTATTATGGTCTATCACTGAAGTTCGACTCCGGGTGAGCTCCCGGAGCCAAAAGCTCTATGTCATTGAGTGTAACCTCTCGCTACGGCGGCGACCTCGCTTGGCTCGCTCCTCTCAGGACCTCCCTTGAGATTCTGGCTCCCGCATATTTTTAATAAAGTAAAATAGGCAAAAAAACATGCGTTTTGAATGATAAACAGATGATTGCGATTGTTTGTTTTGTCTTGGTCGTATGTACTAAAATTTCTAAGTCTAATAATTTTGTTTTTAACTTATTTTCCATAATACCCGTGCGAAGCCGGGGCGGGCTGCTAGTCATAAATAAGTAAATAGATAATCAATTCTGTGACAACACGAATACATACAACAACGCATATTATAAGACCTAAATATAAAATAAAATAAATAATAAATAAATATTGGTAGACAATTCACTCACAACACCATCAGCACAATAAATGAAGATAGACATATATTTTTTTCCTAAACGACGTTGTGCGAGAAATATCCACCGATATTTATGTATTACTACGGATTTCGCGTCAAAATAATTCTTGATCATTCTACATTACGTCCACATTACTGTTTTGGAGAATATTTTTGTATTGCCGAATCGAAGCCTTAATGGCCTATTGGCGAGAGCGAGTATTTTTTTCAAGCGTAGACATACAAATTTCTTCTAAGTCTTCCGAGGAGAGGCGTCATCTGCTAACCCACACTTAGCCAGCGTTTAGATAGTGAGATAAGCCTCCGAGTTCTAGCAGTGGGAACACAAAACGCTCATACTAAATGTATTGCAGTGTTGCCTACACTACTTACTCGTACTAAGAAATAATACATTAAAAATTTGGTCGTTTTGAAAATTGAACGAACTATAAGAACCTACAAAGCTTAAGTGGAAACCAAAAACATAAATTTGGACTACTTTATTTTATTTTTACTTATTCACCAATACAATTCACCTACGCAATAACTCAATAGCTACTCTGAAATCACAAGTACCAAGAACTCTACAAACATGAGCAGAACACATAAACAGCTAATCGATTACGAAAGCCATGAAATTCGCGAAATCCGTAAAACATGAGTTAGTGAGGCATTCCCGACGCCATCGGATATCGTGGCACGGATTTAGAAGCACCTTGACATGTAAACTCCATCCGACTGCTCGTGGATAGTGGAGCATTTGACTAATAAATGTTTACAGCTGATGCTCTGATCTCTAGAATAGAAATTTGAAAGATCACTGTCACATTAACTATACACATATTTTAAAATGGGTTTTAATAGTTAAACCCCATTCAAATTTAACATTTGTTCAACAGAAAAATTCAAAGTCAAGTAGGTACATGGCTGCTGATTTTTAAAATATCATCGATCATCGTTATCAATAAATAACTTACACTAAATTTAATTATGTTCTTATATTGAAGAAACAAACGAAAATGGTAAAAATAAAAACTACACTCAACGAATACTAAATATCTTAAAAATTAAATATCTAATCCAAGTTAAAATAATGCCACAAAGCAGATTATTTGAGAGCAGATTATTTTAATTTATGCCGATAACAAACCAGAACAGCGTTTATGTATCGTGTAGTCAAAACATAAACATTTGAAGAGACGAAAGAGCAATATTTGCAAAACTCGATTCCAAGAGAATGTTTTCCTCCAGAGGAATAAAAACACGAGGCTTGGACCCAATCAATTGTTTTCTTTCGTGAGTAGTGGTAGGACTCTTGGCAGAGTCCGCCTGGGGAAGTACCACACCTTTGCCAGTTATTCTACCGCCAAGCAGTAATGTGCAAACAATACTGTGTTCCGGTTTGAAGGGCAATGTTTCCAGAGAAATTACAGGGCTTAGAGATACAAGATCTTAGATATCTGGGTGACGAGCGCAGTGCAGTGCTAGGTAATAATTTGGACTCTTCATGTTCCAATAGCTGCGTGTCACTGTGCTGTTATGTGTCAGGCATGTTGCTTACCATCAGGCATGTGGAACATGTCCTGATCGTCTCGTCACTCTTTATTAAAAAAAAAAAACATATTCAATGTTATTATTGATATTACCGAGAACTGTTTTAAAAGAAAAAAAACTTATTCTGTAACAGATCACTGATCAAGCTGATTAACGTAATGTAGAAGAAACTTAAAAAGGTATTCCGTTAGTCAACTAATAAAATTTTAAGCAAACGTGGATGCATTTATCCGTCAACAAAAGTTGACACAATAAAATTTCCCATTTGGCTTAAAGATAAAGCTAGTATTTTTTAAGTAAGATAGATTTTTACTTCTTGATAACATTTATATTAAAAAACGCGAAATATCTCAGACATCATAGCAACAAAGCTCGGTACTAGACAATTCGCGTCAGCGAATGATCTTTGTAGGTATAAATTTAATGATAAACTGTGTACAGCTGACAAACAGCGCTAAACTAAATACATTCATTCACGACACTTATCAGCAAAAAGACGTGTTGTCACAAGTTGATTATTGGTTCATTGGAAAAGCTTGAAAGACATCAAGAACATAAGCAGTTTGTTGCATATTCCCACTGCTGGAGCTCAGTGCCAGTCATACGGAGACAATCAAGGCCACAAGGCACAGATTGACTAGACACAAGTCCTCAAATTCAAAAGATAACATGAAGAACACAATCATCCTCAAACTATCGTGAGTTGCTAACACTTGGTGTTGCAAAGGAATGATAGAAGTGGTATGATTGATAGAACATTATATGGAACACAAAATTCGGAACGAAATGTTTGTAAACAGTTGTCAAACAAAGTGTTGTTAGAAGACTATCGGTGAAATAAATAACAGTAAACTTATTTATTTCACCGATAGTCTTCTATAGCCATGTTGGTGTTAATTAGGGCAGACTGATTCTCTTAAGTACCTCGGACGAGATGTGTTTTACCAATAAATGCTACTAATGTTATAAATGTGAAAGTTTGGATATTTAAAAAACACTGAATAGATAAAGCTGAAACTTAGATGTTGACGGATTTTAACCCGGAATTAGTCTCCCGAATTCTACGATAAACTTACAGTAGGTAAATAATAATCTACGATCAAGGTACCTGTGGCGTATACTATTAAGGCGCTGAATATCGCCAACTAGCACTTTTTAAACACACATTTAACAACATGTATATGGTTTGAGGCTTTTAGTAAAATATATGTTATTCTTGAACATATTTATTAGGTAACCTATTGTATCAAAACACGATTTGGAAAAAAAAACTCGATAAGAAAAAATCCTAAACTTACCTCTAAAATAAGTTTTAGATGTAAATATCTGTGTCATTAATAAACATACATTATTCAAATTTTATAGGTAAACGTATCATTTTTTACTAAGGGGATGGAAGATTTTGTATTTTGGATTATGAAGTTTAATTCGTATTAATTAATTGTCTTTTGAAAAGCTAACTCGACCGAGCCGGCCCGTGTCTTGCTTCTCGCTTACTACTATGAAGTCCAGCAGAAAGCGCTGATGCGCCTTGCTAAAAGGACCTGTGTCGCTTTGTCGTCCGACGCTCGCAATTCAAAAAATAAAATAAACAATTCTCACAAATTCATGCAGCAACATCTATAACGTTCATGTGGTTTGAAAATTCGACACTACAGACATCTGTAGATTTGGCGCAATGTTTAAAGCGGCAGATGAAGTCGTTACGATTTACGATCCTGAGTTCGTATCTCAGCACTACGAAATCTTTTGCGTTTTTTTTTATATTGTTTTGTTAGATATTTTCTCCGTTGTTTTCAAGGTTTTATTTCTTTAGTTCTGTCTGTTCTGAGACACAGATTAGAAAATAGTTCCCAAGTAGTAACCAGAGGCTTTTCATCAAATCTTAAAATTAAATCTACTTCCCAGTTCCTGATTGAAGTTATAGAAGTTTTACAAACGGTAATAAAGTTCATATGATGTGAAATTTTGGACCCTACTGTAACTTGTCAGTTTGGCTCGGTGGTACAACCGCGTTCAAGTTCTCGAGTTCATATCTCATCACTGTGTAATCTTTTTGCATGTTTTTTGATATCGTTGTTGTTGGATATTTTGTCCGTTGTTTTCAAGCTTGTATTTAGTTTTCGAGACACAGATTAGAAAATAGTTCCTATAGAACCCGAGGCTTATCATCAAATAATCTACTTCCCAGATAGATTTGTAACTTCGGTCGGTATGGTCGGTACCTTCAGTTACCGACTGAAGTTATAGATACCAGTTGAAATTGTGTTCCGGTTTGAAGGGCAATGTTTCCAGATAAATTACTGCCCTTAGAGATATAACATCTTAGATCTCTGGGTAACGAGCGCAGTGCAGTGCTAGGTAATGATTTGGACTTCTAATATTCTAATAGCTGTGTGTCATTGAGCTGTTATGTGGCAGGCATGTTGCTTACCATCAGGCACATGTCCTGTTCGTCTCGTCACTTTTATTTAAAAAAAAATAATTGTATAGTTGAATATTACGATATTTTAACGTGGAGCAGTAATTGAAACAGCCGAGTGACACAACGACATTTATTGGTTTACCCACAAGTATAGTATTAATCTCTAGCCTACCTACATCACACTACCTACATTGCAAGACAATGCTCAGTAACAGAATAAATATTAGTACCTACAAGGCTCAGTAATTAAACAAACTAGCTTTGAATCACCGAGGTGTTCGGACGTAGGTGTACAAAAGAGTCCTTGCATAAAATCTTAGCTATGTTTGGTTAATATCGACTCAAGATGGCCGCCTCCACAAAATGGTGGACAAAATATTTCTTCACAACCTACCTCAATATGGGTATCAAATGAAAGGGCTTTACTAGTAGAATATTATTATACGTTGTAACAAATTTTAAATCCAAGATGGCCGCCACCATGGCGAATCAAATTTTTTTTTCACTACTACCCCAATATGTGTATCAAACGAAAGGGCTTGACTAGTGGAATACTATGCAATATGACAAATTTGAAATCCAAGATGGCCGCTACCGCAAAATATCGAAATACATTTCTTTTTTCGAAACTCTCTCAATATGGGTTTCAAATGAAAGGGCTTGACCAGTAGAATGTTTTATAGAAAACAAATCCGAGGTAGTCGAACCAATGTTTTTAATTTTGTTCTTGTTCGATTGAGCGATGAATTAAAATTACCTAAATCGGTGCTTTAAAACTAAAAAGCCACAACTCAAAATCATTTTATCTTTGTTTTCAACTATTTTTCTATTTCTGATGTTTTCTATCATTCTCTGTGTATGTTAATTAGCTACAACTTGATTATTTTAGGTATATGATTATTTCAACATTGTGTTAAATATAACCAAAATAATTCAGGACATTTTTTTTTACTTTCAAAGGTTTACACTTGACCGCCATCTCGCCTGATGTTAAACAACAATGTGGTACAAATACAAAAATCTTTATTGCTGTTTGCAGGTGATACAAAACATTTTAATAATTGACCCATACAAACTGGCCTCTTCTTCTAGAGGCATGCAATATGTTTGCCTACGATATGGAGCGTGTTTACCTAGAAAAAACCGACTCACTTTGGATTTGAAGACACAAAGATTGTAATTATCGGGGAAAACTCACTCAGGCAACGTATTCCACAGCGTAGACGAAAAACAAAAAAAGAGTCAAATCTCTTTGTTCGTGCCTTTGGAACATCCACCATGAAACGATGTCGCTTTTTCGAGATGCGAGCAGTAGCCCTGAGTAGATAGCCAAGCCGAGACCTTTTTCTTGCACTCATAATGTTGACGTATCTATGATGTCCAACTCTTTGTCAATAGGTTGGTAAAGGTATGGTCCAGTAAAGGAAAATGCACCCTGGCCAAAACCGGTTCTTGTTTTAGGTATTGCCCAAGTGTTACGTCTCTTTTGACCTTTCCGCCAACACATTTCAAAGTTGTGATGGGAGACTTCAACGCAAAACTGAGCAAACGTAGATGAGTGAGAGTGGGGATTTCGGATATGGGCAGCGGAACCCAAGAGGGCAACGTCTAGCGGATTTCTTGGAAAGGAGAGCATCTTTATGATGAACTCCTTTTCAAGAAACAACCACAAAGAAATTGAACCTGGATTAGCCCAGACGATTCCACAAAAATGAGATCGACTTCATTATGACGACTAAACGGCAAATATTCAGCGATGTCTCTGTGATCAGCAAGGTTAAGACCGGCAGTGATCACCGTATTGTAAGAGGCACGCTGAATCTAAACATTAAGGTCGAAAGATCACGTCTAATGAAGTCCATGCTCCGACCAAATTATGCTCAGATCGAAGATCACTTCGAATCCTTAGATGAATGCGTAACGGCGGACGAAATAAACGATAGGCTAGTGGAAACTGTTCATGCGGTTGGCAGAAAATTTTATAAGAGCCGACGCCAAAACAGAACCGAAAGCTCTCCGATCAAACTCTAGATCTTATGGCGGTCAGACAAGATATGCGACGTATGCTGCTTCAATACTTCGAGTATTGAAGAAGCAATCAAGCAGAACAAAGGCTCGAAAGTGTTCGCAAGAAATCAGTCTCTTGGGCAAACTCAGCTGACCAAACTGAAGACCGATAGTGGTAGCATCGTCTTATCGAAACCCGAGATTTTGGAAATAAAATACCTCTTCAGCTGCCTGTTACGCCACCTGTCGGAAATTGGTCGTACCAACTCGGAGATTAGCAAAGGTTTTATATTCAAGAGGTATATAATCTGTGATATTCAATGACGCAATCTTAGACACATGCTGTCATGTGTCATGTCACAGCACGAAACGTGCGAAAACTCTCAAAAGGAATATTTTTCCTGATTTTGTTACATTCTTGATCAATGCTCCGCTTCTATTAATAGTAGCGTTATGTTTTATGATTTATAGCCTTCCTCGATAAATGGACTACCCAATAGAAAAACAATCTTTCAATTCGGACCAGCACTTCCCGAGATACTAGCGTTCAAACAAACAAACAAACTCTTCAGCTTTGTAATATTAGTATAGATTATTTTCACTTATGTCTAGACACTATATAGAACTACATATATATTTTACTCGATTTAATAAAATCATGTATTGTATTTTAAGACATATTCACTTACGAAATAAAAAGAATTAGGAAAATTTGGTTATCCATATCGAGGTAGAAGTGAAAAAATATAATTCGGGATTTTATGGTGGCACCCATCTTAAATTTTATATTGGTCATAGTGTGTAATGTTTTACTAGTCAAGTTGCCAGCTATTCCACCGCCAAAGCAGTAGTGTGACAAGAACAAAATTAAAAATTTTAAGTAACCCCGACTACCTCGGATTTGCTATCTGTAAAACATTCTACTAGTCAAGCCCTTTCATTTGAAACCCATATTGAGGAGTTGCGAAAAAAAGCAATGTAAGTCGCCATTTTGCGGTAGCGGCCATCTTGGATTTTAAATTTGTCATATTGCATAGTATTCTACTAGTCAAGCCCTTTCGTTTAATACCCATATTGGGGTAGTAGTGAAAAAAAATGTAATTCGCCATTTTGTGGTGGCGGCCATCTTGGATTTGTTATAATGTATAATATTTTACTAGGCAAACCCATATTGTTCTTATTGTTCATTTGATACCCATATTGAGGCAGGTTGTGAACAAATATTTTGTCCGCCAGTTTGTGGAGGCGGCCATCTAGAATCGATATCAACCAACCATAGCTAAGAACAGCACAGATATTTACCTTCAACTAAAAAAAACCGCATCGAAATCGGCCCATCCGTTTGAGCTCTACCGTGCCACAGATGGACACACACATAGACTGACAGACAGATAGACAGATAGACAGACAGACATCAATGTCAAACTTATAACACCCTTTTTGGTCGGGGTTAAAACATCACAGTTTTCCGGTTTAAAGGAAAAAATACAGTATGATTACAGGGCTTTGATATGAAATCCTACTAATATTTTAAATGTTCAATATATGGATAGAAATATATTGAAAAATATGGATGTTTGGATACTTGGATGTTTATTGCTTAATCACGTCGTAACGTTGGGTCGGGCAGAAATTTAGAACACATGTAGATAATAGTCGTGGCGAGCGCAGTATAATGCAACGTAATGATTAGGATTCTTTATTTTCCAATACCTGCGTGTCACTGCGCTATTATAGGCATGTGACTTACCATCAGGCACATATACTTACTGCTCATCCCGTCACAACAAAAAATACTTGTATCACTTGTTAATAAAAAAGAATGCCCTAACTAAAATGATATAAAAGTGATTTTGGTTTTGTTTTGTTTGTGGACCTTTCGTTACAAAGCAGCGAAATGGCGTCGCTGTATTATTATTAAAAACTTGTTTTCCGAGTTGTAGTATGCAATAATGGTGGATTATTTACTCGTAGCCTCGTCTAATGATAATGATGATTATATTATGTACTATTAGTATCCAATCCTACTAATATTGTAAATGTCAATGTTTGGATGTTTTTTGCTCAGTCACGACAAACATCAAGTCACGTATAAACGGATCGGGCTGATATTTGGAAAACACGTAAGATTATAGTCTGGAATAACACACAGGCTACTTTTATCCTGAAAAAATAACGGGAACGGGAACAGTGAAGGTAAACTCGCAGGGTGCTGCTAGTCAGCCCCGGACCTTCAATATTTTTAGGCGGGGCAAAATCTGAAAAATGCCGCCGGGCCGCCACTAATATCTAAATATATTCAGTGTTTAAACCGAGCAAAGCTCGGTCACCCAGGTACTTACATGTACTTCACTAACAGTGAATGTTTTTCTTCAAAATTCGTACAATAATTTTAAAGAAATGGATTACTTAATATGTAGTGATTCATCTTCCTGGCTTAGCTAATTTATGCAATTTGTTTTTTATTTAATATACAAAAGGACTTTACTTAGTCCGTTATAAAAATAAGAGAATCAGACGAAAAAATTTGTAAACAGCAAAAGACGTGCATTTCTAATTAATAAAAATTTTGAAAAGCGCCATCTATGAGCATGAGCATGGAAGCCTTTTGTTTCCATCAATGCAAATAATTTTACTGAGTGCACGCAACTTCGTGTGGCGCTGTCTTATCGGAGTTGTAAAGGGGCGGAGCTTAATTTTGCATTCGTGAATTTCACTCAGGTCTTCCCAGCGCCTTAAACCGTGACATTAGCAAGACAACACATGTGAATGTCACATTAGAAATGTGTGTTGACATTTAATAATTCTGACTTTTGCGAAATGGAGTGTTGATGCGAATTGGCTATTGATAGGTGACATCAGTTGCCGTCACTTCAAATCGGTTTTCATGTAGGTACCTAAAAAAAGCTGCTAACAGAAGCCAAAGATAAAAATTGAAGCTACCTAAAACAAGCTCCGTTGAAACGATTAGATTCAAGTCAACACAATAATAACAGTGAAAACAAAACAATATGGTTGTGACATTCTGTCATGGAATGTTTCGTCGATGAAATTCTTGACATTTACATTTGTCGAGCATGTTACGATTTAGCTGTCGGGTGGTAAGTATTGCTATCGTTACTGTCTATTGTGCAAACTGAAAGTCGGGTGACAATACACTCGACAAAACTTTGCGAACAGGGTTTTACATACGTACGACTGTTAGTTATATTGCTTGTGTCATTATTAGAAAAAACTAAGAACTAAAAATCGTTAGGTACACACAAATAAGCAAATTTTCAATAATTTGACTTCTAATTTCACTAACGTGTTAAACCTAGATGGTAGAAGAGGGAAAGCTGTCATAGAATGCAAATTGGAAGTGGCTTAGTGCCCAGTCGAAAGATGAAAGGACAGTCAACTTTCGACATAATTCCAGAAAGATTATGACGTAAGATGTTTGTTTCTACTGATATTTATGCTGCCATACTCATAAGCTTTTACGAGTTCTACTTAACTTAGGAAAGACATAGCAATTGTAACGGTTGATACACAGTTTAAAGGAACAAAACATGGATATAACGTCACAAGCTGCTGTCGTAAATCAGTATTATTTTTAGATCTGTAAGCTCCTAAAACATATGGGAGAATTGGGTCAAGGTCATCGGCGGCAGGTTTCGGGATCGAATCCCGCGCGCTCCTGGACGCGAGTCCTGCGCGCGCAGCTGCCAGCAGAATGGCGCGGACGTTGTGGAGCATCCACCCACGCCGCACTCGAAATAAACCAGACGCGTTGTTGGTAACACTACACCCGTAACATTGAAACTGGGGAAAAATCACGATATTTTTGCTGGGCTTCGGCGGGCTAATAATACCGGCGAGTTCGGAGCGCCTACCTGAGCGCGGCAGTTGGTGCACTCACGAGAACACAATCACAGTCACACACTTCACTCGGGCGAGTGGTCGAAGGTCGATGCGCTGGAGCGAGCGAGGTGGTCGCGGCCGCGGCTTCCGAGCGACTGGGCCGCGCTCCCGCCCGCCTTCTGCACGCTAAACTTAGCGCGCGATATACGATTTTTAGAGGATAACTCCATTTCACCGCTGACGCTTGATAGCGGGAAAGACGGGACACGGTCGTTGGACGCAAGGTCGACAAACAAACCTTGAAAAATCCTGGGCAAGCCCATCGAAGCTGTAAGTAGTTTGGTACACGAAGGATTGACGTCAGAAAGGAAAGTGATAATCATTATTGAAACCAAGTTTTTAATCTGAAACTGAAAAGGAAAAGCAAGAATTCAGTTTGGTAGAATCTTTCCAAGGTGAGAAAGTACGTTTTGAGATGGGCCAACTAAGTACCTGCTGGAGGTTTTTTGATTCTATCAAGAGACATGCCAAAAAGCTCATAGGCTCATATGACTCCCTTGTTCGTAAAATAATTCAAAGTCAAAGATCACCGCAAAGTTGCAATATCAATAAGTTTAAAAGTTTATAATTAATCTGCATGATCTACCGCCAAGCTTTTTTTTCTATTGGACTACTCGTAGATCCAAAAAGTGACATCGTTTGATGGTAGATGTTATTAAGATTCGAACGCAGAGGTTTGATTCCACTTTCGGTATAAGAACATCGGAGTAAACTTTAGAAATTGTTGCCTGAGTGGTTATTTTCTAATTTTATACAATTTTAATGTCTTCAAATCTAGAGGGAATGGGTTCCGCGCGAGTAGCGCGTTCCATCATGCAGGCGCGGTCCGAGCCCCGCGCATGCTATCATGGACCGCAACGTCGCTTAACATTAGGCGGGGTGTTAACCAAGCCCAAATTTATTATCGATAAAAAAATCTGTCTCATTCTTAACACAGTAACATTAAAATTAGGAAAATCAGTTGTTCATCACAAAACAGAAGATCACAGAGAGACTAAACTTTCCAAAACTGTTCATGTATATCGATTGGGTTGGTCTGTCATATCGTTTTTGGAACCCCGATAAAACGAAAGTATCATGAGTCTTTTTTGCCTTAAACATACATCTAAAGCACAATGTAAAATCTATTGGATGTTTAGAACTGATCGTTTAATAGCAATGAATGAAAGTTATTTAGCGAGGAACATTATTTCTGGAATCGAGTCAGTGATGACGAAGATGCGGGCGCGTAGGAATGAATATTTCTGAACTATCATTGGTCCAACATTGTTTGGTAAGCCGTCACCATCCTTCTAGACAACTCCGATCAGCCGTGTCTCAATGGGACTGAATAGTATTCATCCTTTAGGAATTCGTATAGGAAATTGATTCATTGTCTTTGCTTCTCAAGCTATGAGCTAATATTTTTGAAATTAAAATTTGACTAGCCTCGTTTGATTCTAATAATGTTCTTTACGTCGCAACGTGCAAAATTTTACCAACTCTGAGAAGGAAGGATTGTACTTAGTCTGTGGAAGGAAGGAATCTATTGTAATGTTTTTTTTAATTGCAATCCGAAATATAAAAATATAAGATGTTGGCTATCATCGAAAAAACCTTTCAAAAAAGTTATAAAAACTGTCTAACAAAGTAAATTTAAATTTAACATTTCAAAATGAAGGGAAAATGGGAGAGAAACGAAATGCGTGAACTTAAAACTGTACTATATGGTACAGTTAAATTTCAATACTATTTTGATGGCATATTGTGAAAAAGGTGCAACCCTTGCTCAAAGGTTTTCATAATAATAACTTCAGTAAGAGTGTTTTTGACTAAAAAGTTTAAAGAAATTATTTCCCGCACCATACTAGAACCTCTCTTCATGCTAAAAATAAGGTTCACATCACAATTGAAACTAATCTGGTTAAATAGGAATGTCATGGTGACTATACGTACCCAAACAAGTTGAAAAATTTTAAACAACAATAAAACCCAGACAAGAGCCCTTCACCTCTTTCAACAAACGTAGTTAGTTTTCTGGTATCAGATTCTGTATTGACAGTAACATCAACCTTTGGCAGCAGTGTTGATATGAGAACTTCAACAGAGTTTATTATAAAAGGTTTTGCAGTACATTTTTGTGTATAGTTTTATTGCTATAGTTTTGCTAAATAAGGCTACAGCTATTTAATAGCCTAAGCAGCTCACTAAATGCAGCAGTGTCTTAAAATGTTATGCTGCAGACATGGGTAAAGCGTACACTGACATCTTATGGCGACAGACTATCTAAATTTGAGATGTTATCTTTAGAAAATATTATTATTGACTTCATAACTTTGTTTAAGATAATTCAACCTGAGTGGGAGGGCATGGTCACAAGCCTCACTACCCATAAGGTTGGGAGGCCTAGGGGTCCGCCAAATTTCAAGTGTAGCTTTACCGGCATTCTTGTCCTCAGTTCATAGTACTCAAAATCTAATCGAAAAAATTCTTGCACCCTCATTAGGCCATTCGGATGTAGTAGTAGCTAATTTGTGCGAGGCTAAGAATGCTTGGAGGCTGGCTTGTCGAAACAACGAATTCCCCAGATGTCTGTCATCTCAGAGACAGTGGGATCGACCGATCTGCGATCTAGCACGGAACTCTCTTCTCGATACGTGTCCTAGTATCGCGGATCGTGCTCGTATCCTTGCTGTGTCTGTGTGGGAATTGGGCCTTTGGTTACAAGCTATGCCATCTTTCAATACCGGTAGCCTATTAGATCCAACTGCATTTCGTCTAGCTTGCGCTTGGGTGTCAGGTGCTATGAAGCCCATCGCTGCCATTGTGGTACTGCCGTCGACCAACTCGGTCACCATGGTCTCTCTTGCTCGAAAAGCGCGGGTCGTATTGGCCGCCACGCCTGCCTGAACGATATCATACGCCGGGCTTTTTCCACCGCCAATGTCCCAGCCATACTCGAACCGAGTGGTCTTGCGCGTGACGATGGCAAAAGACCTGACGGCATGACTGTTGTGCCTTGGAAGTTGGGTCGGCCCTTAGTATGGGACGCAACTTGCCTCGATACTCTGGCACCATCACATCTTCCAGAGATACATAGTAGGGCCGGTGCAGCGGCTAATTCAGCTGAGCGACTCAAACGGCGCAAATATGCAACCCTCGGAAGTGGTTACACATTTGAGCCCTTTGGGGTTGAGACATTGGGACCGTGGGGGCCGGGAGCTCACCTCATCTTCAAAAGCCTATCCGAGCGCTTGGTCGACGCGACGCGTGACCAAAATGCTGGCGTTTATTTGGCCAAACGCATAAGCATTGCCATTCAGCGTGGTAATGCCGCCAGCATGCTGGGTACGCTTCCGATTGGTAGTGGGCTTGAACATCTTGATTATCTATAGACCTACAGTGGTCTATAGATAATTCAGGTGTGCTTAGTGTAAGTAGTTAGTTAGGTTTGTAGTGTAGTGTATGTAGTTCTCATTGTATTTTAGTTTTGTTAATAAAGTCCAGATTAAAAAAAAAAGATAGTTCATGGGCACATAGATTCTCCATCTCTTCTCTCATTCAATAACTTAAATGCCAAACCAAGGTCACGTAATCCCCACTCCTTAATATTCATTCTACAGGTCTACAAAAATAACACATCATTCTATAATCCTATTGTCCGTATGTGTCGTCAATACAATGAGGTTTCGTCCAGTCACCATAGCACTATTGGTATTTTCAACAGTAACCTATATAAGTTTCGAAGGAATGTTTTGGCTATTCTATGGTACTCGTAGTTTAAGGGCGTGTGGGCCGTAATTTTGAATTTTTAAAACAACTTTAAGACCTTTAAAATAGTGTATTAAACTCTGAAAAAAATATATGTATTAGTTAAGGATCTAATCTAGTGCAATTCGCAGTCTATAACACGATTTAATGAATTTTACTTGATAGAAAAAAATCCCAAAGTTACCCCTTTTCAAAAAGTTGTTTCAAGTTTATGACTAAACTAATGAATTTTTTTATTCAATTTTTGTACTCAACGAAAGCCACTAAAAAGTTATAGATGCATTCGCAGAGTTTGACTTGATAAAAAGTATCAGTTATTCACTATGTTTTAATATCTACCATATATATATATAGCGCGCCGTTCGGCAGGCCTGATCAGTCGCGTTTCGGCGCTCACGGACGACGGGCCTGTGCTTGATTTTGCAATTTTGACAACCAATAAATTTTAAATATTACGATCATAGTGTCACAGTATAACAATATCAGTAGATATTACTAGTGAAGCACGCTATGATCTTGATTTTTGATACCGTTTTCATTGGAATTGCAAATAGACGCTGATACTAATTAGTACGCTGTTTACTTTATGTTGTAGACCAATAAGGGAGTCTCAAAAACTGACGTCGATAACACATGAGTAAAAATTCAATGCGGATGCAATGGAAAATAGATAAGTATCGGTAAAATATTCGTCCGTCAAATCAGAGATCGGGATAAGGAAATAATGAGAGGGGAGAAATCCCCTGCGTAAATCCCCTAATGCCATTTAGGTAAATTCTTTGGTAGTAAGGTACTTAGTACTTGGAAGAAAAGTCCTCACATCCAGATTTTACCACTTTGGAAGAGAATCTTGCGCAAACTATTCTGTTTAGAAAAAAATTCTAGGAACTTCAATACAATTTTTGAACACCTATCCATAGATACACGTATGGTTTTAATAGTTTTTTTTTAAATTTCTTTTCCAAGTTTGTGACTCCACCAAAATTGATTGTTTTTCTTTTGTTGTATGAAAATGTTAATATTGTTCGTAGAATACATGCCAAGTTTTAATAGTATACTTCTTATAGTTTCGGAGAAAAATTGCTGTCACATACGGATGGACAGACATAACGCATATTTTAAAATTTGTCTACGAATCCTAAAACCCAACTTCGTTCATTTAAAACATATTTAAAATGAAGATTAGACACTCGACCAAATTTGATAAGAAGCCTTTTAGGCAGTAAAATTACTCGTAGAATTTAACTCTGTATTAAATTTCCGATTCGTATTTTTTATATAAGGTTTAGAATCATTTCCTGAGCATAAAATTACAAAATAATAACAAATCCAGGTGGAGCTTTAAGCGCCAGCTCGAAAAAAACGTTTTTGGCCGATATTCCGAAAAAGTTATACAGCCTATTATTATTGTAGAAATAAAATTTCCCATCTTTTGTTGCCAGTAAACTGTTTTTCGAACTTACCGATTACGATTTATTACGTCCAATTTAATCATAACAATGTAAAAAAATAAGATGTGAATTCTGTTCCCAGTAGCATAAACATGTCTCTTTTTACCGGAATGGAAGAAGGGTTATGTTTTTCGCGCGTATCTTTATGTTTGTAAAACTTTTATTTCCACATATCTTTCAAACGGCTGGATGGATTTTGGTAACTAAGATATTCTAAGACTAGTCTCATTCGCCAAAGCGTCCTTAGATAGTAGGTAATATTTTTTTACGTGTAGTTTTTTTTGTAGTCGGGGTTTTAAATTAAAGTTATTCTATCATATTGCTCGTTGCTCGAATAAACAGCACCGTTCATCATCATGATTGAAGAGTTGAACGAAAAGTTTGGTCTCCACTTTTGTATTAAGAACAACTAAGCTGTGAAACGCATTGCCAGAGTGGGTTTTGTCGAAGGTTCGAACCTTGGGGTTACGAGGTACACTGTGTTTGTTTCTTTTAGAAAGCAAGTTCCATCGTAGACCACATCATTTTCATCCACTATTATCGGCATCATCGCAACCGTATCATTAAATGGGTTATAAATCGTAAACGGTAAGTTTTAAAAAAAAAGTTTACTAGCAACAAAAGATGCAAAATTTATTTTCTACAATTATTGTCAAAATATATAGTTTCCAAAATATCGGCTAAAACAGTTTTTTTTTTCAATTGGCGTTTGAAGCTCTACCTGGATCTGTGAGCATTTTGTAATTTTATGCTCAGTAAGTGATCTTTACCTCATAAAAAAAATTGGTTTAGAAATTTAGTGCAAAGTTGACCAAAAACCTTCTATTTTACTGGACTTTCATTACGTTTCAGCACATTTTTTAAATTTTGACGAACTTGTGAATTATTAGGAAACATTTTAAAAAGATGCATGAAATTGGAAAAGCCGTTCTCAACTTATAGTGTGACCAAAAAAGAAAAGGTTGAGTTTTGTATACCTACGAGTATAAATAAATTTAATATTTCTTCGTTTATATAGCAACTAAACTCTTATCATAAACAAACAAACATAAACAAATCTTGAACAAAAAATGAGTTTAAATTACATAGTCCAATATTTTAATGTTCTTTCTGCACTGTGGCCCCGATTCCGCGGTCGGTGACGGTCGCGAGAACAAGACAGCGTTAAATGCCTACTTTGACAGAATTACCTGGCCTTAACTGTAGTAACTGTCTTTTCTGTTTTTAAATTTTTCAAATAAGTGTTTTCCAATGGTAACAATAGCGTTATACTTGGTGTACATTTATGTCATTTCGTCCAATTTTCACATTTTGTTTTGTGAGTGGGACTTGTTGTTTTGCTTGTGTGGGTTGTTTTGTTTATTAGCTAACTTATAAAAATGCTTAACAACATTTGTATTTGTATTTCTATTATTAATTTTCTTTTCTCATTATTTGTAATATAACTGTGTAATCTTGCTGTGTTCACATGCTTAGGGATATTTAGGGGAGATTGGGTAACAGTGAATCATTTTTTTTTAAAAGAAGTGTTGTTCTGAACTTTATGACAAAATTATACATCTCTGAAATTATGTGGTTATATGAATGTCTAATCTATAAAGTAAAAGCCATTTCATGGCGTGTGTTATACAAATTTACACGTTACAGGCACTTTTAAAAAAAATGTGAAATGATCCACTGTAACCCGGGAACGGGTCACTTTGGATCACTGCACGGGTGACAGTGAAACGACTGGGGCACACAGACTCAATCTCAAAAAACATTTAATAAACATCAATTTTCATATCACAATATTTGTATTTGTACTACTAGACAATCTTTTATGTCAAAATATTCTTATGAAAATTAGCAATCACTTTTTAATGAACACAAAAATGGGGTATCTTAAACCTTCAATTAACATAATATAAAAACTCGTTCTTTAATAGTAATATGTGATCAAACTTGAAAAGAAACATAAACTTAACATAAATTTAGACATTAGAATAATAAGTGCAAACCAAACATACGAGTCCTTTTTTCGTTTTGTACTACTAGAGAGTATTTCATGTCAAAATAGGCCTATAAAAAATATTTATCACATTTTGGATGAATATTAAAATAGCCTTCTAGATGCTAACAATTAACAAACATAAAATTGTTTTTTCAACTGTAATAACTCGTGAACACATATACAATTAACGTAAATCAATTTAAGAAAAATCTAGGTCAAAGTTATACATACACTGCTTTCGCTTTGTGTTACCAGAACATTTCATTTTTAATAAAATCAGCTTAATGTCATGTAAGGCAACCGTGGCAATATCTGGCAAGATTGGCATGCTAAAATTATTTGGTATTTTGTCTGATCTTCTAAGAAAAGTCACTTCCCGTTCTCCAAAACTTTGGCTATATAATAAATTCCTTTCCCTTTAACTTGGAATTCAACAATAATAAAATCACCTTCTTTAGGCAAACTTTGTAGTGCAGGAAAGCAGTCAGAATCCACCACTCCATCATCTTCATCAGCATCATAATCATCTTCTTCATCTTCCAATATTGGTTCTTCTTCAGAATAAACACTTATACCATCTTCATTTTCTCTGGAACTGTTTTATAAAACAAAAAATTTTCTTTGTTTTTGCAATTGTCTTTCTCTGTTTTCGTTTCTTTTCTTCTCTCATTTGTATTTCATTTTTATTTGGCGCGTCAGTTGCAATCATTGTTTAGTTTCATGCTTTAGCTTAGTTTCATGCCATTTATCTGGGACTTTTATGTCATTCCACATCGCTACTTCGTAAATTAGTCCTCGAACGTCTATGATGGTAAGTCTACAGAACATTTGACTACACTTAACAACGTAATCGACCATATTACTTTCTTGTTCATCAGTAAATACTTTATTTACTGCATAGTTAGGTGCAAGCCTTATTGGTTTTTCAGGATCAGGATTATTTTTAAATTTCATATGATACCTGTATAACGTTGTACATCTGAAATAAGTTTTAGAGCGTTACTCATCTGTTCTTCAGTATGAAGTTCGATACTAGTCTTTCTTACTCGATTGCGAGGCATTTTTACCTAAAACATAAGCACAAATAAATCTCAGCTTGATGGGTTACAATGGATCAACAGTTCACTGTGACCCAATACAAAACGATTCACTGTGACCCATTGACCGTTATAGAAAAATAATATAAACAAAAAAAAAACTATCTGTCTTGAGGACAAATCAATATGTGTTACAACGGATCTAAGATATGACAAGTGTACGACAAAGCAAAAACATCTACATTTCTTATTCAATTAGAAATTACACAAATTTAAAAATCTCTTAATAAAATAGTTTAGGTACTTACGTAGGGTCCGAAGTGGAACAGCACGTGTTTCCGCTTCTATACCGCGCCTCCAACTAGTGTGACGCAAACAGGTGTAGACGAGCGGCAAATACAGGTTTGTTTGTGTGCGTGAGTGCAACACATAATATGTTATTGTACATTATCCACTGTGACCCGCGATTCACTGTTACCCAATCTCCCTACCTGCTCAAAACAATTAACATATTTTCAATCTATGTAATATTTTGTAAATTTCCTGTTTTGTGTACCAATCAATAAATACATGTTCCCACTGCTGGGCCTCGGGGTCTTCTCTCGCAACGATAGTCAAACACAGTATAATCCACCAAGTGACCAAGTGCGGGTAAGTGAATGACGTATGATCTCGAAAGATTCTAGAAATGTATTGGTTAACTTACGCTGTTTACTTTCAGCGCTAAAGGTAAGTGGTGACGACAATTTTGTACCTCTGCAGTCGAAAAAATCACACACGAGGAGCGAGATTTGAACCTACAACCTCAGGATTGTAATCCTATGTACCTAATCCTACTTCCTATTAATATTTTAAATGTCAATGTTTGGATGTTTGTTGCTCAATCACGTAGTAACGTAGTCAAAGTCAAAGTACTTTATTCATAAATGTACAATTTACACGTCAATTAACGTATAAATGGATCGGGCTGAAATTTGAAACAAAGATTGATGATACGAGTTTGGGTTACATTTTCTAGAAATGTGAACTTGTGAGCTGAATAAAAATGTATCTTATCTTATCTATTGACGCTATGAAATACTTTGTTTTTTGACATACTATTTCTCAGTTCAGTTTAATCTACAATGTACATATTATATCAAAAAGTATTCCTTCTTTACATTTAAAATAAATACCCAGTTCCCGAGCTGGCAGCATTCCACTGGGATCGCAAAAACAATACGATATTATGCAATTTGCTGTAACATTTTGGGTTAAATTTTCTAGAAATGTGAACTTGTGAGCTGAATAAAAATGTATCTTATCTTATCTATTGACGCTATGAAATACTTTGTTTTTTGACATACTATTTCTCAGTTCAGTTTAATCTACAATGTACATATTATATCAAAAGTATTCCTTCTTTACATTTAAAATAAATACCCAGTTCCCGAGCTGGCAGCATTCCACTGGGATCGCAAAAACAATACGATATTATGCAATTTGCTGTAACTGTTGACATTTGTGTGATGGACGACGGCTGGAAACCACGTACCGCGGTAAATTAGGAATAAGTAAACAGTAAATAGTTGTATTAATTTTTAAGGCTGAGATTTGGTGATGCAGTTTGGACGTTGGAATCTTTCGAAGTAAATAGCCGTCCTATAAAAGGCACTTCTTTTTTATAAATTAAGATATATTAAATTATGCATAATATTTTTTTGCAATATTATGAACCTGATATGTAAATAATATTTATGAATAAATATATACATATAAATAAATATATAAATATTGGTGGACAATTCACACACAACACCATCTGACTCCAAACTAAGCAAAGCTTTTACTATGGCGGCCAGATAGCTGATGTAATACTTATATAGTTTTAAATACATACTTATTATAAATAGAAACACCCAGACACAGTGCAAACATTTGAATTCATTACACAAATATTTGCTGGGTGGGAATCGAATAGGTACTTCATATCTCATCATATCAGTTGCTCACTTAAACCAGGAACAGATTCTATCTTGTAAGGAGTACTGTTCGCACCTTTGTGATGGGTCGGCTAAGCATCAGCTGAAGGTTTTGGATTCAATCAAGAAACGCACCGAAAGCATCATAGGCAAAGACTCCTTTATGTCCGAGCGACACGAGGTTAATTTTTCAAGATAGGATAGTAAGCTAGCATGTTAGTGCTTTCTAGCTTTGTGTAGACTAAACTAGCCATCATCATCATCATCCTAGCGTTATATCCCGGTTACATCCCAAGCTTTCGCTTCGGCGCCCAGGGTCCGCTTTCCTACTTCTACTTTTCCACTTCGCACGGTCTTCGGCATCCTTCACTGTGAGACCATTGGCACGCATATCATCCCTTACGACGTCAAGCCAGCCTCTCCTGGGCCTTCCTCTTCTACCAGGTCCCGTGTAGACAAAACTAGCATTGCGTAGCGTTGTCTACACGAAGCTAGATGTACCAGCTTGCTAGTTTCCTAACACTAGCTTGCTATCCTTGACATATGCTGTCACGTTAACGTAACGAAAACTCTAAAAAAAGAATATAATTATTTTCATGTTTTTGTTACATTCTTCATCCATTTTTTTAACTGTAATAATAGTTTCGCACTTGACTACCATCTCGCCTGATGTTAATGATGTTAATGATGCTCCGCTTCTATTGATAGTAGCGTTATGTTATATGACAAATAGCCTTCGTCGATAAAAATAGACTATCCAATAGAAAATATTTTTTCAATTCGGACCAGTAGTTCCCGAGATCCTAGCGTTCAAACAAACAAACTCTTCAGTATTATAATATTAGTACAGATTTTCTGACAGCCAAATGGATTAAGCTATGGAGATTTTCTAATTTCTGTATTATTAGGCAATGACAAGTGTCGTAAAGGGGCGATTGCCCCCGTTATGACGGCACAATTGACAGCTTTCAAGCGGCATCCGAACTATTCTAGTTATTGGCGAGTTGCCTAACTGCCCGCGGCGCCCGCGCCGATAAACCCCTCTGATCTATCAGACTACTAAAAGATTGATAAAGTACATGCTGTGGACAAAGTCTGTAATCTTTAATCAGCAACTACGATTGAATAATAACATACATCTATACATCTTTTCAAATACTATAGTCAGTTTGTATCTTCTAACTACGCACGGTCGACGCTAGTCGACGCTTACATCAGGAGAGGTGCTGTTAAACGCGGAAAAGACTGGACCGGGCTTGACAAGACTAGGAGAAGTTACTTGGCTGATAGTTCCATCTGGTCGAGAAACAGTCCTAAGTCTTTTCAGAAATAGGAAAGTCCTCTAAAGACACTGTGATTGATTGGATGTGTGCTCAGCAGACGGACAAGGGTGTCGAAGGTATAAAGGAAGATATTCGTAAGGATGTACTTAAAGCAACGCTGATAAGCGTGGGTTCAAGAACCCGCGGTGGGGTCGGTAGCCACGGCGAGCGACCTACTCCCGCGCTTCGGGGAGTTCTGAAGGATGGAGGGCTTCGTCTCTGTACACTGGTCAGTGCCAGAGAAGTCCCGCCAAGCCATTGGTGTGTGGGCAAATTCCGTTACCGGATTATAGTGCTCACGCCCAAGAGGTCTAAGTATTCCCGCCGTAAGCTGCCAAAGTGGCACATCGTGGGGGTTTTAGTCGTTAGAGGCACCACTTTTTGCAGTCAAACTCGGTTTAATCCATCGTCCGTAAGGCAGTACGTATCCATACTCGTTAATGTATTTCTTCCATATAAAAAAGGATGCGGTCGCTCTATAGTTATCAGCTCAGATCTATGGGAAAAAACTATTGTAGCACTCGTTCATCGTATTGATTCTATTCGTTTTAATTATTGTGTATAAAATAGGAAAAAAACTAAAATATTTAAAATGATTCAATTTTGATTGTGAAATACATCACCTAATCTCTGCGTGACGAACGCAGTTCAATGCCAGACAGTAATTTGAACTCTTCGTGTTCTTATAGTTACGTAGCACAGTGATTTAGTATACAGAAGTGTTACTTATCACCTTGCGTATGTTTTGTTCGTTACCCATTACTCTATCATCTATGTAGATATATAAAACTAATAAAGGAGGATTCAGGCGCACTCCACAAAGATACTCGATAGTGCAAACTGTACTAACTGGCTACGACATCTTCCGATAAATCGTAATTCAAATATCAAAATAGACCAACCAAATTTCACCAATAGGATATTTTTGGAAATAAATGGAAAATACTGATTTTAAAAGCAAGGTTAATGGTAACTGTTAGTTCATTTCAATATACTTATTCTATCAAAGAATGGCGGTATCCATAAATCTTCAAATCTGGACGTTAATGAGTCTCATCTAAAATGACGTGCGTTAATATTTACGACGTCTGAAGAAAGCTTTCATAACTCATCTAGTACTTTGTTATATGCCCGTATTTTAATTTTAGTTTCTTTTTGAATCACTATACCGCCATCTAGTTTAACGCGAGAACAAGAATTTGAAACGTGTGTACAGAAATAGATTGTCTCTAAATACGTGAAACTTTGTAGTTCATTATACAAAAACTCAAACCAGTTTAATACGTAGTTCACTGAAACGTATAGAGATGGCGCTGCAGAGTCGTAACACGTTTTGAATTTCAGCCAAGTGTATTTGTAAGGAAGCTTCCATATTTATTTTCTTGAAAGTTCTCCTGAATTTCAGTAGATGGCGTTATTCAAATATTGGAAAGAGAATTGTGTACGTTAGGTTGAGGTCGTCACTGTATATTTTTATAAGAACAAGGATGGGACGACCAATATTTACACTGATGGTAAGTAATCTTCCCATAGCAACAAAGCATCATGTAGCTATTTGAGTAATTATGAAGAAATCAAACACATTCGAATACCTAGGACTTCACTGCTCTCTTCACCGGGAAAGAAAAATGACTAATTTCTTACCCAAATAATTTCTCTGGAAACAAAAAAAAGAGTCCCACCACTAGAGACAATCCTACCTAGCGCGCCAGCAATTCGGTGTATCCAAATCACCGTAAATCTCACCCTTTTAACATTTTTAAACAACGTGAGCAGTTTTCCCGCCATTTTTGTAAATGCGCGCGCAGAAGGTGTTCAAAGCTTAGATAAAGAATAAGTAAATAATAGTTCAGGTTTTTCAGCACGGTTCTTATGTACCAATCGTAAGCAGATGAAGTGTATGCGACAGCGACAGTAAGCTATGGCGACATAGTGATGTGCCGTGACAAAAGTATGACACTTCCACAAGAGCGACAAGGCAAAAGCGATCAGACCCGTGCTTTCGGTGCAAAGCGTTTGTTCTAACTCTATACGTTGATGTAAACTCTTTGGGATGTAGTATCGGTTGATATGTTTTCGGCACTGTGTACGTACCTTGAAGTACTTGTTGACTGTGGGATCGTTGGCCAGTAGATGCTTCGCTCGAGGTTCGTCGCGGCAGTACGCCACGTGTTTATCAAATTCGCGCTCCATGCGTAGTAACGCTCGCCCCAACATCTTCGGCTCGCCGGCGTAGTACTTGATGCCTTCGAGAAGTACTCTGGGAATGAACAATTGGTTTATTTCGTTTTAAATATGTTTACAGCTCAAATTAAATCCAAGAACTCTCGATTTTTCAAAACCTATATTTCAAGACCTGAACAAAATTCTTTGCCACTGTTTTATACGTTTGCTGTAGCATTTGTACCTACCTATGTTATAACACCAGATGGAAAATGTTCAGTGAGGTGCGGTGTGATTAGCGTCGCAATGCGCGTAAACGGAAAGCTCTTCACTGTGCATGCAGATGTGCGACCACTTGCCTATATTGTAAACACTAGCGATCCGCTCCGGCTTCGCCCGTGGTATATATAAATAAAGCATATAGCACTCAGAAATCCCTTACATATCCAACGGCAAAAGAAATTTCGAAAACGGGCCAGTAGTTTCTGATATAAACGGGTTCAAACAAATAACCTCTTCAGCTTAATAATATTAGTATCGATTACATATGCTTTAATCACGATTTACATTATTAGATTACCTCGACGTTTCAGTAGTATTACAATCGCCATGGTTACGAGAAGACTGACCCCGTGGTCACCGCAGTTGTAATGCTGCGGGAACGTCGAGGTAATTAAATAATCGTGTTCAATTAAATGAGTTTTGCGTAATGTTTAATATGGTCTACTTTTTATACCAGATAAATAACAATAACGGGGACTCTGCGGTGAACTGATAGAGTATTATGAAAATAAACTAACGAGTTATGGAACTCGGTGAACTGATAGTGTATTATGAAGAGAAACTAACGTGTTATGTAACTCGGTGAACTGATAGTGTATTATGAAGAGAAACTAACGTGTTATGTAACTCGGTGAACTGATAGTGTATTATGAAGAGAAACTAACGTGTTATGTAACTCGGTGAACTGATAGTGTATTATGAAGAGAAACTTACGTGTTATGGAACTCGATGAACTGATAGAGAGAGTATTATGAAGAGAAACTAACGTGTTATGTAACTCGGTGAAATGATAGTGTATTATGAAGAGAAACTAACGTGTTATGTAACTCGGTGAACTGATAGTGTATTATGAAGAGAAACTAACGTGTTATGTAACTCGGTGAACTGATAGTGTATTATGAAGAGAAACTTACGTGTTATGGAACTCGGTGAACTGATAGTGTATTATGAAGAGAAACTTACGTGTTATGGAACTCGATGAACTGATAGAGAGAGTATTATGAAGAGAAACTAACGTGTTATGGAACTCGGTGAACTGATAGTGTATTATGAAGAGAAACTAACGTGTTATGTAACTCATTGAACTGATAGTGTATTATGAAGAGAAACTTACGTGTTATGGAACTCGATGAACTGATAGAGAGAGTATTATAAAGAGAAACCAACGTGTTATGTAACTCGGTGAACTGATAGTGTATTATGAAGAGAAACTAACGTGTTATGTAACTCGGTGAACTGATAGTGTATTATGAAGAGAAACTAACGTGTTATGGAACTCGGTGAACTTATAGTGTACTATGAAGAGAAACTAACGTGTTATGGAACTCGGTGAACTGATAGTGTATTATGAAGAGAAACTAACGTGTTATGGAACTCGGTGAACTGATAGTGTTTTATGAAGAGAAACTAACGTGTTATGGAACTCGGTGAACTGATAGTGTACTATGAAGAGAAACTAACGTGTTATGGAACTCGGTGAACTGATAGTGTTTTATGAAGAGAAACTAACGTGTTATGGAACTCGGTGAACTGATAGTGTATTATGAAGAGAAACTAACGTGTTATGGAACTCGCAGATCTGCTTGAAGTTGGAGAAGAGGAGCTCCCGGTTGTCGAAGACCGTCTTGGGCGTGGTGGCCTTGTCCATGGGCCGCATGTAGCGGGAGGCCACCTGCTGCATGTCGCGTCCGAATTCCTCCTCCGTCTCGATCAGCTCGCGGACCACCGCTCTGGAGACATTGGGAATATACTCATTACAAAACCAATCTTTATAACATTTCAATAAATTATTTGCGGACATTTCTCACATTGCACTATCTAGCATTAAATCAAGCCCCAAACCCTGTACTATGGATCATAGTGGATGGATATGGATATTCAGATGGATGGAGATGGATATGGATATTCAGATGGATGGAGATGGATATGGATAATCATATTTAATCCTATCCTACTGATATTATAAATACTGTTTTTAAACTTTAGCGATTTGAACACATAATGTCTTCTCGTGACCACGGCGGTTGTAACGCTGCCGAAACGTCGAGGTATTGAAACAATGAATTATTCGTGATTAAGGCCCGTACTATATAAGTATTCCCCTGGCGCGGAAAGGGTATGAAATATTGTAAATGTCAAAGTTTGGATGTTTGTTATATTCACAGTATGACAGTCATATTGTCCTACAAATTGCGTGGTACATTATCGCTGTCTTACGCTCAGAAATATTTTATCTTAGCTAGGAATATCTGTTAGCTACCATGATCTAGCGTTTCTTACAGGAAATTGTTGAGCGTCTCATCAAAATGAAGCTATTAACGCAAAATCAGCTTCATCATCATCATCATCATTAGCCGCAAGACGTCCATTGCTGAACATAGACCTCCCTCTAGATTTTCACAATAAACGGTCTTGCGCAACCTGCAACCAGCGGTTTCCAGCGACCTTTGTCAGGTCATCTGTCTATCTAGTATGAGGCCCTCCAACACAGCGTCTTCCAGTTCGTGGTCCCCACTCAAGAACCTTCCCCATCGGTTGTCAGTTCTGCGAGCGATGTGGCCTGCCCATTACCACTTCAGCTTGCTACATTTTTGAGCTATGTCAGTCACTTTTGTTCTTTTGCGAATATCCTCATTACGGATTCATTCGCGCAAAGAGACTCCGAGCATAGCTCTCTCCATAACTAGCTGTGCGACTTCAAAACAATCAGCTTGATAGTAATTAATGGCAAAAATTGTACCAGGGACCCTGGGCTATAATTCTTTATTTCTATTTTCTGCCTGGTGCCATGTGATGTCTAATAAGTCAGAGCGGGCGTTGCGTCACCGGCCATATTTCCATCACCACGTCGTCTCCAGGGTATCTCCAGACAAGGTCGCTCAAGATAAATAATTCAATTTATCATATACACTTGAAACAAAAGTTTTAATGTCCGTTTGTCATCAAAACTGTTTATTGGTCGGACGGAATGTGGCAGTAAATGTAGCATAACAACATTGTTGTCCTTTCTATATTTTAGTCTCAAGAACTACTTTTATATTTGAAATACTTTATGTAAATTTTTATTTTAATACTTTCGTCTGTTATGTGTCGTGAAAAGACCAGTTTGAAATATTATTTATAAATATACAAAACTAAAAATATTAAGCAACTTTCGATAAAATTATAGTAATAAACATATAAGTAAATACGTATTTATGGTAGTTCTGTTGAAAATGATTCGTCTCTATATAGGTTCGATCTACGATAAAAACAATGACGTCAACTCATGGCACTCCGATATAATAATAAATTAGAAGAATTAGATGCAACCACAGTCAAAGTTGAGAAATACGTGGTAAACTAATACTTTTTATTACCCAGAACACGATCAAATTCCAATTTAGGAGGTATAGCAAACTTACTATTAATTTACAGAAAAAAGACTTCAATCATATCAAAAGTGTATGTATGAATACAACCCCGTCATTCACTCACCTCTATCACCCTTCTCACCCACACACACTCTCTTATTCAATCCATAACACACAACCACTCACGTTTCACCAAACTGATTAAGACGAACAATAGGTTATCCTTATAACTCTCGGTTATACACAGGTCCTCCCTAGCACATGAGATTTTAGAACAATGTGGTCGCCACTTAGTTAAATAGTGTGAAAAATATGTTATCCACCATTATCAAGTTTTTAGCTGTACATCCTCTATGTAGATAATATGAATCAATTCATAGTTAAATAGTTATGCTACGTAGTTACTTTAGGTGTATTATTCAGAATAAGGGTAAATTCTGAGAAGGAATTAAATTTAATTTACTGTTATTTAAATAACATTCATTACAGGTACACCCGATAGCACAGGTTAGTCTACTCTACAATTTATCAGTCCCGAGCCGTGGTGAGTCAACAGAGAGGCATCTGCGAAGGTGCCAAGCGTGGGAGACGCCTTTGTCGTGGCGGGCCCAGGTTCTTCGTAAATGATCACATAATAACATGGAGAAAATACTCGGGAAATTAAAATGGAGCGTGTGCAAAATGTGTAATCAATACTAATATCACACAGGCGAGATAGCGGTTTGTTCATATGTTTAAGGGGTATATCAGAATCGATCCATGCTTAAAAAGACTTTTTAGAATTAGAAAACGTTATTAAAAGCCCGAAAAAAAAAACTCTTGACCAAAAAGTTCATAAGCACATCAGTTTTATCGATAAGTTATTTTGCAAATATTACGGTAGTTAGTAATTGTAAACTAGTGATAAGTACATAAATATAATAAGTACATAAATGTACCTATATATGCGTAGCTTGAATCAATGAAATTATGATTGTACTAATACTGTTTTAAAATTAGAAAACGACAAACGTGGAACTAGCATCCATAAAAAAAATTTTTAAGCAAATAGTTTACAGTTTATGAATATCTGTTCCTTATTACAATTTGGTCGTTATTCGAATGACAATCTAAGTAGCAACATGCTAAATGCAACGATGCCAGACCTGCGATGTGGTTAACGAGACAACTGCACGAGTATTTGGGCGGGTATTTGATTTATAACGTTGGCAACACTGTACATCCGGAGTGACTGTCCCACACGTCCAGGGAATATTCTAGGCGCAAAATTTGGTAACACAAGAAGTTATTGCCAAATACTGAACGATGTATTAATATGTGGTACATAAAACATAATATTATGTAATTCAGAATTTGCATACCATTTTGACGTGCCATTAGAACGCAATTAAACTCGAATTAGGAGATGGATGAATGAACAATTTTTTACAAAGTAATTGATACGTATCGTTTTAAAAAAATCATAAAACAAAACAAATTACAATTTTCAGACGCATTTAACTTCGCTTAAAAATGTTTAAGAGCTTTATGGACTAGAAGATCAAGAAGAGCAAGAACAAGACTGATTAGTATTCTATTCACTGAATTATCGATGGACGAACAGATGTTCTGACAATACCAATAAAGAAATAGAAAATAAAATTATATTGTCGTACTAGATATATTTAATAATAGAAAAAACACATCAGCTATATTTTAGTATGAACTTGGGTTGGACTGGACTGACTACCTCTATATAACACGTGGATTATACGTATATTCTAACAAAACATCAGCAATTCGCTATACTTTGCAATCAATATTTTTAAGTTTAATCATCATCATCATCAGCCGCAAGACGTCCACTGCTGGACATGGGCCTCCCCCCTAGATTTCCACAACGAACGGACCTGCGCAACCTGCAACCAGCGGCTTCCAGCGACCTTTGTGAGGTCATTTGGCCATCTAGTGGGAGGCCGTCCAACGCTGCGTCTTCTGGTTCGTGGTCGCCACTCGAGAACCTTTCTTCCCCATCGGTTGTCAGTTCTGCGAGCGATGTGGCCTGCCCATTGCCACTTCAGCTTGCTTACTATTTGAACTATGTCGGCCACTTTCGTTCTTTTGCGAATATCTTCATTACGGATTCTGTCGCGCAAAGAGACTCCGAGCATAGCTCTCTCCATAGCTCGCTGTGTGACTTTGAGTTTCGTTACTGCACGCACTGGTTAAAGACTTTCGTTTTTAGGCATTGGGGTATTTTGGACTCAAAGATGTGCTCAAGATGAAGCGCGGCAGTGAACAGTTTCGGAGATATAACATCTCCCTGTCTCACGCCTTTATGTAGCTGGATATGTTTTGTGCACTGGTCCTGTAATCGGACAGACATTGTGGCTTTGCTGTAAATACATTTCAACACATCGATATAGCGATAGTCGATGCGGCATCGCTGGAGAGACTGAAGCACTGCCCAGGTCTCGATGGAATCGAAGGCTTTCTCATAGTCCACATACGCTATACATAGTGGCCGATTATACTCCTCGGTTTTCTGTATAATCTGCCGGAGCGCATGGATGTGATCAATGGTACTATAGCCTTTTCGGAAATCGGCTTGTTCGGGTGGTTGGAAGTTGTCGAATCTGATTACGATGAATTCGTGATTACCCTCGAAAACTACTTATAAACGTAGCCCAGAAGTGAGATGGGTCTGTAGTTCTTCAACAAGGTGTTGTCACCTTTTTTGAAGAAGAGCACCATCACACCTTTGCTCCACGCTTCTGGCGTATTACCGTTAAGTATGACGGAGTCGAACAACTTCTGGAGGACTTTAAGTACCGGTTTTCCACCCGCTCTCAGAAGGTCAGTCGTAATTCCGTCGTCGCCAGGTGCCTTGTTGTTTTTAAGTTGTTTGAGGGCCATTCTAATCTCATACAGGCTGACTTCCGGGATATCTTCGCTAAAGTGTCGGGTCAGCTTGGCTCTGGTGTCTTTTGTCATGCTAACGACAGGTTGTGCTTGCGTAGAGGTGTAAAACTGCTCATAGAACCTCTCAATCTCCTCCAAAACCTCAGGTTTCGACGAGACGACGTTACCACTATCGGTCTTCAGTTTGGTCAGCTGACTTTTCCCAAGAGACAGATTTCTTGCGAACACTTTCGAGCCTTTGTTCTGCTTGATCGCCTCTTCAATACTCGAAGTATTGAAGCAGCGTATGTCGCGTCGCACACAAGTAGAGATCTGTCTATTGAGCCGTCTGTATACCGTCATGTCAACCGAAGACTGTAACCGCATATCTCGTCTGACCGCCATGAGAGAGAGAGAGAGAGAGACCGCTTTAAAAATAAAATTTTATGTATTTTCACTACGCCGAAGGTCTGCTACGAGAAATGTTTGTAGGTCGTAGTAAGCTCGTGCATCTACGAGATTTCGTAGCAGGCCATAGACGTAGGCGGAGTACAATTTTGCTTGTATTATAGTATGTAGTACCTTAAATTTTCAGAGATTCATATTTAACAAGACACCCTCATAATTTCGTCTGTTTTTGAGTTCATCCGCGGCAAATGTTATATTTACTCTCTTACTCTTTATTTTATAACATATTTACTTTATTTTATTTTATAGCTGTTCCCGTGGGTTTACTCGCTATTTAATCTAAAAGCAGCTCCCACAGGTTGATTTGTAATTTTATTTTTAAGAATCTGATGGTAGTTTGTTTCTAATTGTCTATACTACCTACCGAACGTTGGCTACAGTAGGAGGCGCAAAACACTGTTGATAACCCTACCAATAATTTTATAAATAAACTTGCAACCCGCCCTGGCTTTGCACGGGTGCAATGCCGATACTAAAATACGAAAAAAATGGTTACTGTGGGTTATCCTTAAGAGATAGACATATACTATTGTTGACTTTTTTGTAGACCTTTTTAAGGGGTACAATACTACAGTAAATTATTTTGATCCATCTCGTAGGATCCAGCCAGCGTTTGCAAAGTAAGCGCAAAAATGTGTTTATTTATGTCATCACTTTAGAAACCTTTAAAATTATTAGTGTTTCCCTACTGTTGTATGCAAATGTTATACATATGAACCTTCCTCTTGAATCACGCTATCTATTTAAAAAGCCCGCATCAAAATCTGTTTCGTAGTTTTAAAGATCTAAGCATACATAGGGATAAAGGGACAGAGAAAGCGACTTTGTTTTATACACGGATATTCGGGTTTTATACTATGCAGTGATGACATTTTTTGCATGTTTGGGTATTTGTTGCTTAATCTCTTCGGAACACTTGTACGGATCGGTAATAAAACACAGGCTTTATATTATTACTTTTTATTCCGCGAAACTAACAGGAACGGGAGTTACGCCTGTAAAACCGCGGGGTAAACGAATAATTTCCATATTCTAAAAAGTTTGTAAAGTTTTGAATATACTCGTAGTTTAAATTTTGCAAGTTTATCAATGTCCTATTTGATGCATTAGAGAAGTATGCGTTGTCTCTATAGGTTTGCGTATCTGCACGATCTGATACTAGGTTGCCTTTTTTTCCTATCGGACTGCTCGTAGTACGAAAAAGCGACAGCGTTTTATGGTTGATGTTCTAGAGATTCGAACGAAGAGTTAGTAAAAGTTTTGTAGGAAAAACTTAGTAAAAGCTAGGACATATTGACTGCGAAATGCGTTGCCTAAGTAATTGTTCTCTGATGGGTATAATCACTTAGTAATCAGTTTATCTAAGGAAAATGGACATCATCGCAGACCTCATTGTCGCTTAACATCAGGCCATATCTCTATAGGGATATGGCCATACATCTAAATTTGATCAGAGGATCAGTACAAACCAATTTTGTTAAAAAAGCAGCACATCATTTCTTTTTCTTATACCTACTATGAACATAGATGAATAAAGGATATATTATTTTCTACAACGAACATTATGGAGCATCTAAACCAAATGGTTGCTTCAGGGGATTACCCAACTCGCTCAATCCAGCTTGCTCGACACTAATAGAAATCCACAATTTGAAATGATTGATTGTCAAACAATCAATCAGACTTTCGCATTAATATCAATACGATTACTCCACAGATATTTTAGGCGTGCGAACAAAGAGAGGTTATCCACCTGACCTATTATTTCTAAATGCGTGAAACAACATTGTATGCAATACCGTGAGACGTAAACCTAATAAAATCCATTACTTGTTCGATATTTCAACCAAAACAATTTTGAGACAAAAACAGCGAGGAATCACAATTGGATTTAATAAGCGAAATCAACACCTACGTATATTAAAATATTTGGTTCCTTTATTTCTCCAATTCTTGAGTTTATCACCACCAGACAACTCTCGAATATCATTTTTGCTGGAAAAGTCACCATCGTGTTTACCTAACAAATCCAAAAATAACTCGTTGATAAATTATATAATAAATTAAATAACATAATTATGTACAATTTGGTGAAATGAAAGTTTACCATATTGTACATAATTATGTTATTTTGTTTTATAAATAACAAATAAATGACTGAGTCGGGCGTCTCTCAGTTTGTGTAATTGGAACCGTATGCGATAGCCAATGCACAGAATTGGAAGTAGAAACAAAGTCTATTTATATCTGTAGAAGTGAATTAAGGCAAGTACTGATTGCATGCTATAACTGGAAAATCACACACCTCTAAATTATGAATCATATAAATAAAGTAAGGTATGAATATGGAACTACTTAAATGGTACTCGTAATAAAAGCTATATTACTATCGAAATATTATCCTTATAGAATAGATTTCCTCACTTTCTGGATTCACTATTCAGTTGTTCTTATTTCGAAAGTTTAGTATTTTTTTTAAACGATGTCACGTTCTGGTGCTACCATAGATTTCGATTATTACTTTTTTGCTACTTCGACGTCTTTGGGATACGAAAATGGGCAATTTAAGAACGTTTTAAATTGTTACACTTCACAGGCCCTTAGCCTAGGACTTGATGTAGTCGTCATAAAAATAAAGAGCATTAACAGCTCACTAAATGTTCGCACTATCTCTCGAGGGATTCGAGGCCTTCTCTCACAAGGAGAGCGTCAAGGTCATAATCCACTACACTACCACCACCGCGGGTTGGTGGATGATGCATGGCTCACGACGATTTATTAATAGTGAAAAGCAGTTTTGTATTCTGTTTGCAATACTGAATTTTTTCCAAGTGCCGATATACGAGCTGTTGCCACCTCAGACATTAACAGTGAAGGAAAACATCGTGAGAAAACCGGTGTATTCAAAGGACTTGTTTCTTCTGCCAAACCTACATTTGGTCAACACGGTGAATTACAGGCTTGAATCTTTCTTGTGATAGAACGCCCCGAGTCCCAGCTGTGGGAACATTTGTGAGCACATTAAGTGGGCTCCTTCCTTATGTATGCTCTTTCTGTAATGTATGAGTGCCTTAATGTTTATTTGGAACACTGGTGCTAAATGTTTCGTTATTTCTGTAAATTATTCTGACTAATTGTCAAATAAACTAGGGATGGAAGTGCTTCGTTTGTCGTTAATTGCACCTGTAGAGTTGCAGTTATTGCCAAACGCTTCAGCCAACGTGTCGTAATTAAATTCTATGCAGATACATTAATATTTATTACTAGCAGATATGTATTATAAGTATGTATTTACAATTAAATAGGTATTGTATCAGCTACCTGGCTCCGATAATAAAACGTTTTTCTTAATTTGAGGCTGGTTAGTGTTTTGTGAGGGATGTAGGTTTTTTTGTCACTTTTGCTAGCTGTTTTATCGCCAAGGTATAAAGCACAAACATTAAAAGTAACGATATGTGGAATCATTTTTAGGCTTTCGCAAGGCATTACAAAATTCCTACCAATCCTGTCCTAATACCAATCCAGGCAATTCTACCAAT
Organism: Ectropis grisescens; assembly: GCA_017562165.1. Classification (NCBI taxonomy): domain Eukaryota; kingdom Metazoa; phylum Arthropoda; class Insecta; order Lepidoptera; family Geometridae; genus Ectropis; species Ectropis grisescens. The sequence goes on along the minus strand of CM029771.1, from coordinate 4,355,199 downwards.
ACCAAATTTATGTTTTCCTTGAGTTATTTGTTTTTAAAATAAAGCTATATTCAAGGTATTTAGTTCTTCTGGCCTTGCTGCAAGGCTGCGACCGTGCGCGCGAACATAGTCAGCAAAACTTATTTTATAAAATCCTACCGGATGATGCACAATGCAATAAGCCATTCGTATAGCAGGCATAAATGTAGGAAGGCTAAAGTATGGCAGCACAGCTCTTTTCATCAAGTTTTTATGAATTTAGTTGAAAAAATTTTTAAAATCTAGACCCGCCAGAAGCCGTGAGTGACGTAAATAAAATTCAAAGGGACAAATATTGTCTTGGAATACTAGTATTACTGTCAAAACTGCACAGTTATCGGATTTATATTCTGTATAAGTTATGTGTAAGTATTTATATTCTGATCTGTCTTTAGCAATATTAGAGCCCCAGACACGAAATACAATGTTGGTGGTGATGCTCTATAACGTAATCTATATTAAACCGGTGTTAACGAGTCTCTAAACATGTCAAAATTAATGCGATACATACTGATAAATCTAATTTATTGCACGGTTCGGTGCTTGGCGCGAGCAAATATGGTGGATAGGTATTTATTGGTAACATACTTTAGGTGTGAATAATTTATGGAATGGATTTGTTCATTTATATTAGGTACTCTAATTAACTCAAGTCTTTTACTGAAATTTACGGACTGGTTACAAAACTTAGAAGTGTTGAGGCCTGAACTGTTGATTTTGTGAGTAATATAAGTTAGTTAATTTATACATTAATTGTTTCACACTGTTAATATACTTATCTGTTGTGTTATAATATTCTATGTTTATATCTTATTTATCTACTGTTTTAACGCATGTTAGTTTTTAGTTTTAAGTTCAGATCTGTTGGCCTAATTTTCTTTATGTATTATCACTAATGTAATGTTATTATTATCAAACCACTGAATTTAAATAATTGTCGTTTCTAGGCCCACATAGTTTGGAATGTAATACAGTTCTGTACAGTATACTCTTATGTTATAGTTTATATTTATTACATTCTGTTTTGTGTGCTCATTGAATTAATAAATAAATGATAAATAAATAAAGGATTCTTAGCAAGGAGTGCGTGAGCATTTCTGCGTTCAGCAAAACACCCCGTTTAGGTATTAGTCTGGTAGTAGTTCTATTGGTAGGACACCACTTATGGTGTTGAGCATGAGATGACACTACCGTTTTTCCACAGCCAACATCTGTATTTTACTGCCGACTTACAAATATATATTTTTAGAACCACAATAAAACCTAAAAGCAGTGTTACGAGTATTATATCCAAAAATAACTTGCGAAAACTAACAAACAAAGACAAAACAGTAACGAATTATCATAGTTCTAAGTCAGTACCTTTTTTATTTTAGCTTGATAGTTATCAAAAAACTTTAAATAGTTTAAAATATATATTATGTTTGCGCTATGTCTGGGTGTTTCTGTTTATAATAAGTATGTACTTAAAACTATTAAAGTATTATATCAGTAATCTGGCCGCCATAGTACAAGCTTTGCTTAGTTTGGGGTCAGATGGTGTTGTGTGTGAATTGTCCACCAATATTTATTTATTTTATAAACAAATCTTTATTTTATAAACAAAGGATAAGACACAAAGATACAAGCTTATGACATACATACAAAAGGACCAACAATTACTTACGAAAACCAACAAACAAAGACAAAACAGTAACGAGTTTTAGCAGTCAGTACCCATTTTATATATCAGCCGGATAGTTATCGTAAAACTTTCAATAGTCTTAGTTTATTTTGTAAACAAAGAACATGAGACAGAGATACAAGCTTAAGACATACAAAAGGATCATAATACCGAGAATCGCAGCCAAAATAATGCGTGTTGAAAGACAAACGCGTCGAGTAAGTTATAAATAAGGTGACGAAGATTTATTTACTTTTCGGAGACTTTTCAGAAACGTAAACTAAAATACTTGAGTACAATAATTTATGGGTCCTTTTCAGATTAACGTCTCTCGTTACTAGCGGCGCCGTACGTTGTAGGTACCTTGCGGCTTAGTAAACAATGACTTGAACTGGGTAAAAATGGTAGATAGTAGTAAAATATGTATTAGTCCAAAGATCTCAATACACAGATGTGCCCTCCCAAACTTCACGGCGCACAGAATCATGTCATTGTTGATAAGAGTGAGCTCACTCATTCCGTTCAGTCGGTTGCAGGAAGCGGTGAACGCCGGACGTTTTTAGTTATCACTATTCGTTGTCAACAACCAAAATAAGTAGAACCACAGCATATCGCGCCGCTAGCGATTCTAGGGGTTAAGTAGATTGGTTATTTGTAAACTACTTACGACACACATAGAGACGCAGTTTATTACCAATTTCAAGTTTCTCAGGGCACATCTATTGGTTTATATCGATCTATTAATCTACGTTATGGGCGTGCTATGTACATATTTAATTTAATTCAAATCTATTCAGCTGTTGCATTGATATGTAGGAACAAACTTATATTTTCGCTGGAATGCTGTACTGTGATGTTAAATTACAATGTGGTCTACAATGGAAAGGTCTAAAGGAATCCGATTCCGTCTCGATTTAAAAATACCCAGTTTTGAAATGAGGTAACGACACCGAAATCCTCTGTCCATTGATAACTTAATATTCGGGAATTTCGAAATTAAAATACACGAAGCTTATAAATGAAGTGTGAATTTTAGGCGTTGAAAACCGAGACGACTTCAATATTTCACGGTGACTTAATTGGCATCCGGAATAATGTGGTGAAGCAATGATTATGTCAAATCATGAAGGCACGATCCCTTTTGGTGCGGTCAGACAACTTTATGTCAAGACAAGATTTTTTTGATGCCGTTTGAAGATAAAACAAAAAATATTACAAACAAAAGTAAAGACATTTTGTTATGACATGACAACGTCTAATAAATCGATGAACGCCGGCTGGATGCATTAAAAGTGTCCCGTTATGTCCCGTTACGCTCATTGTACGATTGTGCCACGTATTTCAATGTTTTGTTATGACGTTGTCACGTTAAAATATCGTCAGTAAACTAACCGACATTACAGACAACCAATTTATTCCAATTGAGTATTTGAAAATAAATTGTGTCTGTTTTGTGACGGCTTTCACGTAAAAGTAACTGCAATTTTAGACAATAATCCAACTGTGTTTCAAATACCTCATTTTTTTTAAGTTACAAGGTTTTACTTCTATCAGCAATCTCTATGACTGCCATTTTTTTCGTGAGGGGAAAACGTGACACGATCTAAACGCGTGCGTTGTTAGACAAAATAGTTTCCTTTCATTTTTTCTTTCCGACTGAGAATATTTTAAGAAACCTTTGAAATATTAAATTAAACTTTATAGTGGTTTACATTGGTAAAAACTTTTGAAACTAAGTAGGCATTGAAATGCCAATTTTCAAATATCATTGATACGAGTATATATTTATTTTCATACCTGAACTACGACATCTGTTTCCCATTTCGCACAACACCTGCATTTATTTTGCGCGTTTTAGTAGCACTTCGTTTTACAGCGCTATTTAGATGGCCAGTGTAAGTGCCATGTGGAAACCTAGCTTTCCATTACGAAGAAGATATCAACTTTACACCTACGGGCTTTGTTGACGTAGAACACAGAACAGAGAAATACTCAATACTCAAATCTTTATTGCGTCATATGTAGGTACAGTACAATCATGTGTTGTGATTATAGTTATTGTATTCGTTACATATGGCCCTATAGGGGCATGGCAAAAGTGGCATTGGAGCGTCTCATTTCTAGGTCATCAAAATTGTCTTGAAAAAAGTCTTGTAGTTTGTAATAGCATTTATTCTCTAATATATTCTTTAGACATTCAATAAAATGGATATTTTTTTCCAAGTCTTTTATGTCATTTGGTAGCTTATTGTATATTTTTGCAGCCATTGAGTGTGGGCCAGCGCTATGCATTTCTAGCCGTGATTTAGGTTCAACAAGTTTGTGCCTATATTGAGATCTAATGTTTCGTGCAGTCTTCCGAGGTTGGTCCGCAAATTTATCGAAGAATTTATTATTTATTATATAATATATTTTCTAACAAATTTACAACATTCTAAAATATATAATGAAGTAAGAGAGAGTATTTTAAATTTTATAAAATATGGTTTGTGAAAGTTATGTATGTCTGTGTCGGGAGTTTTATATTAGCCAGGATACGGATACATTTTTTTTGGGCGACAAAGAGGCTGTCTGCATCCACACTATTTCCCCAAAGAGTAATACCGTATCTGAGCCACGACGAAGCAAACGCATTGTAAGCCGTTATTGCTGTATTTAGGTCAGACGCCCGCCTTAGTTCTTTTAATGCATATGAAAAGCTAGACAATTTTGATTTTATTTTGCTTATGTGTTTTTTCCAATTCAAATGCGTATCAAGCTCTAAACCTAGTAGTGTAGCCGTATTTACACATTCTAATCTATTATTATTGTAGCAAAAGTTAATGTCAAGGGTGATTTTGTGGGGGTCTAAATTGTATGATTTTTGTTTTGTAAAATTTAAGTCAAGACAGTGGTCAGTCATATAATTATTTATACCATTAAATATGTCAGTTAATATTTTATTAAGATTTAAATTATTATTACAAAATGTCAATATCGAAATGTTATCGGCGAAAAGAACGCTAAATTCAGTCAAAATTTTGGGTGGTGTGTTAATGTAAAATAAAAATAGGATACATCCAATCACGCTACCTTGAGGAATGGAGTTGTTGATCTCAATAGGAGTAGATCTTATTCTGTCAATTGTCCTGGAGTCAAAGTCAAAGTATTCTATTTCAACATATTGCTTCCTATTTCTCAAATAGGATCTAAACCAGTCATGAACTGTTCCTCGTATTCCCATGTCATATAATTTGTCTAATAATATGTCAAATTTGACCTTATCGTATGCTTTTGACATATCGAGTAGAATACCAACTGCGTAATTTTTACTGTCTAAAATTTTTAATATTTCTTGGACATATTTGTAAACTGCTAAGATGTAGATCGATTTTTTTCGAAAGCCGTGTTGAGCGTCGTCAAATAGATCAAATTTTTCACAAAATGAATTTAATCGATTTTGCATTACCTTTTCAAATATTTTGGGAGATGTAGGTAGAAGCGCTATCGGTCTGTAATTATTAGGATCTAGTTTAGATAATTTTTTGTGAACTGGTTTTACAAGAGAAATTTTCATTTCGTCAGGAAAACTGCCTTCGTTGAACGATTGGTTTATAAGTAAATAATAAGGGAGGGTTAGTTCTTCAGCACATTGTTTTATCAGAATTGGTGGTAATTCATCTATTCCGTAACTGTATTTCCCTTTTAACCGCTTAATTATTTGATATATTTCGTGCGGCTGTACCGGCGCTAGAAACATTGTATTTATGTTTTGACAGCGGGGCGGCGCGCGGCGGGCCGCGCGGCCGCCGCTCGAGTCGACGCATGCGAAGTGATTGTTCAAAGTATTTGCAATCACGGTGGGGTCGGAGATGATTTTACTGTTAATTTTTAATTTCAGATTATTTTTAATTTTTTTCGTATATTTATTAGTGCGCTCCTTTATTATTTTCCACGTAGATTTTGTCTTATTATCTGAGTTTCTCATTTCAAATATGGCTTGGTTTCTTTTTGATATGTTAATTGTTTTTTTTAATAATAATAACAACGAGAATAGAGGTAGAATAATGCTGAAACAGTAACTTTTTTTTAAACTGAGGAGAATAAAACAAAAGAATAACTACTCGTTGTATATTTCTCTAAAAATTAGACCACCACAGACAACAAAAAATTAACGAAGGAAACCACACACTGATACATTATTTGCATATATATATGTGTGTTGTTTTTGTAAATTTCGTCAAAAGAGATAAACTAATTTTTATAAAAGTTTTATGGGATCACTTCTGAAGAATGATTTACCAAACAATAAAATGATCTGCAAAATCGATTCACAATACAATACTTCAAAGAAATACTTTGTTATCTTAAAAACTTTCGATACGACGACTTGTGATATGACGATTTTAAAAACACAATTTTGGACTCTCCCAAAAACGCTTCATACAAATCACTACAGAAACGTGACGTCACACTGTCGTATTTTCTATGCGTCGCGCGTAATGTTTGTAAGTATGGTAGCTAGATTAAACATTGCGTTTAGCAAACTGGTTTTCCAACAAAAGTAACTTGAAATTGAATGGGATATCCAATGGTAAATTATACATTTTCTAACAATTTCGTGCTTTTAAAATGGACTTGCCTATCCATCTTTGAATGATCGGCATCAAGTAAGTTAAACTAAAAAATATCAAAATTAAAATTGGTATTTATTTTATTGTATTAAAATACTGTCATTACATCAAATGATTTAATATAATTGCAGGACCTGTCGTCACGCCTATTGGCGTATAATCGCGTAACATACATACAAAAAAAGCAGAAGCATACATCAGCATTAAGGTCTTTTTTTAATTCCTTGATGACCCAAAACTCCTTAACCCAATGGTTATAATTTACAATTTCACAATTGTGAGGTCGTAGTTTCGAATCTTACTTGCACCACTGATTATTTTTCAAGTACCTATAGATGTAATACTTTGTTATCACCACTGACTTAAGCGGTGAAGGAAAACATCGTCAGGAAACCGGTTTGTTTCGACTAATACGTCAAAGAAACGTGTCATCTGCCAATTTGCACTTGGTCAGAGCGATGCATTATGAGCTTGACAGAGAAGTTAGAAGACAAGTTACAGCAGTGTGAAAAATAAAGTGTTCTGCTATTGTTCACCAGTAGAAATACAAAAAATCGACTAAAAAACTTTATAGTGACTCACGGGTTTACCCGGATAGTTGCCAGTTATTTTCATGCTTCAAAAATATCCTATGTAGGTACTATTATTTTTTTTACTATTATTATTTAACGTATACGATTTTCCGACTCTTCACGCATATCCCAGATATCTATACTAATATTATAAAGCTGAAGAGTTTGTTTGTTTGAACGCTAGGATCCCAGGAAGTACTGGTCCGAATTGAAAGATTCTTTTTCTATTGGATCGTCCATTTATCGCGGAAGGCTATAGGCTATAGAACATAACGCTACTATCAATATAAGCGGAGCATGTATCAAGAATGTAACAAAAACGGAACCTTTTTGATAGTTTTAGTACCGTGCTTGGACTTGACAGCATGTGTCTAAGATTGCGTCATTGAATATAAACCTTTGCTATTCAAATTTGTTAAATTTGAGTTGGTACGACCAATTTCCGACAGGTGGCGTAGCAGGTAGCTGAAGAGGTTTTTTGTTTGAAAGCGATATTCTCAGGAATGACTGAACCGATTTCAGTCATTCTTTCACCGTTGGATGTGTACGGGATCCCGATGAGTGGTATATAATGTACCAAGGGCGAAGCCGGGGCGGGTATCTAGTATTTTATAAAATATAAATTACCTAATTTCTTAGGCAATGCCTTTCAAAACCGTAATGTACGTAGACGTATGTATTTGCACATTATTGCCTGACGGTGGAATAATTTGTAAATATATACCCTATACACCAGGCAGACTGTAAATAATCCTACACAATGAAAGAATGTCAATGGAGAATAAGTAGGCAGATTTTCCTTAAAGATCATAAAAATAAATGCAATTAAAATTAATTTGGGAAAGTCCAGCGTCAAAACATGAGTCAGTAACCACACAAACAGTGCGGCAAGGCACTTGAACGCTGAACGGGTGCCAAGCTATCGAGCTGAGTAATCTCCCATCCAGATTACCGGGAACCGTCGTAGATACCCTTGAGAGAACGTGATATAGGGCTAGAAGTAGCTACAGTTAGCAATAACCCACAACAGAAAAACATTCCTACTAACAGTATAAATGTTAATGTTTGTTTGCTGGTTGCCCATCGAGCAACTCGATCTTCCGCGCAAGCACGGAAGGGCTTTAGCTAAAGAATATTGTTCAAATCTTTCTGTCATTTTCTTACGGGAGGGAAAAGTTGCACACTAGCACAAAGCCGCACTATTACATACAAAACATACCTGTACCGATCCATTGCCGATCATACTCACACAGTCAAATCACTAACACATAAAAAATAAAGCGCTATTCACAAATCTAGCCCCGCCCTCAGCCACAGTATATTATCAAACTCCATGGTCCACGCGGACTTGTACTTTGACATAGGGAAACGCTGTGTATGTGTTGTTGCACTATCATGTCGGAACGTTTGAACGGATCGGTCTTTCTACCGCCTAACTAAATCGGCTATGGCTTTGCTATCTCTATCATTTCAAGCGATAAGAAAAGGGAAATTTATAATATTAAATTTGGGAACAGATTATGCTAGAATAGCACGTAGGCTACTTGTTACGAGAATATAACGGAACAGGATTTGCGAGGGAATAGCTGCAATACGCTGCTAGGCATATACATATTTAGTTAAACTAATTAAAAGCGACATCGTTTCATGGTTGATATTCCAAAGACACGAACGAAGAAATTTGACTCTACTCTTTGTGATAATAACGTCTAGGCTGTGGAATACGTTGCCTGAGAGGGTTTTTGGTTAGGTACAATCTTTGTGTCTTCGAATTGAGAGTGAATCGGTTTCTTTTAGATAAACACGCTCCATCGTAGACCGCATCGTCGCTTAACATCAGGCGAGGCGGCGGTCAAGTGTAAATCTATAAAAGTAAAAAAAAGGATGTAGGCTGTCGTATGCAGTTTGACTGTCCTCGTGGCCAATTTACTAGTAAGTCAGGGCGCAGAACCGTGGGTACTGGGTAGCACCTTCGATTTCTACTCAAAATAAATATCGAATAAGTACACAGAGTGAAATTTGAACACAGGTAGATTATAGTCTGGAAGAATACAGAAAAAATAACGGGAACGAGAAAAAACGCGTAAAGCCGCAGGATACTGTTACTAATTATATAAATGTGTCATCCAAAGAGATTATTAGTGATACCTTGTTATCCAGAAATATAGATTTGGGAAATACCAAATACTGTGAAAGTCAGTCCAGTTTCATAAACTAATGAGAGCGAGTAAAACAAATAATCCACAAAAATATATTAAAATTCCTAACTGCAGTGTGTGGAACACTTTCAAGGCATGAAGCATTGAATATTCGCACTAATGTGGAACGCGCTGTAACAATGAATTCCCCCATAATCGGAGCTTAAGTGTGTACTCAATTTGCTTTAAAATCAATCCATTTCCTGAGCAGGAAAGCATTGCAAAACTATACAACTATTTAGTTACTTAGATAAGACTAAAACGCTCCATACACGAGCCCTAAAATCAGAGGAAATTACGTAAAACTAGTGGGGAGGACCCTACATCGCACCATAAATCAACAATCATATGGTGCGATGTAGGCTCCTCCCCACTACTTTTACGTCATTTCCTCTGATTTTAGGACTCGTGTGTGGAGCGTTTTATTAAACAAGTTAGATAAGGGTTTGTTTGATTCTGAAGTTTTTCTTTGAGACTTCTATGTGTAGGAAGTTTTTATAAATATTTTTTTACAAGACCCAATCGCGATCTAAATATTTAAACACTTTAAACACTTTATTTGTACAAAAACAGATTACATTTAAGGATTTATACAATGGCCCCACACTAGGCTCTGGGCCCGTGTCGTGGGTACCTTTATCAGACATTTCAGAGCTCAAGTTACATTGGGGTAGGTAATCTATACAAAACAGAACAAATAGACAAAAACTAATAAAGACGATAATTTGGTTTGTAATGTTGTATCGGGATAAAAATAAGGATATTGTTAGATTTTAAAAATTAAAAATTATCGTAGGTATGCACTTTTGTGAGTAATAGTGTGCGCGTGTGTGTGTTGTGTCTGTTAGTTTGGATGAGTAGAGTGAATGTTAGTGAATGTGAATGTGAGTGATGTGTCTGGGGAATTTAAACGCAACCTTGAGTAGGAAGATTCATTTGGGAGTTGATTAAATTTTCGGTATTCCTGTAATCTAAAGTATGTAGCCAAGTTTTTAGTTTCCTTTTCATTGTATGCAAATTATCTGTGAGTAGTTTTGGGATACATTTTATAACTCTAGTATAAATTAGTGGAAGAAGCGTGTGAGGGTGTCGGTCTGCAAAAACGGTATTCACTTTTGTGTTTGGTATCTTGAATACCCTTTTCTTGAGCTGAGTCGCCGTGTGACCAGACTGCCTGGCAGACCTATCAAAGAAAGAACAGCTTTCCCTATGAAAGCTGACGCACCGTTAGCATCTCCGCTTCTTTGTACAGGGTCATGGTCGGGAATCTAAAATGCTTGTTCAACATCACCTTCAATACTGCTCTTTGTGCTCTCTCAAGTCTGATCATTAAAGATTTAGCCGCGCCCCCCCAAGCTAGGTTACAATATGAGAGAATCGATTGGCAGAGCGAGTTAAACACCATGACCAATATTTTTGGGTCACATGAGCTCCTTAGGCTTTTCATGACGTAAATAAGTTTCCTGGTTCTATTTGACAAATTTATAATGTGATACCTAAAAGTTAGCGATTCGTCGAGGTCTACCCCTAAGTACCGAAACCTGTCAACCCTCTCAATTACTCCACAGGTTGTCTTAACAGAAGGGAGTACATGCAGCGCTGGCAGAGGGTTAGAATCTATAGCGATTTGTATGTCAAAGGTCGGCATAGATTTTTTGTTATTGAAAAATGTCATAAATTTAGTTTTTTTGGTGTTAAGAGTTAGGAGGTTTTTGTTTAGCCAACCCGTGATCTGATTCATTCCCCTCTCAGCCACCTCAGCGACCCCAGTCCACGTGCTTTCCGAGAATATCACGACAGTGTCATCGGCGTAGCAGATGATGTCTGCGCCGGGTAATTTAATATCTAGAATGTCATTCATGTATATCGAAAAGAGAGTAGGACCCAAGATGCTTCCCTGTGGGACTCCAAAGCTCACCACAAGTTCATCACTGAGGTAATTCCCAACTCTTAGTTGCTGAGAACGATTTGTCAGGTAACTCTGAAACCAGTTTAGCGCTACGCCTCGGATACCGAATGATTCTAATTTTTTAACTAATATTGGGATCGACAAGCTGTCAAAAGCCTTAGTATCGATCGAGAAATAGTCCCAAACAGCGCAATTTACGATCTACTGCAAGAGACACAGTATTCGTGAGAAGTACGACCGCGTCTTCTGTGCTTTTGCCGCGTCTAAATCCAAATTGCCTTTCCGACAACAACTTGTTAGCCTCGAGGAAATCCACAAGTCTCCTATTGACCACCTTCTCAAGTAATTTAGAAAAAATACTCAGAAGCGATATGGGCCTATAATTGCTAGGTAAATTTTTTGCACCATCTTTATGAATAGGAACCACCACCGCAGATTTCCAGCTATCCGGGAAACAGCCCTTCTCGATACTAAGGTTGATGATATGAGTCAGGGGGACTACAATAGTATGTTTTATGTACTTAATAAGTGTAGCTGTATGCCCATCTAGACCCGGTGCACTGTCGGCTTTTAGACCAGTTATTATCCTGTCAACTTCTGAAACGTTTGTAGGCGTAATAAAGAACGAAGTTGTAGGGGACCTATTTGACTTCACCAACTTAGCTAGGTCGTGCTCAGTGACAGCCATTTCACTAAGTTTTTATTTGCTAGGTCTTTGCCGATGTTCGCGAAAAACTTATTGCATCTATTTAGTGATACAAAAGGTTCCTCACAACTAGAGGTTAGTTCAGACGAAGAGCGTTTTTCTGTTGTACGATTGCAGATAGTGTTGATGGTCTCCCATAGCTTTTTAGAATTATTTTTGTTTTCGATTATTTTTGTTTTTCGTAAGTTGTTTTGACGCGGTGTAGTAATTCTCCATAAAATTGCGATATCTCCTATAGGTAACTTGCAATATTAGGTTATCAGGCTCTTTTTTCGCTTTAAGGTGTAGTGCATCGCGATGCTTTTGACATTTTATGAGTCCAGGAGTAATCCATGGCTTCAGATTTTGAAATGAGCGGTGTATAGCTACAAGATGACTATTTGAAGAAACAGTGGCAGATATAATAGAGTTAAAATTACAAACTGCCGCCTCCACATTCGATTCACTTATTACAGAGTTCCAACTTTCGGCCTTCAGTTCATTAATCACGCCGGGTAATCAATTTTCAAGCGATCGCTCTTATCCCGGATGATAGGTTTACGATCGATAGCTACACCGAGGACACACAAATTGTGATCAGTGACTGCAGAGTTGCACACGACACCGACAGCTTCATAACCCTGTTTAATGAAAATATGATCTAAACATGAATTTTCGCGTGTAGGTTTGGTAATAGCAGGTATTAGAAGGTTTTCCGCAGCCACGCTCAGATAATCCGTACATGCCTCGCTCGGGCCCTCCTCTAGCAAATTGAGATTGAGATCGCCAGCCCATATAATGCACGACCCTTTTTTGTTTAGTTTATTCGCGTCATTTAAAGAGACCAAAAAGTCGTTGACATCTGCAAATGACGGGGACCGGTAAATTCCAAAGATCTGAAATTTGTCACCAATGGATATCTTTAAACAATTACAATCTCTCATTTGTGGTTCAGTCACCGTTGCTGACCATGTATCACGTACGTACGCTACTACGCCCCCACTTTTATTTATGTAATTGGTGGTATTGTAAACGTTGTATCCTGGCATTTGAGGTATTATTATGTTAGCGTTCCACCAGCACTCGGTCATAATTATAACATCAATCTTCATATTTAACCGCATAAGAGCCACCGTAAAACAGTCGAAATTTTTACGAATGCTTCGTATATTCAAGGTTAACACTCTAAAGTTATGGTCATTTGAAAAAATCTTACAACATTGCTCCAAGCTTTCTGATTCATGGCACTGTATCTTAAATGAGATATCTAAGTTTTCCATGACTTCCATCATTGTGAAATCAAACGTACGTGCCTTGCCCTGTCTGAAAAAAAGCCAAACTTGACAAGTTTTTTGGAACATTGAATCCCGATACAGTGCTTTTAAGTGTGTTATTTATGAGCAGCCCAAAACTAGCACAGCAATATTCAGTCAGTACAATAATCAACCGGAAATTAAGACTGAGAAAACAAATGAATCAATCCTGGAACAAGTTGAGCTTAATGTGTGCATGTGTGTGTTTGTGGTGAGTATGTTGGAGGTGTGTGATGAATTGACAGAGACTGAGTAGCCATTACAAAGACAAATTGCAATAGCTAAGTACAGCCACGCCAAAATTTTAAATAATAAGAAGAATAATACTTTTTGTAAGACTAAGAAGCTATAGAAGTCAAATTCATCTCTTTTCGTATCTACATATACAACACAATCAGTATATTCGCAGTTCAAGATAGAGCTGTTATGGAGATGTCGTAGGTGACAGCGGCGCCGACGTTGGTGCAGCTCCTGTTTGTGCAGCTGGTGTGGTGATTCTGCATAGGTCCAGATGCCGGTCCAGATCTTCCCGACTACGAATAGCAACAGCAGGCTTCCTTCTGCCTTCCTAATAAGAATCGTCCTTTGCTCGTCCAGCAGAAAGGAATGTTGAGTGATTTCGATCTGTTACGAGCCTCCTGAAATAACTGTCTGTGCTTTTTTGTAAGACGTTCATTTACGTAGATATTACTCGCTGGAGCATTTATGAGAATATCGCTAGAGGTTAAGTTGCATCGCACTTTCACGGCCTTTAGAAATGCGTCACGTTTTGAGCGACTTACAAAACGCACTACCACGAGGCGAGACTGTAAACCTTCGTGTCTGTTTTTGGCGACTTTAGCATTTTTATGAAGTCTGGATCCAACTCTATCCACCCAGTCAATGTCACTCTCCTTTAGGCTTTCTCCTACCTTAGTTCCAATCACTTGGACCAGATGGGTCACGTTCTCGTTCACAGTCTCCGGTATACCAGCAATCTCCACCTCATTTCTTAAAGAGGCCTGCTCGTGACGTTCGATTGTATCCTCTAATCTTCTGAAATATAATTATTAACTTTTTACATCCCAACATTTCGGTTGCGTTACTAAGGCCACGTTCTCAAGTAGGTAAGGTTTTTAGATAACGACTAATTTCTGTGCAATGTTATCAATATGAGTACAAACCACGAAAATGTATAAACTATTTGAAACTTTTTTGTTTGATAGATTCTGCAGAGGTAGTCTCATGTAGTAATGTTTATCGAGATCGTTTGAGCGGTATTTGAAAAATCAACAATAACGCAGTAATGCCAAATAGCGATCACATTTTAATTTACTCTGAAACCTCGCTGTGCTATGGAGCAGTGTACCTATTTAATTGGTCTACCCGTATCATTTACCTAGTATCATTAATTTTGTAGAAAGAATGAGTGTATTTTTTTTTTAAATCAAATTTGTCTGTTTGATATTTCAGAGCAAATATATTATCAACAGTTAATACGGAGAAGTAATAACTATCTTAGTGGTAGTAAAATAGATCCCATTAAATTATCATAAAAATTCCAACTGTTCTCATCAAAACATGAAAAAAGCAATAATGAAGAAGACAAGTTCAGAACGAACCGATAAAAACTCGTAAAATGTTGACATTAAAGTTTTAAAAATGTGTCGCACCGATTTAGAGACAAGACGCAGGGCACAATAAAACCGCGGACTGATTTCCACGGAAGCGGCAAATTCCAGCTTTTGATGTTAACATAACATTCAGAGATTAACAGCTCTGAGGAACGTATCACGCAATTTTATTATCAAATTTAGGACATGGTTTTGTGACTGCTAAAACCAAAGGTTTGGAAACCTCAAAGGACACATGTACTTAGGATTTATGTACTTATGGAATGGTATTTTTAATTGGGTAGAGCCTCTATGAGGAAAACTTAATTACTCACATTGAAATCAACACCATAAACCGACATGTGGTGAGTTTTTAACTCATATTAATAATCACATCATCATTATTAACTCATATTAATAACTAATCATTTACTATAGGCGTATTCGAATTATCCTAAAGCGAGGAAAGTCTAGAGATAAACGCTATGACCAAGACTACTAAGTAAGATGTGTACCCAGCATACTGGCAGCCATGGCAAACTTAATGACAATGCTTGTACGTTGAGCCAAACAACGATCAATATTTTGGCCAAATGTTGAGTCGACCAAGTGATCGAAAAAAAATATTTAAAAATGAATGGAGCTAAATTAAATAGTGGATGTTTGTTGCTCGATCTTAGCAATGACTGAACGGATCGGGCTGCAATTTGGAACAATGTTACTTATAGTATTACATAGTCCGTAACAGTTGGGATCTACAATAAACGGTTTCTTTTACGTCCACTTGAGAGACCGTTCCATTTCATAAACTTGCAAGAGTTTACGCAATGTTAAATTTAACGCTTTTTTTTTTAAATTAGAGTGATAAGACGAGCAGAACATGTGCTTCGTAAGCCATGCACCTGCCCATAACAGCACAGTGAATTATTTTTACTTCTTTTACTCATTTTTGGATGAAATCAACGCAGGCAATATTCGAACACCTCTTACTGATGCTGGTCATCAATGTCTTAAAAAGGAAGATGTCATAACACGAGGAGAATAATAGCGTAGCATGTTTTGAGGCTTTTACTAAAGATATTTTCTAGTGACTCATTGTCTCCTGGCGGCGAGTAATTGTGTAATTTTCTTTTTTTAGGCTTTTCTAAAGAGTTATTTTCTAGTGACTCACTGTCTCCTCGCGGCGAGTAATTGTGTATTTTTCTTTTTTTATGCTTTTCTAAAGAGATATTTTCTAGTGACTTACTGTCTCCTGGTGACAAGTAATTGTATAATTTTCTTTTTTTTAGGCTTTTATAAAGAGTTATTTTCTAGTGACTCACTGTCTCCTGGTGGCAAGTAACTGTTTAATTTTCTTTTTTTTAGGCTTTTCTGAAGAGTTATTTTCTAGTGACTTACTGTCTCCTGGTGGCAAGTAATTGTATAATTTTCTTTTTTTAGGCTTTTATAAAGAGTTATTTTCTAGTGACTCACTGTCTCCTAGTGGCAAGTAATTGTTTAATTTTCTTTTTTTTAGGCTTTTCTGAAGAGTTATTTTCTAGTGACTCACTGTCTCCTGGTGGCAAGTAATTGTTTAATTATTTTTTTTAGGCTTTTCTAAAGAGTTATTTTCTAGTGACTCACTGTCTCCTGGCGGCGAGCGAGGTCTGGTCGCGGTCTCGGGACTGCTTCTCCTGCAGCACTGCGGCGGGCACCAGGCCCTGGCGCGTGCGCATCTCGCCGCCCTGCACGTCGTCGATCACGCGCACCAGCCATCTAGAACAACAGAAACGACGATTTAAAACATTTATTTTTGAAGTGAACATTTCATTTGGAGCACCACACAAAAACTTTTTTGTAGGCTGGAAATGGCTGTAAATAAAGCTCAGGGTCATGATCAGAAGTGAAAGAAATGTGCGGGTGAACTTGGGATCGCTGACTGTGCCTGAGCGAGAAAGATATTCCTTTTTGAAATATTCTTAGTTTTGGATACTAGTCCTTCAGCCGCATTTGTCATTGTCGTATCGCTGTGTTTACTATGTTAAATTTATGAACTTATAAATATTTTTATTTTGAATTGTTAAAATAATTCATAAGGTTTTAATAGTTACTTTTTATTTTAGTTTTCACTTCTGCCACACACACATTTTTATTATTTTGTTTATTATCGTTATTTTTGGAACTGTTCCTTATGTGCAGGCTTAGGGGAGATAGGGATTTGCTACGCGACCGAACTCCAAATACGAGTACATGCGACACTGAAACCGTAAAAAATATATAACGGAAGTGACGCATCAAAACTGCCTAAGACCAGTGTTACCAACTTTACTTCATCAGATAATCATACTATAAGTACTAAATTTAAGCATTTCTTTATAGAAACATGTATTCCTTCTGTTTGTATTATCCTAAATTCCTACAATGTCCAATAACACTACATCTTTTTAATTTGTATTTATTATTTCACAAACCGTGGCATAATCTCAACAGCGTTACTCAAAATTAGAAATTTTTGGTGGCCCAAGACACAGACTTAGCCTAATTTAGACTTAAAGTTTTACTGATACATCTATTGTATAGGTAGTATTTGTATTAGTACAGTGGGAGGGCTTTTTGTAGTCTGCCTGGAGAAGTATAACATATATTGTTTTTATATATTACACGAGAAAGCTTAATATACAATATTATCTATACTAATATTATAAAGCTGAAGAGTTTGTTTGTTTGGTTGTTTGAACGCTAGGATCTCGGGAAGTGCTGGTCTGAATTGAAAGATTCTTTTTCTATTGGATAGTCCATTTATCGAGGAAGGCTATAGGCTATAGAAAATAACGCTACTATTAACAGAAGCGGAGCATGAATCAAGAATGTAACAAAATCGGGAAAAAATATTCCTTTTTGAGAGTTTTCGTACGTTTCGTGCTTTGACATGACACATGACAGCATGTGTCTAAGATTGCGTCATTGAATATCACAGATTACATACCTCTTGAATATAAAACCTTTTTGCTAATCTCTGATTTGGTACGACCAATTTCCGACAGGTGGCGTAGCAGGTAGCTGAAGAGGTGTTTTGTTTGAAAGCGAAATTCTCAGGAATGACTGAACCGATTTCTAAAATTTTTTCGCCGTTGGATATGTGCGGGATCTTGATGAGTGCTATATATGTTCCACGGGCGAAGCCGGGCGGACATCTAGTACATATATATAGGTGATGAGCGCAATACAGTGCTAGGTAACGATTTGGTCTCTTCTTGTTTCAATAGCTTTGTATCACTGTGCAGACATCTTGCTTACCATCAGGCATATGCCCTGGTCGTCTGGCTCCTCTATACAATAAAAAAACGGCCGTGGTTACGAGAAGACTATCCGTTTCTACCTTTAAAGTGCTATCACCTCTATGGTTGTTTTTGACCCAAAGCATACGGCCCACTTTCCAGGAACCTTCCGACAAGGCGATCCGCTTATTTTCACATTAAATTACCATTCGACACTTGATGTGGTTATTTAGGACTATAGTTATGATCCATTAACAGCTACGAAAGCTTGTCTGTACAATCTTTATGGGGTCGTAACTTTTACACGTTGGCGACGTTGCCAAGTTAATTAATAAAAGCTTCAATTGTACCTGTAGGAATAGCGGACTAACTCATTTGCGGTGTAAAATTTATACACGTGTGACTGCAAATTTCAACTAATGACCATATGTGGCTTAGCCTTACGGTTTCACTAATAACATGTAGCAAGACAGAGCTTAAAACGAAGTTGTACCATTTGTAGTAGAAATGAGTGAATTTCAGTCGAATCGTAGGTACCTTTTATACATGGTGGTTATGGTATTTTCTCACAAGGAGAGATTCCAGACCAGAATGCACTAAGCCGGCTTTTTGGAGGTTGTTGGATAACATCGGTAGTGGCGGCCTAGTGGCCAGAACTTACGATTCGTAATCGTGAGGTCGTAGGTTCGGATTTCGTCTGCACCTCAGAGTATTTGTTGAAGTGCACATAACTGTATACGTTTGTCACCACACCTTTAACCGTGGAGAAAAACGTGTTGAGGAAACCATAATTTTCCTAGAATCTTTCGTGCGTCATCCATCTACTCGAAGTGGTGGATTATGGTTTTGATTCCCTCCTTACGAGTGAAGGCCCCGAGTCTTAGCAGAGGGAATATTTAGTGGGCTACTTATGCTGTGGATAACACATGTCCTCGGAAGTATCTCGGAGTAAACAGGTTTCTAGTCACCACGCTGACCCGATGTGGGTTGATGGATGACGCATGAAAGGTTCTTGGAAAATACCAATTTCGTACAATAGTTTCTTTCACCGTTAAAGCCAGTTTCAATGATAATGTCCTACATCTTCATATGGAAAGATACCGAAAGATGCAAGCGGGACTCGAACGTATGATGTCCCGCTTGTGACGTCAGTCATTTTTGCAACACAGTCACCACAATCCAGTTCCATTACATAGCTGTAAATTTGTAGGTTCCTCAAATTGGTGTTACAATAATAAAATTCTTTCAAGTCTGTACAGGCATGTTTTTAATTTCTCAATCCATCGACGGCTCAGTGCCAAATCTCAGCAATTATTCCGTTATTATTTTAAGATTGCGCTCCAGATTTGTGGTAGTTTTCAATCTGAGCGCTGTCAATCTAGTACAGGGTTGGCGAGCAAGTATAAAAAAGATAGTGGCACTCCGGGGTGGCGACAGAAGCGAAAACTTGGAAAATTATTACAGGTACGTAATAATACAACATAATTATATACATCCTACTATCCCAGTAATATAAGAAATGCGAAAGATTCGATGTTTGTTGCTCAAACACGTCTGTATGTGTAAGATTATGTATAATAAATGTGTATAATTTAAAACTATATAAGTTTTATTTCAGCTATCTGGCCGCCATAGTACAAGATTTGCTTAGTTTGGGGTCAGATCGTGTTGTGTGTGAATTGTTCAACAATATTTATTTGTATATGTATAAATGGATCGAGTTGAAATCTGGACCACAGTTTTAGATTGAACACGTGAGAGGATTCAGCACCTGCAGACTTGTAGTCAGTACGTAGAGCTAATTTAGTATGAGTATTTTGATCATTGTTTGATGTCGTTTTATGTCCTGTATGAAGTACTGCTCGCACCTTTGGGATGGATCGGCTAAGTATCAACTGGAGGCTCTGGAATCGAGAGACGTGCCAAAAGGCTCATAGGCGTGCGAAAAAGACTGCAAAGTCTCGAACATCGCCGAAAAATTACTAGGTTATCGGTTTTTATCGGATACCCTTCGGAGAGTGTGGACTGATTTGTACGATCTAATACCACCTTGCCCTTTTTCTATCGGAATGCTCGTAGCTCGAAAAAGCGACATCGTTTCGTGGTTGATGTTCCAAAGACACGAACGAAGCGATTTAACTCTACTTTCGTGATAAGAACGTCTAGGCTGTGGAATACGTTGCCTGAGAGGGTTTTTCCCGATAGTTACAATCTTTGTGTCTTCAAATCGAGAGTGAATCGGTTTCTTCTAGGTAAACACGCTCCATCGTAGACCGCATCATCGTTTAACATCAGGCGAGATGACGGTCAAGTGTAAACCTATATAAGTTAAAAAAAATGTCGGCTGATCTAATACGTATTAGACGTTTTCTATACTAACAGTAAGTTCATGCGTATACTCGTTTTTAATTAACCCCCGACCAAAAAAAGGGGTGTTATAAGTTTGACGTCGATGTCTGTCTGTCTGTCTGTCTATCTGTCTGTCTATCTGTCTGTCTGTCTGTCTGTCTGTCTGTCTGTGTGTGTGTCTGTCTGTGGCACCGTAGAGCTCAAACGGATGGGCCGATTTCGATGCGGTTTTTTTTATTTGAAAGTTAATATCCGTGCGGGTGTTCTTAGCTATGTTTGGTTAATATCGATTCAAAATGGCCGCCTCCACAAAATGGCGGACAAAATATTTCTTCACAACCTACCTTAATATGGGTATCAAATGAAAGGTCTTGACTAGCAGAGTACAATACGCTATAACAAATTTCAAATCCAAGATGGCTGCCACCACAAAATGGCGAATAATATTTTTTTTTCACTACTACCGCAATATGGGTATCAAACGAAAGGGCTTGACTAGTAGAATACTTTGCACTATGACAAATTTCAAATCCAAGATGGCCGCTACCACAAAATGGCGAATTACATTTCTTTTTTCACAACTTCCTTAATATGGGTATCAAATGAAAGGGCTTGACTAGTAGAATGTTGTACAGATAACAAATCTAAGGTAGTCGGGGGTTAGTCAAAATTTTTAATTTTGTTCTTGTTCATTACTTGGTAACCCTGAGTTTGACATGGAAGTGACGCGATCCATCACCGTCGACGGTTCACTGGGTCATCGCCCCGGCCTAGACTTCCTAGCTTCAGATTTACAATCAATGCCAACTTTTGAAATAATGCGCGTTATAAATACTGATAAAACAGAACAAAACACAATAAAATATGCATTTTGACATACCTATAAAACAACGTTTTTTTGTGACAAAAACTAATAGCCTTATTCTAAAAACAGAAAAAACATTTGATTTGGAATGAGAGCAATTTGAAAAACTGGAGGACCATCAAAAAATTTATTTATTTCAAGAAATATGTCCAAAATTAATCGACATTTCAATAATGATAAGATTTTTTGCAAATTCTTTTGGGGAACTACAACTTTGCTAGTTATTTTACCCCAAGTAATAAAGTACTAACATAGCTAGCTATATTCCGATTTGAAGGGAAACGTTTATAGAGAAAATACAGGACAAAATCGTCAATCATCTTTTTTGTAGTGGTAGGACTCTTGCCAGAGTCCACCTGTAGAAGTGCCACACATTTGCCAGTTATTCTACCGCCAGGCAGTAATGTGCAAACATTACTGTGTTCCGGTTTGAAGGGCAATGTTTCCAGAGATAGTACAGGGCTTAAAGATATAACATCTTAGATATCTGGGGATGAGCGCTGTGCAGTGCTAGGTAATGATTTGTACTCTTCATGTTCCAATAGCTACGTGTCACTGTGCTGTTATGTGGCAGGCATGTTCTTTGCCATCAGGCACATGTCTTACACATCTCATCACTTTTTATTTAAAAAGCTCTGGGTGACAAGTACTTCAGTTACGTAACGTGTTTAACTACCAAGTATTATCCGACTTCGGAAAAGGTTAAGGGCTCGAAATACATCATTACTGTGGTCCCGCTTGAAGGAAAGCTTTCTAGAGAAAATAAATCATATAAAAAGATAAATCATCTTCATTAGACGGATGACGAGCGCAGTGTCAGGCAGTGATTGGAACTCTTCATATTCAAATAGCGGCATGGCACTGTGAGATTTCGTGACGTTAACGATATATATATATATATATATATATATATATATATATAAGTGTTCTTCTTGCTGTAATTTTTTTTTATAAATAAATTTAGTAGCCCCTCGCTTTTACGTGTGCAGTTCCCGTTCCTGTAATTTTTCGCAATAAAAAGTAGCCTATATGCTATTCCAGACTCATCACCTGTGTTCCAAATTTTCACCCGAACCGTTTAGCCGTCACGACGTAATTGAGCAACAAACATCGAAATATACAAACTGTCGCATTTATAGTATAAGTAGGATATGATTTAAATCACAGAAGATTTTTGTCTCCGTTTCTCCCTGGCCGCTCGGCCAGGGAGAATCAATAAGATCAGAAACAAAAGACATTGTAAAAATACTGTGTAGGCCAAGATTAAGTAAGTCTCTCGCAACAAATGACCAGCCTAATTCCAAAACGTTAAAATTTTTCAATGTCACTTGATTGTTCTTAGAATAACCGAAATAATAGAGATACACCCAAGAAACCGTAATAATAAATTCAGGTTACTCAGATAATATGAATAATAAAAATATGTATATAGGAATTTACGCGCATTTGTATTTCAAAATTGACTATACATCCAGTAATAATTCTAAAATTGAAATTTATCATTATAATGAGACTTGATGTTGCCAGTTGTCTAGCAGATTTAGGTCTCATTCGATAGTTCTTAATAATATCGTCAGGCAAAAAATTTCAGGATTAGAATTATTGCCAGATGATTCGTCAATTGTCTGATAAAAATACGCGGACATTTTTGAAGTTCTGACTTTCATTTTTCTAGTTTTATTTCGAAACTGTTGTAGGTATGATGTAAATCGTTGAAAGCTATCATGGTTGTTTAGTTTTAGTAGTTGTTGTGTAGTATTTTTTAAAATAAGATATAAAATAGGTACGGTAAAATACGATATTTACCGTGGTTAATTCGTTGACTTACCATATACCGAAGTAAATGAAATGTCTCGTTTTGACAAACATTGTCCGAGTTTTGTTACTCATTTAATTAAGTTTTTTACACACACACAAATTTACATTTACACTAGCTGCACCGCGCAGATTCACCGTCGTTCATTTTACGGGATGAAAAAGAGATGCCTAAACATTATATGTGACTGAAAATTAAATTAAAAAATAATTCATTTTCAATCCGATTCGATCAGGCATAAACAGGCTAGTAGACTAGGACATAGGCTCTCAAGTTTTTTATCCTGGAAAAGTAACGTGAAATAATATATCTAATAACATATTAGCCTATGTGTTACTTTACACAACATTTTGCGTTTCAAATTTCAACCCTATCCGTTCAAACTTTCCGATGTGATTGCGCCACAAACCTCATAACATACAAACATTCACATTTATCTTATTAGTAAGATGTGTGATTGAAAATAGCAACACTTTCTGTCTATTACTCTCTACAGCAACGCCACGATTATGTAACTATCGACTAGAAAATCTTCAACGGTGTTTTAGTCTTTTCTCTCATCAGTTCCACAGCAATCAATTTAAAAATAACACAAATTCAAACTGATTTTAATTATTTACCAGCGCCCTTGCAGATAAAAAAGATTTTGCGGAATGACAAAGTGCCATAATTAATTTTATTTAGACATTTTTCCGAAATCACTCTATTTATCTAAGTGGTCTTTAACGTCGGAATCATTGGGTTAAGACTACGAACAAAGAATCATAGAATAGTAACATCCTAACATCTCTTTAAAAGTGGCGACACGATGTAAAGCTGTGAAATAATACTCTTGAGCCAGACTGTGCTTTTCGATGGGTAGGTGGTTATCCACAGCCCAGATAAACAAACTAGAGTAAACGAATTTCTTCTAGCTAAGCGTGCTTCTTGTATTTGTGTAGCATAAATAACTTTTTTAATTTATTTGTAAAAACTCATTTCTTCCTACGGTTGTCTGAAAAAAGGCCATTGATTGCAAAACTTTTTAAATGAATATTTTATTGTTTTAACAAGCTAGCAGTGCTTCGCGGTTTCAAACGCGTATTTCCCATTCCCGTTAATTTTCCCGGATGAAAAGTCCGGGATGACAAAAAGATGCCTACTTATATGTAATTTAAGACTGTAATTTATCTGTGTCCTAATTTTTAACCCGATTCGTTCAGGCGTTCCGACCAACATCCAAACTCTTGCATTTATACTATTTGTTGGAAGTAGGATCATCTCGTTGAATTTTTTATTTGTATTGGTGCTGTGAAGTGGGGCTTTCTCTTAAGGTCTAAAGCCCACCACGCTCACCGTTTTGGTTAGTGTATGACACATTTCACATAGAAATATTCTTAACTGTGAAACCAGAGGTGATTAGAAACTAGTACATCTTGGCATTTGGAAAAGTATTCAGAGGAGCAGACTGGATTCGAACCTACGACCTAAGTTTTTATAACATGACTGTGCTACAAACATTTGATTAGAACGTTTGTCACAATTTCACATTTTTGTGAATTATAAATAGTTTATCACCGCGATATACCAGTTGAAAAACGCTTAGAGATAGATGTGGTAAAATCTATTTTCGTCAACATCAACTCCACCACATAAATTATAATTTTCTGTAGTTTTGATTTCCTATCAACGTTTCCAGTGAAGCGTTTTCAGAATCAAAAAATCTTGTCAAAGACAGTCTAATTGAAATGAAACAGTAGTGTTTCATTTTGTTAGAGAAATTTGATAAGCCTAAATTAAAAAGCCAATAATTTGAAATATTGTTTTACGTATCTATTACTCATATCCGTTATTCTGAAGACGAATCATATTTGAATTTTATTTAAAATTTGGATTTTAGGTTTTCCAAAACTTTCGTCGCTCAGGTGTTGCGTGGAGTGATTGTTCTGTAGTATCATTGTTCGTATGTGGAGATACGCCAAACTGGACATTGGAAGTTTTTCAACAATAAAAAGAATATTTTATTTAAATCTTTTCCGTTGAAAGTTTTATATAATTGGCTATGAAGATAAAAGCAATGATTTAATGCGATAAGAAGATAACTGATTATAGAAAAGAATGGATTATACTCGTATGTACGTCCACCTCGCCGGAAATAATTTAGCGGTCTCAACGTTTCCCCTGTCCGATAACTTATACGCTTTTATTATATAACTTCAGGTCGTTTGACCGCTATTTGCCTGTTGCTAAGACTAAGATGTAGCATGTTTAATTAGAAGGTACATGTTTACTCTAGACTTGGAAAACCCCAGGTTGTTTGTACCTATCTAGAAACTCAGAAACAGGTATCGCATTCCAGTTTCAGAGAGTGTATTGCAAAACGTAGGTTCGAGGCGTTTTATTTAATAATTTTTATTTTCACAACATACGACAACGACGACGATTGCCTCAAAAATAAGTGGAAAGACGACACTAACGACTTAACGTACACAACAACGATTAGTAGGTACACAATAACCGAGTTAATGTGTACCCATCCTTATTAATCTCAATAGAGAGTAAGCGAGGCTTTTGCGCAACAATGAGTAGTCTCTTGCCTCATTGTTGTTTGTTAGGCTAATACAAAGAGTTTACAACTAAAACTATGGATTAGTATAATAATGTATAATGTAGTGGGCTTGCGCACCTTGATTAATTATCTTTAGATCTATGTACATTGATCTATAGATAATTCGGATGTAGTTAGTGTTAGTTGTTAGCAATGTAGAGAAGTGTATGTACAATTGTATATTGCTCTCATTGTGTATTAGTTTTGTTAAAAGGTTCTGCCCCTTAAAATATAATAAGTTTATAAATATACTATATCCATACAGAATATGACTATCCCTGTTTATTTCACGCATCTTTCATCGTGAAACCTAAACACGCGAAAATAGATCGAATTAACCGCCGACGTTACGCAATGCGTTTATACCTGCACTAACGCTTGCATCCGTCCGTCTGTCTGTACGTTAGGCAACACGGAGAAATGTGACGTCATAGTTTATGTCTTCATGGTGTAACTAGGTGATGTATATTCTATGATCGGAAATAGAACCTCATATCTTTTCTAGGGCGAGGCGAGAGATTATCTATAACTTGCATTAGTTTAGTAGATTTATTTTTCACGGGCTGTGGGTACCTTTGATATCGTACAAAAAATAATTAAACTACATAACTAAATAGCTACTTATACTAAGCACATCTAAATTATCCATAGACCGATGAAAGTTAAACTAGAAAACTGGCAACATTATCAAGCTGAATAGCAATATGTTGGGTCAAATAAACGACAAAATGTGGTCTTGCATCACGTTGACTAAGCGCTAGGAAAGGTAGCGATTCACTCTCGATTTGAAAATACCAAAATTGTAGCCATCGGCTATCGGGAATAACTTACTCAGGCAACGAGCCCCCACAGCCTTAGATAAAGAGTATATGTAAACCTCTTCGTAATAAAATCGAAAGAAAACCTTATTCAGAAAACTAAAGGTATTAAAGGATGATTATTATCCATGTTGTATCACTTCTGTAATTACAACGAAAACAGTTTTAGATACTGTTATAGGACGTTATTAAATTTTGTAGCAATAGCTCCTGAATTGAGATGTTTCTAAGTTAAGAATATTTCATTTTACAAAATAAAAACGAACGCACAAAAAGATTTTCCGATACCGGGAATCGAACCCGAGCCTCCTGGGTGAGAGCCAGGTATCCTAGCCACTAGACCATATCGGATGTTGAGCTTCGCGTCAAAATTTTCATTCAAATTATAATTAAAACAAACTGTTGAGTTGGCTTTTACTTTTATTTTATCACGAGTGCTGGTAGCAATCGATAGTAGGGTTATATAGGAGAGCCTTGTGATAATTTTTCAGCTTGCCTCAAACACCTACCTAAAATTTGCAACCACCTCTCGGAATATTCCTACTACTCCTTAATCCAGGATTTTAATTCGACTGCATTTGGTGTGAATATTGAATACTTGCTTAAATTTGACAAATTATGTTCGTTGTATAGATAAAAATATCCACCACCATCTGTCAACGTCAATGAGTTAATGGTGAAAATAATAAAAAAATCTATAAAGTAGAATTAGTGTTAACAAACAAACATTTTGCCCATAACATCAGGCGAGACTGGATCAAGGAACGATTTTTATATTTCATTTCTTATTATTTTAAACGTTGTCGAACTTTTAAATTAACGTTCAACAGCAAATTATGAATAAAATAAATATGCAAAAGTACGTCGGTGTTCCCGCCAAATTTTATGAACGTCACATTTTAATGTTTTTCTTTTGTTATAGTTTTCAAACATGTGTAATTTTAATTTTTTAATACTTGCCAGTAAGAGTTATCACTGCACGTGTTACAAAATTGTAAAATCGAGTCAGAATGAACCAAACAGAACAATAAATTAGGTAGTTTTATTTCAAACCGGGTTCATGGAGCAATTAATTTCCTACATTCATAATCCCTTGATTCTCAGTTCCCACGTCTGTGGGTTGGACTATTTCCGTCTATATCACAGCTGCTTTTGTTAATGAGAAGAGAAACTATCATAACATATCTATGATTCAATATTCGTACGTAATGTTCTGCAAATTCAATAAAATGTATTATTTTTATACTATAATATATATATAATATATAATTGTTTTCTGTAGTGGTAGGACTCTTAGCAGAGTCCGCCTGGGGAAGTACCACACCTTTGCCAGTTATTCTACCGCCAAGCATTAATGTGCAAACATTACTGTGTTCCGGTTTGAAGGGCAATGTTACCAGAGAAATTACAGGGCTTAGATATATAATATCTTAGATCTCTGGGTGACGAGCGCAGTGCAGTGCTAGGTAATTATTTGGACTCTTCATGTTCCAATAGCTGCGTGTCACTGTGTTGTTTGTGGCTGCCATTTTGCTTACCATCAGGCACATGTCCAGCTCGTCTTGTCACTCTAAATTATATAAAAATAAAAAACTATTTCCTAGCATTTCGCCTGAATTCTACTTAAACTAAACGGGCGGATACGCATAAGGCAATTATAACTTACAGATCCCTACATAGCAAGCCAAAAATTACAGTCTTATCTTAATTGTAAGCTTTATATTGTTTTTAAACTTTCGCGATTTGAACACGTAATGTTTATATAGTACTTACGGGGCTTAATCACGAATAATTCATTGTTTAAATACCTCGACGTTTCGGCAGCGTTACAACCGCCGTGATCACGAGTCTTCTCGTGTAACGCTGCCGAAACGTCGAGGTATTTAAACAATGTATTATTCGTGATTAAGCCCCGCGTAGGTACTATACATATAATCATTTCGTAAGCTTTAGTTTTAATCTCAATCGGAGAGAAAAAGGGAAACGTGTGTATTGAATTAATAATTTAATTTAGTTACCTGCACCGATATAAACGAATGGATGTGCCCTGAGCACCTTGAAATTGGTCATAAACTGCGTCTCTGTGTGTATCGTACCTAAGTGGTTTACAAACAACCAATCTACTTGACCCCTAGAATCGCTAGCGGCGAGATATTATGTGGTTCTACTTATTTTGATTGTTGCCAACGAATAGTGATAGGTAAAAACGCCCGGCGTCCACCGCTTCCTACGACTGACTAGAACGGAAAGAGTGAGCTCACTCTTCCCAAGGATGACATGATTCCGTGCGCCCTGAAGTTTGAGAGGGCACATCTTTGTATTGAGGTCGTTGGTTACCTGCATATTTTAATTTCAAAAATGGGGTAGTTGTGTCTTTAATAAAGTCGCTATGTAATGCAGCAAACAGTAGATAACAATATGCGAAAATGTTATACTTATTCTTGAGTAAAAACAAAATATCTAGTACTTATTTAATAACAATAGTCATCCTATGACTTGGCAATAGCCTTCTCCCATTATTTTTACTTATTTACTAAAAAAAGTAATTGTCTATACTTGTTAAAGTACATTTAAGTATATACATTTTTTGTAAAAATATCTAGAAGTCCATTGGCGAACAGGCCAAGAATACTGGCAGCAAATTCACGTTTTTTTCTGAAATGTAATTAAACTTCTTAGTCACATTATTTACACGTTCCACTACTCTGAAAACGATGTCAATCATTTCATATCCGTAAATAAGCGAAATGGCGAGATGGGAAGACGCGTCCCACTTCCGACATCCCAGTTAGAGTTCATGGCACAGGGTTACAATAATTAACACGGGAATACTAATGAAACATAAATACATCATCAGAACTGAAACTGCTGTTGACCCAGATTATTTATTTTAAACAATTCATTTCATTTTCCGTGGTTATAGTTGGTAAAACTGTACCTATTAGAGTATGTTGTATCCATGATGTGTAGGTATAATGAATAGATTGTGTTTTAACCAAAACTGACTTGTATACCGTTCAAAATAGCTGTAATTTTTGAATGAATATTGGAATGGAAACAGAACATAAAAGTTCGACCGGGAACCGACATCAGACAACAAGATGCCACCGAGGCATCTCATTCTATCTATCTATTTCTCCCAGATTCAGTGATAGTGGTATAAGTGAAAGGGTTAATATATATAGTCAGACTAAAAATAATGGGCCGCCTAGGAATAGTGGTGGGACGGCCATTGTGAATGGGGTGGATGAGTTTTTTCGTGTATAATGAACTCCAGATAATGCATCAGGATTTAGCGGGTCTGTTGAGTAAAGAGAACTTGGTGGCTGTTAATTTAGACACATTGAAGAAAGATAACAATATTGCAGTAGATGTACTATGCATCACTGAACATAACATGAAAAACGAAGACAGAAAACTGTTAAACGTGTCTGATTTTTCTATAGGCTCTTCCTACTGTAGAAAGAATCGTCGTGGTGGTGCATGCATCTTAATCCGCAACAAACATAGGTTTAAGCAGATCAGTGGTTTGCAAAAACACAGCGTAGAGGGAATTATAGAGTGTTCAGGTGTGGAACTCGTCGATCACAAACTGGTAATATTGTGTGTCTACAGACCTCCTAGATCACTCATGAGACACTTAGCTACATTTTTTGACAAATTGGATTCCCTATTGCAGGAAACAAGTATGGGTACTAAAAAAGTTATTTTATGTGGGGATTTCAATATTGATTTATTAAAGGGGAATAAAACTGTCAGTATGTTTAAGGAGTTAATGACGACATATAATCTCAAAATATGATTAATGAACCCACTCGACTAACAAGTGGCGCGTGTCTTGACAACATATTTTGCAATATCCGAGGATGTAAAGGCAAAACGATTGAGCTTGCTATGTCTGACCATACAGCTCAATTGGTCTCATGTCCTATCAAACCAACATGTTCGCTTAATTATTGGCACATAGAAAGACGAGACTATTCACAGGAGAATATGGAGAAATTTAAGAGCTGTTTAGCATCATTGACATTTTCTGATATTTTTCAACAAGATGACCCCAATGTGGCTTTCAATCAATTTCATGACATTTTTTTATTATTTTATGACTTATGCTTTCCAATTTACAAGTTGAAAATGACATCCAAAAAACGGCCTAGGTGGCTAACTACAGGTATCAGACTATGCTGCAAGCAAAAGAGGTTCTTGCTTTGGGAATATCGCAAAAATCGCAGCCAAATTAACAAAAACAAGTTAAAAGAACTGTCTTTGAGACTAAACAAAGTCATTCAACAAACGCAGAGATCTCAAAATGACGATTTTATTAAAAAAGCTCCAAACAAGAGCAAGGCAGTATGGCAAATCATTAATGGTACAAAAAGCATTGTGCCAAAGGACACCATACAATTAAAAGTTAATGGCGATTTCATAAAAAACCCTTTAAGCGTAGCCATTGCTTTCAATCATTTTTTTGCTAACCAGGTACCAGAACAAACCATAAAACCAAAAACATTATTTAAGTCCAAAAGTTCTCAATCTCTTTTCATGGCGCCGACGTTACCACAAGATATTCATAGAATAATAATGGGGCTCAAAAATACAAAAAGCACTGGGTATGACGGTGTAACAACGCAAGTCGTTAAACACGTATCAAGTACCATTTCCCACGTACTTAGTTACATTGTCAATGAATGTGTGTCACAAGGCATTTTTCCGGAAAGACTAAAAAAACAATTATTAAACCTCTATTCAAAAAAGGCGATAAACAAGATATAAATTGTTATAGACCGATAGCTTTAATCCCTATTTTCTCAAAAATTTTCGAAAAAATTATGCATGATTGTATTTATAATTATTTTGAAGACAATAAATTATTTGCACCGGAACAGTTAGGTTTTAGAAAGAAAAAAGGTATAAATTTGGCCATTTACAAGTTATTAAAGTCCATTTTAACAAACTTGGATGCTAAAATACCAGTATGCGCCCTCTATATGGACCTCACTAAGGCATTTGACTTTGTTGACCACAGTATATTATTAAATAAGCTTGACGCGTATGGGATCAGAGGCAATGTGCACGATCTCATGAGATCATATCTATCTGATCGCCAGCAGAGCACACAAATAAGCAAAGTTTGCTGTGATTTAAAACGAGAGGTCACATATAAATCAGAATTTGGAAAAGTAAGGTATGGTGTTCCACAGGGTAGCGTGTTGGGTCCATTACTTTTTATCATTTATATAAATGATCTACCGAAAGTTACTAAGCACCCTACAGTATTGTTTGCGGACGATAGCACGGTACTATTCGTAGGAACAAATATTTCATGTCTAGAGAATAGTATTAGTGACGCTCTAGATAGTATTGTAAATTGGTTGACATTAAATAATTTAAAATTAATCTTAATAAGACGAAAATAATGACATTCAGGAATAGAATAAATAAACTAAATGGCCTTGACATCAGTTATTGTGGACATGAAATTGAAATAATAGACGCAACGAAATTTCTAGGTTTACATCTAGACTGTAATTTGAGCTGGAAAACCCAGGTATGTGTGCAAGGACTAATCAATGTTCATACGCTCTTCATATGTTGTCGAAACGAGCAGATTTGTCTACATTATTGACAGCATATAATGGCAATGTCTCATCGCTGCTTCGATACGGCGTTATGTTTTGGGGAACAGCTCTGGAAGACATTCAGTTTTAGGTCACAGAAGAAATGTGTGAGAGCTATCTGTAAGCTTCATAAAAGACAATCCTGCAGACCATATTTTACGAAATTAAATATATTAACGTTGCCATCGTTGTACATCTTTGAATGTGTAGTGTTTGTGCGGAACAACTTGGAGTTGTTTGAAACTTTGATGAGTGAGCGCCATAAGCACAAAATTAGAATCCCTAATCGTAGCACAACACTACTAGGAGACAGTGTTCTTTGTATGGCTCCCATGATTTATAATCACTTGCCTGTCGATTTGTTAACGATTAATGAAATGCAAATTTTTAAAAATAAATTAAGACGTTGCCTGATTGAGAAGGCGTACTACACAATAAATGAGTATCTGACTGATGATAGTTTAGATATTTAGAGTTGACATTAGCAATTATGTAATATTTGTGACGCATTTTTGACATTGAGATTGGATTTAACATTATTTGTAAACTGACATTATTAAGTAGTTAGGTATTCGATCACTTGACATCATTGATTTACATAAATAACTCAATTTGACATATTCTATTTATCTTACGACTTAAAATTTGTTTGTGGTTGTCCTGTTTTTGAATAAGTGGCTTAAAATTTTGTTTTGCATTTACAAATAAAAAAATGAATCTTTTGACATTCTATGTAAAGTGACATTGTAAAGTATCAGCAATTTGTTTCATGTACCTAGTCGTTTGTTTTATATAAATAAATATAACCTTGACATGATATCTTACGACACGAAATTGTACCTTGCCACTGACCATGTCACACAGTCTATTCATCTAAAATAGCTCATCCTTGTACGGGTGGCTTAATTTTGGTTTTGATTTATATTAAAAAAAATATATATATATACATATATTATTATTGAAGAGAGACATTATTAGATTGATTTGATAGCATTATTTTCTATATGAATGAACAACATGAAATTGTATACCTATTTGCCAATGACAAGGCCTCTAAGTGTATTGATGCAAAATAGCCGGTCGTTGAATAGGCGGCTTTAATTTAGTTTTGTTCTTTTTTTGTCTTTTTGTTAGTGGACAATTTTGATTTTTGCATGCCGAAAGGTTGACTATGGAGTTCTCAAAACAAATGTAATATCTTATTGTACCTACCCATTTTCGCAAATAAAGAAATGATTTGATTTGATATTTTTTTTTACTAGAATAGGTTCGCACTTGACCACCATCTCGCCTGATGTTAAGCGATGATGCGATCTACGATGGAGCGTGCTTACCTAGAAGAAACCGATTCACTCTCGATTTGAAGACACCAAGATTGTAGCCATCGGGGAAAACCCACTCAGGCAACGCATTCCACAACCTAGACGTTCTTATCATAAACGTGGAGTCAAATCGCTTCGTTCGTGTTTTTGGAACATCAACCATGAAACGATGTCGCCCTTTTGTGGAATGAGAAGTCCGATAGAAGAAAGGGAAGGTGGAATTAGATCATGCAGATCAGTTGCACACTGTCCGAAGTGTATCCGATAAAATACCGATAAGCTAGCAATTTTGCGGCGATGATCAAGACTTTGAAGTCTTTGAAGTGTCATTGCCTATGAGTCTTTTGGCGCGTCTCTCAATCGATTCCAGAGTCTCCAGCTGATACTTAGCCGATCCATCCCAAAGGTGCGAACAGTACTCCATACAGGAGCGAATCTGTGCTTTGTATAACGTGAGCAACTGTTCAGAATTGAAGTATCTTCGCACCTTTGACCGAAGTAAGTTGTGTGATGCCCTGGGTGCACCGCGTGGAGGTTCCCGCGCCATG
Source organism: Ectropis grisescens (assembly GCA_017562165.1). NCBI lineage: Eukaryota > Metazoa > Arthropoda > Insecta > Lepidoptera > Geometridae > Ectropis > Ectropis grisescens. Next base: position 4,321,456 of record CM029771.1, on the reverse strand, counting down.
CACCTCCTTTGTACCCCACTGCTCTTACTAGTTGCAACACATTCATTTCGTACCTAATTATATCTATACTCCATATATATTTTTAGGTTATGTTAGTTGGCGAAAATAGGATAGTTACGTTTACAATGTTATAGGTTTATGGTCGCCATCAAACAAGATAGGTTAATAGTTCCGATCGCGCTTGTTTTCGTAATTTTACGAGCGCTGTTTAATACTTAAGTAGATCGGTCTACAAACATACTTGTCCTTAAAATAACTACCTATATAGGTACTAATACATTAGGTAGGCTAGAAACAGTAGGTATCTAGCCAGTATAGCCTCTTAAGGAACGAATGTGTCCAATACTTTTTAGATCGTAAAATAGATACCGCTATCGTCTCTAAGGTCACTAGAGTAAACAAAAGCTCTGAATTTATCTTATCTTATCTTATACCTTTAAACGACCAATCCTTGTGAGTATATATATATAGAATCTGAATCTCGGAAACGGCTCGAACGATTTTCATGAAATTATGTATACAGAGGGTTTCGGGGACGATAAATTGATCTATCCAGGTTTTATTTAAAAAAAACGATGTTTTATGCGCGTTTTTAGACAACGAAAAACTGTTAGGTACATAAAGATTAGAATGCGATGGTAAATATCGCCACGACGCGCGACAGTATATTAGCTTAGTCGGGAAGATGGGTGGTTGAAATATGGAAGGCCCGGGTTCGAATCCAACCGGCCGCGTTCTTTTTTCAAGTTCATTTTTTTTTAGAAATACTGTAGGTATGTACCCACCCAGGTACTTTATTTAAAAACGAACGAACAAAAACTGTAAAATGAATATAAAGTCAAAAGTACCACACCTTTGCCAGTTATTCTACCGCCAAGCAGTAATGTGCAAACATTACTGTGTTCCGGTTTGAAGGGCAATGTTTCCAGAGAAATTACAGGGCTTAGAGATATAAGATGTGCCTGATGGTAAGCAACATGCCTGCCACATAACAGCACAACGACACGCAGCTATTGGAACATGAAGAGTCCAAATCATTACCTAGCACTGCACTGCGCTCATCACCCAGATATCTAAGATGTTATATCTCTAAGCCCTGTAATTTCTCTGGAAACATTGCCCTTCAAATCGGAACACAGTAATGTTTTCACATTACTGTTTGGCGGTAGAATAACTGGCAAAGGTGTGGTACTTCCCCAGGCGGTCTCTGCTAGGAGTCCTACAACTACAAACGAAATCAAAGGTGGTGATGGAAACTATTAGCCAGGGGGAAGCTTTACAAGCAAAATTAGACATAATCGTGAACAGTTTAGCTATTTGATACTTCCTGCGTGTAAAATGCAGAAAATATACATTTAACATAATAGTTTAATGTTCCCCGAAAAGACAAAAATCGATTTCAATTTAAATTTAAATTCGGACAGTATTATATGAAGCTTAATAGCTTAATTTACGTCGGCCAGTCGTCCAGATAGATGAAAGTAAATTTTAGTTTTGTTAATATTTAAAAAATCACCACACTCATTTCAGTAAAATTGATAATCCCATTTTACCTCTGAACAAAAACTAACCAGATTAAAAATATTATAATTCGCTAGAACTTTAAACTTTTCACCTAATTCAGAGTTTCATAAATTCTAATATGATTATAGAAAGAAATAGACTAACGACGGAGATAGATTCAGTGATCTCTTGAAATGAAATAAAACGCGATGGTTCTTTACGGGCAGTTACGGATTAATGGCTTCAGGTGGGATTTTATGTGGAGTATTAAATTTAATATCACTTTTATCGGAAGATTTTTCTTGTTTCCACGACGTTATATGTATTACCAGTAAATTATTATTATATGATAGTAGACACACAGAACGTGTATGTTATAATATATTAAGTGTTTTGTAAAATAGGGTGTCTAAAAGTTTAGTGGTTCGCTTCAAAATTCATAATATCGTCATACAATTATCTTTAGAAACTTACCAGTTATTTTTAATTATTGTCAAAACGATAACTCCAGACACATACTTCCTTACTTCTTAAAATCTTTTTAATTTGCTGGAAAGTTAAAAGAGTAGACTCTATTAACAGATATATTTTGGGGAGTACCTATGTAGGTCATAGTTCATAGTGCAACAGCCCGCGAACCCCAAACCCTCGTTATTAAAAAAAAGTTATGACAACAAAAAAATATTAATTCACAGAAAAACTTCAATCTGAGCAGAAAAACTATTTTGAAAGTGACATACAGACCATGGTGAGCAACAATACCACAGACTAAGGTGAGAGTGAACAATACCTACCTGTTTTCCCACGAACCGCGGAGGTCGAACAAAAATAATTTCTTTTGAATTTATAACACTTTTCATTAGTTGACCACTGAACATTCGGAAGAAAGTGCTTCAGAAACAAAACAGCTGTAGAAAGATTAACAATAGTTGACAAATAATGATGTTATGCCCTTAAACGCGTATTTAGTGAATTGTGAAACGTGTTTTCTTTCGAAAACTAACTACAGGACGTGTTTATTCAAATTCATTTCTGGGTTCTGGAGCAGAAACTGCGAGTCGGTATACGTAGACACCCTGGGCTAGATGGAATTACGATATACGAAAAGCAGCTGGTAGCAGTTGGAAATGTAAGACCGAGGATCGACGGAAAGTTTGTCCCAACATAGGTAAGAACGATGGGCGATTATGAAGGACATCCTAGCTTTGTCAGATAAATGGTACCAAAGTTGTACCTCCTATGAAAAACTAATTACCCGCCATGAAAACTAGACCATTATGTTCTACCAAACTGTAACCCACGTACCTATTGAGAAACAAACATTCACATTTATAATTTACGAACAGCACCCCATAGTGTTACATTTAATATAACGTGTGGATAAAAAGTAGCCTATGTGCTCTTCCAGATTATAGTCTACCTGTATTACAAATTTGAGCTCTACCCGTTCATACGTTACGACGTGATTGAGCAATAAACGTCCAAACGTAGGAAGTAGGATCTAGGATGCATAACAGGGATAAAGTTTAATCAAATATAATGGTGAAAGAATTTTGAATTTGATCCAGTAGTTTTGAGGTTATTTTCGTTGTAAACATACAAAAATACATATTATACAAATATTTTAACTTTTTAATATTGGTGTAGATGTAGAAGTAAAAATAGAGAGTTTAGATAAAAAATACTTCAACTTACAGTTTTTTCAATGTAATACTTTTATTATAAATAGATTGTTTGTTAACACATGGCAGTACCTTTTACTTAAGTCTTCTTCGAAGAACCTGAAAATATGTGCCGTAGACCATGTTCGTTAGTATATTGCTCAGCCAAATGACGCGCTTCTGGATGCTCGTACGCAAACTTCAAGACGGCTTCGGCTATCTCTTCGACAGAGGCGTCTGCGTAGTGTAGCAACCCAGATTTATGTTCAGGAGTCAGCTCAGGACTGTACTTATTATATTCTAGGATATTATTGCAGAAATATTTATAGCGTTTCTCTCTTTCTGCCTCATTTGGGTAAATTCTATTATAGTCCTTCGTAAACATTTTGAAAAGTTGTGGCGCATTTTTTATATCGAATTTATAATCGTGTAAACTAACATCAGACGTGACAACAGGAATTGCGATGGCTACGAGTATGATTATTATGGACATTTTCATTTTCGACTTACTCATTTAATAAATTTTAAATTTTCAGTTGGATTTTAATGCGGTAGTTTCACTGAATGAATGTTAAATAAAAGGTAAGTTTAGAGACCGTTTAAATTGAAACATGATTGAGCAATTATAAACTCATGCTTGCATTCGATATGGAATCAATTACGCGTAATTAGTTGAATCAATACGAAAATTGAATCGTTAGGTAATAGGTAACGATTCAACAACAACATCAACAGCCTACTAAATGTTCCCACTGCTGGAACGCGGGGCTTCTCTCGCAAAGGAGAGAGTTAATTTTTATTCAAACTATAAGTAACTATGTTTTTTATTACTTTTGAGTATTGTTTTAATTATTTCATAATAGAAAGTAATGATGGCACAGCCTGTGGGGGATTACTTGGGGAATTATTAGTACTCATCAACCATTTTTTTTTTTCAATACAAATAATCAAGCTAACGTTCTGTTAATACTGTAAAAATAATACAACGCCAGGCGGCATTAAGTACCATTAGGTGTCTCTTTTTGTGAAAAGAAATCAATTAATTCAATTCCTTTTTATTGAGAAACGAATTAAGATTTGTAGAAATATAAAGTCTCACCATTTTATACAATGTGAGATAAATCAACTTTTAACAAAATAGTGCGTCGGAGCAAAAATAAACTAACGATGGACCTGTCAGTTACAATCCTGACATTCAAGATGTTCGGTCAAAAATAAGTTTTAAGCAAACTCTAGCTCCAGAAATAAGGAGAAAACTAGGACACTGAAAAATGAATAATGAAACTAGTGAAATTGTATCGCTCGTTGATGTGGGACGAGAGCAAGACCAAGTTACGAGTTATAACGCTAATTCTAATAACGTACTGAGATTATTTTAAGACCGAAAGCCCACGCGAATCTTTCGAACCAACTAAGTAGACCTCCCACGTTTCGCCCCGAATACACAACTAAAAACAAAACAACCACGACTTCAATTCTCGAAAGCTCTTTGTATGTTTTGAACTTTGTCAAAAAGTCAGGCGATTGTCATTTTTCTGGGAATCAAGGACATTGACCTAATATAAAATATGAGAAAAATGGGATTACCTGTAAAATTCACTCATGAAATTTATGAAAACGTGTAAATCACACTTAAAAGCAAGACTTGGAGGAAGCGCTAGATAAATTAACGACATGAAAGAGAGCAGACACTGACACCGATACAGAAACGAGAACGTGTATGAATGAGGTAGGTGGACATAGATGTAAATCTATTATTCTTTAAACCCGATTTCATATCTACATTGCCGAATAAATAAAATCTTAAAACAATATAATTACTATAATACATAATGTATTATTTTAATATTTACGACTATGAGAAATAAAATATTTAAGCTAATAATGATAAGTAGAGGTACCTTATATTCAGAGGCGTAGCTACCACTGTTAGAACAGAGAACAAAGGCCCTTAGCGTGCGTAAGTAAAATTTGAAAATGTTATCCATAATCTTTTCCCTTAATTTGGGCCCCCCAACTAATTTATTTTGATATAGGGTCCTTCTAAGGCTACGCATCTTCGCTACGTTACTGCTTATATTATGAGGGCTAATTATTTATTACTAGCGACCCGCCCCGGCTTCGCACGGACGCAATGCTGATACTAAATATAAGTTACTACTAATAAAATTCCGGTCCGGCGGCAAGACGTTTCGTTGTACGTAGTCACATAAGTCACAGTGTAAGTGATGGATACTTTTTGGCGCGATGGACGCACGCATTGTGTTGATTGATGGAACGAAACGTGCTTCACACCAAAGATGGTGACACCGGTTTGTTTGTCAGTGCCATCAGAATTTAACGAAATTCTCCATAATCTGAATTTTGTGGACATAATATGTTGTCGACTCAAAATATTTTTTTTATGTTTTGTTATTTATATAAGGTTTCGATCAAGTCTACCGTACCCGTTGACGAAATTATTAATATAGATATTATCACTATTGTTGGATATTAGGTTACCTGTAGACATGAACAATGAAACAGCTTCGACATATCGGATAATACTCGTGCTACCGTAAAACCACTGGCAATATATCGTATTTAATAATAATAGTGTAAATAGATTGAGACCGGACTTCCCTTTCGAACAGTTCGCACTTGACCGATATTGTGAGGATACACGCCCCAATAAACGAAACGGATGTTGTTTTCATTTCACTGATATCAAATGTAAAGAGTTCATTATTTTATCAGAAACTAGCGATCCGTCCCGGCTTCGCTCGTGGTACATATACTTAATATAATCTATGGTGCTCAGGAGTCTCGTACGTATGCAACGGTGAAAGAATTTTTGAAATCGGTCCAGTAGTTCCTAAGATTACCGCGTTCAAACAAAAAAACCTTTTCAGCTTTATAACATTAGTATAGACTAGTAGCTCCCCACGGTTTTACCAGCATAGTTTTCGTTTCCATTAACAAGTAACTTATGTTCTATACCAGACTATTATCTAGTTTTGTTCCAGATTTCAATTCGATCCATTCAGCTCTTACGACGGGATTGAGCAACAAACATAAACAAATCCAAACTTTGATATTAATACAATTTGTACGACAAGTAAGCAGTGTTCGAAAAATTACGGCTCATCTTTGAGTCCAAAATACCCAAATGTCTGAAGACGAAAGTCATAATTATAAGTATGTATACACAAAAACAGGTTACCGTTAGTTAGTTTAAAAGTTATAAGAATTGAGAACCTATTCCTTTTTAAAGACTGTAAAAAAATTATATTCGATAGTGTAGGTAAACCCTGGGTTATTCTGCAGGACACTGGTAATTTAAAAAAAAAACTACTCGAATTTCACCCGGCGAACCTTTCACCGCCATATTTTTTGTATTATTTCGAAATTTTCTACCATACTGTAACGTTACATATTGGCTTTAAACAATATGTAAGCGTACATTTCCTACTAAAAAACATAATTCATTGGAGACTATGTAGAAACTTAGGTACTTACATAGTGAATTTCATACAACTAATATCTGTTCTATCGTGTCCTCACGATAAAGCATATTTTTCTGATCATAATATTAGTATTCTTCATGTATTATTTCTATTTTAAACTGTAGAAAACTACGTTTTTCTGAAAATTTTATTTATTTACTTCATGTCATAATATTTCAAAACATTCACTATTGCTTAGCAACCTCTATCATTTTCATAAGGTTGAATAGTTTTTAGGTCTAATTCTCTCTGGCCGCTAATTATAAAATAAACTGTCTCTCATTTTAGATTTGAATACCATTATTAGAATACCAAGTTTTCTTGTAAAAGCTAGAAACTGAGATGGGCAGTCAGCATTTGGATTTCAAAGAAGAAGCATCACAAGATACCCTGAAAGGTGCAAACTGATGTTGTGGACTGCTGTAGGCTACTACCGCTGCTGATCCCTGCTGCGAGCCACTGATGTTGTGGACTGCTGTGGGCTACTACCGCTGCTGATCCCTGCTGCGAGCCACCGATGTTGTGGACTGCTGTGGGCTACTACCGCTGCTGATCCCTGCTGCGAGCCACTGATGATGTGGACTGCTGTGGGCTACTACCGCTGCTGATCCCTGCTGCGAGCCACTGATGTTGTGGACTGCTGTGGGCTACTACCACTGCTGATCCCTGCTGCGAGCCACTGATGTTGTGGACTGCTGTAGGCTACTACCGCTGTTGATCCCTGCTGCGAGCCACTGAGTGAGCTGCTGAAGCCAGGTGGATGTTGTGGTGCTGTGCGCTGTTGATCCCTGCTGTGAGCCACTGAACTCTACCGTGGGTTACTGATCCTGCTGTGGGCTGCTGATCCCTGCTGCGAGCCACGGAATCCTACCATCCTACCGTTCAAACCCTCTCAGTAAATTTTTTTTTTATCTTTAAGTTACGTTCTGTTTTAATTTTTTATTTCATTTCATCTTTTTTTTTAAATATACTTGTTACCTTGACCTTTTTCATTTACCCATCCCTAAGACTTTTTGTGTTCACCCTATCGTGACAATACCCATGCCCAGACAATAACGAATACATAAAACAAAGAATCATCCAATTTGGTGCAGTCATTCGAAAGTTACGCGCGTACATTTCGAAGATCCATTTTTATATAACATGATAATCAAATGTTGCATGTTGATTTATATCACCGGATGTATTCTGTTGGCCAACTTTCACAGAGCAAAGTTCCATGTTACAATATTTTTATGTCACTGTTTTCCAGATATCAAATGAATTTTATTTGGAGAAAGTGGGAAAACATAACGTTATAATAATTGTTGGAGTTATCTTCATCATCATTCTCAGTCTCGTTTATCCCACCGCTGGGTATAGGCTTCTTTTACTTTTACCACACTTTTACTAGGTCGACCTGTATGTAACTATGTTATGAAATCTAAGGTAACTAATTTTAACCATCTTCCAAGGATCGTAGTGCAATGGAACTTGGCAGCTGTACGTAGTTCTAATGACAATAATTGGGTACTGTCGAACTGATCTCATGATGGAGCCGGAAGATATGAACTGGAACTTCATGATGGAACACCGTATCATTGCTGTGTTTGGATTTGTTAGAAAAATCTTGTAATTAACTTCGACTACGATTAGGTTTCAATATTTGATAATGAAGCTGGAAGACAGGCAATCGCGACACTAGAAAAGTGTTTTTAAACTATCAATTTATTATCTTTATTCTAAGTGAAATTTTTTTTCATTTAGGGCATATTTTTTTGAGACGTGGACACTTTTTTATTGATAATGACTATGCACTTGACTACCATCTCGCCTGATGTTAAACAATAATGCAGCCTACGATGGATCGAGTTTACCTACAAAAAACGATTCGACACCAAAATTATAAACATCGGGACAAACCGCCTCAGGGCAAGGCATTCCAAAGCCTAAATAGTGCGGTGGAGTATAAGCGGCAAAAATGGAGTTAAACCTCGTCGTCGTGTCTGTTTGTTGTTTTGGTAAGGAGACACCAACCCAATTAATTTCATCAACATCTTAATAATGTACTCTATTTTCTATGGAATAAATTTCATTTCATTTCAACCTAACAATTCACCACCTTTTAATTATAATCTTAGTAGTATTGCGATCAAGCGCAAACCTATCGTTATTTAAAAAAAAAGTGAGCAAAGATTGTATATGTCTGGAAACATGACAAACATAACAAAGTTTCAAACATAACAATTTAAATGAATTGAAAGACTTTGTTCACATTAATTTAAAGTGAAAATTGCATAAATATTCTGACTGTAGAAAAACATTGACACGATTATGCAAATTTCGCCCAAGGCCGATTGGAGACCGCATTAAATTATTATATATTCGCAATGGGGTCAGTGTTGTCCGACTCGCGGCTCCGGATCTAATCCGTCTTTGTTATATAAGACGCGAATAATTTTAATGTATTCCTGAGAATTAACGAAAAGAAAGTCTAATACATTAGCTCTGCCCACACATGATCAATTGACGCGACTGCGGATATATATTACACAAACGGAACACATTCTGAAGCTGAGAAATAAGATGATTGGCTTATAATGGGAGAGGCCAAGGTCTGGACGAATAAATAAATATATTTATGGACATTTCTCGCACAACACCATCTAGCTCTAAACTAATAAGCCAGATATCTAATGTAATCCTACTCATCAATCATCAACAGTCCACTAAATGTTTCCACTGCTGGGACTTAGGCCTTCTCTCGCAAGGAGAGAGTTAAGGCCATAATCCACCACGCTGGCCCAATGCGGGTTGGTGGATGACACATGACTTCGAAAGATTCTAGGTACATGTCGGTTTCCTCACGATGTTTTCCTTCACCGTTATAAGTTAACGGCATTACGCACATGACTTCGAAAAGACAGTGGTGCGTGTGGGGTTTGAACCCGGGGTCTCCGGATCGGCTGGCGCCGTTCTCCCGACTAGACGAGCCGTAACTTACTAGACCAGCCGTAACTTCTAACTTCTTCTAACTTCTAGCCGTAATCCTACTATCCGACTAATATTATAAATGCAAGAGTTTGGATCTTTTGATGTTTGTTCAATCATGTCGTAAGGTATGAATGGATCGGATTGAGATTTGGAATACTGGTTATTAAAGACGAGAGTAACACGTACGCCTTTTATCGCAGTTTTTTAATTTTGTATATATTATATTACGAGTGTATAACAGCACACTGCTTCGCAGCTATTTGGACTTCAAACATCCGCAGCCCTACCTAACACTATACTCGTTACCCAATAGTTAATAATTCTACTAATGTTTTTTTAACCTGCAAAAGTATTTTCGTAACCACGGCCGCACACGACCAAACATTATATTATTATACATACAGGATATTATTAAAAATAGTTTAGATCGTGATTAACTCCCGTATAATCCAGTCTTCAATAAACCAATCATCAGTATGTTATAAGTAGCTGCAGTCGTGACATTCGCACAGGTTTGATCGAGATCACTAACACGGTCAGAGTCACACGATTTATTTTGATTAGTGAAACTCTCCGCAGCCGCGCGGATCCATTACAGGGGACAAATGGCAAAGCTGACCTTCGATTCCAGCAAAATACTAGTTAGCGAGACGATCTGTGTTATATAATGAATTGAGACGGTCAGTTTACAGTAGGGTATAAGGTAACGCTAACGGAGTAAGATAAAGATAAAACAAAGGCAAACATAGCCCCTAATCCAATAAAATTCATATGTGTACGTACCTACCACTTAGTTTGAGAACAAAAAAAACGAGATTTTTATTGTTTGGCTACACTTTGAATAAAAATTATAGTATTTAAAGACATTTTTATTATCTTTAAGCTGGTAATTAGATAATATTCTAGTTGGCACTTTCAGCTGTCACTGAATTTTTTTTACAAAAAATGTTTGCGGCTATTTCGAACAGAACAAGATGTTACCCACATCACCCCTTTTTTCCAAGATAAATGGAGTCAACGACCTACAACCCAGATTTTTTAAATTATTATGACTCGCGTTTGATTATGGGATAAAAGAAAAAACTTAATTTTGGACATAAATCAAAGGTAGAAACTATCTCAATAACTCCATCATTTGAATAAATATTTCAATAATAATAACCTGAACTATGTAGATGATGTGGAACCTTGAGAAAATCATTTATCCACAGTTGACTATCAAGGCAGTAGTCTTGTCTTGGTCTCAGTTGCACGCCATTGGAAACACTCATTTTAGTTTCCGATCGTGTGGCGAACTAGTTTGCTCTTTTAATTAGCTTATTAATATTAATAATTATCCTATTATAGGCATTTTTAAAAAGCCTTCAATATTGTATGTACTTGCCTAAGTGATATTATGGATGATATTTTAACAATAGACCATAAACTATGTAATTAATGACTCGGGTAACCACAAAAATAAATCAGTCACTCCTGAATAGAGTAGACAGAAGGAAAATAATGACAGAAGAGTAAAAACAAAAGCTCAGTTTCCCTAAAGGAGCGTATTTTCACCTAAGTGGTTTGCAAACTACTCAAAACTACCGCGGAGTTGATGCACAATAAAGAGCAGATAAATGTACGTTTAAAAAAAATCGACTAATTAAAGACGACCGTTTTAAGACCCCTGTTTTTTTAGAGCAACCTGTTGAATTCTGTTGAGTACTGTAAGCTGAAAACATGCATCATACCTGTCATTGGTTTTCTTCTTCCCTTTAGGATGTTTCTTCTTGGGCCTGACGGAGAGCTTGTGCTTAGCTGCGGTCGTGTCCAGTAGAACAGCGTCCACGTCCAGGGTCGGATCCGGTAGTCTGCGGGGGGAGGGGGGGTTAGACGTGCTCACTGTTATATGCAACATGGGGCGAGAACAACCACGAGACAATTCAGCTTTCAAAGAAATCTCTAGAAAAATATGCTCATTGTTCTATAGAGTTATAGATTATCCAATCGATTTGATATGATACATTATGTGTTATTGAATCTAAAATAAACGAAAATATGAATTGTATTTAAAATTTGAATCGAAGCAAATCATGTAAGTACCTAGGTAACGTTTAATTAAAAATTCATCGGCTTAGGTAGAATTGCTTTGGATATGTAAGACTGGACTTACTTAAGCTCCTATTTTTTTATTCAAAAACTATAATCTACAGTTTTTATGGTTAGGGTAATCCTTTTTTTAAATGGGTAATAAGTATGGACTTAACTACCATTTCATTTTAAATGCGGTAGTTAGATTATATCCAACCATCTAAAACTTAACGTTATTCTAGTTTTTAAGTTTTTTCTATGACTTATGTGGCATAATCGCCAATTATGTTTCTTTAAGTCTTTATGTTTTTCGTGTCAAATCGATTAGAATTTTTGATAGATATTGTCTCATGGTTAATTGATAGCAGGGGCAATTCGCTAGTGGTCAAAGGTACATTCGCTATAGTTTCGGGAAAAATGTACTCATGAATGTTGTATAGTGTGATAAATAATATTATCTGCCTGAACTGAAGTTAGGGTCTGTGGGTGTGTTCATTTTGGAGAAATTGATTGTGATAAACAGTATCATCTTCCCATCTTATATATCAGTTTCTCTTTCATATCACGTGTTAAAAACAAACTTATAAAAAAAATCTAAAGCTTAGAATAAAGCGAAAACAACTATTTTTAAAATAACCAAAAACTAATATTACCTATATCATAAAATTCAAATTTTTATCATCGCGTGGTTGATGGCAATAAGTAATGTAACTTTTACGAGTTTTCTTCAAATCTAGAGTACCTAAACTAGTACCGCCGATCGTTGGTAAGCGTATTTAAAGATAATATAAACTTATAACCTGAGCATCTCCATAAGATTATCATTTACATCCGAGATATTAAATGATACCTATAATAATTATACCTACCTAGGTACCTAAATTAAAAAAATGAAAAAAATTGTCATTCTTGTCAAATTTACCAATTTTTCATGTTAATGAGTATAAAAAATTGGCATTCATAGGGACTGCCAATAGAAGTGTAAACTTATAACTCAGAATTTGATAGCTCACTTTGGAAACTACGCGGATGAATATGAATTCATTTCATTATGTAATCACGTTTGCTAGCACCCATACCGAGCTAAAGTAGGTACATCATCTCCTAGACTACGCTTTAGACATTGTCCCAATCGCCAGACACGTTAAAGATCACCGTGCCAAAAAACGTACCGCTAAAGCACCACGCAGACGTAACTATATTTTTTTGTCATTTTGGTAACAATCAGAACTCGAACAAGTAGGCAACTTTTTGTTTCCTAGATAGTGTGACAGGATTTGCGTCCAATGGAGCGTAATATAGCAATACGCTATATTACGCTCGCTAGAACATCACAGTTCCACGCAGGTATTTCAATATGAAGAAGTTTTGGAATCACTGCCCAGCACTGCACTGTGCTCGTCACATGGAGGTGTCGCTGTGCCCTGTAATTCATCTGAAAATATTTGCCTTCAATCCGGAACACAGTAAAGTTTGCACATTATAGTTTGGCATTAGATTAAGAGGAGATTAAGGCTCAGTATTCCCCACGGAGTTTGCCAAGAATCCTACCGCTACAAAAAAATAAATGATAATTTTTCTGGAGCGTTTGTGGAAGCAACCAGCCCGAACAATCTCAGCTGCTTTCGTTGATAAAATTCAATTGTTTATATTAATGATACTGACGTACATCTAAAAATCATTATCTATTACTAGGAGCGCTCTGTGGTTTTACCCACGTAGTTTCCGTTATTTTTCGGAGATTAAATGCATTCCAGACTATAATCTAGCTGTGTTCCAAACTTGAACCCGATCCGTTTATACGTTACGTGATTGAGCAATAAACATCCAAATATCCAAACATTGAGATTTAAAATTTTAGTAGGATTGACACTTTTGTATCTGATCCCAACGAAAAAACGCGTCGTAGCAAATTTGCACGTTTGCGCTGCGCTTAAATTCAGAATCTTTAATTAAGTAGTAATAAAGAATTTGTAGCCAGCCAACTGCAATCCACAATCAATGGGTGCAACGTTTCGTGAAGAATTCTAAAAATTTAACACCTACGGCGTATTTTTATGTTCTGCGTTAAGAATAGACAAACATATTGGCCGTTTTAACTATTTGTCGGAGTGGGGAACAAAGATTGAACTAAATTAGTAAGCAATTGATTTGGAAAGGTGATCACTGACAGTTCAACGAACAGAAAATGTATATTTAGGTAGTAACAGAGAGGTAAGTAATGTGTTATTTGGAACTAAATGAATACAGACATATCTAAACACAAAAGTGGCACAGTTTTTTCACACCTGGCAGATTGCAAATTGGGATTAGAATTATCGGATTTTAAACGTTTCGATATTTGAACAGCTTAAGCAGTGTAAACAAGGGTAAAACTGTAGTTCTGCTAGTATTAATGGTGATTGATTATTAATTTTGTCCATGCTTCAAATGTACACCAAATTACGCTTAATTTTTATTTTGAGCTCTGCAGTTCCGGTTTCATGGAAAAGCGTGTTGCTGATCATCTGGCGCATTTATTGCTCGTCTTTTCACTATGTACTACAACAACATAAAAAAGTATGGTCGAATTGCTAATCTCTTTTGATTGATAAATATTTTTAGAAGTCAGTTAAAAATCACAGTCAAACGCATTTTTTCTGTTTTTTTTTTAATTGCCAGTGATGAAAACTGCCAATAGAAGTGATAACTTAGAACTCAGAATTCGCTCACTTTGGAAACTACGTGGGTGAAACCGGAGAGCGTGGCCATGAACATGACATGGTCCCGAGTTTACCCGAAGAAGCGTGACGCTATAATTCAATTCACAGTCCAAGAAAAACTGTCTGTGGCGCGCCAAAAAAAGTTTTCACTTCAAAAATGCTTTTGGTACAGGAATGAATGCAATAAAATTTAGACTGTACTATACGGAAATACACCTAATAATAACACCTATTAGTAGCATTAGTCATCCCGAATCCGTCCTAGAACTTCGCACCTCTCATAAGGTAATTTACTAGGTATGTAGGGCTGCTTCATCAACAGCCCACTAAATGTTCCCACTGCTGGGACTCGGGTCTTCTTTCGCAACTAGTGCTGCTTACTGTCACTAAATCATAATTCATGACTTAGGAGTATAAGTGCCAATTTAAGTCGTTCTATGTCACATTGCCACCACGCTGCAGGCTGCAGTTCTAAAATAAATACCTACCTGTTGTTATTTTTAATCGAAATTAAAGTTACGTTTAGCCTGTATTAATCAGTAAACAAGGAATATCATAGATTGTTTAAAATATGTAAGATATTGCCAGTCAAAACTAAAGTAGAATATTTAATTATGCTGGAGCAATTTCAAAATCAATCTTATAAGCAATTAAATACATATTATAATAAACCACGAGCAGCTAGGCCTAGACTGAAAGTGTTGTATAAGCATAGGAACTACTATGGAACACGTACTAGGAAATGGATTGTACCTAGACTGTTTCATGATTTGCCTGCGGGGTTCGAGGACCAATTTAAAAATAAAGTATGTTTTAAAATAGCTTTGAAAAAGCTTATGTTGGAGAGAATGAGCTGAGGGGATTGTCTTTTTTCTAAATCACAATAGTTTTTAACATACCGCAGCCCCACAATGTAATAATGTATACCCTCAATATCCGTGTGTATAAGTACATATAATTAAATTCTGAAATCAAAATGTTAGTATGCAAAGATAGATTTAATTTAAAAATGATCTGAGAGCATTGCTGCCTACAAACTGCCGTGCAGTTTGGCAGAGTTGTATTTAGGTAAATGTTATTGTATATTTTGTGTGGATTAAAAAAAAACTCGCATGTTGGTAAACGATGATGTTATAAAACATGGAATATGCTCTCCGGAAACATACCATCGCATTCCACAAAAAGACAGAACAGCTGATTTTTATGTTTTATTTTATTTTATGCTAAGGAAAAGAAACAGCATTACACAATTACTCATTACAAACAATCTAAGATGAGTACAAACACTAAAGCCACACAGTTTTCACATATTGTCGCCTACTTTATCTATCTCAAATATATCTCTAGTAAATAATAATTTGTTTGACTTGTGAATAACATTTACACATATAAGATTGTAATTATGATTGTGATTATTAATAATAATTAATATAATCTAATATAATACTATCATCAGTTTGCGATTTCGTCAAGTCAAAGCTATTCCCTAACGAATTCTACGTTTGTTTGGGACTTAAAGTAACTTATGCGTTATGCCAAAATATGGTATAGGTATTGAATTTCATATTTCAGTTACACTTCAACTTTTATAATGTAATTAAGGCACACACTTTCATATTTACATTATTACAGGAAGTACCATTGGCACATAACTGTTCAGCGGCTGAATCAATGGCAAAGATGTGGAAATTCCTCAGGCAAACGCTGTAAAGGTGTTCTACCAACACAAAAACAATTTGCGCAAAAATACGCAGCTTTTGTATAATAAGTTGAAAGCTTTGCATCGTCATCATCAGTATACGCAACTTTTTCTATGGAATTAACACTTAAATTGTGAAATATTTTTGATGCTCCATACAGATTTAAACATTTATTTTAAACTAAATGGAGCGAACGATCCAAATTACTGCAATGCTCTCGTCACTAACTAATGATTAATCTTTTAACTCTGAAATGTTTCATAATGTTTTTTCAAACCGGCATTTAATGTTTGCACGCCACTGCTTTATGGTAGAGTTACCAAAGTTGTGGCTTCTCCAGGCAAACTGTGCGAAGCGCCCAACAAAAAACCTCATATAAAAAAAGTTGAATTTCTTTTCGCAACTTCCGGGTTTTCTCCCTGTCATTTCAGCACAGGCTTTCTGTGTAGCCCTGAATACTTCACGTAGTTAATCATACAAGTGTCACAGTACCGTGTTACCGTCAATCACGCGTCAAGACTGGGTGACACGGTGACACTCGGCGCAAAGTGGTGACCACTCATTGTCAGGGCTCAACGGCCAGCGCTGGTGTCCGTTACACCACCACAAACTACCTACCACATGGAGTCGCTACTATCGGATTCTTCGACAACCATTTGATTTGAAAACCGATCAGTCTAATCCTACTCAGGTAACTCAGATAACGCAACCAAAGCCTAGACGTTTAAATAACAAAAGTTGAGTCAAACCTTGTCATTAGATTGTCATCCATGAAACGAAGTCGCTTTTTCGGGCTACGAGCAGTATAATAGAAAAAAGGCAAGGTGGTTTAAGATAATGTAGATCAGTTCATTTCATTCTCTGAAGTGCATTCGATAAAAAACCTAATCAATCGACTTGGCCATGTTCAAGATTTCATATAGTTAGTTCCAGTTTTCTGGCAAGCGTTCTAGATAAGTTTGTCGTTGTGTACCATCATGTGATCTGTTCCGAAAGATTATTTCTGACCTCTCGCGAAGGTCGACCTACCCACGTTTTGAAATTAAGATAAATTAGATGCTACCGACATTTTGCACTTTTAGAAGGTTGCGGTGTTTTAGCAGATACTGGCATTAATTTTAGTCTTTTGAAATGTTGCAATTTACGGACCTAATATTGCATTTTTTAGAGGACATAATTTTATCTTTAGGACGTGTGTGGGGGATCAATAGAAGCTTAACCTCAAGTTTGCGGGGTTGCCGCCCGTGTTCCCCGGCCGCCATCTTGGAAAACGTGTTTTTCGATATATCTTTCAAACTACCTACTACTACCTATTTTATTACCTTATTTATATACTATTTTACTACCTTTGGAATTTTAGGAAAAAAAAAACTACAAGCAACCTCGTAGAAAATGCTGTTGGCTACAATATGTATTTTAATACATTTTTGTAGGGTTGGTAGTTTAATATAATTCGTCATTTTGTGGTGGCGGCCATCTTGGATTTGAAATTTGTTATAGTGTTAATGTATTCAATTAATCAACCACTTTCACATAATACCCATATTGAGATAGGTTGTGAAGAAATATTTTGTCCTCCATTTTGTGGAGGCGGCCATCTTGAATCGATATTAACCAAACATTGCTAAGAACATCCGCACGGATAATAAACTTCTTTTAAAAAAACGCATCGAAATCGACTCATCCGTTTGAGCTCCACGGTGCCACAGACTGACACATCGACGTCAAACTTATAACACCCCTTTTTTGGTCAGGGGTTAAAAAAGAAAAACGATGACTGCCATTTTTTTTAAATTTAATTATTGCAACAGGTCTGTGGTATGCTTGCCCATAACAGAGTGCAGTCATTTAAACATGAAGTCTTCCCTGTCTAGCACTGCATTGCGTTCGTCACACGGATAAATAAGATGACGGATAAATATTACTGGGCAATGGTGTGGTATACTTCCCCAGGGTCCAGGCATACTCAGCTAAGAATCTTATGTATTCATTCTATCAGACTGCACGTAGCTCAAAAAGCGGCATCGTTTCATAGCTGACATTACAATCGGGAAAACCCCGCTCAGGAAATCGAAAGTGTCAGTTTCTTTTCGGTAAGCGTGTAGATACCATCATCATAATTAACATCAGGCAAGATGATGGTCAAGTGTGAACCTATTTTTTTAATCCTACAATTACACAAAGTGTAAAATTAATTACCTACCTACTTTTTTTTTTACCAGTTTTTTTAATAGATTCCATAAATAGCCAACATTTTTAGCTGTACGTACAAAATTATTCTACAAAATGTGTATTAATGTATCCATTTATTTATTTCAGTTTTGATCCTATCAGAGAGTACACATAGACAACACATTCCACAGTTTCGATGTCCTTATTACTAAAGTTGAATAAAACCTCTTTTTTCAAGTCTTTGGAGCACAAACCATTAAGGGTCCGTTCACACAGACCGGCTCGGAGAGGAGAGCAGATTCTTATCACGTTGAAAACAGAGTTTTTAGTATTTGTAGTAATGTTTATTTTTGCATGTGCACTGTTTTTGTTATTAAGAATGGTTGAATGCTCTTGGTGTAAAATAATAAGAGGAGCTGACCGGCTCTGATCGCGTACTTTTTCTCGTCCGATTGCATGCTCTTTCTGGTTCTCTCGCTTCCAGCCGGTCTAGGTGAAATAGTTGGCTGCTCCGCTCCGACCAACTCCAAGCGTATACGACACGGTCTGTGTGAAAAGAAAAACGCGCGCCGATGCTCTCCGAGCCGGTCTGTGTGAACGGACCCTAAATGATGTCGGTATTTCGTGTCCTATTGACGTCTTGACTTTCAGTAATAAAATGCAGGTAAATTTATAGTAGGTTACTTAACGTACTATAAATGTACCGGCATTTAGTCGTTCAGAATCAAATTTGCACTAAGTAGTGTAAAATATTTGCAGCGATCACAGTTTCAGCCACGTAGTTCCGAAACATAAGTATTCCAAACTTCAACTTGATCCTCTCAGTGTTTTTTTTCTGAAAAGGGTAACAAACATCCATCCATCTATAAAACAGCATTCGCTCAACGTCTCCCGAATTTTAGACTACCGTACATTTACAACAAAATTAATGAAAAATGCGGTATCAGACAAAAGTCTTTAAATAAATGTAAACATGAAGTTTACAAATATCTATCTGCACTATCTTACATACAATGAAACTGATGATCTATTAAAAATTACCAGTTAAAAACTTGCCTAATTTTCACACTCATCCTCATTACACGCATATCCTCACATACACACACACACTAATTCACCCTCACACACGCTCACAAAAACACACACGTACACACATATGCATAACAAACACAAATCTATATTAATTGATAATATTATTTTTTGCAACTATATTTACTAATTCCATGTTATTAACGTTTTCATTTTATTTTAAACAAGTAACTTTTAAGCATAGCGTACTAACTTCGCACCGCGAACGCCATTCCGTGTAATCGAAACTGATATGGTCCCTGCGATACAGGTCTCACCTAGTGCAGGGGCTATAAGCGTTTAATTCACCTATGTAATTATTATGGCAAATAAAACATTTTGTATTTGTATTTGCTTTTTGTATTTTGTATTTGTATCCATACATTCTCACAAATTTTCGCATTTATATTGCTTCGATTGTATGTACTCTAAACGTTAATAAGGAACATTGTATCCAAGTAGTCTCGAGATCATGTTCCAGCGAGTATCCGATGCTCCCGTGGCAGTATGCACCACTGCGCGCGCTATTTCGAGCGGCCCACAAACCGGGTGACGTCAATGGTGGCACCAATACGGTGGGACTACGCCACTACGGTGTGTCAATGACTCTTGTCAATGGAAACTACACACAGGAAAGTACCCAGACCTACCCTATTTATAAATGACAAAGTACCTACAATCACAGGAAAGACTGAGGTGGGTGACCACATTAAAGGTAGGTCATTGGCATCGTTTGTGAGAAAAATATGAGATGTAAAATTTATCGTACCCTACAATATAAAAATACCTATAATATCAACGAAGGGGCACTTGATGGATCCAGTGAAAGCACGTGTTCAGCTTCCACGTTTAGTTATTCAGTCAATGATTGTATAGAACCCTCAAAAACCCCCGAAGGGAAAATCAATCACAGTCTGTTTGGTGTTGAAATTAAAGATATATTTAATAACTCGACAATATATATATTTTTTTTATTTAACCTCAACTGTCCCACTGCTGGGCAAAGGTCTCCCCCAATTCCCTCCACTTTATCCGGTCCTGAGCTACCATCGTCCAATCATGTTTAAGGCCAGGTAGTTCTGTCAAATTAGGCATTTAACGCTGTCTTGTTCTCGCGACCGTCACCGACCGCGGAATCGGTGCCACAGTGCAGAAATAACATTAAAATATTGGACTATCTAATTTAAACTCATTTTTGTTCAAGATTTGTTTATACTAGTGATAACAATTTTGTGAATTGTGAAGTGAAACAAATAAATACTAAATTTATCTATACTCGTAGATATACAAAACTCAACCTTTTCTTTTTGGTCACACTATAAGTTGAGAACGGCTTTTCCAATTTCATGCATCTTTTTAAAATGTGTCCTAATAATTCACAAGTTCGTCAAAATTTTAAAAATGTGCTGAAACGTAATGAAAGGCCAGTGAAAATAGAAGGTTTTTTGGTCAACTTTGCACTAAATTTCTAATCCAATTTTTTTCTATGAGGTAAAGATGAAATAAATGAATACTGAGCATAAAATTACAAAATTCTCACAGATCCAGGTAGAGCTTCAAACGCCAATTGAAAAAAAAAACTGTTTTAACCGATAGTTTGGAAACTATATATTTTGACAATAATTGTAGAAAATAAAATTTTGCATCTTTTGTTGCTAGTAAACTTTTTTTGTAAAACTTACCGTTTACGATTTATAACCCATTTAATAATACGATTGCGATGATGCCGATAATAGTGGATGTAAATGATGTGGTCTTCTCTAATTGAAACAAGCACAGTGTACCTCGTAACCCCAAGGTTCGAACCTTCGACAAAAACCCACTCTGGCAATGCGTTTCACAGCTTAGTTGTTCTTATTACAAAAGTGGAGACCAAACTCTTCGTTCAACTCTTCAATCATGATGATGAACGGTGCTGTTTATTCGAGCAACGAGCAATATATAGAATAACTTTAATTTAAAAACCCCGACTACAAAAAGATCTACACTTAAAAAAATATTACCTACTATCTAAGGACACTTTGGTGAGTCAGACTAGTCTTAGAATATCTTTGTTACCAAAATCCATCCAGCCGTTTGGAAGATATGTGGAAATAAAAGATTTACAAACAAAAGATACGCGCGAAAAACATAGCCCATCTTCCATTCCGGTTACAAGAACAAAATTAAAAATTTTGACTAACCCCCGACTACCTCGGATTTGTTATCTGTACAACATTCTACTAGTCAAGCCCTTTCATTTGATACCCATATTAAGGGAGTTGTGAAAAAGTAAATGAATTTCGCCATTTTGTTGTAGCGGCCATCTTGGATTTTAAATTGTCATAGTGCAACGTATTCTACTAGCCAAGCCCTTTTGTTTGATACCCATATTGTGGTAGAAATGAAAAAAATAATATAATTCGCCATTATGTGGTGGCGGCCATCTTGGATTTGAAATTTGTTATTATGTATTGTATTTTACTGGTCAAGTCCTTTCATTTGATACCCATATTAAGGTAGGTTGTGAAGAATATTTTGGCCGCCATTTTGTGGAGGCGGCCATCTTGAATCGATATTAACCAAACATAGCTAAGAACATCCGCACGGATATCAACTTTTGAATAAAAAAACCGCATTGAAATCGGTCCATCCGTTTAAGCTCTACGGTGCCACAGACAGACACACACACAGACAGACAGACAGACAGACAGACATACATCGACATCAAACTTATAACACCCCTTTTTTTGGTCGGGGGTTAAAAAGGGACATGTGTATGCTACTGGGAACAGAATTCACATCTTATTATTTTTACATTGTTATCATCAAATTTGACGTAATAAATCGTAATCGATAAGTTCGAAAAAAAAGTTTACTGGCAACAAAAAATGGGAAATTTTATTTTCTACAACAATAGGCTTTATAACTTTTTCAGAATATCAGCCAAAACGTTTTTTCGAGCTGGCGCTTGAAGCTCCACCTGGATTTCTTATTATTTTGTGATTTTATGCTCAGGAAATGATTCTAAACGTTATATAAAAAATACGAATCGGAAATTTAGTGCAGAGTTAAATTCTACGAGTAATTTTACTGCCTAAAAGGCTTCTTATCAAATTTGCTCGAGTGTCTAAATTTCTATGAACAATATTAACATTTTCATACAAAAAAAAAGAAAAAACAATCAATTTTGGTGGTGTCACAAACATGGAAAAGAAATAAAAAAATAAAAATTCTAACAAAACCATTCGTGTATCTATGGAAAGTGTTCTAAATTGTATTGAAGTTCCTAACATTTTTTTTTTCTAAACTGAATAGTTTGCGCGAAAGTCTCTTCCTAAGTGGTAAAATCTGTATGTGGGGACTTTTCTTTCAAGTACTAAGTACCTAAGAATTTACCTAAATGGCAATAAATGGCATTTATATTAGGGGATTTACGCAGGGATTTCTCCCCTCTCATTATTTCCTTATCCCGAACTCTGATTTAACGGATATTTTACCGATACTTATCTATTTTCCATTGCATCCGCATTGAATTTTTACTGATGTGTTATCGACGTCAGTTTTTTAAGACTCCCCTTTTGGTCTACAACATAAAGTAAACAGCGTACTAATTAGTATCAGCGTCTATTTGCAATTCCAATGAAAACGGTATCATAAATCAAGATCATAGCGTGCTTCACTAGTAATACCTACTGATATTGTTATACTGTGGCACTATGATCGTAATATTTAAAATTTATCGGTTGTCAAAATTGCAAAATCAAGCACAGGCCCGTCGTCCGTGAGCGCCGAAACGCGACTGATCAGGCTTGCCGAACGGCGCGCTATATATATGGTGGATATTAAAACATAGTGAATAACTGATACTTTTTATCAAGTCAAACTCTGCGAATGCATCTATAACTTTTTAGTGGCTTTCGTTGAGTATAAAAATTTAGTAAAAAAAATAATTAGTTTAGTCATAAACTTGAAAAAACTTTTTGAAAAGGGGTAACTTTGGGATTTTTTTTCTATCAAGTAAAATTCATTAAATCGTGTTACTGACTGCGAATTGCACTAGATTAGATCCTTAACTATTACATATATTTTTTTCAGAGTTTAATACACTATTTTAAAGGTCTTAAAGTTGTTTTAAAAATTCAAAATTACGGCCTACACGCCCTTAAACGCTCCGAAATAAATATTACATAATAATTTATACAATATTAAATAATAAACAATATTAAATAATAATAAAAGATTGACTGCCCTAGTGGCTTAGTTGGTAGTAGCTCTGCCTGCGAAGCCGAGGGTCGTGGGTTCGATCCCCACCCAGTGCAAATATTTGTGTGATGAATTCAAATGTTTGCACTGTGTCTGGGTGTTTCTATGTATAATAAGTATGTATTTAAAACTATATAAGTATTATATCAACTATCTGGCTGCCATCACACAAGCTTTGCTTAGTTTGGGGTCAGATGGCGTTGTGTGTGAATTGTCCACCAATATTTATTATTATTATTATTTATTATATATTTAAATATTAGACAATATTAAATAATAATAAAAGATATATTTAATAATAACGGTAAAAATCACAAATGATACCATACCGCGTTTTAAACTACCGTCAGCGCGATCTAGTTTCAATTTTGGAACTAGCTTAAACAATGATAAATAGAAATGATTTAGAATTGCTTTTATACCTCATAGCAACATTTTTGTGCTTTTCTCTTTGTACTTCAAAAAAAAAGTGCCCAAGTGCGAGTCGGACGCGCCCATGAAGACTTCCGTATTCCGTAGCAGCAATTAACATAATATAAATAAAGTACTTGGGGTTCTCGTTGTTACTTTAATCAGTGTTACAATAGTCAATTTATGATGTATTAAAATAAAACTACTTACTATATCTCATTCAAACCAATTTTCGTTGATAGTTTACATGATAATGTACCTACATCATACGCTTTTTATTTTTGTCGTTCTCTTATTTTAGAAGTTACACGGGGCACACTTTTTACCACTTTGGAAGAGTCCCTCGCGCGAACTATTCAGTTTAGAGAAGAAAAAAAAATGTTAGAAACCTCAATATCATTTTTTTTTTTTAACTTTAATAGGTTTACACTAGACCGCCATCTCGCCTGATGTTAAGCGACGATGCGGTCTACGATGGAGCGTGTTTACCTAGAAGAAACCGATTCACTCTCGATTTGAAGACACCAAGATTATAACTATCGGGAAAACCCCACTCAGGCAACTCATTCCACAGCCTAGACGTTCTTATCACAAACGTAGAGTCAAACCTCTTTGTCCGTGTCTTTGGAATATCCATTTTTTGATGACCTATCCATAGATAACCTACACGTATGGGGTTGACAATTTTTTTTTTGAGTTTAAGTTCTAAGTATGGGACATCCCTAAATTTTTTTGTTATTTTTTCTATTTTTTGTAACAAAATCTTGATGCGGTTCACAGATTACATTTACTTACCAAGTTTTAATAGTATAGCTCTTATAGTGTCGGAGAAAACTGGCTGTGACATACGGACGGACGGACGGACAAACAGACAGACAGACATGACGAATCTATAAGGGTCCCGTATTTTGCCATTTGGCTACGGAACCCTAAAAATTTTTTTTTTGACGCAAAGACAATTGCGAAAAATTTCTGACGTGATTTCATAACAAACGTTCGCCGTCACGCTCACTTCAAAATACTTACTGTAATATCTAGCAGTATTTTAAAGTTATTTTCATATAAAAAGTAAATCGACTTCATGCTCAAATACTTACTTTACCAAATACATATACGTAAATTACATTTTCAAAGCTAAAGATCATTATTTTTAACCCAAAAAAAGGGGTGTTATAAGTTATAAGTTTGATGTCGATGTCTGTCTGTCTGTCTCTGTGTGTGTCTGTCTGTGGCACCGTAGAGCTCAAACGGATGGGCCGATTTTGATGTGGTTTTTTTATTTGAAAGTTAATATCCGTACAGATGTTCTTAGCTATGTTTGGTTAATATCAATTCAAGATGGCCGCCACCACAAAATGGCGGACAAAATATTTCTTCACAACCTACCTTAATATGGGTATCAAATGAAAGGGCTTGACTAGTAGAATACTATACATTAAAAAAATCTAAACCAAGATGGCTGCTACCACAAAATGGCGAATTATATTATTTTTTTCACTACTACCTCAATATAGGTATCAAACTAAAGGGCTTGACTAGTAGAATACATTGCACTATGACACATTTCAAATCCAAGATGGCCGCTTCCGCAAAATGGCGAAATACATTTCTTTTTTCACAACTCCCTTAATATGGTATGAAAACTAACGTGGTTATTACATGGTTCCCTTAATATGGGTATCAAATGAAAGGGCTTGACTAGTAAAATGTTGTACAGATAACAAATCTGAGGTAGTTGGGGGTTAATCAAAATTTTTAATTTTGTTCTTGTTATTGCTTCGAGCGTCAGCATGTCTACCTCTAGAATCATTACTGTAATACTGTCCTGATTACTCATTCACGATTCCAAAATTGAGGACGTGTTCTTTCCAATCACTCGTACCTTTCAACCTAGTCTATATCTCCGTGCCTTTATAACCATTAGTAAGAGGTTGGAAGGATTTATCACATTTGCAGCTGGCAAACCGCCCGATTGAATCGTTTTTGTAGGTATATGGCGAGAGATATTGTTTTCTCCTCGATTTAGAGCGAAATTATAAAGGTATATCTCAGATTATAGAGAAATGTCAGCCAATTTAGTAGTACGGTAGAGCTACGGGCGCCGAGGACACCCCGGTAACTTAAAATAATTAATCTGCTTTTGTCTAAAATTCTGTGCGAGAATTCGATGTCGTGTCACTAAAGTTGTTTTCTATAGAAAAAGTCGAATAATGTACTATATTATGTCTCAAAAATATAAAATGTTATAGGTACCTTAAAAGAGTATTTTAAAAGGAAAGGAAAGAAAAAAAATTGCCTCATTTAGGTTTTTATTTAAATGATGCGAAAATCACAATAAGCTACTGCTTTTTATTAGTTTATATATGTGTATTCATGTCTAGAGCGAATCGATTCATATAAGACAGAGTGACGAGATAATTCCATGTAAACAGCATTGAAAATAGCACTGTTGTTTAGCATCAGGCGATATGGCGGTCAAGTGTAACCCTATCATCGGTAAAAAGTGCTTAATGAAGGAAAACAGCTAGCGAAAAATTTATAGAAAATCTTTCCGCCTTCCATAGTTGTGAGATCAGTCTTCAAAGTTGCTCTATACCATTTTAAAATTCGCCAATAATCCAAATATTCCATGACTTAGCAGAAACTAAACGAAGAATATCATCTGATATGTCAGTAATTCGAAGTGGCATAGGCCATCGACGTTACCTGCGATCCTGGCAACCCGCCAACACAAACTTGGCACCTAGATTTCAGGTTACTAGCGTCTGTTTGACGGGTTCGTCTGACTTTTCCTTATTGTCTAATTGCCTGACTACAATTAGGGAACTTTTCTAGGTTAGAGGTAAATAGACGGTAGGTGTTTGCCAAGAATTATCGTCTTGTCGGAAAAGAAACTTGTCATATTCAGAAAATTCTAGGTACCTACTTCTTGAGACTTACGACACAGATTTTTATAAATTTAATATTTATTATAGGGATATATCACAAGTTAGTCGAGCTCCTCATGATAAGTGACGTGTAACGTCACAGTGTTTTGAACAAGAGGAAGTCCATTCACTGTTAAGCACTGTGCTTGTTTAACGAAGATATAAAATCATTTATTGAAATAAAAACTTCTTTAGGCGTGTTGGGCAGTTTTGGACATAGAAAAAACCCATTGAACTCTCTATACCATTGCCATTATCAACACCACTATATATATGTACGAGTAAGAGTACATAGACATATATGTATGCAGGTAATAATTGGCACTGTTTTTTTCTTCGACACAGTCCATTTTCCACACTGTGATTTTCCAACAAATATTCAGAGCTAGCTTTACCCTGCCACGCTTCGCTGTGGCACATTGTGATGCAAAATTAGATAAAAACAATCCTTGATGCAGATTATACTCGTATGTCATTGTAAAATTTCAGCTCGACCGGTGCAGAACTTTTTGAGTTTTTGTAAGCGTACACAAACCAACATAACATTTTAATGTATAGAGATTTTCCTTTATTTTCTTAATTTTAGTAACTAAAATTATAATTGAATTGTTAGGTCTTGGAATACTTTACCGCCAAATAGAGATTTGCCTAAGATGTATGTACGATGTCTAGTCGGGTTTTGCAAAAGGTTTTCTTCTCCAAGATTTTTTTTATTTCTTCTAACTTTGGGTAACGTAATGCGAAGAACACAAAATTTGTCTTGAAAAGTAGGTACAGACAAACAAACTCAGCTAATATGACACAGTTCTGGATTTTTTATTAATTCTAAAAATCGTTGGGAGTCATATCGTAGTGTCTAGTGAGTCAGGGTGACTCACTCGAAGGGAATGACATTTTGATGGCAAAGACACTCATAAATATTTGGAGAGACGGTTGTAAAATTATTTTTATAGGTTTCAAATAGGTGTGAAGAAGTTGGCGTAATGTAGAGGAGAAAAGGGTGGATTGAATAAAAAAGGTCGGTAAGGTGCGAATACAAATATACCTTTTGCTATAAGAGAATAAGAAAAGTGACGTGATGTGTCTGATGTTAACCAGCACGCCTGCATATGGCAACACAGTGATACGCAGCTATTTGTTCATGAAGAATTTAAATCACTCTGTACTGCACTGCGCTTGTCAACTGGTGATATAATATGATTTATCTCTTTGTCCTGTAATTTTTCTACAAACATTGTTCTTCAAACCTGAACACAGTACTGTCTGCAGCAATGCAGACATTAGATCGATATCAAAAATAGAAAAAATATATCAGCTATGAACATAACAAAATTTAAATATATTTTTGCGATTGATGAGATGATCTTTCAACAAAAGTTGGAGTAATTGACGGTTTAGCATCGACATTCTCTATGATCCTATATAAACACACACTTACCAAGGTGTATCTTATAGATAGGTACATTAGATTTGAAGCTAGTACTCATCTTATTCTGTTACGAGACTTCTAGTTTTAGAAAATATATGAAAATTATTTAATATATTGGTGAGTTAAAGTACCTAAATATAAAACTAAACTTTCTATAAATTAATCTATTGCCCTATCCACAAAAAGAAACTCCACAAATTTTATTACTTTTATTACACCTAACAGATTACACATACACAAACATTACTACAAATACATAAAGTAAAATATTCAATTGGCGTAGTTATCACAATAGTTATAATTTTTGATCACAACATTTAAAATGATACAATGTCAAGCGGAGTATATACAATGGGCACGTCACGTGCTATCACGTAAATGAATTAAAAGTTAGCTTAAAAAAAAGGCTTATCACGAATGATAGATGCACTCATATTCCTCGAAATAAAGCTGGTGATCTTCTTCCCTCAGTAATAATACATTTTATAAGTTGGCACGCTAAACACATAGTCTAGGGTCGAGCCGCGAGTTTTGAAGAAATGATTCTCGTAACAATAGACACGGCCTCTGTACCTGCATCAATAATACTGGATTACAACACCTGGTCTGGTGATGTGATGATGAGGTATGTTAGCTAGTGATTTGATGATGAAATGAATAGTGAAATATGTGAGGCTTCAATGGATGAACACCATGCTTTGTAGATAGTATTCGAAAAACTACACTCATAGGAAGAAAGGAAATTCAGGTCAAATTATTTTGTTGATAAATGCAAATTCGCCTGATCATTTATAAGTTAAACAGATGAAAAATGTATTTAAACATTTTGTAAAAAACTTTATTAACGGTCTTACATTTGAAATCATTCTTAAATATAATTCAATTAAAATAATATCATGTGTGTACTTATATGACGGAGTAGTTGTGTAGATAATATTTTCATTGAATTATATTGAAGCTTCAAGTTGTAAAATCACTGAAAATACAGTATTATTTACAATATGTTTATACATTTTTGCGTCTGATACATTTAGCATGACATATTTGGTTGTTATAATATTTGAACACTGTATGTGAAATTTTATGAAAATAGAGTCACTATAGTTTCGACATGAGCATAAAATTTTCTCATTGAACTGATTTTAACTTTTGCTTTTCATGAGTTTACTTGCGAGTACTTTTAGAACGTTTTATAGTTAACCTTTGATAATATTCCAGCGGGTTGCGTAACACCGGTGCAACGAACTCGGCTAAATTTAACCAGGATCCCATGCGGAATGTTCGGCACACCACATCGCCATTAAATGCACTCTGACATTTCCTATATGCGACCCACTTCACGCAGAAGTTATAGGGAAGTGTCATGGAAATGCCACTCGAAGTTCAACGACAAATTTAACTTCACAGTTTGATTCACGACTCGGATTCCAGTAGTGTGTTTTGTAAATTTGTAAGTTAAAATGGATGTTGTTGGATATGTCGATTCAGGTTAATGCAGTGTTTGATTAATGTTAAACAGTGCGTGTGACGTGTTTAGAGTATTAGTCATTTTATTTATAATCATTGAGCAGTAAATTTTGAAGTAATAACCCTAGATTCAACAGTAGTTATTTGTGTTTATTTACGAACTTCAATGAGGGCACAGTTGTGCAAAACTCATGCTAATAATAATGTTGTACTCACTTGGATCCAAGAGCCGACTTGGTGTCGAGAACTTCGACAATATCACCAGCTTTTAGTGAAACTTCATCGTCAGCAACGGCATTGTAGTCTGCCGATGCTACCACCACATCTTCCACCTGTAACAACAGAAAGACACCATTATTTGCGGAAACGTCAAAATCGGAGCAGTTTATGGGAGTGGTTTAAAAATTAGGCCCGTAAGTTAAATTACCTTTGGTGGACTTCTGCTACAACTAGATCTAGATCTAGACGAGGAGGATCGAGAAGAGTATCGATTGTAACTCGGTGTGTTGTCATAATTGCTTATTCTGTGCCTGTTTTCTCTATCCAAATTAACTCCGCTGTACCTCCGACCCCATCCTCCGAGTTTTGTGATCCTTTGGTTGTTGCTGATATTGCAATATCCCGTGAATGTTTGTATGTCTTCATCGTCGTCGTCGACTACCGGACAACTATACATAGAAAATCGTGTCGCTGTAGGTTGGCTGAGATTTAAAGCTGAAAATACATGTAGAGGCTCAAAATGTCTGATTCCGCTTTCATCAAGAACTGTGTAAGCAACTTGTCCTGTCAATACAGCGCGACTAGCTTCTCGAGGAACGACCGCTTGTAATCCTTTCTTCATTATCAACAGAGCTCCGGATTGTTTCTTGCGTTTGAATAAGAAATCTTCCATAGCTAGACTGTTTTCTGGTTGAAGTAAGCTCAGCGGAACGTCTTCAGATGTAAGTAGAGGTGGTTCTTCTGGAACTATCATCAGAGCTGCACTCTCTCGTACCAAGTCTCTAAGATTAGGGTCTGTACGAGCTAGTATCGAATCTGATTCTAACTTACGTAGAGCGGAATGCATTGTCGGATTTTTGTCAGCAAGTTTCCGCATTACTGTTAGTCTTTTTAATATATTCAGACTTTCAGGATCTGAAGAAATTTTAGCCATACTGTCTTCATCATTAACCACAGATAAAAGTTTTGTTGCTACATCCCTCATACCAAGTATTCTGGCAAGTCCGACAGATTGTACAATCAATTCTTTTAAGTTTTCTTTGTTGTTCTCTTGTAACATTATTTCCAAATCTTTATTGGAAGCTTCCTGAACAGCTGACACGATAGCTTTTTGTAGCGTTTCAGTCGCTTCGTGGTCGGTTTTAATAAAAGAAATTGATTCGGAAATTCGACCTAAGACATGATGGAGGAGCGTATTATCTGTCTTAGAAATGTTTTTGAATGCTGGTCCCAAAATGTCATTTTCCGTACTCAAAAAATCTCCAAACTTTTCAATTATGTCTTCTTCAGTGAGAGCGTGCTTATGCAAAGCTCGATTAACGGCAAGTTTGATTAACTCTACTTTTGGTTCGGAAGAGTTTTCTAGAATTTCTTCACAAAGACCTTCTTTATCTTCTTCTTTTTGAAGGATATTGAACATTGCCGTAACTAAATCAGCATCTATGGATTTCCCCAGTATAGTATCAATAGATTTCAGTATGAGCTGATACTTTTCTTTACTGATGTTGTTGTTCACTTCTTCAAATTGTTCTGCAGTAACTAGAGCAGCTAGAACCGCAGCAGCAATCGAATTTTTTACTTGTTCTTGTTGCGCAGATTGTCCGTTGCCTTCACTAGCCCCGATTTGAATATCCATTCTCTTTTTGCTGTTTCTACTTTTCTTTGATTCGTTAGAAGATCCTTCACTTTTTTGGCTGTCATGTATTTCAGATTTTAAATGAGCACTCATTTCAATTATAGACGCAATTACATCCATGAGTTGGTTTGCAACTTCATCTTTCAATCCAAAATCAGTCACAAAAGCTTTAAGGGCTTCTGCATTTCTAGTTTCATTCAAAAGTACGCTGATTGCAGGTAAATCGGTCGGAACTTGTCTACCAATTGACATTCCAGCTTCGGACAGCTGACGCAGCATATTTGTATCTATTGTCAATTCACCTTTTGTGGATGTTGTGTCATTGGGATTTGTTTTAACTTTCAGCAATTTAAGTTCTTCAGGAGTAACAACAAAACTTTGTACAGAAAACTCAAGACCTTCTTCTCCTTCTGTTAAGTCAGGAGCCACAAACTTTAATCCTTCTGGTGTTTGGACTATTTGTCCAGGTACAAATGTAACTCCATGATCATCAGATTCTATAACTCTACCAGGTACAAATCTAGGTCCTTCTTCGGTATCGACAACTTGCCCAGGAACAAATCTTGATCCTTCATCTTCAGTGTATATTACTTGTCCAGGTATAAAAGTTGGACCCGCTTTAGTTTCAATAATTTGTCCAGGTACAAAACGAGGGCCATCGATGGTATGAATTGTTTGGCCAGGAACGAATTTAGCTCCAGATTTTGTATTTACTACTTGTCCCGGTACAAATTTTGGTCCATCTGCAGTATCAACCACTTGGCCGGGAACAAATTGTTCTCCATTTTCAGTGAACACAATTTGTCCAGGTACAAATATGCCTTCTACCATCATACCAGGTACAAATCGCGACTGATTCGATTCGTTTTTCACCAATCGTCCAGGCACAACTTTACCCTCTTGTTTCGGTACTCTAGAGCCAGGATAAAACTCAATTCCTTTGGCTGTTTGAACCATATGTCCGAAAACGTAAAGCGATTCTTCTGAGAGAGAACAAGTTTTGATATCAATGGGTAATCCCATCGGGGAGCTTTCATCAAAAGTAATATCTTCTATAGATTTAGCGACAGAAAATTCAACATGACCGTCAGCTTGAACAATAGTTTTTCCAGGCATAAATTTCTCGCCACAATCAGTATGTACTATTTGACCTTCAATAAATTTCGGGCCATCGACAGTGTCGACAGTGGTGCCAGGAACGAATTCCAGCCCATCACTCGAAGAACGAGTAATTCCAGGTATGAAGCAAGTTTCTCCGTTAACAGATACAGTTTGTCCAGGCACAAATTTCAAACCATTTGGTGTTGCTATGGTAGCACCTGGAACAAAATGTAGCTCATCGTCTTGATGTAAAACTTGACCAGGAACAAACTGCCACTCGTTATTGATTTTTGCATTTTGACCTGGAGTAAATATTAAACCACTTGCTTCAGTCATTGTTTGTCCAGGAATAAATTGTACACCCTCTGGAGTTATAATAGTTTGTCCAGGAACAAAAACTTCTTCAGATCCTGTTGTTATTACTTTTCCTGGGATGAACTTAAAACCTTCGTCAGATAATACAGTTTGACCTTCGATGAAACGAGCCGAGTCATCCTTACTTTTAACTGCCTGCCCACAAACAAATTCTTCGCCTTTATTAGTTTGTAACACTTGACCAGCCAAAAAGAACGGTTCGTTTGTGTTTTCATTGGTAACAATATGACCAGGTATAAGACTAGGCCCATTAGGCGTGTTTACACTTAAACCAGCAATGAATACGGGCCCAACGGGTGTTTCAACTGTTTGTCCCGGAACGAACACTGGGCCTTGAGGAGTGTTAACCATTTGCCCCGGTATGAATTTTTTAGCTTTATTTATATCTAAAGTCAGTCCAGGTACTTTGGCGACTTTTTCACGTTTTCCTTTTTTGATATTCTTAACAAATTCTGGCAAATCTTCCATAGTTGGAAGCATATCAACTTTATTGCAGTTTATTAATTTTTCCGTCACATCAGCAGTTTCCATCAAACGTTCAGCAGGTATTTCTTTTACAGCACTCAATACAGTTTCTGAAGGTCTTGATTTCAATGGCTTCAGTGGGTTTACACAAGGTACACTTTCTAGTGTGGTAGATACGTCGTAAATGTTGCGATCTATTTCAAATATTTCTGACTCGCAATGATAAGGCGTCAACTTTACAGGTGTTGGCAGAGTAGACACTTTTGGAACAAAATGGTCATCGATAACATCTTTTTCAAAGGCTTCCCAGTCCCAGGATTCAATAAGTGGATGTATTTGTTCTCTCCATTCTCCATTGCACATTATTATACTTGATTTTGAGCGCATATGTTGTGCATCAAAACTATTATAACTGTAAGATTTGAGGTCATGCTTTTCATGTCGTACTTCTATTTTAGCTTTTTTGGCCACCCGATCGTGGCGTAATTTTTCTTCCTCTAGTTCTTGAACTTCAGCCAATTTTTCTTTGTTTTCAAAAATTTTCTTCATCGACGACAAGCCTGCCGTTCGTTTCCTCTTCTTCTTTTTTTCAGCTAGCTCTTCGATTTCTCTCTGCTTCAGTACTTCAGCATTAGGTCCTTCTCCTTCGTATATTTCAATATCTTCGGTAAAATCTTTGAAATCCATGGAAACACTGCGTCCTTGTTTTGTTTTAATCAACACTGTATCCGAATCCTTGGCAAGCATGACGTCCCTAACGTCACCATCGCGAACAGCCGCTTCCATTTGAGCGGAGAAAACTAAACTGCACCTTCTTTCTTGCACTGTGTATACATATCGCTTATCATCGGTCACTTGCTTGCCCAATAACATTTCTATTAAATATTTCTGCGCGTCTGTCGATCCGTCCAACACGGGGAAAATGTATCTGTAGTCAGGTAGCATTTCATGTTTTCTATTTCCATAGTTGATTTCTGGTGAGTAGTGATGAGGTCCAAGTTCGCCGGAGACGTTGGTTATCTTGCATTTTGTCTTAGCTGAGCGCGCCGTGAGTAGTACTGGAATGTAGTGATGCGTGGGCAGCCCGTACGACTTGCCGGTGATCCTGCAGCAGCGCTTGGCGTCTGCTGGTGAGATCGGAGCGAGGAGCGGGAAGTAGTTGGGCTTTGGCAGCCCCCGGCTGCGGCCTGTGATTCTGCAGAACGACATTTTGTGGATTCTATCACACCGGCATATTTGTTTGTAAACTTGGGAGAATAAAGTTTTTTGTTTGTTTGTAGATCACGATCGATGTTTTTGTTTGTGGACGCGTGCGCGAGTGTTCGCGTGTGCTCGGAGCAGAGGCCGTGGAGCGACTGAAGGCGCGACGGGTGCGCTCGCGGCAGCAGCCTGCGCCGCCGCCCGCCCCACAACATTGTTCCGGTTAAGAGTTATAAATAAACAAAAGAAAGACGAATACATTCTTAACGCCAAAATATATGACACAGTTTGGATGATGAAAACATGGGAACATTTAGTTAGCCGGGCGGTTTACCGCCGCCGGCCGGAGGTAATTTGCTCAAACTTATTACTCCCGCACTCAAAACTCTGCCTACGTAAACTTATACAACAGTCAAACGTAACACTTGTTTGTAACTGTAACGATGTAAAAATTGCCAAAACATCTGCGAGAAGTCAAGAACCGCACATAAACAACTCAATGCGAGCTGTTGAAAGTGAGGAAAAGAAATGTTTATTGCGTAAGTAAAAAGTTGGACATAAAATCAACCTTCGCTGATTGTAAAATCAATTTTTATAAGAGAACTAAAGAAAAACCTATTAAAAAGCTGTCTAGTTGTCATCGTAATTAACAGTTAGCCTCGGTTATGAAATCAGACGCATAATGTTGCTTTATTTTTCTCTTTTAAATCGATTTCGCACTAACGCCTGTCATCCACAGTAGTATAAGCTGTATATTTTTTACGATCAGTTTAATGGGCGAAAACTATACAATTATTATTGGCTATTTTTATAAATATCTTGAAGGAACTGTTTTAATTTTAAAACTTGCTCTATTTTGGCCCACAAAACCCTTAACTTTGATCTGACGGAACGCATTTTGTCTACTGTGACAGAGTTATAATATTATGAATGTTTACGTTTTATACTAATATATTATACAAATATTATATAAAATGGCCAACCCACGGGTCCGGTTATACTTATGCTTTTTTTCCAAAGTAAGATTTTGAATTCTGAGTTAATACGAGTAAGTTTTCCCCTGTCACAGACTAAATACAGTGGTTGATATGTGACTAAATACAGTGCAATAGACAAACAAAAGTGGTCAAGTGCGAGTCGGACTCGCCCATGAAGGCTTCCGTAGCAGCAAGTAACATGATATAAAAGTTCTTGTAGTTCGTTGTTACTTTAATCATTGTTTTAACAATAGTCAATTTATGACGTATAAAAATAAAACTACTTACTAGATCTCATTCAAACCAATTTTCATTGAAAGCTTACATGGTAATGTACATCATACACTTTTTTTTTTTTTGTCATTCTCGTATTTTAGAAGTTACAGGGGGGGGGGACACACACTTTTTACCACTTTGGAAGAGTCCCTCGCGCAAACTATTCAGTTTAGAAAAAAAATGTTAAAAACCTCAATATCATTTTAGATAACACACACGAATGATTTTGATAAAAAAAAGATTTTGACCTAATTTTTTTTTGTTTTTATTTTTATTTTTTGTATCAAAATCTTAATGCGGTTTACAGATTACATCTACTTACCAAGTTTCAATAGTATTGCTCTTATAGTTTCGGAGAAAAGTGGCTGTGACCGTACGGACGGACAGTCAGACAGACAGACATGACGAATCTATCAGGGTCCCGTATTTTGCCATTTGGCTACGGAACCCTAAAGAGCACCAAAAACTTTTTTCATAGTTCCTACGCACGTAAACTGTATAGGCGTGCAATGATTTCGTTTTAGTTACTGGAAAGCAGCCATAAGTTCAGAGACGATTCGATCCGATGTTTATTTTAATTCGGAAAAGTTATACGAAAAGTGACAGACAAAGGTAAACCGCACTGAAATAAGACGCGCAAACATTTATACACTCTCCAGTTGAAGTGCAGCATAAATGCGAAGGTTATACAAAATAGTATGGTGAGTTTATCGGAACTATTAGCTGTATTAAAATATAAAAATTTAATATCCACTTGTATTAGAATCACAAATTATTCAGCAGTACTATAGAATCCGGAGCGGTATCATTTGTCCTACCAGTTGAAGTAAAACCGAGAGAATTAGCTTGTATGTTTACTGGTTGTACTAGAGGTACAAAGTTGTATCATTCATTTGACTGCCCTAGTGGCTTAGTTGGTAGTAGCTCTGCTTGGGAAGCCGAGGGTCGTGGGTTCGATCCCCACCCAGTGCAAATATTTGTGTGATGAATTCAAATGTTTACACTGTGTCTGGGTGTTTCTATGTATAATAAGTATGAATTTAAAACTATATAAGTATTATATCAGCTATCTGGCTGCCATCACACAAGCTTTGCTTAGTTTGGGGTCCGATGGTGTTGTGTGTGAATTGTCCACCAATATTTATTTAATATTTATTTATTTATTTGTGCAACTAGTTGTACTAGTCAGTTGTACTACTGAGACAGAGCGGAACTGCAGTCGGACTCACAGATTTTTTATTGGAGTTAGAATAGACTGAGGAGTGCATGATATCACAGCTGACACGTACGAGTTAATAGCCCACTTTATGTTCCTTATCGGGCAGGGCTCCACAGTGTTATCCGCCGTGTAGTTCCCGTAATTTTCTCGCGATGAAACGTAGCTTATCTGCTAATCCAGACCATGAACTGAGTCCCAAATTTCAACATGATTCGTTCAGCCGTTCCGACGATTGAACACAGGTCCTCACATCTAACCATCCCATAGCAGTACAGTGCCACACAGCTATTTGCAGAAAAAATCCAAATCTCTACCATCAATATACTGTGTACATTCGTCACAGTCGGGATGTAAGATGATTTATCTCTTTGCCCTGTAATTTAGTTGAAAACATTTCCCTTCAAACTGGAACACAGTAATATTTGTACATTACTCCATTGCGGTGGAGTAACTAGTAAAGCTGTGGTATTTCTCCAGGTGGACTCTGCACACAGTCTTACTACCTCAGAATCATCTGAAATTAACTAATCACGATATCTTATCTTGATCACAATATCTTGTTCGAAGATAATACGATTCGATCTTCAGAATATGACCCGAGTTAAGTCTAAGTATAGTGTTTTCATTGTGTATTCAAATTGCGAAAGTATTAAAACATTATGAATTTTCGGAAGTTGTCGGAATCTGAAGTTTAAAATCAATAGAAATTTTCGATTTTTAACCCCCGACCAAAAAATAGGGTGTTCTAAGTTTGACGTCGATGTCTGTCTGTCTGTGTGTGTGTCTGTCTGTGGCACGGTAAAGCTCAAACGGATGGGCCGATTTCGATGCGGTTTTTCGTATTTGAAGGTTAATATTTGTGAAGATGTTCTTAGTTATCTTTGGTTAATTTCGATTCAAGATTTCCGCCTCCACAAAATGGAGGATAAAATATTTTTCGCAATACCGAATTATATTATTTTTTCACTACTACCTTAAATACACTGTATCAAACGAAAGATGGCTTGATTAGTAGATATAGTTTGTACTATGACAATACGAGTACCAAATCCAAGATGGCTTGACTACAACAATAGTGGCGAACACATTTCAAATCCCACCAGCTCGGAAAAATGAGTACATTTCTTTTTTCTCCTCGATATCAGGGCGCAAAAGTCGTTTTTACCCTAGTAGAGGTTAAAGTAAATTTGAATTTAGAACATCGTGTGTAATCAATTTTTAATTTTGTTCTTGTTCAAAACATAATATGTCAACCTATTTATTTCAGACACCTGGCGCTGAATGTATCTTGTATTTTTTTAATTACTGAAACTCAGACTCGAACCTTGTCTTTGTTTCTTACATTTTTTTAATTTGTTTTTGAGTTTAACATTTAAAAGGAAACATTTATTCATTTCCTTGAGGTGGAATGAAAAGTTATTAATAACACTATAGTGCAAAACATTTTTCACCTGCATCATTTAATTTTGATTCTTTTTTACACGCTCAGGATTCTAATTTGAATCACTTGTGCTTGCGCTCGTGGTTCAATTTTTGTTGAAATTCGCTTAATTCAATCATCAAAATTGAGCACGCGGTTAAAAATCAACTTTTGCACAAGCGAATTATAACAAATAACTATTAAATTGTTGTAAAAGATAACAAATCCAGGCAGCCAGGGGTTCTTGTTTCGCAACCTAAATAGGTCCTTTACATCTTTAATACAGACACGAACTGGCGCTTATTGAAAGTAGGGTTTTAGAAGAATCCACTTCGTTACTGCTCTTTGTGATAACAAATATTGTATTTGTTTCAAGCGTCTTATCTAATTTAATTTTAAAATCTAATTTTCATTTTTTGTGGTGCAAAGAGATATAGAGGTACAGATGGCATTTGCACCCACGAACGACTTTACAATTATAAGTCGGACACTTTTTCCACAACGCCACCATGGCTTCATCTCTCTGCCATGTGATTTTTCTGGAAATATTGTCCTTTAAAATAGAACAAGTGATATTTGCACATTAAGTACAAGATTTAGCAAAGATGTGTTTCCCCGGGCAGACCCTATAATGGGAATTACTACTAGAAGGAAGATATTGATAGGTTTCTCCAGCTAGGCTGTCTTCTTTGGTAAATTTCTTGCAACCACAATGCTCATAGAAACAATATATAACTTAATAAAAAAATATTGATGGGTATTTCTCACACAATACTATCCAGCGTCAAACTAAGCAAAGCTTATTTCATGTACACAAGTTAGCTAATATAATACTTACATAATTATAAATACATACTAACGATATGTAGAAATACCCAGGCATTCAAATTCATTAAACAAATACAAACCATACAATTATCCCAATTCATTAAACAAATATTTGCATGAGGTGGGAATTGAACCTATGACATTCAAGATGAGAACAGGTGTGTGTATAAATAAATACGTAAGTGACAATCCAACGTATCTCAATTCGTCTCGAATCGCTCAAAGACAATTTCTTATGAAATCTATAGAAACATTCTGAAAATAAGACAAGGTCATCCGGCTCGAAGTTCGTCTATTCTCAGATAAAAGGGATCAGCCAATGGGGGCGATAACTCATTTATTATTGTGACCTTTCTTCAGTTACGTGAATTCAAATAAAAAGCTTTGATGTTCGATTGCGTTTGAATAATTAAATTTAGAATATGACCGTTTCAGAACTAAACATTTCGTAACAAATGAAAATCAATAGTCTAATTTGGGTTGTTTGTTGATGTAAATAACGTAGTTAATGTAGATTTTTTTGTGACAACTAATAGTCCAATGAAATGTTAGAATTTAAGATCTTAAATTCGGAACTTGTCTGGGGGTTAATATAAGCTTTTTGTAGGTAGTTTCAAAGATATGTCGAAAAAACGTTTATGGCGATGATGGCGGCCAGGAGACAAGGATGGCTACCCCACAAACTTGGGGTTAAGATTCTATTGACCCCCCACACATGATCCAAAAATAAATTGCGTCCTCTAAGAAATGCAAAGCTCATGTAACATTGCAATGGACTAAAAAGGAACTGTTCGTACCACGACAAAAAAAAAAGAGATAAACATACATTTTCGCCTTTAGTTACATATTCGCCTAAAAAATTTAAATGACTAAATCGGCAAATGTCTCAAACAAGCCCCGTCTACCACCTCGAGTCACCCTCAACATGTCTGAGGGTCGAGACGACTACTTCCCGTAAATACAACATTAAATCCAAAAGCTTCCAACAACACCTAACCTTCCTCTTGACCTTCTGCGTAGCAGCGTCGCGGCCACAAATCACAAGTGAACATCACAATCACACAACTTCAATCGGCAAGATTGATCGCCGCTGTGAAACGATGCAAGAGCTGAACTCTTTGATCGAATCTCCGTCGTTTCCGTTTCGTGGATTTAACGCATGTTCTGTTGTAGAGCTTATTTTACAAGTGATAACTTTTTTGGCGGGCCAGTGACAGATTTTTCGTGGAAATGAAATTTTAGCGTCACGCTCGGGAATGATAAGAAATATTCGGGTAAACTCGGGACCATTACCATTTATTTAGAAATGCGTCATTATTTCCCATTGGCCATCTAGAAATGCGTCATCATTTCTAGATGATCACGCTCATGGCTACATACTCCCTCTGGTTTCACCCGCGTAGTTTCCAAAGTAAGCTATCAAATTCTGAGTTATACGTTTTCACTTCTAGCGGTAGTTCCTATGATTGGCATTTTTTTTCTTTTTATAGTATAGAGTGACGGGACGAGCAGGACATGTACCTGATGGTAAGCAACATGTCTGCTACATAACAGCACAGTGACACGCAGCTAAAGTTCAAATCATTATCTAGCACTGCGCTCGTCGCCCAGTGATGTGAGATATTTTATCTCTATGCCCTGTAACGTCACTGGAAATATTACCCTTCCAACCGGAACACGGTAAGAAAACAAACACTATAAATCGATAAGATTTCTTAGATTAAATACAGTAAATTCCAGTGTGTTTATTTAAGAAAATGTCAATTGTTCATTAATAGGTACTTATTTACGTCTCTTCTACAGAATGCTCAAACAATTCTAAAATATCAACAGAGTTTTCAAAACTACCGCCCATTCATATGTTAGACCGGAAGCGTCTAGAAAACCCGTACATGCAACACCGTGTGCGCAGCACTTGACACACTTGACACATCCGGCGGACGTCAGGTGTGCGGGATAATTAGGGTGACGTTTCGAGGAAAACTATTTTGTGTGCGAAAATCAAGGACTCGGGAAAGTTTTAAAATTGAATTTTGGCGGTCTGTAGTTTCTGTATCACGTTTGAGTGTTTAACAAAATTTAAACCAACATATAACACTAGGTATCTAGGTATTATTACTTACATAAAACTTACGGTTGGACTAGTCGGGAAAACGGCGACTGCCCTAAGCCTGAGCCTGGTTCTAATCCCACACGCACCGCTGTCTTTTCGAAGTCATGTGCGTAATGCCGCTAACTTAAAAAACGTGAAAGGAAAACATCTTGAGAAAACCGACATGTTCCTAGAATCTTTCGAAGAAATGCGTCATCCACAATCCACACTAAGCCAGCATTGTGAATAATGGCCTGGAATCTCTCCTTGCGAGAGAACGCCCCGAATCCCAGCAGTAGGAACGAATATTTAGCGTGCAACTTTTTTTAATAAGTTGGATTTTGGTTTTGATTTCGTAAATGTCATTGTCCATTGATTCATTGGATTCATGATTGGAAATGCATGAAGCCTAAAAACAAAACACTCGCCAATTTCTTTATAACATTACATTTGGAAAAGTTACAGGAGAATTGAAACCACAGTGCGTATAAAAGTTTTTTGGCACGGTGCTTTCAAGGAAAAGAAACGCGAAAATCTCCAGGTCATTAAAAATGATTCAGACTTTAAGCTTCAACGTTACGAGGCAGATATTTCGATAACCGTGATGGACTTGTGTCATGCCAATAAAATTTCCGTGAACCATTTCGCGACGGTTTTTCAACTTTCAGGAAAAAGTCGTTATTATATTCGCAGCCAAATAATGAGTATTACAAACTCACAAGAACGGTGAGTATCAAACCTCTATGCTCGGAATTACGCGTTGGAGTGCGAAAAATTATTCAGACAATTTGGCGGGAAAGCGATATGACAGATGTTACAAACGTCACTACTTCATTAAAAATTGGAGGGAAACGACCTCAGTACTACATGTCAACGGCCGAAGAAACATAAATTACAGTGAGGACATCAAGGACTGAACATAAATTAAGACAACTCAGTGCTTTTTGCGAAGAATAAAATTAAGGTTGGTTTGGTTTTCAGGGCGCGGAAAACTTCCGGCAATTGTGAAAACATGGATTGCAAGTATTTCTTGCACATATAACATTTTATAAACGAAGCTTAATATACTTAAGTGTGAGGGTAACGTTCAGCACATAGGATCAAGAACAGTCGAAGTGTAACCAATGTCATTTAGAGATTATCGGAAGATTTATGATACAATGGAAACAAAAGTCGCCCATTACAGTGAGAACGGGTAAGGAAAAAAGCCAGCCCGTTATAAGTAATTGTCCAATCTCTGCCTCTGAATCTTAGTCCAAATCTAAGAACTGGTAACCTAACCCAGCATGAGTTTGAATTTTAAGCACCTAGTGTTACTTTAAAGGCAACTACCCACTACACGCTGACTTTCATGGTAGGTAGATAAGGCATACAAGACCAATTTGTTTTTGGTAGACCTAAACCCATACCTTAACATATATCTTATCGTCCAATTGTGAGTTACAGATTGAGAAGAAATCTAGCAAAGAGTAGTCAATTCAAGCTCAGCAAATCATGAAGTGTAGGTAAGTACCTATTTCTATAGTTTTGTTAAAGCGAAACATAAATTACGAAAGAAAATATCCATATGTGACTCCTCTGAGTTCAAACGCGAATTCAAATTTTTAGATTTAGTTAATCATTCCTGGGTTGGGATTTTGGTAGTTATAAATAGACAATCGTATATTTACGGTGCCGGACTTGCTCACAATGGTGAAACTCTAAAAAACTATGGCATTATGTCAAACTTGCATATAGAATATATATTTACTCTTAGATATATTACAAATATATTATACGTCTATTCTATTTGTAAATATGAAGTATTTCACACCATAAATATTTGGCAATACCTAAATTTCCCGAGAGATAAAACAAATGATCACCAGGAGATTAAAGTCGCCATTAATATAACACGACGCTTTGTTTCGGCGGACAGCGAATTAAGACAAAAGACTGTGTAAACACATCTGTCAAATTGGATGAGACTCAAACCGAGTAGGTGCTCTGAGGTTGAAATCTAGAGCGTCTATTTAGATGCTAGATCTTAGGGCAGCTACTCACTGTGGAAGTGAAGCGAACTCATTTGTTTTTAAAGGCACCATCCGTAAATAAAAAACTCTTTGTCACCATCATTTCTGAGACAAGCGCTGCTGCTTTGCTGTTGGTCATTAAACCCTCTACACACGAGCCCTAAAA
Source organism: Ectropis grisescens (assembly GCA_017562165.1). NCBI lineage: Eukaryota > Metazoa > Arthropoda > Insecta > Lepidoptera > Geometridae > Ectropis > Ectropis grisescens. The sequence continues at coordinate 4,277,657 of CM029771.1, read as the reverse complement.
TCAGAGGAAATTACGTAAAACTAGTGGGGAGGACCCTACATCGCCCCATAAATTACCAATCATATGGTGCGATGTCGGCTCCTCCCCACTACTTTTACGTCATTTCCTCTGATTTCAGGGCTCGTGCATAGAGGGTTTTAGATGTACTTGTACAACCCTTTTCTCACACAACCCATCTAGCCCCGAACTAAGCAAAGCTTTTACTATGGAAACCAGATAGCTGATATAAATACATACTTATTAATACATAAAGATGAGTACAACCAGACACAAAACAAATATTTTTATTCACAATACAGATCGTGGATTCGATTCCCACCCACTTTGAATTCATCACAATATTGTGTGATGAATTCAAATATTTGTACTGTGTCTGGGTGTTTATATGTAAGTATAATAAGTATGTACTTAATACTATGTAAGTTTTTTTATCAGCTATCTGGGCGCACTAGTACCAGATTTGCTTAGTTTGGGGTCAGATGGTGTTGTCTATGAATAGCAAAAAAATATTATACGTATATTTGCATATTACTTATTGTTTGGCGGTAGAATAACTAGCAAAATAAATATGTTATGTCTGAATCAGCTTCCTGAGGCTGATTCAGCAATGGGTCCTAATATTATAATTTTCCCGGAATTTCGTGGTTAAAACCTTGCCTACATGGATATCTGACTATGATATAAGTGGATTCTAAATTTCAACCCCATCCGTCGTTCCAACGTGATTGAATGAACTTTCACATTTCTAATATTTCTGGAATGTACTCGTATTTGTTGCAATGGATTCTTCTGCACTCTAACTAAAGCGATCATGGCTTAAATATTGCTGTCTCTTTTATTTCCAAATAAAAGGTAGAGACACCAGTATCAAAACCAAGTCTATTTCAGTAGTATGGTAAACTCGCGCTCTACTTGCAGTAACATACCAGCTTTAGGTCTAGCTCTAACGCTTATTTGTGGAATCATATAATGGAACCGCGTATTTTAAAACGTTTGATTAATATCAGCTGATAATGCGATGGTGCAATACGGTTCTCTATCGATGATGAATTTGTTACATCAAAGAGTTCGGGCTCGAAAGAATAATGATGTGTGGAGTGGAATCTCTGGTATGTTCCGTATGTCATTCAAATAAAATAAAATATAGGGTTGCTTAGAAAGGACTACCACGTTTAGAGGTGTTCATTATCCTTATCTTTAAGACTTTTAGCTAGTTATTATCCTGTTGAATTTGCATTTACTCAACTTAAATTCAAAGAGCTGTTTTAACCAAATCGGTATGGAAACATTCGACATCGCAAACGAGCTCAAAGGAAAAATTGTGGTTTGATAATATGTGGTGAACACAATGGTGATTTACTAACAAATTACTTAAATAAAAACCTTTCACAAGTTTTACGCGATTTTAAACTGTATTACGATAGAAAGTGATGTTTGGTGTACCTACTTTTGAAGATCGGCTCTAACCAACAGTAACCGCCACCAGCCGCCTTTCGTAAATCATCACTCCACCTAGTCTCACACCCGTCTTACACTGTGTTTGCCGATTCGCCGTCTCCACTTTAGAACTCGTCTACCCCAACGGTTATCGGTTCTGCGACAGACATGACCAACCCACTGCTACTTCAGCTTGCTGATGCGCTGAGTTATGTCGGTGACTTTGGTTCTCTAACGGATGACTTCATTACAAATACAATCCCCTCAGAGAAATTCCAAGCAAAACTCTTCCATGGCTCACTGAGCGACTTTGAATTTTCTGACTGGTTTTACTGTTAGTGTCCACGTTTCAGCACCGTAGGTCATGGACTGGTTGAACGCACTGGACTGTTGTCTTCAGACATTGTGGTATGGGTGACAAGAAGACTCGACAAAGTTTTTCAAATGCTGCCCAGCCCAGCTGAATTCTCCTCATGGAGTCATTATCAAAACTATTTTTACTCAGTTCGAGCGGCCGCTCTAGGTAAACAGACTCGTATCTTCGAACAATATCCAGAGTGACTCCATTTACAGCAATCGGTCCCGGAGCAACGAAATCGTTGGACATTACTTTTTTCTGGAGCAAGCAGGTTGGCGATCGCAAGGGCGCAACTTCTTATACCGGTGACGCTGATGCCCGTCACCGGCTGGGATTTAAATTGCGCCTTTATTTAGATGGTTTATAACTGCCATCGGTCGGTTCCCCGTTTGTGGGTTCTTACCACAGGCAGGAGGATTGAACCAACCGGAAAAAAGTTTACGTGGTCCGATTGATCGAATTACGCAGTCGAACCACGTGGCTGGTACCAGAAAGGGGACTGATACCACATTCTACGCCCGGGTACCAGAACAGAAGCTTAGAAGGTTCTAAATCAGATAATTTCTGACTCAGCGGATTTCTTCATAACTCTTGACTCAGCGGAGAGCTAGGTTTTACCTACATGTTATATGAAGATATATGTTTTAAATTAAATTCAGTACTAAAAATATAGAAAGTCAGTTGTTTGGTTTTTCAGAGAAAAATATTAATTCTCATCAAAATACAAACAACTCAAATAACAAATAACACAAACAAAGTAGTAGAGCAATATTTGTCCATTGGCAACTGTCGCTGTCTTTAATAAGCCGTGGACAGAAAAGTGGATTCCACAGTGTGGAAAACACTGAAAACTGTTTACCTGTGAGGTGATATGAGGGTAAATGAGGAAGTGGAATTGTTGGCGAGTTGTAGAAATAACAAGACAACAAAATGAGATAAACACTTACTCGGCCCGTTACGGTGTCGCCTTGTCTAATACATAGCAACGTGCATAATATTATGACGTGTAGGTCTTTAGGTATTCTATTTTAGGTAAGTATGGTAGGTATAAGGAATGCATTCAGTTTTGATTGATGAATACTTTGATACGTGTATAAGTATAGTTACTTTTTATGTTTAGGTTTAGGACCTACGGCTTCAAGACTAGCCTAAAATTTGATAGGCAGTACAGTCCATTTAAGGCCAAATGCCCACAAGGTTCCAATAAAAAATAATTTAAATGTACAATTTGTAATACCATATTCCGCACTGCCGTACAAAAATCATGCGACAAGGAGAAATGATAGAAGGTTGCAGCCCTTCAACAACTTCAACTTGCACTTAGTTCGACAGCTTACAAATGCCTGCATAGTGCTGAATCTTATTATTTTATACCCTTCTATCATCCTAATGCTAGGTCATGGTGGTGGTTCATATGACCCATCAATTTTGTTCACGGGGCTGTCACGTCTTTAACAGATAATCGGTGGGTGAAAACTCCAATAGGTATGAGAGTTTTTCAGACATTGGCATAGATTTCTTTGTTCGTCCAACTTTTCCCGTTGACAACGCATGTCCAAAAGACAGTTAATTTCAGCAACATTGATTGACAACATTTTGACACACTTTGATCATTACGGTACGTCTGGGTACACGTTTTGGGAATGTAGAAATTACGGTTATACAGACAGACAGTCGTAGAATATTTTGTAATCAGTAGTATTTGTAGGACCAACGCACGAAGTTATAAATGGAAAATGAGAGAAGCAACATTATTTTAAGCTAAAGCAGTAGTCAGAACACTAGAATGATTAATTGCAGGATATTTATTTGTCATGGAACTATTGTAGAATTACTCTTGTTTGTTTTCAGTTTTATGTTCCCACAGCTGGAACTCGGAGTCTTCTCTCATAAGAACATAGTCAGGGTCATTATCCACCACGCTGGCCAAGTGCGAGTTGGCGGATAACAGTTCTTCTCAAAAGTTGTCTTCGAACATGATGGTTTTCTCACGATGTTGTTTTCATTCACCGTTAAAGCCAGTAGTAACGACCTAACGACATACTTGTACGTCATCATTAGGGAAAAACACAAAAGTGCAGGCAAGATTTGAACTTACGACCTATAAAATCTCGCGTTCTAGGTGTATCTTAGTACGGGCCTTTGGCAATAATGACAAAATTATTACGGTCTTCTAGGTCAGTATTCGAGATGGCGAGCTAATCTGTTGGGCAGAGCTTATAAATCCTTAAATTATAAACGCGAAAGTTTCTATGAATAAATGGAATTATGGATATGGCGAATTTATGGATAAATGTTTGTTACTTTTTCACTCAAAAACTGCCAAAGGGATTTGGATGAAATTTGGTACATAGATAGCTAGTGATTCGAAATAACATATAGTCTATTTTTATCCCGATAAAATTATGCGATCGGGAACTATGCGGGTGAAACCGCGCCGCGGTGTGCTGTACCGACATATTGCAAAGTACTTGGCTATCGGCCCAGTGAATTACCGAGTAGGCAACCACTTTGTTTCAGTTACCTTGAAAATTGGCATAATCTATTAACATTTCGTAATAGTCTGACTGAAAAACAAAAGTGAAAAACTTTGGCAAAGATATATAAAGCAGTAAACGCTGATTTAACTCATTTATCCGAATTAAAAAAATGTTTTTCGTTAATACACAGCCGTTTATCCAATTTACGTATTTTTAGTTCATAAATCAAATTTAATTTCAGGAAACGTGTCCACGTGTCTTTTTTATGAGAGATCTTAATCTTCTCAAATTTCTTAAAGGATAATAAATAAGGAATGCTAATAAGGTTTATAAAGGGTTACAAAGACTTCCTCTAATAAAGCGAAAGTGGCACGCGGGGTCATTTATTTACCCATAAATACAGGGTTATTGGTACTATGCCTGCATTCTTTTAAGGGCAAGTTAAGCACATTCAATATGGTTATCAACATTTGGCTACAGTTTTTAAAAAAACATATGGTTTTACCCACACAAACTAAAAAAAACATGTGGCACTCGGGGACGGACCGCTATATTTTATACATTTATGTTCCATGCCGTATTTTTTTTCTTTGATATTAAGTAATTCAATTTCACTATACAAGGATATTAAATGAATCAATCAACAATAACAGAATTAAAATAAAATAACAGAATTTGTCATACAACACTATCGACTTTTACCTCTCCCTATTCAACAACCGAATTCCGAAATCGAAATTCCAAATTTGAATTATCCCATATTTTTCCTTTAAAATTTAAGTAATTTCTATAAGAAAGTAACACAGCTGCTTATACAAATATAGTCTGTAAGTCGTAGTCCAAATAAGATTTAAAGTCAAATGGCCAAGTGACTAAACTTGGATTGGGGGGTCGTTAGGTTTTTTATTTTCGTTGCGGAATTTCTTGATTAGGTCGCCGCGCTCAAAGCCCGCGATAAAAGCTATACAATAGCTTAAAAAAATACCTACCCAATCTAAAAACATCAAACTCTTCACTTGACAAACTTGACCACAGCGGTTGTATCGCTGCTGAAACGTCGAGGTAATTATAAATTAATTAAAATCGTAATAAGTTCAGTACAAATGTTTCGAATATTATAATCTTCTTCAATTACAACTACCTAATGTAGGTACCTATTAATCCTAGTATGCGCTCTGATATGGCTCGTCAACCGTCGCGTCGCTTAAGAGCCCTCTCACGTCGTCGCACGAAATTCAAAAAGTTTGTGTTCCGAATTTTCCAACTTTGGTATTATATAGAAAAAGATAATTACGTTCAAACAATAGGCCGATTTTTCTTGTTGACGTTTCCTTGTTTCAATTTTCCTAATATTAATGCCTTTGGTCGTAGGGAACGATCTCCCAATGACCATTTCGCCGAAAAGTCGCCGCCGTGTCAGTTTCAGACTTTTAAATCTACAATCGATACTCAAAATTTATACTTAAAAAATATGGAGAACATCAAACACATATTTTATTAATTCAGACATGTTACATATATCTGAATTTTGGTCCCATTTATTAGTAAAAAAAACAAAATCATGAACCGATTTTAAGTTTTATAATGCAGTTTTAGTGTTGTCTCTGTGTAAAATACACAATAATTCCAAAATAAAAATTAGACACGATAATACTTTGTTCTTTGTAGAATCCAATTCTATAGTTACTTTTCAAATCATAGTTGTCAATTTTTCAAAAAATATTAATTACCAGCAGTCTAAATTACAATAAATTACGCTGCGCAATTTAGTATGCCGCGAGCGGCCGTCGGGGGAGGACCTGCGTCAGTTAGCGTGGGAGTCGGTTACGTAATATTTCGCGCGTTTATGACATAAACTAGAATAACTATAGTGCGACCACAAAATTTTAAGTCGTTTGGCGTTTTATAACGTTTCATTCTGATTTTTCGGATCGGACCATCACATTTGATCTTGTTTACTTCTTGAAGAAGCAGAATCTGTCAATTTTTTTTTTGACGTGACAACGTCTAATATGTCGATGAACGCTGGCCGCATGCACGAAAATGGGATGATTCATTGTCTCGTTAAGCCCATTGTCCCGTTACGCTCGTTGTCCCGTTGCGTTACGGTTAATTATTCTTGCATTTCCAAACTCTGATTACTAGTATAATTTCAAGAATTTATACTTTTAACTGAAGGTTAATTTTCATGCGGTGGATCTTAGCTTTGTTGGGATAATATTGATTAAAGACGGCCGCCTCTACAACATGGTGGAATAAATATTTCTTCATTTTCATTCATCTACCTCAATATGGGTATCAAATGAAAGGGAATGACTAGTAGAATACTATGCACTGTCACAAATATCAACTCCAAGATGGCCGCCACCACAAAATTGCGAATGTCATTAATTTTTCACTACTACCTCAATACCATGACCAATGACCATGACCAATTACAATGACCATGAGGAACGGCCACGACCAATGACCACGACCAATGACCATGAGCAATGGCCATGACCAATGACCGTTCCGACGTGTTTGAGCAACGAACTTCCAATATTAATTAATCATCATTAATTTTTACTACTACCTCAATATAGGTATCAATTTAAAGGGCTTGACTATGCACTATGACAAATTTCAAATCCAAGATGGCCGCCAACACAAAATTGCGCCTGTCATTATTTTTTACTACCACCTTAATATGGGTAACAAATGAAAGGACTTGACTAGTAGAATACTACGCACTATGATAAATTTGAAATCCAAGATGGCCGCCACCACAAAATAGCGAATGTCATTATTTTTCACTACTTCACAATATAGGTATCAAATGCAAGGGCTTGACTAGTAGAATACTACGCACTATGACAAATTTCAAATCCAAGATGGCCGCTACCACAAAAAAAAACTTAAACTTGCACGGGCACTAACTCTATAAAACTAAAATACCTAGGTACTTATAGTTTAGATGTTATCGCATGAAATAATTATATTTACAGATGTTTGTACCGCGCTGAACCTGCATCAATCGCTAACAAAATGATACAATACAATTACAAGTGCATAGTATTTTATTAGTCAAGTCCTTTCATTTGTTATCCATATTGAGGCAGTAGTAAAAAATAATGACATTCGCAATTTTGTGGTGGTGGCCATCTTGGATTTGAAATTTGTCATAGTACATAGTATTCTACTAGTCAAGCCCTTTCATTTGTTACCCATATTGAGGTAGTAGTAAAAAATAATGACAATCGCCATTTTGTGGTGGCGGCCATCTTGGATTTGAAATTTGTCATTGTGCATAGTATTTTACTCGTCAAGTCTTTTTATTTGATATCCATATTGAGAGAGTAGTGAAAAATTAAATGTATTTCGCCATTTTGTGGTGGCGGCCATCTTGGATTTGAAATTTGTCATAGTGCATAGTATTCTACTGGTCAAGCTCTTTCATTAAATTTGATACCCATATTGAGGTAGATTATGAAGAAATATTTAGTCCACCATTTTGTGGAGGCGGCCATCTTGAATCGATATTAACCAAACATAGCTAAGAACATTGGTTTTAGTACACTGCCGTTACGGCTCAAGATCGTTCTGTCCGCCTAAACGCTCGAGCTGGATCGAACGGACGCACGCTGACAATGTTGCAGGATTTTACCTAAAGTTGAGTTCTGTCGTTTCGTGAGAGGGCTCTTAAGAATGTTGTCATGAGAATCTCGACCAGAAACGTCAAAGTCCGAAATGAAGACCCTAGCCCATCTATATCTTACAGCCCTATTAGTAGACCGCACCCCTATCAACACACTATGTATACCCTAAATAGTATTGTCCGTTAACACCGCTTCAACGAAGCTTCTTTCTTGTGAATCAGATATCAGATTTTTATACAGCATAAACTGTGAACAAAGATGTGTAACTGTAGAACCAACAGTTTTAGCCATTTCGAATTTGACAAAATAAGACTTTATTGCCATGCATTCACCGCATGACGCACTAGCCCAACCTGGATGATTCACGCAAATGTTACTTGCACATTCAAATAGGTATTTGGAATCTATCCCATATACATCATATCATCAGCCGCAAGATGTCTACTGCTGAACATAGTCCCTCCCTCCTTGATTTCCTCAACGAACGGCCCTGTGCCACCTGCAACCAACGGTTTCCAGCAACTCGGATAGGCAGCGTTCAGAAGGCTTCGACTTCGACACATCTTTGAGTCCAAAACTCCCATTTGCATTTCATTTTATTAATTGACATATAAATTGTACATTTTTATAGATGTAAATTTTATTTATTCTCTATATGTTTATAATAAAAAAACATGTATAAAATGAAATGTATGTTTAACCCATAACAAAATAATAGTTACAGAATTATCCTATTATCTACTGTCTCTTTTATAATTTTATTTTTAAAGTAGGTAGGTACTCTAGATTTACCTACTTTAGATTGGGGTAGACCATCAAAATTCCAAACAAGTTTGTATTGAAAATGACACATTCTTGGACACATTATTTCTCACTCTCAAACAAAATAGTCTAAAACAAAACATCACGTGTTTCATTTTGCACCTTCCCGAATTGGGTCGCTTCCAGACTAATTATATGCTCGTAAATCGCGACTTGTAACCATAACTTATCATCTGGACACGAGACTGTTTGTTACCACTAGCTGTGCGCTTCGTTACTGCCTGTTTTATAAAGTTGAGATAAAGTATTGGACACTCCGACCCTGTTTTTGATTTACGTGAATGAGCTGTGCAAATTAGATCACAAAAAAGGGAAAACGTTCACTTTCGCTGATGACACTGCTCTGGTCTTTCATGGCGACAGCTGGAGTGAAGTGGTGGAACTCGCTCACAAGGGTTTGGCGGAGGTAGCAGAGTGGTTAGAAGTGAACCTATTAACCCTAAATGCTTTAAAAACTAAATGTGTGGCCTTTCGAATAACCCAAAAAACCAGTCCACCACCCATTATACTCAAACTGCATTCTTGTGGATCACAATTAGACTCATCATGTAACTGCCCTGCACTTGAGTGTGTTGACAACATCAAATACCTAGGTATGGTGATTGACCACAGACTGACATTTAATAATCATATTACCACCTTGCGATGTAGACTACGAAAAATGTTACACATTTTTAAACGCATAGGTAATGTCGCTGATCTTAAAACATTGCGTATGGTTTACATCGCCTTGTGTCAGTCTGTGATCAATTACTGTATTGTCTGTTGGGGCTCTGCTGCGAAAACATGCCTGATAAGTGCAGAACGAGCTCAAAGAGCTATCCTGAAAGTCGCATACAATAAGCCATTCAGGTACCCAACGGACGAACTTTACGAGGTGACTGATTGTTTATCAGTACGAAGGCTCTTCATTCTCTCAGTCACACTAAGGTTTCACAAAATGTCCTTATTTACTATGACACACTCAAAAAAAGACGGGCATAGACGTAATGCATGGGCATTACCCAAAACAAAAACTAGCTTTGGCCAAAGTACTTTTCTTTTACCGGCCCATATCTTTACCAACTTATGGATAAAAAGCTGGATATCCTAGAAACGTCACACTATGAATGTAAGAAAAAGGTATCAGCTTGGCTGTCTACCCAGGGCTATGTAGAAACAGAAAGAATAGTGACACCGTTTAAGTAATCTAATTTTCCTAAGTAACTTCAGAAAGTGAGAAAGTGCAACAAGCAGGCAATCCATTTTGGCGAGAAATGGCAGCACTATACAAACATACATATACACATCCACTCATGTACACACATAATACTACACAGTAACTCACATACACACACACACACACTCACACACACCCTAATACACATAAATCCCAATATCATTTTCACATCCACACAAATACATAAACATCCTCTACATTTTTACTATTATTTATAGACACATGTCATATTAACATACCATATATATATATATATCTACTAGCGGCCCGCCCCGGCTTCGCCCGTGGTACATATATATATAACTTACAGCGTTCAAGGATTACGAACATATGAAAGAACGGTGAACGATTTTTTTAAATCGTTCCAGTAGTTCCCGAGGTTAGCGTGTTCAATCTATATATAAGCTATAGGCTACTTTAGATCCCCAAATTATCGTTCTGTTTACTGGGTCAGAAGTGACACCTGTAGACATCTGGCGGGGATAACTAATTAAATGACGATTGATCAGTTTTCGACCAGAGAGGAAAAAATGATTAAATTACTAAAATGGCTATTAAAAAATAAGGGTTAATCGTAGAAGGGTGTAAATTGAGGATTGTATATATTTTTGTATGTTGTATCATAAAAAAATAAAAATTAAAAATGTTGTCTAAAAAATAAAAATAAAATTTGTGGGTTGAACTACATCTAACATTTAGGGGGATGAAAAATAGATGTTGGCCGATTCTCATAGATACCGGATAAGCACAAAAAATTTCATCAAAATCGGTCAAGCCGTTTCGGAGGAGAGTTTGGCAACGAAAACTGTGACACGAGAATTTTATATATTAGATACACTATATTTCTATATACTTATATTAAATATATATTACCAATGTATATGTAATAATATGTATGTCTAAAAATATATGTGCACGTACATTAAATTAGTAGGCATTACTTACTTACTTTACCTTTAGAATTATACCATCATAGTTATATAATAGAATAAAAGTTTTTGTTTTATATAAGTTTTTCAAAAAAAAAAAAAAGTTTATGTATACGTTATGCCGGGTGCCCACGACACAGGTTGCCCTAGTGTGGGTACCAGTGTACTTGTGTCTCAATATTTGTTTTTTAGATTTAAGTAGATACTAACTTGTTTTTTAAGTAATTGTGTTCTTGAACCAAATAAATTTCATTTCATTTCATTTCACTCCCACTCCGCTAGGGCACCAGGAGGTGCCAAACACTCTGTCCCCCGGCACTAGCCCGAGCCGTCTGAGGCGCTCTCGTGCTAGCAGCCGTAACGCGTTCCAGGTATCCCATGCTATAATAGCATATCAATAAGTTTTTACACAGGTTAGTTTCCTTTTGGGTCCTGCGCCATCGGCGCTAACCCGAATAGTCAGCTCGGTAGTATAAGCGTCTCGTGGCCAGCTGCCATAGGTAAATAAAAAAAAGAAGTATTGTACACTGGCAGCGTTACCCCTTTGAATCGCGATGCTTATTTTTGGGCGAAATAAGTGCCAGCTCTGAGGTCCCCCCCTGAGGCTAGAACCAACTGCTTTGACAGTGTTGTTTTTGAACCTTTTTATGAACCTTTTCAGCCAGCGTTCTGCCGCGCGGCACTGATCTCTACGGAGTGTTTGTTTTATAGGTTCCTTCTATATTTAATGTATATATAAATTATGGTTATGTATATATGTTTAGTTGTTATGTTTCTTTATTAAAACACAGTTAATTTTCAATCAAAATATCTAGTATTGTACACTACTATTGGTATGTGCTCTACAGTTTACAGCTTACGGGTTGATAGTCCGCTGTTTTTTTTATATTTAACCCTTGTCTCAAAACCGACGGGATTTTGTGTTATAAGTTTGACGTATATGTTTGTGTGTGTCGGTCTGTGGCATCGTAGCCCCCGATTGTGAACACCTATTGCATATTTTTAAATGATAATCAGTGTTTAGGTATATATGTGTCGTGTGTGAGTTTGTATAGTTAGTTTGTTAAGAATCGTTTCAAGATGGCCGCTATCACAAAATGGCGAATTACATTTTTTAACAGCATCCTCAATATGGATATCCAATTAAAGGGCTTGACTAGCGGATTAATAAACACTTTCATAAAATGTACTTACCTACTTTTTTCAGACTGATCGGCTGTCTATCACACAACACCATTTAGTCACAAACTAAGCAAAACTTATAATTTGTAAGGTATGTGTGAGAATACATGGGCAATTTTTAACATTTATAACTCTAGCACCGAGACCAGAATCAAACCATATTTAAGCGACTTCAAAAAATCGGTTGTATATTTTTTGTAGGTACTCTATGTTAAGCGATAGCTCCGCCAATTGTGAATCGATTTTAAAGATTATTGTTTTTTCTCTTAGATCATAGGTGTTTCAGAGGTCGTCCCATATACATTGTATGGAAATTGGTGTAAGTAGCGGTTTTTAAACTATCAACAAAAAAAATTGCTTACCTCGCTGTTACATTGGAACAGTATATTTACGAGGGTCAAACTGAAAGTTCTTAGAACTGGCCACTTATAAACAATATAATAAAAAAATAATTCTATAATTTGAAAATAGAACTCTTTGCCAATATTACTGAGTATATACTTCATTCATTTGTCATTTGTTTTACGATTTGGCGGCGAATTGAAAATTGTCTGTGTCACGTCAACATGAATTTAACACGAGAAAATTTTCGTGCAATGATTTTTTATGACTTTCGATGTCGTTTAAGTCAATAAGAAAGTTATGATAGACTACGATTGGCCTTTCACGATGAAGCCCCATCTCGTGCGAGTTTACTGAGTTTAAACGTGGTCGCACTAATCTCACTGATGATTTACGTGAGGGACGGCCTTCTACGGCGACGACTGAAGATAACATCTGTGTTGTGCGGCGTATGATAGAGACTGACAAAAGAGTGACCTATCAGCAGATTCGGACAAGCTTAGGCATCGGTATGAGTCAAGTGCACAAAATCCTACACGAACATTTAGCGGTCAGGAAGCTTTGCGCCCGGTGGATACCTCATAATTTGACTGAGGCTCAAAAACTCCATCGTGTGGATTGGTGCCGTAAAATGATTGAAAGATTTAACGGAGGTGACTCAAATGCTGTGTTCGACATACTAACAGGTGACGAAAGCTGGATTTACTGTTATGATCCTGAAACCAAAAGACAATCTGCTCAGTGGGTGTTTCCTTTCGAGGAGTTGCCAACTAAAGTGAAGAGAGATCGAAGTGCGGGGAAAAAATGGTGGCCTCGTTCTTTGGAAGGATAGGTCATTTCGCAACAATTGTGTTAGAGGATCATAAAACAGTTTCTGCAGAATGGTACACTGCCAATTGTTTGCCACTTGTCTTGGAAAAAGTTCGAGAGAAACGACCTCGCAGTAGGATCCTCCTTCACCACGACAACGCCTCATCGCACACCGCCAAGCGAACGATCGACTATTTGGCGACATCAAACGTTGAATTACTGGGTCACCCGCCGTAAAGCCCCGACCTCGCGCCTTGTGATTTTTATTTATTTTCAAAAATTTAAGAAAAACTTAAAGGAAAGCGGTTTATGAATGCTGAAGAAGCGGTGGCTGCGTATCGCGATGCCATTGAAGAGACCCCTAAGGACGAGTGGGCAAAGTGCTTTTCCCAGTGGTTCCATCGCATGCAGCGGTGTATTGACGTGAATGGACAATATTTTGAAAAGATATAATAAAACTAATAACTGGCTAATGTAATCAGTTTTTGATTTTCTAAGAACTTTCAGTTTGACCCTCGTAGTTGAGAAAGCCGCCTTCAATTTAAAATTAAATTCAGACACACGACCATATTTCATAAGAATGTCGTCTAAATACATTAAAGATAATTTTAGTTTTTGGCATATATTTCAAAAACCGGCACACTGATTTCGATAAAATTTACATGGGACTACGCCTGATCTATCAAACAAAAAAACCCATCAAAATCAATTCACAATTAATAGAAGGCGATATCGTCACACATACAAAAAAAAAAATTAATACAACCGAATAAGAAGCTTCTTCTTTTCTTAAGTCGGTTAATAATAGCATAGATTGGAATTTCATATAAAAATACAACATTGGAATGTTAGATAAAAATTCACAAACAATCAGACAGCAATAAATATTTGTCCAATAAACTAACTGAGGCATTCTTCTGGACATGAGTTATCATTGGTGCAGCGGCATTAATAACTCAGCGGACAGGCAAGGAAAACCGCGTGACAGAATGAGTGATTGTCCCTAATGGCTTGAAGATTGAGATGTGTTTGGAAACTAATGGTGGAGACGTATTTGTGGGCATAAAACTGTCGAGAGTGGTTATTGAAACCAATTACTTTGGAGGATGTGATGTGGTCTTCAATTCGGAAAAAGAAGTCCAATAGTCCTTTTCCAATTTAATTTTATTTTAGAAAAAAAAGTTCCAAGACAACAATGTAAATAAATTTTTACCTACATCAAAATTATGTTCTTTCCTCTCTTAAGCAATATTTATTAAATGGATCTGGATGAAGTTTGGGTTTAGCAAAGACAATTTAAGTACTCAAAGACATTAGTTGTTATAAATGTGACTATTATTTATAAAAAGTTGACTGATCGTACGACTGCCCCTCCTTAGCGTTTTATAAGCATAATTGCACTATGCCTGTTGCCAGTTCGGTCTGTCAGCCTTTTGATTTTGATAGAAAGAGTGCAAAAAAACGTACAAAACAAAGAATGTCGGTTTCTGCTCGGTGAAATGGTGCGGATAGAAAAACAGAACACCAGCTTTACCAAGGACGGTACCTATATCATTTCGCAAGTAAGAAATTTAATGCAATAATTAGAAATACTTACCATAATTAATCTACAAAAGTAAATCGAACATTAAAAAAAACTAAATGGGAACCCGTTGATGTCTTTCTTTGCATTTCTCTGTCCTTAGAAGTTTGCATAACTCTGTCTCGTTTTGTCAGATCATTGATGGAAAGTAGTGCTACGTCACACGGATATTCGGCTTTTCGAGATTCTGATGACTTGTGAATTTAAGCAAGATTCGTTGGAACGCCGATCAACAGGCTATTTAATCATAATACGGGCATAAAATAGTATAATGTAAAATCATGCAAAGGAAAAGCATTATTTATCGTGGGAGAATTTCGGAAACAGGAACTAAGTACACGGGTTAAGACCTAGGATATATTTATTAATCAATATCAAACTATTTCGTACTAGTAGCTAGTACTAAATAGTTCAGAATTGATACATTGTTCAAACTCACATTTCCCCAGATTATCGAATTCATTTTTAAGACGTGTTAGATAGGTATTTATTTTTCACACAAAGTTTTATCCAAAAACATAAGAAACCTCTGTCCACTATGCTTGTGCCATTTCAATTTCTTTATTAACCCCCGACCAAAACTGTCTGTCTGTCTGTGTGTGTGTCTGTCTGTGGCACCGTAGAGCTCAAACGGATGGGCCGATTTCGATGCGTTTTTTTTTCATTGGAAGGTTTATTTATATCCGTGCGGATGTTCTTAGCTATGTTTGGTTAATATTGATTCAAGATGGCTGCCTCCACAAAATGGCGGACACAATATTTCTTCACAGCCTACCTCAATATGGGTATCAAATGAAAGGGCTTAACTAGTAGAATACAATACATAATAACAAATCTCAAATCCAAGATGGCCGCCACCACAAAATGGACAATTATATTATTTTTAATTACTACTACAATATGGGTATCAAATGAAAGGGCTTGACTAATAGAATACTTTGCACTATGACTAATATCAAATCCAAGATGGCCGCTACCACAAAATGGCGAAATACATTTCTTTTTTCACAACTCCCTTACTATGGTTATCAAATGAAAGGGCTTGACTAGTAGAATGTTGTACAGATAACAATCCGAGGTAGTCGGGGGTTAATCAAAATTTTAAATTTTGTTCTTGTTCTAATAGCTGTGTAGTACCGAATGATAGGAGAGTGGTTCGCTTACCATCAAGCGCACAACTTGCTTCTCGTCCCCTGAGAAACTCGACAAATAATAAAATAAATAAATGTTTGTAATAGATATCTTCGTACTAGGAAATAAAAATACAAATACATTTTTGTGGAATACTACAAATAGTGAGGCCGTTGGCCTTGTTAGAATAGTGCCTAAAACATCTAATTTTACAATCGTAGGTTCGCAACCAGCCGTTCGTGTAGCTGTGAATATTATTCAAAGCGCAGATATACAAATATGCCGTCACCACTGACTTTGACGTCGAAAACATCGTGAGAAAACGGGCATGTTCTATGAAAACTATCTTTTCTCTACGTCATCCGGCAAACCACATTTAACAAGTATAGTGAATTATGGCGTTAACTTTCTCCTTGTGAGTTCGAGCAGTGCGAAATTAAAGAGGGCCTTTTATGCTATACTTACCTAAGCTATGAAAAAAATATAAAAGCTAACAAATAGTTGCTCGCTTACAAAATATATTACTGAAGTGTATAAGAAAATCTAGATTCTCGAGCTTTTACCAGACAGAATCAGTTCAAGTGGTCGTGTGAATTATCTAGCGTCATAAAACGTTTAGTGCTGTTTTATCACCGGTCATAAAATATTTCCATGAAAATATTGCGAGCACAGTTGTCCAGAACACTTAGCGTTTTCATTCGTTTGTAGAGGACAAAGGAGGAAAAGCCTAGCTTAGGTTAATATAATCAGTTTAGAATCTGGGCTTATTCCAGGCAGTAGGACAGTTTAGACGTAGACTGTTCTAATACTGGACAAAGGCTTCTCTTCCCTTAGTACTATAGACAGAGAGAAACACTTTATTATGCACACCAGTAAAGTTAAAATAGTACAAAACAGAAAGCACTTATAACTAGTGCCATAAATGGCAGATTTATCGCTAATAGCGATTTCTTCCAGGCAATCATTAGAGGCAGGAAAAACACAAAAAGTAAAATGAACTATCAAAAGAAGATACTATCAGGGCCAGTTTTTAACGAAATATTAAAATTTGTCACTCCACCATTGCCTGGTTCGACCTATTTGAGGGTAAGGGTAAGACCTATTTTTTTACTCGTTATATAATTTACTAGCAGTGCCCAGCGGTTTTACCCATGTGGTTTCCGTTCCCATTATTTTCCCGGGGTAAAATGTAGTTCTTCCAGACTATACTTAATCTAGCTTCCATGCACAATTTTATTAACTCTCTGCGCGCTCTCTTGCCAAAACGGGTTGATCTATGAAAAAAAAAGTTTGAACAAAAGTTGTAAGGAATTTTATTCTGCACAACTTTCATAATGAATCCATACTCACTTAAGCAATAGGAAACCAGAAATTTGCGAAGAAACGATTTTTATAACTTTTGACCTTCAATATCTTAAGACGCGGACACGATAGCATTTGTGACTGTTGACAACATTCAGGACGGCAAAACAAAGGATTAGGTAAACCACCCTTAATATGATTGGGCCTAAATAAAATAAATAATACGTATATAAAAACAAGTAATATAAAGTAAATCATTAAAGTCTCCATTTTAAAGTTTATCGAAATCATAATTTTTCTCCGAAAACCTAAACAACCGACTTGCAATTAATAATTTTGAACGATTATGTATTTTAAATATAAATAGAAGGTTTTACGAATAGATCTATGAATGGATTCACAAAAAAATAGCTGTGACTCAAAACAAATTAAACCTGCTCCTTGCTCTCGTGAGAAGCCAGCATTATTAGGCGACTATTTAGATCCTTAAAATACAGAAACTGGTACATAACTTTTCAAATTTAAACTATTATTAAACAAACAATCATTATAAATAACAACCCAAATAAACATCATTCCTCTCTTCTGTGTTCAGTCTCTCAATTTCGAAACGTCTGTTTTGCCAAAAAAACTGTTCAATACAATTTAGCTCTTCACACCATTCAACTAAGCCCACGTTCGTAAATTTAACGAATAAAGTTATAAATGGGTTGCATCCAACCAAACACTGTCCGCTTTTTTTTAATTCGCAAATAATGTATGATTCTCTTTAAATTAGCGAACGCTTAATTTCGTGGCGTTTAAATATTGCTGAGAATTATCAGGATAATTGGAGATTTCAGTTATTTGGGTCGTATCTTTTGTTTGGATTAGATTTGACAAATTGAGTCGTATGTTTTCTCGGTTCCGTTCTAATTGGTAGTTTGTGGTCAAGAGATTTTCTCGATTGTGATGCAAGTCTTGGCGCGAAAGAAAAAACAAACAATGTCTTGGATTGAGACACTTTCAGAAGCAATTGAACCTGAAGACAGAAATTAGATGGATCTAAATTACGTGACTACAAGATAACGGATGTAGGTTTTTAGTACTATATTATATGTACAATGCCACCACAAATATTTACTTATTTCTTTTTATGTAAATTATTTTTATTTTATTCACATAAGTAGGTAGGTAATTGTAATGTTTTTGACTTTGTTTTGTTAGTGTATAAGTTAGTGGGTTGATGAGTTATAGTAAAATCAATAATTTCAATTAACATTGACAAAATCATTCATCATCATCATCAGCCGCAAGACGTCCACTGCTGAACATAGGCCTCCCCCCTAGATTTCCACAGCGAACGGTCCTGGGTAACCTGCAAGCAGCGGTTTCCAGCGACCTTTGTGAGGTCATCTGTCCATCTAGTGGGAGGCCGTCCAACACTGCGTCTTCCGGTTCGTGGTCGCCACTCCAGAACCTTTCTTCCCCGTCGGTTGGCAATGTGGCCTCTTTGAACTATTTCGGCCACTTTCGTTCTTTTGCGAACATTCTCATTACGGATTCTGTCGCGCAAAGAGACTCCGAGCATAGCCCTCTCCATAGCTCGCTGTGTGACTTTGAGCTTCGTTATGAGGCCGACAGTGAAGGACCACGTCTCAGAAAAAATCACGAGACAAAATCATTACATGTGTTAAAATAATGTTCAATTAATTATAGATTTGTTTCGCTTTTTGTTTCTTTACAAACCACCTCGTTCTTTTTATTTTGTGATACATTACTGAAACTAGTTGAATAGGGAATGAAATTGTAATCAGGTAACGGTTTTGATTTCAGCCAATTATTGTAGGATTCTGCCCATTTGACTAGGTTTTATGTATTCGAATAAAAAAAAAACTTTATTTAATAGTTTTCATGAACTTTAAATGGTACTTCTCTTCAACCTAAATCTTACTTTGTTTTCAAGCTTGAGTTTAATTAAATAGAATGAGCTAACTAAAAACAAAACATAATAATGACTAAATACGTAGTCTAAACAAGTAATAAAATCAGGATTGTGTAAGATAACCTTCTAACAGACCGTTATAGGGATTACAGGAATTAACAACAGATCGTCACTATATTAAAATAATCATACAAATTAAAAAAAAATGTATTAGAAAATACTAGTAAGATTGTCTATGAGAAAAACAAGGAAACAGTTCGTTGGACGGTTACTTTGTGTTCGACCATCTAAGATTTGAGATTATGATTCCCATATGGCTAATGTGGTGAATGAGACTGCAGAGAAAGAGGAGTGCTGACAGACAGGCAATATTCGCCATCTGGGAATCAAAATATGCCCTGTTTGCCCTGTAGTATGTCCTGGCTATGATAGAGATATCATCTACAGCTGTGTACGAAATCAACTGGGTTTTACTTCGTGGACAAATTTCATTACGGTTCCAGCCCTGAAATCAGTTTTAATTAAAGTGACTTATGGCCTGAAATAGTCTCTACCGCAGAAGTCACAGGACCCTGCTATCCTAAACTTATAGTACTCAACGAGAACGACGTCTCGTATGACAACTAGCGCAAAGGATACTGCTAAAATCAGCTGTTATAGTCCATTCCAAATTGAGTGTTTGTATGTAAGAACAAACGTCAATACGGCTTACAATGGATCGCGTTTCTGCTTCACTTTCGATTTAAGCACACTGAAATTATACTACTACAGATGATGCTTTTACAGTTTATTAATATTCCAAAATACAACATACTTAGTTTAATATCATATTAATTATAAAGTACATTGAAACCAATTGTAGCTCAGCAATTGGTATAGTAGGTACCAAACTAGGCTTTATCTGTATTTAAAATGTAAAACTGTAGTTTATATGCTACTGTCATGAACTCATGAAAGTAGAATCTCGAGAACCTCGAGAGTTTGGACCGTCAATCATGAAACGATGTATAATTATAGAAAGTATCATCTCATCTCACAATCTTCAAACGTGAAAGATACTAAGACCGAATCGTTCAAGGTCTGCCATAACAATCCGCTTTCCACCGAATCGCAGCGGCAGTGACGCGGGCACTTCCACTCAGATTTATAATTAGTTATAAATAGTGGAGTGTTCTGCCAGTTAACTAACTGGTTCAGGGCCACGGGTTCACTCCACGCTAGCACGCTAATAATCTGCTTCTCGGAAACTCGGCTAAATGTAATAGTTTTGTTTCTAGAGTAACGATGACAAGACTTCTCGTTGTCTGAATCTCTGAATGTCTGCAAACATTGTCTGGTAGCACGACTATGTAATGATTTTTACAAGACACTCACGTTAGAAGTCAAGCTTAATTCAAACAAACAACGAGAACAATACAATACAAAAACACTTTATTACACCACAAAACAATACAGAAAAACAGTGATTTACTTAAAATTAAACATTTTGGGTACAAAAGGCGATCTTATCGCTAGTAGCGATCTCTTCCAGATAACCTTTTGGTAACTAGGACAAGATGAAAGTACGGGCAGTGGTGCGGTATCCTTTAATATGAATAATCATCATACAGGTACAAAAAATCAATATGTTTAAGTACTCAATCATTTTATTGGTAACAACATCATTCTACCACACTCTCTCACGCGGTCACAGAAGTTGACTCACATTATGGGACCGGAAGTTTATAACACTCATCCCAAAATAGTTATATCGGCCCCAAGTTTTGGCAGCTTCAAAAACAGATTAAAGTGCTGGCTTATCGATCAAGCTTTTTATAGTTACAGTGATTTTTTAGAGAGTGATGGCAGTCAGTACAATTGTATTATATCCATATTATACTCGTATAATGCTTAACAGTTTTCTGTACAATAATTATTATAATACATTAAGAAGTAGCCATTTCAAACTTTGAAAATGTATACAATTTGTATGCTCTTTCTTTTGTTTTTGTTTTTTATTAATTGACGTGTAAATTGTACATTTATGAATAAAGTACTTTGACTTTGACATTATAAAACATTAAAATTTGAATGTGTTTTTCTGTTTCATTGTGGTTCAATTTTAGACTTAATTTGTATGAGGTTTACTGTAGGTATATAGATACTGTAAAAATAAATATGGAATAAAGTTTCACAAAACATATTTGCAGAAGATCAGGTACAAACAAATATCATGATCTATTGTATTGAAACATGATCATATTATTATATAGAGTGTGAACGTTTCGCAAATCCATGGGGAAGCTTTCCCCAAGTGTTTAGATCAAGTATATTTATTTAATACACCACATCGGAATGCGGTATTTCTTAAAATAATCTTGTTATTGCTTTCATAAATAGATTAAAACAGCCCACGCAGGACGCGTTTTGTTCTGCTTTTATATAAGATCTAAGTAATTATAAAGTTATAAAATCTATCGATGTATGTTTCTGTAATCCATATAAACAATCGTCATCAAATCTCTATGTATAAAAATGTTATATTGGTTTGTGTACGCTTCAAAAACTCAAAAAGTTCTGCACCGATCGAGCTGAAATTTTAGAATGATATATAATCCGCATCAAGGATTGTTTTTATCTAATTTTTGCATTACAATGTGGCACAGCGAAGCGTGGCAGGGTACAGCTAGTCTCTTTATATAAAACTAGCTTTTACCCGCGACTTCGTCCGCGCCACATATTTATTAAAGTAATTGAGGCAGTACCTACTCGTATGTCTACTACCATACAAATTCACGTTTCCTAATCAAAATCGGTCTAAGTCAAAGTTTTATATTTATTAATAAATGTACAATTTACACGGCAAATTACAAAGAAACTATGTTCTCAAAAAAACTAATCAAAAACAGACTTTAATTTAAAATCGTATTGGGACGTTCCACCAAATTTTATTAGAGTCTATTAGTAGATATTAGTAGATATATCGTCTGACTACATGAACGCAAATTTTAGTTTGTTGTTCATATTTCAAAAACCGCCGCACTGATTTCGATAAAATTTATATGACCACCTCTGAACTATAATCTACCAACCAAAAAAATAACCATCTAAATTGATTCACAATTGGAAATACAACTGGATTGATAACCTCCTCCTTTTTTGAAGTCGGTTAAAAATAGCATACAAAGAGTGCCAAGATCCTTCCATGCACACTTTTACTCCTCATTTCCACTTTTTTCAACTCTTTTTCTGTGATAAAAAAGTCGCCGTTGTCCTTTCCTAAGTCTAGGTAGTCTATCTGTGCACCAAATTGTAACAAACTCTTTAAGTGGCTTAGGCGTTAGATGGTAACGGACAGAGAGAGTTACTTTCATATATATAATTTCATATTAGAATTGAAAACAGGTGTTCCTGATCATTTTATAGGAGGCAGTTGTAAAAGATTACTGAAAAGTAATACGTTTACTCCTCCAAAAAACTCATTTTCACAGTTCTTAATTTGCCTTAATCGAGCGTCCATCATGCATAACATTTGATAAGACACCATGGAAATCTCGTCGACTATCAAAAATTCTCATTTTATATAATACATTGTATTCTACTGGTTGAGCACTTTCATTTGATACCCATATTGATGGGATTGATAAAACCTACGTTATCCGCCATTGTGTAGCGGCCGCCATCTTGGATTTCAATTTTTATAGTATATTGTATTCTGCTTGTTGAGCCCTTTCATTTGATACCCATGTTGATGGGATTGATAAAACCTACGTTATCCGCCATTTTGTAGCGGCCGCCATCTTGGATTTCAATTTTTTATAGTATATTGTATTTTGCTTGTTGAGCCCTTTCATTTGATACCCATATTGATGGGATTAATAAAACATAAATTATCCGCCATTTTGTAGCGGCGGCCATCTTGAATTTATAATGATAATGAATAAACATAATTGTATTGTCATCAAAATCCAAAGTGTATACAACATTTCAGATTAATCGGTTGACAGGAAGAGGGTGAAATTTGAATTACTAAATTTGACCCAAGAATAAATAATAATAAATAATTTAAAAAAAACCCAATTCCACCCCCGTAGGTACAGTTCGAAACTACAAAACTGCTAAAACATACATTTTATGGTTTCGTGTTAAATATCTAGACGTAAAGTTTCATAGTTCTTCAACAATGACGAAGTTTTCCATATAAACTTTCATCCCTTATTTTAACCCTTTCAACCCTTTTTTCGGAACAAAAAGTAGCCTATGTCCTTTCTCGGGATCTATTTTATCCATGTATCAAATTTCATCAAAATCTGTTGGTTGGTTTAGGCGGTAAAGACGGACAGACAGACAGACAGACAGACAGACAGACAGACAGACAGACAGACAGAGTTACTTTCGCATTTATAATATTAGTATGGATTGTTATGTTGGTTTGTGTACGCTTTAAAAACTCAAAAAGTTCTGCACCGATCAAGCTGAAATATTAGAATGATATATAATCCGCATCAAGGATTGTTTTTTATCTAATTTTTGCATCACAATATGCCACAGCAAAGTGTGGCAGTGTACAGCTAGTAAAATCATAAAAATCTTTGATTCACAGTAACAATATACCTCTAGATTCAATATTTCTACGCCAATGATCTAAATAACTCTTCTGTTTTGGGCAGTTGCTTGATAAAATCGTCGAAGTTATGGTATCTCAGGGAGATTATCCAGTTATACATAATTGCGGTTGTATATTCGAGGCACGTCTAAGTATTTTCCAAGTTTGTATCTACTTTTAACTTTAAAAGTGAATAAAGATATTTCTGGGATGGTAAATGCGCTACCCAAACGTAGAAATATAGTCTTAGTTTCTAGTTACCGACACCGAACCCAAAAATTCTTTACGTTTGCTTAGGGAGTGGAGGGTTTTATACTGGTTCTATGGAAAACAAATATTCATCGGTATTGTGTATCGGACAAAGGAAACAAAAAGTGCCGTTCGCGCCCTGCCAAAAACAGCGAAACTTAGGTAAAGGTGTTGTCACCTGTATCGTTTGTAGTATATTTCGGGTACCTATACTATTAAATACAAGGAGTTGAGTCTAACTATATGGCATATAAAATAATATGTATCTGGTTATTTAAAGAAATGGATATGACTGGTAAAGTTGAGTATAGAGGGCGCCGGTGTAGAAACATTTACTACTTACTACCCGCCATCTGAAAAAGAGTTTTGAAGGGGCTGGGGGTTAAGTAGATGGAGCTAAGCCGGCGACTGGCATTCCTTTTGAAAATTTGCAACGGAAAGGTTATCAGTTGTCAAGCTAAATTCTTACATTAATGTAATTGGTTTACTATTACTCTCGAAGTATAACAAAGGGTCGTTTATGAGAGGTTGTTATCAAGTTTTCTCTTTCTGAGACGCCCTTAAACCATCTACATACGAGCCCTAAAATCAGAGGAAATGACGTAAAACTAGTAGGGAGAACCCTACATCTCACCATAAATCACCAATCATATGGCGCGATGTAGGCTCCTCCCCACTACTTTTACGTCATTTCCTCTGATTTTAGGACTCGTGTGTGGACGCTTTTAGCCCTAGAAAAGTGAGAAAGTTAGTTGAGGAGCTCGTGTTCATCCTACTAATGTTGTGAAAACTTGAATTGTTAGCTATTTAAATAGTTGTTGCTGAATAACGTAATATCATAACAATCGGGTTCATGAGTCAAGTAGTGTTTACAATTTTGTCTTGTTTTTAAAATATTCTATGTATGATTTTATTTTGATGTACGTTTGTACATGTGCACTATGGACTGATGTCTGAAATAAAGATTATAATTCTTAGTATTCACTCATTTATTCAGTGTCTTAATTTTTAAGGTTTTTACAATACGAGTAGATACAAAAAAATACACATTATATAAACCTAGGAAGCCGCCAGCAGCGGAGCAGTTATTATTATAATAACTACAGTTTGAAATTTGGAACTCTAATAACAATAACAAATAGATTATAGTCTGGAATAGTATAAAAATAAGCTCCTTTTATCCAAAAAAAATCTTAGTGAACAAGCCCTTTTCTGAATTTTACAAGAACAAAGTTTGGGTTTTGGGCAAATACCCGTGTTTTATACCTACTCGTCTATCCAGGGTTTCCTTCGACTGTTGTTCATCGCACATGAAACTGTCGGAATAAAAGTTGTTTGATCAGGACGCCCCAGATTTTAACTCTTCTTTTATTGAGCTGTTAACACGTACACCTGTGACACGAGTTTGAAACTTTGTTGCATAAGTTATTTCTGTGCTTTATAGGTGACACACTTGTCTCACGACGTTGGAAATGAGGGCAATGTTTTATTGACAACTTAAAGCGTATTATTGGTTTAGTCAAAATAAATGAGAGCGTTTTAAGTGTATGGATATCAAAGAAAAAATACCTGCGTAAAAACAGTACTTCTGTTTTACGCAGTCCTGTAAGAAGCTATGAGCTAAACACAAAGGCGGATCCAGGGGGAGGTGAGGTTCATGGTAGTCATGACCCCCCCCCCCCTTTCTATGGTGCCTGTATATAGGTGGACAACTTATCGCACAGATTTGTGATGTACTATGTGGTGTTGAAGATTTATAAGTTCGGTAGACAGCAGCTAGAGATTACTTGAGGCAAACTGACATAGGGCTGCATAAAAATGCTGAAGGTACATAACTTTTATATTACATTAGGCAGTCAATGCTGACTTGTTCCGTGTTGAAAAATGGTGCAAATCTTTTGGACTTACTATCAACCCTTCTAAGACTCAGGCCATTATCATTGGAAGTTCCCGGCTAATTTCGAGGATTGACTTTAACCAAAGTTGCTTTCAGTGGTACAACTGTGCCTTTTAGCGCAGAAGTTAAGAACCTTGGTATTGTATTTGATAGATGTCTCACTTGGGACCCTCAAATCCGATCGCTAATGCGGAAACTGTTTGCTTCTGCAGCGTCTTGACGAAGAATCCGTAATTTCTTACCTACTGCTACCAAGGCTGCGTTAGCTCAATCTCTTCTACTCCCCCATACTAGACTACGCAGACGCCTGCTTCCTGGATCTTAGACAGGAGCAATTTGATATGCTGGAGCGCCTTCAGAATCTTTGCATAAGATTTATTTTCGGTCTTCGGAAATATGATTATATATCCCAGTTCCGCACAAAGCTCAAGTGGCTCCCAATTCGTCTTCGAAGAGATACTCGCATTCTCTCCCTTTTGTATAAAAATCTTTTTACCCCCTCCTACTTAAGTTCTTGCTTCACTTTCCTATGCGACACTCATTCTGTCAAACTTAGGCCATCTACAAATCTTCTTTTGTGTACACCATCCCACTCAAGCTCCTTTTTTGGCTCTTCGTTCTGTGTGCGTGCTGTTGCGGTGTGGAATACACTTCCGGTGTCCATCAGGCGTGCTCAGAGCGTCGACTCGTTTAAGGCTCAGATTTGGCAGCATTACTGTTGTTACAACCCTGTTGTGTAAACCCGTGCGTGTTTCCTTTACGCTTAGTGTATTTTTATTAA
The DNA here is from genome assembly GCA_017562165.1 of Ectropis grisescens. Taxonomy (NCBI): domain Eukaryota; kingdom Metazoa; phylum Arthropoda; class Insecta; order Lepidoptera; family Geometridae; genus Ectropis; species Ectropis grisescens. The sequence goes on along the minus strand of CM029771.1, from coordinate 4,250,989 downwards.
ATGTATTTTTGTATGTACGTCTATTTTCAAGTATTTATTCAGATATTTTTGTATTGTATTATTTTAGTTATGTATGTACCTATTACTTATAATAGTATGATATTTAGGAAACTAGGTAATTGTTTACGTGTAGCAAGGATACCACACCACTGCCCGTACTTTTATCTTGTCCTAGTTATCAAAAGGTTATCTGGAAGAGATCGCTATTAGCGAGAAGATCGCCTTTTGTACCCAAAATGTTTAATTTTAAGTTAATCACTGTTGTTCTGTATTGTTTTGTGGTGTAATAAAGTGTTTTGTATTGTATTGTGTTGTATTCTATTGTACTTTCCCCTTTCCTCATTATTGATTGGACTTGTAATTCAGTCGGAAGTGAGTCCGTTCACCGAGCTTACTTTTTAAAATTATACGTGTAAGTACACGTGTCCAGTTATTTCTTCGTTCTTCATATTATAATTATTCTTTCTGATAACCCTGGACTATCCAGAGTATCACACTGTCTTGGATAACTATTTGACACTATTTGTCTTGATGTCTTGAAAGTGAATTTGATCTAATGGTAAGTACATCGCAAGAAGTGTAAAATGTAGTTTAAAAATAAAACAAACAAATGTAGGTTCTTAGTCTTGATATTTTTAACTGAAACACTAGACTTTGAGTACAGAAAGCTATTACGTTAAAGTAAGTACTAAAATCTGTCTAGAAAATTCAAGTAAACACATTCGCCACCTGGACGTAATTACGTGGTCATTCGTCAAAAAACTGTATGTCAAAACAAAACCGATCGAAAATAGACTCCAATATAAATAGAATCCTTGGGAGAGGTGAGACGAAGTAGTTTTAAAAATACCGAAACGTAAAGGTGTGCAGAAAATCATAACTACCGAATATTACCTACCTACGTTCGGCTCATAATAATTTGTCGATAAATGACTCGGTAAAGGTACTTTTGGACGTGTGAGGAAATCAGAATGGTCCAAAAAAGACATCATTCAATGACATGCGTCACCCACCATTCTAACTGAACTGTAGTGGCTGGCTGTGAGTGCTCCTACTACCTAACGGACTTTTATGTTAGCGCGGAAGCGCAGGACCCACCTAAACCTGACTTAAACTTAACATACTTACGCTAATTAGCATACAACCTAATACCTGAAAATGCGAACTAAGCCCTAGCTAAGAACGAACTATCTGACTTATGCTTATTGTCAGCGTGGTGGAATATAGCCTTGATGCTCTCCTTGTGAGAGGACCCCAGGCAAGGTGAGCTGCTCATACCTACTATGCTATGTTAATCGTACTTTAGGCGAAGTACGAAGACTTATGTATATAGATGTGAATGTCATGTAAAAGCTAGAAACTGTAAGTTCGTTTCTAAGAATTTCGCTACAAGAAGAATTTATCTAGAAGAAGCACTGCAGTCCTAATTTTTCATACAATTAATAGCGTTTGTGCCACTAGTGGTCGTACTTCGACAACGACCGAGATATTTATATGATATATTACTATTTAGAAACACGGATTTAGAACCCTATATGGTTTCTTCGCTTCAATTCGGTAGGCAGTGGAGATCATCTGAGGCCAACTAACTGCCTGTTTGTTGTGTATCTTTGTGTGTATCATCTGCGAATCAAAAGTAGATATGTATTTAAAATTATATGCCATAGCTTTGCTTCTATGAAACAATCCTTGCATAGTGTTAGGGGTAGATCACGGTGTTGTGAAACAGTGTCAAACAACAACTTTTCACATGACAGCTGCCTATCATATACGAGCACTTTGTTTTAAACAATTAAACTATAATTATCTTGAACCTAATTTAATACACGGCTACAATTTTGGAAGAAATGGGTACACAAAGTAAATAAATAGTTTTTTGAATGATAAATCAGAATGAAATACCTATGTCTAATAAGAGTACCTAATAATCATTGAAAGTCATTGTAGAAAAAGAGTTACACCGTTTGTGGTTTTCAATAATTTTATCACATTCGGGGTGATGGTAGACCCTATTAATCGGAATAGAGTTTTTGAAATTAATTTTGAAAAAAAATTTGTATCTCAAAAAAGGAATTTTAGAAAATCGGTACATCTCATAAAAGTAACGCCGTAGTATCTAATAATAATATACATTTTGTAGTATTCAACTTCGAACGCCATCTTTTGTAAAGCTGTTGAAGTACATGTAAAGACACGATCTCAATTTTTCAATTATATCAGCGATGGTAGTAGGATAAAACTCGTGGAATAATCAGAGTTCAGAAATTCTTTGGAAAAACCACTGAATAACAGTATCTAACTATTGAAAATAGTGTTTAAATAATGAAATGGTTTCAACATTCTGTAGAGAGCGCCATCTCCTGAAATTCTTCTGAACAATTATTGTGCGACCGACCTACAGCACAATCCGGCTTTATACTATGAATAGTGGTGGATAAAACCCATTAGATATTAGATGTTCAGATTTCAGATATTTGAGAAAATTGATTTTATCGAACATCTCAGCAATCAGTGCGCCATTTCCTGAATATCTGTCGAATGATTTACGAATATCTACCTCGCGTCTTAATTTTTCAATCGAATAAAAAAAAGCTATTTGATACAATAGAGATTCAATTGGTTAATCAAGCACTTATACATTTTTTGTAGGAAAAATTGTATCACTGAACCGCTGTGACGTAGTAGTGAATGAACGCCATCTCTTGAAATTCAGCAAAACTATTTCGAATATTGTCTTCGCCAAGAGCTATATCTGTCTACGAATGAGATGCGTGAAAGGTTTGAATCTCAGCGTCTAAACACAACGTAGTTGAAAGTTTACTCAAAAGGTGGCGCTGCAATCATCTCGGGAAACAAATTCATAGCCATTGAAAAATAAACTACAGAAATAGAATGCAATGTTTGGCGCCCGATTGTGGCTAGGGCGTAATAAATCGAATATAATGACCTATTTTAAATTTATGAACAGTTAACGCATTATAATTCGAATAATAGCCGATGACAACCATAAAATTATGTCCAATAAATTCGTTCATACGGCATTTATTGGACAGGTGTCAAAAACACGTGTCAAAATAATATCATCAAGACTATATTTCGTAGCTACAATAAGGTAAAATTAATTAAGTGCTATTTTAATCGAAATACTTAGAGATATAATCATTTGGCATTCGAGCCAATTTCATACCATGTGGGAGTTTCATAGTAAACAATATACATACATGTTAAGAACATTTATGTAGTCTAACAACAAACAAGTTGTAGCCAAAAATGCGACTATGTATTGTGGGTATTTAAAAAATTTAATAAATGTCAATCTATTGAATGAAAACTATCGGAAATATGCTAGAGCCAAAGCTGTGTAAAGCAGTGACGGATAAGTCCAATTTTCAAGGATAACGTCGTAAATACGAACCTCGTCTACAACTCTGATTATTTTTCTGAAAAGCAAACTATCACTACCGATGAAAAGGTGAAATACATTTTTTTTTCTTCTGTTTATAGATCTGCAATCAGTCCAAAGACTGTAAACGGATGAGCTATGGGTGTCTAACTTTGCGAGTGTGCCCTCCACTGTGGACACTCCTCTTATTCCAGTAAGGCTATTATTGTCTGTCCTGTAACCTCAAGATGTCATGCTTTTTAAGACGTTTGGGATAGTTCTGGCTATTCAGTTGCAGCGCTAGGTTGTTTGGATGTGCTGATAGTCTTTGCTGGTAGTTTTTGGAATGTAGCCTGATTTCTTCCTTGATGGTGTTGATGTCCAGGTTGTCATGTATTTCATTATTCGTTACAACCCAGGAAACATCTGCTATAGTGCGCAAGATTTTGTTTTGCATTATTTGGATGGCATTGATATTGGAGTTACTGGCACTACCCCATAGTTGGATTCATTACGTCCATATTAGTGATCATTTTATAAATAAGCAGCTTATTGTCGGTACTAAATTGAATCAGTTTATTTGTCAATATATTGTTACCTACAAATAAAACGTTTCTCTCAAATATTAAGATGGTTCCAATCGTGCAAAATATCGCGAAGAAACTGATAATTATGTTACAAAAGAGCCTTTTTTTTGCTATACTTATGACATTTGTCAACCTATGTGATCAGCGTAGTAGAGCATGGTTTTGAATTTATCCTTGTAAAATCGTATGAATGGAAACATAAAAAGGATTAACAGTCCTTCCAAGTTCAGTCGAAAATTTTTACGATTTATTTATTTTTATTTATTTATTTTATTAAATTAAAGAAAAAACAATGTGTTATAGGTATTCCTTATAGAGTCCTGAGGTCTTAACCTCAACCCGTATTGGGCCAGCGTGGTGAATGACGCCCTTGATTCTCCTACTCAGCGGAGGCCCCGAATCAAAGCAGTAAAACATTTAATAAGGTCCTTATGCATGAATGTATAAATGGCAAAGGGGCACGACAAAATAAATCTTCAAATATCTCTCAATATCTGATGGATATACTGAAACTTCTAGCTTTGTTTATTTCTTTCCTACGTCAGTTACCAGCGGAATGAATTCAACATCCATAACATTAGAGCATTAACGTTTTTTACACTCCATTTAGATAACATCGATAAAATATATAGAGGTATGAGTAGATATTCGTTTTAATACTAAGGTATTTATGAAGCTCACTGAGGGAAGCACAATCATATAATCTTGAGTTAAAACTAAATAAAACGGAGACTTTTTTAGTGCTTTCATTGAGTCATGTCTACAAAAAAAATAGTTTGATCTCGATATCACGTTCATCGCATGAAAGAAGATGCAAACAAAAGAAGCGTTACGTTTTTAAAGAGCTGTAAAATGGCGGGAAACCACGCTACTAAAGTTTACGACGCACTGTAGCGAGTATCCGGCGGTTTTGATGTTCTTACTGGATACAGATGGCGTCAGCGATGTGTATTATTATGTTTGTTTGATAATACTGAGCTACTTTTTGACCCCGAATGCACGCCTGAAAGAATGCCACGTTCGGCCTGAGGCGAACGTGCAAGCGAGAAAGCGGAAAAAGTCAAAGAAAGACCTGATCGGCGTTTGGCTTATTATATCTATTGGCCGATGCGTTAGAGTAGAACACAGACAATTTGACATTTTCTCGTTGAAATGGGATGAAAAGTTAAGTGTTGCACTTAAGTACAAAGATCTTTCACCTCGCGCTCTTTTGATACTCTTGCTAACGCTCAGGATTCTAATTTGTGTTTTTTTAGAATCCGTCGTTTGCTCGGTCAAAAGTTGTTTATTAACCGGACACGCGGTTAATAAACAACTCATATTATTAACTAGAACTAACTATTTTACTTCAAAATACAAATATAAATAGCTACGTACCTCCATCTCGATCTGTAGCGTGCGTGCGCGGGCGCACCGCTCGTCCAGGAAGAGCCGCGCGCGGAGCAGCGCCGGCACCGACACCCGGCTCAACCACTCGCCGAACTCTGCACAACGCGACACGTCACCATAGGTCGGCCATCGGGGGTTAGTGGTCATGGTCACAGGAAACAAGACACCACGAACATGCAGACATGAGTACAGTAAGACAGTTTTCGGATGAACTTTTGTAGTGAAAGGACTTTTTGCAAAGTCTGCATGGATAAGTATCTAGCACATAGTTGCCTGTTATTTTACTACTGAGCAGTAAAGTGCAAACATTACAGTTTGAAACTTTGGATTACACGTTTCCAGAGAAATTACAGTGCAAAGAGATTATCATCATTATGGGTGACGAATGACGAGCGTAAAGTAGTGGATTATGCACTCTCTAAGCTAGAGATTTTTTCATGCTTAAATAGCTCCGTAGCACTATGCCTGTTGCTTAATATCAGGTGCACGTCTTGCTCGTCACGTACATTACTATACAATCTACGTTACTATACAATCTACATTTTGAGAAAAAATGCAACCCAAGTTCAAAAAGTTCATCCCAAATGACCAGACTGTATTTTATTGTAAAATGAAGCATGATTCGATAATAATGGTTTCAAACATGGAAAACTAGGTATTAGGAGGAAGGATGAGGACTTCTCCAAAGTAGATAGATATAGTGAAGAAGATATAAAAGATGTGAAAAAAGTAAACATATGTATATGGCTCACTGAACCTTTTTTCAGGATACTGGTATTAAAATGTATTGAAGCGATAAAGCATAGCATAAGCGTCAAGATGTAAAGCTTCATAAACTATGTTTGACATAATTGAACAACCCAAATGATTAGACTGCATCAGTTTCCTACATTAGGATACAATTTTCGTGATAAACCTATGTGCTTGAGATTTAACAACACATTGAGGCGCTTTTATAAAGATATGAGTGATATCAGTTGATATCAGTTGATATGTCAAATCACTGACATGCTATTTCTCCAAGAAAATTAAACATTAACGCCGTCAATTCAGCAATATTTTCGACAGGTTTTTCGTACTTTGAAAACGCCTCATTGCATCTAATTAATACTTAAACCCATGCGACACAACATTTAGATATCAATGACACATGCCACACAATGGAAGTGTAGGTATTGTGTAAGTGTAGGTATATTTGAGTATTTTAATCCAAAATCTATTCTACAAATCGTCTAAATTATATGTTTCGTTGTCACAGTTTAAGTGGTTCGTCTACAATGCTGGGCTCTGGATTCAAGGAACCCTGTGAGTTAAATTAAAAGTCAGCATTAATTTGAAGAGTTTTGCCAGGTTTGTCAATAGAAATCATGCCAATTAGTGTTGAGGAGGAACAATGATAAATCTATATTAAACTAATCTACCACAATTACGTATCTACGACATCGAGGCATTTGGGAAAGGACTATGTTCAAAATATTTCAGCCAAAATTGAGTCACAGATAACTTATGAAATATATGAGTATATAGATGCACTCGTAAAATGATGTATTTGTATTTATAGATCTTCGGAAACCGATAAAGTATGAACTGTATGGTTTTCAATCTAAAGTTTAAAACTTTAAATTTTTCCATTTTAACTTGTAACCAATTTATTGGTCTTGGAATGTCTGACTTAATTTACCAAAAAATTAGAAATAAACTGCTATAATAACTAAGATTTAACACTCCTGGGATTGTATCCCCTATGCCAATAACAAATACAAGTGAAGATACCTATGTCCCGTCTTTCGACCGCCGAACTAATTCGGTTATTATGGCTTCAATATTGCTCTTTAATCGCAAGTAAAGTTATGAGAAAGCAAAATCAAAACCAAAGCCATTGTAGTTAGATGATAGACCCCTAGTGAAATAATATAGGTAACTACGATTCTGCGCATACGCTCATCAAGATACACGGGTGTACGTCTGCGTTATGGTACGAGTAATTAGTCATATAGAATCATATGTAGCTTCGATGCTACATAGCGAGAAAGAAAACTATTTGTACGCTACGCTAACGCTACGGGTGCTTATGGTGCAGCAAGTTTGCGTAGATTGCTACGTACGTAGGTACAAATAATATAAAAGTATAATACGAGTATTTCCTAAAAAAAACGAACTTCAGAAAATATGTCCCAAAACAGTCAAACTGTATATTGAACATTGTCCTTTCGTCCAAGCGGATGCAAGCTTCTATCATTGTTCATCCAAGAGAACTGACCTATGGCCTCCGCGGTCATCATGTCTGACTGTTCAGTATCCATCGTGTGTTTGTTATTAGTGTTATGTTATGTAATGTTACGTCACTCAAATCACTCTTCACTGTTTCATATCACTGTCCACGAAATGTTTTATATTACATCGTCCAGAAAATTTGTTACTTCTTTGGTAGATTATTTCATAGGCAAAAGTTTCTTTGTTCGAATTTGTAGTGTTGTCATTATTTCGGAAAGTCTAAGAACGTAGATTTTTTATGGAAGAATTATAAGGTTATTCCATTAGATAGAATAGTAGAAAGAATTCCAATTTTTTGGTGTGTGGTGTGTTGTTTTGTGTAGTGTGTTTGTGTTATAAAAACATTATATAACGTGTTCCTACCATTTTCTAATCTAATTCAACCTAATTTAATCTAACCTAGGCATTTGAGTTAATTTGTTTAATAAGTTACCTGTGTTTTCTTGCACAATATTTTTTTTTTTAATTTATGTTTTAATATTTTTTATTTTATTTTAATACGTATAATTTTTTCATTAAAAAACTATCACAATTTATGAAATGATACAAAATGTAATCTGTCATTAGTTAAATTTTTATTTGTACATCATAAAACGTCTATTTCAGTTAGGCACTCAAAAAATCAAGTGTATGACGTCAAATAGCTGAAGTATCGGCGGCTCGCTTCACAAATATTAAAATGTTTTACACAAATGAGAATATTGAACTCGCAGCTGTGTTATAGCTGTAAGGAATACAAATAAACATCACATCAGACCGATGAGCTAATATCGTTACATATAGATACAGATATTACTATACTGAAAGATTTTACAGAGTTACGCTTTACGTCTGTAGTATTTCGAAGAGTAGCCTACCCCCGTATTCCGTATGCACATCTAGCATGCTCATTAGCCTTTTTTTTGAGAACCTTAGTGTCGAAAACTTCCTATTTCCCAAGCCTGAGGTCGTAGGTTTGAATCCTGTCTGCACCGTTAATTATATTTCCAAGAGTACTTAAAAGTTCGTCATCAACAGACTTGGATTGGATATGGCCACCACCAACCTGAAGTTGACCAGCGTAGTGATTTATGGATTTGGCTCTCTAATCTCTCTTGTAGGAGAAAATCTTGACTCCCAACAGTGGGTTCAAAACCTGGGATGCTTAGGCATATGATACATCATTAAGGCCAGGTAGTACTGTCACATTAGGCATTTAACGCTGTCTTGTTCTAGCGACCGTCACCGACCGCGGAATCGGTGCCACAGTGCAGAAATAACATTAAAATATTGGACTTTGTGATTTAAACTCATTTTTTGTTCAAGATTTGTTTATACTGTTTATACTAGTGATAACAATTTTGTGAATTGTGAAGTGAAACGAAGAAATATTAAATTTATCTATACTCGTAGATATACAAAACTCAACCTTTTCTTTTTTGTCACACTATAAGCTGAGAACGGTTTTTCCAATTTCATGCATCTTTTAAAATGTTTCCTAATAATTCACAAGTTCGTCAAAAATTTAAAAATGTGCTGAAACGTAATGAAAGGCCAGTAAAATAGAAGGTTTTTGGTCAACTTTGCACTAAATATCTAAACCAATTTTTTCTATGAGGTGAAAATCACTTACTGAGCATAAAATTACAAAATACTCACAGATCCAGGTAGAGCTTCAAACGCCAATTGAAAAAAACTGTTTTAGCCGATATTTTGGATACTATAAATATATTTTGACAATAATTGTAGAAAATAAAATTTTGCATCTTTTGTTGTTAGTAAACTTTTTGTAAAACTTACCGTTTACGATTTATAGCCCATTTAATGATACGATTGCGATGATGCCGATAATAGTGGATGTACATGATGTGGTCTACGATGGAACTTGTTTCTCTAATAGAAACAAGCACAGTGTACCTCGTAACCCCAAGGTTCGAGCCTTCGACAAAAACCCACTCTGGCAATGCGTTTCACAGCTTAGTTGTTCTTATTACAAAAGTGGAGACCAAACTCTTCGTTCAACTCTTCAATCATGATGATGAACGGTGCTGTTTTTTCGAGCAACGAGCAATATGATAGAATAACTTTAAAACCACGACTACAAAAAAATCTACACGTAAAAAAATATTACCTACTATCTAAGGACACTTTGGCGAGTCAGACTAGTCTTAGAATATCTTTGTTACCAAAATCTGAAGATATGTGGAAATAAAAGATTTACAAACATAAAAGAAACGCGCGAAAAACATAACCCTTCTTCCATTCCGGTAAAAAGGGACATGTTTATGCTACTGGGAACAGAATACATAATAAATCGTAATCGGTAAGTTCGTACTGGCAACAAAAGATGGGAAATTTTATTTTCTACAATAATAATAGGCTTTATAACTTTTTCAGAATATCAGCCAAAAACGTTATTTCGAGCTGGCGCTTGAAGCTCCACCCGGATTTGTTATTATTTTGTGATTTTATGCTCAGGAAATGATTCTAAACCTTATGTGAAAAATACGAATCGGAAATTTAGTGCAGAGTTAAATTCTACGAGTAATTTTACTGCCTAAAATGCTTCTTATCAAATTTGGTCGAGTGTCTAAATTTCTATGAATAATATTAATATTTTCATACAAAAAAAATAAAAAACAATAAATTTTGGTGGTGTCACAAACTTGGAAAAGAAATAAAAAAATAAAAATTCTAACACAACCATACCGTGTATCTATGGAAAGGTGTTCAAATTTTTCAATTTCAATTTCAAGTTCAATTGTATTGAAGTTCCTAACATTTTTTTTCTAAACTGAATAGTTTGCGCGAAAGTCTCTTCCAAAGTGGTAAAATCTGTACATGTGAGGACTTTTCTTCCAAGTACTAAGTACCTTACTACCAAAGAATTTACTTAAATGGCATATAAATGCAAGTTAGGTATCATTTATGATACCTAACTTGCATTTATATTAGGATTTACGCAGGGATTCTCCTCTCATTATTTCTTTATCCCGATCTCTGATTTAACGAACGAATATATTATATACTTATCTATTTTCCATTGCATCCGCATTGAATTTTTACTGATGTGGTATCGACGTCAGTTTTTGAGACTCCCTTTTGGTCTACAACATAAAGTAAACAGCGTACTAATTAGTATCAGCGTCTATTTGCAATTCAATGAAAACGGTATCAAAATTAAGATCATAGCGTGCTTCACTAGTAATACCTACTGATATTGTTATACTGTGGCACTATGATCGTAATATTTAAAATTTATCGGTTGTCAAAATTGCAAAATCAAGCACAGGCCCGTCGTCCGTGAGCGCCGAAACGCGACTGATCAGGCTTGCCGAACGGCGCGCTATATATATGGTAGATAATAAAACATAGTGAATAACTGATACTTTTTATCAAGTCAAACTCTGCGAATGCATCTATAACTTTTTAGTGGCTTTCGTTGAGTACAAAAATGTAGTAAAAAAATCATTAGTTTAGTCATAAACTTGTAAAAACTTTTTGAAAAGGGGTAACTTTGGGATTTTTTTCTATCAAGTAAAATTTATTAAATCGTGTTATTGACTGCGAATTGCACTAGATTAGATCCTTAACTATTACATATATTTTTTTCAGAATTGAATACACTATTTTAAAGGTCTTAAAGTTGTTTTAAAAATTCAAAATTACGGCCCACACGCCCTTAAGACCTGCGTTTCTTGCGGAAGTATCTCTTAAATCCTGAAATATAATTAGTCAGTAGCTACAAAATTGAATTTCGGTCTCGGTTTTTATCAGAGTCATTTCGGACAGTACACATCTATCATATCATACTGCTGATATACATAATCCAATTGCAATTTGCCCTTTTTTATATCGGACAGCTTGTAGTTAAAAAAACCCCACATCGTTACATTAGTGTCGTTCGGCGCGGTCCCAGCTTCGCATTCGCAGTTGGAGGGGGTCACCAATACGAAGACTCAGATTTTTTTCACCAGTAGAAATACAAAAAAAATACTTTACTAGTAGCGCCCCACGATTTTACCCGCGTAGTTCCCGTTCCTGTTGTTTTCCCGCGTTAAATATAGTCTATGTACTGTTAGATATTTTTAATTTTCTTAGATTTTTTGTTCAACGTATACGATTTTGGGGGAGGTCATGTCCTCTGTAACCCCCCTTCGGACCGCGCATGCTATAGACTTGCACAAGGAGGTTTAACTCCTCTTTCATAATAAGAACAACTGGACTGTGGAATGCCGTGCCTGAGTACGTTCATTCCGATGGTTACGATCTTAGTGTCAAGGTGATAGTGAATTGGTTTCGTCTAGGTAAGCAAGCTTCTGGAGCCAAGGTTGTAACAAGAATTCGGCTGCGATATACCCTGCCTATCGTAAGAGGCGATTCAAAGAGTTAAGGGTAGGGTTTGCACATAGGTGGATAGGCTTGGAGCCTAACGTCCTTTCAAAGCGAGCCCTTAGCCCAAAGGAAAGACTACGACATGTCGCGGCCTGTGTCGTTTAGTATATCACCTAAGGAAGGCGAGTCAGCCGAGGTGTCAAGAGGATGCCGGTGCGTTCGGACGGAAATCTCGGTGTCCTCTCTCAGGTACTTACAGATGTAGACCACAGAAGGCGTTTTAGTAAGTAAGCTTGCACATAATCCAGCTGCGCCCCAATACAGCTGCATTTGCAAAGGATTTCTCCCTCGTAAAAAAAAGGACGCAAGTTCTATCGTAGACTGCATTGATACTTAATATCAGGCGAGATGGCGGTCAAGTTTAAACTTGAGCTATCATTGTTTAACAAATGTTTTTCAGTGATTATTGAATATAATTCAATAATTTTCATTTCCAGGTATGCTACGGGTAGAACTAAAGTTCGAGACTTGGAATTTACAGTAACTAATTGGTATAGACTATACGTAACGGGATGACCGGTGGAGTACCTAATGTCGTGAGAGAATAGTGTCCAAGGTTGAAACTAAGTTTCGAAAATCAAAAGGAAAACGTGTGTACGATACCTATAGCCATAGACTGCAGGCCCGTGAACAAAATTGATGGGTCAAATGAGCCAGCATGAGACCTATGTAGGATGATAGATGAGTATAAAATAATACGATTCAGCACTATGCCGTCACTTGTAAGCTGTCCAACTGAGGGCAGATGAGCATTCAAAAGCGCAAGTATAGTGGTAAGTTTTTGTACGGCATTCTTACCATCAAATAGATCCGATCCATAGAAAATAATGAGAAAACGCGTAGTGCCGTACAAAAATAGTGGTCCACCAAATCGGAAACATGTTTGATATTTCGGAAATTTTCAGGGAAAATTTGGTCATTTGATACTATACGGCATTAGTTCCATACAGTTGCAATAGCTTGTCTAACCCATTATTCCGCAACGCCGTTCAAAAATAATGCGACAAGAGGAAAATATCAAGGGATCAATCTCCTCTTTTCAGTGATCCAGGGAGGTGATTTGATACAACGTAAAATTAATTTATCCCGAAAGCATTTTGAGCAAAAATAAAAATTTTATACGTGCCGTACATTTTTGTTAGTCCAAGAGTCAGTAAAAGAACTCTAGAAAATACCATGTGACGAAATTTACTTTAGGGTGATATTTAGTACGATTTTTTTAAACGGCATTCAGATAATTTATTTGAATTTAATACATGTCTAAGAAAAGTCAATGCTGTACAAATCTGAAAGCTCATATCATAGGCCAGTAAAAAATATAATTTAACTTTGCCATAAATTTCCGATACAAATTTCTTTTTTTAACCCCCGACAAAAAAAAGGGGTGTTATAAGTTTGACGTCGATGTCTGTCTGTCTGTCTGTCTGTCGGTCTGTCTGTCTGTCTGTCTGTCTGTCTGTCTGTGTGTGTGTCTGTCTGTGGCACCGTAGAGCTCAAACGGATGGGCCGATTTCGATGCGGTTTTTTTTATTTGAAAGTTAATATCCGTGCGGGTGTTCTTAGCTATGTTTGGTTAATATCGATTCAAAATGGCCGCCTCCACAAAATGGCGGACAAAATATTTCTTCACAACCTACCTCAATATGGGTATCAAATGAAAGGGCTTGACTAGCAGAGTACTAAACGCTATAACAAATTTCAAATTCAAGATGGCCGCCACCACAAAATGGCGAATTATATAATATTTTTCACTACTACCTCAATATGGGTATCAAATGAAAGGGCTTGATTAGTAGAATACTTTGCACTCTGACAAATTTGAAATCCAAGATGGCCGCTACCACAAAATGGCGAATTACATTTCCTTTTTCACAATTCCCTTAATATGGGTATCAAATGAAAGGGCTTGACTAGTAGAATGTTGTACAGATAACAAATCTAAGGTAGTCGGGGGTTAATCAAAATTTTTAATTTTGTTCTTGTATGAGGCGTAGGATCACTTACAGACCATAAAACCACAAAATGCTGACAGATTCACGAGGAGTGCCATCTTGAAAAAATGTTTTTGGCTGATATCTCGGAAACTATGCACTTTAGGGCCAAAATTATTGAAATAATTAGTGTAGAAAATAAAATTTTACATAAAATTTTGCCTAAAACTTTTTTGTGAAACGTACCATTTACGATTTAAGGCCCATTTGATGAACCGGTTTTTTTTATCGCGGCCGATAACTCTTGAAATATTAGATTAATCAATAAAACACGTCTAGCCATTTTTAAAGACTAGTTTATTCTGTACAAATTTTACCTTTTTTTGTAATGACTATATTTTTTGAGTTATATGAAGTTTAATGTTAGACTACTGGGCGTAATGTTGAAAATTTTAAGACACGCATGGTAAAATTCATATTCTTAAAAGTAGCTTATGTGTTATTCCAGACCATGATCTATCTATGCACTAAGTTTCATCGAAATCTCTTCTGTAGTTTTTAAGTGAAAGAGTTACAAACATCCTTAGAACATCCTTCTTTCCATCCATACTTATGTAAGGATGGAAGGATTGAAGTATGTACTCCGAGTAAGTTAGTTTTTAACTCTTTAAGCATGCTTTCATATTCACTCTCGTTTCATCTAATACTGGCTTTCATTGGACTCCGAAGAGTTTACATATACCGCGTAAAAATACATAAAGGTAAAAAAATACCCTTGCATGTTTTAAATTTGCACGCCAGATGTGATTTTGAAAACATTTTTCATATTTCAGAAGATGATAGACAAGATAATTCTGTCATCGATGAAGACGTTGATTCTAATGTCGACGTACTACTTAGTCTGTGATGTCGACTCAGTGGTTGATTCAGATTAACCCTCCGCTTATAAGTTGAAATCCTTCCCCCGTATAACAGAATTTAAACGTCTTATAAATCAAAACGTATGGACTTTAGAAAAAAAAAGCGCAGGTAAAAGTTATAGAAAATAAACTGATCTTTAAAAATGATGAAATAGATGCGTTTTATTGATTTACCTAATATTTCAAAAGTTATCGGCCGCGATAGAAAAACTGTTTCATTAAATGAGTCGTAAATCGTAAACGGTACATTTCACAAAAAAGTTTTTTGACAACAAAAAGTGTAAAATACTATTTTCGACAATAATGATCTCCATAAGTTTTGCCCTAAAGTACCATAGTTTCCGAGGTTCCGAGTTTCTAACTAAGTGATACGCATTTTGTTCGATTAAGGGTTAAAATGTACGGCATTATTTTTTCCTAATTTATTTACCTGAGTACTATTTAAAGCAACAATAATATGTTAAAAATTGCTATATTTCATTAATCTATGATTATTGAAATAAATGAAAATTTGCATGTTTTGTATTCCTCTGTAACTTTTTTAGAACACGTTTTTTGTACGGCATTACTATACAACAATAGTTTTTAGCAATGTCATTTAGAAAAATAAGGTGCCGTACAGTATCAAATGACCTACCACCTTTATAAATAAAGTACATATACGTTGAAATTAAGGTAATTATCGATAATCATTTAAATGAACAGTAATTTTTGTACGGCATTATTTTTAACTGTACGTTTGACTGCTATACAATGTTTTGGAACCGATGCCGTACTGTATCAAATCACCTCCTTGGATCACTGAAAAGAGGAGATTGATCCCTCGATATTTTCCTCTTGTCGCATTATTTTTGTACGGCGTTGTTGAATAATGGGTTAGACGAGCTATTGCAATTGTATGGAACCAATGCCGTATCTACAGTATCAAATGACCAAATTTTCCCTGAAAATTTTCGAAATATCAAACATGTTTCTGATTTGGTGGACCACTATTTTTGTACGGCACTACGCACTACGCGTTTTCTCATTATTTTCCATGGATCTATTTGATGGTAGGAATGCCGTCCAAAAACAAATGACCAAAATTTACCACTCTACTTGCGCTTTTGAATGCTCATCTGCCCTCAGTTGGACAGCTTACAAGTGACGGCATAGTGCTGAATCTTATTATTTTATACCCTTCTATCATCCTACATAGGTCTCATGCTGGTTCATTTGACCCATCAATTTTGTTCACGGGCCTGCAGTCTATATACCCAGCAGTTAGGTAAAGGGTGTAAAAGGTTACAATGCTACATGTCAGCATCTGCACGTAACAAAACGCATCATTTCCTCAATGAAACCTAAATATAAATTAGCGTCACAAACTCGGTCCAGTTGATAAATCAACGGATAAATTACCACCAATTTGGCAGATCCCGAGGTTTGGCGCGCACCTGGGGTTTATCCTTGCCGGTAATTTACGAAGTAAGAACCAGATTGCAATTTCTCGTACCTTGATGAGTCACAATAACAAGTTGCATAATACATCTATGTTTTGGCTAGATATACCTATGGAATACCTTATGGAAATACTGGAACGATCCGAATAATCTTTTCGATACAGAATTATAGGTATATTTAATGTTTTGCCAGGTATATATTGTATTAACCGTATGGCATGTAATTTAATATTTGTCTATTATTAATAATGTTTATTTACAATAGTATATTAACCTATAAATCTGTAAATAGAGCTTTTCAATAAGAATAATAATATATTTACTGTTAGAGATTTTGAATGTTTTTATTTTGTTGATTAAGTAATTCTAAGAAACAACATTTCAATTTTCAATTTAGTGGTTAAAGCAGTAAAAAAATAATGACGTATTTCTTTTGGCTTAAATGGTACGCTACAACGTTGCAGTAAAAGCTCACACATGACAGTTTTGCAGTTTCTACTCGGATACAATATGAAAACTAGGGACATATAAATAATGAGATCACAGACTACGTAGAGAGACACAGAGATAATTTAAAATCGTAAGTAATTATAGTTTTTGTAAAACATAATTTTATTTTACCATTTGAAGGTCTCCATGTCGCAAATATTTTTTTCCATACTGAATTATTAGGCCAGTAACTTTGAGCTATTGATATTTCGTTGAAAGATTTGTATACCTAACTTTCCGAAGTACCAATTAATTGACATCAAGAGTTTTATATTTTTTATTCATTTCTAAGAATGTCGAGGCTGAAGCATGTAAATATGAAACTGACCATGACCTCCACAGTCGCGACAGCTTTTCATTGACAATCGCAAATGAAGACGATTGAAGTCGGACGCTCTACATTCCTAGAAAACATTTATGTATCTATGAGTAAATCTACGTAAACTATGAGTAGGAACTCATAGCTTACGTAGAACTAACCATACTTTTTGCTCTATTTAATTAACAAAACGAACAAATTTAACAGTAGGTAAAGATTATATCTAAATTTGGAAAATAAATCCCAGTAATAGTGACAAACTCATCAGCAAACGTAAATTCATGACCAGACTATGGCTGTAAATGAAGAAGAGAAATTACAGTCTTCGATTTGTGATCGCAAGCACAATATAAGTCAGAAACTTATACCTATAAGGAGATCGCAATTACCCTAGACTTACGTCATTTTAGGAAAGATGAAATTTTTAGGATCGGTACCTAGTTTAACGTACATTTACAAAGGAATAGAATCGCTAACCAGAAAGCGGAGACGTTTTACAAGTAGCTGGTATGAAAGATGCAAAAACCGTGCTAACTTATGTTATTATAGGACAAATTAATTTTATAAACTTAGTACAATATCTCTAAATATTTTCCAATGAGCTAGACTAATCTGATAGACCAAACATCCTCAGACTTGTTAAGAATATCGCTGTGCGAGTGCGCGCTCTTTGATCAAAACAGAAGGTATGGATAGCGGGGCAACCATATTGTACTATCGATTCCATCATCCCTCTAAGTATAGACTTTGTATTTATAGACTGTGGCATTGACAGACAAACCCCATTGATTTTGTTGGATTTAATTTGAATTCTGGAAGATGTGTTGTCCACTAAATGTGTTTTGTACTCAGACCAAATATTCTTAGGAGACGAGCCTACCCCTCTCGTGCTCATATGAATTTCAAATGAGCTGTATTGTCAAAAATGGTAGTCGTAGTTTTGTTTAGGTGTGTAACATTTGTCTTAGTTTGTGTTAATACAAACAGAGCTTTGTTGCTCTTGTGTGAGTTCAAGCTTACAAATGTGTGAAGTATAAGTTACTCCGCGCCCCGTAAAAAAATGTGAAAAAGTTTGTTAGCAAGCCCAATGTCTTGCGTTCTCTTATGGTTATATCCTCAAAGGATTTGTTTTTAGATCTTCGCTTAGATTCAAAGCTAAATAAAGTAATTTATTCCGATGAAGACGAAGCTAGGCGCGCAGTTTCTCGTGGTACCTCTAACTGGGAACGGCCAAAAGATAACGACATCAACCTGATATGAACGCTTCTGCCAACGAATCCAGCCAAACGTATATACTTGAACTTGTTAAACTGTCTCGAAAAGATTGGCGATAACGGGCTTCAAGATATATGTCGAGCATCAAGGTGACCAGATGTCTGTTGAGAAGAGATTTATTAACTGCAGTGAAGGTGGAATGCATTTTATTAGGAATAAATCAGTTAAGCATATTGACGATAATTATTATTCCCTATTCCAATCAACACTATATAAAACAAGGGACTCTGTCTGTTCTGTTACGTTTTTACGCCTAAACTACTGAACCGATTTCAAATAAATTTGGTGAAGAGATTGTCTAGAGCATGTGCTTTACCATTCTAGACTATAGGCTACTTTTAATTAGAAAAAAGATTTTGAGGTTGTATAAAATTTGGACATTTGTTTTGGTAGAAGCTTGAAATGTATAGGCTTTTGATTAGGTACTCCTACAATGTACATATAAATAACTATAAGTATCATTCATTACATACTTGTTGAAACTACGCGGGTGTAGCCGGTGGGCGTGGCCTACCCATTATGGCATGGCCAATTAGAAATGCGTCAGCATTTCCCATTGGCTGATGTATTTCTAAATGGCCATGCCATAATGGGCAGTCGGCAGTTCCTATGCCTGCCCATTTTTAAAAAGAATTATTATACTTGGGTATATTATACTTGACCACCATCTCGCTTGGTGTTAAGCGATGATGCGCTCTACGGTGGATCGTGCGTTGAATTAATCGTTCGTTAATTAATCGTTGATTAATGTTTGACTAGCAAACACTTAGATTGGGACAAACTCACTCAGGCAAAACATTCCTCAGTCCAGACGTTCTTGTCACAAAACCTCTTCGTTCGAATCTTTGGAACGTCAACCACGTAACGATGCCGCTTTTTTGAGCTAAGAATTCAATGGAAAGTGAATCTTCAAAATCAACAATTTATTTTTCCAACGAAAAAATTTCACAAAATGGGAGAATTATAATTAAATAACTCTAACCTTGGAAAATATCAGTGACCTGATATATATAAACAGCCTCGAAGATGTAACGAAAACTTTCTCGATGACAACTGAAGTGAAGTAAGTATTCGATGAATTTCGTGAGTTATTCGGGCTCAATCCAAGGTTTCTCACGGCGGGTTTATGGCGAACGTCCGGAATGCGCAGACGCCGCACCGAGCGACATCCGGCTAGACGGTGGAAGCAGCTGGTTACAGCAAATCATAACTCTATGACTCTATCTATATTCTTTTTATGCTTGAGGGCAGTATATAAGGTGCAGTTATTTCTTAAGACTTTTTGAAGAGCACACTTCTTTAGCCCCATCGCCTACATTATAATGTATCGGTATAAAAGTAAAACGCGCGTGCTAGTAATACTATAATTTTAAGTTATAAGTGTTCACTTCTGTCGGCAGTCCCTATAACTGCATTTTTTTGCAATATATCTAGTTCTAGAGTGACAGAACAAGCAAGCTCATCAAATTCTGTACCAAATCTTGGCAACAAAGTGCACCAAAAAAGAGGTAAGAGGTAAGGTATTCCAAAACCTCCCGAAACAAGCGGTTTGCATTAAAAAGTGGAAGACCACCTTTTAGTACGAGGCGGTAGTAAATCGACTATGCAGGAACGGCATTTGTACCTCTATAAACCAATTTCTTAATGACGATGATCCCAAGATAAACAAGAGAGATTTACTCGATATTTACGAATGTCTACGCGGAGTAGGTATGCGTAATCAATGCATGAACTTGAAATAGTCGTGGTATTATTAGCGTCGCCTACGATTCGCTAAATATGAGTACGACATGGTAGCGTTAGTCATTCTTTAAACTCTAGTGAATTGCAAGATACGAGTAAATTCTAGGACTTGCGTTTTAACAACGACAGTTCAATTCGAAAGTCCAATAGGTACTCTATAAAGTAGAAGATGGGTAGGTATCAAACCCAAACACAAATAGAAGAAGCTAACACTGTTTCTACTAAATATCAAACCTCGTGCTGGATCAGGCAAAACATGTTTACTGGTACGTAACACATATCGTTTCTACATCAATCTCAATTTGGCAAAATATTTCAGTCATCGATAATCTTTGCACGATATAAGCCACTGAAACAGGAAGGCGACTAGGCGCAGAGTGCCACAGTCGGAAATGTCACAACGAGAGTTGGATAAATAGAAGCTGAATCACTCGGCGCTGCATTGACAACACGATAAGACGCAGTGTAATAGACATATGTTACTCTGCCTGCTATTTGTCTTCGCAAATATTCAAGCGACGAGCCGACAGCAAATATTTACTGTTGAAGCGACAATCCGACAGGACATATTATTTCCAGTCATTACTTATTATTTATTATTAACCAGGTATTTTGGTATATATATATTTTGTATATGTACTATATTTTCGGATAAATATATCGGGGATTCATTAAACCACGATATAAGTATTACGTAATTAAGGATGCATTAATCCTGTAACAAATAGACTTCTTTACTTTAACTGTCTAGTAACAAGTATGTTGAAAAATGACTATGCATGGGAGACGATAGATAATTATTTACTTTTAGAACTCTCCTTGTCATCACGCTGTTCCAGTCCACTGCTAGACGAAGGCATTCAAACAAAACATCATTCAGCTTGTACCGTATTCCCTCGTCTTTCGGAACGTCCTACACAAATTTTGACGTTTCGCGGTCACCACTCCAAACTCTATCAATCCCGATAAGCTCACTCTTAATTATTACGGTTACATTCGTAAATAGTTTTGAAGAATTTAAATTCCGCTAATGAATGGAATATAACCTCGTTTCGACCTTTTGGGACAGGGATCAGCGAGATCAATAAAATGTAAACTAATTCCATCAAGAATCTGGCATCGGCAAAGGCCAAGTTCAATACGAAAATAACAGCTGTAGCATCTTACACTTAATCTATCAGCTGTTTTGTTTCTAATACCGGTAGGATTACGGACATTTGCAAATTTAAACTCTATCTGATAAAAAATATAAATACACATTTAACATCGAATTGCAATTTTATTTTTTTATTTTACGGCGTCAAATATAGCGCAAACTTTTATGAAAGCTGTCTAGAGTAACAACAAAAATCGACTCATTGTAATTCGTAATGTCAACGTTAGTCAACCGTTTTTTTTCATAAAACTGTTTATTTATACGTCATACTCATTTTGGAGGACGACTGCAACTATTAACCTTCAAAGTACATAGCTATTATGTAACTGTGATCATTCGTTAAGAGAATGTCTATGCATCATCCACTAGAAAGTAATATGTACGAATGACAAAAAAATCATGAGTGATCGCACAAAATAAGACACTTTATCAGAAACTAGCAGAGCCTCGCGTTTTCATTTACGTAGTTACTGTTTCCGTAATAATCCCTGTGTTATTACAGACTATGACAGCCAAATTTCATCCAGATTTCAACTACAGTAGTATTTGCACGAAAGAGACACGAAAACTTACATACAAACTTTCGTTATAATAGAAGTAGGTATAATTATTGTTAACGTTACTATAAGAATTTAACATTCCCAGTTTCGAGTCTGCCCATCGATCTACTGGTGATGTCACCACTGACAGCTGACGTGCCGAGGACCGAACTCTCCAAATGTCACCGAGTACGCCAACAGAGTCCGCGTTCCTCTCAATTCACGCCTCTTCACACGCCAGCACTCTTATAATCACAGCCACAAGTATCAGAATCGATCAGACGTATACTTTTTTCAATGTGTAATTAGTGAAAATCAGTGATATCGATTGTGAGCTTTATTTGCAGGGTGGTACGGTGGGTAGTTATTTGTTTTGGCGGAAGAAAGCTCAGGGCCGGGCGGGCGGGCGGCGATGCTAAAACCGTCGCTAGTGGGGCAAGGACGGCTAGCGCCGATGCAGTCGTCGGATTGATTGACCGATTAATCTCTGCTAGACAAGGGTTCGAGTTATAAGAACTACCAGTGTTCATCTTTGATCCGAAATTTCACTGTCTTAAAACCTTTAGTTTTCTTCCTATGAACTGAATGAGGTGCCAACTATGAGAAAAGATGACGGTAGTGCAAGGAAAGGATACAACTATTTCTTGAGAGAGGTTATGGTGCAATGGCTTTCTATTCAGTCTTGAATATCTCAAGGTGATTATAGTTCTCCCGATCTTCCAACAACCAATACCAATTGAATAAAACATAAACGAGACTTACCTACTATTTCGTTATGAAAATGTTCTGTCATGGATAACTTTAAATAGGTGAAGCATCAACAGAACAGTGTTATACGCCTCTACCATAACTATACTATCTATTATTAACTATACCACTTACTATGAATAACATTTCATTAATTGAAAATGTGGCTTTTTGGTCTAAGTCGAGAAGAAACTAAATTTCTGACTTATTAAGCCTATGTAGTGTAGAAGGAAATGTGATTTGACTAAACCCTTAGCTAATTGTTTATCTACTTATTCAGGATAAGTTTATCTTTACTGGGTCTCTGCTTAAAAAACTTTTAAAAAGATTTATTTCACGTTGCCTAGTCTCAAAGTCACGAGTCCCAAGACATTTTTTTATGTACAGTGTATCTACAGCGTAATAAGATTTATGTTTTGATAGCCGTTGACCTTTTTTGATTAGCATAGAATGCCCTAGATAATCAGGTATTTCTATCGATTATTTTTGAAGAAGTTACGCTTGTTTGTTTCTTAAGATCAGATCAGAACGACTCAAATACGTCGCAGAAAACTATCTACTTTCAATGCCAATA
Source organism: Ectropis grisescens (assembly GCA_017562165.1). Taxonomy (NCBI): domain Eukaryota; kingdom Metazoa; phylum Arthropoda; class Insecta; order Lepidoptera; family Geometridae; genus Ectropis; species Ectropis grisescens. The sequence goes on along the minus strand of CM029771.1, from coordinate 4,227,848 downwards.
CAAAACAGCGAAGTGCACTACAACCGAATGTCTCATAAAATGTAAAACGTAAGAATGAACGGGAATTTTCATGTCAATGTCATGGCGGAGGTGTCGACACACGCGCGAGAACTCACGCGCATACTTCCACTATTGTTTTCATTGCTACGATCGGCGAGCTTTTTTAGAAAAACAAAAATTTTTTGATCCTTTTTTTTCTTTTGTTTTGACTCTTTAAATAAAGGTAGGTGTAGTAAATGTTTGACGTGTCTGTATGTGGTATTGTAGCTTTTCATTTTGTTGTCTGGGTGCCGATTAGATTAAAGACTACTTTTAAAGTTTAAAAAAACATTGAGGGATATTTAGCAATGAAATAACGAAAGAGCCGTTTGTGATTTTTAAAGTGTTTTTTTTTTGTGTTTTTTAATACGACCTTGTTTAAAGTGGCTTTTGTGTATAATTAGTGAGCTTTTTAATATGATATAAATATTTGATTCACGTTTTCATTGCGTTTTTATCTCGCTAGAACTCTTTTACACTGTAGAAATTAATTAACATTTATGTAGTTTATCAGGTAAATTTATAGGTAATAATTAATTACTTGAAGCTTATCGCTATTGTATATTGCGGGTGTGTATTGCTTCTAGAGCCGCCAGTTTGTTTTAGCTTGTCTAGTTTCAAAGTTATTGTTAAATACATTTTTATTAATTATCTAAGTTTTTGTTTTGTTTTTGCCTGCTAACTGGATAGGAGTTTTCTTCGCAAATTTTTCTACACATACGAAATACGAAATATTATTTCTTTCATATAAGTAAGACAGAAAAGTAATAGTAATCAGTTTATAGTTTGTGTGCCGTTTTTGTTAAGAAAATCATTGTCCACAGTAATTTTAATTAGTTATTTCATACTCGTACATGAAATTATCTAACAAGTTGAGTTTAACTGTCTTATCTGTGATAAAACTTTCTACGTAAAAATTTTAATTTGATTACAATAATTTTGGAAAACAGTAGCTTTATCAATAGTTATCATTAATTTTTGTCGTCATTATCACTACCTAATTATGCTTATTGCAAATTCAGTAGAGAAAAAAAAATGAACAGAATTATTTAGTGATCATTGTAGGTGTAGTATGTCCCATGAAGCACCGTCACTCAAACCTGCACTGATACAATGTAAACATATACACGTGGTTAGGGGATGTTATATACACGCGGGGGTTGGCCGGCACAGTACCGCAACAAGTTTATCGCGAGCGTGCGTCCCGCGACGACGCTAATTCTCGACTGTGGAATGCACCGCGCTTTATTTCGATACGGCAGATACACTGCTTTCCCTAAAACACGTCCCACGGCAAACAGTGTGAACAAAATGTTTGACTGATCATATTCTGGGTTACACGATAATAGCGCCGCGTTTTAGGGAGCTCCCTTCGTGAAAAGAACTATAGGTCGAGCGGCCTATCTAGATTTATTGCTCGATTTGACTGATTCAAGAGCTTCGATGGGTTAATGTATTTTGAGGTATGCGATTGAGAAATTTGCAATATTTTCAGAGAACTTGTGGGCAATGAGATATGTGTATCTCCAGGCGACAAGCACGGTGGCTGCACTGTGTCTGCTAGGCTGCTATTTGAACTAACGTTCACAGTACTGCGTGGCGCTATGCTGTTAAGGGCAGATTAGTTGATTACTGTTGGGCGTCCGACTTACTCATGCTTTTACTGCTATCCTATATAACAATTTATCTGCAAAACAAACTAAAAACCAGATTTTGTCTGTAATGTTCGACATAATATGCATATTTCGATAACGTTTTGTAAGGATAAGATCTAAAGAGGTTCATAGGTATATATATTTTAGACAAAAAATCAAAATGGACATATACCTACCCGACACAGACAATAATTTTTAAGTTTTTTAAGTTGCTTGAAAAATAATATAAAAATTAGCAGTCATAGAAACTGCCGATAGAAGTGTAAACTTATAACTCAGAATTTGATAGCTCACTTTAGAAACTACGCGGGTGAAACCGGAGGGCGTGGCCATGGCATTTCTAGATGCCCAATGGCCATGGTTCCGAGTTTATATACCCGAAGATTTTCATTCCCGACCGAGATGCTTGAGCTCAATTCACAGACCACGAAAAATCTGTCAGAGGTGCGCCAAAAGCAGTTTTCACTTCACAAACTTTACATCAAAATAAAATAAAACGAAATTACCTTTTATTTATTAAACTATGACTTTTGTTTTCGTGTTGTGAACAATATGTGTTTAGATATTAGAGATGGGCCGAGTACTCGGTTGATACTCGGCGTACTCGGCGGGTTTTTTGATACTCGTGCTCGGCCGAATAACTCGCGTTTGAATGCCGAGTATACTCGGTTTAAGTAGAAATAATTAAGAATACGAATAATTTTATTTCCAGAACATGGTTAAACACTTTGACTGAAAAAAAATCAGAATTGATAAAACAATACATTTGTTGATTACCAGTGAGCTTCAAACTAAGTCCAAGACTTGAGATCTTGGAGCTCGAGTGCGAAATTTCGAACAACAAATTCGTTACAGTTAAACTATTAATTATTTATACTTAATTAAAAGGAATATTTTTAGGCAGTTATTATAATGACACAAATGTCTAATTAGAAAATAAAAGATTTAAAAAAAATTACAAAAAGAAAAAAGAAACCGAGACAAGAATATTATCTACACCTGTCTGACAAACTATTAAGCGATCAACTATATATATAACTATTCACTATATAAACAACCTATGAATTCCTCAGTGCCATCATACTCGTACGTAAGAGTTTGTAGAACAACAGTGTTAATCAAAAAGTATGTTTTACTAATTTATGAAATCTTTGACGATTTGAAAAAAAAAAAAAAATTATGCTAATGAATGAGTACGTAACCTGTTTGTACTTGATTAGGCGCGCGAATTGGGAATTTGACCGAGTGAACCGAGTTACTCGGCCGAAAAAAAAATTTACCAAGTTAAACTCGGTAGTCGTTACTCGGCAAAAGTGTTACTCGGCGCATTTCTAGTTTCTGTCTATTTATCTATCTAGAATGACTACGAGTTTGTCACACAAAATAAAACGAAACAGTTAATTTTTTTATTAATAGTTTTCCTAGAAAATAGTTTTTTTTATTTTACTAGGGATAAGGTAGAAATGAAAGAAACAGGACGGGATGAGGTAATTGTTATTATTACATAATTTATAACCATAAATAAGGAAACACTGTGTGGAACGGAAACCAGGGACCACAGGAGAGGGAAGGAATACGTAGGACTACGCTAAAGCAGGATTCTGAAAAAACATAATAACAAAATCTAAGGTTAGGCAAAAACAGCTCTCGTTACGTTCCTCTTACCTTGGGACTCTTTATTATTTTTCATTTATTATTGAGCAAAGTCAAAGTAATGTAAATAACCGGATATCGGCGCGGAATCCATATGGGTTCGGCGGATGTTAAAACCCATCTATGATGATAAAAAAACTAAATCTAACCCAAGTTGTGAGGGTTGATTTGACAAAACAAATATCGGCTTTAGCTTTGCTATTGCCGTCTCTATCTTTTCAAGCGAAAAGGAAATAGCGAGAAAGCCGACATCAAAGCTAAGGCAGTTTTTGTTGGGCGGTAGACCCCCAGCATGCGCGGTCCGAGGGGGGGGTCACAGGGACATGACCGGGGGTCATGTCCCCTGTGACCTGTGTGTGACCCTGTGTGTGATTTTGGGGGGCCAAAATCGTATAAGTTAATTTAAGAAAATTAAAACATAGACTATTTTTAACGCGGGAAAACAACTAGAACGGGAACTACGCGGGTAAAATCTTGGAGGCCTACTAGTAAAGTATTTTTGCTCGAGTTATTGTATTTCTACTTGTGACCCCCAAAACCTGAGGCTGCGTACTGGTGACCCCCTCCAAAATTCGAGGCTGGGACCGCACCTGATCCCCAGGTCACGCAACGAGTGCAAGTGAGAGGGCTGGTACCTGCACGTCGTCGCGCGGCGAGTGCGAGAGAGTGAGACAGCGGCGCAGCACGTGCAGGCCGTCGAGCCGCACGGCCAGCACGCCGCACACGCCGCCCGCGCCGCGCCGCGCCGCCCGCACGGGCACCACCTCCGTGTAGCCCGCGCCGCCCGCGCTGTACGCCAGGATGTCGCCCAGGTACAGGTACGCGTGACTGCACACATATTAACACGGTATACTTACCATATAACAAAGCTCGCATTATGCTCTCATTAGCCTAAACCAGGGGGTTTCCAAACTTATATTGTCTGCTGCCCACTTTGAGAATAAATTATTCTTTAGCGCCCCTCTGATTTCGCATACCTACTTAAAAACCTCTATAACTTCAAATTACATTAGTTGATTACTGTGAGCTATATTAGCGAAAACTTAACATTCATCCTAAACAAGACTTTTGCTACAGTTAAATTTAACTTTAACTTGAGCCCAGTAGGTAGTACACAACGAACTCCAAGCCTCTACACAATGCCCCCCTTTAGGCCTGCAGCGCCCACAAGGGGGCGTTATCGCCCACTTTGGGAATGAAGGGCCTTAACCAATAAACAATAAGCCATCGGATGGCTTATTGTTTGCTTGTTTACGCGAACCCTATGTCATTCAAGACCTCATTTTACCACCAGCTATTATAGTGAACAGGTTGGTGCTGCACCAACCTGCACTAATAATAGCCTGTTAAAAACTACCCCAATCAACTGTTACTTTGTTGATAAATTGTGTACAAGTTTGACAGTCCGACACATCCTCATAAAAACCAGAACATGTTTGTGTAGACAACTCAATACTGAAGCCAAAGATGAGTCGTTAATTATATCGTTTGTAAAAAGGTGTTTATGTAGCAGGTAGTGACTCACCCAATACTCGCTGGAGGATAGTATACGATAGTATAATACAGAATGTTTGCAGGAGGGTAGGACGGTTAGCTCGATAGGTAGCTGAGTCATGAGTGTCAACTCACCCGACATCCTCGCAGGAAGATAGACCGAGGGGGTCTTCAGGTGGTTCGCTGACGACACTAAACACGATACAGTCGCGCGGATCGGCGGCGGCGCGCCCGGCGCGGCATCGCGACATGTGCCCGAGGATAGGCAAGTCCGAGTCGTGTAGATTAAACGCTACAACAAAATTCGAAGCATGCAAATCGATACATAGAACTTTGAATTACAAAGTTTTACATTTTACTAGCTGACCCGGCAAACTTTGTTCTACTACATATAGTACCCTAAGTAGATACCGACTGCATAAGCAATCGTAGCGTAGGAGGCCCAGAAACTCGACGATTTACGCAAGTAAATGTACATGTAATGCTACAGGCACTGTCTAGAGAAGTAACGCCAAGAATAAGGTAAGGGAGTGGCGTATTATAGGAAAGGTCTTGTGAACTAGGCTTGACCGATCGAAAAGATCTAATATCTTTAACCCACTATATGGGTATTTGTGGTGAGCTTCGACAAATGATCGATTAATACAGATCTTTGACCATATTATTAAGCTAAGGAATAACTTACTCTTTTTAAAGTTGAAGTAGCATTTTTCGGCATAGTGTTTGGGCTTAGGCAAAGAATTAGGAGTCTCAAGATCGGCGCCGCGACGCCCCAGGAAGCTGTAAGCCACGTATAACCGTTGCACCTGCATCATACAACAAACATTACCAACCGTGTTTGGTGAAATTATTTGGCACTTAAAAGCATCGACTTAAAAGGTTGTTCTTTCAGCTTAAACGATTGTTATGAATGAATATATTATAAATAAATGATTATACGTAAATTAATGTATGATTGTATATTTATACATATGTTCGCTCTGTCGACCCAGAAAATCATCAGATTTAAATTTCATAAAACGTTTGGTATTATTATTGGGTGATTTGTTTCCTCGTCATCGTATGCGGGTAGAGAATACAACTAAACAAACATATATCGTATAAAATAGCTAAAATAATGGATTCAAAATGAATTAGAGTGTAACTTTGTAATAAACTACATTTTCATAGATTGTTGAGTCTGTCGCTACACCTACATATATATTATGTACATTTGCTAACAGCGCCTCTAGGTTTACTCACGTAGCTCCCGTTCACGTTACTTATCCGCCATAAAAAGTAGCCTATAGTGCTATTCCAGACTGTGTCTCGTAACATCTGTGCTCCAAATTTCAATCCAATTTATTCAGCTGTTCCGACGTTTGAGTTTGAAAACAAGCATACTTAAAGTCCCCAAAAACATACTGTTTGAATCGTCTGCCATAGACATCTAATGAATAAGGTACCTATGCATGGATTGAAAACCTGGCCAGCCCTTCTGCCGCCTTAATAAATCGGCTTTGGCTTTGCTATCTCTATTATTTCAACCAAAAAAAAAAAAGAGCAATATAAAATCTAAGACAGTTTTAGTTAGGCAGTAGATCCTCCTCTGACCACCCAGCCATAAACTCACTTGCGGGTTGTCCATGGCTTCGCACTCCTCGTTTAGTGCAAGCCACAACACCGTGATGTCGATGCTCTGGTCGTGTTGGGTTTCCGAGCTGTTTTCTTGGTCCTGGCTCATGAGTAACTCTTTAACGGGACTTGGGTCAGCATCCGTGTATGTTACAGTCTTCTTTGATTGTTCCAAAATTTTGTTTAACCCTGCATATATATAAATATGGTTACGGCTTGTCAAGTCGGGACAACGGCGACTGTCGATCCGGAGCTCCATGTTCGAACCATTGTCTTTTCTAAGTCATGCACGTAACTTAAGGACGGTGAAACATCGCGAGGAAATCGAAATGTACCTAGAAACTTTCAAGGTCATACACCAGCCTTTACTGGCTTTCTCCTTGTGAGAGATAGGCTCCGAGTGCCAGCAATAGGATCATTTAGTGGGCTACTTATGCACATACATATGAATACAACATTGTATAAATCGTAGTGGCTTAGTGGCGAAAGGGTCCAATTCGAGTATTTTTGCAGTGCAGATATATAAAGTTGTCATGACAGGCTTTTAAAGTAGAGAAAACGCGTAAGGAATCCGACATGTTCTAAGAAAGGCACTTTCCAAAGATATGTGCCATCCCCCAAACTACGCTTAGCCAGTGATCTTGGCCTTAGGTATCTCCTTCAAGTCCCAGCAAAGAGAACTTAAAGTGAACTGTTTATGCCCATGGTTTACATTAAAATTATAGTCTAAATTTCAGTTGCTCATACGTCGATTACATAGAAAACATTTTCAATATCGGCTGACGAAAACGATCCACCAGTTTCTAGGCCACTTGCATAAAATCCATTTGTGTCCCACTGGGAATACACCGTCGTATTTCAAATATTGACTCTAAGCTTACGCGGGTCCGAAATCTGTAAAATGTGTGTATCAGTATATTGGTATAGAAATTTACGACTTTTGTGACATAAAACAAATTTGGCGACAAAATTAAGTCTTAAGTCAAGCTTGTACCTAGACTTTCTCTTTTGTTATGGCTTCTGCTTGTAAGGGGTTCAAAATCTAACAAATAAGTTGTTTTCCTAAATATAGTGAATTTTACATTTGTAAATTTAAAAGTACCTACAATTGAAATAACCCTCGTCTTTACTGTATCGTCGAGTTCATTGGCTCACAGAAACGTCACAGTCCGTTCTATTTAAAATACTGTTGTTACACACTTTTACAACTGTTGGTTTTGCAATTTTCGATGCGCTGTGAATTTTCAATGATTGTGTTTTCAATTCGTCGTTTATGTATATTTTAGAAATGGTAAGTCAGTTTGTTTTTCATACATTCTACGTTTAAATGTTAATATTATAAGAGACATAATCTTATAAGTATTATTTCCAACATGCAGTTACAAATCTATGCTCTAAGCATAATATCCAATCAGAAGAAAATAACATATATTTTTTTTTTTATTTTTGGTTCACACTCGACTGCCATATCGCCCGATGTTAAGCGACGATGCGGTCTACGATGAGCATGCTTACCTAGAAGATTAATTTACGCGTTAGTTTACATGTTAATCACCCGAAATACATCATCATCATCATCAGCCTGTGCCTGTATTCGTCCACTGCTGGACATAGGCCTCCCCTATGATACGCCACTCAGCCCGGTCCTCGGTCTTACTTCTCCAACCGCCACCAGCTGCCTTTCGAATATATAAACCCGAAATACAAAACTGTAAAAATCTATCTATGTCTGACAATGTTTACTAGAAGGTTCATTTTGTGTCTTTAAATTCTGAGTAGTACCTTTCTATCTAAGTTTATGTAATCGTAAGCTATGGTGTTCCATAGTTCATAAATAATTATAACAGAGTTGGAATTATCTGATGTTAACTTGTTAGTTATCATCAGATAATTCCAACTCAAAAGCTAACATATTTTCACAAAAAAAAATACATATTGTTTTTGTAGATTTTTTTTGGAATTTTACATTTGTATTTCCACGCGATGTCAGTGTTACTAAACGTGGACTGTGTCTTACCAAGAAACTGCCCAATGTTGTTGTACTTATTTTCCACAGTTTGTTCATTGTCTTGCGAGTTCTTGGTGAAGGGGAACCTGTTTCTTGCGGGCGGAGTTTTCCTTGGCCGTCGCAGCAGCTACCACTGTTGAAAAATGCAGTTTAGAAGACCAGTTTTATAAAACGAAATTAAGATCAGCCCCGTTTTCTTTTACGTCCGCTAAAGGGCGTGGCTTGTTGTTTTGCCTATAAATTTTATAGAAATGACACGCCTTCGTTTTTCCCTCGTTAAACTTGACCAAAAATTAATAATTTAAAAACTCACACCCAATGCTCGAAATAAGTTAACTATCATAAATGTACCACAGAATAATTACTTTTCAATAAAAACAATGCATTCAACTTACTAGATATTTTTCTTTCTTCCTTTAACATTTTCTGCAACCCTTCCGGTACTCGCGACTGCAAGTAAACAATCATATAATGTGGTTCAGCTCCATTAAAGTAAGCATTGCTTTGAAATAATACTCGTAGCTCTAATTAATTAATTAAGTTTTACAATCGTTTTACAATCGCTCGCTATCACACTCTTTCTAGATGATCATGCCAAATAGCGTCACTCGACCACTACAAAGTAGTACGCGAATTATCAAGGCTGGGCATTGGTTGTCACATACGTAATTAAACATTTCATAAACGAATTACCAGACAGAACTATACCTAGATTCATTGATAAGCTTTAGAAGCTTTTTAAACCTTTTTATACCTAGCTATAAAGTTATTTAAGCTTTACAACTGATTTCATGGCTGAGACTAACCTTGAAAGATCTCCAATTTGTAAATCAAAGAAACAGGGCAAAAACGAATCAAAATTCCTATGTATTATTATTTTAATTTCCTATGCCTTCAAAAAAAAGAATAGGAAATTCAAAATATCTTCCTTGTAGTAGGTAAGTACACAGTTAAAATATATGAAATACATACCATAACATGTCTCTGTGTCTTGTGCTGATAATTGGCAGCTGCATTTCTCTGAAAGCAGATTGTTTCACTTCGATACAAAGTGGAAATAAACATTTCAAATCAATAACCCACGTGCCGAGCCTGATATGCGTCTAATGGTGAGCAATGCGGCTTTCCATAATAGCACCGCGCCACGTAATTATTTTTGTAAACATGAAGAGTTCAAATTACTTAATGGAACTGCACTGCGCTCGTCATCCGGATATATAACATGATTTATCTCTTTGACCGGTAATTCATCTGGAAATATTTATATACGTATAGATGTCGTATATGTTCTTCGTATCCGTGTCTAAAACGAAAATTCCTAGTACTCACCAATGAGCCAAGGCTGGAACGTGTTTGAGACAGCTCCTGAAAAATATACACATAGCATAAGCAGTCCACTTTGTTGTCACTGCTGAAACTCGGAACCTCATGAACTGACTCCAGACTCTACCACATTAGTTTGGTTTTAGCGTTTGTCAATATTTCTTGCGACATATATATGTACATTGTAGGTACATATAATATGTACTTAATGGAACCTCACAATAATAAAATGTTTTATAAGTGTACTCTTTATTAATAAGGATAATAAAAGTACCGTCGCTTTTTCACAATTATAGCGTCTAATCTCAGAGGCGGTCAGTTTTATAAAAGAGACTGCAGGCGCTCACAAATAGGGAAGTAGATATCGACGGTGGCAGCATAGTAAAATGATGACGCCGCACCAGGACAGTTGACCAGAGAAAGGTGATTGTTTTTTTTTTCTTGCGGAACCTTTACAGGGGGGGTATCACGAAGCCCTAGGGTTCCGCGGAACACACTTAAGAGTATCGCTGGTCTAGTGCGGGTCTAGATAACGCATGTTCTCGAATAATGCCTTTTTTGGAACATACAGATTACATCACGATGTCTTCCCTTCGCCGTTGAAGCCAGTGGTGACGACACACTTGTATACCAAAACTTAGAAAATATTCAGAGGTGTAAGCGGGATTTAAACATACGATATAATTAGACGTTCTTAACCTTAGGTCATCCAGGCAATTTAGAGATTAAAACAGAAACCAGAAATTATTTTATAGATTCATTCATTTCCCATCATGCATAGCATAATCAGCCCACTAAACGTTCCCACTGCTGGGGCTCGGAGTTTTGCTAGGAGAGTCAAGGCCATAATCCGTCACTGTGGTCCAGAGCGGGTTGGTGGATGGACACATGACTTAAAAAGTCTAGATACACGCCCGTTTCCTCACAATTTTTTCCTTCCCCGAGTTAAGTCAGCGGCATTGCGCACATGACTTCGTAAAAACAGTGGTAATTTTCAAATTTCAATCTTAAATTTCAAATATTAAATTTCAAATTTTAAATTTCAAATTAATTTTCAAATAGTTAATGCAGTTACACTTACATCCTCGTTTTTGTGTGGACTGGCCTTAGTATGAACATTTTTCTGCAATCACAGAAAATTTACAAAAGTTATTTTGAAAATAGGGAGGCAATAAGAAAAGAGAGAGAAAAACAAATAGCCGATGTATATACTCGTATATTTGAGTCACTCTCAGGAAAGCTTTATTTTATGTTTGTTTGGCTTTGTCATTCTCCGACAAAGGTTGGAGTCTTCATTTTAGGTATTTGTATATTATAATAATTTGAAACGTAGATCTCAGAGTGTTATTGGCTAATTAGTTGTTCATCCATATAGAAGTCGGAGAGAGTCGATAGTAAATAATATTACTCATATTTTACCTAAATAAAGTACTATTCTACTACTTTTTTTACTACTACTACTTCTACTTTACTCTACGAGTTAACTGCTTCAGTTCTCAACAAATTAAACAAAAAATGTATGACACAACAATAATTAGGTATATACTATAACAACTTAAGCAGTGTGTCAAAAATAGCGGCTTTATGACTAAAGACTAAAAGGTATCTTTTAGGCTTCGATCAATCGAAGCTTTTAGGCAATTGATTTAAGAGTGTTGTATTGTCCCATACAAGCAAAATCATTAAATACTCACTTCTAAGGCTCGTTTCATTTCAACAGTTGATCTGATATTTGCCGGCTGGAAATAAAATGTTATGTATTTTGAAGGAAACGTTATTTTAAACGTACCCAAACGATTTAGTTCGATGAATAAATATCTTGTGTTATAATATACAGGGTTACTTGTAATCAACCTGCAACCATTTGAAGGGCATACATACTCTGTATATTTAAACTATTTGTTCTACAACTTGTAGTAAGCGGTAAGACTCAACACATATCTCAAAAAAACTTTTTTCAGTTTTTGTTATCCTATCTGCCACTATTAGCTCTATTCGCGGCACGAGCGTTAAAGAGTGCGCACGCTCTTGCTACGAAAAGTTCGAAGTTTTTAGATCGAAAAAATACACTTCTTAAAATTGTTTGAGAAAAAAAAACCTTGTGTATTTTTTTTTAAACTGTAGAACACAAATTGACATATTTATGCAATGTACTTAACATACGCTTAAAATCATGTAGGCCATTATTACCAATAACCCTGTATATGACAAAGGGTCGCATTCCATTCTTTATGCAAAACTTTACCGAGATATAAAAACGAAGAAAAAGTATTTTTTACAGTATTCAAAATGCTCTGTGTTAAATGGAACAACTGATTTTATTCGCATTATTAAAGTTCATCTTATAGTAAAAACCATGTATACGCATAGAATCTTAGAATCTGTATTTCGTCACAAGGGTCTCCCTTTTCGGCGTAAAACAGACAGGTCAAATTTAAAAACATTTTTTGCAAAAAGTTATCTGGATTGTGCATAAATTACCTAACTCATAGTTGAAATTGTAGATTGAAACAGTTTCTGTTTATCTGAAGAATATCGGCTCTTTCTATTTATGATTTAGTCTATCAATACAAGCAATAATGATAGTAGGTAGGAATTGCCCGTTCGGGACCACCATACGGTGAAAAGGTGGAACTAAAAAAGTGTATGTCTAAAGTATGGGAAACTTGCAGCAGTGGCGCCATGTGTAGTTTTACCAACCGCAAAAAGGGCCTTATCGGGACGTTAAGTTTGTAATTCTGAGCGCTGTCTGTTCGGGACCACCATGTGGTGAAATGTGTGTACTACTAAAATATATGTCTAAAGTATGGGAGAATGGGAGTAGTGGCGCCAATGTTAGTTTTACCAACCGCAAAAAGGGTAAAAAAGCGACGTTAAGTTTGTAATGAGTGTGACGTCACGTGTTCGTGGTCGTTAGTGTGGTGCTCCGGTTGGGGTAATTCGGGCTCCGGGGCAAGATGGGCCCCGGCCGCGGAGCGCTCCGGCCCCGTAGGCGCCCGTGTGCGCTCCGGCCCGTAGGCGCCCCGTGAGCGCTCCGCCCCGTGGGTGCTCCGCCCGTGGGTCTGCGAGGGTGCTTCGCCCCGCGGGCGCTCCGCCCCGTGGGCGCCCGTGAACGCTCCGCTCCCGCGGCGCCCCCGCACGGCTCCCGCGGGGTTCCCACGGTTGAAGCATAATAGTAATATTCTTTATCATTTTCAGTTACAATGTAAGCGTTTAGTAACGGAAATCAATATGATAAGACTATTTATGAAACAAAGGATGAATAGGAAATGTATGTATATTTTCGTAATAGGTAACTAAACTTTATACATATAAAGTTTAGTTAGATAGATCTCAAACTATGCAACATATGTGATTATATTATCTTAGGTTATTTAGGTTATTACTTATGAATGTGTACTAGAAATAAAACAATCATTTAATCAATATTGTTGTTTTTATTTATCCAACTTGTAGAGTTTAAACCAAACCATTTCACCAGTACTTTATCACCTTTTTTTCTAATTACTTTTTCTACCAGGTAGACATCAGGATATTTCACTTTCTGCAACTCTTGTTCATAGAAACCTCCCAATATAGGCTGTCCATTTTCATCTTGCAATTTATAGGTGATTGGATTTGTGGTATCCACTTTCACCACTTTAAATATTTCAGCACTCCAATTTCCGGTGTAACCCTTAGAAAATATAGACTTATGTTTGCTTATTCGTACAAAGTCCCCAAGTGCATATCTCGCTTTAGGTCGCATTTTGATAAAATTGTAAACATTAGATATCAGAGCGCTGGCGTTTACATGATTCACGGTCACTGGAGCAACCTTGATAGTGCTGTGAACTTTGTTGTTGTATTTATCTATTATGTCACTCAACATACGTCCGTTCCATTTATAGGAATTCTCATATGTAAATTTTTGCCAAAGCCAACTTTTAATAGTTCTTATGAGTCTCTCCACAATAGAAGCTTTCTTCACACTATACGTAGAGTAGTGATTAATGTTGTATTTTTTCATCAAAGTCTGAAACTTTTCATTGAAAACTCACGACCGTCATCAGACTGAATATTCTTAGGTCTTCTTTTAAGCGATCTTTACTTAGTATATCTGACATGGCTTGCGTTACATTTTCAGCAGACTTACTCTTGATGGCTTGAACCCATGCATACTTTGAAAATGTATCAATACAAATCAGTATATACTTATGACCGTTATTATACTTGGCATATTGCTGCATATCAATCAAATCAATTTGCCAGGTGTCATCTAACCCTTCTGGATGAAACGTCTCCGAGGAAAATTTTTACGAGCATTTCTATGTAGCTCGCGAACAACCTGCAACTTGCTCATCTTCTCTAATCTCGCAAATGTGATGAGAACGGTGGTGATGGTGATGACTGTTGCGATGGTTGCACCCGTAATAGCAATGGCTTTGACGATGCCGGCGATGCGAGAGGCAGTCGCGATGACTTTAGCTTTGGTTTTGATGTTGATGACACTGCTGCTGTTGCGGATGATGGTGTTGTCGTCACCGCTACCGGTGACAGTACCGTTGCTACTGCAGCCGCTGCTGGGTGTGATGCTGCAGGTAATGATGGAGCCGGTTTAAGCTTCTCTTTAGGAGAGTGGTATTTCTGTATAGTTTTCAAGATTTCTTCTATACTTTGAGAGTTTTTTTTTCCATAATGCATAGGTTAATAGCCTCATCTAGTTGCTCCTTTACGATTACATCATTTTTAGAAATACCTTTGCGAACATTTCTCAGAAACCGGTTCTCAAAGTTGATTTGAGTCTTCATAATCTTTAGGTTTTGTTGCGAGGTTTTACCATCGTTGCGACGGTCAAGAAAACGTCCAAACTTATCAACAGTCATCTTGTTACTAGATTAGAATTCTTGAAATGAGAGAGTTTTATAGAGTAGAAAAAGGTGATGTTAGTTCAAGATTATGTAGGATGTATTACATTAGCTTCTTGTAATTCCTCAATTATAGCGATAATTTCATTATCATGTGCATTATTGCCAGCACCTTGTGAAGCGATAAGAAGACGTAGACGTTCAACTAACTCATTAGGATCATCCCAATATCTTAAATCAGTGTTTGGATTATATCTTTTCATTACCAAACGTTTGATATTATTTGATGTTGTCGAAGATTGATCCTTGAGACATCCACCTTTCTTAGGTGATGATCGACTTTTAATGAATTTAGAGTATTTGAGACTCTTATCACCCTGTATCTGACCGTTAGGTGTAAAATTTCGTCTATGAGCATTAGTCATGGCAACAATTTTGCGATAATCGATACCATCAACCTTTGTAATAAGTGATAGGTTGGGGTCTTTTTTTAAATAAAAGTTCCATCAAACCGGGTGAGTAGTTGAATTTCTCATTTTAATTTTAAAATGATCTTTGTTAAAACTGATAACACTATCTCCTATATGAAGTTTATTTGAATGTATGCGTACTCCATACGGTATTTTGTTTATCTGATTCATTATGAGATTATCCTTGTAGGATTTTGCAATAGAATTAGTATCATCTTCACTGAGATCAGATTTTTGACAGATTCAACCGATTCAATACTCGAGTTGTATGGGTCTGACTCTTCATCAGCGTCTTTATAATCAGCATCATCATCATCATCATCATCAATGGTGCGATCTGTATCAGTGTTATTTTTGTACTGAGAGATGGAACTATCATTCAATTTGTCTCGTTTTTCATCTGTCTCCTTTGTCATCTTTGCTGATTCTCCCCTTGCTTCCATTTGTTTGATAAGAGTATTTAAAGGTTCAGTGATTGGTTGAAACGTTTCCCGCAGATTGGATGTCAATTCAACCTTACCCTCGTTCAGTAACTTAATTTTCTTTTTCACAGACTGTACTGATTGAATCAGTTTACGTTTAAGCTTCTTATCACCAAAGATCTGCACCTTTGAAGCACTCATGATGAAATGTTCGATATCTCTCATGTTTACCGGTTTTATCATGATTTAGAGCTGGTATGCACACTCTATAAAACTACAAACATGTCTATTCCTTTTCGATATCGTCCATTGTTCAGCTCGTTCTCTTTATTGATAACTAGAAATCCATACTTTTCTTTCCAGCATTTTCTGCAGAGATCTAGAAATGTATGCCACGACATGTCTGTATTCACATGATCATCGTAAGCATGCTTTAGATTCATCTCATCCTGCTTGAAAATAACAATAAAGTTTGCATTATCTCGCACCAGTTGTTTAGGTATTTTGCTATAGGTTTGACATAGATAAAACAGTCAACCCCTTTGTGCCTACCCATAGCAAAATGCATGCGAATAGGTTCTTGATCTTCCATTGACACATCATCAAATATTATAATACTATTATTGTTAATCTCTTCCGGTGAAGTGACCTCCGTCTTATCTGAGAATGTGTAAAAGTTTATTTCTGACACATGTTTGAAAACTTCATTCAAAAACACATATTTTGGCTGATTCAGCGATTTTGAATACAAGTAAATATTTTCAAAATTAAACCCTCAGCCTCTAATAGGAGAGAGAGCAAGAGATTTGTTTTACCACACCCGGACGGACCGCATACTAAACATCGTATACTGTTAGGCAGCAGCATACCGTGTCTGAAACGGTGCAATCACCGCTGTTTGGGTTCACATTCCATTCTTTAACTGATAAGCGGGTGGGTTGTTTTATAAACTTCATTTCTTCTAGTGAAGTGATGTCTTAAAACTGCTTACACAGTTTTAGTGGGTTTATAATAAAATTGACGTTAGTACTCGACTGACCTCTACGGTAAGAAAAATGATAATGTACACGAGAAATTTTGTCAGTCGTGAAAAGCCCATTGTCAAGATAGGAGGTGGATTTGTGAATACATTCATTAATAAATTACCTTTCGAGTTACACCTCCCCGGTTATAATTACTGCGGACCTGGAACGAAACTGGAGAAACGCCTTAATAGGGGTGATATTGGTATCAATCCTTTAGACGAGGCGTGCAAAGCGCACGATATAGCTTACGCTCAAGGTCCATCCCTGGAGGATCGAAATAAAGCTGATTTAGAGTTGGCCTCTGCTGCGGCTAGACGTTGGCGTGAATCTAACAGTCTACCCGAAAGAGTGTTTGCTCTCGGAATCAATAAAATTATGAAGTTTAAAGCGAAACGTGGTATGGGAATGCATCTCAAAATGTCATATCAGCCGCACGTAAAGCTGTAAAGAAACGTATCTCAAATAAAGCATCATCATCATCAACATCACCGATGACGGCGGCCACCAGTAAAAGCTGATGAGCGTAGCAGTGAAGGCTGCCAAAATGAGTATGAAGAACAAGAAGAGACAAAACTTGAAAAACCGAGGGTTATTCCTATTCCGAAAAGGGAGGCTTTTACCGTTGATACCTATTCTCGGAGCATTGGCGGCTGCCGGCACTTTAGCGGGTGGGGTCACAACGGCTGCCAAAAACATTTATGAGATGGCACACAAGAAAGATCCTACAAAATCGATGTTACACCGCATCCCTTAGGCAAGGGTATGTACTTAGCACCCTACAAAAAGGAATGGGTCTCTATTTGTCACCCTATCAAAAAACTAAAAATAGCCCTACCAAATCGCGCTCTCTATGACTTTGAACTCGTGAAGTATGCTAAACAGATGAAATTTCCCCATTTTCGCGGGTGTTTATGAGAGATGGTCTCAAGTTCGAAACCTTGGAGGCGTGAGACGGGGATCGTTAATTTAGACGATTCACATGGGGCGGGAACACATTGGGTATCGTATGCGAAGAAGGATCAGTGTTGTGAATACTTTGACAGCTACGGGGATCTCAGACCACCGCAAGAGTTTCTCACTTACATGAAGAATGGTGGTGTTGACCCTGAAACCATTAGATATAACTATAACAATATGCAAAAGAGTGTAGATTATAACTGTGGTCATTTATGTTTACGTTTTCTGTTAAATGTATGTATGACAATGTTCAAGAAATAAAAAAAATGGTATTAAAATGTGATTATTGTTTTATTACCTCATTCAATAGTCTCACCTTGTACAGTGACAATGTCTCTTACCATATCGTTAAACGGCCACAGTTCAATTTTGAATTTAGACTTTTTTCCCTGTATCGAATTGGGAGAAGGTGAATACGAGTGTGCTTTGATTTATTTCCAAACATTCAACTCAATACCTAATGTGGATGTTACCAATAACCTATTTCACTATGGAGATAATATCATTAAAATTCCCGAGGGGTCTTATGAGTTGGAGGATATTATACGACACTTGAATAGAGAGTTACTAATGAATGCAAAGGATGATGGAAACAAGTTGATAGATATAGAGGCTAATACAAACACCATGAAATGTCTATTCTATTCACCCGAGTATGATATACATTTTGAAAAAAGTAATAGTGTTGGAGGTATATTTGGCTTCTCTAAAAAAGATGTTACCGAAAAAGTCTATACATATATCAGATCAGTCTATAAACATAGTCACCACCAACTCTATAAGAATAGAGTGCAATATCATTCAAGGTTCATTCATTAACAACAAACCGTCACATGTACTACATGAATTTACTCCGACGGTACCACCTGGATTTCAAATAATCGAGTGTCCTCCCAATCTTGTTTATCTACCTTTGAAGGTCAACACAATCCAGAACCTTCAAATACGTATTGTTAATGAACAAGGGAAACTGGTTAATTTTAGAAAAGAAAATATTTCTTTACGTTTACATATAAGAAAGAGATAACGACTATGATTATCTATAAAGATATTGTTGAAGCAGCACAAACCCATAGTCTTGCGAGTGATGTAGCAGAGACAACACCTCCACAGCAATTTTCAACAGGTGTCGCTCTCCTATCGAATATTATCGCCAACAAAAAGCAGAAAATCAATACTCAAAACCACGATAAACCTAAACTGACTGCAGAAAACATATTGTTTTTAAAATCATTCGGTCTAAAGTGTACGCAATAATGTCTTCAATTTTAAATATTGGTCAAAAGGTGTTGTTCGACGATAGTATTGAGGGTATCGAATACCATTCGTACACACCTTTCAATGAATCCTACAAAAAACAATGATGAAATACGCATCCATATCAATAACCAAGATGCAATAGTACTACCGAGTGAGAGTCAACTGATAATTGAAGGCAACACTACTAAAACTTCTGCTTTTACCAACAACGCACCTGCTTTCCTGTTCCAAGACATTCGTTATGAATTGAATGGTGTGGAGATTGATCGGTCAAAGAACTGTGGTATCACTACAACGATGAAAGGGCTCTTATCATACTCTGAGGAAGACAGCAATGCTTTGGAAAACAGCGGATGGAATTTGAATGGTTTCAAAGAGATTGACGGGGACTTTTGTTTTACAGTACCACTCCGACATCTTTTAGGATTTGCTGAGGACTACAATAAAGTGATTGTGAACGCTAAACATGAGCTAATCTTGAACCGTAGCTCTACAGATCTAAATTGTGCGATATCAAAGGATCTAAGCAAAACAATAGATGTAAATATAACCCGCATCATATGGAGGATGCCTATAGTTAAAGTATCTGATAAAGAAAAACTACGCTTGTTGAACTACGTGGAAGATAACATTCCGGTGTCTATAGCGTTTAGAACATGGGATTTATATGAGTATCCAGTACTACCGACCTCTCAAAAACATGTATGGACAGTAAAAACTAGCACACTGTTGGAGAGACCTCGTTTTGTTATTATCAGTTTCAACATTTACGTAATAATGATGTCAACAAAGATAAGAGTGTGTTTGATCATAGTAATTTTATAATGCACGGCTTTATCTCAACTCTCAGTACTACCCGTATGACTCATTCTCCAATGATTTTGAAAAGGTCTCTACTCGCTTCTGTATCAGGCATTTAGCAGTTTTAAAAGAGAGTACTATGGGATGAAGGGTTCGAATGTTCAAGTAAATCCACCACACTTTAAAACTAAATCACCTCTTATTGTTATCGATTGTTCACGACAAGCTGATTCGCTTCGTTCAGGTGCTGGTGGGGCTATTGATATCAAATTGGAGCTAGAGTTTAAAAGTCTTTACCCTCTGACACAACAGCCTACTGTTTAATTTTAAACGACTCACTGTTTGAGTATAGCATGCTTACCAAGTCTGTTCGCAAAATAACAAACTAATAAAAACGCTTCAAAGTGCCTATTTGACCCGATCTGTTCTATATCCGATCTGGTCTGTTCTATATCCGATCTGGTCTGTTCTATATCTAATCTGATCTGCTATATACCTCATCGGTTGTATATCAGATCTGTTGATCAGGTCTGATCGGTAGAATGGTTTATAAGCAATTATGTTCATCAGAACCAGTTCAGTTGCTCCTCGAGAGTCACATCGATATAATATCGATATAATATGTTCGACACACTGCAATACTCCTACACTCCATCGATTCCATCGGTTAATTTTGAGTTCTGTAAACATGTATATCACCACAATACAGAGTCGACAAAGTTGTCTATTGCAACATACCTAAAACCGATGAGTTCAACAAGTGTTGGATTAGATATCTTCATCGATATCAACAATCAGATCACTTTAACGAAGCAAGAATGGGATAATATAGTGGAAGTTAACGCTAGAGATATATCTGATTTCTTCAGCAACGGTCAATCTTCGTCAACTCGAGAACACCAGCAGCAGCAGCAGCAGCAGCAGCAGCAGTCACCTATAAGCTATGTCAATATGCAAGAAGAAGGAAGAGAGTTTTGTAATGATTTATGCAGGAATGCAATCGATGAGATTGTGTAAACAACAATGGTTACATTTAAATGAGATATTAAATTGTATCACTCTACGTCTATTAAACATGTGTAGAGTTAGATTAGTCTATGAAAACCGCTTAAATTTCTTTAGGAAAAAGTTTAAAATGAGTCAGGTTACTTCAATGTATGAAGCTGTTGTAGTTATGGATTCCGCTCATAATCACACATCTCTTGTCGATGTTGAAATTAAATGTTTTGCACTACCATATTTGTTTTATTCTAGTTTGATTTAAGTTTATGTAATACATGTTTAGCTAATTATAGAAAATAAACAGTTACTCCAACACAAAATACTTTTTATTTCTTATCTATACCTTTCCGCAGACTTCCCTTGATAGTAGAATGTTAACTATATATAAAAGAATCCCCTTTTACACGGTATCAGTTACCCACAAACATTCAAGCGGCCTGTTTTAACTGTTGCAACAATGCAAAAGTGTCATTTTGTAACGTTGAAGTTTTGAGCAATCGGTTAATTGCTCACTCGAGAACGAAACGCCACAAGTTGTTGTGTAAGCAAGACTCTGAAGACTTTTTCACCTCCATCATAGATTCGGCCTTCAAATGTAGAATTATATCTTATAGAATCAACGGTTCTATATCCATTTTAGACCCTAGACTTTATCTAGCAAAAGTATCCACAAAAGTTCAAGAACTGCTCAAGTTTGAACTGAAAACCTACAAACATATCAAGGTTAATTTAGAACTATTCTGCACGTTTACAATAACAAAGCTGAAAAGTAATGATGCTAACGATGAAATGATAAGAGATTTGAAATCCTTCAACTCGAGAAATGTGACTTTGGACATTTCATCAGACCTCTCTAAATACTATACCAATGTGTGCTCCAGTATTTTGAAAAGTGTGAAGAGTTTCAAGAGAAAGACAGCGGTTGGGCATTGGAAAAATTGAATTTCTCGAGGTTAATATCAACGAGTATAAACCGCTGCAAGGGGTTCGTACATCCCACTACCCAGCTGGATCCAAAGAAAATTTGCTTGTGTAAATGTAAAAACAAGGATGACGCTTGTTTTTTCAAGCTATAGTGTCCGCTCTCTATCCAGCCGAATCACATGTGGATCGACCATCTTCTTATCCATCCTACGAGAGTGTGCTGAAAACTGAAGGTATCACCACACCAGTGTCTGCAAGCGGAATCAAACGTTTTGAAGTGATAAATGAAATAAAAGTGAACGTATACGGTATTGAAAATGATAGAAAAGAATTGTACCATTGTATATTTCATCGAAAAGTTATGATAAACATGTTAATCTATTGTTCTATGAAGATAAGAACAGTAATGCATCTCACTACTGTTGGATAAAAACTTATCTCGTTTATTGAGCTCTCAAGTCAGTAAACATAATCACCGTGTCTACTTTTGTGAGGGATGCCTACAACGTTTCAACAGTGAGAGTAAATTACAACTTCATAGAAAAATAGGTTGTCATAGAGCTTTAATAGAACTACCTTCTCCAGACAAACAATATCTCACATTCAAAAATGTAAGTCATCAACTCCCACTTCCGTTTGTGATATATGCAGACTCTGAGTCAATATTGAAACCTGTTACAGCTCCGAGTGAGCAGAGAAGCACATATTTTACTCATGAACATATACCATGTAGTTATGGTTACTATGTGCACTGTAATTTTGACAACTCACTATCAAAATTTGTTATGTATCGCGGTGAGGATTGTGTAGAAAATTTGTGGAAAATATTTGCACTGATTTGGCAATTATCGTTGAGATTCTCTCAAACAAAACACCTCGCGAGCCTATAACTCTAGCCCATGAAACAATGTTAACTGCTAAATCATGTTACATTTGCAATATAGATTTCCTACCTGATGATGTGAAATTCATCGATCATTGTCATTGTTCTGGGAAGATTAGAGGGCTAGCTCATAATGAGTGTAATTTAAAATATACAATACCAAACTATGTCCCCATTTTCTTCCATAATTTAAGCGGATATGATAGTCACATGTTTATTAAACAGTTGGCCGCCGTAGACGGTGATGAAATTCACTGTATACCACAACACAAAGAAAGGTACATTTCATTCAGTAAGAAGTTTCACTTTAATGGTAAAGAAATTACCATGCGATTTGTAGACTCCTTAAAGTTTATGTCTTCTAGTTTGGATAAATTAGTCAAAAATTTATCACCTAATCAATTTCAAATACTTCCACGATTCTGTTCAAATCTCGAACAGATGAATCTCTTAACTCGAAAAGGTGTATTTCCTTATGAATACTTAGATTGTTGGTCTAAACTCAACGATAACAGCTACCCAACAAAGAATCCTTCTACAGCGAGCTGACGCAAACGGTATTTCAGATAGTGATTATCTACATGCGCAAAAAGTATGGGAAACGTTTCAAATAAACTCATTGGGAGAATACTCAGATTTATATCTCAAGACCGATGTCCTACTGTTGGCGGAAGTTTTTGAAAACTTTCGAACCGTTAGCTTGAATGCGTATAAATTAGACCCTTGTAGATATCTCACAGTCCCAAGCCTATCGTGGGATGCCATGTTGAGAGAGACGCGTGTAAACTTGCAACTTCTCACCGACTATGAGATGGTTCAGTTTATTCAATCTGGAATTAGAGGTGGTATTAGTCAGGTATCTGGAAGGTATGCCAAAGCCAACAATAGATAAGATAAGATAAGATAAGAAAACACTTTATTAGAAGCCACAATATAAAAACACAAAATAAACTTAAATTATTATTAAAAAGATGACATTTCAATTGGCGGCCTTATCGCTAAGAGCGATCTCTTCCAGGCAACCGTGCACGGATTGGAAACAACAGATAATAACAATGTTTTTATGGATCCTGAACGCTATGATACCAATCAGCAAAACAATTTCATAATGTACTTGGATATCAACAATCTTTACGGTCATGCAATGCGTCAAAATCTACCAATAGGTCACTTTGTTTGGTTGACTGATAGTGAAATTAATACATTTGATATATTAGCTCAACAACCCAACTCAGATAGAGGTTACATTTTGGAAGTGGATCTTGAATATCCACACACCCTTCACGATCAACACAATGACTACCCTTTTGCGCTGAAACAAAAACTCCACCTAAAGGTAAAAGTAAGAAACTACTTACTCTTGCAGATAAAACAAATTACACTATCCACTATTTACCGTTAAAACAATGTCTAGAAAATGGTATTATATGTAAAAAAATTCATAGAATATTAGCTTTCCAACAATCCCCATGGCTCAGATCCTATATAGATTTGAACACCGTCAAACGACAAAATGCAGCAAACTCATTCGAAAAAGACTTTTTTAAACTTATGAACAACTCTATTTTCGGGAAAACCATAGAAAACGTTGATAAAAGAGTCAATGTTAAACTGTGTAACAGTTGGAATGATGAATACTACAAAACCAAATGTAAATATGGAGCTGCTAGGTACATGTCTCTTCCAAACTTTCACAGTTGTACTATTTTCTCGGAAGATTTAGTAGCAGTACAATTGAATAAGACGAAAATCATGTATGACAAACCCATCTATGTGGGCTTCACAGTATTAGAACTCTCAAAGTATTTCATGTATGACTTTCACTATTCCTACATGTTACCCAAATACAAAAACAACTTGCAATTACTGTACACAGACACCGACTCTTTTATCTACAACATTAAAACTCAAAACTTTTACGAAGACATTCGATTTGATTTACAAACCCGATTTGACACCTCTGATCTTCCCCACGATAACATCTTTCATCTACCGTTGGTCAACAAAAAAGTGGTTGGGGTAATGAAAGATGAGAGCAATGGACGAATAATCGAAGAGTTTATAGGGTTGCGAGCAAAAATGTATAGCTACATTCTAAAAGGTGACTTGCAAATTAAAAAAAATAAAGGTACTTCTGCAGCTATTGTAAGAAAACTCAACTTTGAAAACTATCGAAAAGCTCTAGACATTAACTATACGCTCTATGATAACATGTACACATTTACTAGTGATAAGCATAATGTTTATACAAGGGTTTCTAGAAAAAAGGTTATTTCCGGTAATGATGATAAGAGATACATTTGTGATGATGGTGTAAACACCCTAGCCTGGGGTCATTATAAGATTAAATAAAAAATACATTTTAAATATGTTTACATTATTGTTTTATTCATCAATCCTCAGTTAGACAGATTCCTATCAATTACATGGTAGGAACACTTTTGTTGTAGTAATACATAAAAATAAACGGGCAGTGGGAAAACAGACGACGATGCTCTTCCCAAGGGTCATCCTTCTCCTCCCAGTGCCACACACCACCACCACCAGTAGAAGCACTTCGCCCTGTCTTCACGCCCCGTGTAGAAAAAACCAGCTCCCGCCATCTGTTCCGGTGTCTGCCGCTTGTCCTCAGGCCAACCGACAAAAGTACTTAGACGTGCCGCCTTCGTACTAAGACACGGAAACAGTGGGTTGTACGCACACATATTTAATAAAAAAATTTTTATTTATTATTTGTTAAAGAACACGCTCTCCGTCAGGTGATGCAATCAACTGCTTTATAAGGTTACTAACTATCTAACTATCATCTTTAACCTAACCTCAACTTCCTACGATAAGTTTTATAGATAAGACACACAACTAGTGTTGTGAAACCATACTCGCGATAAGCTGATTGACCAATCAATAATACCACTTCAAACCGTGGGAACCCCGCGGGAGCCGTGCGGGGGCGCCCGCGGGAGCGGAGCGTTCACGGGGCGCCCACGGGGGCGGAGCGCCCGCGGGGGCGAAGCACCCTCGCAGACCCACGGGCGGAGCACCCACGGGGGCGGGCGCTCACGGGCGCCTACGGGGCCGGAGCGCACACGGGCGCCTACGGGGCCGGAGCGCCCGCGGCCGGGGCCCATCTTGCCCCGGAGCCCGAATTACCCCAACCGAGCACCACACTAACGACCACGAACACGTGACGTCACACTCATTACAAACTTAACGTCGCTTTTTTACCCTTTTTGCGGTTGGTAAAACTAACATTGGCGCCACTACTCCCATTCTCCCATACTTTAGACATATATTTTAGTAGTACACACATTTCACCACATGGTGGTCCCGAACAGACAGCGCTCAGAATTACAAACTTAACGTCCCGATAAGGCCCTTTTTGCGGTTGGTAAAACTACACATGGCGCCACTGCTGCAAGTTTCCCATACTTTAGACATACACTTTTTTAGTTCCACCTTTTCACCGTATGGTGGTCCCGAACGGGCAATTCCTACCTACTAATGATTTTTATTTAATACATATCTTGTTTAAATAATACATTTTAAGGTTTTGCTAACTTTAAAAACGTTTTACCGACCTTAGAAACTACACGGGGCGGAAGACGTTGTGTTGTAGATTCTATGCATTTGCGTATGTGCGTATTTTGCGTGTGTTATGCTAAATATACGTTTTATAAAATTCCTAGCAAATAATACTAATAGGTAGGGATGTTAACAGTTTTTTCGGAATTGTTTTTATTTTGAAGATTGACGCTTATTTACCATAAAACATATTTTATTTAAAAACATTAGTTATTCCGAGTTATATACAATAACAAAGTTATTTTGAATTTTCCCGCTATACACTAACGATTGACAGGACGTCCCTAAGCGCAAGACATTGGTCACGATTTATGACTGTATGCCCAGTTTATGTGTTTTCTTACTTTTACTTAAATACAAACAATAAAAATTGTCGTCGTCGCTAAGATAGCAAACTATAATAAAAATGCAAGTAAACATTCTAAGCAGTCTTCAACAGCTTGTTTTGCGGGTAGTGACGTAATAAGCCATATTAGTGTTTGCAGTCACGTGACAACAGATTAAATATATGGTTAAAAACATATATAATACATTTACTAAGTAATATTAAATTGTAAAAAACGTGATTTTCGACATTCTATTAAATCTTAATAGTAGTAGTAGGTAACATTAATTTGTGATTAGTGTTAACATCCCTATTAAAGAGATATAGTTACCACTTCAGCGACCGTTAATAACGATGACCTGCGCCGTGTCTGTAAAAGTAAATTAATTTGTTGTCTATCACTTCATCCTATATTCATAACTCATTTTCTATCCTACTATTTTTATAGTTGTTTTTAGCGATAAGAGAGACAGTTGCTACTTTATTTTAAGGTGTTTCTATTTTTGAAGTGAATACTTTTTTGGCGCGCCACACAAGATTTTTCGTGGGCTGTGAATTGAATTCTAGCGTCACGCTCGAGAATGATAAGAAGTCTTCGAGTAAACTCGGGACCATGGTCATTGGCCATCTAGAAATGCGGTAGCATTTCTCGTTGGCCCATTAATTGTTGACGTATTTCTAGATGGCCATACTCATGGTCAGGCCCTCCGCGTAGTTTCCAAAGTAAGTCAAATTCTGAGTTAAGTATAAGTTTTCACTTCAGCACTTCCTATGACAGCCAATTTTTTTTTTAAATCATTTTAGTGCTATAAGTAGTTTATCTATCTAATCTCCTAAATTCAAAGTAAAAAGAACAGTTTTGATCAACATTCCAAGAAGTCTTCGCTAGACGGTTTTATAAATGAGAGTGAGAGAGTCAAGAACATAATCCACCAAGCTACTAAGAGTAGGCAGATGTCATATTGGTTTCCTCACAATATTTTCTTTTACTGAGTCAGTGGTGATGACAACTTCTAGATATGCTCAGAGGTATAAACGGGATTCAAACTTACGAACGTCGCGGTTGTGAAATCAACTGTTCTCTCAACCGGGCTACCGTCGTTTAACATCAGGCGACGCGACATCGTTTCATGGTTGATGTTCCAAAGACACGAACGAAGAGTTTTGACTCTACTTTTGTGATAAGAACGTCTAGACTGTGGAATGCGTTGCGTGCGTGGTGTTTTTCCAGATAGTTACAATCTTGGTGTCTTCAAATCGAGAGTGAATCGGTTTCTTTTCGATAAGCATCCATCCATCCTCCATCGATGACCGTATCGTCGTTCAACATCAGGCGATATGGCTGTCAATTGTAAACCTATAAAAGTTAAAAGAAAAAAGTCATACGACAGTCAAAAGTAAGCTTATAATAGTTTAAAAAATTGCTCACAACAGAGATAACTAAATAAACGCATACTTACATTCGGCCACGTCGCATCAGGTTGTTGGTCCTGTTAAATAACAAAATGTTAATAATTTCAACACCAAGCATTTCTTACACCAATTCTATAATTGGTATGGGATACTTTCATTGAATTCAAAAATCTTTGGAACCATAATATAGCCACACGCTTAGTTGAAACTTCCACAGAGCGTTATTTTTAAAGATTAACTAACAAATAGTGATGCATATAATTACGTTCCTTGATAAACCAAACAACAGAGATAATATTTCATTGCATGTATGTTAATGCCATTTAAAAGTAATTCAAAGTCCGTCCTTTTTTCAATAAAAACTTTTTGAACTGATTTCAATAGAGGAAGAGGTTCTACTATTTTTTTTATCTCTATGCTCTGTAATTTCACTGGCAACATTGCCCTTCAAACCGGAACACAGTAATGTATGTTTGCACATTACTGGTTGGCGGCAGAATAAACGGCAAAGGTGTCATACTTTCCCAGACGGACTCTGCAAAGAGTCCTACCACTATGAAAAAATGAGGGAGAAATGATGGGTAGCGGGAAAATTAGAGAAACACTGTTGAAACTAGGGAATGCAATCCCGATCTCGCGGGATCCCGATCTCACGAGATCTCGTGTAATTTTTCGGGCTCAATCCCGACGCATCATATGACGAGATCCCGTTCGAGATTGACGGGATTGGGCGGCAGTGGTCAGCGATGCTACACACGTCCACTCGGTTATATCGTAAAGAACCTAACCAAGCAGAGATTACAAGATACGGCAGTACTAATCGAAGATGACTTGCCTCTTGCAATGCTTGCAGAAGATATGAATTTACGTGCTGCACAAACTAATAAATCGCTTCAAGAGGAATTAGAAGAAACTCTGCGAGCGTTTAAAAGTCCTTTTTCACGTATATCTACGTCCACAAGCTTAGACAAATTAGAGTCTACCATAAACAAGAACACAATTAAAAATTTTGATTAACCCCCGACTACCTCAGATTTGTTATCTTTACAACATTCTACTAGTCCTTTCATTTGATACCCATATTAAGGGAGTTGTGAAAAAAAAATGTATTTCACCATTTTGTGGTAGCGGCCATTTTGGATTTGAAATTTGTCGTAGTGCAAAGTATTCTACTAGTTAAGCCCTTTCGTTTGATACCGATATTGAGGCAGTAGTGAAAAAAATAATGTAATTCGCAATTTTGTGGTGGCGGCCATCTTGGATTTGAAATTTGTTATAATGTGTAGTATTCTACTAGTCAAGCCCTTGTATTTGATACCCATATTGCGGTAGGTTGTGAAGAAATATTTTGTCCGCCATTTTGTGGAGGCGGCCATCTTGAATCGAGGCTAACCAAACATAGCTAAGAACATCCGCACGGGTATTAACCTTTGAACCGTTTGAGCTCTACGGTGCCACATACAGACACACACACACACACACACACACACACACACAGACAGACAGACAGACAGACAGACAGACAGACTGACAGACAGACAGACAGATAGACAGACAGACAGACAGACAGACAGACATCGACGTCAAACTTATAACACCCCTTTTTTGGTCGGGGGTTAAAAAGAAATGGATTTATTTGAGTGTGGAGGAACAAGGGGGCGATTTTTGCAGTTTGCATATAATTGCTTCGCCACGCTGTTGCCAACCAGAGTTGAGTCGGAGAGGGCATTCTCAGCGGGGTACATTGCAAAGGACATTAATTAGATGCCGTTTAGCAGATGACAATTGACTATTAATACCCTTAATAATATTTAAGGAGTCATTTTCAAAATCACTCGTAAGTCGTAAGTGACTACTTCCTGATTCCCTTGAAATATGCTTATTGTTTTGATTACCTAATTTACCCATGTCAATTTCCTTAAAACCTGATAATTATTTAGTTGGTAAGAATAAAGGTTTTCTTTCGAGTAAAATGTTATTCTAGTTAACCTCACTAGCACAAACAAGCAGTTATTAGCTTTTTTAGTCATCCGATTATTTTTTTAAGCTAGACGAGTTCCCGAAAATTCCAGGATTAGAAATATCAATCCCGCGGGATCTCGAATTTGCAATCTCGAGTCGGGACTGCATTTCCTAGTTGAAACTCAACTTGGGTGTCACCGACGATTTCTCGATGCCGTACGTGAGTGCACCTATTTACTAATTAAATAGGTACCTACATAATTAGAAATGACGTAGTTACTTACTGAGGGATGGAGAGATTTCTGAGTTTGAATATTGTTTCTAGGGGGCTGGTATGTTCGGTCGTTGATGAACGGACCTTTGGAATCCTGTAAATTATGCGTAGATTTTAATAACCCCTAAAACAAAAAGATGTTTTGATTCTGTGACGTGTAATTTAACTAAAACCGAGGGTCCAAAAAGCGATAATTACAATTTACGATAATTATTATAGAAACTATGGTGGAAAATCGGCCAGTAAAATATTTATATGTTATACATACAAACACACTTGCGTTAAAAGTCTTTGAAAACATTATACAGCGCTAAATCACAATCCATATTATGCTGTTATTAAAAGCGTCCAAAAGAAATGACGTAAAAGTAGTGGGGCGGAGCCTACATCGCAACAAAAATCACCAATCATATGGTGATGTAGGATATGATTGGTGATTTATGGTTCCATGTAGGCTCCGCCCCACTACTTTTACGTCATTTCCTCTGATTTTAGTGTATGGACGCTTTAATGTCGGACGGTGTCCCACTAGATGGACAGACTAACTCACAAAGGTCGCTGGAAACCGCTGGTTGCAAGTTGCACAGGACCGTTCGTTGTGAAAATCTATGGGGGGGGGTGGTGGAGAGGCCTATGTTCAGCAGTGGACGTCTTGCGGCTGATGATGATGAATGTCGGTCATATTTCCACTTTTTTGGTCACATTTCGTATACCTTTTTAGACCCTCAGTTTTCCTCCACTTTACATCTACAATAATAATCTTTGCTACATTTCAAGCATGGTGAATGCTTTGCATACACAAGTGAAATAAGTTGTAAGTATAACAAGCCCATAAAAAAATATTTTTAACATCGATATAAATCGAAAGATGAGACCTGAGCTCCTTGAAATTGTTTACAAACTGCGTATTTAGTACTCACGCTACATACAGAGGTATGTAGCGTGAGTGGTTTACAACTACCAACCTATTTGATCCCTAAAATCGTTAGCGGCGAGATACGATGAGGTTCTACTTACTTTGGTTGTTGAAAACGAATAGCGATAGGTATAAACGTTCGGCGTTCACCGCTTCCTACAATCGACTAAAACGAAAAGAGTGAGCTAACTCTACCCAACGATAACATAATTCCGTGCGCCTGAAGTTTGGGGCACATCTGTTGATTTATAATAATAATTATAAATTATTTATTATAATGATAATTTTTAATGGACACACATATTTTATTTATATTATGATAGTTGCTTATTTGGCCTATCGCATTTTGGAATATCACAGGAGGCGCTGGATATTTAGTACTCGTAACTCAGTAGGTCCGTTTCTGGCCGTTCTACAGATATTTTGGTGGAACTGTACTCGCAGATTCAGGATTCGGGACACTGACAATGCAGTCGGTTGGTAATTTATATGTCAAAACCATGTGTTAAGCTTATATCGTCTTAAATGTATGCAGAGTATAAGTATACTAGCTAGTATACTAGATTCATTTTTTATTTAATGTGCCATCAAAAGGCTACTCAATACCTGAAACATAAGTGAAAGAATTACTTTGTTATCTTAAAAACTTCCCGTGATATCACGATTTTAAAAGCACAATTTTGGATTTTCCCAAAAACGCTTCATACAAATCACTACAAAGCGTGACGTCGCAAGACGTCACACTGACGTATTTTCTATGCGTCGCGCGTAAAGTTTGTATGGTAGCTATATTAAATATTGCGTTTAGAAAACTAGTTTCATAACAAAAGTAGCTTGATATTGAATGTGTTATCCAATATTAAATACATTTTCTAATTCGTACTTTTAAAATGAACTTCCCCCCCCCCCATCCACCTTTGAATGATCATAAAGTTAGTTAAACTAAAAAATATCAAATTAAAATTGGTACATATTTTATTCTATTTAAATACTGTCATTATAGTTGCAGGACCTGTTGTCATGCTTATTGCTTAAATTTAAATTTTACACGTATTGTTATATTCTGTGTATTCATTTAAAATATGTTATAATTTACAATATTACGTTATTTGAAAATAGATAGATGTATACCTATTTACTAGAGGCAAAGTATTGATGCCGATCGGTGATTAACTGAAAGCACTTCGGTAAGTCAGTAGGTAGGTATACCGTCCATCGCTAACTAGCTGCACCGAGCCGCCCCCGCGACGCGCATACTTGCCGAGTTGGCAGTCCCCAGCTATCGACCCGGGGCAAACTTAGGACTAATCGGGATGGGGGCAAAAAAGTTATTAAACTATAACGGTCTTATTCATAACAAATGCTTATAGAAGACTTAAAACACTCATTAGTTAAAACGCTCGATAAGCTTATAAAACGTGCTATAAAATTCCGTATTCATAAACGCTCTATAAGCCTTCTATAACTAAAGCATTACTAATATCAGTTTTAGGATCAAAATGTTGCCATTATAATGAAATCGATCGATTTTATGGACAAACTGACAGAATCGTCCACAGATAAAACGAGTTTGATGGTGGAACCATAAAAAATGTAACAAAACAAAAAAAATGACATACACTGTGAAGTTATGAAGCGGGAAAAAAGCGGTTTAAAGTTATATTACTAAAACGTAGTGGTGTTCGTTCGTTCTCTCATTAATTTCTTGTATTTTATAAGAAAAATTGCAAAAGAAATAAATTAGAAATAAATCCGAACGTAAAAGGATCACTCCTACTTATATTACACCTTTCGTCGATGTGTATTACTTTCATCTCAACATGTTTTATTCTTTTACCATCAACACCAAACATTACATTGGTTTTTATACACTACATAATATATACTCACTATATTCACATAGATTCAAATGTTTGGAATATTTGAAGCAAGAATTATGGTACCTCGATTTTACGTGTTTTCCGACAATCAAGCTCATAATTCTCAGAAGCTATGAAGAAGATGGAAGAATTAAGAACATAATATAACAAAAATACTCCCAACGCTCAAACGCTGGACATTGGCGAAATTATGGTGACATTACCGAATGGAAACCAAAAAACAAAAGGTAAGTTGAATATGTCACAACGCCATTTTGACACGAATCAGCTGTTAAGAGTCGGCCATATTTGCCTTAAAACACCGCTAAAGTAGGGTTCTCGGCTCTATAACTTTATAGAAGGCTTATCGCACGTTTTAGCGCTAAAATGCTGTTATGAATACCATTTTTCCTAAGACGTAAGTACTATATATAGCAAGTCTTTAGACATGCTATAACTTTTTATGAATAAGACCGTAAAACTACAGGTAAAATTAAATAGCCACCAAAGCAATTATTGTTTCAAATTTCAGATCACATGTATTTTTGCAGGTAAAACAAATATCCATTACATATGAGTCTAAAATTAAAATTGCATCTATCAAAAGCTGATAACTTTGAAATGGCTGACCGATTTTGAAGAAACAGATGAAAACTAACTCCGACTAACCTGACCTTTCAAACAAAAAAAAATTCTAAACCGATTCAACCGTTCGGGAGGTACGATGCTACAGACCGACACATACACAGATACGTAAAATTTATAACACTCCGTCGTCCTGACTAGTACTAGACTTAGGTTCAAAATGTTGACAACACCCCCCTGTTTTCCCTTCTTCTCCTAATCCAAGAAATTTAATATTTAAAAAAAAATTATAATTGTAATGGCAAAGGTCACGGACCCCGGAGTCTGTGGAGAGATTAAAATTAATATAAAAAACACTCCGTCGTTTTTACATTGGGACTTATTACGGATAAAATACTATATATAATAATTGTACCTCATGAAACTGCTACAAATCAAGAGGCAGTCAGTTTACGATGTGCCGTATGTCTCGCACGTTCTTTTACCTTATCCTATACTATCAGCCCCCACGGTTTTACTTCGAGTAGTTCCCGTTATTTTAATCCGGGATAAAAAAAACCTGTGTTCTTCCAGACTATATTATAATCGTGAAATCGTGTTCCGAATTTAAATCATCTGGTTGAAACGTTACTGACTTTTATCCGTTCAGATGTTACGACGTGACTGAGCAACAAAAACATCATAACATATAATATTAGTAGGACTAAAACCAGAACTTAGTCCGGCACCTGGTTATTCACATGATTATGATTAAATGAATACACTTCGCGAGGTATAAGCTGAGCTTTGCATTAGTGTGAGTGATCACCAATCAGGCAGGAGCTTGAAATTTTGTCCGCGAGGTATAGGCTGAGCTTTGCATTAGTGTGAGTGATCACCAATCAGGCAGGAGCGCGGCGAGACAGAATGGCGCCGCGCCTAAGGCCGGTTGTCACACCTACACTATCCATGTACACTCACACAAATGCAAAGCTCAGCTTATGCCTCGCGGAGTGTACCTTCTTTAATGTATTGCAAATAAATAATAATCGCAGCCCTACTCGCGTCCTCAGCCCGTCCCTGGCGTCCGATCGCTCGGATCCGATACAGTGTCGGCGAGCATTGAGCGACAGTTACACGCGCTATTTATAGGAACAGTATATTTAGGAGAGATTAATTCTTGAATCACTCAGCGATCGACCTTTCTTTGGTCGCACGCGATTCGTAAGTTTGAAATATAGAAGCCAGAAATTAATCTAAGATGAAGAATCAGATGACATAAATAAAAACCAGAAATTAATAGAAGATGAGGAAGAAGAAGACTTTAATCAGCTGACTATTATTTAATTATTTTTTTATTTATAAATTACTAACAAATTGTCTTGCCAGACATATTGCATGCCTCTCGCAGAGGCCAGTTTGTATGGGGCAACTTTTAAAATGTTTTGTATCATCTTATCTTACCTACAAACAGCAATAAAGATTTTTGTATTTGTATTTGTATTTGTAACTTTTTATGTTTTAGCGATTTGAAACCAAAGTCCTAACAGCGATTTCAAAAATTGGGAGTCATAAGGACTGCTGATAGAACTGAAAACTTAGAACTCATAATTTGATTTCGATTTGCTTTGGAAACTACGCGGGTGAAGCCGGAGAGTGATGCTAGTCTGCAATAAATCTTCAAAGCATTGTCGTCAAAATAAGTCTTCTAAGCATGGCCATCTACACTAGATGGCCAAGTATAAAAAATATAAGTGTCGTTGCTCAACTTTGAGTAACCTCTAAATAAGTAGTTCATAGGTTCGAGTGGTCATTTTTGGAGTGAAAAGTAAAGCTACGTTCGCATCACGATTATGCTAATGTCGGGCTAAAGCGTAGTGGCGTAGTGGCGTAGCGGCTTAGCAACGGCGTAGTGACGTAGCATCGG
The DNA here is from genome assembly GCA_017562165.1 of Ectropis grisescens. Lineage (NCBI taxonomy): Eukaryota > Metazoa > Arthropoda > Insecta > Lepidoptera > Geometridae > Ectropis > Ectropis grisescens. The sequence goes on along the minus strand of CM029771.1, from coordinate 4,192,649 downwards.
AGAAGCGTCGAGATAGCATAGAACCACCAGATTTTTGGAAGTTAGTTTTTTTATAAAAGTGACGAGACGAGCAGGACATGTGCCTGATGGTAAGCAACATGCCTGCCACATAACAGCACGGTGACACGCAGCTATTGGAACATGAAGAATGAAGAAAAGGAACAGAAAGAATTCAAATCATTACCTAGCACTGCACTGCGCTCGTCACCCAGAGTTCTAAGATGTTATATCTGTAAGCCCTGTAATTTCTCTGGAAACATTGCCCGGAACACAGTAATTTTTGCACATTACTGCTTGGCGGTAGAATAACTGGCAAAGGTGTGGTACTTCCCCAGGCGGACTCTGCCAAGAGTCCTACCACTACTAAAAAAAACCAATTCACTCTCAGTTTAAAGACATTATTGGTTAAAACGCAAAGAGGTATCACATTCTACAGTTTAGCTATTCGTGTACCAAAAGAGAAATCAAACCTCTTTTTCGGAGTCAAGTAACCGTCCGGAAATTCCTACTCAGGAAACGTATTCCACGTAGTTATAATTAATTATTGTTATCATCGTTGTAATAGGTAGATAACGTTGTTCATATAATTCACTGTAAAATCCAAAGAAATTACATGTACTACGTATAGAGTTAGATTTTCCGCACGGTTCCTTTGTATCAATCGTAAGCTGATGACGTGCATACTTTCTATGGCAACAGAGTGATGTGCCACGACAAAAGTATGACACTTCCACAAAAGCGAGCGAAGAAAGATGCTACCCGTGTTTTCGGTGTAAAGCGTTTGTGCCAACTCTAATAGAGTTCATATAAGCTCTTTGGTAAAATTGTCGTGTACTGTTTTCTTTTTAACTTTTAGGTATATGTTTATACTTGACCGCCATCTCGCCTGATGTTAACCGTCGATGCGGTCTACGATGGAGCATGTTTGCGAAGAGTATCCGTATGAATATAATGAAAGTGAAGCTATAAAACGAAGTCCTTTTTCGGGGTCCAAAGCAGTCCCATACAAAAAATAAATACGTACAACATTTTATGTATAAAATAGGTTAAAAGTCATGCATGTACTCACCCTGTGTAGCAATATCGAAGGTCGTTGTTGACCGTAGGACCAATCCTGTTCAGGGGCTACAGCAGTCCGATCGTATCCAAGCTTCGTCTGAAATTGTGGGAAAAATATGTTTTATCGTCATCATCTATTTATGTTTTTTTTTTAAATAAAGAGTGACGAGACGATCAGGACATGTGCCTGATGGTGAGCAACATGCCTGACACATAACAGCACAGTGACATGCAGCTATTGGAACATGAAGAGTCCAAATCATTACCTAGCACTGCACTGCGCTCGTCACCCAGAGATCTAAGATCTTATATCTCTAAGCCCTGTAATTTCTCTGGAAATATGTACTAGTGAATAAGTAAATGTAGTGGTAGGACTCTTTGCAGAGTCCGCCTGGGGTAATACCACACCTCTGCCAGTTATTCCGCTGCCAATAATCACAGATTGAACGGTTATTTCCAAAAAATATAGTGTAACAAAAAAAACTGTGTCACTAGAGTCGGCCATATTTGCACGTGTGTGTTCTCAGTTTGTCACTAATAGGCTGACACGCACACAAATACACAAGTAGCGCGTGTAAACGCACACAGATGTGTGTGTGTCAGCCTGTATGTGACAGCGCACACGTGCATATTATAAAAATAAAATAAATAAATAAATATTGGTGGACAACACACATACAACACCATCTGACCCCAAACTAAGCAAAGCTTGTGTGATGGCAGCCAGATAGCTGATATAATACTTATATAGTTTTAAATACATACTTATTATACATAGAAACACCCAGACACAGTGCAAACATTTGAATTCATCACACAAATATTTGCACTGGGTGGGGATCGAACCCACGACCCTCGGCTTCGCAGGCAGAGCTACTACCAACTAAGCCACTAGGGCAGTCAAGTAGCAAGTAGTAGGGTAGTCATTATGTAGCCGACTCAGTGTTTGTTTTAGCGAAACTACGTCCGACTTACATTATACGTCAACCCTGCATTGACGATAGAAATAAAGTATCAAACAGACAGGCAGACAGACAGGATTATCTGGACTCTTCATGGTCCAATAGCTACGTTACACTGTGCTGGTACAGGCAAACGTGTTACTTACAATCACGTGTCCAGCTTAAAATAACAGGAACGGGAACTGCGCGGGTAAAACCGCGGAGCGATGCTAGTCTACTAACTTTGGCAAGCTAACCTACAACAAATTGGAAATCTCACTCAAAAAATAAGGATTGCCAAACGGCCCTAGAGGGCGATTTTTGGCTAGTCTGTAGCATATCTTCTATTTGTTTTTGTTAGGTGCATATTTGATAAAAATGTGGTATAAAATAGCGCTTGGTCGGATATTAAATGTACGTCACCGTAAAATTGTAAAAACCGTTAGATTACAATGTAACGACGTCAGATTTTAAACTAACTAAACTACCATGAAACTACAATCTTATGCATTAGTTTGCAATCTGACCGGCTGAGATTTTTACAGTAGTAAGTAGTATGGTAGGTTTTAATCCGCTAGCGGTCTCACGTTCGGCGCCGGTCTGAGGGGCGCCGGCGCGGGCGCCGACGAGCTGAGCAGCATCTCCTGCGAGATCCTGCTGTCCGGGTCCTCGTCGGCCAGCTGCAGGTCGCTGGCGGACGCGGCGGGCAGGCCGGCCTCCTCGCTCGCCGGGTCCACTACACTCTGAAATTAATGCGTCATAAAATAAATACCCAGCAAGAACAAAATTTACAAAATAATTTACCCCCGACTACCTCGGATTTATAATCTGTACAACTTTCTACCAGTCAATCCCTTTCAATTGATACCCATATTGAGGAAGTTGTGAAAAAAGAAATGTATTTCGCCATTTTGTGGTAGCGACCATCTTGGATATGAAATTTGTCATAGTGCTTAGTATTACACTAGTCAAGCTTTTTCATTTGATACCCATATTGAGGTAGTAGTGAAAAAAATTATGTAATTCGCCATTTTGTGGTGGCAATCATCTTGGATTTGAAATTTGTGATAGTGTAAGTAATTTACTAGTCAACCTTTTCATTTGATATCATCATGAGAAATATTTTGTCCGCCATTTTGTGGAGACGGCTATCTTGGATCGATACTTACCATATTTTATATGACCCCCCTCTCGCTGAATGTGTATACCCTCCTCGCAGAATGTGTGTGCTCCTCACAGAATTTATATGCTCCCCACTCACAGAATGAGTGCACCCTCCTCGCAGAATGTGCGTTCCCATCACAGAATGTATGTGCTTCCTCGTAGAATGTGTGCGTCCTCCTCACAGAATGTGTATTCCCCCTCAAAGAATGTGTGTGTCGGTATGCGGGTGCGGTACCTTGGCGACGGCGCGGTGCAGGCGCGGCGGCGCGCGCAGGCAGCACCACAGGTCCAGCACGCCGAGCTCGTCGCCCGCCACCAGCGCGTCCGCGCCGAGCGCGCGCGCGCCCCACTCCACGAACGCCGGGCCCGCCGTCTGGAACACCACGCCACGTAAATGCGACGGTTCGCGCCGCGACCGCGACAGGAGACCGAAACACTAGTACGAAGACGTCGCGATCTTCGTCGCAGCTCGAATTGACACCCATACAAAACTATAATGTCAAGTGTCTGGTCGCGGTCTCCTGTCGCGGTCGCAGCGCAAAATGGCGCCCATATAAGACTACAATGTCAAGTGCCTGTCGTGGTCTCCGGCCTTGTCACCTGTCGCGGTCGCAGCGCGAAACGGCGCCCAAACAAAGCTGCAATGCCAAGTGCCTGTGGCGGTCTCCGGCCTTGTCTTCTGTCGCGTTTGCAGCGCGAAATGGCGCCCATACAAAGCTATAATGTCAAGTGCCTGTCGCGGTCGCCGGTCTCGGTTTCCTGCCGCGGTCTCCTCTGGCGGTTGCGGCGCGAACCGCCGCCTTCACCCATGCACGGGACAGGTTAGAGACTCCTTGGAACCCCCAATACTCAATAGATTCAGTTATTTAACGTCTCACCTTATGAATTACGTGACATTGTATTTCTATTTATAATAAGTATGTATTTAAAACTATATAATTATGTATAACATCAGCTATTTGGCCGCCATAGTACAAGCTTTGCTTAGTTTGGGGTCAGATAGTGTTGTGTGTGAATTCTGAATTGGCCACCAATATTTATTGATTTATTGTAAATTTGTAAGTTATTTGGTGATTCGTATGTACGTTTCAGATTGAGTGTTTGATTGTTGACGTGTATGTTGATATTTCAAAAACCGTTACATCGATTTCGATAAAATTTATACTGAGCCACCACTAGAATATGATCTACTAAACAATAAAAAGTTCATTTTAATAATTATTAAATAATTTCAATAACTAAAAATAAAAACGATTACATATAAATTGAATGTAAAAAGACAGTGACAATTGACAGACAGCAGCATCTGACTATCTTTCTCCCTCTGGCACACTCGGTGGTCCCGTGTTCACTCGAACATTTGTTTCATTTCCGAAAGTGACACTGAGCTTCACTCACAGCCCAAGGAACATCTGTATGAGGTGCGCCAAACAAAATGTTCACTTAAAAAAACATAAGACCAAATTGAGAACCCCATTTGTTGAAGTCGAATAAGGACTAAAAATCACGTAATGTTACCAGAGCAAGCGACACGTCGGCGCGTCGGTTGGCGTTGATGAGAGCGTCGCGGAGCGGCAGCGAGCACGTCGCGAACGCCTCGTTCTGGTTGTTGATGTCGCAGATCGTCAGCGGCATCTCATCCTGGAGGAGGCATAAATCCTTATATATTTATTCCTTTTATTATTCAGTTATTTATTCTTTCTTCTTAATTTCTAAGTTTTTTACAATAAGTATAAAAATATAAACATTATAAAAAACTTAAAAACTAGGGTGCCGCCAGCATCGGAGCAGGACCCAAGCTACCGGTGGTTAGGGCTGCAGAGAGAGGAACCTCCTGACGATGCGCGCTGTGTCGAGGATGACTGCCTTCTGGATCTGGCCCTCAACTCAACCGTCTAGCGAAAGTCTCTTGAGATGTTGGTCGAGACTTTTCGGTACAAGGCCGTTTGCCGACACAACTATTATATTATTATAGATATCATTATTTATTCCTAAAGATTTTATGACTTTATAGGTATATATCCGGGTAATTAGGTATATCATGGAAGCTGTGGTGGCCAAGTGGCTAGAAAGTGCAGTTTTTTGAAGTGTGAACTTTGTTTGACAGACCACATGCAGATTTTTCGTACGCTGTGAATTGAACTCAAGCGCCACGAAACGAAAGAAATCTACGTGTGGACTCGGAACCATGTAATGCTAACGCATTTCTAGATGGCAATGGTTAGAAACATGGCCGCCTAGTCTGAATGGCCATGCTTAGAAGATTTATTTAGACGACAATGCGTTTAAGATTTATTCCAGACTGGCGACGCCCTCCGGTTTCCCCCGCTTAGTTTCCAAAGTGAGCTATCTAATTCTGAGTTACCTATAAGTTTTCATTTCTAGCGGCAGTCTCTAAGACTGCCAATTTTTTTTCGGTAAAAAATAATCACAACGAACTACGGAATCTATGTCTTTTTAACCCCCGACCAAAAAAAGGGGTGTTATAAGTTTGACGTCGATGTCTGTCTGTCTGTCTGTGTGTGTGTCTGTCTGTGGCACCGTAGAGCTCAAACGGATGGGCCGATTTCAATACGGGTTTTTTTATTTGAATGTTAATATCCGTGCGGATGTTCTTAGCTATGTTTGGTTAATGTCGATTCAAGATGGCCGCCTCCACAAAATGGCGGACAAAATATTTCTTTGCCACCTACCTCAATATGGGTATCAAATGAAAGGGCTTGACTAGTAGAATACTATACGCTATAACAAATTACAAATCCAAGATGGCTGCCACCGCAAAATGGCGAATTATATAATTTTTTTCACTACTACCTCAATATATGTATCAAACCAAAGGGCTTGACTATTAGAATACTTTGCACTATGACAAATTTCAAATTCAAGATGGCTGCTAACACAAAATGGCGAAATACATTTCTTTTTTCACATTCCCTTAATATGGGTATCAAATGAAAGGGCTTGACTAGTAAAATGTTGTAAAGATAACAAATCCGAGGTGGTAGTCGGGGGTAACTATTTTCTGATCTGTGGTCGGGGGTTAATCAAAATTTTTAATTTTGTTCTTGTTAAATTATGCTTAGGTTACATTTTGTGTTTAATACATATAGGAAGAAACCAATACTAGTCACTCTTTAGTGACGGGACGAGCAGGACATGACCGTGTGAGCAACACGCCTACCCATAACGGCACAGTGTCAAGAAGCTATTGGTACAGGAGTCCAAATCATTACCTAGCACTGCACTGCACTCGTCACCCAGAGATAGATGTTTTATCGCTATGTCTCGTAATTTCAATGGAAACATTGCACAAACCTGAACAGAAAAAAACAATGATGTTTTCACATTACTGCTTCGTGGTAGAATTACTGGTAGAGGTGTGGTACTCAGGTTCTCAGGCGGACTTTGCAGAGTCCTGCCACTACTTTAAATCTTTTAAGCATGTCCATCTACATTAGTCTTGTAATCTGGTGACCTTGGGACCATGGCCATCTAGAAATGCGTCAGTATTTCGAGCTGGCCATGGTCCCACAAGCTGAAGTGGCAATGGGCAGGCCACATCGCTCGCAGAACTGACAACCAATGGGGAAGTAAGTATCTCGAGTGGCGACCACGAACCGGAAGACGTAGTGTTGGACGGCCTCCCACTAGATGGACAGATGACCTCACAAAGGTGGAAGACGCTGGTTGCAGGTTGCGCAGGACCGTTCGTTGTGAAAATCTAGGGTGGAGAGGCCTATGTTCAGCAGAGGACGTCTTGCGGCTGATGATGGTCCCACAACATTTATTTCATTTACAAGCGTAACGATGAGCTTCATTCTCTGCCCAAGAAAATTCTGTGTTTAAAAAAAAGTTTTAACTACAAAAATTCAAAATCACCTGTTTCATGTATTCAAGGAAGTCGTCATTGAACGTGACGTCGTATTCCGTTGAGAAGTCGAAGAGTACGACCCGGCCGGCGCGCATGCGCGTCATGGCCATCGGCTGGTCGTAGAACTGCCACGTCAGGATGAGGGACTTGTCGCGGGAACTCAGCACCGCCTGTGAGAGGAGAGATTACTTTTGGCTGAAACTGAAAAAATATATACAACAAGTTTTCGGGGATCAATTCGTTGCGGGGGCGTTTTCAAGACGTAAAAAAGACCTGTCAAATACAGTTCCCAATTTCACCATAGGTGGCGCTACTGTTTTATTTTGTTAGAGAAATTTCACACAAACCAACAGTGGTGCCACACTTGGCAATATTTAAAACTATCTTTGACAAGTCCTTTTGCGCCTGGAATACGCCTCATTCTAAAATTAGTCTGTCAGGTAAAAATATGATCACGTATCTTTGGTCAAATTACCTAGTAATAATCAAATATATCGTCAAGCCTGCGGTTTGGGTTGTGACGTCGCTTCTTCGTAAAACCTTCGTCAATTTTTTGATAGTGACTCGAAAGAAAAAAAACGTTGAAATTGCAACGGGACCTTGTCACAATAACAGCTGCATGACATCATTCACCGCAAGCAAGTACAGCTAACAAAATAATTGAATAAGCTAGGGTTGTGTGGAGCGGGCTCCGAGGCGCCCGCGCTGGCAGTACCTCGTCCGACAGCACGAGCGTGCCGACGTGCAGCGTGAACACGGCGGTGCGCGTGTCGGTGCGCGGCAGCCGGCGCGCGCCCGCGGCCGCGTGCAGCCGGTGCACGCGCTCCCGCCCGCCCGGCTTAGAAGACTCCGCGCCTTCCGCGCTGTCAGCCGCGTAGCTCACACTCGGTCGCTAGAATACCACCATTTAACCTACTCAACACTATACTTACCCGCCCTTAAAAAAAAATAAAGAGTGACGAGACGATCAGGACATGCGCCTGATGGTAAGCCACATGCCTTGCCACATAGACCACATCAAGACAAGAGTCCAAATCATTACCTACCACTGCACTGCGCTCGTCACTCAGAGATTTAAAATGTTATATCTCTAAGACCTGTAATTTCTCTGTAAATATTGCCTTAATAACTCCATAATCGAATACATAACGCGTTCTACCTTTTGTATGAAGACATTTATATCGCGTCTAGCGGCGATGAAGTTCTTCATAGTTGTTATGTTTACGCGCTCACGGTAGAACGCGTTTTGTTGTCGACAAAACTCGCACTCAGCATACAGTTACTATTTTACTTCTAAGTATTCTGTAGAATAAACTCTGATTAAAATTTAAAAAACTGACAACATAAACAGCCCACTAAATGTTCTCAGTACTGGGCCTCGGTGCCTTTTTTCGCAAGGAGAGAGTCAAGGCTAATCTACAACGCTGGCCTAGTTAGGGTTGGTAAAAAACTTACAAGATTCAAAATCGGCTAGGAAGACAGCATCATCATCTAACCTGGCTATTTTGCTCTACATATGAGATATGGTCAGATTCGCACTACTTTAGACACATCCGTCTACGACGCCCAACAGGTCGCCGGTGATAGAGGAAGATGGCGTAATTTCATCTTTGAGAAGTTGTTGAGACGTGGTGGTCACGACCCTCAGACATGAGGAATGCGACTCTAGGAGGAGGATGAGATATGGATAAATAATACAACTACTTTTACTATAAAACAATTTATTAACAATATTAATTGCCAACTAAACTGCTGTCAAGTACTAAACTAACATACTACTTTTATTAATTCATATTTAGATACAAATGAAACTAATTACAGTATTATTTGGAAGTAGGAACTTTATGCATAAATTCAAATATATATCTAATACGTAAATGTTAGTAATCTATAGAAAGACATTATTTGCAAGGATATTACATACCTTTGAAAATAAATGGAAACAAGTAATAATGACAATCATAAAATAAATTACATGTTAAACAGGATTTTGCAGAAAAAATACTTAGGTGTATGCTTTCTTTTTCAAAAGAGACGCATTGTACTCATGAGTATAATAAAAAGTGTTACAATAATGAGACAATTACTTTGCAAAACGTGCACAGTTTTATACAAAAAATTAAATTGCTACAAAAATTGGTTTTCTCAAAATCGAAGGTGCTGTTTTTTGTTTTTTACACTTGGGGCAAATTATTACGCAAATTATTAGTGTACAATGCTTCCCTTTATGACTTCGTACATAATTTCTGCAAACCCTGCGCTCTACATTACATTGCCATAAAACATTTCAATAACAATAAACAAAATAACAAGAACTAATTGAAGTAAAATAAATATGTATATAAAACAGATCATAACGTCAACAAGAGAAACTATAATACATACAGCTGACAGACTTCAAAAATGATTTTACCGTTGGATACACAAGTACGACATACGTGGTTCCTAGGTACTATACGCTATACTTTATACGTTACACGAGCAAATGACTAGTACCAATAGGCGAAACGACTGAAAAAAAACGAATAACGAAACGTAGTAGAAAATATCACATTAAAAACGACTAAAAAAAAATTAAAGCATCAATAGAAAAACCAAAAATCTCTTTGGAAATTGTGTAAGAAACATATATTTTTTTTGGGATTTTTCTTTTTCCTTTTGATGCTCTAATTTTTTTTATTAAGTTTTTGGTGGCTCCTGTTACATTTACTATTACGGTGTTATTCGTTTTCCGAATTAAGATGTCCATTAGGATGACGACAGGGTCAAAAATACACGATTCAAATTGGTCTAGGGACCCCCTAGTTTTAAATAATTTAACTAATTCCCCCGACTTCGCACGGGTGCAATGCTGATACTAAATATAAGTACCTACTAATAAAATTCCGGCCCGACGGCGGCGGTTTCGTTTTACGTAGTCACATAAGTCACAGTTTTTTGTGATGGATATTTATTTGGCGCGACGGACGCACGCAATGTGTTGATTGATGGAACGAAACGTGATTCACACTAAAGATGGCGACAGCGGTTTGTTTGTCAGTGCCATCCGAATTTAACGAAACTCTCCATAATCCGAATTTTGTGGACATATGTTGTCGACTCAAAATCAATATTTTTTTATGTTTTGTTATTCATACTCGTATAAGGTTTCGATCAAGTCTACCGTACCCTTTGACGAAATTATTAATATAGATAGCTATTGTACACGTATTTTTTCTATGTTTCACAAACAAAAAATGACAAAGATTCATTGCTTAGAAGTTTCGAGTGACGTCACGTTATTTACGTTACATTACGTCCCACTCCGGAAGTTTGATGATCTATATCTCTGTCAATTTTCGATAATTTGGTAAAACAAAAAATACCTGTCCCATATTTTTTTATAATCTACCTGACGAACTAATTTGAATGGCGTATTTTTGACCCTGTCGTCGTCGATATCTTAATTTGGAAAACAAATAACTACCTACGTAATAGTAAATTTCACAGGAGCCACCAAAAACTTAAGAGCCGGCTCACGTCGTCGCACGAAATTCAAAAAGTTTGTGTTCCGATATTTCCATCTTTAGTATTATCTAGAAAAGATAATTACGTTCAAAAATAGGCCGATCTTTCTTGTTGACGTTTCCTTGTTTCAATTTTACTAATAATAAAGCCTTTAGTCGTAGGGAACGATCTCCCATGACCATTTCGCCGAAAAGTCGCCGCCGTGTCAGTTTCAGACTTCTAAATCTACAAGTGATACTCAAAATTTATACTTAAAAAATATGGGAACATCATACACATATTTTATTAATTCATTCAAGTCACATATATCTGAATTTTGGTCCCATTTATTAGTAAAAAAACAAAATCATAAGCCAATTTTAAGTTTTATATTGCAGTTTTAGCGTTGTCTCTGTGTAAAATACACAATAACTCCAAAATAAAAATTAGACACGATAATACTTTTGTTCTTTGTAGAATCCAATTCTATAGTTACTTTTCAAATCATAGTTGTCAATTTTTCAAAAATATAAATTACCAGCAGTCGAAATTACAATAAATTACGCTGCGCAATTTAGTATGCCGCGAGCGGCCGTCGGGGGAGGACCTGCGTCAGTTAGCGTGGGAGTCGGTTACGTAATATTTCGCGCGTTTATGACATAAACTAGAATAATTATAGTGCGACCACAAAATTTTAATTCGTTTGGCGTTTTATAACGTTTCATTCTGATTTTTCGGATCGGACCATCACATTTGATCTTGTTTACTTCATGAAGAAGCAGAATCTGTCAATTTTTTTTTGACGTGACAACGTCTAATAAGTCGATAAACGCGATGGCCGCCACCACAAAATGCCGCATGTCATTATTTTTTACTACTACCTCAATACCATGACCATGACCATGCACATGACCATGACCATGACCATGCCCAATGACCATGAGGAACGGCCATGACCAATGACCACGACCAATGACCATGAGCAATGGCCATGACCAATGACCGTTCCGACGTGTTTGAGCAACGAACTTCCAATATTAATTAAGTATGTACAGTATGGGTAAAATGAAAGGACTTGACTAGTAGAATACTATGCACTGTCACAAATTTCAAATCCAAGATGGCCGCCACCACAAAATTGCGAATGTCATTATTTTTCACTACTACCTCAATACCATGACCATGACCATGCACATGACCATGACCATGCCCAATGACCATGAGGAACGGCCATGACCAATGACCACGACCTATGACCACGACCAATGACCATGAGCAATGGCCATGGCCAATGACCGTTCCGACGTGTTTGAGCAACGAACTTCCAATATTAATTAATCATCATTAATTTTACTACTACCTCATAGTGGAGCGCCTGGGGCGTTAAAAACCTTAAAACCTCGAACTTGAGCTAGAGTGAATGAAATTTAAAAATTTAAAATGCAATGTTTAGCTACTAATATATATTAAAAAGTTTACCAATTAAAAAATTGTGATCTTGATAAAAAAATAAAAAAATGATAATTTACATAATTCAAACAGTATATTCAGACGACAGTAATCGGGGAAAAAAGTAAATGAAGGAAAATTCACTAAAAAATTAAAATTATTAATAAAAATTGTTTTTTATTTGAAGAATTTACATTTTTGTCATCATCATCATCATCATCAGCCGCAAGACGTCCACTGCTGAACATAGGCCTCCCCCCTAGATTTCCACAACGAACGGTCCTGCGCAACTTGCAACCAGCGGTTTCCAGCGACCTTTGTGAGGTCATCTGTCCATCTAGTGGGAGGCCGTCCAACACTGCGTCTCCCGGTTCGTGGTCGCCACTCGAGAACCTTTATTCCCCATCGGTTGTCAGTTCTGCGAGCGATGTGGCCTGCCCATTGCCACTTCAGCTTGCTTACTCTTTGAGCTATGTCGGCCACTTTCGTTCTTTTGCGAATATCCTCATTACGGATTCTGTCGCGCAAAGAGACTCCGAGCATAGCTCTCTCCATAGCTCGCTGTGTGACTTTGAGCTTCGTTATGAGACCAACAGTGAAGGACCACGTCTCAGTTCCATAAGTCATCACTGGCAACACGCACTGGTTAAAGACTTTCGTCTTTAGGCATTGGGGTATTTTGGACTCAAAGATGTGCCGAAGGTTCCCGAACGCTGCCCATCCGAGTTGGATCCTTCGCTGGACCTCTTTGTCGAAGTTGGATCTACCTAATTGGATCTTTTGACCCAGGTAGACGTATTCGTCAACAACTTCGAGTGTGGTATTACCAATAATAACCGGTACAGGTGAGACATGAACATTTGTCATTACCTTCGTCTTGTCCATATTCATCCTCAAACCTACCTGTTGGGATACTCTACTGAGGTCCCTGAGCATAGCACCGAGGTCCTCCAGCGAGCCGCCACAATGACTATGTCGTCGGCAAACCGAAGGTGAGTGATGCATTCACCGTTGATATTGATGCCATATCCGTTCCAGTCCAGTAGCTTGAAAACATCTTCCAGCGCGGCAGTGAACAGTTTCGAGATATAGCATCTCCCTGTCTCACGCCTTTCTGTAGCTGGATATGTTTTGTGCACTGGTCCTGTAATCGGACAGACATTGTGGCTTTGCTGTAGATACACTTCAACACTTCGATATAGCGATAGTCGATGCGGCATCGCTGGAGAGACTGAAGCACTGCCCAGGTCTCGATGGAATCGAAGGCTTCTCATAGTCCACATACGCTATACATAGGGCCGATTATACTCCTCGGTTTTCTGTATAATTTCTAATTTCGGAAACAGGCGTGTTACATTTTTATATCTATTAAATATTTTCTTCGACTTCATTTATTTGAATAATAGGTTGAGTATTGAAACAGTTGTCGTTGCACTGTAGACATGCTACAATAAAGTAGAAGCCACTTTTCCGACATCCACAAGCAGCACATCCACATCCCTTTTTACAATTACAAAATAACATTTGTAGTAGATTATCCGGAGCTGGTAATTGAGTCATTGTTACTGGAATGAGCATATTTCGGGAATACTTCCATCCCCAATTTTCAATATGTACGTCATTACCTAGCCATATCTGAATTTGCAAGTACACTCTTTTCAAGTGTTCAAATACTGCATCTGTTGTAGGAGGTAATGATGATAATACGACACTTGTTTTTTCCTGTTGCTTTTATGAAAGAATTGAACCTCAACGTTTTTAATTTTTAATTTTTGCTGGAGTCCCATATAAACCCAAAATACATGTTATACCCGCTTCAAATATAGTATTGGCGTCTTCGTTAACATTTTTGAATACTTTCGCTGATTCGTGTAAATCATGACGTTTCTCAAAAAAACCATATACATATTACGACAGCAAGTCTAAGCGAAAGGTTTATAATAAGTAAATATCTAAGTAAAAGTGAAAATTGTACATCTGTTACTGAATTTAAGGTACTGTAAAGCGTTTTTGTTAATTATGTATGAATGTACTAATGAAATGGACTACTTCAGCTGCACGAGGCAACTGTGAATAAGTTGGTATGAAGGACTGATTCCGAAATATAATGCTGTAGACTGATCATAGCTGTTTTATTTATGGACTAATTGTGTTCTTATTTTAGAATAAACTACGTCCCTAATACAAGCGATGAAATAAAAAGTCTTATGTAAAAGTCGAATAGGAATAAACCCGAATATCCGTGGAATAAACCGTCTGCAATGAAACTTCCGACATAAATATAGCAAAAAATGTTCGTATAATCGCATAATTTTCACTGTTAAAAATACACAATACACAACATGCACAATTTTCACTGTTAAATATACACAACATGTACAGGAACTGAACTATTCAGAAAAAAATAGTTTCGTTGTACATTGCAGCTGCCGCTGCCACTCCCCTCTCCGCGTTATACTACCTGCTCCGGGTCGCTACGACCTTTAATACATTCAGGTAACTTCTAAATATGTTCTTCTATGCCTATTTAAGTCAAATGAAACGTATACATAAAAATAATATTATTTAATTAAAATTTATATGCTTAAATTTTTATTTTTTATTTTTCCGTTTAAATAATTAAAAAATCAAAAGCACAAAAACCAAAAAGGTAAACATTGCAATTTATAGTTTAATAAATAAAATTCCACTTCAAGCATGAAAATTCATTCACTGCAGCAAAAGCTCGAGGTCAAAACCCCCAGGCGCTCCACTATCAATATATATATATCAATTTAAAGGGCTTGACTAGTAGAATACTACGCACTATGATAAAGTTGAAATCCAAGATGGCCGTCACCACAAAAAGCGAATGTCATTGATTTTCACTACTTCTCAACATAGGTATCAAATGCAAGGGCTTGACTAGTAAAATACTACGCACTATGACAAATTTCAAATCCAAGATGGCCGCCACCACAAAATTGCGAATGTCATTATTTTTTACTACTACCTCAATATGGGTAACAAATGAAAGGGCTTTACTAGTAGAATACTATGCACTATGACAAATTTCAAATCAAGATGGCCGCCACCACAAAATGGCGAATGTCATTATTTTTTACTACTACCTCAATACCATGACCATGACCATGCACATGACCATGACCATGACTATGCCCAATGACCATGAGGAACGGCCATGACCAATGACCACGACCAATGACCATGAGCAATGGCCATGACCAATGACCGTTCCGACGTGTTTGAGCAACGAACTTCCAATATTAATTAATCATCATTAATTTTACTACTACCCCAATATATATATATCAATTTAAAGGGCTTGACTAGTAGAATACTACGCACTATGATAAATTTGAAATCCAAGATGGCCGTCACCACAAAAAAGCGAATGTCATTGATTTTCACTACTTCTCAACATAGGTATCAAATGCAAGGGCTTGACTAGTAGAATACTATGCACTATGACAAATTTCAAATCCAAGATGGCCGCCACCACAAAATGGCGAATGTCATTATTTTTTACTACTACCTCAATATGGGTAACAAATGAAAGGGCTTGACTAGTAGAATACTATGCACTATGACAAATTTCAAATCCAAGATGGCCGCCACCACAAAAAAGCGAATGTCATTGATTTTCACTACTTCTCAACATAGGTATCAAATGCAAGGGCTTGACTCGTAGAATACTATGCACTATGACAAATTTCAAATCCAAGATGGCCGCCACCACAAAATGGCGAATGTCATTATTTTTTACTACTACCTCAGTATGGGTAACAAATGAAAAGACTTGACTAGTAGAATACTATGCACTGTCACAAATTTCAAATCCAAGATGGCCGCCACCACAAAATTGCGAATGTCATTATTTTTCACTACTACCTCAATATGGGTAACAAATGAAGGGGCTTGACCAGTAGAATACTATGCACTATGACAAATTTAGAAAATGAAAATATAGATAAATGTGGTCTTTTCATAGATGAAGAATATTTTTATTTAGGCGCGACACCCGATGGCTTGTACAGAGAAGGATTAGTTGAAGTAAAATGTCCCAGTTCGCTGTTTGGAACTAATCCTGATATCGCCATACAAAACAAAAAGTTGAAATGTTTTAAAATTAATAGTGAATCTCAAGTTGTGATGAATAAAAATCACGAGTGGTACTACCAAGTTCAGGGTCAGTTGCAAATAGCGAAAAAAAACGTGTGTATGTATGTTCGCTGTATGGACTGGTCCCGATTTTCCGTTAAAAGTGGTACGGGTTGAGAAAGACTCTGTATTTTGGCAGGAACAAATGTTCCCTAAACTTAGGTACTCGCTTTTACCACGACTGTGTATTGCCGGAAATTGTTGATCCGAGAAAGGCAAGGTCAATGCCTTTACGGCATATAATCATATAATTTAAGACATTTAATTGTAGAATTTAGGTTTCACAATGATATATTACAGTACGAAGAGTCCAAAAAAAACGCCCACTGACTCTGGTCGTCACCCAGAGACATAAGATGATTTATTTCTATGCTCTGTAATTTCACTGGAAACATTATCTGGTCCTTTAAACCGGAACACAGTGATGTTTGCACATTACTGCTTGGCGGTAGAATAACGTCAATGGTACGAAACTTCACAAAAAAGTGTATCACCATATTTTCTTAATTAAAATTATATTATTCATGACATATTTACTTGTGTTTCATTTAGTCTAGTCCTTTATAAGACTCACTTAAGTCTATCATATTTATTTTATAAACTTCAAGTTAATTTGTTGTCACTTCACTACAGCTACAGCTCAAGATTGAATGATCAAGTTAAAATGGTTGTATACAATATAATCGAGTGGAGAAACATGAACAAAATTTAAAAAATGATTTACCCTCGACTACCTCGGATTTGTAATCTGTACAACATTCCAAGTCAAGCCCTTTCATTTGACACCCATATTAAGGGAGTAGTGGAAAAAGATATGTGTTTCGCCATTTTATGGTGGCGGCCATCTTGGATTTGAAATTTGTCATAGTGCGTAGTATTCTACTAGTCAAGCCCTTTTATTTGATATCCATATTGAGGAAGTAGTGAAAAAAGAAATGTATCTCACCATTTTGTGGTGGCGGCCATCTTGGATTTGAAATTTGTCATAATGCATAGTATTTTACTAGTCATTTGTTACCCATATTGAGGTAGTAGTAAAAAATAATAACAAACGCCATTTTGTAGTGGCGGCCATCTTGGATATGAAATTTATCATAGTGCCTAGTATTCTACTAGTGAAGCTCTTTATTTGATACCCATATTGAGGAAGTAGTGAAAAAGAAATGTATTTCGCCATTTTGTGGTTTAGTATTTTATTAGTCATTTGTTACCCATATTGAGGTAGTAGTAAAAAATAATGACAAACGCTATTTTGTGGTGGCGGCCATCTTGGATATGAAATTTATCATAGTGCCTAGTATTCTACTAGTCAAGCCCTTTAATTTGTTACCCATATTAAGGTAGTAGTAAAAAATAATGACATTCGCAATTTTGTGGTGGCGGCCATCTTGGATTTGAAATTTGTCATAGTGCATAGTATTCTACTAGTAAAGCCCTTTCATTTGTTACCCATATTGAGGTAGTAGTAAAAAATAATGACATTCGCAATTTTGTGGTGGCGGCCATCTTGGATTTGAAATTTGTCATAGTGCGTAGTATTCTACTAGTCAAGCCCTTTCATTTGTTACCCATATTGAGGTGGTAGTAAAAAATAATGTCAGTCGCCAATTCGTGGTGGCGGCCATCTTGGATTTTTAAATTTGTCATAGTGCGTAGTATTCTACTAGTCAAGCCCTTTCATTTGTTACCCATATTGAGATGGTAGTAAAAAATAATGTCAGTGCCATTTTGCCTCACGATCTGAAAGTCTAAGTAGCACAACGTCAAACAAAGCGAAAAGTCTAGTGAGCAATCTGCCTAGTTAGCTAATCGCCCATGTAGCAAAACGTCTAACTATCATCAGGTCTATGTAACAAAACGTCTATTTAGGAAGTCGTTAGTTTTTCATTATGTACACTTAAGATCATAATTAGTAAAAGTCGTATAAAAACTATATTTTTTTTATTTGAAATAAACTAAAATAATCTTCTTCAACACAACAAACAAAAGTAAACAAACAAAAGATAAAGTCTTCCTAAACATATTTTTTTAAATTACGCACCTAATATTCTTTTGATATGGCCAATGTTTATCAAGAATTCAAATGGGCTAACTTTTGACCTTCAAGCTTATGCAGTTCTCTTTTATATTTGGCGTTAAACATTATATCGATCTTTTTCCTCTATTTCCTTCAAATAAAATATTCTTGTATTTACGATCTTGCCAAAGGGCTTCTTTTCTAAGGGTTTTGAGGAATAGCAGAAAGGTTGGTTTTGATTTTATATTAGTATTCAGCCGCCTGTGCCATCCTTCGAGAGCGTTGTTTGTGCGAAAATTATAATAGCTAGGACAACTTATTATATCTGCCAATGATTGTAGCCATTGTCTTTCAAAGTAATGTAAAAAATATTCATTTCCTCACTTTTGATGGCATTGTCAACAATGCTTGTCCAACATTCTCTAATGTGTTGAGAAGGTAGCAGAGGTAAATTTGAACATACTCTGACAGTTTCTCGGCACTCTCTGTTTTCAGTAAGACCCAACGTTGAAGCTTTTTTCCAAACGGCCTAATTAAGATGATAGTAACAGCCAGTTATTTGAGTGTTCGGAAAAGCTTTTTATTCCATTGATAAGCGCCATCTCATAATCGCATTTAATGACCGACATGTCCATGTTAAAATGCTGCTTGATTAGGTCAAAGAGGCGTTCGTACGTATCTTGCGTTTTGTTAGGAAGCAATGCATATATAACTCCCATAATACAAGTTGTTTCATCACAACTATTAATATCAACGTGAATTGATAAGAGCTCATAGAATGGCTTGGTGTAGCTTTGAATGTTGCATCAATAAAAACATTTTTCCTTTCAAAGTTTCAATGCATTTTCTACTTATAGGTGTTGAAAAATTAAGATTTTATTATTATTACAACCATCTTCACAAACAAGGAATTTATCGGCCAGAATTTCAGGAATTTTAACATCATTTAAGTTTTTGTACTCAGTTTTGAAACATTGAAATATGTACGACGGGCCCTGAACAATGTATCTTTCTTTGAGTTAAAATCAGGTACCTGTTCAATTTCATCCACTTTTCCGAATTCTTTTCAAATATTTTCTGAACAGGCTTTGCGTGTTGGCAAACTAATTTCTTGCATTTATCCATTACTATGTCCGTTCTATTTTTATCAAAATTAGCTTTACAGGTATGTTCTTTCAACTGACGAATTATCTTATTTTCATCTTTATTAATAGTAACAGATGCACTACACTCGTTACGCTGGGAGCATCTCCATAGAGTCGACCCTCCTTTATTCGTTAAATTTAAATTGTACCTATGACCACTCAACAACAGCACACGCCTTTTCTTTTGACTTTCGATGAAAGTAAATGTTTGTTTTTCATCCATTTTAGAATTCGGAAGTCAGATCACCATATAATATTGAACACGATCACTTATATGTAGCCAGGTTATGAATGGCAGTAGTAATCGATACCGGAATCATGAGTACCTAATGTCAATCAAATATCACACTTGACAATAAGTGTCGCTACTAAAAAGATTACATGCCAACAGAAAACAAATCAAGGAGTTTGCATGTATGTAATACTTGCCCTCACATGGTATTATAATGATATTTATTTTTGTGGTTAAGTGTCCAGGCATTTTAAGAAATTGACGACTTCCTAAATAGACGTTTTGTTACATAGACCTGATGATAGTTAGACGTTTTGCTACATGGGCGATTAGCTAACTAGGCAGATTGCTCACTAGACTTTTCGCTTTGTTTGACGTTGTGCTACTTAGACTTTCAGATCGTGAGGCGCCATTTTGTGGTGGCGGCCATCTTGGATTTGAAATTTGTCATAGTGCATAGTATTTTATTAGTCAAGGCCTTTCATATGTTACCTATATTGAGGTAGTAGTAAAAAATAATGACAAACGCCATTTTGTGGTGGCGGCCATCTTGGATATGAAATTTATCATAGTGCCTAGTATTCTACTAGTCAAGCTCTTTTATTTGATACCCATATTGAGGAAGTAGTAAAAAGAAATGTATCTCACCATTTTGTGGTGGCGGCCATCTTGGATTTGAAATTTGTCATTGTGCATAGTATTTTACTCGTCAAGTCCTTTCATTTGATACCCATATTGAGGGAGTAGTGAAAATTAAATGTATTTCGCCATTTTGTGGTGGCGGCCATCTTGGATTTGAGATGTGTCATAGTGCATAGTATTCTACTAGTCAAGCTCTTTCATTAAATTTGATACCCATATTGAGGTAGATTATGAAGAAATATGTAGTCCACCATTTTGTGGAGGCGGCCATCTTGAATCGATATTAACCAAACATAGCTAACAACCAATGCACAAAATTAACCTTTAAATAAAAATGAAATTATACTAGTAATCCGATTTTTGAAATGAAAGAATAATTTATCGTAACGTAACGGGACAACGAACGTAACGGGACAATAAGTCATCAATTTTCTTGCACGCAGCCAGCGTTCATCGATTTAGTAGACGTTGTCACGTCAGAAAATCTCATCAAAATTTTTAGTACACTGCCGTTACGGCTCAAGATCGTTCTGTCCGCCTAAACGCTCGAGCTGAATCGAACGGACGCACGCTGACAATGTTGCAGGATTTTACCTAAAGTCGAGCTCTGTCGTTTTGTGAGAGGGCTCTTAATAAAAAAAATTTAGCATCTAAAGAAAAAAGAAAACTCCCAAAAAAGGCAAATAAATATGTGTTTCTCACACAATTTTCAATGGGATTTTGGTTTTTTTCTTCTTTGATGCTTCAATTTTTTTACTTATTGTTATTAGTTTTTTAATGGCCTCTGTCATATTTTCTACTGCGGAGTTATTTGTTTTCCGAATACGGTATCGCATTATTATGTGATTTAAGAGGTTCTGTCCCACCCCACCTCGTGGTCGCGAGCGGCGGCTAGAAGCTTCCTGCAGTGAGCCAGTTCTTCGCTGATCGCGTTCAGGGTGGCTTCCATCTGCGCCTCAGAGTTACGCTGCGGGAAACTGTAACACCAAAAAATAATATATATAATAATAAAAAATTAGAGCTATCCTTGACCTTTTGAAAACTACATGTAATTTTATTATTGGTGGACATTTCGCACACAAAGCATCTAGCCCCGTGGTTCGGGAGCCCCGCCCCGGCAAAGAGGTTCGCCTCGAGGCCAGCACCCAGACCTCCACAGGGAGAAAGGAAGAATAAACGACGACATCTAGCCCCAAACTAAGCAAAGCTTGTATTGTGAGAGCCACATAGCTAACATAATACTTGTATATTTTTAAATACATACTTATAACACATAGAAAACAGCTAGGTACAGTACAAATACTTGTATTCATCACGCAAATGTTTCTGCGATATTTATTTCAAAAGTGCGAAAGTACTTCAGATCTGAACGGTTGCTCATGTTATATCGAGCACAGATTCGCTCTTGTATGGAGTACTGTTCGCACTTTTGGGACGGATCGGCTAAATATCAACTGTAGCTTCTGGAATCGATCGAAAGACGTCAAAAAGCTTATAGGCAATGTCACTAGGGCGAAAAATACTTCAAATTCTTGTATATCGTAGCGAAATTGCTAGGTTATCAGTTTTTTATCGCAGACATTTTGGCGAGTGTGCTACTGATCTACTATTCGTAGCTTGAAAAGCGACATCGTTTTATTATTGGCGTTTTAAAGACTAGAACGAGGTTTGACTTCAGTTTTGCCATAATAATGTCTAGTTGACTAAGCTGTGGACCGTGTTGGCTGAGTGGGTTTTCGCATTGGTTACAATCTTGGTGTTTTCAAGTCGAAAGTGGATTGGTTTCTTCCAAGTGAGCACGTTCCATCGCCGGACCAGACCGCGACGTCGCCGCTACCATCAGGCGAGGTGTCGGTCGTATGTAAACTTTTAACAGGTAAAAAAAACGTTTTTCTTTGTTTACTGGACATCAGTCAAACGACATATTAGTACTCGTATTAGGTAGGACATAAATTAGTGTAATGTTGTTTTAAAATTGTATGTTTATGAGTGTGTTTGACTGTCATTTTACGTTTGGCTAATTGTGCGTAGCTGGGTACACAAGCAGATATCAACGATTGACATTAATATCACAAAACATTCAAGTTTACTTACCTGAAAGGTTTAGTATAGGTCAGTTTTTCGCCAAATGATAATTTTCGGGCTGCAATCAAAATACACCAATAAATAATCAAAAATATTCGCCTGAAAAATCGGGAAAAGGAATCTAACACATTTTTATACGATTCAACTGTAAAATCCCATAACTACTTTAGATTTTAATAGAGAATTTTAATAGAGAAGCCAGAAATTAATACATGATGAATCAGATGACATATATGATACAACCGATTAAAAGTTAAAAATGAAAAAAGAAGAAGAAGACTATCAGCTGACTATTATTATCATTGTATAAATTCAGACCAATGGAAACTGCGTTGCCAGACATATTGCATGCCTCTAGAAGAAGAGGCCAGTTTGTATGGGTCAATTATTTAAATGTTTTGTATCATCTTATCTTACCTGCAAACAGCAATAAAGATTTTTGTATTTGTATTTGTATTTGATTTATTTGACAAAATAATCATAAGTGAAAAACTAATGTTATGAATGCATAGAATCTGTTTAAAAAAAATCATTGATCGAGAAGATAAAATACATATAAAACAAACGCATGATACATACGTCTGTAGGTGGCATGTGTGGGTAGTTCTCCGTCGCTGAGCGGCCCGTAGTCGTACGTTCTCGTGTCCGTGTCCGTGTACGTGCTTGTCGCTTTCTCCTCACCCGGGGACCGCGTGTCTCGAGGGGAGGTGGGGGGAGTAACGGGGGGAGATTTCACTAGAAACATGGGCATTTGACTTACAATAATACTACAGTGAGATTAAACAACTTTAATATTAACGTGGTTGTTACACATATTTAATAGAGTAAACGAGAAACTCACGTGTAATATGGTCGGTCAATCCGACTTGAGTTTAGGCCGCATCCGGCGGCCATTTTTCGAGAGTGTGCTCGCGCGAGATGGCTGCCCGTTTGGCACTGATTGTTACACGTGAGTTTCCCGCTAACCCAATTAAATATCAAACCACTTTTTCAAAAGAAATTAGTGAAGCGAATAAATTAGTAAAATTTATTGACGCGAAACTAACCTTTTTAAATAAAATGAATTTTAAGAAATGGACTACAGTGAAATATCTTTTTAAATAAAAAGCTACAGCCCCTAGAACTATGGGTTATGCATTTCTCATTATGTATATGTATTTAGTAGGAGTATAATTACTAATTAAAAAAACTTTGATTCTGATATCATGTTTTGATTATGAGACTAGTTCTGTTAATGTTTGCACATTACTAGCTGGCGAAAAAATAAATAAGTGGCAAAAGCGTGGTAGTTGCCCAGGCAGATGCCGCAGAGAGTCTAATCATTGCGGAAAATAGTATATTTCGATTTAACGTTACTGATACATTTCACAGTCCCAACACAGAACTTTTGATTAAAATAGTTTAAAATACTATAGTAACGATCAAGAACCACTATCGTGCCACTTATGTATGTAACTTAAGCTAGTATATTCTAGTTATAATAGATTCCAAATTAACTTCTCATTAATTCTTATATTGATAGTGTAAGGTTGGTTCCACCTGGTACGTACATGAAAGCATGCGCGTTATCAGGGTGGACGAATGTAAGGTTCAAATAAGCTTGTACAAAACTCCTTGCTGAAATATGGATTACTGGGCGAAAATAAAAATGTTACATTGTTTTGTCAGGCAGAGCTGGGATATCAGCGAAAAACAGAGGCACACTAAACAAGGATATTGAGAATTAACTATATATTAGTTTAAATACCGATGTTATATAATATGAAGATTATAATTTAAAATAGTTTAGGCTATCTTTGTTTAAAAAAAAGTTCTGCTTTTTAGGGTTTTCTTATCATTGTAAATACAAGGTACTCGTAATTAACATACCATCTTTTTCAGGCGGCAGGTCTGATAGAGAAGAGACATCACGTTCAGTGTTCTCTGGAGAGGTCGCCCGTTCGCACACGCACTCGGGCTTAGTATACGTAGCCGATTCTCTCCGGGGTGGCATTGCCGTGTAGGTGGCAGAATCACGGCGGGGCGGCATTGCTGTGTAAGTGGCCGAGTCGCGACGGAGCGGCGTTTCGGTGTACGTAGCTGAGTCGCGAAGGGTCGATATCGCTGCGTAGACGGAATCACGACGCAGGTCAGACTGTGGTGCTGTCTGTACTTTTATGTCCTCTGCTTGTACTATTTGTATTGGTGCCTTAGGTTGTGGTTTTGTCGACGCTGTTGGTTCAACTGTTTGTGAAACTCTCGATTGTTCAGGTACCGCATCATGTTTCGATAATTCTGGGACTTCTGTAATCACGATTGATGGCAAATTATACTGAGCTATACAGTACCTACTGCTTATTATAATTATTATTTTTAATAGTTTTTTGAATAGTGACGAGACGAGCAGGACATGTACCTGATGGTAAGCAACATGCCTACCACATAATAGCACGGTGACACGCAGCTATTGGAACATGAAGAGTACAAATCATTACTTCTAGCCTTTGTGCTATTCCCTACTATAATTTTACTTACTGAGTTCCAAATTTTAACTTGATCCGAGCAGACGTTTCAACATGGTTGAGCAACAAACATCCAAAATCACATTTATAATATTAGGATCCTGATCCTGGCGTTACCAAATTTTACCAGCAGCAAAAGCTAAACTAACAATGACTGGCAAAGATGGCAAAAAACTTCCTTAGTTGAACTAAAGAAAATCCTACAAACTATGATTAAAATGCTGATATTATTAAAGATTATTATCAGTGCCCCCAGCGATTCCGTTCCTGTAACATTCCCGCGATAAAATGTGCTGTTTCGGACTTCAATTTCAACCCGATCCGTCTAGATGCTGCAACATGATCGAACAACAAACAACCAAATATCTAAAGTTTCGCATCTATAATAGTATCAGTAGGAGTTGTGGTGATGCAGTGTAGGGCAGTATGGACGGGAGAATAGGGCAGGGTACCACCATCCGTGATAGGGAGACAGTCACACCGCCGGAACTGGGTGCCAGGCTCCGTAGTGGGGCTGCAGAGAGTCCCACTGCACGTCCGGAACAGAGCCATGTTTTGGCGCGAAGACCGTCGGCAGCGGCACACCGTCGCGAGCGACAGGCATTGCTCTGCGACCGGGCCAAAGAAAAGGAGGAATCTTTACAAGGAATCAAGGAGGAAGTGATAGACTTGTTCACGGAAGTAGAATTACCCTCTTTTTGTAAGTACGCCCTGAAACCCGAACAGTGGAAACATAAATTGGCTGCAAATTATTGGGAAGGGATTAAAAAAGTGATAGTTGACTCAACAATGATTTTTTTCAATTCGACAGTTCTAAAATGAATCAATGCATCAAAGATCGCAATGATGCACAGTTTGTTAAGGGCCCTCATTTTGTTGCACCTTGTTTTTATTGAGATGCAATGGTCGTTACTGTAACAAACATAGTACTTAAACTTCGAAAGCGATATAATAATTTTATGGTACAAAATCAAAGTTTGCTTATAGCCAGGGCTGAAAATTTACAATAAACTTAAAGAAAAAAATGCTATTTCCATTCGTAATGACTATCACAGTATTCTTCAATAAAAGCAAAGATAGGTAAATTATGGGGTTTAACATACCTCATGGGGTGTTTGTTAGAAGTAGGGTGAAACTTTTTGAGTGCTAAATGCAATCAACACTGCTAAATGCGATCTACATTAATAATAAAAAATCTATGTCTGAAGAGGATAAACCTACCCATTTCTATAACAGGCTCCCCTCGCTCCGTGGTTTGCTCGTCTGAGTGCTAATTCTTCTTTCTCCAGAATACAATGAGCCTGTCTGTGGAGGTGTGACCGCAGTATCGCTTCGGTAAAAGTAACTCGTAGAAGATTCCTTCTTCACCTCTGACAATTCTTCTGCTGACGTATTATCCTGCTGGCAAGAGATTTTTTTGTCTACCGCACCATTGTTTTCATTTATTAACGTCGCAAAAGATTCACAAATATTATCATTAGCCGGACAAACTGTATCAGCGCAAGGTACTTACTGTTTTATCTTCTGTGATATTTTGAACCTTCTGATAGTTGACTTTAGAGTCGTTTACATTGCCGACATTCACATCTTTTGGTTCCACAATTTTCAGTTTTTGACTTTGTCCTTTTGGAGACTCGATATTTTTTGTTGGTGATTCAGTTCTAGGTGTAGCTTTTACAGCGTCAGATTTATGATCGTTTTTTGCTTGTACTTCGTTAGATTTGTATTCACTGCGATAGTTTTCTGAACTGTCGTTGATTTTAAAATCTTTCTCTTCTATAGATTTCTTTCTTTGGCTAAGGTCATTATTGTTTTTTGTCTTGTCATTGCTAGTACTTCTATTTTTCGATAGTCTCCTCTTATCTTTATTTGATTGGTAGCTAGTAGTGGGGATGGGACCGGGGATTTGGTACTTATTATCATCATCCCGCTTCGATTCGTTGTTTGTTTTATGGATGTTAGAAAGCTTACTTTTATCACCGGAAAAAGAAAAAACTGAGTTACTTTTGTTTTAACTTAAATACCAAAACTTCAAGCAGAAAGGTCAATGAAAATCGGTGTGAGCATTAACAGTTTTTAGCATAATACGTAGGTAAAACTTTTATCAATTAATTATTGATCTAGCTACACCATAAAATACTGCTAGCCGACCCAGCAAACTGTTTCGTCATATGATGACAGTGAATCGCTTTCTATCATAGACCGCATCGTCGTTTAACATTAGGCGATGGCGGTCGAGTGTATCTATCTATATAATACCTATTATTGTAAAAAAAATCGAATATAATTTCAAAGTGGAGCAAAAATACTTCATGTAAATAGCTTAACGTCAATGAAGGACCGTTTAACTATTTGTATATTGCTCTAACACTTACATTACACTTACATTGTTCTAAAATGTAGAAGGTATAAAAATGGGGGTATGAGGGCGAAGAATAGCATAAAGCATAGCAGCATAAACAGCCCACAAAATGTTCCCACAGCTGGGACTCGGGGTCTTTTATCCCAAGTAGACAGTCAAGGCCATAATCCACCACGCTGGCCAAGTGCGGGTTGGTGGATGACACAGGAACTCGAAAGCTTCTAGGAACCTGTCGGATTACTCACAATGTTTTCCTTCACCGTTCTTAAGTTAGCGGGCTTACACATGACTTCGAAAAGACAGTGGTGCGCGTGAGATTTGAACACGGGGCTCAGGGTCTGCAGTCGCCGTTCACCCCACTAGACCGGTCGTATGTTGTAAAATGTGTTTTAGTCTCACCTACTCTCCTCAGTCTTGTTTGACCCACTGTCCATGTCTCGCACCAAATCGTTCCACGGCTTCGCCTCATACTCCGATCTGCTTACTTTACTCGAGTTGCTTACGACATCTGATTCTTTTATCGGCGTAGAAGTAGTTGCGTTTGTTTCGCCTTTCAAATCTCGTATTTCGACATCTATCTTGCGATTCTTCAGAGAAAAAATAAATAAATGCATGATGAGGGACTTCTTTCTATAATATGGATTCCTCGAACAGTCCAACTTTTAACGAGTCTGGCACATTGGAAAAAATTATACTTCATAATATATTTACATTTATAAATCAATTAGTCTGTATGTCCTTTACCGATTCGTAAACTATGCATTTGATCATGTCTGTATTTACCAATACCCTCCTCCTCATTCCTATTATAAATCAACGTAACGTTTTAAAAGAAACGACAAATTTGCGTTTCGTCATACTATTTTTTTATTTTTTTTCATAATTGTCCGTGCCCAAAGGCCGGCACCGCAGCTATTCCCTGACGAACAAGATTATCAAGGGATTATTACTTATGACATTAATTTCTTAACTTATCTTAATCTATTCATTATTAGGTGGAAACACTTTAACGTCTAATACCTCCAAGTCTTGGGTGACTGAGATCTTGGACTGCCCTTATTGTAAAACTGGTCTGATGAACTACCTAACCCTTAAATTACGACCACGTATTAATAAATACTACCGGCATCTGTATATTTTATCGAAAGCTATTTTTTGACGTGACAACGTCTTATAAATTGGTTTGCCGGGTGACACTTCAAGAAACTGCGTTACGCTCCGCTCACGTTATGCGCTCACAACGAGAGCGAGTGAGAGGCACGCGTCCCTTCCACTCGGGCATGGTTAGCCCGCCTAAGAGCGAGAGAGACAGACATAAAAAGTGAAAGGCACGCGTCCCTTCCGTAAAATTATTTTACCACTCAAAGTCGTTGTCACGTAAAACTTTCGCCCGTATACCGACTTTACAGGCACCCAATTTTTTTCTTTAAATCAAACTAATTAATTTACCTGTACAAGGGTATCAGGTTCTGCGATCGTGATGACCGCCATCTGCGTCTCGTAGTCGGAGGTGCCTGTTTCAGACGACTTCTGTGTTTGTGGTTTCACTGTTTCACCTGCCTGGGATTCAACGAATCGAGCTTCAATATCAATCATACGCAACAACTTCACGTTCCCAATACTAGGACTAGAGCTTTTACTGAGAGATCTTTTTAAAATATCATTTCGGTGAATGTATACGATGCCATGTTTACAGTTTCCTAAAAGTTATCTTCAGTTGATAATTTTTGAAGTGAAAACTTCTTTTGACACACCGTACAGAGAATATTCGCGAGCTGTGAATTGAGCTCAAGCGTCACGCACGTAAATGAAAGAAATGTTCGGATGAACTCGAGACCATGACCATCGAGTAATGCGTCAGCATTTCAGTATCAGTATTCAGTATCGAGGCAAGATACGAGCAGAACATGCCTGCCAAATAGCAGCACAGTGAAACGCAGCTATTGGAACATAAAGAGTCCATATCATTAATTATCTAAATTATCTAGTACTGCACTGCACTCGTCACTCAGAGATACAAGAACCAATTAGTAACTTACAGCTTTTATTCGGAAGCCATCCACTTGCATTTGCAGGTCCGATATTTTCTTCAGCATTTCTTGATTCAATCGTTCCATATACGAAATCTGAAAATTCGCAAATATACACTAGATTTTAATCTCAACTTTATAATAAAAATATTTATCCATAAATTTCCGTATACACGACAGAGGGCACAAGAGATTTGTCTCTTAACATAAAAGTTTAAGGGAAGATACGATTTCGCAATCCTAAGGTCGTAGCTTCGAATCCCGCCTAATCCCGGGTTTCAATCCCACGCTCACTATCACAATATCAGTCTTTTCAAAGTCATGTCTACAATGCAGCTAACCTAAAACAGTGAATTAAAACATCGTGAAGAAACCGACATGTACCTATAATAATTCGCTATCATAATAATATGTCATCCACCAACCCGCACTAAGTGTGACACCGCACAGATGATGCAGTGGCAACATGAAGTGGGCTCATAATGTAAAGACTTCACAATCAAAACTATAATTGAATTACATTGGGAAACTGTGCACGATTGGCCACTAAATGTTCTACATCCTTAACTCCACTGCTACTTAGCTGATTATGTCTTCTGGCTTTTTTCGTCCGAAATAATTTTGCTTATGGCCGTTGTCAGGGCGAAACGCTCTCTGTCTAGAAGGCAATGTGTCGCTTTCGTAGGAGTCACCAGTGTGCCATATATGGGTCGGAGTTGTGTGGAGTATTAAAATGCAATTAATCCAGAGACGTCCGTTTATTGCATTGATTAAACACCCTGTTGATGGGCATGAAACGAATCTGCTTAAATTCATAAGTCACCGGCGGGGTCGCAGGACGAGGTAAAAATCGCGCTGTGATAAGCCGAATATCCATGTTCCGTTGCACTACTTTCCACCAATGATTGGACAAAACGAGATAGAGTTATGCAAACTTCTAAGAACAGAGCAGGATGCAAAGAAAAACATCAACGGTAGGTTAGATGTGCAATTATGCTAATAGAACGCTACGCAGGGGGAGTCGTACGGTCAAAATTGTACATTTATGAATAAAGTACTTTGACTTTGACATTCAATCAAATGGGTAATTGTCTTTGGTTTATTGCAATTGCGCCTTAATACTAAATGTAATACAGTGAGCACAAAGCTACTGGTTAGTCACCACGCGTTTTATGCGTTAGTGTAACCGTATTTAAGATTGTTTTACCTTTGTATCCTCAGCTTCACTGCTCTTGTTAAGGTCTGTGTACCCAGAGTCGTCTGATTTAGAGAACTTTGCGTCATCTTTCTGTTTCGCCGGCGACAGCCTCGTCGATGTTGGAGACAGCAGATCGCTTTTCTGTAATAGATCTAAGATTTATGGGACTGGTTCAATTGGTGGCAAGTCTTCCCACAGAGACGTTGGTAGTTGAGAGCCACACCTAGGCTGACATCAAAAAATATTTTACAAGTTTAGTTTAAATTTAGTGCTGTAATACTTAGAAATATAAATATTATATCTTTTCGTGAATACTTATACTTACACATTTTCTTGGAGAAACAGTATCTTGTTTAACTGAGTAATAAGAACTCATTGAACCAGAAGCTTCCACATATGACGAGGACTTTGCCTGAAATAAAAGAGGTGAACGGTTAGTGTCGTGTCGTGATGACAACCCTTGCAATGTTTGAACACCAAACAAGAGTAAATGGAGATCTCCACACACGTAACTGATCCGTGAATTAATTTAAGAAAAGATGTAGAGATGTTATGTGATACCAGATAGTAACGCGGTTCTTTCGTATACAGCAACAACACAATTTGCAAGAAAATTACTATTTTATTTAACAATTTTACCCGCGCAGTTTCCGCTCCCGTTGTTTCTCCGCCTATGCCTATGGGTTCTTCCATACTATAATCTAACTGTGTTCCAAATTTTAACCTGATACGTTCAGACGTGACGACACGATTGAGCAACAAACATTCAAACATTGACATTTATAATATTAACAGGATTTGTATTTCAATTAGTTTCTTAAATAGTAATTTATGATTTTTTTTTTTTTAAATAAAGTGTGACGAGACGATCAGGACATGTGCCTGATGGTAAGCAACATGCCTGACACATAACAGCACAGTGACACGCAGCTATTGGAACATGATGAGTCCAAATCATTACCTAGCACTGCACTGCGCTCGTCACCCAGAGATCTAAGATCTTATATCTCTAAGCCCTGTAATTTCTCTGGAAACATTGCCCTTCAAACCGGAACACAGTAATGTTTGCACATTACTGCTTGGCGGTAGAATAACTGGCAAAGGTGTGGTACTTCCCCAGGCGGACTCTGCCAAGAGTCCTACCACTACCAAATTTGTATTTCAAATACCTGACGCCGACGTATGTTGTAATAAGTCTTTCAAATACATTTCAATAAATACCTAAATACCAATTTTAACCTGTATTTAGCGACTAGATGTCCGCCCCGGCTTCGCCCGTGGAACATATATAGCACTCATCGAGATCTCGCACATATTCAACGGTGAAAAAAATTTAGAAATCAGTTCAGTCATTCCTGAGAACATTTAAACAAAACACCTCTTCAGCTACCTGCTACGCCACCTGTCGGAAATTGGTCGTACCAACTCAGAGATTAGCAAAGGTTTTATATTCAAGAGGTATGTAATCTGTGATATTCAATGACGCAATCTTAAACACATGCTGTCATGTGTCATGTCAAAGCACGAAACGTACGAAAACTCTCAACAAGGAATATTTTTTCCCGATTTTGTTACATTCTTGATTCACGCTCCGTTTCTGTTAATGCTACTATTACATTTCTGTTATTTTCTATAGCTTTTAGGCTTCCTCGATAAATTAACTATCCAATAGAAAAAGAATCTTTCAATTCGGACCAGCACTTCCCGAGATCCTAGCGTTCAAACAAACAAACAAACAAACTCTTCAGCTTTATAATATTAAGTATAGATAGTGAGTACGAGGCGAGAGTGTAATGGTGGCAAAGCAGCGAATAGAGTTGGCAACACTGCACCTGTTACATATACTGAAATCTAGTGTTTATGAAAGGGAAACTTTGGTTTTATTGAGTAATTAATTAACCTTGTTCACCTCTACTTTTCAGCCCACACTGGTCTAGATTACTTATTTTGTAATTTGTATTTCAGATAAAAATAGTTTAAATACTGTATTTTTTATTTCAAATACCTTACTTAAAGATATTTTGTATTTCGTATTTTAATCACTAGCAATACAGTATTCTGTATTTTAATTATATATCTTACTATTCAAATGTATTTTGTAATTTGTATTTTGCCCAGCCCTGACAGCAGATGCCTTCCAGTAACCAGCAGTAGGACGGAGAAAGCTGTGGATAATGACGATGGGTATATCCCGAATCACATACAAACTATTTACTTTTGGTGTATTAAATGATTACTTACTTTTGGAGTATTTATTGTCTCTATGATTTTAGCTACGGGATTGGACGCGGTGGCTAGTTTCAGTGAGGTCTCTAGTTCTTTCACTTTGTGCTTCTCGATAGACAACTGCATAGTTAGATCATCTGCGAAGAAGAAATACATTAAAAACCTGATTTATATCAATGGCCAACAATGGCTGATAATTACGATGATGACGTTTTAGAATATTATGTAATTCCAAACTACGAACTGGTAGGCGATAGTAGGTATTTAGTCCCCACTAAGGCAGTCTGCCTTAGATGAACTGTTTTCAGCATTGATTAAACACAACATTTAATTTTGTCTTGTTATTGTGTATTTTGTCAAAGTAAAAAAAAAAAAGTATTTACATTGTTTTTACTTGATACGCATAATAATGAATTGACATAAAAACATAATATCTACTATATGCCACTACCTAATTACTGCCTTACGTATTTGGTCACCCCATGTAGTATCAAAGATTTCTATGTTTGCCGGTTTCTGGTCTTAAACCTATCACATTATAACATAAGTAGGCTCAAAATACACATTCATTTAAAAAAAAAAGTAGACGAGATGTTGTGCAAATTTTTTTTTTCGCCATTTTATGGAGGCAGTTGTCTTGAGTCGATAGCGTCGAAACGATCGATCCATGTGAGAGCTACGATGGTACCAGACTGACATATAGACTGACAGACTGACAACGACGTCAATCATATAAATCCTTTCTTTTTGCAACGGGTTTAAAAAAAAATCATACTAATATTTTAAATGTCAACATTTGGATGTTTGTTGCTCAATCACGTCGTAGCGTCTGAATGGATCTGTTTGAAATTTGGGACTGGGATTTTTATAGGCCACACATAGGCTACTTTTTAAACCCAAAAAAACCGGAACGGGAACTACGCTGGTAACACCGCGGGATGCTTTTAGCAATTCATATAACAAAGGTCACAAACCCGGTCCATTGGATCATAGAGTGTCTAATTAAAGAGCTACACTTACTGACTCTCCCCTCCGCGTCCCTCAGCCTCCCCCTCAGGTCGTCCGCCCTCCTCTCCCCCCGCTCTAAGGCGTGGTCGCTCGCCGCTTTCCCACTCCTCACCAGCGTGTTTTCCTGCCTCAGCCCAGACACATCGGCCTCCAGTTTCGAGATTCTTTTCGAGTATTCGTCGTGAGAGTTTGACAGTTCCTGTGGTATAAACAAATAAAGAGTCTTGACAGATAGAAGGAAAAGAAGACAAGAAATCGATTATGTAAATTCCGTTATCCTTTCGAGACACGGTACCCTAAAAGCAATAAAACAAATACAAAATAATGAACACAATTAGCGCGCCCAAGGTTTTACTGACATAGTTACCAAGTTACCGTTTCCGTACTTTTCCCGCGATACTCAGTAGCCTAGGTGCGTGCTATTCCAGATACAAATACAAATACAAAAATCTTTATTGCTGTTTGCAGGTAAGATAAGATGATACAAAACATTTAAATAGTTGACCCATACAAACTGGCCTCTTCTTCTAGAGGCATGTAATATGGCTTCTGGCAACGCAGTTTCCAGACCATCTACTACCTATGTATATTCCTAAAATTTGGAATATAGATAGTTTATATCTATATTTCAAATTTTAATTTGATGGGGAAGAAAGGTTCTCGAGTGGCGACCACGAACCGGAAGACGCAGTGTTGGACGGCCTCCCACTAGATGGACAGATGACCTCACTAAGGTCGTTGGAAACCGCTGGTTGCAGGTTGCGCAGGACCGTTCGTTGTGGAAATCTAGGGGGAGGCCTGTGTTCAGCAGTGGACGTCTTGCGGATGATTCCAAATTTAGACACAGAATACACAAAACTTTATTTATTTATTTATTTATTGAATAATAGGCGAGCAGCTCTTGCTGATATGCCTATATCTCAGTGTTGAAATAACAAATTATAGGTAATTGTCTGTTAAAATGATTTTGTCTTTTACTATCCATCTGTCCAGTTTGTTCTTAAAAGAGTTTAACGACTTTGCCGAAATAACATCCTCAGGCAACCTGTTCCAGTTATAAACCACTCTGTTGCTGAGGATGTGATGTGCAGTGTTTGTCAGTGATGGCGCGTGGGACAACTGCGACTTATGACGCCGATTGTTAAAAAATAAAAGTAGAAAACAACTCAATAGTTTGAATGTTGAGCTTTGAAAATGAAAACGAAATGTTTCACACACAGAGAAACTAACACATACATTTTGTAATTTTTCAAGTCTGACTTTTATATATCTACACACTAGTCCATACGTATGTGTGGTACATGTAGAACAATTATTTCATAATTATCCGCAAGAGGCGTGTTATAAAAACATATTCACTACTAGCGGCCCGCCCCGGCTTCGCCCGTGGTACATATATATAACCTATGGCCATATGATTATGTACGTACGAATAAAAGAACGGTGAAAGATTTTTTTAAATCGGCATTTGACATTTTACCAGATTTCTAAAACAAAAGGCATTTTACCATCATATAAATATCGATATCAATATACGATGCTTACGTCAGAACATCAATCAATTGTATTGCCTTCCTGGAACCTCTCCACTAACACCACTGACACTTGAACTTTATGGTATAGCAATAAAGTTCAAATTGACTTATTATTACGAATAGTTTGTATGGGAAAAGGAAAAGGGCTGTTTTAAGGTTTTCCCAGCAATTATTCGAATTTTTCTTGGTCAAATCGGCCGAGGCGTTGTTGAGTTATGCGCTTACCAACACATTTTGCGATTCATTTTTATATTAGATATCGATTACGTTCTACTTTTGGACCACCATAACGGGACACATAAGCAGCTCAATTTATTTATAATCCCACTGCTGGGACTCGGAACCCTCTCGCACTAGGAGAAAATCAAGGCTACAATCCACCACACTGACCAAGTGCAGGTTGGCAGATGACACATATATTTCAATAGGGATGTTAACAATATTTCGAAACTGCTTTTATTTTGAAGATTGTTTACCGTAAAAAATTACATTTTATTTAAAAATATTAGTATTTTCGATGAGTAATTTAATAAATTATAAATTTAATTTTTTATTTCATAAATTTAAATCACACTAATTTTGAATTTTGCCGCTAAAACACTAACGACTGACACGACGTCACTAGTCGCAAAACATTGGTCTCGATTCATGACTTTATGTCCAGTTTATGTGTTTTCTTATCATAATTTGAATATATTTATATCAAAATCGTCGTTGCTAAGATCGCAAAATATAATAAAAATGCAGAAAAGTAAACAGTTTAATCAGTTTCGACAGTTTGTTTTGCGACAAGTGACGTAATAATTCATATTGTTGTTTCCAGTCACGTGACAACAGATTAAAAATATGGCATTTAAAATCATTTATAATAAATTTACTACGTAATATTAAATTATAATAATGTGATTTTCGATATTCTATTAGTGCAAACTATCATAAAATGAACACTAAACATTAATGTGTGATTAGTGTTAACATCCCTATTATGTGTTTATTGGTTCATGCAAGTTTCCTCGCGATGTTGTCAGGACTTGAACCTCACCATCAGCATATCCTAGTTTCCTAATCCACTGCTGCACACTTGCCTCGTTCATGGTTCGCTACTCAGCCCAATCCTAAGCTTTATACTTAAATAAAATAAATAAGTCAAAGACTTTTTTATTAGCTTTCTTCTGTCTCAAGTTTACTCTCAGACATACTCAGCACAATGTTATTCCACTACAAGAACACATATTTATACATATATACATATTTATGCGTATTAAATTATGCAATGCGAATACATAAATGTACAACACTAAACTCTCGTTAGATATCCGCCCCGGCTTCGCCCGTGGTACATTATATAGCACTCATCAGGATCCCGTACATATCCAACGGTGAAAGAATGACTGAAATCGGTTCAGTCATTCCTGATAATATCGCTTTTAAACAAAAAACCTCTTAAGCTACCTGCTACCCCGCCTATCGGAAATTGGTCGTACCAACTCAGATTTAGAAACAAATTTGATTAGCAAAGGTTTATATTCAATGACGCAATCTTGGACATTGGCGAAATTACGGTGACAATACCGAATGGAAGCCAAAGTTATGTTCTATAGCCTTACTCGATAAATGGACTATCTTATAGAAAAAGAATCTTTCATTTCGGACCAGTACTTCCCGAGATCCTAGCGTTCAAACAAACAAACAAACAAACACACAAACAAACTCTTCAGCTTTATAATATTAGTATAGATTTCTGCGTATTAAATGATGCAATGCGAATACATAAATGTACAACACTCATTCTCGTAAATACATGATGTGTTTTCGTAACGCTGTATCGCTCACCTCTTGCAAATTCAATATTTTCTGCTTCAACTCATCCATAACAGTTCTACATTTGTTTTCGTTACATTGCTTCTCTGCGCCATCACTAAAATAAAACAAAATAAAAGCTCACGCACTACACTGTCAAGAGAATTAATTATCTTGTAAATACGTTGCGAAAAGTAAAATGTTTATTTACCAATCAAAATATTGATTTATATGTGGAATTCCTGGCTAGAATGGGTTTTTCCAAATGGTAAAAAATTGGTTTCCGAAACATGTTCCGAACAAAAGGTTTACAAGGTGAGGCACAATTAAAATGAATTAACTTTTTATTGGATATAAAAATATTAATAATTAGCACATACAGCACAACCTCTATTATCCGAACCTCTTCTAATCCGAATACCACTGTACCTAATCCGAACGTCCCACTCCCGCCCACGTTTTATATTCGCCATCTCGCCAATTGCTTACCGAATTTCTAGTAAATGAAAATTGTAACACACAGACTAACAAAACACATACATAAGTAGTTTTTCAAGTCCAACATTACAATGCTTATACGGTCCGTATGTGTGGGTACAAGTATGATCAGTGGGCCGCAAACTAAGCACATAGCTTGTATCTTGAGACCCGAGTGCATAAAAACAAATATTTTTCTGTGTACGATTGGAAAAGTTATTAAACTATTAACTTATTACATAAAACATATAAAACCGTAACAATAACATAAATAGT
Organism: Ectropis grisescens; assembly: GCA_017562165.1. Taxonomy (NCBI): domain Eukaryota; kingdom Metazoa; phylum Arthropoda; class Insecta; order Lepidoptera; family Geometridae; genus Ectropis; species Ectropis grisescens. The sequence goes on along the minus strand of CM029771.1, from coordinate 4,154,984 downwards.
TAAATTACTAGTACTTGTAATAAAATAATTTAAAAATCTAATATAAAAGCTAAGACATTATCGTTTTTGTCTGAAGGACCAAAACGTAAAAAAAGTTATTACCGCTTCACTCAGTACCGTGTCCACTTGTCGCTGTAAATACCGTGGAACAAACTTTCAGTTTCATGGTAAGACAATTTTAGGAGCAAGTCCCTGACGTTAGTTTTAAATGAATACAGGAGGAAGGTCGTGTTGATCTTTCTTTAGTTTTCTGCAGATACTAGGTACTGTAAACACATGGAAAAGAGTACAGTGGGCAACGTTTGCAATAAGAGAGCCAACCCGAGGCACTGGGATCCTACAAAAGAGAGCACGCTTGTCCTTTATTACGCTGTAGTCCGGACGAGATCTCAAACTTCTGTGAGTATTCAAGGCAGCATAATACAGAAAGAGTTGTCGAACACTGAGCACTTTAAACTCTTTATAAAGTAAGTTCGTTGAAAATCGGAAGGGTTTACGGAGTGTGACTTTAATAAGAGCTCTCTGTGCTCTCTCTACCGTCATAAATATGGTCTGCCCGGCGCTGCCCCAAACCACACCCCGGACACTCCACTAAAATTCCATACAAACGCCGCTGTGGAGCTACCTACTCTTCACACAACTATGCAGATGTCGTTCGTACACACGCGTGAATGTGCGCGTTAGAGCAAGGGCTACTGAATTGTTTTATTGAATAGTTGTGTCCCTTGAGTTCACCTGGTGACGTAAAGTAGTCTATAAACTTCCTATAATGTTGAGTTACATAAATAGAATGGAGCCAAATTTACTATTCTAATTAAAAGGGTGTTTGGACAGATTTCTAAATTGTTTCAGAAAACTGTGGGTGTTTGTATTGCCGCGTAAAATGAAACGAAACCGATGATAGATTACCTAGATCAGGTACCTAGATATCTATTTCTGTTAGTAGGTACACATTCGCATTTTATTTTACACTTACCCATGAAGGAAACTTTATTCTGTCACTATTTATTCCTCCAGGCATTATGAATCCGTGCTTGGGCACATAAATTTACTGGCTGTGTAAGTTACGAACTTTGAGTTAAAAATGACGAAATAGAAATTCTAACGAAGTCATTTTTTAACATTAATACATTATAAATAAATAAATATTGGTAGACAATTCACACACAACACCATCTGACTCCAAACTAAGCAAAGCTTGTAATATTATAAAGCAACGTTATTGAAAAGTTTTTAATCTTACGTTATTTTATCATTCGGAAATTAAATAAAGCTTTTAATCTTGTCCCGTTTAGTTGACAGCCGTAAACAGCACAACAACCCACCATGATGATATTTCGTTAGGAATTAGATGTTCGATACCACAGCCCTTCGTTGAGTGCTCCTAGCGCCTAGCGTATCCGAAACGGCCTGAGGGGAGAGGAACCTTGAAATTGGCGGGGGGCGGGGAGTGTCCGTTCTATCTATATTATCTATTCTATGCCCAAACAACAATACAGTACTGTATTATTGATTGACACAGCGCAAAATAAACTTGTCTCAAGAGTGGTACTGGGGCACAATCTCGGAGATTTTTCATAACATGTATGAGTTTCCGCGTCCGTCCTGCTACGTGTAGTACATATTGTTTATATGATAGGTTTTCGTCAACAATTACCCCCAGATACTTTATGTGATCAACACGATCAATAGACTTACACGAGCAAGAGATACGCGGGGATGTGAAAACAGAGCTGCAATAGTGGATTTTTAGGTCTAAACTAGGAGGAGGAAGACACACACAAGTTTTTGAAAATGTAATAAAATTAGTTTTCTTTGTGTTTAATGTGAGAAGGTTTCTGTCTAGACTTTTCGCAACGATCGATAATCCGTCTCTGGCAGAGTCATATACTTGTTTCCAAGTTTTTCCGTTAAATATGATAGCTCTGTATCGTCTGCATACGCTATGATATCAGCATTATCTAGTTTAATGTTAAGGATATCATTAATATACAAAATAAATAGAGTTGGAGCCAAAATACTACCTTGTGGCGCGCCATACTCAATGTGTAAGATATCGCTCGGTACGTTAGAGATATTATATTTTACATATTTTTTGCGATTTGACAGATAACTCTCAAACCAATTGAGAGCTACACCTGTGACACCAATAGCGCTAAGCTTTTTCAGTAGCAAGCCAAGTAGGTCTCATATATCACGGGTAGGTAGTTATTGCTATTGAGTAGCCACTCAATAGCAATAATTGCATCTCGACAGCTATTTGTCTTTGTATATCATGGCTTCGACGTCAAAGAAAAGTTTTCTTTTTATAAAAAACTAGATGTCCGCCCCGGCGTCGCCCGTGGTAGATACATTATATAGCACTCATCAGGATCCCGTACTTATAGGCGGCCCTACAGCGGTAAAAGAATGACTGAAATCGGTTTTGTCATTCCTGAGAATATCGCTTTCAAACAAAACACCTCTTCAGCTACCTGCTACGCCACCTGTCGGAAATTGGTCATACCAACTCAGATTTAGAAACAGATTAGCAAAGGTTTATATTCGAGAGGTATTTAATCTGTGATATTCAATGACGCAATCTTAGACACATGCTGTCTTGTCAAAGCACGAAACGTACGAAAACTCTCAAAAAGGAAAATTTTTTCCCGATTTTGTTACATTCTTGATTCATGCTCCGCTTATGTTCTATAGCCTATAGCCTTCCTCGATAAATGGACTATCTAATAGAAAAATAATCTTTCAATTCGGACCAGTTCTTCTCGAGATCCTAGCGTTCAAACAAACAAAAAACTCTTCAGCTTTATATTATTAGTATAGATACCTTATAAATCCTGTGTATCCTGTGTACCTTATAAACCCGATCGCTCCAGTTATCCGAACGAGGGGTAAATTTGGGAGTTCGGATTAAAGAGGTCTTGCTGTATTGTTAAAAAGGCATTATTCACACAAATACAATGCTTTTCATAATGAACTAGATACCGCACACAGTCTGGGTGTCTCCAAGAGTGAATCAATTTCTTTTAGGTAAGCATGCTCCATCGTAGACTGCATCATCGCTTAACATCAAGTGGGGTGAAGGTCAAGCGCAAGCCTAACTTTGGTAAAAAACATGATTAAAATAAATACTCCAAAATACTCCTCAAACAAAATCGACAACATCTGGTTCATACCATTCATTCATAGGTTAAATTTAACACTTATTTCGATGTGTTGATTTATTTTTTATTGATGACAGAAAATAATTTACATGTCAAAAGTTATAATCTAATTACCGTAAGTATATGATTTAGGTACACTTAATGTATATAAATTTAATTTAAAAGACCAGTGCCTGTGGAATCATGTTTTAAATTCTAGCCCAACTGCCATGTTGAATGACAATACAAATGCGCTAGGGGAAAAAAAGATTATATTTTGATTTTTGTTATACCCGTCGGGTACTCGGCAAAGTTTCGACCCCAAATGGGTCAAACATACATTGTAAACGCAATACTTACTTCAAGATTTGGTCAGTTTCTGTTTCAGCATCTTGTGTTACCTTCGGAGCTTCGGAAGTCTCACTGTAAAATGAAACATTTACTTTTAGCAAACAAAGGACAATGACCATTTTTACCCCGTCCAAGCAGTTGTCGTAGATATATATGAGTTCTATTATTCTATTAAAAAAATTGTGATTTTTTGTTGTGTTGAAGTTTCATAATTTTCTGACATGCCAAAACAAAATAATTTACATTTCTTTATATTAAACCTACCATTTACCATGAGCTGAACTGGAATTAATATTGCTATAACAAAACGGAACCGAAACGCCTTACGTTCCATTTTTGAGATGGTCGATGGAGTTTAGATTGAGCATGGGTGCAATGTGTATCAGTTTCGGTTACATATCGTTTATTTACTTCTTATGACATTATCCTATAAGGTATGTTTCTAAATATGAGGACCAGGACACTACTAAAGTTTTTTAAAGAAATGTAAATGAAGGAGTTTACTCGCCATTATGATACGGAACGTCTTCTCCTAAACGTCAATGTTAAATGAAAATAAACAAACTGTTTCGTTTTCGCACTTTCGCAGTCTCGTTTGCTCTTGCGCTCATGCACTCTTGCTCACGTACTGTACTATTTTTCAATTTCTGTTCCCGACGACCACTGCTTTCCCACCGGATCGATTTCCTGCATTGCCTACGACCCCTGCTTTTACAACGGACCGATTTTCTGCCTATATGATGACTTTGGCGAAGCTACTTTGATTTGGATGGTTTTTGTTTGTGGATTATGTTCACCGCTTCAAGCAATGGAAGGATCCCAGAGAATGCTATGTATCAATTGCTGCATAAGATTGAATACACCGAGTGTTCGTAACAATTTTCTGGTCCTCGAGCAAAATACTAGAGTCATCTCTTTGATCAGCAATTGGATATCTCCTGTTATAGTAAGTGTTTTTACGTATCCATAAAAGCGCTGCTTAAAAAAGACTGTAATGTTCTTAAAACTTGTACAATTTCACTAAATGTTATCAGTTGCCTTATGTTAAAAATGATGTTGTGCAAATTCCCTTGTAACAGAATCATACTTTAGAGGTACATGTATAATATGTGTGTATATCTATATCAATTCTACAATAATTCTAATAGTTTTGGTATGACATAACTAACCAAATGTAGACTAGAACTAGATTTATTCATATTCACTGAGTATTGTGAAAAACTTTTTATAAATCAAGAATAAAAGTGACAAAATGCCATTTTATTTTGCAGTGGAAGTTCATTAACTTTCAAACATCTTTACTATCATTTAGCTGGTAACTAATAATTGCATTTACATCCTAAAAGCTAAACTTGGTTTCTTAAACTGTTATTTTTGCAGGTAACTGAGGAAGACTACATTTGCCAAAGTTGCTTTGACTTAGCTGTACAAGTAGTGAATACTCAACTTAATGATCATAGTGACCGATGTGCAGGCCCCTCTCTTCGTGGTCATCAAAAAGTCTGCTTGATGTGTGGACGATCAGTGGCAAAGAGTCAAAGTTACCAAATTCAGACTTCCACTCATAGTGAAATTATTCAGATAGTGCAAAGCCAGATTGCTCCACGTGAGATACAATCATCTGATCATTTATGCCATAGCTGTTTTATGAAAGTAAAAAGAATAGTAATTCACAACAAAGAAGTCAATGAGAGAAGAATGATCGAAAATTCAAACGAATTGGAAGGTACTTCGAATATTGGAGACCAGCAAACTGAGAATTCAGGAACACCTGAAATCATAGAGGAGCAACATTCTGTTGACTTGCCTGTTTCGAGTGAAACACAAAGTACAGAAACTCCAGAGGCTCAAATAGAATCAATTAACAATTCAAATATAATCTTGAGAAATTACCGTAGAGCTCCAAACACGGCATCTCATTGCATATTTCAGGGATGTGATAATATTTCAAGGTTACACTTAATATCCAATGCTTTGAGAAAAACATTGCTGACGAACCAAAATTACTATGTGCCAAAGAGAAGCACAGTCTGTTCAAACCATTTAATACAAAATATGTGGCATACATTGTATGACTCCGAAAATAGCATGTCTTCATTTACTGCCGAACACATAGAACATATGCTATCATTTTTAAAAGTTACAAAACCATTCCTTGATTTTAGTAGCATTGCTTCTGTTGAAGAAATGGATGACCACCTATTCAAATATTGGATGGGAATGACAAAAGAAAAATTTTTGAGCTTCTTTACAGAACAACCAAGAATCCTTCAAATCCACAAAGGTATATTAGGACTAGCGTCTATATTCATTAAAATGAGAACAGGAGATTCTGATGAACGTATTGCTATACTACTACAGGTGTCAAGACAAACTATTGAAAGAAAAATGTCAATTGTCAGAGACATTTTGCTGCAAGACTTTGTGCCCAGAAATCTTGGGATCAACCACATGACTAGAGACGAGACTTTCACAATTTATTAATCCCAAATGGGCTACACAATAACAACGAATTCACAATGCATTGTTATTTGTGATGGAACCTATATTTATTTAAATAAAAGCGGGAATTACATGTTTCAAAAAAATCTTATTCCTTACATAAATATAGGAATTTGGTCAAACCATTCATGCTTGTCTTGTCTGATAGATACATCCTGGATTGCTTTGGACCTTTTAAGGCTATCACCTCTGATGCTGAAATAATTAGGTATTTATTTCAAGATGAAGATTCCGCTCTGCGACAATATTTCCAAGAAAATGATGTTTTCATACTCGACAGGGGATTCAGGGATAGCATTGACTTGCTACGAAACCAATGCAATTACCAAGTCCATATCCCTGAGTCCCTTTTGGAAGGCGAACACCAGCTTACTACTGTCCAAGCGAATAGAAGCAGATGCGTTACTATTTGCAGATGGGTAGTTGAGGTAGTAAATGGCTATTTCAAACGGGATTATAGGCTGCTGCAATTTGAATACTTCAATAAAACTGTACCAAATATGATGTCACATTTTCAAATCGCAGCAGCTTTAATTAACAAGTTTGGAGTTCGCCTTCATGACAGAGTCGATGCAGCTCAAATATTAAATGTAGTAAGAGAGAGGATGCCCTTAGAAAATAATCTGTCAATTACAGTTAATGAATTAAATATGAATAGAAGGGCATCCTCATTCAGAAATATTACTGCGGGTGACCTTTCGTTCCCCAGAATGCAGCACAATGAATTAATTTTGTTTGCATTGGGAACTTATCAAATAAAACAAGCCCGCTCTTACTATGGGGAACACATTCGATTTCATGGGGGATACAAGATCGAAGTATCCCGAGAAATTATAGATATGAGAGCATTTAATTTAAGGGGCAATGGATACTTCATTGATAAGGGGGAAAATCTGATCCCGACATGTTGGTAGACGCCAATACTTTGTATATCTATTGGTTGAAAATAATATGGAAGGCAGAGAGGCAATCCCGGAGTACTGCTGTAATTGCATTGTGGGGCGTCGTACAGTAGGGTGCTGTGCTCATGTAATGACATTAGTATGGTATCTAGGATGGGCTAGATACCAAGATAATATTAATCCACCAGCAGGGTATTTAGATGAAGTACTAGTTTGAAGTAGGATTTAGATTATTAAATGTATATGAACTAAATAATATCTTTTATTTACCCCTATATTTTAAAAAACCCTAAATCAGCATAATACTCAAGACTAGACGGGATGAGCAGGACATGTGCCTGATAGTAAGCAACATGCCTGCCCATAAGAACACAGTGTCACAGCTATTGAAATATGAAAAATCCATATCATTAGACTTAGCTCTGCACTGAGCTTATTTAAACTTATGAGTTCCATACCATTCGTGAAGTACCTAAGTATTTCATAGTAGTCAGTCAGTAGTGAAAATTGCGTTCTTTCTAATCAATATGATAAAAAAAATGTTTTAGAAGATAATACCACACTTCATTCTTTTTAACTAGAATAGGTTCGCACTTGATCACCATCTCGCCTGATATTAGAAGTTTGAACATTATATTCAGTAGTGGTAGGACTCTTGGCAGAGTCCGCCTGGGGAAGTACCACACCTTTGCCAGTTATTCTACCGCCAAGCAGTAATGTGCAAACATTACTGTGTTCCGATTTGAAGGGCAATGTTTCCAGAGAAATTACAGGGCTTAGAGATATAAGATCTTAGATCTCTGGGTGACGAGCGCAGTGCAGTGCTAGGTAATGATTTGGACTCTTCATGTTCCAATAGCTGCGTGTCACTGTGCTGTTATGTGTCAGGCATGTTGCTTACCATCAGGCACATGTCCTGATCGTCTCGTCACTCGTTATTTAAAAAAAAAAAAAAAAAAATAGGTTCGCACTTGATCACCATCTCGCCTGATATTAAGCGACGATGCGACCTACGATAGAGCGTGCTTACCCAGAAGAAACCGATTCACTCTCGATTTGAAGACACCAAGATTGTAACCATCGGGGAAAACCCACTCAGGCAACGCATTCCACAACCTAGACGTTCTTATCACAAACGTGGAGTCAAATCGCTTCGTTCGTGTTTTTGGAACACCAACCATTTAGATCATGCAGATCAGTTGCACACTCTCCGAAGTGTATCCGATATAATACCGATAAGCTAGCAATTTCGCGGCGATGATCAAGACTTTGAAGTCTTTTACGCACAAGAGTGTCATTGCCTATGAGTCTTTTGGCGCGTCTCTCAATCGATTCCAGAGTCTCCAGCTGATACTTAGCCGATCCATCCCAAAGGTGCGAACAGTACTCCATACAGGAGCGAATCTGTGCTTTGTATAACGTGAGCAACTGTTCAGAACTGAAGTATCTTCGCACCTTTGAGAGGACACCAGGTTTTTTTGCGGCTAATTTAGCCTTAGACTCAATATACGTGCCAAAGTTGAGCGTCGATGACAAAGAAACGCCCAAAACCGCAAGATGGTCAGTGACCGGCACGGATACGCCTCGAAAAGTAGGAGCCAGTTGGAACGGACTCCTTTTAGCGGAGAACAAACACGCCTGTGTCTTTCCTTCGTTGAACCTGGCCAAAAAATACCGGGCTTCAACAGATCGTTGATATGTAGCAGGAAGAGCGTCGCAGAGAGTACCGACCCCTGAGGAACTCCGGCATTGATAGGCGTCATCTTTTTTTTCTGTTCTGTTCCGAAAGAAAAAGTAACTCAAATGTAATCTAACAGTAAACATAACCTTACTTTTGGTTTAACTGCAACTCAGTTTTGACATTTAGGAATTGAAAAACAGCGATAGCAGACGTTTTTAGAAGCATTATTAATTATAATAAAATTAGACACTATTAATCCTTAGATACTTTCAGTATCAAAAAAAAATTGACAGGGGATTCAATGTAGGTATGGGACGTGGGCATTGTCCTTTACAAACTTGGTGCACACGACAAAACAAAAGAACAAACCAGTCGTGAGAATGTGACTTTTAATTTATTAAAGAGACGATAGTTATTTGTTATACCTACAAGAGTGCAAAGTTGATTTTTAACCGCGTCCTCAATTTTGATGACCGAGCAATCGAAGGATTCTAAAATTGAATCACGAACGCAGCGAGCGATTCAAAATTAGAATCCTGAGCGTAGCAAGGGAATCAAAAGAGCACAAGGTGAAAAATCTTTGCACTCGAGTGCAACACGTAACTTTTCGTTCCACCTTAGCGAGGAAATGACTAAATGCAAATTTTTAAATGTTTACGCGCTAAGCAAATTAAAAAAATGTAAGTACACCAAGGAGGTTCCGAGTCTGAGTTTTTAACATATTAAAAAAAAATGTATGATGCATTCGGCACCAAGGAGGTAGAAATAAATAGGTTGAATTATGTTTTGAATTCAAAACCTCAATACACACGATGTTGTAAATTCAAATTTACTTTAACCTCTAGAGGGTTGAAAACGACTTTTGCGCCCTGATATCGAGGAGCAAAAGTACTCTTTCCGAGCTGGTGGGATGAAAAATATTTTTTTCACGTGATAATTTCTAATAAATCGATGAACGCCGGCTGCGTGCACAAAAAAGTGTACCGATATATGCCGTTACGCTCATTGTACGTTTGCGCCGCATCTATAAATGTGTTGTTATGACGTTGTCACGTTAAACTATCGTCTGTAAACCAACCGACTTTAAAGACAAGCAATTTTTTAAGGTATATTTTCAACTGGCAAAGGTGAATTTTGTGAATGTGTTTCAATAAGTCATCTTAAGAGGTTTCGAGTAAATTGGTATTTTTTTAGTATAACTTACATCACCATCGACCAGACCGTCGCTTCTTTCTTGTCGTGTCAGCAATTCAGTTTGGACTACATATATATATATATATATATATATACATATATTTTATTATTTTGTACAATTTTGTCTTTTGTTTTTAATTTTATGTTTTTTTTTTCTTTTTTTCTTCGTGTAATTTTTAAGTACTAAACAGTTTCTGACCAGTGAGTGGCTACGGAAACTCCAACGGGGTTGGCTTCGCACAGGTCATTCAGTGTACAGGTGTTGGGCCACAATGGACACACGAGAAGGTGATCCATAGTCTGGGAGCTTACACCACAGTCGCACTGCTCATCTGGAGGATCTGCAAGACCCCATTTACACATATTATGTCTGCAACGGCCTACTTGAGTTCGAGTCTATTTAAAGACTTCCAGATAGGCCATTGCAAATCATGGCCGGTAGGAAGCTCTTCATGTGGGGAAACAAAGTTAGGTGGCGCTGGATGTTTCTTTTGCCACAGTTCCACTCTAGCTTGTGTAGGAGTAGCTGTAATAGCTGTGGTTTTTTGTATAAAACTTTTGCGGCTTTTTAATCTGCAAGGAGTGGGGGCATAATTGAACAGTGGGTGTTGCGAATCTGGAGCCTCCCCGAGCGGCATATACGAGTGATACCTATACCCATGCCCGGCGCACCCTGGATCAGCCGGTGTTCGCACCGGCTGACTAATCCTTCTACCACAGCAATTCAATGCATACAATGCGCAGACCGTCGCTTACCATCAGGCGAGTTGGTGATTAAACGCGGACCTATCTACGTACGTTAAAAGAAAATAGCCACTTACGCGGGTATGTACTGGCAAGACGCTGAAGACATTCTAACGTTCTCTCGGCTCGGTTTCACGTCTAACGTACTAGCTGATGAATTCCTGAAACAGTGAACATCTAATGGTGCAAGTTCGCGCTGAGACCGCGACACGAGACCGCAACAGGAGACCGCGACCGGAGTCCGCGACAGGCACTTGACACTATGAAATTGTATGGGCGCCAGTTCGCGCAGAGACCGCGACACATGTCTCGCGACACGCCGGTCGCGGTCTCGTGTCGAGGTCTCAGCGCGAACTTGTACCTTCAGTATGAAAACTAACATGGTCGTTAAACATATATCATCCATCCATAAATTATGTAACACGCTCTTACGTGCAGGGGGAGGGAGGGGGTCGATGAAGTATTACTTTGTGTGACAACGGGTGGAGAGGGGTCTCCAATTTCATGATGTCACATTTTTAAAATGTCGTATTTCATATCTAGAGGTAAGTATTACAACACTAAATTTAAAGGAAAAAATTGCAAGATATGTGACGTCACACTAGGTAGGGGGAGGTCTAAAAAATGTGACCAACTGTGACAAGGAAAGGGGAATATAAAAATAAAATAAAAGATAGATAGATAACTCTTATGTCGGAAAGGACAGAAAACAAAACAGAATAACACTTACGAACTAGCGCCACAAATGGCAGCCTTACTGCTCCGAGCAATATAATTTGTACAAAAATCATGAAATTCGTGTGACACTCACACACTCACTCACGGTGCGGACGGACACTCACGATCTCTAGAGATCTATCTATTATTTTATTTTTATATTCCCGTCCTTGTCACAGTTGGTCACATTTTTTAGACCTCCCCTACCTACGGTCGGATTGACCGACCGTATATACGTGAGTGTCTCGTTATCCAATTAAATATGTAACAACCACCACGTTAATTTTAATACTAATAATGTATGGATGGTCCCCTATTTAATTAATTCACGTGTGATGATGGTCGCTCCATACAGAATACCTAGTGGTCGCAAGCTCAAATTTTGGAGGGTCACCAATAGTAATGAAATATATCGCGTACGAAGTCAGTTAAAATAAAAGTGGTCAAGTGCGAGTCGGTCTCGCCCATGAAGGCTTCCGTAGCAGCAAGTAACATAATACATAAGTTCTTGTACTTCGTTGTTACTTTAATCAGTGTTTTAACAATAGTCAATTTATGACGTATTAAAATAAAACTACTTACTAGATATCATTCAAACCAATTTTCGTTAATAGTTTACATGGTAACATACATCATACACTTTTTTTATTTTTGTCATTATCTTATTTTAGAAGTTACGGGGAGGACACCACCTGGAACTTCCACTTCCACTCCTTCCACTTTGGAAGATAATATAGATACCAAACACGTATGGTATTGATCAAAAAAAATTTTTTTTAGTTTCAGTTCTATGTATGGGACACCCCTAAAAATTTTTGTTTTTTTTTTTTTTTGTATCAAAATCTTAATGCGGTTCACAGATTACATCTACTTACCAAGTTTCAATAGTATAGCTTTTATAGTTTCGGAGAAAAGTAACTGTGACATACGGACGGACAGACAGACAGACATAACGAATCTATAAGGGTCCCGTATTTGGCTACGGAACCCCAAAAAGAGCTAAATACTAGTAGCGCCCCGCAATTTTACGTACCTAGTTGCGTACCAGTAGGTTTACTAAAGAAAAAAAACAGCCTCTATGTAGGTAATATTCGATATTTTTTTTGACTTTTCAATAAAACATTTATGATATTGGAGTGGGTCATATTTCCAACGTAACATAATATTATACATATTATTATATGGAGTCAAAAGTAGGTAACTATGTAATAATGCTACGCCTGTCGATTTTCTACTTGCAAAACTTTATCGACATTTGCTCAAAAGTGCAATATTTTTGAATGTATGGACGATTCATTTTAAATTTAATATGCCATCAAAAGGCTATCTCTAGGCTCAGTAAATGAAAGAATTACTTTATTATTTAAAAAAAATATCACGATTTTAAAATCACAGTTTTGTACTTTCCTAAAGACGCTTCTTTAAAGACGTCATTGTCGGTATTTTCTATGCGTAGCGGAGTAAAGTTTTTTTTTAAATAATAAATGACGAGACGAGCAGGACATGTGCCTGATGGTAAGCAACATGCCTGCCACATAACAGCACAGTTACACGCAGCTATTGGAACATGAAGAGTCCAAATCATTACCTAGCACTGCACTGAGCTCATCACCCAGAGATCTAAGATGTTATATATCTAAGCCCTGTAATTTCTCTGGAAACATTGCCCTTCAAACCGGAACACAGTAATGTAAAAACATTACTGTTTGGCGGTAGAATAACTGGCAAAGGTGTGGTACTTCCCCAGGCGGACTCTGCTAGGAGTCCTACCTATACAAAACTTTCCATATGTATGTTACGAGTAGTTATATTAAATATTCCATTTAGAAAACTGGTTTCTTGTCAAAAGTCACTTTAAATTGAATGTGTTATCCAATAGTAAATACATTTTCTAATAATTTCTGTACTTTTAAAAAGACTTGCCCATCCAACTTTGAATGATCATATAATAAGTTAAACAAAAAGGTATCAAAATGAAAGTTGGTACACATTATTCTATTTAAATACTATCATTATATCAAATAATTGTAATTGCAGGACCTGTCATCATGCCTACTCTAGCATCTGTAAATGCTAGAGATTTACGGAAGATTAACTTTTTTGATGCACGGTGATGTATAAATATACTTTCAGATAACCTTTGAAAAGTTGAAGTTAAAGTGATCAACACAGCAAGTTTTCACCTCAAGAAGATGTTAGTTAGTAGTTAGTTTGTCGAGGCCTTTTCCGCACTTAGCCTCTCAATTGGGCCTTGTATGTGGCTCATGCTTCCTTTACTCCAACCATCCCAAGATATCCCAGAAGGCAAGCAACCTATTCAGGTTCTACCTCAAAAAGTTAAACTGTAGTGAAATGATGAAGACTTACTTAATTGCTACATTACAGATGCCACAGCGTGGGCACTTGATAGTCTGGAATGGGCTTCGCTTGAGGAACTGCTTGGCAGAACAAAGGCGCATATTAAGTAGCCTGATTCTTTCCGACATCTGGTCATTGGCAGTCTTCAGATCTGCTATTCTGAGAACACAAAATGAAAAGTAGCTTAAATTAGAGAAATATATTCAAGCCTAATACATGAGTCTATTCACCATACTTCAGAACTTTCTCAAGTACTTTGAAATATATCAATATTTGTGAACATGCCTTGCCCACAACAGTATCTAGGCTGTAGGCCCAACTAAGCAAAGCTTGAAGTACCTTGGCTCTCATAGAGCCAGACAGCTGATATAATTTTTTTTAACTATTATAGTTTTACACTTGACTGCCTTTCCTGGGGTTAAACGATGATGTGGTCTAGTGGTAGTGGAGTTTGCATATCCATACCTAGAAGAAATCGATTCACTCTCGATTTGAAGACACCAAGATTGTAATAACACACCAGACACAGAACAAATATTCATAATCATCATACAAATATTGGAACCTGGACAGGAATGAAGCCCACAACCAATGGTTCTGCAGAACTTATTGAGACTTATTGTAAACAAAGCCAAAACATTAATTTTAAACATTTGTCAAGATGCACATAATTTCTAACATTTCCTTCTGTTCCTTGCAGAGTACTTTACTGCTGCAGCAGTCTTTTTCCTTTCCCGCCGCATTCCGCTGTGCCACTGTCATCCTCTGTACTTTAGTTGAGAGTAGTTTGAGGCGGTCCTGCTGGGAGTGAAGGGTCTTCTTCAGTTCTCGATTGCTATCCAACAAAGCAAAGTACAGGTTTTCCAGTTCTCGCTTGCTGAGTTTTGAGGGGCATACTCGGTACAGATCTGAAAAGGACAGAACAAGATGGTGTTTAATTATATTTTTAATAGGTCTACAACTGATAACCTACTTTCCTTCTGAAAATAGCGATTGTGCCTAAATACATGTATGTACCCTGAAATAGTTGAGTCAAGTTGTATTTTAAGTCTTCAAAATGTTAACTATAAAAGAATATTGCTTTTTCAATATAAGTGATCAGTCATGCAGTAAGAAACTTAGTGGGCTAGGCTAGCCAGGTGTTAGATCAATAATCAGTTGGTCAAAAAAGAACTTTTTATGATCATCTTATAAATATTTCATGATATAATCAGATAAAAACAAGACTTAGTTTTGCAAGCCATGTCCATGTGAACAACTATAGTATGTATGTATGTATACAACAGTTACTGTTCCTAGAAGGGTTCACCATTGACAATAATACCTACATTGCCTGTTAAAACAGACCACTGAACATTCAAAAGTATTGTCATGAAGGTGAAACTGCCTCGACTTATGCGAGAATATTTTTTTGATGAACCGTTTAAGTTTCATGGTTGTCTATTTGTAATGATATTATATGGACCATGTTTGTGTAGTGTGTAAATAATGTATGTACCTAGGAGAAACCATCATTAAGATAATTCTCAAACCACTTTCATGAAGTTTGGGCCCAACACAGAATTGTAAGCATTCAAAGGTTGGTGTTATTTCTAGTCTGTTACTCGGAGCTAGTCTTAAAATATATCCACAAACACAAACATTGACATTTATATTACTAGGATTACAGTAGGTATTTTAAGATATTAGAATTTGAACAAAAAGTTCAACTTCAACTCTTGAAATGGCTATTATTGTGGGAAATTCATAAGTTCAACTCATCAGCTGATTTGTATTTGGACTTACCTCGTTCGTGGCTTTGTATTCTACAGCTTTTTTTTGCATATCACATCACAGATTTGCTGATTATTTGTGGTATTATTCATTTTCAGGCTGATTAATCGACTTGTAACTTTAAACACAGCACAATTTTACCCTATCATACTAGGCCATCTGATAACTAGACTACTCCTTATAATGACGATCCAGTTATTTGGTTGATAGTACCACATAATTTTTCTTACAAGCCGTCGTCCCATTTAGCAAACACAACTTACATCACGTTGAAATTTCATAATTTTCAATTTCAGGAAAGTAAAACATTTCAAATGAAAATGCCGCCATGACTAGTCTTGGAACGAATATATTGATATTAGTTAAGAGATTGGTAATATCCACCGGTTTAATGTATTAGTAATCCGATATATTCCGATATGCTAATATTTCATATTCAAATAATCTCAGGTATGACTATTCACAACTGGTTGTATAATATCACTCATTCGTTTGGATTCATTCTACAATGTGGGTCAAACATTAGGTACCATATTAATACTTAATCTGTGGTTTGGATTTACATTTCACATGTTTGAGATTACTTAGCTGCTAATGAGCAGCTATGGCATGGCTATGGCAATGGCCCGATACTCAACAGGTGATATTTGTAAATTGAACTGTCGTAATTTTTTTTGGAACATTTTTAAAAGTAATTGGTTTCTATCTGATCTTGCCATTTTCTAACACAACAATATATTATTATGATAGTTAGGCACGGAAACTGCTCCGGATTGATAATCATAATATGCAAAAAAAAATACATAAGTAGACAAAAATGATGAATTCATTGTCATCGCTTAGCAAGTAATAAATAACGGCATAATCTACGATAGATATTTCTCACTTTGGTATTAGTGCATCGGCCGACGAAAAATATTACTAATCTAATATATTAGTATATATATTATGATATTGTGAGACTAATATATTTAGATTAGGTAATATTGATGAATATCGGTATTAACCCATCTTTAGCCATGACAACCGATTAATGTTGCCACTGCCAAGCCAAGACTACCATTTTCGAACATTTTTAATGCGAGGTGTTGTGTTGTGGTGATGACTAACCGACAGAATCACAGATGGCTTTGATCCAAGAGCATTTAGGCTTTGGCACTGGTTTTTAAGGAAGTTTAGATATAATATGTCTATGATATTTTCAACTTTCTATGATATTATTATATTTGTCTGAAAACTGTATAGGTAAGTAAAAAATTGGTAAAATTGGTCCTAGGAACTGCCGATAGAAGTAAACTTAAAACTCCGATTTTGAAAGAATTTCACAGCCGACGAAAAATCTGTCTGTAGCGCGCCAAAAATTAAAAACAACGTTTACGTGGTATAAGCTGATGAAATCCTTTAAAAAAGGTTTATTTGTTGTTAAAATTAGTTATTTTTTAACTTCAGAGCAATAATAAATAAGGTTTTAGTTTGACAACTAACGTGGTTATTGTTATTACACATTTCAAATAGGTGCACGGGTAACACATGGGTTGCGGAGCATGCTCTTTGGACACTCAACACTTCATTCGATTCGACAAAGCCGAGGTCCTGGCAAGGGATAAGTCTTTTGTACCCCGTAAAGTCAGGGAGGCCATTGAAATTAGTAAGCGTCCGACGTTTAAAGAGATGGTGTAATGGCATGTGCCGTCCGCTTGGAAATCCTGCCTCCAAAAGTAGCTCGCAGTGAGGTGAGATGAAGTGAGCTCAGTGTGCTGCAATATTCCCGACGCACAGCTCATCAGTGACGAAGACTTCCAGTGTACACCGGCGCAGCCCTCCCGCACCCCCTCACCAGCACTCCCGCGACAACCATTACGCTTGCGTGCCCGCCGTGCGGTTGCCTGCAGTGCTAAACGAGCAGCAAAAACGCGCGCACTCTCCTTGAAAAAGATCGCCGGACGTGATCGAAAGATGAGTAGACTGGACTGATTATTACATCAAATGTGAGTTACCCGTGTATTTATTCAAAATAAATGAGGTTTTTACAGCAAAAAACACTGCAAAATCAATTCATTTGTCCGGGTTTTGCAGCGCTTCAAAGCTAGTCAGGCCAGAACTCATAAGAAAAACCCCCAATATCCGTGAGAAAAACAATGAAACAGAAACCCAAACAAGAAGATAGAAGTGTACAAACAGGCTTAGTTTTCTATAATAGGGTGATGGGGAGAGGAGTGCAAAGGTTGAAAGCGACGCTATTATAATTATTAAAGTTTAGCAATTATACAGACTTCGGGGAACTTTGACCTTTGTCATTTGGATTATTTATTTCACTAGGGAAAATTTTCATCCTAATTCTAGTGAGTTCCATTTTTAAGCCACCTACTCCCGGGTCAGCTCATCCACTACGGCTGTATTCTGATTTTCGGATGGTCTTTGGTGATGCAGCCAACTCTCGTCGCATCGTTGTCGCATGAACCGACGTATGGCGTCATCAGTATTGTCCCCTCAGCGTCAGATCGACACCACAGACTAAGTAGAGAGATACACTATCGACACTCGTAGATAGATAATCTCTTTATAGCTTGCCTACCAATCTCCTCGTTTGGCGGTCTATCTTTCTACGTACACATTGGCGAAATTGTGAGCACAGACTAAGTGGATTATGAGTTAAACCTCGGCTAAACCGAGCCTGAGGGCTAAACCACAATTATGCATGTGTTGGTAACTAGTGTTGTCCACAGTGCCGTTTTACTTTGTCGATTGTTTCAGTTGACAGGCCTTTATACATAGGGAGCAATCACATCTTGTGAGCAAACGGTTGTAGATACGTCACGTGCACTATTGCCCTCAACAGAAATATATCATCTACTTACATATATATCCTCAAGGAATTAGATCGAAATAAACGGCGCAAATATAAGAGTCAAATCTATTTTATAATTATTAAGCTATTGCATAGCTTTTATCGCGGGCCTGGAGACCGAATTTTAGTGATCGTGCATCTCTTTCTAATGTTCACAAGAAAGAGGGATGGAAAACCGTAACGCCGTCCTCCCCACTCGGTCATTCGACTTTGAATCTTATTTGTATTAGCTTTACAGACTAAATGCTCTTAGCAGTGTTGCCAACTTAACGGATTTCCCGATATTTTTTAAGGTAAACAAATGTCACTCTTCAAAATAAAAACTATTCCGAAAAATTGTTAACATCCCTATTGCTTGTGTTGATAAAAATGCATGCAACACAATACAATACAATACAATAACACTTTATTATACCACAAAAAATATTACAAGAACAATGATTAAACATAACATCAAAACATTTTGGGCACAAAAGGCTATCTTATCGCTAATAGCGATCTCTTCCAGATAACCTTTTGTTTGATAGGACAAGGTTACAGATGCAATGCAATAGCTTTACCGCGGCAGTCCCCGAGTGCCACACTTATTTTTTTATTTGATATCCATGATTTTACGTAATAGGTATAACAATGGTTAAAATGGAGGAAACCAAGGTCTCGTGGCAGAAGTGATGATGGTGTCCTATTAACACAGTATCTATAAAGAAAGGTGGAAAAATTTGCTGGTAAATGTAACATACCTACTCGTATTTAGTGTGAAAAAGAAGTATAGATGCGAGACAAGTAAGAAAGAATAAGCAGAATTTATTGATGTATGAAAGGTATGGAATTAGAAATTATAAAGAGGTGTGAGAGAATAAATAAAATACATTACAATGGGACGTCTAAACTGAATACAGCAAAAACAGCGACACAGCAGTAAAGAACATCAGCTAACTGTATATTTCTCGCTCTAACACACTGAGCGGTCCCGAGTTCAACCATAGAAATCTTTCTCTATCAATCGTGACGATGAGCTTCATTCACAGCCTAAAACAAAATCATATGTAGATGTTAAAAGAAGTTACCACTAAAAATATGTGCTAGCAGTGCTAGTGAGCGTTACCTTAACGCTTAAAATAATCGAACAGAAAACGTAGAATACATACTTATAATTCACCAACCTACACTGGCAATGGATCACGAACATGTTTTTCGCACACGCTTTATTAATTATACTAGCCGATTCCTTCGGTTGTCAAATTTGATTATAGTATAGGTACCTAATATAAATCTCATATTCACTTTTGATTATTTATTTATTGCCCTCGGAAAATTACAATTTCGTTTAAGTTTGTCGCTAACGTTTCCTTGTCGCATTTTAAGGATGCTGATTCACAACACAACGCAATCCGAACGATACGGGCACGTAACACGGAATGACAATTCTTGTCTCTGCGATTCTAAACAGATAAGACAAAGACTGCGAGGTTCGATTCCTCGTCAAGACCAATCCGATTGCGTTGGAAATCAGAACTCCCAGTTGTACCTATAGCGGAAATTATTTTATAGGCCCAATTTATTACTTGTTCCTCTTTGGAAGGGGCTCCTAGGCTTAATTATTTTTGCTTTGGTTTAGCCTCTACTTAGTCTGTGGTTTAATCTAGTAGTACAGTAGTAGATACTATGGGAATGACATACCTAGGTATACTTAAAATCTGAAAATGGCTAGTAGAACGACGGAAAAATTAATTACCCGTCGTACTACTGGACCTGTTGGTAGTAAGTAACACGGGCAATAAACCCAATTTACGAGGCTTTAATGGATGGGTGGAAACTAGGGCATAACTAACTAATAGGCTGTAAGTTACGATAACAATGAACAAATAGATATATACCACAAGAGACAAGCCACTACAAGTGGTGGTTGTATCTTTTCTACTATTACTTCACCGTGTGGTGTGGTGGTTGTATTTATGTGTGCAGTGGGCTGTTTATGCCTTTGCATAAACAGCCCTTTAAATGTGGCCATATCTGGCACTCGGGGTCTTCTCTCACAAATCCATAATCCACCACGCTGGCCCAGTGTGGGTTGGTGGATGACACATGACTTCGGAAAGTTTTAGATATTTTTAGATGTTTTCCTTCACCGTTTTAAGTTAGAGGCATTACGCACATGACTTTAAAAAGACAGTGGTGCGCGTGGTTTTGAACCCGGTTTCTCCGGATCGGCAGTCGCCGTTCTCCCGACTATACCAGTCGTAACTTCTAGATTAGCTGTAACATCGCTATGTAATAAATAGATACTAGATTAGACATGCCGTGCCAAACGGGCAGCCGTCGCGCGCATGCACTCTCCACTCTCCTTGAAAAAGGCCGCCGAAGTTAAGTTAAACTCGAGTCGGATTGACCGACCGTATATACGTGAGTGTCCCGTTATCCAATTAAATAGATTAGACATCTTCATTGAATTTGATTGGCCTCGTGGCTTAGTGGATAGTACTCTGCCTGCGACGCCGAGGGTCGTGGGTTCGATTTCCACCCAGTGCAAATATTTGTGTGATGAATTCAAATGTTTGCACCATGTCTGGGTGTTTCTATGTATAATAAGTATGTATTTAGAACTACATAATAAGTATTATATCAGCCATCTGGCCGCCATATTACAAGCTTTGCTTAGTTTGGGGTCAGATGGTGTTGTGTGTGAATTGTCCACCAATATTATTTATTGATTTATATTTATTTGAATAGCTCGCGCTCGCAATAAACAAGGTAGGTAACCTATGAAAAGTAAAAACATGAGTTTTGAAATATTTTAATTGAACAATTATTTTTCGTAACATCCATCAGGCTATTCCTACTTACACTATGGCTCTCACTGAAATAAATGAGGTACTTAAACATAAATGACGCTTATAATAAAATAAAATGATCAAATCACATTTTTCATTTTCATGTAAAGCATTATAACGCTTACAATTTATAAGTATGTCTGTCCAAAAACGCCTACTCAGTTAATAAAGTTTTATAGCAAGAAGGATAGGTAACTATAAAAATATCCAACTAAAATGACATAACATTACATTAAATGTATTAACTATGTTATGTCTATATATTTTATTTCATTTTTGGAATGTAAAAACTATACAATCATTATCCTTTTTAATATTGATCCATGTTTTATAAATTCATTGACACGAAAACAAAATTAAAATATAATAAAATCGTGAGTTACATTTAACTGCTTATCTTTGAAGATTGTTTGTTGTATTGTTCATGAATTAACGCCATTTAAAAGTTACTAGTTGTAGTAGTAGTAGTTACTTACTTACCTAAAATAAATGACATCGATTTAATCATTTTGATCACACTACAGTATTTAAACAATAATACTGGTTGTCTCACAACTCGCAACTGTTTGAAATGCTTTAATAATGCTTCATTTTAATGCCGTACAGGGTGCTATGATAATAACAATAGTAAGAATGGAAATTATTTCGTCTGTCAAACGAAGCACACGACGCGATAAATTTACTGAATATTGTAAAAATAAAGTGACCCTTTGAAATTCAACCTCGAAAATATGATCATATTTTTCA
This sequence comes from Ectropis grisescens, assembly GCA_017562165.1. Taxonomy (NCBI): domain Eukaryota; kingdom Metazoa; phylum Arthropoda; class Insecta; order Lepidoptera; family Geometridae; genus Ectropis; species Ectropis grisescens. The sequence goes on along the minus strand of CM029771.1, from coordinate 4,133,196 downwards.
GTAGTTTTTCCACCGTCGCGTCGTATCCAAAATACGAGTATAATGTAAACGGGGTCATTTTTTTAGGTTGATGGGGAAAGCATCGGCAAATATTGCCAATGTCTATGAGGAGCGGTCGGTTACCAGAGAGTTTTCAAGATGCAAATAGACCTGTCAAAGATTTATATCAATTTTGTCACAGGCCGCCAATCTTTCATTTTGTTAGATAAATATTAATCAAAGAAACATTGGCGCCAAATTTGGCGAAATTGAGAACTAATTTTCACAGATCCACCTATTTGCGCCCTCAAAACACGTTATTGTCGTTAGGGCGGATTATTAGGTACTCTTACTTTATAAATTATATGTACGAGATCGTATGGAAACTCTGGATTCAGCATTTAGAAAGCGTAACTGTTTTACTCTGGTAACTGTTTTAGTTGAGTTTAATAATACTCCTACATATTTCCATTATAATACAGTTTTTTAGGGCACCCTGTACTAGACTGAACAAAAAGTAGTTATACTAAACTCTAACTTCTTACTAATATATTATACCTATATAGATATACCCAAAATTATGAAACAACGTTTTATATACGAAAGCAAATTTAGAGCCTAATTTCCAAGCATTTCTTATCTATTTCATCTATAACACATTTTATGCTTTATATGGGGCAATAGCTAAAATCAAAATAAGTAGGTACATACTCATTTTTTACACATACAAATTACAAATTATTTTGTATGCCATTATGATGTCGTCATTTTAAAATAAAAAAGTCGGGTTCTTTGCTATGATTTCACAATGATATTATTTGAATGCTGAAACAGTGAAAAAGTGAAACCATTAAGTATTCAATCTAAACTCATTAGTATTATTTTCTAAAACTAGAAAGATCCTGTTTCCTTAAAATAGTTTTATTGGAGGCATTGCTCACACAATAATGCACACAATAAAGCATTCAACATAATAGTTTTGCGACACATTACTACTACCTAATTATTTATCATAAAATACTACTAAATATCACTACCATCAACATCACCCATTGGTTACGGGTTAAAATGCAACGACAATATATTATTCATTAAAATACAATATAATCATCATACATTATATGTTTAGAATAAATAGATATAATATTCAGTGTTATATTACTGTGCTACAAACATTTTTGGCAATATATTTCCAATCTACATACAATTATTGTCACGATTACCTCGTTTTCCAACACTCCTAGCAACTCATCTTGAGAACGTTCGGACTTACCGCAATCTAAGCTAAAAAAAATATAGACAGAGCGGAGCAAAACTTGCACTTTTTTTGTTCATATCTAAACATCGGGGGATGATTGATAAATTAACAGTGTATTGAACAATTACTTTTACAGCACTGACATTTTTGTTATGGTGTTAGTTTTGTTTTTGATGCGTCCTTTACATATTATGTGTATTAAGGTGCTATCTATGTAGTATTTATTGTATAACCCATTATCACCATCTAGTGCGTTTAAATAAATTTTTTTTCTCTTTCTCGAAAACATCTTCCCAACTAATTTTATCTTTAAGTGTCTTCTCGCGACCCTGGCAGAATGAACACGACAGAAGCGTAAAACATAAATAAGAAAGACCAGGATTACCTGGCCAATGTTCTCGATGTACCAAAGTTAGTTCATTTATTGCGAAAGTTTAATAGTTTAAATATAATATTATAATTTAAATGATCTCCTAGTAACAAGAACCCATTCATTGCGATAAATACAATTTCATTTTAACCATAATGTCTCAATGGTATACAAGCACAAAACAAAATTATTATATATTTTATTATTTTGTACAATTTTGTCTTTTGTTTTTAATTTTATGTTTTTTTTTTCTTTTTTTCTTCGTGTAATTTTTAAGTACTAAACAGTTTCTGACCAGTGAGTGGCTACGGAAACTCCAACGGGGTTGGCTTCGCACAGGTCATTCAGTGTACAGGTGTTGGGCCACAATGGACACACGAGAAGGTGATCCATAGTCTGGGAGCTTACACCACAGTCGCACTGCTCATCTGGAGGATCTGCAAGACCCCATTTACACATATTATGTCTGCAACGGCCTACTTGAGTTCGGAGTCTATTTAAAGACTTCCAGATAGGCCATTGCAAATCATGGCCGGTAGGAAGCTCTTCATGTGGGGAAACAAAGTTAGGTGGCGCTGGATGTTTCTTTTGCCACAGTTCCACTCTAGCTTGTGTAGGAGTAGCTGTAATAGCTGTGGTTTTTGTATAAAACTTTGCGGCTTTTTAATCTGCAAGGAGTGGGGGCATAATTGAACAGTGGGTGTTGCGAATCTGGAGCCTCCCCGAGCGGCATATACGAGTGATACCTATACCCATGCCCGGCGCACCCTGGATCAGCCGGTGTTCGCACCGGCTGACTAATCCTTCTACCACAGCAATTCAATGCATACAATGCGCAGACCGTCGCTTACCATCAGGCGAGTTGGTGATTAAACGCGGACCTATCTACGTACGTTAAAGAAAATAGCCACTTACGCGGGTATGTACTGGCAAGACGCTGAAGACATTCTAACGTTCTCTCGGCTCGGTTTCACGTCTAACGTACTAGCTGATGAATTCCTGAAACAGTGAACATCTAATGGTGCAAGTTCGCGCTGAGACCGCGACACGAGACCGCAACAGGAGACCGCGACCGGAGTCCGCGACAGGCACTTGACACTATGAAATTGTATGGGCGCCAGTTCGCGCCGAGACCGCGACACATGTCTCGCGACACGCCGGTCGCGGTCTCGTGTCGAGGTCTCAGCGCGAACTTGTACCTTCAGTATGAAAACTAACATGGTCGTTAAACATATATCATCCATCCATAAATTATGTAACACGCTCTTACGTGCAGGGGAAGGGAGGGGTCGATGAAGTATTACTTTGTGTGACAACGGGTGGAGAGGGGTCTCCAATTTCATGATGTCACATTTTTTAAAATGTCGTATTTCATATCTAGAGGTAAGTATTACAACACTAAATTTAAAGGAAAAAATTGCAAGATATGTGACGTCACACTAGGTAGGGGGAGGTCTAAAAAATGTGACCAACTGTGACAAGGAAAGGGAATATAAAAATAAAACAATAGATAGATAGATAACTCTTATGTCGGAAAGGACAGAAAACAAAACAGAATAACACTTACGAACTAGCGCCACAAATGGCAGCCTTACTGCTCCGAGCAATATAATTTGTACAAAAATCATGAAATTCGTGTGACACTCACACACTCACTCACGGTGCGGACGGACACTCACGATCTCTAGAGATCTATCTATTATTTTATTTTTATATTCCCGTCCTTGTCACAGTTGGTCACATTTTTTAGACCTCCCCCTACCTACGGTCGGATTGACCGACCGTATATACGTGAGTGTCTCGTTATCCAATTAAATATGTGTAACAACCACGTTAATTTTAATACTAATAATGTATGGATGGTCCCCTATTTAATTAATTCACGTGTGATGATGGTCGCTCCATACAGAATACCTAGTGGTCGCAAGCTCAAATTTTGGAGGGTCACCAATAGTAATGAAATATATCGCGTACGAAGTCAGTTAAAATAAAAGTGGTCAAGTGCGAGTCGGTCTCGCCCATGAAGGCTTCCGTAGCAGCAAGTAACATAATACATAAGTTCTTGTACTTCGTTGTTACTTTAATCAGTGTTTTAACAATAGTCAATTTATGACGTATTAAAATAAAACTACTTACTAGATATCATTCAAACCAATTTTCGTTAATAGTTTACATGGTAACATACATCATACACTTTTTTATTTTTGTCATTATCTTATTTTAGAAGTTACGGGAGGACACCACCTGGAACTTCCACTTCCACTCCTTCCACTTTGAAGATAATATAGATACCAAACACGTATGGTATTGATCAAAAAAATTTTTTTAGTTTCAGTTCTATGTATGGGACACCCCTAAAAATTTTGTTTTTTTTTTATTTTGTATCAAAATCTTAATGCGGTTCACAGATTACATCTACTTACCAAGTTTCAATAGTATAGCTTTTATAGTTTCGGAGAAAAGTAACTGTGACATACGGACGGACAGACAGACAGACATAACGAATCTATAAGGGTCCCGTATTTGGCTACGGAACCCCAAAAAGAGCTAAATACTAGTAGCGCCCCGCAATTTTACGTACCTAGTTGCGTACCAGTAGGTTTACTAAAGAAAAAAAACAGCCTCTATGTAGGTAATATTCGATATTTTTTTTGACTTTTCAATAAAACATTTATGATATTGGAGTGGGTCATATTTCCAACGTAACATAATATTATACATATTATTATATGGAGTCAAAAGTAGGTAACTATGTAATAATGCTACGCCTGTCGATTTTCTACTTGCAAAACTTTATCGACATTTGCTCAAAAAAGTGCAATATTTTTGGAATGTATGGACGATTCATTTTAAATTTAATATGCCATCAAAAGGCTATCTCTAGGCTCAGTAAATGAAAGAATTACTTTATTATTTAAAAAAAAATATCACGATTTTAAAATCACAGTTTTGTACTTTCCTAAAGACGCTTCTTTAAAGACGTCATTGTCGGGTATTTTCTATGCGTAGCGGAGTAAAGTTTTTTTTTTTTTAAATAATAAATGACGAGACGAGCAGGACATGTGCCTGATGGTAAGCAACATGCCTGCCACATAACAGCACAGTTACACGCAGCTATTGGAACATGAAGAGTCCAAATCATTACCTAGCACTGCACTGAGCTCATCACCCAGAGATCTAAGATGTTATATATCTAAGCCCTGTAATTTCTCTGGAAACATTGCCCTTCAAACCGGAACACAGTAATGTAAAAACATTACTGTTTGGCGGTAGAATAACTGGCAAAGGTGTGGTACTTCCCCAGGCGGACTCTGCTAGGGAGTCCTACCTATACAAAACTTTCCATATGTATGTTACGAGTAGTTATATTAAATATTCCATTTAGAAAACTGGTTTCTTGTCAAAAGTCACTTTAAATTGAATGTGTTATCCAATAGTAAATACATTTTCTAATAATTTCTGTACTTTTAAAAAGACTTGCCCATCCAACTTTGAATGATCATATAATAAGTTAAACAAAAAGGTATCAAAATGAAAGTTGGTACACATTATTCTATTTAAATACTATCATTATATCAAATAATTGTAATTGCAGGACCTGTCATCATGCCTACTCTAGCATCTGTAAATGCTAGAGATTTACGGAAGATTAACTTTTTTGATGCACGGTGATGTATAAATATACTTTCAGATAACCTTTGAAAAGTTGAAGTTAAAGTGATCAACACAGCAAGTTTTCACCTCAAGAAGATGTTAGTTAGTAGTTAGTTTGTCGAGGCCTTTTCCGCACTTAGCCTCTCAATTGGGCCTTTGTATGTGGCTCATGCTTCCCTTTACTCCAACCATCCCAAGATATCCCAGAAGGCAAGCAACCTATTCAGGTTCTACCTCAAAAAGTTAAACTGTAGTGAAATGATGAAGACTTACTTAATTGCTACATTACAGATGCCACAGCGTGGGCATTGATAGTCTGGAATGGGCTTCGCTTGAGGAACTGCTTGGCAGAACAAAGGCGCATATTAAGTAGCCTGATTCTTTCCGACATCTGGTCATTGGCAGTCTTCAGATCTGCTATTCTGAGAACACAAAATGAAAAGTAGCTTAAATTAGAGAAATATATTCAAGCCTAATACATGAGTCTATTCACCATACTTCAGAACTTTCTCAAGTACTTTGAAATATATCAATATTTGTGAACATGCCTTGCCCACAACAGTATCTAGGCTGTAGGCCCAACTAAGCAAAGCTTGAAGTACCTTGGCTCTCATAGAGCCAGACAGCTGATATAATTTTTTTAACTATTATAGTTTTACACTTGACTGCCTTTCCTGGGGTTAAACGATGATGTGGTCTAGTGGTAGTGGAGTTTGCATATCCATACCTAGAAGAAATCGATTCACTCTCGATTTGAAGACACCAAGATTGTAATAACACACCAGACACAGAACAAATATTCATAATCATCATACAAATATTGGAACCTGGACAGGAATGAAGCCCACAACCAATGGTTCTGCAGAACTTATTGAGACTTATTGTAAACAAAGCCAAAACATTAATTTTAAACATTTGTCAAGATGCACATAATTTCTAACATTTCCTTCTGTTCCTTGCAGAGTACTTTACTGCTGCAGCAGTCTTTTTCCTTTCCCGCCGCATTCCGCTGTGCCACTGTCATCCTCTGTACTTTAGTTGAGAGTAGTTTGAGGCGGTCCTGCTGGGAGTGAAGGGTCTTCTTCAGTTCTCGATTGCTATCCAACAAAGCAAAGTACAGGTTTTCCAGTTCTCGCTTGCTGAGTTTTGAGGGGCATACTCGGTACAGATCTGAAAAGGACAGAACAAGATGGTGTTTAATTATATTTTTAATAGGTCTACAACTGATAACCTACTTTCCTTCTGAAAATAGCGATTGTGCCTAAATACATGTATGTACCCTGAAATAGTTGAGTCAAGTTGTATTTTAAGTCTTCAAAATGTTAACTATAAAAGAATATTGCTTTTTCAATATAAGTGATCAGTCATGCAGTAAGAAACTTAGTGGGCTAGGCTAGCCAGGTGTTAGATCAATAATCAGTTGGTCAAAAAAAGAACTTTTTATGATCATCTTATAAATATTTCATGATATAATCAGATAAAAAACAAGACTTAGTTTTGCAAGCCATGTCCATGTGAACAACTATAGTATGTATGTATGTATACAACAGTTACTGTTCCTAGAAGGGTTCACCATTGACAATAATACCTACATTGCCTGTTAAAACAGACCACTGAACATTCAAAAAGTATTGTCATGAAGGTGAAACTGCCTCGACTTATGCGAGAATATTTTTTTTTGATGAACCGTTTAAGTTTCATGGTTGTCTATTTGTAATGATATTATATGGACCATGTTTGTGTAGTGTGTAAATAATGTATGTACCTAGGAGAAACCATCATTAAGATAATTCTCAAACCACTTTCATGAAGTTTGGGCCCAACACAGAATTGTAAGCATTCAAAGGTTGGTGTTATTTCTAGTCTGTTACTCGGAGCTAGTCTTAAAATATATCCACAAACACAAACATTGACATTTATATTACTAGGATTACAGTAGGTATTTTAAGATATTAGAATTTGAACAAAAAAGTTCAACTTCAACTCTTGAAATGGCTATTATTGTGGGAAATTCATAAGTTCAACTCATCAGCTGATTTGTATTTGGACTTACCTCGTTCGTGGCTTTGTATTCTACAGCTTTTTTTGCATATCACATCACAGATTTGCTGATTATTTGTGGTATTATTCATTTTCAGGCTGATTAATCGACTTGTAACTTTAAACACAGCACAATTTTACCCTATCATACTAGGCCATCTGATAACTAGACTACTCCTTATAATGACGATCCAGTTATTTGGTTGATAGTACCACATAATTTTTCTTACAAGCCGTCGTCCCATTTAGCAAACACAACTTACATCACGTTGAAATTTCATAATTTTCAATTTCAGGAAAGTAAAACATTTCAAATGAAAATGCCGCCATGACAACCGATTAATGTTGCCACTGCCAAGCCAAGACTACCATTTTCGAACATTTTTAATGCGAGGTGTTGTGTTGTGGTGATGACTAACCGACAGAATCACAGATGGCTTTGATCCAAGAGCATTTAGGCTTTGGCACTGGTTTTTAAGGAAGTTTAGATATAATATGTCTATGATATTTTCAACTTTCTATGATATTATTATATTTGTCTGAAAACTGTATAGGTAAGTAAAAAATTGGTAAAATTGGTCCTAGGAACTGCCGATAGAAGTAAACTTAAAACTCCGATTTTGAAAGAATTTCACAGCCGACGAAAAATCTGTCTGTAGCGCGCCAAAAATTAAAAACAACGTTTACGTGGTATAAGCTGTTGAAATCCTTTAAAAAAGGTTTATTTGTTGTTAAAATTAGTTATTTTTTAACTTCAGAGCAATAATAAATAAGGTTTTAGTTTGACAACTAACGTGGTTATTGTTATTACACATTTCAAATAGGTGCACGGGTAACACATGGGTTGCGGAGCATGCTCTTTGGACACTCAACACTTCATTCGATTCGACAAAGCGGAGGTCCTGGCAAGGGATAAGTCTTTTGTACCCCGTAAAGTCAGGGAGGCCATTGAAATTAGTAAGCGTCCGACGTTTAAAGAGATGGTGTAATGGCATGTGCCGTCCGCTTGGAAATCCTGCCTCCAAAAGTAGCTCGCAGTGAGGTGAGATGAAGTGAGCTCAGTGTGCTGCAATATTCCCGACGCACAGCTCATCAGTGACGAAGACTTCCAGTGTACACCGGCGCAGCCCCTCCGCACCCCTCACCAGCACTCCCGCGACCCGCGACAACCATTACGCTTGCGTGCCCGCCGTGCGGTTGCCTGCAGTGCTAAACGAGCAGCAAAAACGCGCGCACTCTCCTTGAAAAAGATCGCCGGACGTGATCGAAAGATGAGTAGACTGGACTGATTATTACATCAAATGTGAGTTACCCGTGTATTTATTCAAAATAAATGAGGGTTTTACAGCAAAAAACACTGCAAAATCAATTCATTTGTCCGGGTTTTGCAGCGCTTCAAAGCTAGTCAGGCCAGAACTCATAAGAAAAACCCCAATATCCGTGAGAAAACAATGAAACAGAAACCCAAACAAGAAGATAGAAGTGTACAAACAGGCTTAGTTTTCTATAATAGGGTGATGGGAGAGGAGGCAAAGGTTGAAAGCGACGCTATTATAATTATTAAAGTTTAGCAATTATACAGACTTCGGGGAACTTTGACCTTTGTCATTTGGATTATTTATTTCACTAGGGAAAATTTTCATCCTAATTCTAGTGAGTTCCATTTTTAAGCCACCTACTCCCGGGTCAGCTCATCCACTACGGCTGTATTCTGATTTTCGGATGGTCTTTGGTGATGCAGCCAACTCTCGTCGCATCGTTGTCGCATGAACCGACGTATGGCGTCATCAGTATTGTCCCCTCAGCGTCAGATCGACACCACAGACTAAGTAGAGAGATACACTATCGACACTCGTAGATAGATAATCTCTTTATAGCTTGCCTACCAATCTCCTCGTTTGGCGGTCTATCTTTCTACGTGACATTGGCGAAATTGTGAGCACAGACTAAGTGGATTATGAGTTAAACCTCGGCTAAACCGAGCCTGAGGGCTAAACCACAATTATGCATGTGTTGGTAACTAGTGTTGTCCACAGTGCCGTTTTACTTTGTCGATTGTTTCAGTTGACAGGCCTTTATACATAGGGAGCAATCACATCTTGTGAGCAAACGGTTGTAGATACGTCACGTGCACTATTGCCCTCAACAGAAATATATCATCTACTTACATATATATCCTCAAGGAATTAGATCGAAATAAACGGCGCAAATATAAGAGTCAAATCTATTTTATAATTATTAAGCTATTGCATAGCTTTTATCGCGGGCCTGGAGACCGAATTTTAGTGATCGTGCATCTCTTTCTAATGTTCACAAGAAAGAGGGATGGAAAACCGTAACGCCGTCCTCCCCACTCGGTCATTCGACTTTGAATCTTATTTGTATTAGCTTTACAGACTAAATGCTCTTAGCAGTGTTGCCAACTTAACGGATTTCCGATATTTTTAAGGTAAACAAATGTCACTCTTCAAAATAAAACTATTCCGAAAAATTGTTAACATCCCTATTGCTTGTGTTGATAAAATGCATGCAACACAATACAATACAATACAATAACACTTTATTATACCACAAAAATATTACAAGAACAATGATTAAACATAACATCAAAACATTTTGGGCACAAAAGGCTATCTTATCGCTAATAGCGATCTCTTCCAGATAACCTTTTGTTTGATAGGACAAGGTTACAGATGCAATGCAATAGCTTTACCGCGGCAGTCCCCGAGTGCCACACTTATTTTTTTATTTGATATCCATGATTTTACGTAATAGGTATAACAATGGTTAAAATGGAGGAAACCAAGGTCTCGTGGCAGAAGTGATGATGGTGTCCTATTAACACAGTATCTATAAAGAAAGGTGGAAAAATTTGCTGGTAAATGTAACATACCTACTCGTATTTAGTGTGAAAAAGAAGTATAGATGCGAGACAAGTAAGAAAGAATAAGCAGAATTTATTGATGTATGAAAGGTATAGAATTAGAAATTATAAAGAGGTGTGAGAGAATAAATAAAATACATTACAATGGGACGTCTAAACTGAATACAGCAAAAACAGCGACACAGCAGTAAAGAACATCAGCTAACTGTATATTTCTCGCTCTAACACACTCAGCGGTCCCGAGTTCAACCATAGAAATCTTTCTCTATCAATCGTGACGATGAGCTTCATTCACAGCCTAAAACAAAATCATGTGTAGATGTTAAAAGAAGTTACCACTAAAAAAATGTGCTAGCAGTGCTAGTGAGCGTTACCTTAACGCTTAAAATAATCGAACAGAAAACGTAGAATACATACTTATAATTCACCAACCTACACTGGCAATGGATCACGAACATGTTTTTCGCACACGCTTTATTAATTATACTAGCCGATTCCTTCGGTTGTCAAATTTGATTATAGTATAGGTACCTAATATAAATCTCATATTCACTTTTGATTATTTATTTATTGCCCTCGGAAAATTACAATTTCGTTTAAGTTTGTCGCTAACGTTTCCTTGTCGCATTTTAAGGATGCTGATTCACAACACAACGCAATCCGAACGATACGGGCACGTAACACGGAATGACAATTCTTGTCTCTGCGATTCTAAACAGATAAGACAAAGACTGCGAGGTTCGATTCCTCGTCAAGACCAATCCGATTGCGTTGGAAATCAGAACTCCCAGTTGTACCTATAGCGGAAATTATTTTTATAGGCCCAATTTATTACTTGTTCCTCTTTGGAAGGGGCTCCTAGGCTTAATTATTTTTTGCTTTGGTTTAGCCCTCTACTTAGTCTGTGGTTTAATCTAGTAGTACAGTAGTAGATACTATGGGAATGACATACCTAGGTATACTTAAAATCTGAAAATGGCTAGTAGAACGACGGGAAAAAATTAATTACCCGTCGTACTACTGGACCTGTTGGTAGTAAGTAACACGGGCAATAAACCCAATTTACGAGGCTTTAATGGATGGGTGGAAACTAGGGCATAACTAACTAATAGGCTGTAAGTTACGTTAACAATGAGCTACTTAAACAAATAGATATATACCACAAGAGACAAGCCACTACAAGTGGTGGTTGTATCTTTTCTACTATTACTTCACCGTGTGGTGTGGTGGTTGTATTTATGTGTGCAGTGGGCTGTTTATGCCTTTGCATAAACAGCCCTTTAAATGTGGCCATATCTGGCACTCGGGGTCTTCTCTCACAAATCCATAATCCACCACGCTGGCCCAGTGTGGGTTGGTGGATGACACATGACTTCGGAAAGTTTTAGATATTTTAGATGTTTTCCTTCACCGTTTTAAGTTAGAGGCATTACGCACATGACTTTAAAAAGACAGTGGTGCGCGTGGTTTTGAACCCGGTTTCTCCGGATCGGCAGTCGCCGTTCTCCCGACTATACCAGTCGTAACTTCTAGATTAGCTGTAACATCGCTATGTAATAAATAGATACTAGATTAGACATGCCGTGCCAAACGGGCAGCCGTCGCGCGCATGCACTCTCCACTCTCCTTGAAAAAGGCCGCCGAAGTTAAGTTAAACTCGAGTCGGATTGACCGACCGTATATACGTGAGTGTCCCGTTATCCAATTAAATAGATTAGACATCTTCATTGAATTTGATTGGCCTCGTGGCTTAGTGGATAGTACTCTGCCTGCGACGCCGAGGGTCGTGGGTTCGATTTCCACCCAGTGCAAATATTTGTGTGATGAATTCAAATGTTTGCACCATGTCTGGGTGTTTCTATGTATAATAAGTATGTATTTAGAACTACATAATAAGTATTATATCAGCCATCTGGCCGCCATATTACAAGCTTTGCTTAGTTTGGGGTCAGATGGTGTTGTGTGTGAATTGTCCACCAATATTATTTATTGATTTATATTTATTTGAATAGCTCGCGCTCGCAATAAACAAGGTAGGTAACCTATGAAAAGTAAAAACATGAGTTTTGAAATATTTTAATTGAACAATTATTTTTCGTAACATCCATCAGGCTATTCCTACTTACACTATGGCTCTCACTGAAATAAATGAGGTACTTAAACATAAATGACGCTTATAATAAAATAAAATGATCAAATCACATTTTTCATTTTCATGTAAAGCATTATAACGCTTACAATTTATAAGTATGTCTGTCCAAAAACGCCTACTCAGTTAATAAAGTTTTATAGCAAGAAGGATAGGTAACTATAAAAATATCCAACTAAAATGACATAACATTACATTAAATGTATTAACTATGTTATGTCTATATATTTTATTTCATTTTTGGAATGTAAAAACTATACAATCATTATCCTTTTAATATTGATCCATGTTTTATAAATTCATTGACACGAAAACAAAATTAAAATATAATAAAATCGTGAGTTACATTTAACTGCTTATCTTTGAAGATTGTTTGTTGTATTGTTCATGAATTAACGCCATTTAAAAGTTACTAGTTGTAGTAGTAGTAGTAGTTACTTACTTACCTAAAATAAATGACATCGATTTAATCATTTTGATCACACTACAGTATTTAAACAATAATACTGGTTGTCTCACAACTCGCAACTGTTTGAAATGCTTTAATAATGCTTCATTTTAATGCCGTACAGGGTGCTATGATAATAACAATAGTAAGAATGGAAATTATTTCGTCTGTCAAACGAAGCACACGACGCGATAAATTTACTGAATATTGTAAAAATAAAGTGACCCTTTGAAATTCAACCTCGAAAATATGATCATATTTTTCAGTAGTTTTTCCACCGTCGCGTCGTATCCAAAATACGAGTATAATGTAAACGGGGTCATTTTTTTAGGTTGATGGGGAAAGCATCGGCAAATATTGCCAATGTCTATGAGGAGCGGTCGGTTACCAGAGAGTTTTCAAGATGCAAATAGACCTGTCAAAGATTTATATCAATTTTGTCACAGGCCGCCAATCTTTCATTTTGTTAGATAAATATTAATCAAAGAAACATTGGCGCCAAATTTGGCGAAATTGAGAACTAATTTTCACAGATCCACCTATTTGCGCCCTCAAAAACACGTTATTGTCGTTAGGGCGGATTATTAGGTACTCTTACTTTATAAATTATATGTACGAGATCGTATGGAAACTCTGGATTCAGCATTTAGAAAGCGTAACTGTTTTACTCTGGTAACTGTTTTAGTTGAGTTTAATAATACTACAAAATATACATATTTCCATTATAATACAGTTTTTTAGGGCACCCTGTACTAGACTGAACAAAAAGTAGTTATACTAAACTCTAACTTCTTACTAATATATTATACCTATATAGATATACCCAAAATTATGAAACAACGTTTTTATACGAAAGCAAATTTAGAGCCTAATTTCCAAGCATTTCTTATCTATTTCATCTATAACACATTTTAATGCTTTTCATGGGGCAATAGCTAAAATCAAAATAAGTAGGTACATACTCATTTTTTACACATACAAATTATTTTGTATGCCTTTATGATGTCGTCATTTTAAATTAAAAAAAGTCGGGTTCTTTGCTATGATTTCACAATGATATTATTTGAATGCTAAAGTGAAACCATTAAGTATTCAATCTAAACTCATTAGTATTATTTTCTAAAAACTAGAAAGATCCCGTTTCCTTAAAATAGTTTTATTGGAGGCATTGCTCACACAATAATGCACACAATAAAGCATTCAACATAATAGTTTTGCGACACATTACTACTACCTAATTATTTATCATAAAATACTACTAAATATCACTACCATCAACATCACCCATTGGTTACGGGTTAAAATGCAACGACAATATATTATTCATTAAAATACAATATAATCATCATACATTATATGTTTAGAATAAATAGATATAATATTCAGTGTTATATTACTGTGCTACAAACATTTTTGGCAATATATTTCCAATCTACATACAATTATTGTCACGATTACCTCGTTTTCCAACACTCCTAGCAACTCATCTTGAGAACGTTCGGACTTACCGCAATCTAAGCTAAAAAAATATAGACAGAGCGGAGCAAAACTTGCACTTTTTTGTTCATATCTAAACATCGGGGGATGATTGATAAATTAACAGTGTATTGAACAATTACTTTTACAGCACTGACATTTTTGTTATGGTGTTAGTTTTGTTTTTGATGCGTCCTTTACATATTATGTGTATTAAGGTGCTATCTATGTAGTATTTATTGTATAACCCATTATCACCATCTAGTGCGTTTAAATAAATTTTTTCTCTTTCTCGAAAACATCTTCCCAACTAATTTTATCTTTAAGTGTCTTCTCGCGACCCTGGCAGAATGAACACGACAGAAGCGTAAAACATAAATAAGAAAGACCAGGATTACCTGGCCAATGTTCTCGATGTACCAAAGTTAGTTCATTTATTGCGAAAGTTTAATAGTTTAAATATAATATTATAATTTAAATGATCTCCTAGTAACAAGAACCCATTCATTGCGATAAATACAATTTCATTTTAACCATAATGTCTCAATGGTATACAAGCACAAAACAAAATTACACTTATGTTTTAATATACCTACTAGTGGCTTGGCCCGACTTCGTCCGGATTGTATAATCGTAAATACATCTTGAGAGACGTCGTCAAATCAATATATAACAATAAATTTAGGCAAATTGCATATTTTGATCTGGTAACATGAAAAGGACAACTAACAGTCACGGAATCAAATCTCTCGGTCTTTGTCATACCGATACCGTAGACAATGACACAGTTAAGGACATGCGCGGCCCGAGGGGGGGGGGGTCACAGGGGACATGACCCCCCCAAAATCGTATACGTTGAACAAAAAATCTAAGAAAATGAAAAATATCTAATATACCTAATAATAGTTTCACGGTCACGGGTTACCCAGCGTCAGATATTGATAGGTACCGAATGACAGACAATTCTTAGCTTTTTATTTGCAACTTGTAGATTACTTTCTGTATATAGATGCCACACTGTACTATATTTAATTACCTACTCACAAATAAACACAAGCCAAATACTATCTAGTACTGAAACATTCATAAAACGAGACAGATCTCTATCAAAGATTTATTCTACTACCAATGAGGCGTTTTCAAGATGCAAAAAACCTGTCAGAGACAGTTCTCAATTTCGCCATAGGTGGCGCCAATGTTTTATTTTGTTAGATAAATTTCACAATAAAAAAAAGTTTTGGCCACACTTCGCAAAATTTACAACTATCTTTGACTTGTTAATTTGCATCTGAAACACACCTCATTAATATTATAATCTTTTTGTAATAAATAATTGTAATAGTATGTCAAATGTATATTCAAGCTTATTATACCTACCAATTTGTTGTATATATGTTATTTTTAGGTAGGTACTTACATAAATCTAATAAACAATATTTTGTGTACCTACTCATAATTAACCGAAAAAGATGCTCTCAAAACATTTATTTTTGACGGCCATTGACGTTTGTTGACAATTTCAGCGGGTAACATCAAATTTAAACATTGATTTATTTATAATACTGATTGCAATATCAAAATAAAATCGTTTTAAAGCCCCTTTTTTGCGTAATAATTTGATAAAAATATACATATTTAAATGCTTAAAGTTCATTAGGCAGTAGATATCAGCCAATGAAAATAAACGAGGTGTCTAATTATTTAATTCGTTGACATGAGCCATTAGATAGATTTATCTTCACTTGGAATGCATCTTAATTTGTTTTAGTATGATTTGAATATACTATTATTTTTATATTTTTAGACCAGAAATATCCATTTTGGCCATCATTGGCAGGTAATTTAATTGGCAGGGAAATTATCATTCCATCAAATAGAGCGCCAATATTTATCACAACAAATCGATACCCAAAAAATTTGACCAGGGGTTTCTGCTACCACAGCTACTCTTAATAATTACGAATAGTTTGTTTATTGTCTCGTCGAGTTTATCCCTTGTTCTGTGCAGCCTGGCGTCGCAGGTCAGAGCGGATGAGAGCAGTGATGATGGTGCCGAGGACGAGGAGTCCGCACAGCGTCAGGTTGGCCCAACGGTCCTTCACAGCGCCCAGCATCCACTCGTATAGAAGCGTCGTGCAGATACCAAATATCTGGAAAAATATCATTTATCAAGACACCAACATCCATGTCGTTAGGGTTCTGTAAAAGTTATATCTTAGTATAAGAACCCTACTTTATGGGATGTTAGGGTTCGGGGCCTTTTTATTACAAAGACAGGGTCAAGGCTATAAATCCCACTATGCTGGCCATATGCGGGTTGACAGATGACATAGGTATTATGTCTTCGAAATATGCAATCTTTTCTTGCAATACCCAGCGTATTTTTTCAGCGTGTTTCCTCACAATATTTTTCTTCACTGTTAAAGCCAATGGTGTTGAAAACCCAGTATCATTTGCACGTGGAAAAATAATTAAATAAAACATTCAGGTGGGGTTCAAATCTCCCGATTTCACGATTGTGAATCTAGCATTGTCGTCCCTAGGTCACCACGGCTTAAAAGCCAAAACTAAAGCGTTTGATTTATTTAATTAAGCCTACAAAAGCTCTCTCAGAATATAAGTCAATTGCATAAGGGAATAGAAGTCTATACTTTTCAGTTGATACACGCTAAAAAGTTGATGATAATACATCAGAATCATGGAATGGATACCAATTAGTTTCGCTAAATCACTACGAAAACTCATTACGAAATAATATAAATCATTTTATACCCTATTTTCTGTTTCTTTGAATAAGATTAAGATGAAAATTAAACAAAGTATTACCTGAACGACAGCATTGAGTATGCCAGACGTAGTGCCTTCAGGCTCAGGGTAAGTGACCTCAGACGCAAACTCGAAGCCGACGGGCAGGTAACCGGTCATGAAGAATCTGAAACAATACAGAACATTAACCTTTTTTCTAAGGTAGTAAAACCTTTTACGCTCATAAAAAAACAGTTGATAAATAATGGCAGTCATCGAGACTGCCGATAATAGGAAGCGAAACCCTATAGCTTAATTTTAGCATTGAAGAGCACTGATGTTGCAGTCACCGATATTCATGCGCGATCCTAAGCGGGGGGTGTCAACAGAGGACGTCGTTACTAAAAATCTAAATAAATATATCCAATAACCCCCCCCCCCCAATTTTGAGGGAGCCTCAAGGGGGGGGGTGTTATTAGATTAGATATATTTTTTAGATTTTTAGTTTAACGACGTCCCCTGTTGAGCCCCCCCGCTTATCGCGCATGAATACCGGTACAACCATCCAAATTCGTCGCTACGAGACTTATTCGCTAAGCGGCTACATTTTCCCTTTGTGCTCTACATGGGTTTTGCTCCAACGATAATAGTAAAAGTAAAAAAGGATCACAAGAAATATTAGAAACTCTTCAAAATATTTAAATAGCAGCTATAGCATACCCAAGTAATATACTGCTCATATAAACGACGCCAATGTATCCGCAGTCCAGGGTGAAAGTGAAGATGACCATTCCGACGGCAGAGCACGCGTATACAGCCAGAGTAGTCTCCTTGAACTTGTGCGTTTTATCCAGGACGAGGCCGCAAACCACGGATCCTGCCATGCCAGCAACCACGATCACGAGACCGATGCGACCTGCGTCAGTGTTGGCGCCCTGTAAAAGGAATTACACTTGTTTTTTTTTTTTTTTTTTTTTTAAATAAAGAGTGACGAGACGATCAGGACATGTGCCTGATGGTAAGCAACATGCCTGACACATAACAGCACAGTGACACGCAGCTATTGGAACATGAAGAGTCCAAATCATTACCTAGCACTGCACTGCGCTCGTCACCCAGAGATCTAAGATCTTATATCTCTAAGCCCTGTAATTTCTCTGGAAACATTGCCCTTCAAACAAGTAATGTTTGCACATTACTGATTGGCGGTAGAATAACTGGCAAAGGTGTGGTACTTCCCCAGGCGGACTCTGCCAAGAGTCCTACCACTACTGGTTCAATAAAGAAACTGAGCAGAAATAGAGCTCATATTCATACTGAAATTTTATTGTAACGTTCTTTAGCACGTATATTACAATAAAATTGTACATATGGATGTGTATCATGAAGTAAGTACCTAAGCATAATATATATCGGCGAACCTGGCTAATTTCGGTAGCGGCTCGTTTGACTAACAAAATTAAGTTTCATTTCAGATATCCTATTGCGCGTGTGGTGCTAATTATGTGCAAGTATTATCACTAGATAAGATGAGACTTAATTATTTCATCAATTACTCACGGGATAATAAGTAAGGATGACAGCATTAAGTAAAGTTGAGATCGCGTAGAATGTCCCGACGTTCAGTCCGTAAGATATGAGAAGCAAGATATAGTTCCTGTTGCACAGGAGTTTCTTGATGGATTGGAGGAAGTTGGAGTCAAGGCTAGCGCCGAGATCGGCCGCAGCGGACGGTGGTGAAGCGGGGGCCTTTTTGAAAACTGGAAATGTAAAAAGAAACGTTTAATATAGGTACTACACAATATTTCATCATGAGTCAAGATAAATACTAATAATCAGTAAAAAAAAATGCTTTGTAAATATAATCCATGCGTTAAATTACATTAAATGTACATCTATGGAGCAAGAACCTGAGTTTTGTAAAAAAAAATAATAAGTGCCGACTATTAATACAAACGAACGGAATTTTATGGTTTGATTCTCGTATAAAACAAAAATCAGGCTCATAATATAAATTAATGAGCTGAGTTGTTTGTTTACTTTATACGCGAGTGGATGCACCGTTGGAAGTGAAAATAAATCATCGGCATTTCCGCAGAAGGATTTTCGCCCGACAAGTGAATGCTCGCACCTTTATAAATTTATCCTAGCAAAAAGAAAAAAAAAGTGTTTTAGGATATTTTACAATAACTTACACAGCAATATAAACACGAACAAGACGCTAGTGAATCCGGCGACTAGGTAAAACATTAGCCGGAAATCAGCTGCCATCTGTTCCACCGTGCCATTGGCGTCGACCAGTATCGGAGGCAAGACGAATCCGAGGGCAATACCGAGCTGAAAAAAAGTAGGTTATTTTAATAAAGATTTTGAATTGCGTACAAATCTCAAAAATATTTAACAAATTATAAATTTTAAAGATATAATTTCGAGTGTTGCTTTTATTATTAAAAATGGAACAATTAATTGAAAATCAAGTCCAGTATATTAGGTTAAAGTATGGAATGAAACCCGAATAAATTAGGTAAGTATACAAAAATTTCGTAACAAATTTGACCTAAGTATAACTTTGTTAATTCTGATATAATTTCGAATGCCTATCTCCACAATACGAGCCAGATCAAAAGGACAACAAAAGCCAGAGTTGAAGCGACCCTGCCATAATGAATGAAACCAAACTTTGGACAATTAATCAAACATTTAATAATGTCTCCTGACCGAACTCCACCAACCGGGAGAATTATTCCCTGTTTTGAAACCTATCGTGGACAAAGGCTCGTTACGAAGCTATTTATTATGACAAATGCTTAAACGAGCACGAATTGAAATTCATCAGAAATTCGTATGTGTTTCTAAAAGTTTTTTGGCCACTTTTGATAATAACGAATATGGAACAAAAACAAAAAATGAAGAAAAAATCGCTAAATCAAATAGTATGACAATAAAGGTCACTTATTTTGAAGAAGACGAAAATCAAACAGCGTACTAATGTTATAAATGTGGAAATTAGGAAATCAGGTAATTTTATCGCGAAAATTACGGTACAGGAACTTTACTACGCGGATGAAATCGTGGGGTGAACGTAAAAATTAAAAGATGTGTCATGGGACTTCTTCTTCTTAGTCGTTATATTCATTGCTGAAGGTCGTGTCTAGTCTGAGGTATTGATCACCCGTTGCACCATGCTCTTCCATGTATTTCTGTCCTCGGCGGTCCTAAGAGCTTCGGCTATTCGTGGGACACCAGGTAAGAAAAAAGTTCCTTCGGATCACAGATCACTATAATCTTCGGATAATACCCGTAGAATCAACACTATTTACAAAAAAAAATGCTTAATGCTACATTTTGAAAATAAAGTTGGCAGCACTGGTCACGGGCAGTTTTTACGCGTCACTTCCGTTAACTAAACATATTTCTTACGGTTTTAGTCTCACATTTTTTTCAGTTCAGTCGTGCAGCAAAATCGCTATCTCCTCCAAGCCGTAACGAACTTCGTTCCAAAAATAAAAATAACTGCGCATTGCATTTGAAGACATTGACAGCCATAGGTACCTACATATTGTATTCTCTTAATAATTACTTACTAAAAATTCTGTAAACTGTAAAATGCAAGCCATGATAGCATTTGACTATAAAATCACCATAATAACTCACAAAAATACTAAAACCGTACTCGGCAAAATTATTACAGGACTATTATTTTTAAAAGAGATATTATTTTCCCGCCATTTCCGTTGCTTTCGATGAAATGTTGCCAGCAATAAAATGTCGTATCGCCGTCGTTTATTTCATTTTTGCACGACGAGTGCTACGGGTAACAACAGTAGGCGATATATTTTTTCCTGATGTTACCGTTGAAATATTAGTACCTAACGGTTTTTATTCCTTGTTTGTTTGTTGTTAACCTTTACAAAGAACGAACGATGCCCCATCGTTCGTCCTTACATTTTTGTTTGTTGTGGGGCCATAACAAACAAAAATGTGCATTTACACCAGATTTTAATTTTGTGTTGTGGCGTTTTGTATTCCTTATTTGTAAAGGTATGATATGATTTTTTCGTTTAAAATTCGCTGTGCTAACTTTTGTCCGAAGAAAATATCTTGTAAATAACCTACCTACCTACCTACTATAGCCAATAAATGATGACCTCCTACCATCATTATTTTCTACCAGAGAACCCTCCCTGGTAAGTCAGGTAAGGAAACATCGTCAAAGCACAGAGATGGATCACCGAGTTGGTGTGGTTCAACGTGTCAGCATAAACAGCCCGCTAAATGTTCCCACAGCTGGGACAGGGGCTTTCTCTAGCAAGGAGAGAGTCAAGATCATAATCAACCACGCTGGCCCAGTTCGAGTTGGTGGATGACACATGACTTCGAAATATTCTAAGTACATGCCGGTTTCCTCACGAGGTTTTCCTTCGCCGTTTTAAGTTAGCGGCATTACCTACGCACATGACTTCTAGAATACAGCGGTGGACGTGGTTTTGAACCCGGGATCTGCGGATCGGCAGTCGCCGTTCCCACTTCTCTTACAGGTACACAAACATATACGAGTTTTAATTACGCCTCATTGCTTAAAAAAATATAATAGGTACGTGATATGTTACTCATATCCGCGAAATGCGCTAAGCAGTAGGTACCTACTGCAGTTATAAGTGTTTCACTTAGCTATAAAATGACAGTTCTCTGAAACTAAGCCATGATCATGAATACCTTTAGGTGCCTATTTAGATGCAAATGGCCGGAACACGGGCATTACTACAAATTGTAGGTCTTTATAGCACTCGTAAAGAGATACCCATTCAAATGATTGCGATACAATCACACTCAATGATAAGTACATAAGCAACAAGGTGCAGTCTATCCACGTAGGGCTGCCATGACCCGTCTAGGTTTTCTAGAATGTGTATCCACAATTTTTAGTTTGACCGGTAGACGTTAGTATTTTTTCGTAAGGAATGAATGGAATTTAGAAAATTTTACTCAAAAAAAACTCACTTGCAGTGACATTGACGGTAACTTCAAATTTTAAATATGAAGAAGCACGTTAAAAATCTATGCCCAAATCCTTTTTTTTATTAATTATGTGTTCGTATATTTAATTGAATAACGAGACACGTATATACGGTCGGTCACTCGACTCGAGTTTCGGCCGCGTCCGGTCGATACATACGTGAGTGTCCCGTTATCCAATTAAATATGTGTAACAACCACGTTAATTTTAATACTAAAATATGTGTCCGTAATGTATCTACTGGTAACACTATAAAACAGATACCTACTTCACAACATAATACATAGAGCTCTAAGCTCTAGTGTTGTACTAGGTATTGTCGACAATGTTATATTATCGATAGCCGTATTGAATTTCAGTAATGTGAGGAGTTTACTTTCTTTGTAATGGATGTGATAAAAATGAAATTACAATTCATTTGAATATATACGATTATTAACAACACATTAAATGTTCCCACTGCTGAGACTTGGCCCTTCTCTCGCAAGGATATCGCCATAATCCACGACACTGGCCCAGTGAGGGTTGATGAATTCTTGGAGATTCTTGGAACTTTCTGGTAATCTCACGATGTTTTTTCACAGTAAGTTGTTTCATAATTTAGTACGTTGTTTTATGTTTTTAACCGACTTCCAAAAAAAGGAGGAGGTTATCAATTCGACCCCTATGTTTTTTTTTGTTTTTTTTTAGTATTACGCACTTGGAAAACACAGTTGCGCGCGTGGGATTCCAATTCCAGGGTCCCGAATTGGCACTCGCCTTTCTCCCGACTAACCCGCCGTAATTTTTACGATTAGTAAAAGAGCATTTACTAAGAGATTAGCACCTTGAGTGTTGTTCTATCACCAACCAATAATTTAAAAACATAATTGTTCCTGTAAAAAGGGAAATGTTTAACCATAAATCTCTAAGTAGATCAGTGCAGTGTTATGCGTGTATGAGTGCAGCGATTTGGATTTTTCATGTTCATGCTGCTTTAGATAGACGTGTTTTTTACCTTCAAGCACATGACCTGGCCTTCACGTCACTGTATATTATAAAAACTATCGATATCGACAGACAATTACAATCTATAAGCGAAGCAGCACTACAGAAGCCCTCGTAAGGACGCGGCGGAATTGAATGATAGTTTCGCAGTGATTTGCTCCCGCAGGGACTTTATTTATGCCCCAACCCAACCAATGTCTTTATTAGGCTACGATACAGTTTCGTATTATCAATAGAGGCCATTTACAGTTGTCACACAAACACAAACACCCCACCAAATATTCCCACAGCTGACACTCACTCTCACAAGGAGAGAGTCAAGGCAAGGAGATAGTCAAGATGCCGATTTCCTCAGAATGTTTTCCTACACCATTTTAAGTTAGCGGCATAACGCAAATTACTTGGCAAAGGCAGTGGTGCGCGTGGTTTTGAACCCGGGGTCTCCGGATCGTCAGTCGCCGTTCTCCCGACTAGACGAGCCCTAACTTACATACAGTATATATAATATACAGTTGTCACATGTATTGAAATTATGTTAAATCAGCAGATTTTTTACCCGCAAACAATTTTATTCGCATAATTCACGTTCCCTTGATATTACGGCGATTAATAAATAAGGAAAATGGCATATTTTCTCTTCCGGGCAATGTTCTCTCTGACCATGAGATCATGCTCCATCTATCTGTGTGTCAAATTTGGACCCGAACCGTTCAGCCATTCTGACGTAGGTAGGTAATCGAGCAAGATTTCATGTGTAAATATTTTTAATATATATGTATAAATAGTTTATCTAATTATCTTGTTATTTATTTAACTTTATTTGTTTAAGTTTTTCAACAGCATTAAGCTGTTCATGTAATTTCCAACTTATTAAATCTGATAAGCATCTCATAGGTACATAAATAGAACAAACACCTTTATTTATACCCTAGAAACTTTCTGATTTATAACATTAGTTCTTAAGGGGTTTTAATCCTACTACTAAATTATATACTAAACTACTACAAATGTGAAAGTTTGGATTTTTGAGATGTTTTCATGTTTTCCATATATTTGTGACTGTGTACGGAGACGCTAGTAGGTACTATTTGTTTCTTTATTGTAAGCCGTGGTGAACCAGTGAGTGGCGAAACCGATTGATTTTACAAGCTTGAGGTTGTAACTTCAAATTACGCCTGTACCTCCATATTTCCAAGTGTAGATGAGCAACTTTGTCAACGTCGACGGCACGGTGTAGGAAAACATCGTGATAAAACTGGCACGTTCCAAGAAATACACCTTTCCAGGACATCTATTATGCACACTTTTTGAAGTAAACAGTTTGACGCACCACACACAGATTTTTCGTGGGCTGTGAATTAAGGACAAGAGTCACGATCGTAAACGAAAGAACTCTTCGGGTGAACTCGGGGCCGTTGTCATCTAGATGGCCATGCTTAGAAGACAATGCTTTGTCAGCAGCGCCCTCCGGTTTCATTCGCGTATAGTTTCCAAAGTGAGCTATCAAATTCTTAATTACAAGTTTTCACTTATATCGCCAGTCCTTATGACTGCCATTTCTTTTTTCTTGGCCTATATGATTAGCTTTGACTCTCTTTGTGAGACAAGTCCCCGAATCCCAGTACTGGCAATCTGAAGCTGTCTGATTACGGTACAGTTAGGTAGGTAGGTACAAATTCCGTGGTCATGACTGTATCACGTAGGTAGGTATCCAGTGCAGCTCAATCCCAGACCCCTCTGTCTGCACAGATTGGATAATAGCTTCCTCGATAGGCACCCGCTGTTACCTCATCTAGCCTCGTCCGACAGTGTTGATCCAGTCACGCCGCATACATTTATTCGAGAATGGGCATTTTCACACTGCGACGCAAACGATACTACACGGTAACGATATCGGGTGACGATGTTACATTGCGGGGTGATGCAAGATGCAGGATAGTGAATGGGGGGCATTTCCTCGAATATTCCATTACACTTGTCGAATACCGCAGTTACTTTTGCTAGCGCAAAGCGACTGATTGTTGTCGGTCATATCGTGTCACATACCGATATCGTTGTCGTCCGAGTTGACGAGTGTCGGTGTTGCATTGTGAAAACGCCATTAAACAATGTACATAAGCAATGGAGCAATCTACGATGGGGCACGCGTTAGGTAGCGATGAACCTTTTAAATCTGACTGTGGTCATCGGTTCGAATCCCACCCGCTGTGCGATTGTTCAACGCACGTTTCGAAGCCAGCGTTACAATAACACTGAAGGCCAATACCTACGTTTAGATATTTGCATTGCTCAGTGGAGTTTACCTAATTCGTCGAGTAAATCGGCAATGTGTACTGTAGTCATTTTGGCCTAGTTGTTTTTATGCTAATAACATTTTTTTCAAGTTTAGTGATAAACTCGCCGCGTTGTCGGTAATAATAGTGGTACGACTATCTGTATGGTCTACCTAACGATCAGCATCACAACTTTGCGAGTAGTTCTACGGCCAAGGGCAAAGCAGTAATGTGCAAACATTGCTGTGTGCAGACCAATTTCAGAGAAATTAAAAAATAATTTTCAGGAAAATTAAAAGATAAACAGATGAATCATCTTATATCTTGGGTTGACGAGTGTGATCTAAGTACTCTACTAAGCAGTCATTTGATTTTCTTCATATCCAATTAGCGGCGTGCAACTGTGCTGTAATGGGCAGGAGTATTGTTGTTTACCATTGGGCGCATGTCTTGCTTGACCTATGACTTTATAATACTTATTATTAGTATTAAAAAAAATCTGATGAGTCATTTTCTTATGGTAGAAAGTCTGAATAAATATTCATCATCAACAGCCCACTAAATGTTCCCACTGCTAGGACTCGGGCCTTCTCTCGCAAGGAGAGAGTTAAGGCAATAATCCACCACGCTGGCCCAGTGCGGGTTGATGGATGACACATGACTTCGAAAGGTTCTAGGTACATGTCGGTTTCCTCACGATGTTTTCCTTCACCGTTTTAGTTAGCGGCATTACGCACATGACTTCGAAAAGACAATGGTGCGTGTGGGGTTTGAACCCGGGGTCTCCGGATCGGCAGGCGCCATTCTCCCGACTAGACCAGCCGTAAATTCGAATAAATATTGCCCGCTCTAAAAGAAAACAATCCGAGCGTTTTGTATTTTGTATTATACCTACGTAATTTGTTTGTCCGATTATATTTAGTAAACTGTTTTGTGCAGATCCCCTTGAGATATTCTCATAATAATCTTCTAAATGTTCTCAGTTCCCGCAAATTGATTCGGAGAAGCTTGAATCTTTCATCTTAGATGGGACAGCTTTTACAAGATTGGATTTAAGTCCCTCTGCGAACCTTCGGCAAAACCTCTGGCTCCATCTTTTAACAGTATGAGTAATCTTCAATTGAACGAGTTGTTGTTTTTTTTGTGTATCGAAAGTATAATAAATAAATATGTTACGCAATTTTTAACTGCACATTTTTATTACCTGTACTTTTAACTGACTTCAACAATAGAAGATGTTCTCAATTCGGTTCTATTTTAACCGATAGGAGGTTATCAAATATTTTCGGGTTCCGTAAAACGTAAAAACGGAATCCTTATAGATTCGTCATGTCTGTCTGTTTGTCCGTCCGTATGTCACAGCCACTTTTTTCCGAAACTATAAGAACTATACTGTTGAAACTTGGTAAGTAGATGTAGGTATTCTGTAAGCCGCATTCAGATTTTTATACAAAATATAAAAAACAACACTAAATTTTCGGAGTGCTTCATACATAGAACTGAAACTCAAAAAAATTTTTTCCTCAAACCCATACATGTGGGGTGTCTATGGAAAGGTCCTTAAAAATAATGTTGAGGTACCTAATTTTTTTTTTTCTATGCTGAATAATTTGCGCGAGAGACACTTCCAAAGTGTTAAAATGTGTGTCCTCCCCCCTGTAAAGTAAGAGAATGAAAAAACCTAAAAAAAATATAAGATGTACATTACCATGCAAACTTCCACCGAAAATTAGTTTGAACTCGATCTGGTAAGTAGGTTTTTTAGTACGTCATAAATACACTATTTTTAGAACTTCGATCAAAGTCTCAACGAACCACAAGAACTATGTGTACTATATGTATAAAGTTACTTGCTGCAACGGAACTCTTCATGGACGAGTCTTGACTCGCACTTGGTCATTTTATTTGTTTTATTGTAAGTATGATACGCGATAGCGCCACCAATTAGGACTCGATTTTGATGTTTTTTTTGTTAGGTAGTTCGGAGGTGGTCCCATATAAATTTTATCGAAATCGGTGCAGCAGTTTTGGAAATACATATAAACAAAAACATCTAAAATTTACCTCGATGGCATATGTAGTGATTGTTTAATTTTGAATATGGTAAAATGCCTGAATTTAATTTTAATCTCAAGTTTTTTTTAAAGAAAATCTATTAGTCGTATGATTCTTGTTTGTTTATTAGTAAAAATACTTCAGAAGTGATATTTGAATATAATCGGTGTGGCGATTTAAGAGATACCAACATCGTAGGTACTAAAATTTGCTTTAATTTGTCTGGACGACGTAGTCATAGGTATACTTACTTAAAGTTAATTTTAATCTTTAGCTATTTGAATACATAATGTAAGCGCCATACATAAATCAAATAAAAATATTGATCGTGATTTAACTTGGCTTTGAGTACTGCCATATTACAATAATAGATTGATTCTTTATCTCATTACTAAGTATTGTTCTAAGTATTGTATTATAGTTGTTAAAAGTAAGTATTTATCCTTGAAACAAAGGAAACATGCATCTATTTTAAAAATGCTTCATTGAAGCTTACTTTTTATTTTGTACTCGTATATAATTTTCCATACATTATTATTTTTGCTATATTAATTTAGTCTAAAATATTTGCAAGCAATTATCATCAAAGGGTCCCATCTTTCCGCCTTCCACCAAGGTTAGAAGTAGATTGTCACCTCCTTATCTGACTTTGCCAAGGTTTGAGTTTGGATTAAATAAACAATTTTCCGTAAAGGAAAACCAAAATACGCGTCCGAGCATGATTTTATTTTATTTACTTAGGTACTTCCATTTTCGTTTAAATGCATTCGTATTTTAAAAACGTTTCTGGAAACAAATTTAACTTTCTGAAATAAATAAGAGATTTCCTAACATTTTCTTATCCTAATTATTACCAACCAGCAAAAAAAAAGTTATCGTAACTCGTAAATCGGAACGTAAATTTTAACTGCCGCAGTTTTTCATAGAAATTTCCTTATGCCAGTTTTGTAATTTTGTTGTTCCCTGCAGGTGACTGGATAACAAACAATTTAAGAGATTATAAAAAGGCATGAGATGTACCTAGATCGTTATACGTATTATTTTTAAAATTGTAATAGGTTGATAAGTATTAAGTAATTAGCCTCAATTATAGCCATCAGTGGATCGTTCCAGTTACAAGGAAAGTTCCGTCTAATGATTTGTAATTTGGGGCCTTTTTCCTCTATTGCCATTAAAAGTAAATGCTTGACCATGAAGTTATCTGTGAAGAATGATGATCGACGAACAGTCAATCACTATAATCTTACAAAGCTTCAGTAGCCCATTTTGTCTTCTCAACGGTGATACTCTGGGCCTTTTCTGGCAAGGAGAGAGTCAGAATCCATAATCCAACACGCTGATCAAGTGCGGGTTGTCTGATAACTTAGTCCTCGTGACTCCTCGAAAGCTGTCTTTCTGGGATTTTCTTTTAAAATTATGTAGTATTAAAAAGATTGACTGGTAAGCACTAATATGCAATATGCAAAATTGTTTCTGACCTGATTGCCAAAGACTCCGATACTGCAAGCCGAGGACACCTGATCGGCCCCGAACCACACGGCGGCCAGCCTGGGCGGCACGTTGAGGATGAAGACCTGGCTCACGGCCACCACGGTCTGCCCTACGAAGCCCAGCCAGAACATGTCCTGGGGCACGGAGAATACCTTCAGCCATGCGCCTAGGCAAGTCCCGAATGCGCCGATGATAGTTGTTACGCGGAGGCCCTGTAGACAACGAAAAACAAGTTCATTGTAAAACAGACGTATATTATTTTAGGATGTTCACTTATGTACGGGACACACGACAGCCACAAACGCCGCCACAAGAAGCTAGAAGCGGCGATGACCACTTGTGGCCGGTGGTCGACACTTGCGGTTGGTGTTTGCTATTTTTTTAACTCATATCAATATCAATATCATAGTGGACTCTGACGAAGAAGGTTTAATTCCACTGCTTCTTATAGAAAACATTATTGTGGAAGACGCACTCGTAGTTTTAATTATAGCCAAAGCAGAGAAGGGTGGAATATCGCGCGAGTGGCTCGTGTTGGCGTATTTTAGAAGCCGGTTCCGACCACAAGTGAGAAGCGGCGTTTTGCAGCTAGAGACGAGCTCTGGCGTCACCATGTGTGGCGAGTTCATATAAATATAAAATCTATGAAAACGACAGGAAGTAGGTCGGTGGCGGCGTTTTATGGTAGTTAGTTGTCTGTGGCCCGTGTGCGGCCACGCTAAGGATGTAACCTCAATAGTAACGGTTGTTCAAGTTTTTGTGATTAAATGTAATTTTTTTCAAGTAAAGTTATTGATCATGCTACTTTATCTTGTTTGAAAACAGAAAAATATCAGATGATACAGAGTTCTCTTCAGTCGCCCAGTGTTGACTACGAATAGGTACCTACCTACTCAAAAATATCAGGTGATACAGAGTTCTCTTCAGTCGACTAGTGTTCACTACGAATAGGTACCTACTCAAAAATATCAGATGATTCAGAGTTCTCTTCAGTCGACTAGTGTTCACTACGAATAGGTACCTACTCAAAAATATCAGATGATACAGAGTTTTCTTCCGTCGACTAGTGTTGACTACGAATAGGAACCTAGTCAAAAATATCAGATGATACAGAGTTCTCTTTAGTCGGCTAGTGTTGACTACGAATAGGTACTCAAAAATATCAGATGATACAGAGTTTTCTTCCGTCGACTAGTGTTGACTACGAATAGGAACCTAGTCAAAAATATCAGATGATACAGAGTTCTCTTTAGTCGGCTAGTGTTGACTACGAATAGGTACTCAAAAATATCAGATGATACAGAGTTCTCTTCAGTCGACTAGTGTTGACTACGAATGGGTTCCCGTAGGTCGTACTCTGGAGAAATTACAGGAAAAAATAAACAATGAAAGTATTTTTAGTGAAAATGCGCTTGCTATTAAGCAACACACTTAAAAACAATTTAAAACTTTAATCCACCACTGGTATAGATGACGCATGTCCTAGAAAGATGTCGTTCTTGGATTACGCAAAATTTTGTCAATGTTTTCCTTTACCGCTAAAGCAGCCGTTGGCGATGACAAAATTATATATATTTGGAAAAATACTCACGAGGGCAGGTGAAATTAGAAACTATGAACTCACGAATGTTAAATTGGCCATTTTAGGTTATCATAGCTGCCTAAAACGATACCTAGCAGTACCTATGTATATTTAGAGTGGTACCTAGGACTGTTTGCAGAGTCCGTGTGAGGAAGTACCACACCTTTCTCAGTTATTCTACCGCCAAGCAGTAATATGCAAACATTAGCGTGTTCCGGATCGAAGGGCAATGTTTCTACAGAAATTACAGGGTACTGATATAAAAGTTTGAAAAGAGAAAAATATCAGATGATACAGAGTTATCTTCAGTCGCCTAGTGTTGACTACGAATAGGTACCTACTCAAAAATATCAGGTGATACAGAGTTCTCTTCAGTCGACTAGTGTTGACTACGAATGAGTACCCGTAGGTCGTGCTCTGGAGAAATTACAGGAAAAAATAAACAATGAAAGTATTTTTAGTGAAAATGCGCTTGCTATTAAGCAACACACTTAAAAACGATTTAAAACTTTAATCCACCACTGGTATAGATGACGCATGTCCTAGAAAGATGTCGTTCTTGGATTACGCAAATTTGTCAATATTTTCCTTTACCGCTAAAGCAGCCGTTGGCGATGACAAAATTATACATATTTGGAAAAATACTCACAAGGGCAGGTGAAATTAGAAACTATGAACTCACGAATGTTAAATTGGCCACTTTAGGTTATCATAGCGGCCTAAAACGATACCTAGCAGTTTGTATATTTAGAGTGGTACCTAGGACTGTTTGCAGAGTCCGTGCGAGGAAGGACCACACCTTTCACAGTTATTCTACCGCCAAGCAGTAATATGCAAACATTAGCGTGTTCCGGATCGAAGGGGAATGTTTCTACAGAAATTACAGGGTATTGATATAAATCATCATCATATATAAAATCATCTTGTGTAAAATTTGTTTCGTATGCGAAACACTTAACCTTATATCTTTGGGCGACGAGCGGAGTCCAGTGCTAGGTAATGATTTGGATTCTTCAATAGCTGCGTGACATTGTGCTGTTATGGGCAGGCGTGTTGCTTGCCATCAAGCACAAGTCCTGCTCGACCTATCACTTTTATTATAAAAAATAACAGTTGTGGCTTATTTTAGCATGGCACAATTTATCTGAGCAACATCAAGTGAAACATTGTTAGATCAAAACCTGTTGAAGCATAAGGAAAAGTGAACGGGTAAAACCAAGAACACTTATCAAATGGAAGGTCGTTAAACAGCAAGCTACATTTAAATATAAGTAACACGTTTGTTCATAAATGTATCTTCCACAAAAATCTAGATCTATGTATATAACACTTCGCGCATTGAACTGAATATAATAAATATGTTAGAAGTAAAATCTACTTGTACTAATTTGCAAATTCATGAGTGACTGTTTGTCTCTGTTCGTTTTATGAGAAGGAGTATTGCTTATCAGAATATTTATGTACGTTTTGGACGTCTGTCATCTGCTGCCCGACAAAATAGCAATTTCATCAGCAGGTAGACCCGCAGATGGTCTCGTCAAAATAACTCCTACTAATATAATTAATGTGACATTTTGTATGTTTGTTGCTCAATCACGTCATAAAAACTGAATGCTTCAGTCTGTAATGTATTTATTTTATTTGGATAATGTACATAATTATGCATAATGGAACTTGGAACATGGCTAGATAGATTATAGCCTCACCGCGAACTTGACCTTTAGCGAAATTTTACGAATGAACCATTTGCATTCTAAAAGTAAAAAGTCCTTATTATTGTGGCATTCAGCCCAATAACTATTCTATGTAATAAGTAACTATTAGACAATTCAAGAACAAGAGTCGCAGACCGGCTGGGTTGCATTGAGGCCTCTAAACATCATGAGATTGTCGTATACGAAGACGACAACCTGGTTGGAACCTGGTAACAAAGATCAGCCAGGAGTTGCTTTGCACACATCGAAACCCAATGGATGTCGCATATGTACTGAGGGAAATATACTCCGGTATGTACTCCTCAGCGTCCCGTATAAAGTCCCTAGAGCAGAGAAGATATAAGGGAGCGCAAATACCCAACACCATACCAAACACCCTCTTTTTAGTTCACACTCAAGAGGAGAAGGAGACCCTGAGAAACCAGGGTTATGGGTCAGGCACCGGGTCACGCATCCTTACCATCCATGAAGCTCAGGGATGACTTACGAGTCGGTAATCGCAATCAAAACCAAGGCAAACATGAAGCTGCTCGAGAGCGTACCCCATGCGGTTGTTGCAATCTCACGGCACACGGGAACTTTCACATACTACGCTGACGACACCGACGATGCCATCGGTCGGTTCGTGCGGCGAGCGTGGGCTGCATCACCGAAGACCATCCGATATTTCAACCTACAGATGGCCATCAGGGACAGAAATGCGGCCGTTGTGGAGGCTCTGGGCCGGGAGGAGGCAGCTTAGGCAAATGGCAAAAGGCAATTAGGCAAACACTCGATGTCGAGTCGATTACTAGCGGAATCCCAACCGGTAGTGATCGGCTCTACAGACGAGCACTAGAATTAGATTTTAAATGTACCCAACTCCCTCCTATTTTCCTCTTCTTTTTATCCAAGAAATGTGTAAAAAAAATAATATATGATTGTAATGACAAAGATCACGGACACCGGAGTCTGTGGAGTGGCTAATTTAAATAAATAAAAAATAAAAAACTATTAGACAATTTTGTACACCCACCATTCAATAAAATAATAAAATAAAATATTTTCTCCCACACAGAAGTTTTACACTGTTAATACCTTAATCAAGTATACATAACAGTAGTAGATTATCTTTGTGAGAAACTGGTGTCTGTACTAGGAAAACCTGTATGACAGATCACCAGCCTCTCCAACAACTGTATGACAGATCACCAGCCTCTCAACAACGTGGTGATAATGGGTAGGTACTCATTGATTTTAAATGTAGATGTTAATCGTTAGGTGTAAGTGAGAGCATAAAATGTAAGAAAGTATAGTGTGTGTGGGTGAGTGTGTGAGTGTGTGAGTGTGAGGGTATGTGTGAGGGTGTGTAAGGGTGTGTGTGTGTGTGTGTGTGTGTGGGTATGTTTGAGTGTGTGCAGATGCGTGTTTGGGCGTAATTGTATATGGGTATTATTTTATTATTATGGTATTCAATGAGATTTTATTTATTGTTTTCTACAGTTTTGCGCGGTTAAAAAGTTTTTCGGATGTATTAGATCATATGCATGGACGTATAAAAAGTCGGGCGTAGTCTCGCTAAAACAAAAACAGTGTCACTAGAGTCGGCCACATGTGCACGTGTGCGTTGTCAGGTTGTCACTGCCAGTCTAACACGCACACATATACACAAGTAGCGCGTGTAACGACCCACTGATGTGTACATGGCAGCCTGTTGCAGCGCACACGTGCTTATTATGTGGCCGACTCTATGGACACAGTTTTTGTTTTAGCGAGACTACGTCCGATTTTTTTTTATACGTCCATGATAATATGGTTTTACAAAGTTGTATTTTTCCGTCAGCTAGTAGCTGTTATCGTGAGTAGGCACATCTTCACAAATTGTGAAAATCTGCTACAAGTACAGAAAAAAAAATATTTATGGGATATTAACCGTAACTGTATTATTATCAAACAAAGTACCTAGCTTAAGTAGCTACGAAAAACATCTTATCGCCGTTACTTTAATCCAAATATGTAGAGCATCTACAATGATCATAAACAGCACAATTGAGATATTTTGAGTAACAATAAGACCAAAATGATAATAGTAATCTTCACAACAACCAATTCATACGACTAACTCATTAAAAATAACTATTATCTAGTTGCCGTCAAACATTTTCGTTCCAACAATGAAATTCGCATGCGGAAATGTAAATATAAGATTTAACATTTATGTCAAGCGTTAATCTTTTCGCCAAGGCTACACCGTTTTGGATGAGATGGCAGAGGTTTATTATTATGTGGATCTTTTATTTATCACTTTACAACAGTTTGAACAATAGTATCATTCATAACCTAAGTCTACAACAAACCTTGTCCAAGGCTGCCTTGTATTTGAATAATATTTGGTTTTTATCACCATTTTGCCAATCATGAGACAGGTACATAAAAACTTAATGCAAAATTGTAAATTTAAATACTTGTACATAAATAAAGACTAAAGAGGCAGTCGTCACTGTTCTCCGCAAAATGATTATAATTCAATTATAACGAGGCCATGACTAAATTAGCTGCCAAAAAACTAGGTGTCCTTTCAAAAGTGCGAAAGTATTTATGACCCTTCCCCTTACCCTTCCCTAGGGTGTGTGGCTAGAGAACTTCTTCGTGATGTACCCTGGAGATCAATTGGTAACTTCTTTCTATGGGTTTTTACTGACAGATCTCTAATCCCAGCTACGGTGAGAACGTCTAAGTGCGTTTTTCGGTCTTCGGGCAGAGTGTAGCGTGCAGATACTCGTATTATTGGATGGTATTTACTGGAATTACTTGACAGATTTTCCTATCTGGTCAAGAAAAAAATACATTCCAGAAATATGTTCATAGTGTTGAGCGTGAGAGAACTTCCACCGCGGTCTGGCCTCCACTGCCACGTTAACTGTATTACGGAGAACCGTTCCTTCTTCCTGTCCGATGTGGCCTTGCCTTGTCTTCAATGTGTGATGGCGGTTGAGAAGGGGCTGTAGGGGAAGAGCGGAAGAGGAGTTCAGGTATATCTGTTGTCTGCTGCAACTGGGTGATGGTAGGCGACAGGGCTGAACATTTGGCCCGTCGCGGGGGTCAAAGGATATCTAGAAGTGAGAGCGTCTGGTATCCACTTATTGATTGGTCCGAGGTGATCAGGGTGTTCCTTGGTAAGGTAGTCGTTAGGTGAGCCAGTAAAGGGAACGTTGGCCCTAAGGTGGGCTCGAAAACGCGAAGGAATACGATAGTGGGGAAAAGATAAGTAACTTTTGGCGGACGTTACATTAGCAGCGTTATTCTATTTTGTTTACATCGGCGTTTTTAATGTTGATGAGCTCGACGTCACTTCACTTGACTTTAGATTTTACACCCATGTTGTTATCATTGGGAAAAGTTCAGTCGGACTTGGATAACATATTCTATTGCTTGACTATACTGATAGTCTATAGGTACTGACCTATAGAGAAAGTAGAGTCAAATATAGCTTTTAATCGGTCCAAATTTTTATTAAATTACCTCCAGACGTTTTGGCAGCGTTACAACAACCCTAATCACGAGAAAACTGAAGAGAATATCTCAGAAAGGACTGTTTCATTGAGTAATGAGACCTCTATCTATCCTCTGGTCTTTAAAAATAGTAGGGTTGTCACCACGACACGCAACACTAACCGTAATTTATTCAATATGGTCAAATACTTTGTTCGAGTTTTTGGAACGTCAACTTCTAAATTACGCGTCCGTTGTCAGTCCGGCGTCCATAATAATAATTATTGAGCAGCTAAAACCTGTGTTATTAATCTCACGTTCGAGGCTTCAAAATAAATTGTGTCAACTCTGCAATTTCATTACTGGAGCTCTAAAAGCGAATGCCCACAAAACACGCGTTCCCACGAGAAACGTTCGCTTTGAGAGTGTTTAATTAAAATTGCAGCCAGCGTGTCGCTACAGTTCAATTTGTACGCAGTGAAAAGAAAATGTATGTTTGAGTTTTTCCTACATTTAGGTTTTTTCATATTAAAACATATTTACAGAAAAAATGCAATGCACAAGGTTATCGTGGTTTGGGCATGTTATGCGCAGAGATGAAGACTATATAATTAAAACAGTTTTGAATTTGGAAATTGATGGATGCTGTAGTAGTGAGGTGACCAAAAAAAGTGTAAATGGTTTGAGTGAAATGGGACATGAACGGGAAAGGAGTAAACTCAGATTTGACGGATGGAGGAAATGGACATGTTCGACCCCATATAAAGTGGGGTAAAGGTAGACGAATTATGAGTTTTTTATATTATGTGAGTTATAATACGAGCAGGACATGTTTGTGTCTGATGATAACCAACACGCCTGCCCATAACAACACAGTGTCTCATAGCTATAGCCACACTAAGATTCTAAATCATCACCTAACACTGCATAGCGCTCGTCACCAAGAGACATAAGGTGATTTATTTCTACGCTCTCTCTGTAGTTAGTCTAGAAATGCTACCCTTCAGGCTGGAAAGCAGTAATGCTTGCACATTTTTCGTCCGGACTGTTGAAACTCGGGGCCTTCTCTCACAAGGAAAGAGTTAAGGTCATAATTCTTCATAATACAAGCACACGCTAGGCAAGTGGTAGTTGAAAGATAACGGAACACATGTATGAGGACATTTCCAGAATAATATTTCGAAGCTAAAGACGGTTGCGCGGGAAAACTATAAATCGCTTGCCCCGGGGAATATAGTTGTAAAGTAGTGTTACGACTGTCTTTGTGTTTTTACATTTTTGACATCCTTATGTCATGTACTATGACTGTAATTTTTTTCAGATTTTTTGGTGGACTAATTATTAAAAAAAAACACGTAAATGTCTTTATTCCACGGAAATTATTTGTACACAATATCAGTATTACTTATTTAAAATATTTTAATATCTGGAAATAAAACGCAACAATCATAAAGATAGTTTTAATCTAGCTTGCAGTTCCGCAAAATACTCATAAAAGTGAATACGACAGGTTT
The DNA here is from genome assembly GCA_017562165.1 of Ectropis grisescens. Classification (NCBI taxonomy): domain Eukaryota; kingdom Metazoa; phylum Arthropoda; class Insecta; order Lepidoptera; family Geometridae; genus Ectropis; species Ectropis grisescens. The sequence goes on along the minus strand of CM029771.1, from coordinate 4,096,088 downwards.
GTAATAAAACCTCAGAACTTAGTAAAACGTAAGTTGCTATTACCAATTAAAGAAGTTCATAAAATAAGCGTAAAGAACAATACGACTTTCTTTCCGGAAATAATTCACGCCCCACTTGACGCAATAGTTCGTCGCTCATAGTGCTATCTCTTACTTTCTTTGTTCTATCGTATAGTGCATCTTTGTTTAAATTTGCTTTACGCACATTATAATAATACTCCTAATCGCGTCAAGGTTAGACGGGCGCGAGGCTTCGTACGAGAAACAACTGTATTTAATGCGGATCCTTTGTTCATTTTTTTTTAAAGTGCAATAGTCATACATATCCAGTAAAATGGCAAAACAGCTGATACCAAAGAAGTCTTGTCGTGCCAGGAGAATGCTGTTGATGATAGACGGTGAGTATAAACATTAAATTTGTTTCACTTAATAATATTATAAATCTACATGAATAATTATTATAGTCGCTAAAGAGTCAAAGTGGATAAGCATAGCAGTACTGTTATTATTTTTTTTTCACAAAATTAAATACGTAAATAGTATAAGAAGGATATAATTTACGAATTTATAAATTACGGGACGACCCCGTTGGCATAAAGGTTACCATGCCAGACTGTCGCTAGAGATGTTATATTAGGGTGATAATTAGGTATTCATAATCTATACTAATATTATAAAGTGGATAGATTTCATTGTTTGTTTGTTTGGATTAAATAGGCTCGAAACTACTTGACCGATTTGAAAAATTATTTCACCAATAGAAAGCTACTTTACCAGGGATTAACATAGGCTGAATTATATCCCGATACTCCCACGGGAACGGGAACTACGCGGGTGAAACCGCAAAGCGCTGCTGTATTGAGTATATTCGTTAACTCGTATTAGCATACCATACCTATTACAGGTATTAGTCAAATATTAGTCAACCGATGCAATATTTGCTACTTTAGTCTAATATTGGTATCAATTTGATATCAATAATAGATTCGAGCACAGATTTCTAAAACAAAAGGCAGATGGAACGTGCGGAACACAGATCCTTAGGTCCGGAAAGCAAATATCAAACGCCAAAGCAAATACAAACTCCAGTCAGTACGAAACTGACTTCCGTCTCGTACGGGAGTCCCCTGTGATTTTATGTTTTGTTTAAGATTATGCCGTCTTGTGTCATCAAACATTGCAAACATTGTTCCAAAAATTAAAAAAAGGAAATTTCATAGGAAAGTTTGAATATTTTTACTGGTATTTTTATAATTTAGACGATTTTATTTCGATTGATGAATAGAAACACAACACCTCAACGAAAATAGGTCAGTGTTGCTATACTAAATTGAAAATATTTTCCCTGAAGTTAAGGTAAAATATAGATTCTAATTTTGTTTGGAAGATACTCGTAGACCAAATTATTGATGAACATTGTATAATTCAATTTTAAGCCCTATTTTTATAATCGTTATTTTCTTTATTTAATGTGAATCGATGCCAAGAACAAATCCTCGCCGTTACTAGGGTTAATAAAAATACTAATAGTGTTGATGAAAACTATGGTTATGAAACGAATAGATAAGAACAAATCCTCGCCGTTATAAAACGTCTCGTCTATGACCTGTGGATTCTAACTTGATCTGTGCAGTGCTGTTAGCATATATATTTTTAATAATACGAACATATTTCTTTCTTACTTCTTGTTGAATTAGAGCCTCCCAGAGCAGATTGTGTTTGATTGAGTCGAAAGCTTTATTGTAGTCGACAAATGCAATGTATAGGTCTTTCCCATACTCTTGAGATTTTTCTATTAACTGTTTTAATACATGCATATGATCAATAGTTGAAAACCCTGCTCTAAAACCAGCTTGTTCAATAGGCTGTTCTTCATCTATAGTTCTTAATATTCTATTTAGGATCAGCTTTGAAAAAAAATTTGTAAATGTTTGACATGAGGCTAATAGGTCTATAATTTTCATTTACGTTCTGTCTCCTTTTTTGTGGAGCAAGTTATTAACAAGAAATCCTTGCATTATATATTATCGGTGTAATAATAAATTATTTTAAAATAATGTTTTATGCGTTTATTATACGTGAAAATTTCCAAAGCTTAACAACACATATTAAGGCACATATTGGTGGTGTAAGGTGCTCCTTAATGGAGGTCATTACTCACGGCGCCATGACAGAGTACTTGAAATCATACGTGAAGCCATGAGCATTTCAGTAGCTAGAGCCCAAAAGAGATTGACGACAAACAAAAGACAAATTAACTTTGTAAAAGAAGGCTCAACATCAAACTCCAGGAACAAGCCTTACTCAATCCTGGGTACCTGATTGGACTATTTTAATGGACACGTATGAAAAGCACTACAAAATCCCAGAGGATGTGGGTGTTTCGTCATCCAGACCGGACATTTTCCTTTTTTTCTAGAGCTACAAAACGCATAGTCCTTGTAGAACTTACCGTACCGTGGGAAACTAATATACCTAAAGACCACGCGATGAAACAAAATAAGTATTACGACCTCCTAAACGAATTAACAAAAAAACGGCTATGTAGTTAGTTTATACGCTGTAGAAGTGGGAGCGAGAGGCATACTAGCAAAATCTCTCTATAACCTGCTGAAAGACCTTGGCTTATCCAGAAGTGCAGTAAGTTCTATACTAGAACGATTATCTAAAGCTGCACTAGTAGGCTCATATCAGATTTGGCCGGGCAGGGAGAGAAAGACGAGTAGTGAAGGTGAGTGTTGATGTACGTGAGAAAGGGGCCCCTTAAACCTACGCCCGAGTCACAAGTCTCGGGAACTACTCTGGTTTTCTCTCTCTGCCACACGATGGACCCGGCACCCGCACGGTGAATCCATGAAATGTTAAGAAAATCGTCTCAACAATAGTGGGACTTTTTTTCTTAAGACTGGGAACATTACACGCACACCAACGTGAGTAATTTGACAACGTCGGTGAGAGCTGTCACGCATACATAACTAATGACTGGCCTCACAGTGTCGTTCACGAAGGTTTCATCTGTTTAGAAATCTGTGGATTCGAGTACCAATTATTAAAGCTCACGTGACGTGAGCGCCGACTGCCGGCCAGTCGCGAATCTTAAGGCTGGCTAATATTTGACTAATATGGCGTATTCATAACATTTGTATTCGCTTATCCTAATTATGAATACTAATCGCTTGTATTATAATATTTATAATACCTGTACCTATTACGAGTATACTCGATTCATCTCTAACTGCCGCCCAGGGTTCGATTGCACGGTTAACAAATTTATGAAGAACAAAGTTTTTCGGCTGTTGGTCTGGATGTTTATATCCATATAAATTATTTATGTATGTATATGTAGTATATCAGTTGTGTAACACCCATAGTACAAGCTATAAATAGCTTCCCATGGGGCTTACCGCCCGTGTGGGAAATGTGTACTGATATTTATTTATTCATTTTATTTATAATGATATTTTTTTGCGTAGGTCTTCATTGAAGAAAAAGCAAAAATAACAATACTACACACTACCAACTAATAACTAGAACAGTCGATTTTCCATAGGATAGTCCCTATGAGCTTATATTAATTTTTGTTCTAAGATCTTATGAACTTATGTTTTCTTATTGTTTTCAGATGTACCGCCTGACAATTCCACAATAGATCAGGAACAGGAAATTGCACTTCATGGAGCTATAAGTCCAACGTTGGATTCTCTTACACCGTTTCCATCGAAGTTATTGCAATCACCCTCTTCGATTTCTTACGATTCTACTGTATTTGATACTGTAGATTTTGTGGCTTCTCCATCAGTCGTATATCACACACCACGCCAGAAAAAATATGCAGTGTTAACACAACACCAACAACCAAAATCAACGACAAACCTGATAAAGATCAAGAACTTGATTCAATCATTGAAGAGAAGTCACACGAAAAACAAAACATCGACACATCAAGTACAACTTCAGTTGAAGATTTTATAGAATCCTCTACTGCACCTGAACAAAGTGCCTCTATACAAGAAGACTATTTACAAACAGATTTAATACTAGTTTCAGCCCCAAGCATTACTAATGTAAATCCACATAGTCCTAGTCTTTTGGATCTAGACAATAATGACGTTCTGATAATGAATTTAGATGAAATGGTATCCACAGATGAAAGAAATGAAGAGACTGGAATGGACAAAATGAAAAGTACTTACTAGAAAAAGAAGTTGCAATGATACAGAATGGATATCAAAAAAAAATAAATTTCAGAAAATTCAGGTCAAGATTATGTGGGTTCTAAATCTAAGAAAAAATTTGCAGCGAAAACTATGGGAGATGTTTGCAGCTGCAAAAGAAAGTGTGGTGATATTTTTAATGAAGAGAGACGCAAATGTATTTTTAATACATTTTGGAGCAGTTCAAGTCATGAAAAACAATGGGACTTCATAAACAGACATGTCAAAGCTGAAAGTATTAAAAAGATGAGCCTAGAAAGAAAAAATAATAGAACTCAGACTTTCACATATTTCTTTAAGCTTGTTGAAAACACCAGCACCATGACAATAGTATGCAAAAAGTTCTTCTTAAATACGCTCAGCATATCTGAAAAATTTGTATACACAGCTATAGAAAAGGTAAATTTGATAAAATAGAAGACAACAGAGGAAAACACGACAATCGACCTCATAAAATGAGCAAAAACACTGAAGAGAGTGTAATCGCGCACATAAAGATGTTTCCTGTTAAAGAGTCACATTATGTACGTAAGACAACAAAAAAATTATACCTAGAAGAAACATTAAATATTTCTAAAATGTACAGGCTTTACAAAGACTGGTTTCAAGAACAGAATTATTTAGAGGTGCAGATGGCATCAAAAGACAATACGAAACAGTATTTAATACAAAATTCAACTACAGTTTTCACAAGCCTAAAAGGATTTATGTACCTCCTGTTCTATTTATAATAATGCTGACAGCGAAAAGAAGAACGATCTTGAAGAAACTCACAATGTACACTTAAAAAATAAAGAAACTGTGCGTAATTTGAAGAATCAGGACAAAGAACAAAGTGATCCTACTGCGACAACAGTTGCTATCTATGATTTAGAGAAAGTTTTAACTATACCCCAGTCAGAAGTTAGCATATTTTATTATAAAAGAAAATATCCGATATATAATTTAACAGTGTATGATACTGTAAACAAAAAGGGCATTGTTACCTTTGGCATTACCAAATTGCAAAGAGGGAGCCAACGACGTCGGTAGCTGCATCTTGAACTTCATTGAAAACGAATGTAAGAGAGGCATCAAAACTTTATTTTCTACTCTGATGGTTGTGCAGGACAAAATAAAAACCGAATTATATTCTCAATGTATTTATATGCAGCTAAAAATTTGATATAAATATTACGCATAGGTATTTTGAAACCGGACATAGCCAATCTGAAGCAGATTCAATGCATTCTTGTATAGAGCGTGCGAAAAGGAACCAAATTATTTATACTCCCGATCAAATGTACGCCATAATTATGAATGCAAAAGTCAATGGCCAGAAATTTGAGTTAATTGAAATGAAGCAATCTCAATTTTTGATTTGAAAGAGCTCATGCCAAAGAAATATTGGCTAAAACCGAAACCGGAGCAAAAATTTCATGGTCCAAAATCACGAAATCTCAATATTAAGGGAACAGCCAGACATCCTTCAATTTAAATATAATTATGATGAGGAATTGCAGCGACTAAATACTGCATCGATGAGTCGCTCCTCTAGAGGAAGGGGTAAAAGTAGTGCTCCAACTACATTAGATGATACACTAAAACTGCCTATTCTTCTAAAATAAAACTTCCTAAGCCATTGTACGATGATTTATCCAGTCTTTGCAGGACTGAAGCTATTCCGACCCATTACCAACCTTTTATAGAGATATGCAGTGTGATGGAGGTTCCAACAGCGTGGAGAGTGATGGTGGCATTTCAGATTCTGAATAATTTTATCAATATTGATGTGTATATTAATATTACTGAGAATAATTTAAATGCGATACAATTGTTCCTATAAATGAATGCCAGAGTTTATTATGTTAATTTAGAAAAATACATACTTACATGTTTTTGTTTCAAGATTTTAAAGGATATTGTTAGATTTGATTTTATACTGATATACGAGTCTCTAAGACAAAACTTATGCATGTATTTACGATTTAAGCCCTTAAATTAGTCGCATTTGGACGTCTAGTTTCTGAATAATCTTAATCATGTGTCTTAACAAAATGATTATGAGACGATAGACTGAATATGATGATAATGTGATATAATGTTCCTATAAATATAAGTTAAAGTTGATTATGTTAATTTAGTAGAAGAATAATAGACAAGTTTGTTTTAGTGCTAGATTTTAACAGATATTATTGTTTCTTTAATTTACATAATTTTTATACTGATGCACGAGTCTCTAAGACAAAACTTATGCATGTATTTACGATTTAAGCCCTTAAGTTAGTCCCAGTTGAACGTTTAGTTCCTGAATAATCTTAAGTATATTCCTTATCAAAATGATTATGAGACGATAGACTGAATATGATGATAATGTGATATAATGTTCCTATAAATGAAAGTTAGAGTTTACTATGTTATTTAGAAGACAAATAATAGACAAATTTGTGTTTGGTGCAAATTTATAATAGATACTGTTTTATTATATTTATAAAAAATATTCCTCCACCTTTAAAAAAGTAACTCGTATGTCCCGTAAAATTGCTAATATTAAATACATAAACAGAAGTACCAACAAAAATAAGGCAACGTGGGGATAATTAAAGGTCATACATCTCAGACTAACAATATAAAAACGTCAGTTGAAAACTCAAGATTGATGATGTAGAAATAACAGATCCAATTAAAATAGCTTCAACTTTCAATGACTATTTCGTAAATAAGGCAAAACAAACACATAATAATGGTACACAACATAAAACACTCAATCACAACTGTAATACTATATTTCTCGAGCCAGTTACCCGCCAGGAAATAAAAATGTCGTGAAAGAGTTAAGAAATAAACAAACTGCCGGATATGACGGCATTTCTGTTCAAGCAATAAAAATAGCATTGACTTTATAGTAGAACCACTAACTTACATAATAAACATGTCCATAGAAACCGGCTGCTTCCCAGATAGTTTAAAGAAAGGACTTATTTTACCTTTGCACAAAAAAGGTTCTACGCTTGAAATGGGTAACTACAGGCCCATAGCCATATTACCGAGTTTTTCAAAATATGGGAAAAAGTATTATACAGCAGAATAATTTCATTCCTAGATAAAATAATATCCTAAACGTTAACCAATTTGGTTTCCGTAAAAGGAAAAATACAACTTCTGCAATCTTCAAATTGCTGAAACAAGTCTGGGATAAATTAAATAATAAAAAACTGGCATTGCACTCTTCATAGATTTATCTATGGCATTCGATTGCGTTGTACATAAAACTCTTCTAGTGAAACTTGAAGCCGTTGGAATTAGAGGCAAAGCTTTAGAATTAATAGGTTCTTACTTGAAAAACAGATGTCAAGCCACCGTTATAGAATCCTATCACAAAGGAAAAAACTATCGAGCAAATCCAGTCAGAATTCAAAAAACATAGACTTAGGGGTGCCACAAGGTAGTATACTTGGGCCTTTGCTGTTCCTTATTTATATCAATGACCTACCATCTATTACTGAATACTTGTGTGTCATGTTTGCCGATGACGCAACAATTTTCATACCGCAAATGATCAAATTTCCTCAGAGTTTGAAAAAGAAATCAATAATACATTGAATAAAACTTCTGATTTCTTGAGTTCCATAAATCTTTGTCTAAACTCTACAAAAACCAAATATATGCAATTCGGAAGCCGTAAAAAATGCCATTAAATTTAAATATTATTCATAAAATGTCAGTATAAATGAGGTAAATGAGGCAAACTTCTTGGGGATCACGATAGATCATTATCTAAACTGGAAAGCTCATCTCAGCAAAATTAGATGCAAATTAAGTAGTTCATGTTACGCACTATCTGTTTTAAGTGGTATTGCATCAAAAACTGTAGCAATAAACGCTTATTATGGGTATGTTTATCCGATATTAAGTTATGGAATAATCTTTTGGGGTAACTCTGTGGAAGTACAGTCCATATTTGTGCTCCAAAAAAGGTGTTTACGCAACATATTTCAGATGAAAACACTGATACACTACGTGAGGTATTTAGATGCAATAACTTTTTAACTTTGACTAGTATTTACATTCTAGAATTGTGCATGTTTGTTCAAAATAACAGACAATCATATTTTATGGACAAATCGACTCGTTCAGATAATCTACGAACAAAACACAGATATAATTTATGTGTACATCAAATAAACAATACAATGTACGAAAAAGTACATTCGCAAGCGCAATTAAGGTCTTCAACCACTTGCCACTGAAACTGAAAACTTTAACTGGAAATACGTTTAAATACAGTCTAAAGAAGTGGCTGATCTCTAAAGGATTTTATGATCTCAAAGAATATTTTAGTAGTGAAAATGTATAATAGTAATTATCCACCACTCTTTGTGCCATTCTATTTAAATTTGTGTATATAATGTCAAAAATGTGAAATTGTACAATTATTGAGAACTATTGTGTTTTTAATGCACAAAAACATTGTATATTCGTATTAAGCCATTCTATTTAAATTTGTGTAAGTATATAATGTCAAAAATGTGAAATTGTACAATTATTGAAAACTATTGTGTTTTTAATGCACAAAAACATTGTATATTCGTAATGGATAAAACTGTTGGAACTAAGTATTTAAAAATTGTAACATCATTTACCTGTACACAGTTTATACAATAAAGCATATTCTATTCTATTCTATTCTATTCTATTTTATTTTTATAATTATTAAACTGTTGTACGGGTCTGTAAGATCAACATTATGCTAATACTATACCTACTAATAATCTCTTTAATTCTTCGTGTTTAGTTGTATTAAACTCTCGTTCCAATATAACTATAGTGTTTTAATTTCTTACAAGGAAAACATAACAAATTTATGAAAAGTTCCCAAGTTAGTACCTAAGTAGTAGTAGTGCACCTAATGCACAAGATCTCAAGCAAGGTTCAAGACTATATTTTTTTTTATAAATCTAGATAACCTACCATGTATCATTACAAATAAACAGTAGTAAGTAATAATATCTCACTGTTTCACGAAGGACATAATATTTCCGCTAAAAGAGTGGTAATCACTTATTAAGTTCTAAGCATGCATCAATATTAACGTCACGATGAGCGGTTTCTTTGTTTTTCATAAATACGTTCATACAGGGAAATGGTTGTAAAATACTGTTGCTCTACAGTGTAATTAAATAAATTAATGTAAAGTACATTTTGTTAGTTTTTGCCTATTTACTCTAAGTTTATAAAAATAAAATCCCATCATAAATTAGGAAAAAAAATACCGTTCATTTGATATATAAATTGTTTATGTAGTACAAATAGGAGTCTAGAAATAATAGAAATACCTTCTTTTGTTTTTTCTGACAAAAGTTGATTTTACTATAACGACTTTATTCCCCGGGGCAAGCGAAATGTAGTCATATCTGTGTAAGTTAACTCTAAATTCATTCGGAAGGTCACGCTTGGAGAGATTAGCTCAAATTCAACACGAGACGCGTACGCAAAGAGAGGCTTATGCTTGGCAGTAGGCGTTAACGGACTGTGAATGATGATGACGTTGGCATTCATATTGGAAGCAAAATGTATAATCATACATTCAAGAAAAACTCATAGTAGGTAGAACAACAAAGAGGACGTTCAGTAAATATCTATTCACTGTCTCTACATAAACGTAGGTATATAACGGGTCTCAATTTGCAACGGAACATGATTTACAATACAAGCATCTGCCTACTTATTACTATAAGGAGTTTCCAAATACAATAGATAGTATATGCGGCAAGTTCCGTTATATTGGCTATCATTTTATAGTATAAGAAGCCCAATGCATGTTCCCACTGCTGGGAGATGGTTCTCTGATCAGGAGATGGTGAAGATCATAGTCCACCACGCTGGCTAAAAGCGGGTTGGCAGATAACGCATGTCCTCGAAATATGTCTTAAAGTGGTGACATTTAAAGAAGACAATCTTTTACCTTTTATTGCATTTGGAAAAATACTTATTGAGCTCTCGATCGCTCACGATTGAGAAATTGAACATTCTCATCTTGACCGCCATATCGCCTGATGTTAAGGGCGTGTGGGCCGTAATTTTGAATTTTTAAAACAACTTTAAGACCTTTAAAATAGTGTATTAAACTCTGAAAAAAATATATGTAATAGTTAAGGATCTAATCTAGTGTAATTCGCAGTCAGTAACACGATTTAATGAATTTTACTTGATAGAAAAAAATCCCAAAGTTACCCCTTTTCAAAAAGTTTTTTCAAGTTTATGACTAAACTAATTAATATTTTTACTAAATTTTTATACTCAACGAAAGCCACTAAAAAGTTATAGATGCATTCGCAGAGCTTGACTTGATAAAAAGTATCAGTTATTCACTATGTTTTAATATCTACCATATATATAGCGCGCCGTTCGGCAAGCCTGATCAGTCGCGTTTCGGCGCTCACGGACGACGGGCCTGTGCTTGATTTTGCAATTTTGACAACCGATAAATTTTAAATATTACGATCATAGTGCCACAGTATAACAATATCAGTAGGTATTACTAGTGAAGCACGCTATGATCTTGATTTTTGATACCGTTTTCATTGGAATTGCAAATAGACGCTGATACTAATTAGTACGCTGTTTACTTTATGTTGTAGACCAAAAGGGGAGTCTCAAAAAACTGACGTCGATACCACATCAGTAAAAAATTCAATGCGGATGCAATGGAAAATAGATAAGTATCGGTAAAATATACGTCCGTTAAATCAGAGATCGGGATAAGGAAATAATGAGAGGGGAGAAATCCCCTGCGTAAATCCCCTAATATAAACGCAAGTTAGGTATCATAAATGATACCTAACTTGCATTTATATGCCATTTAGGAAAATTCTTTGGTAGTAAGGTACTTAGTACTTGGAAGAAAAGTCCTCGCATACAGATTTTACCACTTTGGAAGAGACTTTCGCGCAAACTATTCAGTTTAGAAAAAAAAATACAACTTCAATACAATTTGAACACTTTCCATAGATACACGTATGGTTTTGTTAGAATTTTTATTTTTTTATTTCTTTTCCAAGTTTGTGACACCACCAAAATTTATTGTTATTTCTTTTTTTTTGTATGAAAATGTTAATATTGTTCATAGAAATTTAGACACTCGACCAAATTTGATAACAAGCCTTTTAGGCAGTAAAACTACTCGTAGAATTTAACTCTGCACTAAATTTCCGATTCGTATTTTTTATATAAGGTTTAGAATCATTTCCTGAGCATAAAATCACAAAATAATAACAAGTAAGTTCGAAAAGTTGGTAAGTTCGAAAAAAAAAGTTTACTGGCAACAAAAAATGGGAAATTTTGTTTTCTACAATAATAATAGGGTTTATAACTTTTTCAGAATATCAGCCAAAAACGTTTTTTCGTGCTAGCGCTTGAAGCTCCACCTGGATCTGTGAGCATTTTGTAATTTTATGCTCAGTAAGTGATCTTTATATCATAGAAAAAAATTGGATTAGAAATGTAGTGCAAAGTTGACCAAAAAAACATCTTTTTTTACTGGCCTTTCATTACGTTTCAGCACATTTTTTAAATTTTTGACGAACTTGTGAATTATTAGGAAACATTTTAAAAAGATGCATGAAATTGGAAAAGCCGTTCTCAACTTATAGTGTGACCAAAAAGAAAAGGTTGAGTTTTGTATATCTACGTGTATAGATAAATTTAGTATTTCTTCGTTTCACTTCACAATTCACAAAATTGTTATCACTAGTATAAACAGTATAAACAAATCTTGAACAAAAAATCAAACAAAAATAGTCCAATATTTTAATGTTATTTCTGCACTGTGGCACCGATTCCGCGGTCGGTGACGGTCGCGAGAACAAGACAGCGTTAAATGCCTAATTTAACAGAACTACCTGGCCTTAAGCGACGAAGCGGTCTACGATAAAGCGTGCTTACTAAGAAGATACCGATTCATCCTCTATTTAAAGACACCAAAATTGTAACCATCGGGAAAAATCCAGTCAGGTAGCACATTAGATTTTGGTTTAGATTCCCCCTTGTTTATGGTACTTGTATTTAACTAGCCATGATTCGCAAACCTAAATTGCCCTACCAAACAATCCCTACGCAAAATTACGTTAAATTTGTTCAACTACAATTGTAAGTGCCTTCAACAGCTCCAGCCGACAGCCGTGCCTGAATTTCTGCACCAAACTTCTACATTGGTAGGTGTGTTTTCGCATACATCGATGGTAGAATCGAGTTGGAGACAGCAATTACCAAGTTTCGGAACAATTTAATGGCGCCTTAAAATATTCAGCTCGAACCACTTCTTGACGAACAAAACTGACAGATCACCTTTCCATCAATCGGATTGAATGAATTAATCAATCGACGTCAGACTACCTCTATAAGGGATTGATAGATTGAGTGGCTTAGTATTAGTGATTGATATAATTCTAACGATTCATTCTATCTAATTCCACTCCATCATTCGGAACTCTATGTTACGGTGTTTATGTTTACAATACTCTATGGTATACTGCTTGAAACAGTGTGGAACAGCGGTGAGAAGGTCTGATTTTTCAACAATGAATGAAAATATCGAGCCTGATATATCGAGAATGAAGTCTGCATGATCCAAGAAGTAACAGAAAGTCAACAAATTTATTTTGTTTATCAAACTTTGGTTTTTCAATTACATATACCTATTCAATAGGTACGTATAAATTTAGTCCAAAAATCATTAAAAATATTATTATAGAAACCTACAATCGCTGCTGGCACGGTGGTAGAACCCTGTCCATGAGCAATTAGGGATGTAGACGGAAGAAACTTTGACTTGGAACTCAATATGTATCTACTATTATATTCGAATTGTAGTGGTCTGTGTAGAGTCCACCTTTGCCATGTATCCTACCGCTAAGCAATAATGTGCAAACATCACCGTGTTACAGTTTGCAGTCAGTGGGGCATTTTTTCCAGAGAAAATTTCATTTCAATAGTAACTGTAGTGGTAGGACTCTTGGCAGAGTCCGTCTGGGGAAGTACCACACCTTTGCCAGTTATTCTACCGCCAAGCAGTAATGTGCAAACATTACTGTGTTCCGGTTTGAAGGGCAAAGTTTTCAGAAAAATTATAGGGTTTAGAGATATAACATCTTAGATCTCTGGGTGACGAGCGCAGTGCAGTGCTAGGTAATGATTTGGATTCTTCATGATCCAATAGCTGCGTGTCCCTGTGCTGTTATGTGGCAGGCATGTTGCTTACCATCAGGCAAGTCATGTCCTGCTCGTCAAATCACTTCTTATTTAAAAAAAAAAGAAATTACAGAAAAAACAATAATTATGTCTGGTTGATGAGCGCATTGCATTGCTAGGTCATTTGAATTAAGATTTGGAATTTTATTGTTCCAATAGCTGGTGGCACTGTGATGTTATGGGCAGGCGTGTTTCTTACCATCAGACACGTGTACTGCTCTTCCCGTCTCTCTATACTATAAAAATATACTTTTTTTTTAATCGTCTACTAATAATATTATGAATACGAAGGTTGGAATGTTTGTTGATCCATCACATCGGAACGGCTAAACAGATCGGCTCTGCTACCGCCTAACTAAATCGGCTTTCGCTCTGCTATAGCGGTCTCTATCATTTCAAGCGGAAAGAAAAGGGAGAGAAATGTCAAAGCTAAAACAGTTCTGGTTAGACTATCGTGGATAACAATAATGGATAGACTATCGTGGGTAATTCAGCGGGACGCTGTTAGTAAGTAAAATACGCCATGTAATTAAAAACCATAGAACATTATGACGCCGTGTCAAGGATAACCGCAATCTGCATCTGACCCTTGATCCTTGATCCAACCGTGAAGCGAAAACCTTATTAAGTATTCGCAATTTGATCTCAAATTGAAGACAATATACCTAAAAACATTTCTGAAACATTTACATCGCGATTCAGTTCAGGGTAATGTTTCAGTATGGCTTCTTCCGTATCGATGTTGGTCGAGACTAATTTTTGTAGTATAGAGTAACAAGACGATCAGGATATGTACCTGATGGTAAGTAACAAGCCTATCCATAACAGCACAGTGACACGAAGCTATTGGAACACCAAGAGTCCAAATTATTACCTATCACCGCACTGAGCTCGGCACCCGGAGATTGTTTAATCTCTTAGCCCAGTAATTTCTCTGGAAACATTGTCCTTTAAACCGGAACACACTACTGCTGGGCGGCAGAATAACTGACAAAGGTGTGGTACTTCCCCAGGGAGGCTCTGCCAAAACTACCACTACTAAATTACTCCTCGTCATAAAACTGTTGACCAATACAGCTGGGTAGCGAGACTATGATGTATTTCTTGAGATATATATATATACTATCGGCTCGCCCCGGCTTTGCCTGTGGTACAATATATGTACATATTATAACCTACAGCGTTCAATGATTACGAACAAATGAAAGAACGCTGAACGATTATTTTAAATCGGTCCAGTAGTTCCCGAGATTAACATGTTCAAACTATATAATATGCTATAGGCTACTTTTGATCCCCAAATTATCGTGCTGTTTACTGGGTCAGAAGTGACACCTGTAGACATCTGGCGGGGATAACTAATTAAATGACGATTGATCAGTTTTCGACCGGAGAGGAAAAATGATTAAATTACTAAAATGGCTTTTAAGAAATAAGGGTTGATTGTAGAAGAGTGAACATTGAGAATTGTATGTATTTTTGTATGTTGTATCATAAAAAAATATAAATTAAAAATTTTGTGTAAAAATTAAAAAAATAATTTAGGGGTGGACTACCCCTAACATTTAGGGGGATGAAAAATAGATGTTGGCCGATTCTCATAGATACCGGATAAGCACAAAAAATTTCATCAAAATCGATCAAGCCGTTTCGGAGGAGTATGGCAACGAAAACTGTGACACGAGAATTTTATATATATTAGATGATACGTTGAATCCTACCCACACGTGTTGTCTCATGCGATGTAACAGTAGATAGATAGAAGGCAAGTTCAGAGGTGTCAATGTCGGGATGTTCTCACCTTTACTTATCTACCGGACGGTGGCACGTGTGCCTCACTGAGCTATTTACCTATTATCTCTTGTTTATTTTTATAACTATAACGTAGCGTTGGGCAGAAAAATGATTGGTACTGATTTGCAATTTTCGTGTTTTATTTTGAAGTGGAATCTTCCTTACGCGCGTTAGATTTTTTGAGATGGGAATAATTTTAACAAAAAAGAACCGACTTTCAACGGAAAACTTATAAAGTAAAAAAGTTTTCCTCGATTTCTCTAGGATGTCATCATCAGATCCTGGTTTCCTTATCATGGTACCACCCTTGGAATACCTTCTATACAACAAAAAAATAACCAACAAAATCGGTTCATAAACGACGAAGTTATCCGCGAACACACACAAAAAAAAAACATACATACGGTCGAATTGAGAAACTTCCTTTTTTTGAAGTCGGTTAAAAAAGAATTGAACTTGCTACACTTGTAGGTACTGTAACCGACACCTCGACATATACGCCTAAATAGTGTTTTCACCCAACCAACCCCAAATTTTTCAAATAATTATTTTATATTATGTACTCTTAAATAAAATTATGGAAATTTAGCCTTTCATATAAATGCTACCTAATAGATCTAGATTATATTTGGTACGGATATAGATTATAGTTTAGAATAACCATTAGGCTACTCTATAAGAAATACTTTGCAGGAAAATTGTAAGACAGGGATGTGCGCAGGTAAAACAGCGTTGCGATAATAGTAAAGGTATATACATAAGTTTGATATGAATCAATTTCTTATAATGAACTAGACTACGTGATTCACAAGAGCAACGGTAAACAAGTATGATTATATTATTACTACATGATGACGCAGTTATTTACTCATTAATGCATTGTGTAGGTGTTGCATACTTTAATACTAAAAAGATAATAACTGGTACAGCAGATGAGCGCATAGCTGTAGCATAAACAAAACATAAAATATGTTTTTTAGAGAGAGTTAAAAAGTTTACTGGAACGAAGTTCCTTACAGCGGGCCTGGAGGAAATAGCGACTTTGCTGCGATACCAAACTGAAAAAAGTGTGAGACGAAACCGTAAGAAAAAAAAATTGGTTCCCTGTAAAGTCGGTTGGTTTACGGAGTATAGTTTAACGTGACAGTGTTAAAATAAAACATTGACAGATGAGGCGCAAGCGTACAATGAGCGTAACGGGACATAGCGCGACACTTTTTCGTGCATGTAGCCGGCGTTGTCACGTCAAAATAGAATTATGCAATCCTTTTCTCTATAAACAATAATTATGCAATAATACGTATTGTACGCTTGTGCCGCATCTATGAAAGTTTTGTTATGACCTTATCACGTTAAGCTATCGTCCATAAGCCAACCGACTTTACAGTCAACCATCTTTTTTTCTAATTATGCACAAATTTACATAAAATCACCATTCAATCATTAAAAAAACACTACCACTTATTCACACACCCAAAAATGCCTATTCTTTTGTTTATTGTTAAAATCTATGGTCAAATTGAGAATAGATTGATATTGATTTTGAGCCGAAATTTTTTTTTTTTACTATAATAGGTTCGCACTTGACCACTATCTCGCCTGATGTTAAGCGATGATGAGATCTACGATGGAGCGTGCTTACCTAGAAAAAACCGATTCACTCTCGATTTGAAGACACCAAGATTGTAACCATCAGGGAAAACCCATTCAGGCAACGCATTCCACATCTCTAGTAAAAATAATAATTGAATAAATTTTTAATTTTTTCCAATATTTCCCGAGTAAGTATTTCTGCGCAATAATCAAATTCACCCGTCTCGGAAGATTTAGCTATCGTCCTCCACTGGGCAGGTGTTTTTATAAATACCTAAGCATTGTCTTTATAAATACCTAGGTATTGTCAGGTTTCACTTTGCAACTGTTACGTATTGTCAGTCTAAACAACAGTACGTATTGTGAAGAGTTGTAAGAGAGGCCGGACGTCCGGATTCAGCGCAGCAGTTGCTCGTATGGAAATAGCGATGCTGTTGTCTTTCAGAAAGCGAAATAACAATTATTATTAACATACTCGTTAGCGTTGAGGAAACGCTAGCATAGATTACCATATCATCATCATCCAACAACCTTATTGATCCTACTGCCGCGTATAGGCCTCTTTTTTATTAACCCCAGACCAAAAAAGGGGTGTTATAAGTTTGACGTCGATGTCTGTCTGTCTGTGTGTGTGTCTGTCTGTGTTTTTATTTGAATGTTAATTACTGTGCGGATATTCTTAGCTATGTTTGGCAAATATCGATTCAAGATGGCCGCCTCCACAAAATTCGCGGATTAAATATTTCTTCACAACCTTCCTCAATATGGATATCAAATAGGACTAGACTAGTAGAATACTACACAGTGTAAAAAAAATCAAATCCAAGATGGCTGCTACCACAAAATGGCGAATTACGTTATTTTTTTCACTTCTACCTCAATATGGGTCTCAAATGAAAGGGCTTGACTAGTAGAATACTATACACTATGACAATTTTCAAATCCAAGATGGCTGCTACCACATAATGGCGAAGTACATTTCTTTTTTCACAACTCGCTCAATATGGGTATCAAATGAAAGGGCTTGATTAGTAGAATGTTGTACAAATAACAAATCCGAGGCAGTCGGGGCTAATCAAATTTTTTAATTTTGTTCTTGTTCTGTCATCTGCCTCCGTCTCTGATCTGCGTCGCTCATCAGGACAGAGCCAGATTCGACACGCATTAGTTCCAGTATCGTCGATCCATCTTGCTGGTGTATGTCGGACTCATTGTCGGTTTCATTGCGTCGGCCGCCGTTCTGTCGCAATTTGGATCCACCTGTCATCATACCGCCTTAAAATAAATCTTGCCCAATTCCATTTCAGCTTTGTCCTTGTTTTTCCGACGTCCGAATTTACCATAAGCAGAGCCAATTTTGTGTTCCCACTGCTGGTACTCAGGGTTATCTCTCACGAGGAGTGAGTGAAGGCGAATTTCAACCATACCAACCAAGTGCGGATTGACCGTATACATATCTTTGAGAGATGTATTTTTTAAAAAAAACTACTGTTACCGATTCTTGACTGCTAAAGCCTGTGGTGAAGACAAATAAATTCTTTAAAAGTTTGCAATCGCAGCGACTTATGTTTTGCATCGATGATGTCATGACGTCAACAACAGGACTTCAAACTATGACGTCACTGTGGTGGTATTATATTGAATCATTCTATTGCGTAAATGGTGAGTACTACACATGTTTTGTCCCTACTACCGTCATGAATAGGTGTTACTTGAAGAACTTATATTCTATTGAAGAGGTCAGATTATTATTTTGCAGAGTCCACCTACAAAATTAACTTACTTCCAGTTACTCTATTACCAAAGTGGTAACGTGTAAACATTGATGTATTCTAGTTTGAAGGGCAATGTTTCAAGAAAAAGGTTTTTTATTTATTGAAGAAAGTATACAGCAAAGAGAGTATATTACAAGTTAAGTGCAGTGTTAAGTCTTGTCTTAGGCTTTCTAATGAGGCGTTTTGCACCGAGGTCTTGTTGTCATATTTGTTAAAAATGTTGAACAACCTCATAGACAGAGCTGTGCTATTTACGTAACAAATAATTTACGTAACGTAACAAATAAATAATTCATATTACTTGTAAGTTAGTATACAAGAAGTAATTGTGCAAGAGAGATGAAGTTTATGCAAAGCTTCATACGGGCTGATGATGATGAATATTTTTATGTATTATGTATATAGGTACGTATATGATGATTCTCTCAAGTAATATATAAAAATATAAGTATTGTAATTGCCATTAGTAGATATGCTTCTTTTAGCATATTATTATTCAGTCCAACATATCCTGCTTTTAATATTTTAAAAACCATTTCTATGTTGCATATTCTATAGCTAGTTGCATTGGTCGTTTTTCTTCTTCTGTGGATAGGTATTATGTGTTTTTATTTTGGCTCGTAAGTACAAAATATATAATTAAGTTCTAAAGATAAATTATGTAATAGGTTTTGTGAACTCTACAGTAACGTAATAATGCTGCTAATTTGTATAAGGTCTGGAAAGACCCTAAACTTCCGGAAACAATTTTCGCCAGACACTCAGTTTCATATATTTTTACGAGCCGCAGTAAAATGTGCGAGATTGTTGCGCTCTCTCGGAGAGATAAGTGGATATGCCTAATAACACCAGCTTTACGAAACGATACACACGTACATGCTCAACTGTATGTGTATATTTAGCCGGAATCTTGCAAAACTTTACGAAAAATATTTAGACATAAAAAAAATCACACATCTAACATACTTTTAAGTTATTACATTAGCAATGTTATGAATTACGGGATATTTACCGTAGTTAAATGGCGATTAATCCTCCGACCGTCATTGCATTGGTACTAAATAATCAAGCAGCAAGGGCGGATCCAGTTTGGGTTCCCGGGGGATCACAAACTAGTAGACAACTCACAAAACTGTGCGATAAGTCCATGCACATGAACTGGACCCAGCCCGGGGTCATGACCCCCAAGACCCTTTGGATCCGCGCGTGAATAGAAACTGGTAAGAAGCCATCCAAATTTCAGCATAAGCAACCCACTAAATGTTCCCACTGCTGGAACTCGGGGCCTTAACTCAATTTTCTATTTTCATTCTAAAAGTTAGCGATTCCCATGGGATGGATAATGAAATAATGATTTCAGTGTTTCGTGTATTTGACAAAAATAAAATTTCATGAAAAAGTGTTCACCCATGGGCTACGCCGCGGGGCGCTGCTAGTTTTCCATAATTAATTTGACTGTTTTCGTTTACAAACGAAATTTTCCAAGTAATTATCGAACAACAGAAGTTAGTATTGATTATGGAAGATTACACGGAAAAAAAGATAACGAAACATGACCTAGAAAATTCTCATCATTCATTACTTAGGTAAGTAGTTAAAAACAAATGATTTCATTTGAGGAAACTTTTTTTATTGAGTTACCTTTTACGTCAGATGGTACAAGGACTTGAATTAAGAAAATAAAACACGTGAACAAAACACGTGTTTTTTTTTCTATAACTAGCTGTGCTTCGTATTTCACTCGCATAGTTTCTGATTCTGTTACTTTCGCGAGCTAAAAAGTAAGCTACTTATGCGTTGAAAGTAACCAGACTATTCTGTACTTATGTACCAAATTTTATCCGGACCCCTTTAGTGGTAGTAGCTGGCAAGTATAAAAAAACATCGCGATTTACAAACAAACTTTAGCTGGATTTTAAAGAACTTTCCGAGCTAAAAGCTTGTTTGCAGTGTAATTTTCGTAACAAAGTACCAACTACCTATACATGCTCCGCAGTTCTGAACTAGCTTCCGAGAGTTAACTCCGGAACGAAGTGTACGCTAGATTCGCCAGGTGGAAGTTACATACCAAAGTTATCATAGTTTATTGAAAAATGTTGTATCGTTTGGTTGTTTCGAATTCGCGACCGTTCTGCTTTAAGTAGGTGCTGTTTAGTATTGCTATTTTTAACCCCCGACCAAAAAAAGGGTGTTGAAAGTTTGACGTCGATGTCTGTGTGTGTGTCTGTGTGGTGCCACAGACGTGGCACCGTAGAGCTCAAACGAGTGGGCCGATTTTGATGCGGTTTTTTAATTTGAAAATTAATTTTCGTACGGATGTTCTTAGTTATGATAGATAGATAGATAACTCCATATTGTGACACAAAACAGGAAAAAAAATACAGTAACACACAATTATGAACTAGCGCCACAAATGGCGGCCTTATTGCTGAGAGCAATCTCTTCCAGGCAACCAACTTAAAGGAAAATCACCTAGAACAAGGTTAGGCGAGGCGACGTGACATTTTCCTTAATACTATTACTAATATTTCATGATACTATTACTATACTATTATACAAAACAAATTAATATGTTTATTTACTACAAAAGTGAGTTTAATACAAACAAAAGGCTGGAAATTATAAACCTACTAATCAATATAAATTTTTGAACAATTTTTAGTTATGTTTAGTTAATATCGATTCAAGATGGCCGCCGCCACAAAATGGCGGACAAAATATTTCTTCACAACCTACCTCAATTTGACTAGTAAAATAGTTTGTAGTATGACAAATATCAAATCCAAGATGGCCGCTACCACAAAATTGCGAAATACATTTCTTTTTTCAGAACTCCCTTTGAACAACTTTCATAATGGGTGTCAAATTGAAGGGCTTGACTAGTAGAATGTAATACAGATAACAAATCTGATGTAGTCAGGGGTTAATCAAAATTTTTAATTTTGTTATTGTTAGTAGATACTCAAAGTTAATGTATATTGTTCAGTCACACGTCACACAGCATACGCATAAGCAGACTCCTTTATGTTCCACTGCTAGGACACGCAGTCTCACTAGGATCGAATCAAGATATGACACAGAGTGATAGGACAAACATACTTTTGATGGTAGCACACACGTCTGCCCATATCAGCTTTTTGAAAACGAAGAAAATTACTTTCTAGCACAGCACAGCCAATTAAACTAAAGTAACCAGAAAAATTGCTGATTTCTGACATACATACATATGTAACTAGCATAAAATATTTTTAGGTTACGACAACTGTATTATGTTTCTTGAAATAAAATAATTTAAAGACTTCATAGTTCGTCGCTCCCTCTTCAAAGCGGCAATGGCATTACCTTAAAGGTTATAATTGTGTGTCGAGAACCTTTGTCTATTATTAACACTATCTTATCTGTATGAAGATCATTGTCGATGTTATCATTTCTATAATGTAAAATATTTATTTAGGTCATCAATTATCTAGTTACTCGTTGATCAAATATTGTAAACAACAGATTATTGATCGCAAGTTAATCCTACTAATGTTATAGGTAGGTACATATGTTTAGATGTGTGTTACTTAGTCCCATACAAACTGAAGAATTAGTCTGAATTTGGAACTCAGAGTAGAACGCAAGGGATAATATTTATTCTAAAAAATTTGAGTTTCACAGAAAAACACATTTTTATAAATTCTGCTCGGGCTAGAGCTAGTGCATATAATATAATAGATTTATGCCAATGTTCAGGTACCAGACTGGGTTATCTAGACTGACTATACCAAGTAGAAATAGATGCGTTTTGATCATCATACGTATTAGTCCAAGATCCCAGAGCCGCCAGATGTCACGTATTTTCTGATGGATGAAATATGAACGATTGAGTAGAGTTAGTATGTATCAATATCAATCAACAATCGTCCACATTTCATCCATCAGAAAATACGTGACGTCTAGCGGCCCTGGGATCTTACTCTATATGCCGATCACTGCATCGAGTGTCAGGGCACGCAACCGCTTTTTCCCGACTGCGCGACGCAAAGGAGTGGTAATGTGTTTATTGTGGTCTCTATTCTAGTACATGCTTACCCCAACACTACTTATCACAATTTGGCGGTTGTGTAGTGAGTTGGAAGCATAAAACCCAAGGATCGGACCGAGCGGCGTATTATGGGAGGGGCCTATGTCCAGCAGTGGGCGAACACAGGTTGATGTTGATGATGATGTAGTAAGTGAGCTCACTAAGCTACTAGACCAATTTGATTAACGCAGAGGCTACTGCTGCTTGCTGAATTTTGATGATTCATTTAAAATATTTCAGTAACATTTTTGTGATATTACATTTATTTTCCATTAGGAGAAAGTTATGAAACAATTCAATAAAGGCATGGTATGACGTTACTTATCTAGTACCCGTAATTAGTTTTCCCGCTTCGCTGGCGGTAAGTAAGTGTGAAAGTAATGGTCCGACAGAGTTTCTGTTAGGGAAGGAAAATTGGTACACTTGGGTCAAATTTATGTGGAATTAAAATAATTGCAGAATAGCAAAGAATCCGAATTATTTACAACCATTAATTTTGTTCAATATGAGTACTTAAATTATATTAAAAAGTTGGTTGTCTGTAAAATCATTTGGTTTACGGACCATAGTTTACGTGACAACGTCATACTCGTAACAAAACAATGTTAGATGCGGCGCAAGCGTACAATGAGCGTAACGGAACATAAAGACACTTTTTCGTGCATGCAGCCGGCGTTTATCGATTTATTAGACGTTGTCTCGTCAAAATAAAACTAATTTTAGACAGAGATGACTAAATTTTTCCATAATATGATTTGTGAAGAAAGCGCGTGATAAATAAATAGACAATCAAAAGCGTGAGGGATCTATGAATCCCGATCGGCATAAAGTTCAAACACGGCTGTAACTAATAAGAAGAAATGCGTCGGAAAAAAGTCTTAAAATAACTTAATTTAAAAACCCGACTGCAAAACATCAGCAGATAAAAACATTATGTGATACATAGTATGTCCTTAGATAGTAACACTTGGGTGTTTGAGACGAATCTAAAAATATCTCAAGTGAAAAATCCATCCAGCCGCTTGGAAGATACGTGGGAATAAAGAAATTTACAAACATACAAGATACGCGCGAAAATCATAACCCTTCTTTCAGTCGGGTAAAAGATTTTTCGGTTTAATGATAGGAAGAGTGTAACCCGCAATAAGGACCTTAGTTTCAATAATTTATTGATCCAAATCTGGCGTTTTATTTTAAATAATTTCATAATAAAACTTCCTAACAAGAGCCAAAACATTTTTTTTGTAAATTCAAACCATTCCTTTTCAACGTCACCGTCGCGTTGGTGCCGCCATAAAGACTCAGAAACAGAAAATTGATCTCTTCTAAATTGACAAAGTCCTGTGTTGTACCTAATACGTAGATTAGTTCATTGTGCGTCAATGCGTGTGCACCTTACTACTACGATGTAAATCAACAATGCGATCTACGAAGAAGCGCGCTTATGTAGAAAAAAATGGCAGTCATATATTACTGCCGATTGAAGTGAAAAATTATAACTCAGAATTTGATAGCTTACTTTGGAAACAACGCGGGTGAAACCGGAGGGCGTGGCCATGAGCATGGCTATCTAGAAATGCGCTAGCATTCAACAGCAATGGCCATGGTCCCGAGCTTACCCGAAGATTTCTTATCTTTCCCGACCGTGACGACAGAATTTAATTCATAGCCCACGAAAAGTTTGTCTGTGGTGCGCCAAAAGAAGTTTTCTCTTCAAAAACTGATCTCTGACTGAATTCGTGGTCTACAATGACCACTTTAAACCGGGTATAAAGAGACCTAGTTTGTATCCACCAGGAAATACGAAAATAAATCGTTACCTAATAATGACTCTGTCCACATCTTCTCAAAATCTGCTTGAATTACGTCACCAAAAAGCGCACACATACACACATAGGCACCTCCCTGCACACACATCCTTCGCACACTCTCTTTAAATGATGTAATATTTTTGATCCACGAGATAACTGCGAGAGAGTTGTTATACCTTTGATGTTTTAAATATATATCTGTACAATATGTGTCTATAGATTACTCTGTGGTGTCATAGCGCCTAAATAAATAAAACAAGTTCAGACGAAGTTGGGGCTATATGCTAGTCAAAATTAATACTTATAGGTAAGGATATAAACGTAGGATATAGACGACATCGATCCTTTATTGGCCGATTTGTTTGTTTACTATTTTCCGAAATGCATCTATCAGTGTTAATTATTTGACTTCATCAATGTGTCAGTCATATCGGCCATTCTTCAAAAGCCTCATAAAATATTTTTTATTGTATAATCTCCCTACTTAGTCAGTGATTGTAAAGTACTGAACTCATTGATAGACGTTTTTAAATTTATAGATATAACTTCAACGGCGTGTTAATTGTGATTTAGTTTAAAGTACTTACTATTTGGAGATAAAAAAGCCTCTCTCGTACAAATGATGGTTTTGGATATATCTAGGATACATCTAGGTATACAAGTAAATTAACTAGCGGTTTTCCCCGTGTGGTTTCCGTTGTAATTTTCCCGCAATTAAGTATAGCCTTTGTTTTTTTCCAGACTATAATCTATCTAGGTTCTAAATTTCAACTTGATCTGTTCAGCTGTTCCGACGTGATTTGCTTAATCACGTCGGCATCCAAACTTAAGTGTTTATACTATTAGTTGGATGTGTTATCCTGCTGTAACGCTGTAATAATTTCGAGCACAAATTTCTGTACAATTTCGTACTCACTCGTATACTCTTTCACGAGACATTTATTTTAAGTAGGAGTATATTGTTCTCAGTTTTGTTTATAATTATTAAACACAATAAATGGAAACGAGGTCGTGAAATTAAAGTACGGTCAGTAATTTACTTAAATGTTTCTTCAAATACATACAGGGACAGTGTTGTTTATTTAGTAATAGTCAATTGTTTCGAAACATGCCAACCTCTCAGTGTCTCTACCATCAAATTAAAGTTCAGCGATAATAAACAATTTTCATTACAAAAATTAAACCGACTTCAAAACCACAAATAGGCACTCAAAAGCGAAAAATAAACTAAAATCATTGTTATAAGCGCTACTCACTCATCTATTTGAAGTCGGTGCCAGCAAAATCTAACAGGTATATAGATAGATACTACTTACCTGTGCCTACATAGCATCAATCTACTAACTTTTTGACCTGACTGGCACCGACTTCAAAAAGATGAGTGAGTAGCGCTTATAACAATGATTTTAGTTTATTTTTCGCTTTTGAGTGCCTATTTGTGGTTTTGAAGTCGGTTTAATTTTTTTGTACGAAAATTGTTTATTTTACTCTTTTTTAGTGTACAAGAACAAAATTAAAATTTTGATTAAACCCCGACTACCTTGGATTTGTTATCTGTACAAAATTCTACTAGTCAAGCCCTTTCATTTGATACCCATATAAAGGGAGTTGTGAAAAAACAAATGTATTTAGTATTTTGTGGAAGCGGCCATTTTGGATTTGAATTTTTTCATAAAGAAAAGTATTCTACTAGTCAAGCTCTTTCGTTTGATACCCAAATTGAGGTAGTAATGAAAAATATAATATAATTCGCCATTTTGTCGTGGTGGCCATTTTGGATTTGAAATTTGTTATAGTAGGTACATAGTACTCTACTAGTCAAGCCCTTTCATTTGATACCCAAATTGAGGTAGGTTGTGAAAATATTTTGTCCGCCATTTTGTGGAGGCGGCCATCTTGAATCGACATTAACCAGACATAGCTAAGAACATCTGCTATGGTATTAACCTTGAAATTAAAGAAACCGCATCGAAATCGGCCCATCTGTTTGAGTTCTACTACGGTGCCACAGCAGATAGACAGACACACAGACAGATATCGACGTCACTTATAACACCCCTTTTTTGGTCGGGGGTTAAAAACAAGTTTTTATTAAAGCATTTACACAATTTTGTATTGACAGGGTCGAGATTCATAACTTTTGTGAAATCTGTAGATTTCAACGAGACGTCATCCAGATACGCAATTTTTCAGTTTTTGGTTCATATTTCGAAAACTACTTGACCGATTTCAAAAAGATTTATATGGGACCATTCGGGAAGCATACCCATCCGAACACAAAAAGAAATTTTAAAATCGGTTCAGAGGTTCTCGAGAAATCAGGTAACATACATAAAAAAAAAAAAAAAAAAAACATAGGGGTCGAATTGATAACCTCCTCCTTTTTTTGGAAGTCGGTTAAAAATTAAATTAAAAGCTGTCCTATTGCTAAGTTTTGAGTTCTAGTGAAAATGAAGTCAGATCGACAAAACAAAACAAAAATGGTATTATATAATACATATATAATAATAAGTACTGGCATACAATTCACATACCACCATCTGACCCCACGCTAAGCAAAGCTTGTACTATGGCAGTCAGATAGCTGATATAATACTTAGATAGTTGTAAATCCATACTTATTATACATAGAAACACCCAGACACAGTGCAAATATTTGAATTCATTACACAAATATTTGCACTGGGTGGGAATCGAACCCACGACCCTCGGCTTCGCAGGCAGAGTTACTACCCACTAAACCACTGGGCCAGTCAATTGGCTTATTGGCTTTGATGTTGGTATAAGCAGTATACTAACTGGTTCAACTGTTGGGACTCTGGGCTTTTTCTCCAGAGAGTCCACAGAGAGAGAGAGAGAGTTGGTAGAGGCATGACCGAGAAAGAATCTTGGTACACCAGTTTCTTCAAGATGTCTTCAATACCTTTGACTTCAGGATTGCGAAATACACGTTCCAAACATTAGGCCACTATGGCCTCGGTTTTGCTTTCTGTTTAAGAGAAAGAGAGCTAAATTAAAATCATAACAGTTTTACTGCGGTGGTTGTAGGTCCGATAGGAAAATTTTTTTTCCAACGAACTAAGTGTATGGGAACCAACAATTAAGAAAAGGTGCTATCCACGTTGTTGCCTTAAATAACGTTCTAATAGTTTTAAAGTAGAATATTGATATAAAGGCAAAGTCTTGTCATTAAATTGGTTTTTTGTCAAGAGTATTTTCTGTTCTAAAAGATTACTATTATTTATAAACAATTGAATGTTTTATGACCCGATATACAAGTAGGTACGTGCTAGTTGTGAGCAACTTCGATTCAAATACATACTTGTAACTATGTGTAAAAAGTAAGTTCCGTATTTTTAAGCGTAATAAAAAAAATTCTGCAATAAGTTTGGAGTACCTGGTTGACCGAGCTCTGCTCGGTTTAAATGCGTTTATGAAGGGCTATAAGTAAAAGATTTTCTCAGAAAAAAAGAAAAGACCCGAGTGTAACCATCAGGATTCGAACTGGGGCCTGTTGACTCCGAAGGCGAGCATATTCTGCCTGAGCCATTTATACTTAATGAACAGTGGCAAAATAAGTTATCGTATTCTATTCACATTGTAGGAATTTTTCATTATCTAAAAAACGCGCATAAAATGAAGTTTTCCAAAAAATGAAACCAAGTTAGATCGATTTATCGTCCCCGAAACCCCCTGTATACATAATTTCATGAAAATCGTTACCTATATACCTACAAGAATTGGTCGTTTAAAGGTATAATAAGCTAAAATAATTTACCCAATTATTACAAAATGGATATATATTTCACATTTCAGGCCGATATTGCAAGCTCTGAAATGAATATCCTAGGGAAAATACCACCCGGTGCTGTTGATGATAGTAGTATATCCTACGTTTTGCCTGAAAGGATCTTGCTTCCACACATCTGTCAGACCATAAACCCTCCGCCGACACATCGTTCACACTACGTACGCCAGTTTATATTCTGTTGCCTTGACTTCCTTTGCGAGATATGTACAAATTTTATTACCTAAATAAAACGACTGATTTGAATCGCAAATCTCTGCCACTGATATAAAAGGATCGCATTCACTTTAAGAAACCGTGTTAACCTAGTAGCGAGAACGTCAAAATAGGTACACGATAAAGAGTTCGTAGATTCGAATCCCGCCTGTACTTCTGATTATTTTTACATATGCAGATAAATAAGTTTAACGAAAAGAAAATTAACTATTATTGCAAGATCGACATGCTTCTGGACATGCATCATAGGTACGCCAACTCGCAGTTAGCCAGAGCGGTGGGTATAGTCTTGACTCTCTCTCTTTGGGAGAGAAATCCCTAAGTCTCAGCAGCGAGGGCATAAAATGGGTTGTTAGTAGGTTCTGTTCCCTTCCTTCCACTCGACATCACCAAAACGACACCATCGGTGGTGTCGTATGGAATCACTAGTCCATACGACACCACCGACTAATAGTGAGGTTACCTACATACAAAGTTGTTGATATGAAAAGTCCAATTAAGTTCAAGCAGTTTCATTAATGCGGTATGTCATTTGATAAAGTTTATATTTATCTGTCACTCAAATTGTCATCTTGTCATTGTTCATTGCAATTTGCATATTATTATCTTTCCGTCCGAATATTTTAATTTTTCACAATGGACATGGATACTAATACTGAC
Source organism: Ectropis grisescens (assembly GCA_017562165.1). Lineage (NCBI taxonomy): Eukaryota > Metazoa > Arthropoda > Insecta > Lepidoptera > Geometridae > Ectropis > Ectropis grisescens. The sequence goes on along the minus strand of CM029771.1, from coordinate 4,066,923 downwards.
GACATGAAATACATAAAAACTAATGGCGGAACAGCACATCACTAGGGTGGTGTCGTATGGACTAGTGATTCCATACGACACCACCGATGGTGTCGTTTTGGTGGTGTCGAGTGGAAGGAAGGTTCTGTTCGATGTTACAGATAAATAATATAGCTCAGTCGTGACTCAGTCGCTCAGTTATATCAATTTCTACGTGTTTGTACGATGACTACGGATATTTATTATGTATCTGGGCGTTTTTAAGTATTAGAAATATTTTTTTACAAATAAACTATTTAAATAAATAAATAAATATTGGTGGACAATTCACACACAACATCATCTGACCCCAAACTAAGCAAAGCTTGTGTGATGGCAGCCAGATAGCTGATATAATACTTATATAGTTTTAAATACATACTTATTATACATAGAAACACCCAGACACAGTGCAAACATTTGAATTCATCACACAAATATTTGCACTGGGTGGGGATCGAACCCACGACCCTCGGCTTCGCAGGCAGAGCTACTACCAACTAAGCCACTAGGGCAGTCAATTAGATTTTTTCAGTTTTTTGGATTATTTCAGTTGTTTAGTTCCCGTAATACAAAATTACTTATGTAGTTCAGGGTTGTGGGAGAAACGCCCACAAAAAGTATTCATTACTGTTAAAAAGGGGTGTAAGGGGACCTCAACATCTAAGTGTCCCCAAAACTGTCAACCTCACCTGCCCGTGGTGCACCCTGCCGACCAACAAACGAGGCTCTGACGACCGACCGATGGCGGGATAACCATCCAAATAGCCGTGCTGTAAATATAGCTGTGACGGGCAGCAGCGTCACATGCATAAGATGGCACGGCACTGCGGTCGCCAACCCGCATGCCCAGCGTGGCGACTATGGGCAATACCCCCTTTATGATAGGTCCCAAAAAGAAAAGGCCCCTAGTTCCCGGCCGCCCTGCTATTCCTGGCCAAGGCGGCGGTCACGGTAACGGCAGGGCAGGGGGTGCGAAGAATCGCCGGGCTACGGTAGGCCGCCAAACCCAATTGACCCTGGCTGTGCATAACGGACGGACGATTCGAGATGACGATAGGCTCGCTCAGCTGGAAGAAGAACTGACCCACATAAGGTGGCACATTCTCGGGTTATGCGAAGTCCGAAGACAGGAGAGGACACCGTAACCTTGGAATCGGGCCATCTAATGTATTACCGTGAAGGTCACCAGCTGTCGCAAGGTGGTATCGGGTTTCTGGTCCACAAAACTCTCCATAACAACGTTTTAGAAATCGCAAGTGTGTCTCCGAGGGTCGCATACCTGGTGCTGAAGTTGACCGAGAGGTATACCCTCAAAGTGGTCATGGCGTACGCACCCTGGGAGGCATACCCTGATTCAGAGGTGGAAGCTTTGTATGAGGATATAGCGAAGGCTTTACATAACACCTCCAAAGCCCACTTTAACGTTGTTATGGGGGATTTTAACGCCAAAGTGGGAGTACGGACTTGCAGTGAATCGGTAGTAGGACCATATGGTTTGGGAAGACGAAATGACAGGGGCCAAATGCTGATCGACTTCCTCGAAAAGGAAAGGCTGTTTCTGATGAATTCGTTCTACCAGAAACAGCCTCAGAGGAGGTGGACATGGCGAAGCCCCGACGGACGGACGAAAAATGAGATTGACTTCATTATTGCGGATAAACGGCGTATATTCAGGGATGTCTCAGTGATCTCTAGGTTTGCTACCGGAAGTGATCACAGGCTTGTGAGAGGCACCCTGAATATTGATTACAAGCTTGAACGCGCCCGTTTGATGAAGTCAACACTCCGTCCGAACCTTCTCCAAACCATAGTTGGGTCTGAAACATTTCAGCTAGAACTGAATAACCGGTTTGCTGCCTTGAAACCACAGACAGCGTTGACCAGAAGCTCGACAGAGTGGTGGACGTCCTACGAGATGAGGGCACAAAATTCTGCAAAATGCGGCGCAAAGGCAGAAAGTCAAAGCTTTCGACGGAAACTCTGCAACTCATGGAGGAACGACGAAATCCCACGTTAACTTCGTCAGAACAAGGGGCTAAATAAGAAAATTACCAAACTTGTACGACGTGACCTCCGATTAGCTAACACGCTCTTGATTGAAAAATCAATTGAGCAAAATCGGGGTCAAAAGTGTTCGTCAAGACACTAGGTAGAAGTCACCTAACGAAGTTAACCACCTCGGCGGGGACAGTCGTTACATCCAAAGCGGGTATTCTTTCGGAAGTGGAAGACTTTTACGGCCAGCTGTACGCATCACATGCTCCTCATCTCCCACAAAACGAGGACAAAAGAGCCACTCTGACACGCCACTACACAGAAGACCTGCCTGAGATAAGTCAAGACGAAATTGTGATGGCTCTTGGGCAACTTAAAAATGGAAAAGCCGCGGGTGAGGACGGGATTACAACAGAGCTCTTAAAGGCTGGTGGAGCCCCACTTCTTAAAGAGCTCCAAGAACTGTTTAATGCCGTCCTCTTCACCGGGAGGACTCCACAGGCGTGGCACAGAAGTGTAGTCATCCTTTTCTTTAAAAAGGAAATAAGACCCTTTTAAAGAACTATAGGCCAATATCGCTTCTGAGCCACGTCTATAAGTTGTTCTCAAGAGTTATCACAAATCGTCTCGCCCGAAGACTCGACGAGTTCCAACCTCCTGAACAGGCCGGGTTTCGAAGTGGGTACAGCACCATAGACCACATTCACACGGTACGGCAGATTGTACAGAAGACAAAAGAGTACAATCGGCCTCTTTGCTTAGCGTTTGTGGACTATGAAAAGGCGTTTGACTCGGTCGAAACCTGGGCTGTTCTGGAGTCCTTACAGCGATGCCAAGTCGATTGGCGATACATCGAGGTGATGAGATGTTTGTACGACGCCGCTACGATGACGGTCCAAATTCAAGACCAGCAGTCGAAGCATATTCCTCTGCAGCGAGGCGTGAGACAAGGGACGTAATTTCCCCGAAATTGTTCTCAAACGCACTAGAGGATATGTTTAAGACTCTGGATTGGGTTGACATGGCCTAAACATCAATGGCGAGTACATCTCTCACCTACGATTTGCGGACGACATCGTCATAATGGCAGAGTCGCTGGAGGACTTGCAGTGTATGTTGGACAGCCTGGCTGACGCTTCTCAACGCATCGGCCTCCGGATGAATTTGGATAAAACCAAAGTCATGTGCAACGAGTTCGTTGCTCCGGGACCGATTGCCGTTAGTGGAACCACTCTTGAAATTGTACAGAAACATACGTTTACCTAGGGCAGACGCTCGAACTAGGTAGAGGTAATTTTGAGAGTGAGGCTATGAGAAGAATACAGTTGGGCTGGGCAGCATTTGGAAAACTTCGTCGGGTCTTCTCGTCACCCATCCCACAAAGTCTCAAGACAAAATGTATAACCAGTGCGTCTTACCCGTTATGACCTACGGTGCTGAAACGTGGACACTGACAGTGAAAATGGTCCGTAAGCTCAAAGTCGCTCAGCGAGCTATGGAAAGGGCTATGCTTGGGGTTTCTCTGAGGGATTGCATCCGGAACGAAGTAATTCGTCAGAGAACTAGAGTCACCGACATAGCTCAGCGTATTAGCAAACTGAAGTGGCAGTGGGCCGGTCACATCTGTCGCAGACCCGATAGCCGTTGGGGCAGACGGGTTCTGGAGTGGAGACCGCGAATCGGCAAACGTAGTGTAGGACGTCCTGAGACTAGATGGAGTGACGATATTCGAAAGGCAGCTGGTGGCGGTTGGAGAAGTAAGACCGAGGACCGGGCTGAGTGGCGTATCATAGGGGAGGCCTATGTCCAGCAGTGGACGAATACAGGCTGATGATGATGACTGTCAAAAACTTCAAACTTGGGACAATATATTTGCATGAGTCATTTAACAACCCTAACCACTTTGAAAAAAGTTTATCCTTTCTTGCAAAGAATAATTAAAGTCATCGTTGGAAGACAAGGCGCTGTAAATTCTATTGAAATTTTAGATATCCTTGTTAGCAGCTACCAGTTACTTGTTATGTAAACCCCTCGCGTTATGATTTTCTTTATTCCTCAAAAGGAATAATGAATAATAACTTATTTATTAAACTACTTAATATTCTTTTCAATCGGTTACTACGATTTCTTTGTTAAGGGCCGTAAAAAGTGACTCCTAAAACTTGATAGGTAAGCAGCCTGTTAAAGATAATGCGGGTAACTTACATTACGCACAGCTGCCACTTTTTGTCCGCGAGTTAGGGGACTTTTGTTTTCGCCTAACTGGCGAGAAATTATGGACATCGGCTAATGATTTGAAAAAAGGTACTATAAGGTCTAAGAGCAAAATTACATAATGTTCAACCCTCAGTGAATTAAAACGATATTCGCCTGATGGGTCGACAATATTGACAAGACCGGGGGTCGAAACTGTAACCGCTGAACCGGGTTGGAATAAAACTGAGAGATGGTTTAGTAAAAGAGACGTCTATACTCGCAGAAGTGGGAGTAAGGAAGGTTGTGGATGATGATGCTGAAATGGCTGACTCAAAACAACACTGTACAACAAGAACAAAATTAAAAATTTTGATTAACCCCCGACTACCTTAGATTTGTTATCTGTAGAACATTCTACTAGTCAAGCCCTTTCATTTGATACCTATATTTAGGGAATTGTGAAAAAGGAAATGTAATTCGCCATTTTGTGGTAGCGGCCATCTTGGATTTGAAATTTGTCATAGTGCAAAGTATTCTACTAATCAAGCCCTTTCATTTGATACCCATATTGAGGCAGTAGTGAAAAATATTATATAATTCGCCATTTTGTGGTGGCGGCCATCTTGAATTTGAAATTTGTTATAGTGTTTAGTACTCTACTAGTCAAGCCCTTTCATTTGATACCCATATTGAGGTAGGTTGTGAAGAAATATTTTGTCCGCCATTTTGTGGAGGCGGCCATTTTGAATCGATATTAACCAAACATAGCTAAGAACACCCGCACGGATATTAACTTTCAAATAAAAAAAACCGCATCGAAATCGGCCCATCCGTTTGAGCTCTACGGTGCCACAGACAGACACACACACAGACAGACAGACAGACAGACAGACAGACAGACATCGACGTCAAACTTATAACACCCCTTTTTTTTGTCGGGGGTTAAAAACTGAATTAAAATTGAAGGATCATCGTATTTTGGTGTAGTATTTACACAATTGAATATCCTGTTACAATGAAGGTTACGTTTTCCTAAATACTACTGTATAGTGACAGTTCTAATTAATGGTTAGGTAGTAGGCAGTAGCTGGGCTGGAGAAGAAACGACGAGAATCATGAGCGGATTCAAAACAGGAGTCATAGGGGTCATGACTGGGCTGAACCTAGATGAATTACGCAAGCACTAAACTTGTCGCACAGTCTTGTAACTGGACCACGACTACACGATGGGGCCTATCAGAAAAGAAATCAGCTGTCCCATGTTTTTTTTTTAATCCGTCAATTTGCAGTCGAGATACCTCGCTTTCGCACGAAACGGTTCGAAAACTCTTTTATTTTCCGCATAGCTCGAAATAACCTAAATAAAAGGAACGCTTCAATTTTTTTATTTGGACAGGCAGAAATTTGAATACTTTTCTGTCGTTTAAAGTCGGTGTTTGTTTCTATGGAGATTTTATTTTGAAGGGATAACGTCTATTGGTTCGCCACAGACAGATCTTTCGTGGGCTGTGAATTGAATTCTAGCGTCATGCTCAGGAATGAAAAGAAATCTTCGGGTAAACTTGAGACCATGGCAATTGACCACCTAGAAATTCATCAGCATGGCAGCATAGCAGCATGGCAGCCACGCCCTCCGGATTCACCTGTGTAGTTTCCAAAATAAGCTATCAAATTCCAAAAAAAGTTATTAGTGTTCACACTTCTATCGGCAGTTCCTAAGACTACCATTTTTTGCACATTTTTGACTAGAATTTATTTATTAATTTCTGGCTTGAAAAATAATTTTTGGAACCAAAGTCGAAATCGTCGATAGTCGTCGCGTAATATTGGAACAGCTGACTTGTTTTTCTTGGTTTCAGGGTCGAATCTACAAAAATATGTAGCTGGAAATTCATAATGATGAGTATTGAGTAAATCCACTTGCAACTGCTTGCGATTCCCTGTATGCTGACCGCTGGAGTAAGTAATACTGAATCTTATCGTCTAAACCAGAAAGCGAAAATATTCACAAATAATTGAAACTCCAGATGTTTTGGATGCCTTTATAACAACAAAGTCGATAAAGTAACGACATTGGCACCTTTATAGAATAACTTTGCTGTTTACTTTACCAACTGATTGTTACGAGGTAAAGTCGACTTTAGGATTCAGGAATTCAATTAAGAAGTTTCAAATTGGATGATTTTCGCAACTGTTGGCGTTCCTGAGATCGATAAAATAATTATCCGAAAGTTGGTTCGGTAACTTTCGTTAAGATTGCGTAAAGTCAAAAGGAATGTATTTTTTTATTTGTTAGTCACTTTATATCAGATCTCGTGTAATAGGTAACAAAGTCACCATCATTGAAATCAATTGTTGTTAGCCCCAAAAGCTCTTTAATAATATAATTGTTATAAAACCTTAAATGTATTGAATACTTTAGTAAAAATCTAAGATTTAATTAATATAATAAATAAAGCGATCAATCCTTGAAATAATTTAAAAAGGATTAATTTTGAGTGTGGTAATTAATAAAGATTACACTCTGTAAGTATGTATATATTTTAAAATAATTATTTTCATATTTCTATGCGCTGTATTTTGTTAAAAAGGAGGAGGTTATAAATTCGAACCCTATTTTTTTATGTATGTTACCTGATTTCTCGAGAACCTCCGTAACGATTATAAGATTTCTTTTTATGGTCGAATGGGTATGCTTCCCGAATGGCCCCATTTAAACCTTATCGAAATCGGTCAAGTGGTTTTTGAAATATGAACCAAAAACTAAAATTTGCATACAATTTTCTGTATGACGTAATTGTAGAACTCACAAGAGTTATGAAACTCGAACCTGTCACTACGAAATTGGGTAAATGCGTTAATAAAAACTTGTTTTGTACTAAAAAGGGAAAAATAAACTAATTTCGTGCAAAAAATTAAACCGACTTCAAAACCACAACTAAGCACTCAAAAGCGAATAATAAATTATTATCATTATTACAAGTGCTAGCCCATGTTCTGCAAGCTTCAGGGCTAGCACTCTGTTTTTCTGCTGGGGAATATGAATGTCCAGTATGGCATCGATCCACCCACGCAAAAGAAGTAGATACGGCGTTAAAAGACACATGCAGGAAAATAACAGGCTGTCTGCAACCTACCCCTCTTAATTTTCTTCACCGCCTAGCCGGAATAGCTCCACCAAAAGCCCGCAGAAGTGTCATCTGTTCTGTAGAAAAAGGAAAACAAGAAACTGACATCAGGCACCCCCTCTACAATGCAAATATCTCAAATACACACCTTAAGAATCGCAAAAGCTTTCTCGGTTCTTCGATGGTACTGCCTGACCCACCCAGAGAGTCTCGCTGCAAACAGTGGAAGGAGAGCTGTCCTCCTCCGCAAGATTATGTGGCCCCAGCTGAAGAGCTGGCCCCAGGTAGCAACCTAGCGTGGCCCACGTGGAAGTCACTAAACCGACTCCGGACCCAAGTGGGCCGCTGCAAAGTTAATATGGCAAAATAGGGATACTCTGACGCAAATAACATCCTGTGCGACTGTGGTGCCACTCAGACCGTGCAGCACCTGCTGTCATGCCCGCGGTGTCCAACCAGCTGCACCAGAACCGACCTGATGGAAGCCTCGATACCAGGAGTCACAGTTGCGGAATACTGGGCAGCAAAATTTTAAAAGACTCACACACACACAAAAAAAGACAACATCATCGACACGAAGAAGAAGAAGATTATTACAAGTGCTACTCACTCATTTTTTTGAAATCGGTGCTAGCCAAGTCTAACAGGTAGTGGATATGCCTACCTACCACGTGCCTACATACTTAGTATTTTTGGCCTTACTGGCACCGACTTCAAATAGATAAGTAAGTAGCACTTGTAATAATGATATTAATTTATTATTTTTAATAATAGATTCCCGAGAAAGTTTCTAATAGAGCTTTATATTTTTTAAACAGGTTTTACAATGGAATCTTCCATAAAAGGGACCATGAAAAATGCATTACCTACTATTGCTACCTACATATTTATGTATTACCTACTATTAGCTAAAATGTGTAAATACTCCTCTTCTTTATTCCAGAGCTCGATCTTCTGATTTGGTAACAACTATGAAAATGTTGTTTTATAAACTTTCGCGATTTGAACACAAACATAATGTTTATATAGCACCTACGGGCCTAAATATATATATATATATATATTTTTTTATTTTTTTATTCAGACCATAGGATACAAGTATCACTTGGTAGCGTCATATGTTCACAATTTCTTTTTTCTTTTCATGATTACAATTTGAAATAAAAAGAATTATTATACATTATACAAAATTCATAACAATAATAATAACCATTTAAGCGGCTGTAAAGGTGCCTTGTCAAGTATTTCAGCTGTAAAGGGGCTTCGTCAGGCAATGTCTTAAATTATATTAGGTTGAGTACTTAGTACAATAATTATTTAAAATGTCAATCAATTATTTAGATTTAAATTAATTACATCTCGTTTCCATTGTCTTTCGTCACGAATAAAGTCTGTAGAACAGTAATAGGCTTTGTTTAACAGACGACTCTTTATAGCATTTTTAAACTTTTTCCCTTTGAGACCTGCCAACTGTTTTGGAATTACGTTGTAAAATCGTATACAATTTCCAATAAAGGAAGCATTGGTTTTTGCAATCTACATCTAGGAAAGTCAATTTATGCGTATGGCGAGTGTTTGGGTTCAGGTCTGACAATTTCTCATAGTTGTTTTCATTTTTCTTTGCAAACATGATACATTCATAAATGTATAAGCAAGGCACCGTTAATATGTTTATATTTTTAAAGATCTCTCTTAATGATTGTCTAGTGGGTAAATTGTAAATTGCACGTACTGCCCTCTTTTGCAAAACAAAAACAGAGTTAATATCAGCGCCTGACCCCCACAACAATATACCGTACGACATAATACTGTGGAAGTATCCGAAGTACACCAGTCTAGCGGTTGCAACATCTGCTATTTTCCTAATTTGTCGAACTGCGTGTGCCGCTGAGCTAAGTTTGTCAGATAGGCTTTTAATATGCATACCCCATTGCAGTTTAGAATCTATTGTGATCCCTAAAAAAGTAGTTGTTTTAATGGGTTCTATAATTTTACCCTTCATTTCTATTTTTATGTCCGCTATTGGTACGTTAGGGAGAGTAAATTTTATACATTTTGTTTTTGTTGGATTTAGGACCAAATTGTTCGCATCAAACCATTGACATATGATATTTAAAATATTGTCAATTGTCGTAAAGTTTGCAGTACCTCTCTTGGTCTTAAAGAGTAAAGACGTGTCGTCGGCAAACATAACAATTTCGGTGTCGATTTGTTTTTTTACTAAGTAGGGCAAATCGTTTATATAAACCAGGAACAAGAAAGGTCCTAGAATGGAACCCTGAACATATTAAACAATGAATTATTCGCGATTAAGCCCCGTTAACATTAACTATGAAAATCTGTCAAAATATTAGCAGATCCATAACTTTTAAAGAATTTAATGAAGAATCTTTTGATTGGCAGATTTTCGGAACTCTTCGCGTTCCTGACTTTGATGGTTAAAGTAGGTAGGTATTCGAAATTTGCTTTGAAAACTTTCTACGAGATTTTGACAAAGACAAAAGGTATTCACTTATTTGCAACTTCTCCCAAACTTGGTCAATAGAATTATACAAGGCTTAATATTTTGTCGAGTCTGTAACTCGGAATAAGTAGCATTACATTCAATATTCGACCTCTTCAGGAGCCGTTGTCGGAATAATAACTTTTCGATGTATTTAAAAATAGACCGTGGTCGGCTAATGGTGAAAACAGACAATTTCATACATAAACGGCGAAAGAAAAAAGTTGTGAGAAAATCGGCATTTTCCAAAAAAATACGAGTAAGTGTACATCTTTCTAGTGATAATATAAAGTGGGCTGCTTATGCACTCTGACGGACGTACATCATTTTATTTTTTTCTTGTTTTTTTAAATTAATTATTTAACTTAATTCTTACCAATATCGGTGGGTCAATGAATCACTAGATGAAAAACGTATTTATTGAATTAAAGAACAACACTGTAGATATTAGCAAATTTAGACACCTGGGATTCTAATTTAAATTTACCTACATTGCAACAAAACATTTTAAATTTTGATGCCGTGAAAAATATTTGAACTTAACTTGATCAATTATGAATGGTTATTCCATTTATCAGTTAAAATGCCGAAATATCAACTAAAGTAACGATAGATAATTTAACAGCACATTTAAGAATGGCAAAAATAAATATAACATACGTAAACCATATCATAATGAATAATTAATTAATAAAAAATAGAAATCTACAAGTTTTTATTTAAATTATGTATAGCTATTATTTAAGTTGCGTTTAAATTAAATTAATTAAGAGAATTAGCGTGCCCCCAAAAAAGTGTCATAAAAGGCTTTTATACCTACGTAGCTGTAGCCGTAATTAGGTATAAGAATGATCAAATAGAGTGAACAAAAAAAAGCATACCTACCTCAAATGAATACCTTAATAACGTCGCCGCTAAATAGTTTTTAACTCTCTGTTGACAAACATGCGTGCATGAAAATGAAAACAATAACAAAATGTTTCAACAAACAATATCATATCAAACATACCGTTTTATCCAAAAGCCAGCTAGCCGGGAAAATCAGCGGGATATATGTGATCATATAAACCATGGAGGTCCAATACACAACACTGCTGGAAACCCCATAGTACTTCACCACAGCGTCCTGAATTATGCTGTACTGCACCCATTGCAGGCTATTTGAAGCCGAATAAAAGATGAATACGCCTAAAACCAGCCATCGAATAGGGTAAACCGTATATTCCACTTGGGCTTTCTTAGTCGGCGATTCCAAAACGCCTCCCTTTTCAGCCACCCCGTCCATGACGCTCCCGCAAACTTCTAAATTCTTTTCCCCCATTATTGTCGCGTTCCCCTAAATCTAATTTGGCAATATTATGGCACGAGGATAAAATGTTTTAATATATGAATGCTTTCGAAGCTACAGTTATATCTAAGTTGCTTATTGTCGGTTTTTGCGCGCGTTTTTTTTTTCTGTTGTTAGTCGCAGGCGTGTTGATAGCGCGGCCGCCTGCCGACGACTGGCTTCCAAGTTCCAGTTTCCTGCATCGGAGGCTGAATGGATGCTTCCTCCTCACCCTACGGTGGCGTTACGATTACGGATTTACGGATGACAATACGCCTCTGTGTGTGTTAATGTCATGCATTAATACACATGCGTGCTAACATTTAAATCATTGTTTTGTTATCAAGCGGGGATTAGCAATTTGGACGCGTAATATTAGGTTATCATAGATGCTTGTAATGATCCATCTGACATGACGATGCAGTTGTAATTATCGAAAAAACAATCAACACCTACTGTTTAACGTTTTTCCCCGATCTGTAGGGACAAAAAAGATACAAAATGGTTATTTATGCTTCCATCATCATCATAATCGTCATCGACAGCCATCTCTATCCCGCTGCTGGGTAATAGACTTCTCTCTTACATTGTCTCGGTCCTGTGCCAATCGAGTCCAACGATATTTATTATATCGTCGACCCATCTTGCAGGTGGACGTCCAACGCTCTGCATTCCCTGCCTGCTTCCATATGCAAGATCTATTCGAGATGATGCTTAAGCATAAGCGCTTTTGGTAGCCACTGATGGGATTCGAGATCTTTTCTCAAAAGAACGAGTTTCACGATCCCTATGTTTCCTTCGCCGCTAATACTACTAGTATTAAAAATAACTATGACTATGGTGTCTATGTGTCCGTCCTATCCGACCACAGTCTATATAAATTCCGACAACCAAGTTGGATACCACATGATATCGTTAAATCGTTATGATGGATTAATTAACTTTTGGTTGGTTTGGTACGGAACTCTCTGTGTTAGAATTTATTGGACTCACACTTGACCGGTATATTCAACGTAAACGGGTTTTGCCGTGATAGCAATTTCATCTGATAAAAAATATGATACTACAACGAGGCGTGTTTTTGTGCCCAGGTTTGGTAACCATCAGAGGCAATCAAGCCCTGGTGAAACAGTGCCTTATGGAGCCTTAATTTGTCGGGACAAATTATACAGTTATAAGTATGTTGTTGATTTGTCAATTTCCTCTTTGGTAGAATTTTATGCGTTTTAGTACCAGTGCTGCGAGTTGTACCTAATCCTTTTTCTGTTTGTCCCTGGTTCCTGTGTGAAAAGATTTATTTGAAATGGCTTTTTTTTGTTTGGGAAGAATTTTTGCGTTTTTTCCTCTTTCTGATATCAATTGATCGGATCGAACGCTCAAAAATTGGAGTTATGGCAAAGCGAACAGTGGCCACTTTGCTCGGTTCGCTTTGTCCTTTCAGACATTTTCGTCAACGTAAATTGCACGTAATTTTACTTTATTTAAAAAGATAGCAATGCTTCACCGAGCGTTTGCAATGAAACAATCAATCATACAAATAAATCAAAAACACTAAACTGTAATATGAATGGGCCAAATCAGCGAATATTTACCTTGTATTTTTTTAGTCGCACGGATAAAAATCATACGCGTCACACCACGGCTCTACGCACGCCTCTACGCTGCAAATAGTTCAATGACTTGTGGTCCCACTAATTTGACCCACTGGTGGGACAGTGTGTCGATTTAATGGGCTCGTGGTCCCACTGTTTGGTGGGACCATCAGTCAACGTAATGCAGTCGCTCGTGGTCCCACTGATTTGGTCATAAGGGCGTCACTATTTTGTTATGACGTTGTCACGTTAAACTATTGTCCGTAAACCAACCGACTTTACAGACAGCAATGCTTAAAACATGTCATGTAGTTTTTTTTGTGTCTCTCAGTTTCATTCCAAGTTCCGTTCTACGGAGACGTTCAAATCTAAGAATGGACCTATATTTTTTTAAGAACAATAATAACATACATACCGTTTTGTCCATAAGCCAGCTGGCCGGAAAGATCACAGGTATATAAGTCACCATATACACCATGGTAGTCCAATACACTAAGCTGCTGGACACGCCATAGTAAGCCACCACAGTGTCCTGGATGATGCTGTACTGCGTCCATTGCAGGCTGTTAGACGCCGAGTACAGGACGAACGTTCCCAGAATCAGCCATCGGTAACGTGATACTTTGTAATTTATCACTTTTTCACTTGGCGATTCAAACACACTGTCATCACCTACTTCATCAGGAACTTCCATTATGTACTTAGGTATAAGCTTGGCACAATATTTCAATTTCACAATACTTCGCAATGTTCAGCGACTTAACTTTCAGACATGTAGGTATTTTGGTAATGAACAACTTTTACTAACGTTTATGCAATTTGTAACAACGCGGCATTACTACCAAGGTTGAGGCTATACTGTTATGTTTTTTAAAACATTGCATATAATTCTCTAATACTTTAAGCAATTACTTAACGATGGTGCTAAAATAGAAATTTTAATTCACGTTAAACGTCACACGTTACACAATAGTATTTACAAATGACTGTAATCATTAAATCTAGTACCGATTAATAATAATAATTTATTATTTTATGCACTGATACGATTCAAATCTTAGATAATAGTTAGAAAATAATGCTCTTTTCTAACGATACATTTGCACAGAGACGAGCGTGTGTTTCGCGTAATCCACGACTTGTGCTGAGGAAGTGATCTCGTCTGCTCCTGATAACCTTAGTCTGTCTTCAGTGTCAACATTGTAATCAATCTAATTGTTGATGGTAAATGACATGAAGAGATTAGTCTTAGGTGACTCACGAGAGGAATGTCGCTATGCGAGGTACATCTCGTGTTTTATAAAGCAGGGCGATTCTGTAAAAGTAAACACAAGCGGTCATAATGCCAAATCGCGCCTATTTTTTAAACTTGATATTAGCTTCGTAGTTGAGTCAGTAGCGAGTATAATGACTAAGGTTAGGGCTGTGGGTTCGATTATCCGATAAATTAAATATTTGTGTGATGAATAATCAAGATAAAATCAAGGAAGCCGTGCCGAATTCGGGAATAAAGGTACCCAGTAAGTTATCTCGGAGCATGAATTGAACCACGCCAAGTTTCGTTTAATTTGTATTGGTAGTTTTGGCGTGATCGATGGTCGACATGCAGACAAACCAACAGAATGACAGACAAACATGAAAGTGATAAAACTATAATTATTATGAATGTACATAAAGTGACATAAAAAAAACCGATACGGTCATCTCAACTTATTTATCTTTATCTTAACAGATTCAGATTCAGATTTTTATTCATAACAAGATAATAGTTACATGTCAATTAAAAAAAAAAGTAGTTACAAATTGTTCTTATAAAATATCAAATAATTACCTACTTAAATTTCATGTCAATAATAATAATAAAATAATTTAATGTACTTCACAAAAATCAAAAAGCAAAAAAGAAAAAATTAAGATTAATATATAAAAAAAAATCTTACGTAATTTATAAATGTCATACACAAAATAGGACTGAGTCGCAGCAGCACAGCTTATCGGTAAGTTTACATTTGAGGTCTATAATAGTACTTTAATTTTTTAAAATTCGTCGAACTTATAGAATGCTTGGTCGACCTTACACTTATACGATCCTCTCGAGGGTGCCTCTCTGAGCTCGTGGGGAAGACGATTGAATACTTCAAGCGCAGTAACGTGTACCAACTTGGACGTCTTAGTAAGTCGGTGTGGTACAGGGCAGAGTCGGCTAGGGTGGCGCGTATAACATCAAGTACAGGTCCAAGAACACTAGAACTAAATAAGAAGAGCAAAAACTAAATCTTACAAATCTGAAAAATCATTCAAACCTCGTGTAAGATTTAGAGCTCAGAATGCTAAAGCTTGCTTTTAGCAATTAGGCCACCATGTGGTACTAGCTTATAAAAAATATTTCTGCTAGTAGCACAACAAAATAAATTAACATTACAGAATCGAGCTCTGTGCGCAGTGTCGAGTTCAGTATTCAAACTGCATTTACAGAATAGCCCTTCATTAATCTAGCAAATAATTGCATTGTTACAAATTACCCTCGCTCCGTGAATTTTCCCGCAATAGAGAATAGAGAGAACTAATAATTTTTTTGAGATAAAATGTTCATTTAGTACTTAAAAGGCTTAAGTAGGCTTAATTTAATTACACTACGTCAAATATGAAGTAACGAAGTAGGTAACTGAATCATCTGTGCGTGGATTCAACGATACTGATTGGTAAGTAAGTACCTATAAGGAACACATTATAATATGATAATAATATGATGTTTATGTTACCGGGACTCACATGGATTACACTGTAGGTTTTGAATTATTAGGACTCTTTGCAGAGTACGTTTGGGAAAGAATCACGCCTTTGCCACTTGCCATTTATGCCAAGTGCAAACATTACTGATTTCTGGTTTAATATACTCTTTTGTACAAAAAGTTAAACCGACTTCGAAACCACAATAAGCGAAAAATAAGTTAATATAATTATTATACTATTCGAAGTACTTGTAGGTGCCAGTCAAGTCAAAAAGCTAGTAATTTTGTAGTAGTAGGACTCTTGGCAGAGTCTGTCTGGGGAAGTACCACACCTTTGCCAGTTATTCTACCGCCAAGCAGTAATGTGCAAACATTACTGTGTTCCGGTTTGAAGGGCAATGTTTACAGAGAAATTACAGGGCTTAGAGATATAACATCTTAGATATCTGGGCGACGAGCGCAATGCAGTGCTAGGTAATGATTTGGAGTCTTCATGTACCAATAGCTGCGTGTCACTGCGCTTTTATGTAACAGGTATGTTGCTTACCACTTTTTACGGTAGAATAACTGGCAAAAGTGTGGTACTTCCCTAGATGGACTCTGACAAGAGTGCTACCACTACAAATGGCGTTATTGTCATACTAATGTAGAGGCGTAGCAAGTATCGTCGGATCGGCGGCGGAGCAGCGCAACGGGACGCTCGCGATACATGCATTATTTTATGACGGGCGAAACCTTCCGAGTCGCGTCATCGACATGCATAACAGCGACAGCATAACTGAACTTAAGAGTTAACAGGCACATTTAGCATTAA
This sequence comes from Ectropis grisescens, assembly GCA_017562165.1. NCBI lineage: Eukaryota > Metazoa > Arthropoda > Insecta > Lepidoptera > Geometridae > Ectropis > Ectropis grisescens. Next base: position 4,050,615 of record CM029771.1, on the reverse strand, counting down.
AATAAGGGTGCTAATTAAACAAGCTTCTTTCTAATCGCATTATTCGCCTAAGAAAATATAAGTTCCCTTCTAAATTACTGATGTCGGCCACAACCAACGCGCGTATGAATAATATAGTATCTCAGCCACTAGTTTTCTTGACACTGTAAAAATAACTCAGCATGGTGGTTATTTTTTTAGCATCTATTTTTGTGACATGCATTCAAATAAAAAAAAACCTAACCTAACCTTACTTCCATGGCCGAGTTAGTAATTCGTAGTAATGTATAAAGTAAAAGTAAAAATTGTTGATCTTGACTTGACGCTTTCCACTAATTGGCATTGTAAAGAAGATTAATCAGTTTGTTAGAGGCCATCTCATTTTCCCGATGAAAATGAGATCTTTTAAATGAGAAGCGTGGCTAAAAAAAAAGGCCGGATTTATCAAAATAATCTAGAAAATGTTGGTACAACAAAAACTTACCTCCTTGTCCATTAGCCAGCTAGCCGGAAAAATGAGCGGAATATACACCAAAGAATACACCATGGCTGTCCAGTAGATCCAGCTAGTCGATACCCCGTAGTACTTGACCACTGTCTCCTGTATTATGGTATATTGAGTCCAGTGCATTGCGTTAGACGCCGAGTACAGAGCGAACGTAGCCAAGATCAGCCATCGAACGCGGGACACTTTGTAAACCGTCGGTCCTTTCACAGTTGATTCGGAAGGCTTATACTCATCCATGTCGTAAATATTTACACTTCTTTTGATTTTACATATAAAAAACATTAACATTAATTTGGTATTTTAACGATTGGTATTTGCAACGAAAACATATTTTTCAAATCCATTTAAAAATATTAAATTAGGTTTAAAAACATTAAACCTCGCATCAGTTTGATGCGGTTAAAGTCAAGCGGTCTGGATCCGGACTTTCTGATCTTTGTTGTTTTTTTTTTCGGATGTATAATTCGTTATGTAAAGAAAAGTAGAATAAATTGGCACCAACATTAATGTAAAATTTTAACTGTTATTCTAGATTTGTAGATAAAATAATTTCAACAAAATTATTTATTTTAAAACAATACAAAAACGCGTTAGGTGCTTATTTTAATCCTAACTGCTCCTAGAACGCAGGAGCCCGTAACTTGTCGAGTTCGATTGCGAGAGCGTTCCCCTGACTCTGCCACCAAGCCACGGCTGAAAAATCTGCGGAACTTTAGTCGGTATGGGCACTGTGAGTCCGTGGTGCCGAGCTCAACTTCCCGTGTCCAACATGTCCCTGCATGGCGGCAATGCGTAAATACACTTTACCCACATAACAAAAAAAAAACGGAACCCGCGACTTCTGTTGCGTTGGGCAACTCAAAGCAAATGCACTATGGAACCGCAGGTGTATATGCAAGGTATACACACCTAGCAATCAAGCGGAGAACTATCGTTACATCCAAAGAGGTCCACGTGAGGAGTTTGCGCGTCCAACAATGCCCCAGATTCGAGTTGTGACACTACCTTTAGAAGAGACAGACAAAAGCGCTTTTGCGCTTTATCATGGAATGACATTGATAAACAAAACTGTTACTAGTTAAATAAAGATAGGATATAAAAAAATGAGATGTGGTTGTCACGGGGCACTAGGCATGAGCGAAATTCTTTCGGACAATATAGAAGTAACACAATTTGCAAAAAAATTGCTTATTTTATTACGTATGCTACGATCATCCGAAAAATTAATTTGGCAACACTGGTCACGTTTTTACGCGTCACTTCTATTATATATTTTTCTTAAGGTTTCAGTCTCACATTTTTTTTCACTTCGGCCGCGTACTTATCCTCTTGTCACCTACAAGCCTGTCAAAAGAAACTTATTCCGAAAAGTTTACATACCGAATTGGTAATTCCAACACCAGAGCAGGTGGATTAGAAAAAAATATATTCGCTTTAAACTCGTAAGTTAAAAACTAAGGTAAAATAAAGAATTCCTTTCTTTATTGGTTTTACAATTACTAAATCGTTGAGTTCATTTTCAGAATGGCTGTAAAACACAACAAAGTTTATTTTATTTGATTTTGTTCTATATTTATAGGGGTTTTTACTGAAGCTATTTGTTTGCGATTAACTTTTAACATTTAACACGGAGTTTGAAATACACGTAACTAAACTCACAAAACTAATTTAAAAAACTTTATCGGTGCAGTCAAGAAATCACAAATAATTTTATGGTAAAGGAAAAAGGCGCCTTTAGTCTTTACCAGATAGTTTCAGACTGACGCGCTGAGAATGAACAACTTCTGTAGAAGGACAGTGTACTAGAAAAGACATAAATATTTTATAATAGATCTCATGTTTTTCATACAAAATACTTACATTCTGTATTTGTGCAAAACTAAACACAATAACCATATTGTGCTCGGTACCGGAGGCTACCTATACATGGCTTTAGACAGCAATTTTGTTGGAAATTTTACAATTTAATACGGAACATAGTAATAACTCTTTCATTCAAAGTCGTAGGTAAAAATATAATTTACATGTCAAGTGCAAACCATACCGAGTTCTTGACCGAGTCGATGTTTGAAATTGACGCTATTTGAATGTATTAGCATTGCCATTGAGCGTGCTAGTGGCGTCGGCACACTGGGCACGCTTCTAACTGCTAGTGGGCTTAAACTTCATTACTCTCTCTGGACCTTCATCAGTCTATGGATAATTCGAATGTACTTAGTGTAAGTAAACAAGTATGTTTTTATGTGTGCGTGTTTTTTGGCTTAAGAATACTTTGCCAAGTTCAGAAATAAGTGAAAGTATTCTAGAGCATTTATGTAGCTGACATTATTAATTTAATGTTTTTAAATAGTGAAATTTCATCAGGCCAAAGAAATATGAGTAGATAAAAACAGTTTTTACTACACCCAGCTAGACACCTATAGATTAGATATTGACATATTTTAAAAAAATCTGTTTAAAACATTGTGTATGTTAAATTTTTGGTGCAATCTTTCCAGCGAAATTATCTATAGGGCGAATTATAGGACAAATAAATAAAATATGTTATGGGATGACGAAATTTGTGTAGGCTATGGCTATTGCGTTACAGAGACTTTATAATTTAATTTTTATAAATTTTATCCAATCTAAATAATGATTCATTGAAAATCTTCTACAAGTGATATCGTTGGAGCTCCTAATAATGATGGGGCTTAAGACTCTACAATTGTATATGCCTAAAACTTCCTAGGAAGCCTTTTTTCAATACTCTGCTGCTTTCAATAAGCTGCAGGTAAAGCCTCTTTAAATAATAGTTTTCAGAAGAAATGAAAATATAATAACTGACGGCGCGACGCTTGCAATGATTGAAACTTTTTTATCCAAATCTATTGTGCAGCCAATTTTTTTTAATAAAGAGTGACGAGACGAGCAGGTTTTGTGCCTAATGGTAAAAAACATGCCTGCCACATAACAGCACAGAGAAACCCAGCTATTGGAACATGAAGAGTCCCAATCATTACCTAGCACTGCACTGCGCTCGTCACCCAGAGAACAAAGATGTTATTTCTCTAAACTCTGTAATTTTTCTGGAAACATTGTCCTTTAAACCTGAACACAGTAATTTCTGCTTGGCGGTATAATTATAATACTTAACATAGGGGAAAGTTGTGCAGGTAAACCTAACAAATGAACACCAAGATACCGGCGTAGCCGAGTTTGGTGTCATTCTCCAGTTGGCAAATTGTGAATATTATGTATAATAAATGTCAAATAAAAAACTACATTCATCTTTATTATAACGCTTCATCGTACTTGTATGCACTAAAGTTACGGAACGATAGGAATGTGACCAATAAAGAATATTAACAAAAATATTAGTATTTTCGATAAGTAAATAAACAACAATAAAGTAATTTTGAATTTGCCTGCTAAAACACTAACGACTGACATGATGTCACTAACCGCAAAACATGACTGTCGGTCGCGATTCATGACTGTATGTCCAGTTTATGTGTTTATATTTAGATTATATTTAGATATAGCAACAGGCATATTGTTGTTGTTGGAATAGACGACGCGAATTCACAAGATTTCTAGTTGAAATATTGTGAATTCCAAAAAGCGTCTAATAACTTATAAATAATCAGTACCTGGTTGACCGAGCATTGCTCGGTTTAAATGCTTTTATAGAGGGCTCTAAGTAAAAGATTTTCTAAGAAAAAAAAAAGAAAACGAAAAGACCCGAGGGTAACCATCAGGATACGAACCGGGGCCTGTTGACTCCGAGGACGAGCATATTCCGTCTGAACCATTTAGACTTTAAGAACAATGGCGAAATAAGTTATCGTATGCTAATGACATTTTAGGTATTTTTCATTGTCTAAAAAAGCGTATAAAACGATGTTTTAAAAAAATAAAACCTAGCTAGATCGATTTATCGTCCACGAAACCCCTGTATACATAATTTCATGAAAATCGTTCGAGCCGTTTCCTAGATAGATATATACCTACAAGAATTGCTCGTTTAAAGGTATAAGATAAGATAAAAGTTGCCTTAAAATCCAATTAGCTCACATAAACGACTGCTTCTCGTAGAGGTTTTGTGAACCTGGACGTAAAACATTGAGACTTGGCTCGACTTTACTTCTCGTTTTGCTTGGCAGGCACGTCACCGCACTCGCTCGCAGCTGATCACGTGTTTCTCTAGCCTCGCGTGATCTGTTCTCCATAGAGCAACGTGTTTACGTATCTTTCCAACGTGATTAACCATTTGCATGTTTATGTATTCTCTCAATTCAACTGTAAAATAATCATCTTGATCTAATAATATTATTTGTATTAGTACGTGAAGTAGCAAAACTTTGTACCCTATCCTACCTATCCCTATTTACGAAAATTGCGCGGACGGAGGAGCAAGAAGCAGTGCAGACAGCATTTTTTTAATGCTGCATAGAGATTCTTTGAATCAATAAAAAACACATCAGAAAACATTTCCATGTATTTGACACATACTATAATATACCCTTTTCGATATTGTTAGTCTGTGCTCAAATTGAGAATAGGTTAATATTTCGAAATGGTCAAATTTCAACCACTTTTCCAATTTTTAAATTTCACAATTTCAACCACATAACAAATTTCTCGACTACTAGTTGTAAATTACTATAGATTTAAACCTAGTAAAATTGGCTGACCTTGTGGCTCAGATGCCAATGATATTAGTGAGATTTTCATTATTTGGTATAACTTTTCATAGGTTTGTAATGCTGTTGATAACAGCAAAAAAGAAATAAAATAAAACCCTACCTATTGAAGAACTCAAGTACAACAATTTGTACAGCGCTGAACAGTATGATAAAGTAAGAAACACTCAATTTCCTTATTACAATAATTCCAACAGCTTCGTTTAAACTTTGTCCTAGACACCTACATAAAAGCTGTCGACTTTCCACATCAAATTTCCTGTGTACGATATATGCGTGCTATTCAAAACACCCGGCATTTCCTGTGGCCCTGACATGAGTGACGATCTCTATATGGCTTGGACGAATAACTAAATGGATACACAACAAATTGAAAATCTTAAATAGAGGTTCATCGTTAATTTTCCAATTGGTTTTCAACAAACATTTTCTATACAAAATAGGATGTAGAATCATGTCCGCATGAAAATTTGTGTCCGAATGAAGGTTTGTGAAAATATGTTCTCTAAAAACGTGTTTATATTGTTATTTGAAAAAAAAATATTGTTTATTTTTATAGGTTTACACTTGACCGACCGAACCGATTGGAAGCGACGATGCGGTCTTCGCTGAAGAGTGCTTACCTAGAAGAAATCGATTCACTTTCGATTTGGAGAAAATTAGATTGTAACAATCGGGAAGACTCGCTCAGGCAGTCAGGCAATATGCTTTTCACAACGTAGGAGACGTTCTTTTCACAAAAGTGGAGGACGTTTCAAGGACTCGAACGAAGAAGTCAAAACTCTTCGCTCAAGTCTTTGGAACGTCAACCATGAGACGATGTCGCTTTTTCGAGCTACGTATTACGTAGTAGAGAAAGTAGTCTTAATAGAAAACTGGGCAAAGTAGTAAGTCACGCACAAATCTATCTACCTATCTACTTAGCCGACCCATCACAAACGTGCGAACATAAAATCAAAAAAAAAAACAGTTTCCATATAAAAGTAAATCAGTGCTACGTATATAGTGTCAGTAACTGCTTATACTTGAACTACTTATATCTTCGCACCTTTGAGAGGATACCTAGTTTTTGGGTGGTTAGCCTGACATAATTATTTTAAAATATATCGGTAAATAAATCCATCGGCATCCCGTAACCTGATATAAACTTATTCAAATACTTAGTACATCTCTACCATAATTTCGATCACCTATTTACTATCAGTTATTTGAACGACTTCAAAAACTTCAAAAAAGAAGGAAGTTCTCAATTCGGTTTTAAGTTTTTTTGTATTTATGTTATACGGTAGCTTCACCAATTGTGAATTGGTTTTGATGTTTTTTTTTGTTTCGTAGATTACATTTCAGAAGCTATGAGAATATGCAGAGAACATTTTAAAAGTTTAGGAATCTTAACATCAGTCTCTGTATATATTCTAGAAACACTAAAATATGTAAGAAATAATTTTCACAAATACCAAATTAAAACTGTAAAAAGCAAAAGAACGATTAGAAATATGGGATTAATTTTAGAGACTGATAAAACAAGATTAAAAATGACGGATAGAGTCTTACCTTTTATCATGGGAAAAATATTGTTCAATAAACTCAGGGAGGTTATTAAAAATATTCCTATTCCTAGCAACGAAAAGTTTATCTACAGCGTCAGGATGCTTCTGTTGGACAAATCCATTTATACAATAAAGGAATATTTTGAGAATGACTATAGCCATATGAAATTTGGATAGATTTTAAAAATTGACCATAAATTGTAAAATAATTGATATTGCCCCTTTACAGCATTTATTCTTTAAGTTATACTATTTAAAATGTAATAATAAGTTATGGTTTCATGTGTTTTTACAAAATGTGTGTTATTTTCGGACATTGACGAGATATGACAAAGGCGCCCTTACTATGTAAACATAATAAGTTGTTGTATTTGACATATCAATAAATCATTCTATTCTTCTATTCTATTCTATCAGGTTTCTGTAACACAACCTTAGTTTAGTTAGGAAAGTTAGAGAGATTTAAATATCTATGAATATACAGTAAATTTAAGTCATGTCCAGTGCTTTATTCGTTCACGACTTATTGGTATTCAGCTCCAAACATCGGATTTGCGTTTACTGAATGCTGAATGCAATTCAGTCGGCTGTTTTCGTTGACTTGATTCAACCCGCAAAACCGCGACATAGCTTTGTTATTCTATCAGAAAATTAAAGGCAATATTATGTAAGTAAGTGAACTGTTTACGAGCTGCGAACACGCGCGCGCACTCTTCTTGAAAAATATCGTCGGACGCGATCGAAACTTGAGTCACACTGGACTGACTAAGTATATTAAACGTGAACTACCCGTGTATTTATTTTAAATGCTTAAGTTCACTTTAAGTTTGTAGGCATAACTGTATTTGGCGCCTTGTCTTACACGAAGAAAATTATCATCTCCGTTGAAATAAATTTGAACAACAACCAACAGCCTAAGTGGACGCAAAACGACATTATATCTCTAAGATATATAAAAATGTTATGTTGGTTTGTGTACCCTTCAAAAACTCAAAAAGTTCTGCACCGATCGAGCTGAAATTTTACAATGACATATAATCCGCATCAAGGATTGTGTTTATCTAATTTTTGCATCACAACGTGCTACAGCGAAGCGTGGCAGGGTACAGCTAGTTTTTCATACATTGATAAAAACAATCTTTCGCATTATAGTAGGGGAGCCCACGATGCTAAACGGGGAGTTGCTAGAGCGTCATAGAGACCTATTGGATTACAAAGCTTAGGTAATAATATAAAAAAAAATTGTAATGTTACCTTTTCATTTGTAGGAGGCGCGGCTGTAGAATTTCAACTATAAAAAATCAGCTGTGAGTTAATTAGCGATGAATTTCTGTTACTTCGGCTTGTGGAGTCCTTAGATATTATATTTTTCGTTATCCTTGAATAATTTCCTTTAAAATAAAATAACCACGCTCGAGAATGTAGAGCTGACATTTTTAAATAACTTTGTAGCCCTCTCTTTTACCTGTTTCACTCTCGAATTGTCAGATTAGTGGAATAAGTATACTCTTCTTAGAATGTAATTAATTATCTATCTAATTATATATTCATCTGACGTGATCGAGAATAAATAAATAAATATTGGTGGACAATTCACACACATCACCATCTGACCCCAAACTAAGCAAAGCTATGGCGGCCAGATAGCTGATATAATACATTTAATTTTAAATACATACTTATTATAAATAGAATGACTGATGATCAAATTTTTTTCCTAAATAATCTTCCTTATGGGGCCTCATATTTGGTTCAGGTACTTTACCAGGTACAAGGTTTCCAAATGTATATTAATATGCCGCGCTGGAGTATATCCCGAAATCCTCTCTTGGGCTCCCCTACTACTAATAAAATTGATAAATTGAAAATGATTGCGAAAGTTTGGATGTTTTTGCTCAATCACGATGGAACGCCTGAAGAGAACGGGTTGAAATTTGGAACTTGGATTTAAAATTTGGATTAAAGTCTGTAATAACACATAGCTATTTTTCATGGCGTTTAAGGAAGGGGACTCGAGTAAAACCACGGGGCGCTAGTATCTATTTTATATATTTTCTTAACTCACGGCTGAACAGTTTTTCATGGTAATTTATTTTCGCCGTATACGATTTACGCAAACGAATCAATAAATAATATTTATTTTATTTGTAGTGAGCAATGCTAGCATTGTCCAGCGATTATAGAGGGTACCAAATTACAAGTATTGGGCGATGCCAATTTGGCCAGGTTTAACGAAGGAAAGACACAGGCGTGTTTGTTCTCCGCTAAAAGGAGTCCGTTCCAACTGGCTCCTACTTTTCGAGGCGTGTCCGTGCCGGTTACTGACCATCTCGAGCTTTTGGGCGTTTCTCTGTCATCGACGCTCAACTTTGGCACATATATTGAGTCTAAGGCTAAATTAGCCGCCAAAAAACTAGGTGTCCTCTCAAAGGTGCGAAGATACTTCAACTCTGAACAGTTGCTCACGTTATACAAAGCACAGATTCGCTCCTGTATGGAGTACTGTTCGCACCTTTGGGATGGATCGGCTAAGTATCAGCTGGGGACACTGGAATCGATTGAGAGACGTGCCAAAAGACTCATAGGCAATGTGCGTAAAAGACTTCAAAGTCTTGATCATCGCCGCAAAATCGCTAGCTTATCGGTTTTTTATCGGATACACTTCGGAGAGTGTGCAACTGATCTGCATGATCTAATACCACCTTGCCCTTTCTTCTATCGGAATTCTCGTTCCACAAAAGGGCGGCATCGTTTCATGGTTGATGTTCCAAAAACGCGAACGAAGAGATTTGACTCCACATTTGTGATAAGAACGTCTAGGTTGTGGAATGCGTTGCCTGAGTGGGTTTTCCCTGATGGTTACAATCTTGGTGTCTTCAAATCGAGAGTGAATCGGTTTTTTCTAGGTAAGCACGCTCCATCGTAGATCTTATCATCGCTTAACATCAGGCGAGATGGTGGTCAAGTGCGAACCTATTATAGTTAAAAAAAAAAAAAAAGTAATTTTGCTGCGGTCTAAAAAAACTATGTGCTAATCCAAATATAATCTAACTGCATTCAGAGTTCAACTCGATCCGTTCAGCCGTTCCGACGTTATTGAGCAACAAACATATATAAGTAATACTAGTAGGATAGGAAGGAAGACCCAGGCGCACCAAGGGAACGTAAACATGTTGAATCGATAATTTCAATATATAAGTCAATGAGTTGAATAGTAAGTTCACACTGTATAATTCTAAACATGACTCACGCAGTCACTTACAAACAAATCGAAATAGATTCTACAATTAAATACGTCTTTACAACGTTCTTGCGTTGTACAAACAGTATATATTTCAAATAGACGTTTTACCAAACAAATGGGGTTCATTAGCGGGACGCCATTCCAAACAGCAATTAATCTGGGCAAGTGTAAGGGATGTCATCTTCGTAACAACCCCCTGAATTGAAACCGCTGCGGCGCTAACGATCGCCGCAATTTGCTGGGACGACGCTTCACGTTACGTATTACGTAGTTCCTGCCAAATTCAGTAATCTGAACCAATATTCTAAAGCTGATGAAGAGGTTTTTTTGTTTGAACGCGCTAATCACAGAAACTACGAGACTGATTTCAAAAAATTCTGTGCGCTTAAGACTGCACGGCAGAAGTGAAAACTAAAATAAGAAATACTTAACTATTTAGAGACTCTTAAATAATTTTAATTTATATTTTTTTTACTATTTACAAATTGAAATTGAATATAACGTCGTAGTAAATACAGCAACACTAGAAATATATTATATATATTTCTAGTGTTGCTATAGGCTATATTATTATGTACTACGGGCGGACCGCTAGTTCAGTAATAATTCGGTTTATTATCGAGATAACTGCGCCTCACGGTTTGATATGTTTTTTTTAAATAAATAATGGTGAAACGAGCAGCACATGTGCCTGATGGTAAGCAACATGCTTGCCACATAACAGTACAGTAACCAACAGGTATTGGAACATGAAGAGTCCAAATCATTACCTAGCACTGCACTGCGCTCGTCACCCAGAGATCTAAGACGTTATATCTCTAAGCCCTGTTATTTCTCTGGAACCATTACCCTTCACACCGGAACACAGTAATGTTTGCACATTACTCCTTGGCGGTAGACCTGTTTGTAGAGAACTCTTCAAAGACAAGTGGCCCGTTTCAGGCCGTAACTTGGTCAGCTGGGTGGACTATGACGTAAACCTCTCTACTCGGTTAATGACGAGACCTATGCCCCAGCAAATGGGGACTCAATAATAAATAAATAATAAATAAATCTTGGTGAACAATTCACGCACAGCACACAACAATTCCAGACACAGTGCAAATATTTGAATTCATCACACAAATATTTTCACTGGGTGGGAATCGAACCCACGCCCCTGGGCTTCGCAGGCAGAGTAACTACCCACTGAGCCACGAGGCCAATCAAGGAGGAAATTAACCAAAAATAAAATTTTGTAAGCACCTGATCCGTTCAAAACTTCTGATGTCAGTGAGTACCATACATCAAAACCATACTGTCTCATATCCGCAACCGTGTGAATGCGACCTTTTTGCGAATTACTGAAAACAGGCATCCGTGCGACCTTCAGTAAATTCAAATATTTGTACTGTGTCTGGGTGTTTCTATATCTAATAAGTATGTATTTACAACTATATAAGTGTTATATCCGCTTTGCTTATTTTGGATTCTGGTGGTGTTGTGAGTGATATGTCGACCAATATTTATTTATTTATTCTCTCTCTGCAAGACCGAGGCAGCAGCATTAACATTCTATATATGCTACATATTATATTGAACACGTACTTGCAGCTCGGCGAAAGATAATCCACAGGCCACTCAAATATAATGACTCGGAGTAAGTTTCAAAAAAGAGTGACTTTTATTTCCCTAGAGCAGCGGGTAAACCTATGTGCGATCCTATTTCCCCAGACTGCCAGCGCTGTAGTTGAAATTTAGAAATACGTTAGTAGGTACACACATACCACACTAATTTTGTTTTAAATCTACTTTATGTATTTATCGGAAAACCATAAAAATGGTAAGCAAGAGGTCTCAACAGCATATTTTTCACGCAAAAAATTCTAAAGAATAATTTTATTATTCTACCTGAAAGGACCAGCTTCCACCACACCCAGAATTCCTTGCCATAAATCGTTGATAAATTGAAGGGCCTTTATGCAAAGGGCGTTGGGACCGCAACCGCGAAGGTCGGACACAAACGAAAATAGAGGCAGATTGAAAAGTCCTTTATTGTAACGATCGCATATAGTTTTTACAAGAACAAAATAAAGAATTTTGATTAACCCCCCGACTACCTTTGTTTTGTATTTTGATTTGATTTCCCGAGATTTGTTATCTGTACAACATTCTACTAGTCAAGCCCTTTCATTTGATACACATATTAAGGGAGTTATGAAAAAAGAAATGTAATTCGCTATATTGTGGTAGCGGCCACCTTGGATTTGAAATTTGTCAAAGTGCAAAATATTCTACTAGTCAAGCCCTTTCGTTTGATACCCATATTGAGGTAGTAGTGAAAAAAAATATATAATTTGCCATTTTGTGGTGGCGGCCATCTCGTATTTGAAATTTGTTATAGTGTATAGTACTCTACTAGTCATGCCCTTTCATTTGATACCCATATTGAGGTAGGTTGTGAAGAAATATTTTGTCCGCCATTTTGTGAAGGCGGCCATCTTGAATCGATATTAACCAAACATAGCTAAGAACACCCGCACGGATATAAACTTTTAAATAAAAAAAACCGCATCGAAATCGGTCCATCCGTTTGAGCTCTACGGTGCCACAGACAGACAGACATCGACGTCAAACTTATAACACCCCTTTTTTTGGTCGGGGGTTAAAAATAAGCTTGTTCCTGAGTACGTTGGAGCAATGTGTAGATAGAGTGGTGGTCAAAACAAGGAAGACGAAGCGTTGGATAGCCTGCAGCAAGATGGGTCGACAATATTGTCGCCATTGAAAGACCTTCGCCTCAGTTGATAGATAAAATACCAAGAGAGGCTTATACGCAGCAGTGGGATAGGGAAAACTGATAATGATGATAACGTAGGCATTCTGATGACAAACCATTTTATTGAGTTGGGCATTTTTATAGCTTTCACCCCTGTGTGACTCAATAGAAAGTAAAAAAGAGCTGTAAGTCATAGGTTTAATTACTACATAAGATAAATACTCGTATTTGTATGATGAATTCATGAATTCATTCATAATATGTATGTAGTATTTTCGTTCTTTCGACTTGGTACCCAAATAACAAAATAAATTATGTTTTATGTTTTTTTTATGTTTATGTTTTCTAGCATACGTCTTCTATGTAGTACGTATTTACAATTATAGAAGATCTAGCCGTGCCCCGCGGGTTTACAGACGCTGTTTCCACTCCCGTTATTTTTTCGGGATAAAAAGTAGTAGCCAATAACGATGTTCCTACAATCTTTCGCGATCATGCGTCATCCACCAACCCGCATTAAGGCAGCACTATGGATTAGGTACGGCCAAAGAGTTTACATGTACTACGATATACTATAGAATTAAATTTTCCGCACGGTTCCTTTGTGTCAATCGTAAGCAGATGACGTGCATACTTTCTACGGCAACAGCGCGATGCGCCGCGACAAAAATGTGCCACTTCCAAAAGAGCGACAAGGCAAGAAAGATGTCACCCGTGCTTTCGGTGTAAAGCGTTTTACAGCAAGCTTTGGGTACAACACTCTCTCCTTGTGAGAGAAGGTCCGAAGTCCCAGATCTGGGAACATTTAGTGGGCTGCTTATGACCAAAGTTGTCCATTTCCCCGTCTCGCTGCCCTGCACCGGAGCAGGGTCCTGCGCCCTTGACGACGCGTATCCTATTTGTTACGGCGTTGCTGGCTGAAAGGGCTCAAAGTTAATTGAAAAGTTTGTTTACTTTTGCTCCGAGCTCACCCTAATGCTAGTAATGGCTGAACTTAAGTATTTTACGTACTTACTTAAGTAATTTACGAGCCGGCTTTGGAATTAGTAATGTTTACGATATTTTGTCTATTATTTTTAGCTTTTTGGAGATAAAATGAACATTTTTCTGCATTAGCATTAGCTGAATGATTTATGAAGGTTTATGAAGCAGCTGATAATATGTAATACTGACTGATCGATTGAAACGCTTGAAGTATGATATTATTTAGGCCAGTAAAAAAATACTTTTTCATGGTCAATATTGCACTAAATTTCCGATCCAATTTGTTTTTTTTTACAATGTTTTTCTATCTTTGCCGATAACTCTAGAAATATATAATTAATTAGTTCATTAAATGATCCATAAAATTTAAACATTAGATAAGTTTAAAAAAAAAATATCGGGAACAAAAGACGACAAGAAATTTTATTCACTAGGTACACAGTACACACTACAATAATGATTTCTATAATTGTCACCCTGAAGTGAATAGTTTATTGAAATATCGGCCAACGTTCGGCAATCCTTTTTTCAAGATGGCGCTTGAAGCTCCACCTGGATCTCTCAGCATATTGTGGTTTTGTGTTCAGTAAGTGATCCTAAGCCTTATAAAAAAATAATTGGACCAAAAATATAGTGCAAAGTTAAATTAAATTACTTATTATTACCTACTTTGCTAAATTGTTACTTTGCTAAACTCACCCCCATCCCCTTCCCCACCTCAGATCGCCCGTAAATTCATTTTCCTTTCATTTTTATAATATTCTCCTCCTTTTCTAATGGTTTACAATTTTTGGTTAAATATTTTTTTTGGTTATAAAAATTATCGACCCTGGTCTGTATTACTCTATCTATACATAAACGATTTTGATTGTAGTGATAGTGATAATGAATTACTGACATAATATGGCGTGTGTGTGTCAAAATAACTTAAAAATATACGATATAGGTAACTTATCTTTGGTCGACAGGAACCCCGTAATGAATAATTCCCAGAACCGTAACATCAGCACGCCCCCAGTTCCCTTCGCACAGGTAAATATGAAATTAATGGCGCATGAGAGCCCCGAAAAGGGCGCATATCTCATCCTTTTGTCCCGCGCTCTGTCTATCAAACGAAATGGGAACAAATAAATATCCTGAAGCCAGTGTCACACTGGACGCTTCGCTGTTTTCTACAGAAAATTACTTCGAAAAAATCTCGTTATGTGGAAGTGTGTTTGCAGGCGGCTTCACAAATGGCGATGGTGGTCAGACACCTTGACGTGCTAGCAAGCGCTTTACGCTATAGTCGCTTTAGTTTTTCAGTTCCAACGGGGAAATGAAAATGCATTAAAACTTCAGACTCGTTGTCCAATTTCAAGAAAACATTACATAACATCATTTTGTGTACTCTTTATTAAAAAAGGATTTTTATCGCATCAACATCAACATCCCATATTGCGCTAAGTTCATGAGTGAAGAAAAAGTACTTCAATTTTAATACTACTATTACTACTTACTATTAAGCCATGCACCCTCGATGGTATGGTTTTCAGTTGAACTACATAAATGTTGACTGTCGGCTCATAACATGAAAGTGTAATTAAAGGTGGGTCGTAACTCATCCAAGTCTGCGGTGTGACACCGACTTTATTGAATCCCTCCCCTTTGTGACGAGATTAATTACAGAAGTTCTGTTGTTCCACATTGACTGGAACCTGCCTGTAAATAAAATTGTTGCAAATTGGCTGTGACGTAATTACATTACCATCATCATCAGCTAACCCTCATCTCAATCATAGTGCATATTAAGCAGCTTACTTCATGTACCCACTTTTAAAACTCAGGGCACTCTCTCACAAGAATTCAAGGCTAAATGAGGTCAATGGATGACGAATGTCCTCGAAAGGCGTATTTTTTAATATGCTGTTTTTAACGATGTTTTACTTCTTCGTTAGAGCCAGTGGTGTGAACAATCCTGTAGGAACCTTTTTTATTTAATCCACAAAATTAACAATAACATTTTTCGAAATACAACTCTGCCAAACTGCACGGCAGTTTGTAGGCGGGCACCTACATCTGCACTAGGATAATTACTCAAAGGATTTCGGTGGATTAAGGATAAGGTGGGATTCGAACACGTAACGTCACAACTATGTAATCTGAAGCAGAATAGAATATTAATAAATAATGATACTCATTATTATATAATAATTAAAAATAATTATATAATAATACGTATTACGTGGATCCCATCATTCAAGCTTTGTTTAATTTGGGGCTAATTAGGGTTGTATGAGAAATTTCCACAGATTTTCCTTGTACAGGCACCGATGTAACTGAGGTAGGCCGCGATGTGGGAAAGTGGGCATCGCGGCTGTGGGGTGGAGCATTCTCTCTCTCTTTCTCTCTGCCTGCTGCCCATTTGCCGTGGTGCTGCTGGGGAAAATAAATTCTGGTCTTGTGGTGATCCACTCTACTTGTCCTCTGGGGCTAAAATGTGGTATGTGACAGAAGTACAGACCTGCCCCGTCGCGGAGGACAAAGAGGGCGCCGGGGAACCGCGTTCTCACCGTTAGCGGCAAAGGTGGAATCCCGAGGTTTTAGTCGGTAGGGGCAGGGCAAGGTACGATACCGTCTGTGATGTCGAGTCCGACATAAAAAATTCACAGTTTATTTTTTTACATTATCTCTTTGACCTGTAATTTATCTGGAAATATTGTACTCTATCGCAAACTAATCCAGCTTCGTGGTAGAATATCTGGCACAATACTTTTTCCGGCGGACTCTGCAAAGAATCCTACAATTTTCATAACAATTAATATTCATGCACATTAGAATGACTAACCATCTGCATAATCTTTGCCTCACAAAACCAAGTGTATATTTAAAGCACAACTGAAAATATCCAACAGTTTTCTATTCTATAATCATAAATAAAACGACAGGAAACTCCACTGAAGTCGCAGCGCAAAATCGTTTTAGCTAAGTGTTTAAAGTATCGGCCTAAATGAACCGTGAAGACAGATGACTCCTCCTACTGCGATACGACGAAACATAACTTAGGTACACTACCAGCGACAAATCGAAGCTTTAGATAAAGCCGAGTTTTTTGTAGGTAACTTTTACTGACTTTCTTGTTATACTGTGCATGAGTTATAACCAAGGGCAAGTTACTATCACAGCCTAATTCATCATCACATCTTTGCCACTTGGTTTCACCACCAGCTAGCAGGAATTTAATGAGCAGCTTTGATGTTGGTAGTGGTAAGACTTTTTGCCGAGTCTGCCTGAGGCAGTACCACACCTTTGCCAGTTGTTCTACCGTCAAGCAATAGAGTGTAAACATGTAATTATTAAAAAAAAAAAAAAACCGAGGCCATGTGTTAGCTCCAAAATAATAAAAAGTGTTTTTAGTAGAGGTGTCACCAGAAGAGGTTTCATGTCCATCATCAGTAAGGTGGTACCAGATCATGCAGATGGGTTGAACACTCTCGAAAGTGAATGCGATAAGCTACCAATTTTGCAGCGGTGATCAAGACTTAAACTTCTTATAGCTCTGGGCGCAGTGTAGTGAAAGGTAATGATTTGGAGTCATTATCTCCCAGTAGCTTCGTGTTACTGTGCTGTTATGGGCAGGCATGTTGCTTACCATCAGTCACATTTCGTGCTCGATTCGTCACTATTTAATATTTTAAAAAAACATTTAAATACAATCAGCAGTTTTTACATAAAAGTTAATAGAAATCCATTCATAGATACAAAAAATTCATGTTTGAAACATTAGTATGCTCATAGTGGAAATTACTTATTTAGTAGACAAGTATAAAATTTACGTCATTCTAAAAACTTGGACCAATTCTGAAAACCGACAGTTACAATCGCCAATCCTTTACTTTAAAGGCTCTAATTGAGCCAATTTAATAGCTCCAAAATTATTTTCCTATTTTCTTTCATTTGAAAACAAGAATATACTTCAAAAATAGGTAAATCTGTTTTGCAAGATACCCAATAAATATAATTTCAAGCAACACTGAACACCGAAACGGCGGATAGGGTCGTTCCTTTGAATAAATCTTATTGAAATATACATAATATACTTAGAATCTTTGAATCGTTTCTGGAATAGGTATAATAAAGTATCTAATAATATGTAACTACTCGTAGCTGCCATATTCTTAACCTTATAAAAGCCATTGGCCGAATAATATAAGTATTTAAAAACGAATCATGGGTTAGTGTTAGGTAAGATCTTTTCAAAATTTGATGTCTCTCAAATAAATAAAACAGTAATGATAATGTTACAAAGTAAATCCAATTGAAAACTTTGTTATTAAAAAATGTGGAATAAGTGTTATAGTCTACATATAAAAATCAATGACACTTTTCGTTGTAAGTGAACTCCTTCTAAACGGCTCGACGATTTGAATGATTTTTTTTGTATACGTTTGGGTAGGGCCCTGGAAGGTTTAGATTCACAAATCAGCCCGGCAGATGGCACTGCAGTTGGTATCTTCGTTACTATCCGAGCGAAGCCGGGACGGGCCGCTAGTCTATACTATTATTATAAAGAGGAAAGATTTGTATTTTTGTATTTTTGTATGCAACGAATAAACTCAAAAACTACTGGACCGATTTCAAAAATTATTTTGCCAATAGAAAGCTACATTATCACTGAGTAACATAGGCTATATTAATCACGAAAAAAAATAAGATATACTCGGAAAATTTAACTAAAACCAACGCAAGGTGGAATAAAAACAGACATAAAATGGCTTTCATAGCATACGCTGCGGAAAGTACTAATGATAGACCAAAACAATGTTCTACTATATTATAGAGCGTATTAAAATCTACAAAAAACCTCGCGATACCATATGTCTAACTACAGTAGTTACGTCGCTACAACTACTTTTTTACATTTTAAAAGTAGATAAAAATGTCTATCAAATTCAGACCATGTTATCAACACATTTGTATGAATTCTTATCCAAATAAATTATTTCTTATTCAAGACTCTTTTAATACCTATTGATAACTTTTTGAATTATTGAAGCCGGACATTCCATTCAAAAGGTATTACGAAGTTAAAAATATCAATCCTATCAAAATACGGCGCGCGGCGCGGCTCAACGCGGCGCGTTGGACACCGAGGCACGGAAGAGAAGTGTTTGCAGCTATGAATTTGTAAGGCGCGCGTCTACTTCGCGCGGTCGGCTCACTATGTAGTGGACGCAAATGATAATATCAACATTAAACATTTTTTCGTAACACTTTTTTATGTTCCAATCAAAAAGTTTTTCCGAACTGCTTTTAAATAAGTTTATTCTACCTTTACTGTTATTGTTTAAGTTTTCTCGCACTTTCTACATAGTATTAGGTACATTAATTTTATTCCATTCCTGTTTCCTCACGATGTTTTCTTTCACCGTTTTAAATTAGAGGCATTACGCACATTACTTCGAAAAAACAGTGATGCGCGTGTAATTTGAGCTGGGGGCTCTGGATCGGCAGTCGCCGTTCTGCCGACTAGACCAGCCGAGACTTATGAGGGATATAGCTCATCCCCAAAGGTCCCGTTTACCCTACCTACTAAAGTACAATACAACGGATCATTAAGGACTACGTTGATGTGACGATCAGACATCTAGCTGTGTCAATAGATACAATAAGCAGCCCACTAAATATTCCCACTACTGGGACTCAGGGGCCCTCTCGCAAGGAGAGAGTCAAGTCCATAATCCACCACGCTGGCCCAGTGCGGGTTGGAGGATGACACATGACCTCAAAAGATTCTAAGTACATGGCGGTTTCCTCACGATGTTTTCCTTCACCTAAGGTAGCACCATTACTCACATGACTCCGAAAAGACAGTGGTGCACGTGGGATTTAAACCCGGGGCTCCGGATCGGCTGCCGCCGTTCTCCCGACTAGATCAGCCGTAACTATTTAGCATGTATTTAGAACTAATAGAAACCACATTTTTTATTAAAAGATACCCTAAACTACGTTGTAGGTGGCATTAGCGGAGTTTTAACACTAAATTACAACATTAAATATTTACTGATTTGATTTGATGCGTACAAGTAAAAGGGGAATAAAAACGACGCTAGACACGCCTAAAACTAAAACGTGTGCATGTAGGCATAACGTTTTTAGGGCTAATGATAATATACCATAACAACTAACGCGTAACTATTTTCGCATAATTTTTGCTACCATAGCATACCATGTATAGCATAAACATAACTTAGCATAATGTTTAAAGGCACACATTGAGAGAAGCATAGCAATACCAAAACATAATGATCAAAGAAGAATTGGTCCTACTAGGGCTTCGATCACGAACGTACATTCCTGATCGAAGTATTAGGGCTTATCACTGAGATTCGACTCCGGGTGGGCTCCCGGAGCCAGAAGCTCTATGGCCCTGCGTGTCACTTCTCCATACTCGACATACGCTCCGCTACGGAGGTCGCCGGCGTCTACGCTTGGCCTCGCTTGGCTCGCTCCTCTCAGGACCTTGAGATTCTGGCTCCCGCATTTTTTTCATAAAGTAAAGTAGGTAAAATATATGCGTTTTAAATGATAAACAGATGATTGGGATTGTTTGTTTTATTTTGGTCGTATGTCCTAAGCATGGCAAGTCTGCCAAGAGTGTGTTAAAATTTATAAGTCTAATAATTTTGTTTTATACTTATTTTCCACAATACCCGTGCGAAGCCGGGGCGGGCTGCTAGTAATATTATAAACCTGAAGAGGTTTTCTGTTTGGACGCGCTAATTTCAAGAACTACTGATCCGATTTCAAAAATTCTAGCTAGTAATTTATAATTAAATTGTATTTATTTTAGAAACTATGACAAATAAGCTTTTGGACAACTGCAACGTCGAGTTTGATATTGTTGACAATATAAATTCCTATAAATTCCATAAAAGTTATTTTTAAAAGTCATAAAACCCGCCCGAACCCTTCCTAACAAAACGATATGTTACACATTGATAAATTTACAAAACCTATCTACGTAACGTTTTTTGACCAAACAATACCAAACGTTGTTGATAACAAAGTCCAAAAATAAAATCAAACAAAAACTACATTATATCTTATGACAACGATATTTTATCACAACAAGTCGTGATGTCAAAATAAACGCAGTTACTTTTTTATCCGTCATTTTTTGTAAATATTTCAACCTAATATTACATGAACGAGGAAATAGGAGCGCCCAAAAAAGCACATTAATTTCGTGGCTCAAGAAAAATAACATGCCGTCTATCAAGGAGGCCATAACTAAAGAGGTTTTTTGCAGATAACAAATGGAGGCAGCCAAATGAGGTCCCGTAAGCTATCAACGAACGATTACTCTGGTTAATCGAGCAAAGGAAAGTAAGGAGAAATCGGGAAATCACTCGCCAGAAACCGGGTCAAATCTGTGAGCCAATTACAATTGCTGATTTGGAGCGATGTGTGCAAATGATAACGGCGCGGCTAAATTGTTTTTCAATGAGATGAATGACTGTCGATTTTTCAATAACGTCAGCTCTTTATTTGCATATGTAAATTGTGTTTTTGATGATTTCAGTGGCATATTTACAGCAGCATTCTAGTTTATTCAGCTCAAACTAGGGGCGGAAGGAACCTCTTTGAGGGTGAGGCTGACCCTTATTTTTTTTTTTCAAACAGATACTTCAAAGGCGAGTTGGTGTCGTTTGATGCGTGTAGTTCTTGAGACAGTTGGACGAGACTCAAAACTCGATAAGTACAGTTAGTACAGTAAGTAAAATTTTATATGATTGGCTTTCAGCTTTGCTGCAAGTAGGTATGTTTTCGGTAAGCTTTATAATTAAAACTAGCTTTTACCCGCAACTTCGTCCGCGCCACATATTTATTAAAGTAATTGAGGCAGTACCTACTCGTATGTCTACTACCATACAAATTCACGTTTCCTAATCAAAATCGGTCTAAGTCAAAGTTTTATATTTATTAATAAATGTACAATTTACACGACAAATTACAGAAAAACTATGTTCTCAAAAAATTAATCAAAAACAGACTTTAATTTAAAATCATATTGGGACGGTCCACCAAATTTTATTAGAGTCTATTAGTAGATATTAGTAGATATATCGTCTGATTACATGAACGCAAATTTTAGTTTGTCGTTCATATTTCAAAAACCGCCGCACTGATTTCGATAAAATTTATATAACCACCTCTGAACTATAATCTACCAACCAAAAAATAACCATCTAAATTGATTCACAATTGGAAATACAACTGGATTGATAACCTCCTCCTTTTTTGAAGTCGGTTAAAATAGCATACAAATAGTGCAAAGATCCTTCCATGCACACTTTTACTCCTCATTTCTACTCTTTTCAACTCTTTTCTGTGATAAAAAGTCGCCTATATCCTTTCCTAAGTCTAGTCTATCTGTGCACCAAATTGTAACAAACTCTTTAAGTAGCTTAGGCGTTAGACGGTAACAGACAGAGAGTTAGTTTCATTTATATAATTTCATATTAGAATTGAAAACAGGTGTTCCTGATCATTTTATAGGAGGCAGTTGTAAAGATTACCGAAAAGTAATACGTTTACTCCTCCAAAAAACTAATTTTCGCAGTTCTTAATTTGCCTTAATCGAGCGTCCATCATGCATAACATTTGATAAGACACCATGGAAATCTCGTTGACTATCAAAAATTCTGTCTGATACGCCATTTAGTGGCTGCGCCCATCTAAAGTATTGAGGTTGTATAGTGCACTGTATTCTTCTTGTCAAGCCCTTTTATTTGATAACCATGTTGATGGGATTGATAAAACCTAAGTTATCCGCCATTGTGTAGAGGCCGCCATCTTGGATTTCAATTTTTTATAGTATATTGTATTCTGCTTGTTGAGTCCTTTCATTTGATACCCATGTTGATGGGATTGATAAAACCTACGTTATCCGCCATTTTGTAGCGGCGGCCATCTTGAATTTATTTAAGTACATTAATTATAAATAAATGATACCGATAGAAGCGTCTTGAAACGCTCTTGAGAGTAAATGGTTCAAACGGGTAAAAGTAAGGCGGCACTTCATATGCCGAAACATAAACACCGCACTTATGTAACCTGACACCCGTTTTCCTGACAAATTTGTAAAACGCGAAAAGCGGCCAGTATATCAAGCGGTTATATAAGTATCCCCGTATAGTTAAGAATTATAAAATTGCTGGAACAAACGTTTATCGACTCCATTTCAAGTGTTTAGATACAAAGTTTCATGGTTTTTTCTTCAATAGTATTGAACTTCCAGACTTTCACCCCCAATTCCACCCCCGTAGGTACAGTTCGAAACTACAAAACTGCTAAAACATACATTTTATGGTTTCGTGTTAAATATCTAGACGTAAAGTTTCATAGTTCTTCAACAATGACGAAGTTTTCCATATAAACTTTCATCCCTTATTTTAACCCTTTCAACCCTTTTTTCGGAACAAAAAGTAGCCTATGTCCTTTCTCGGAATCTTTTCTATCTATGTATCAAATTTCATCAAAATCTGTTGCTTGGTTTAGGCGGTAAAGACGGACAGACAGACAGACAGACAGACAGACAGACAGACAGACAGACAGACAGACAGACAGACAGACAGAGTTACTTTCGCATATATAATATTAGTATGGATGATACCGCTAGAAGCGTCTTGAAACGCTCTTGAGAGTAAATGGTTCAAACGGGTAAAAGTAAGGCGGCACTTCATATGCCGAAACATAAACACCGCACTTATGTAACCTGACACCCGTTTTCCCGCCAAATTTGAAAAACGCGAAAAGCGACCAGTATATCAAGCGGTTATATAAGTATCCCCGTATAGTTAAGAATTATAAAATTGCTGGACAAACGTTTATCGACTCCATTTCAAGTGTTTAGATACAAAGTTTCATGGTTTTTTCTTCAATAGTATTGAACTTCCAGACTTTCACCCCAATTCCACCCCGTAGGTACAGTTCGAAACTACAAAACTGCTAAAACATACATTTTATGGTTTCGTGTTAAATATCTAGACGTAAAGTTTCATAGTTCTTCAACAATGACGAAGTTTTCCATATAAACTTTCATCCCTTATTTTAACCCTTTCAACCCTTTTTTCGGAACAAAAAGTAGCCTATGTCCTTTCTCGGAATCTTTTCTATCTATGTATCAAATTTCATCAAAATCTGTTGCTTGGTTTAGGCGGTAAAGACGGACAGACAGACAGACAGACAGACAGACAGACAGACAGACAGACAGACAGACAGACAGACAGACAGACAGAGTTACTTTCGCATATATAATATTAGTATGGATGATACCGCTAGAAGCGTCTTGAAACGCTCTTGAGAGTAAATGGTTCAAACGGGTAAAAGTAAGGCGGCACTTCATATGCCGAAACATAAACACCGCACTTATGTAACCTGACACCCGTTTTCCCGCCAAATTTGAAAAACGCGAAAAGCGACCAGTATATCAAGCGGTTATATAAGTATCCCCGTATAGTTAAGAATTATAAAATTGCTGGACAAACGTTTATCGACTCCATTTCAAGTGTTTAGATACAAAGTTTCATGGTTTTTTCTTCAATAGTATTGAACTTCCAGACTTTCACCCCCAATTCCACCCCCGTAGGTACAGTTCGAAACTACAAAACTGCTAAAACATACATTTTATGGTTTCGTGTTAAATATCTAGACGTAAAGTTTCATAGTTCTTCAACAATGACGAAGTTTTCCATATAGACTTTCATCCCTTATTTTAACCCTTTCAACCCTTTTTTCGGAACAAAAAGTAGCCTATGTCCTTTCTCGGAATCTATTCTATCTATGTATCAAATTTCATCAAAATCTGTTGCTTGGTTTAGGCGGTAAAGACGGACAGACAGACAGACAGACAGACAGACAGACAGACAGAGTTACTTTCGCATTTACAATATTAGTATGGATTATTAGTAAAGTTTCTGCCAGTCTTCTGCGCTTTCTGCGTTGACTTAAGTTCATTAGGCAAATATGGAGGTCATCTACGGCCAACGGACATGGCTGCCTTTTTTAATAAAAGCTAAATAGTAGTGTCGTGTGAGTAATACTTATATTTTTTTAGATGGAATGATTAGGCAGTCATGTTGTCCTAATGATATTAACTAACAAACTTACAAGATTTATGCCTTTAAATTAAATTTATCTTTATGATTCGCTGAAAACGTTCACACCAGAGCACAGTAGTATTCATTTTTCATGTAACTGTTCGTTATCGTATATATGTTCGTATGAGTAACGTCTGTATTTACATCTATAAGCATTTGATGTATTTACAACTATAAGCATTATATTAACCTATCTAGCTCTCATAGTTCAAGCTTTGCTTAGTTGGGGGTCAGATGGTGTCGTGTGTGAAATGTCGACATTTTTAATGTTAGCTTAGTACCCGATTGTTGATAGAATTGCTGGATTACTCTTACTCCTACTCCTAGGATCCTACAAATTGCGTAGTACATTATCCCGGTCCTACGCTCAGAAACATTTAATGTTAGCTATCTCTGTTAGCTACCACAGTCGAGAGTTTCTTACAGGCAATTGTTTGACGTCTCTTCAAAATGAAGCTATTCACGCAAAATTAGCTTAATAGTAATCAATTGCAAAAAATGTACCAGGGTTCCAAGACTATTATTATAAAAATTAATACTCCATTGGGTTTGTGTTTAACCCTCGACCAAAAAAGGGGTGTTATAAGTTTGACGTCGATGTCTGTCTGTTTGTCTGTCTGTCTGTGTGTGTGTCTGTCTGTGGCACCGTAGAGCTCAAGCGGATGGACCGATTTCGATGCGGTTTTTTTTATTTGAAAGTTAATATCCGTGCGGATGTTCTTAGCTATGTTTGGTTAATATCAATTCAAGATGGCCGTCTCCATAAAATGGCAGACAAAATATTTCTTTACAACCTACTTCAATACGGGTATCAAATGAAAGGGCTTGACTAGTAGAATACTATACACTATAAAAAATCAAATCCAAGATGGCCGCTGCCACAAAATGGTGAAATACATTTATTTTTTCACAACTCCCTTAATATGGGTATCAAATGAAAGGGCTTGACTAGTAGAATGTTGTACAGATAACAAATCCGAGGTAGTCGGGGGTTGATTAAAATTTTAATTTTGTCCTTGTTACAGTGTGGAAAGCCAAAACGACCTATTTGACGAGGACTACACAGAAATATTTTAAATAGAAAAAGTAATTCTAAATTTCTCCGGAGACCTTGTAGTCTTAAAACTGTTGATCGTTATCGGAGTAATTTTCAAGTAATTAACAGGTAATTGGCACGTGTTTGGTTATTAGGTGCCCCACTTATAATGATTATCGGGAAATTCCGTGATTATTTTTATGATTCCATCGCGTCGCGGTCCGAACGAGTTTAGATAAAACATACCTTCGTTCCTTATTTAGGCATTTTATTTATACATTAGTAAATGTAATTTACACTTTCTCATAGATCTACCATTGTTTTAACATACTCGTATTTATATTGTTCACTACACTAACTAACTAACTATAGTTACTAGATTTTTACCAATCGTTGGAGCCAATCCTCGAAATTTCAAGTAAGCAAGCAAAAAGTACTGAAAGTATCCTGGACGCAATTTGGTACATGTGTAGATCAAATTCTAATCTATACTAATATTACAAAGCTGAACAGTTTGTTTGTTTGAACGCTAGGATCTCGGGAAGTACTGGTCCGAATTGAAAGTTTATTTTTCATTTTCATTTTTTTATAGTCCATTTATCGAGGAAGGCTATAGGCTTACAACATAACGCTACTATCAAGAAGCGGAGCATGAATCAAAAATGTAACAAAAACGGGGAGAATATTCCTTTTTGAGAGTTTTCGTAGCGTGCTTTGACATGGCAGCTAGCATGTGTCTATTGCGCGAGATTGCGTCAACTTCAACTTTTTTTGGCTTCCATTTGGTAATGTCACCGTAATTTCGCCAATGTTCCAGATTGCGTCATTGAATATAAACCTTTGCTAATCCAATTTGTTTCTAAATCTGAGTTGGTACGACCAATTTCCGACAGGTGGCGTAGCAGGTAGCTGAAAAAGGCTGAAAAAGGTTTTTTGTTTGAAAGCGATATTATCAGGAATGACTGAACCGATTTCAGTCATTCTTTCACCGTTGGATATGTACGGGATCCCGATGAGTGCTAAGTATATAATGTATCACGGGCGAAGCCGGGGCGGACATCTAGTTTATTATAAAATCGCGTGTCATCGCGTGTCATCGCGTGTTTGTAGTGGTAAATTTATTTATTATAACTTATTTGTTATCTAATTTTTTTTGTTATCATTCACATAAAAGTGTAAAGAAATTTTTAAATAATGTAAATGTATTACAATTTGAAGACTAATATCCAATGACTACATAAACGCGAAAGTTCATAGGTATGTACCCACGTATGGGTGATTGTTATTCTTTCAAGTAAAAGTACTGAGGAGATCTTGATACAATTTGGCGCATAGATAAATAATAATAGATTAGAATAATACAAAGGCTAATTTTATAACGAAAAAAAAACAGAAATCGAGAACTGCGAATGAAACCCCGGTATGTCACTAGACTAAAATATAAAAATATCATCAAGGCGTTTCAGGTTTCAGGTACTCCTACAAAACGTCTTAACCAATTTTAACGCTTTCATGTAAACGTACATCCCACCAAAACATTCTGTAAAAAACTAGCCAAGTCTCGATGGAGCTGTATATTTATCTCTAAAAAGTAATGAAATCTAGACAAAGCCGTGCCAAGTCTAAGGTTCCTTACTGCGGTTTCTTTATTATTATAGTTAATGTTGTGTAGTTAACGTTGAAGGGTATCTTACGTAACGTTAAGGGTACTTTTTAGAGATAACTATACAGCTCCATCGAGACTTGGCTAGTTTTTTACAGAATGTTTTGGTGGGATTTCACTTTTTTTAGAAAACGTGGACTTATTGATTTATTATATCAGTTGTATTATTTGACACATTTATTTTCTCTTTAGGAGTACTTTTTATTATTACAAATCTTTCTTTTATTTTTCCGGTTCTGTTTCTTGTACAGTAGCAACAGTTTTTCGTATTGCCCATTCGCGTTCATTATTTAAGTGGACTCTCTATAATAGGCAAAGATCTTTAGAAGATTGGAAGAAGACTGCAAATAAATAAAAGCTAGTCTAGCCTTATCCAGAGTTTTCCTTTAATTTTATTTACAGACATATATGCGTATTAAAATTTTGACTCTGACCATATATTGTTATCCTAACTAAACACATTGTATTATTTGACACATTTTTTTTTCTCTTTAAGAGTACTGTTTTAATATTAAGTACGAATCTTTCTTTTCTTTTTTTTACACGCTTTTATTAGCTTTACCTGTATGTGTGTATGTAACCGACCCCTTTGAGCTCAATTTTTTCCTACTTTGAACGATCAGATTTAATTCAAACTTTGCACACCTGTCAAAAGTCGATGACAATGCAATAATCCGATCGAAGCATCCGATTATTTTCATAATAATCATAAATCAATAATTACGTAAAATAAATATCAAGAAAATGCGGAGCCATTTTGGAATTCCAATGCAAGCAAAGATCGTTCACACTAATCCGGCTGAAGTTAGCAACACATCATTCAAGACGAAGTTTACGAACGGAAATTTATCGATTCGTCAAATCGATCTTCCTAGTCTATGGACCTTTTAGACATTTACATTCTATGGTGTTAATATAATATCTGTAAGCCAGTTCATTCAATCAGCTATTCATAGTTCATTACTTTAATGCAAACAACAGCGTTATCCTGTTATTAGTTAGGAATCCAGGTGTGATTATCACTAATTAAAATGGCAAATAAGCTTGTTACTCAGTTTGCTAGTCGTTACCGTATGTTAAGTGACTTCGGGATAACTATACAAGATGGAACATTATTATAATTAAAATAATATTCGCCGGACGATAAATATATTATAGTTCACAGTTTTCGGAAATCAACCAATTGCTCATCAAAGTGAAACAGTTCGCCGAGGAGCCGCGAGTTTCTGAGGGCCAAGAACTCAATATGTCAAGGCCATCATCACAGATAAAGGCTAAACTTCCTTTAATCGTGTTACCAAAGTTCTCAGTCTACTTAATTGATTGGGTACCGTTTTTCGATTTGTTTCAATCATTGGTTCATGAACGGGATAATATGTTAGATGCTAAGAAACATTATTATCTGCGTGCTTCACTAGAATGTGAAGCATTGTCAGTCATACGTCAACTACCTATGGATTAAGGGAATTATGAGGTAGCCATCAATCTACTAAAGGGTAGGTATCAGAATCACAGGCTATTAGTAGATACTTATTTAGACAGGATCATCAACGTCGACCGTCCACAAGATGCAAGGTTGTACAGTTGATCATGCAGTCATTTATTTGGGTCCGCAATTGTTTGCTGCTGGACAAGCTTATGTGGCACGTCGTCGTAGTCCTTGGACGGTATACGAATTGAATAACTTGATTGCTCAAAATTAACAGGAAGAACTCCATGTAACAGTCAAGCATTGAATGAAATAATTCGATTACGAGATAAATAAAAAAATCTATGTATATGTAAATAAGGTTGCACCTCTATGTGTATCGCTGTTTATATTGGCGTCATAGAAATCTTTGAATATGTGTTCTTAACCAAGATACAAAGTTACACAAGTTAGCCAATATATACAGTTAGCAAATAAAAATAAATAATAGTTTAAAAAAACTAAAAAAGACGCTTTTATAAAAAATACAACTAAAAATCAGAAAATAAAATTTAATTATTTTTATTAAGAATAGTGTAAATTAAAAATGAATGTAAGTACACTATTGTAAAAAAGCATTGGGTGCATAGTGCCAATAATTATCCGAACAATAAATATAAGTTTAAAAAAACTAAAAAACACAAAAATTTAAAAAAGAAAAAATGTTTTATTTAAAAAAAGCGTAGGGTGTTTTTAAGATATTATCGAAATGATCATCCTTTTTCTCATATTTGTCAATAAAATATTTATAACTATTGACATTATCGACATTTTTTATGATATCATCTTGCGAAATTTAATTTTCCAACTTCTTTATGCGAAATCAAACACAATTAAACTCTACGACGACAGCGACTGACAAAGTCAACTGACAGCGTCATAACACGAAATGAAAAGTTTTCCTTTAATTTTATTTATATGCGTATTAAAAGCAGAAGGGCTATATTAAATTCTCTTTACAGAAGGGGAGGCATTCGTCCAGTAGTGGGAAGCAATAGGCTAGATTAAATTAGAAGATGTATCCCACTATGCTGGATTTTTGCAATGACAGCCGATTTTTTTATGTACCAATAGTAGCTTAACTTCGGAACTAAATGACGTCCAGACTTGAAATTTAGGATTTTAAGTATGTGATTGTAGCTTACTAGATGAAGAAAATTTCAGCGTTCTGGTCTTATCCAGAAGTTCTCAAATAGGCGCCTGAGAATGCAGCGAAATGGTTCCAGTAAAGGATGGTACGGCAGTGTTTGCTTCGCGCTCGACTTGGCGGGGACACTGCCGTGCCCCCAGATATGGTTAAAAAATGTATACATATATTTTCTATTTTTATTTAGGTAGTGTTTTCGTATGAACATATTATTACTAACTGGTGGATGTAACGAGACTGTCTTAAAATCAAGAATAAATCGGTTTCTTGGTGGCAAACGCGGCCCATTTTAGACGATATCGTCGCGCAGAATCGATTAAATAAAAAAACATCGGTCATTAACGTGACTACATAAATTTATTAGTTAAGCGATCTTTATCGTTAGTATTTAGAGGAATGAGTCCCCAATATAAATAGGTACTAAATATTAGTACGATAAAATCTGTTGCCAAGTTTCATATCGACTCAGTGAACATTCTTTCATAGTATGAATAGCTCAGTAAGTACTCACTCTACCTACACAGTTGGAAAACAATAAAGCTCTTTGATAAATCAAATCAATATATAAGGAATTCGTTGACTTGGGTTGAAGCTATAAATCTATGTACTGTACTTCTACATGGTGTTCTTATCATAGATGACGTCACAATCGCACTGTTTACCAAATGTACGTTTTTTACGACAATCTGAAGACAGGAAGGAAATTGTGATTTTATAGTACACGTATGATGGAATAAGATTTAGTTTTTTTAATTCAGTCAGCCACTTATGGCTGTCAATTATGGAAAACCGGCAATGAGTCAGCCGATATAGATACATCATTTGCAACGCAACTACCAAATAATGAGACGATTAATGAGATTGATCATGATTGATAATGATCATTAATGAGTGAAACATTTTTCAACTTCGCCAGACCCTCCCCGCTGGGGCCGTAGGGGACCAACTTCGGGGATGCCACATGGATCCTTAATTTTTCCTACCGGCAGCTCGAGCCGAGATCGTACCATCAGAGTTGCGATTGCGCTAGTCGTCGCGTCGTACTAAGTAAGTACCTATTATGTACCTAATACTTTTAGATATTATGGTCATATGCTCGGTCTCCTCTCTCCCGCGACAGCAGTGCGTGTGGAAGTTGGTGTGCCCCAAATCTATGTGGCGCAAATAATTAAATCACATAAAATTATTGTTAAGCAAAATGGCACAAAATTATTCTATTCAGCAAGCTAGGTAGCAACTATAAAGTAACGAAATGAAAGTTTCAATAAATTAAAGGTGCTTAGGTAAAGATTGTAAGTAGGTACATAAGTACATAAATGTTTAATCATTCAACGCGTAGTCGCCCAATGGCCTTTCTTCATGGATCCCACTTGTATATTACATTACCAGTGTCACACTTGTAAAATCCGCCAAAACATAAACCACCCAGGACAAATATTTGTTTGATGAATACAGATTTTTGATAATTTTGTGTCTGAATGAGTAACAAACACCAATACATACTTACAAATTTTTGTATTTACAAGTAAGAAGATACCACATAACCATACAAGCTTTGCTTAGTTCGGCGGTATAGGTAGTGAGAAATGTCAACATTTTAAAAATAATAATTATAAAAGATCCCACTCACACAAAAATACTGAACGAATTAGGATGAAATTTTGTACATAGATAGACAATGGTCCGGAATAGCACGTAGGCTATGTTTATCCCAGGAAAACAACAGGATCGGGAACTGTGCGGTCGAAACCGTAGAGATTGCTAGAATAGGTAAGAAAAATAACTATTTTCGTTAATCTTTTAATAAGCAGACCATTAAAATGTAAACAACGAACGATTATACGGCTTTTATCTTCTAAGTAAGTACATGAGGCTATAATCACAATACATTGTTCGTTACAACATCCACCGAAAACATGATTTTTGACGCACTCAAGTAATTGATTTGCGTGACGTGTATGTGATAGTAATCAGACTATCACGAAATGAAATGTTTAAAATACATTACTATGTGTATGAATATTGACAATTGATTTAATTGCATGTATTTATTTTAGTATGAGTTTAGGTGATGTTGTAGTCAAATAAATATGCCCAAAGGATTCCAAAAATATGCCTTTTGGTAATTTGGTTAAACTAAAGCTGGCCTAAGGTATTTTCCTAAAAACTAGGTACTTAAAAACAAAATGCATGCAAGCATTGCTTACGTAAATTTTTTTTTTATCTTTTATAGGTTTACACTTGACCGCCATCTCGCCTGATGGTAAGCGACGATGCGGTCTACGTTGGAGCGTGTTTACCTAAAAGAAACCGGTTCACTCTCTTAGGTATGTTGCTTTTATCAGCTTAAACGGATCTCGTGTTTTAGCCCTTAAACTCTTATTGGTTGGATAGATTCGTGGTTGACTCAAATCAATTGATATTAAGCTATGATGCAGTCGGACGGAACACTTTCTTACCTTGTTCAGTGCTCATGTACCTACTATTAAAACCGCATATCGAAACATTGTCAGTCGAAAACTTATATTAAGTATAGGTACATTAAATACATAGTTTATAAAAAAATACAATTTTTTAGCCTGCGTAAGCACAATTTTTTTAAATACCCAGTTACCCTCAAGTGTCTTCTACTGAAACTGTGAATATTTAGAAGAAACAGTAGTAAGTGTACTATAACATGTTACGATAGACTACGAACTCTGAACCGCCCAGCCTAAGACAAGTGAATAGATCTACGATTAATCCACTGACACTGAGAAGCCTAATTAGTACCCTCACTGCATCAGATATCTTAAGCCAACCCGACCAATGCCGCAAGAGCCCTCGGCTGACCCATATCCTTTGTAATCCTTTTCAATAAATACAGCATAGTGTAGTGTCACGGCTCTGGTTTCGCTGGGGGAGGAAGATAGATCGCTATGGTCAACAATGGGTGTTACATTCGATCCTGGATAATTTGTGTTGGGAAAACTGTTGTAGGATCTTGATTCGTTGTTGTTTCAGTTCTAAATATATTTGTTACGCAATAGCTAACACAACGCGGAAGAAGCGGTAGATTGACGTCATAGATGAAATCACAGAACATATCTGTTCGGTGGATGAAATTATATACCTATACATACAGATTCGGCTTGAAATAAAAAAGTATATAGACATATCTATTAAGTAATCTCGTTATTTTTCATAATCCATCAATTTCTAAGCACAATTTACTGCTGGATTATGTATTTATTGCAAAGATATAACTTTTTGAGAGATCGAACGATACCAAGATAAGTAGGGTCATTAAAGATAATGAGTTTTGATTAAATTACATTGGTAATCATTTATTACAATTTAATATTAAGTTAGTAATAATGACTTTCATCATTTTTTACTATAAGAATGCTCGTGACTTTAGAAAGGGATGTCGTTCTATACTTCAAATCAAAAGTAAAGTAGTAGGATGGGCAAACGCAAGAAAAAGATTATGAGTGACAGCATTTTTTGTATGGCTCCTCTTCTATATAATAAGCTGCCAAATGCAATTAAAAAACTTAACTTATCCATGTTCAAAAGAAGATTAAAAAAGATACTGGTACGCAAATGCTATTACACTGTGAAATATATTTTAAATGATAGGGAAATTAATTGGAATACTGATGTATAGATTTTGTTTAACATAACATTTTGCATTCCATTAACTTCCACGTTAAATTCCATTAGCCACATTAGTGTCCACTGTCTATATTTTATGAAACTATACATTTAACTAATATTAGACCAGACAATAATATATTGTAACTGACAGGTTGAATCGGATTACTCTGTATATATTGTGAGAGTTCTTTGAGTAGGTATACTAATATATATTTTTTACATGTTGACTTTCTTTTATACACATTGACATTATTTTATTATATACATATTGAATTATTATTATTTTTTGATTATTCTATACATAATGACATTCTTTGACATTGCTCACACGGCTGAACTGCAAGAGCTACTACCGCAAGACCTTGGATTTAAACTACTTGTCTAAGTCCATAACAGCATCCTGCTGAAGCAAAAGATGTTGACGTAACTGTGCTCACCAATCGTAAATATCACACTTACCTAGCACAACCGGATAGAAGCCAGAAATTAATAGACAATGAATCAGATGACATATAATATACAACCGATTAAAAGCTTAAAATGAAAAAAGAAGACTTTATCAGCTGTCTATTATTATCATTGTATAAATTCAGACCAATGGAAACTGTGTTGCATGCCTCTAGAAGAAGAGGCCAGTTTGTATGGGTCAACTATTAAAATGTTTTGTATCACCTTATCTTACCTGCAAACAGCAATAAAGACTTTTGTATTTGTATTTAAATCAAATCTACTACGAATCGGTTTCGCTAATATGCTCGAAAGATCGTAAAACTCAATATTAACAAACGAGATGGTGGCAAAGTGCAAATTTACATTTTTCATAGAAATGAAAATGAATGAAAAAAAACATCATCTTTTTTTATAGTGCGAGGTCGTTGCAAATGTAGTACAACTCAAAATAGCTACGGCTGGTCTAGTCAGTAGGACGGTGAGTGCCGAACCGGATCCCATAGTTCGAATCACACGCGCACCACTGTATTTTCGAAGCCATGTGCGTAACTTAAAAATGTTGAAGAAAAACATCGTGAAGAAACCGACATATACCTTGAATTATTCGAGGCCATGCGTCATCCAGCAACCCGCCCTGGGCTAGAGCGGTAGATTATGGAGAGCCTTGACTCTCTCCGAAAGCCCCGAGTCCCGGCTCCCAGCAATGAGAATGTTTAGTTAGTGGCTTATGGCAGCCGTCAATTTAACACTCACCACTCTCCGTTCGTATTGTCCCGCTGCATTCAGTCTCATATTTATCGTATTGTGAAGAGATTTTTAAGCTATTGCATAGCTTTTATGGCGGGCCTGGGGACTTGGGGACCGAATTTTAGTGATCGTGCATCTCTTTCTTATGTTCACAAGAAAGAGGGATGGAAGACCGTAACGCCGTCCTCCCCACTCGGCCATTCGACTTTGAATCTTATTTGTATTAGCTTTATAGACTAAATGCTCTTAGCAGTGTTGCCAACTTAACGGATTTCCCGTGATACGTAGCGGATTTGAGTACGTAGAGAACGGAAAAATAACTTTCTAACGGCTATTATCATAGCATATTAGCGTAATTATGTATTATTATTATGTATTTAAAATTACGTACTTCAAATAAAAAATATATATATATTTTATTGCATATCTTTTTTAATAAATTTAGTACAGTGCGACATTTTAGAGTAGAAATTAATTAATCGGGAACTAAAAATTCAATCTTGCTGGCAACACAAAAAAAAGTACTCGAATTGTCAATAATCGTAAACAATCGTGTTTGTAATAATTGTTTTGCGTTATTTACGAAATTACGAACAGTGACCAACAAAAACCAAGCAAAACAGTGTCATCATGAACAAAGTGATTCGTGGCGGTACCCGTGCAATAATTTACAAAGTTTTTATGCGGTTATGGCGGAATATCAAGCTGGAAATCTTTCAACAGGACTAGAGGATGTTTACAAATGTACAGCTAATGTTACTGGTAAGTGACTATAGAAAATTGTACAAAACACTGGCATGAACCACTAATGTATGCAGATAATAGATATTCTTACGATTAACAACAACATATCATACTCTGACTTATTTTTTGAGGTTAAACAGTATGTAATAATAACAATACTGTATACATATCAGTGATATATATTGGATAGTTACTGCAAGATGAGTAGAACATGTTAGGGAGCAGTATATCCACATATTTTTATGTATTAGTACATTTTTCTTTTCAGTCGTGAGCATTTACGACAACTTCTGAAAAAGATTGGTTTTGTGTACAAAAAATGCAGAAAAAACCGGCAAGCTCTTCTAGAAAAACCAATAATTGCACACAAAAGAGAAATATATTTGAAGTCCATTATGGAAAATAGAAATTTTCCGGAAGAGCTTCAAAAGATATAATTTATTTGGACGAAAGCTATATTCACTCAAGCTACAAGCTTAAAAAATGTTGGCAGTCCATTGAAATTCAAGGTGTTATAACGGATATATCAAAAGGGAAGCGATGGATTGTAGTTCACGCCGGAACTGAAAAAGGTTTTGTGCCTAATGCACTTTTAGTCTTCAGCGGTGTAAACAAACAAGAAGATTACCATTCTGAAATGAACCAAAGTAATTTTACTAAATGGGTTACAGAAAAACTTATCCCCAACATCAAAGAGCCTTCAATCATAGTGATGGATAATGTTCCTTATCACTCTGTGAAAAAAAAATAAAGCTCCAACAGCAGCTAATGAGCTACTACCCACTAAGCCACGAGGCCAGTCTATATGTTTATAGCCTCGCAAAAAAAGTGAGCTAGAGAACACTTCAAATTTAAAAAGCATTCAACTAACTATCCTCAGTGGTTCACAAACAACCAATCTAGTTGACAACAGGTGCACTTGATAATCGCTGATTACCCACCCAAATAATCCGTATGGATTGTTGCTATACGGATTATTATGAGCACCAATATAATAATGCACATATTTCAACAAGACATGTTATTACTGAGAGGTCAGTCACATTTAATAAATGAATATCATTAATAATACAGGCAAGATTGTTAATACTTATAAATACATATTACAGTAAATAAACTAAAATATTTGTTTGAATGAATATTGTTAATTATTTACAGTAAGAGATATGTTGTAATGATACAACACAATATCTTATTTCTTAAGCTCTTTGTCTTGTTAATATATTTTTTCAATGTTTTTAGGTAAATTACCTATGTGTAAAATTATTAAAACTTAAAAATTATGTGCTCCATGTAAAAGAAAATGATTAAATTAGTAAACCTTTAAATTATGTTGTGTTATAATAAAGCATTATCTACCTTTCCAGCATTATGATAAAAACAAATGTGACTCAGACTCAACATTATGCCAAAAATGCTGCATAAATAAAAACACTAATCACAAATTAATGTTTAGTGTTAATTTTATGAAAGTTTGTATCATTAGAATATCGAAAATCACATTTCTATAATTTAATATCACATAGTAAATTTATTAAAAATGATTTAAGGGCGTGTAGGCCGTAATTTTGATTTTTTAAAACAACTTTAAGACCTTTAAAATAGTGTATTAAACTCTGAAAAAAATATATGTAATAGTTAAGGATCTAATCTAGTGCAATTCGCAGTCAGTAACACGATTTAATGAATTTTACTTGATAGAAAAAATCCCAAAGTTACCCCTTTTCAAAAGTTTTTTCAAGTTTATGACTAAACTAATGAATGTTTTAACTAAATTTTGTACTCAACGAAAGCCACTTAAAGTTATAGATGCATTCGCAGAGTTTGACTTGATAAAAAGTATCAGTTATTCACTATGTTTTAATATCTACCATATATATAGCGCCGTTCGGCAAGCCTGATCAGTCGCGTTTCGGCGCTCACGGACGACGGGTCTGTGCTTGATTTTGCAATTTTGACAACCGATAAATTTTAAATATTACGATCATAGTGCCACAGTATAACAATATCAGTAGGTATTACTAGTGAAGCACGCTATGATCTTGATTTTTGATACCGTTTTCATTGGAATTGCAAATAGACGCTGATACTAATTAGTACGCTGTTTATTTTATGTTGTAGACCAAAAGGGGAGTCTCAAAAAACTGACGTCGATACCACATCAGTAAAAAATTCAATGCGGGTGCAATGGAAAATAGATAAGTATCGGTAAAATATTCGTCCGTTAAATCAGAGATCGGGATAAGGAAATAATAAGAGGGAGAAATCCCTGCGTAAATCCCAAGTTAGGTATCATTTATGACTTGCACTTGCATTTATATGCCATTTAGGTAAATTCTTTGGTAGTAAGGTACTTAGTACTTTGAAGAAAAGTCCTCACATACAGTTTTGACCACTTTGGAAGAGACTTTCGCGCAAACTATTCAGTTTAGAAAAAAAATGTTAGGAACTTCAATACAATTTTGAACACCTTTCCATAGATAGATACACGTATGGTTTTGTTATAATTTGTATTTTTATATTTTTCCAAGTTTGTGACACCACCAAAATTTATTGTTTTTTTTTTTATGAAAATGTTAATATTGTTCATAGAAATTTAGACATCCGAAAATTACTCGTAGAATTTAACTCTGCACTAAATTTCCGATTCGTATTTTTAATATAAGGTTTAGAATCATTTTCTGAGCATAAAATCACAAAATAATAACAAATCCAGGTGGAGCTTCAAGCGCCAGCTCGAAAAAACGCTTTTGGCTGATATTCTGAAAAAGTTATAAATCCTATTATTATTGTAGAAAATAAAATTTCCCATCTTCCCAACTTGTGTCGCCAGTAAACTTTTCGAAGTTTCGAACTTACCGATTACGATTTATTATGTCAAATTTGATGATAACAATGTAAAAATAATGTGTGAATTCTGTTCCCAGTAGCATAAACATGTCCCTTTTTATCGGAATGGAAGAAGGGTTATGTTTTTCGCGCGTATCTTTTATGTTTGTAAATCTTTTATTTCCACATATCTTCCAAACGGCTGGATGGATTTTGGTAACAAAGATATTCTAACACTAGTCTGACTCGCTAAAGTGTCCTTAGATAGTAGGTAATATTTTTTTACGTGTAGATTTTTTTGTAGTCGGGGTTTTTAAATTAAAGTTATTCTATCATATTGCTCGTTGCTCGAATAAACAGCACCGTTCATCATCATGACTGAAGAGTTGAAAGAAGAGTTTGGTCTCCACTTTTGTAATAAGAACAACTAAGCTGTGAAACGCATTGCCAGAGTGGGTTTTGTCGAAGGTTCGAACCTTGGGGTTACGAGGTACACTGTGCTTGTTTCTATTAAAGAAACAAGTTCCATCGTAGACCACTACATCCACTATTATCGGCATCATTGCAATCGTATCATTAAATGGGTTATAAATCGTAAACGGTACTAGCAACAAAAGATGCAAAATTTTATTTTCTACAATTATTGACAAAATATATAGTTTCCAAAATATCGGCTAAAATAGTTTTTTTCAATTGGCGTTTGAAGCTCTACCTGGATCTGTGAGCATTTTGTAATTTTATGCTCAGTAAGTCATCTTTACCACATAGAAAAAAATTGGTTTAGAAATTTAGTGCAAAGTTGACCAAAAACCCTTCTATTTTTACTGGCCTTTCATTACGTTTCAGCACATTTTTTTTAATTTTTGACGAACTTGTGAATTATTAAGAAACATTTTAAAAAGATGCATGATATTGGAAAAGCCTTTCTCAACTTATAGTGTGACTAAAAAGAAAAGGTTGAGTTTTGTATATCTACGAGTATAGATAAATTTAATATTTCTTCGTTTCACTTCACAATTCACAAAATTGTTATCACTAGTATAAACAGTATAAACAAATCTTGAATAAAAAATGAGTTTAAATTACACAGTCCAATATTTTAATGTTATTTCTGCACTGTGGCACCGATTCCGCGGTCGGTGACGGTCGCGAGAACAAGACAGCGTTAAATGCCTAATTTGACAGAACTACCTGGCCTTAAATGCTACATTTATAATCTGTTGTCACGTGACTGGAAACACCAATATGACATATTATGTCACTAACCTCAAAACAAGCTGTCGAAGACTGACTAGATTGTATACTTCTCTGCATTTTTTTATGGTAAACTAATGTCACTCTTCAAAATAAAAGCAATTCCGAAAAATTGTTAACATCCCTATTGCTTATGTTGATAAAAATGCATGCAACATGCAATAGCTTTACCGCGGCAGTCCCCGAGTGCCACACTTCTTTTTTTTTTAATTATTTAATGTCTTTGTTACGGATTGCCAGAACTTTGAGATTTGAGACTTTGAGAAAATATTGGAGACTGATACAAAACAAATAGTAGGTAGATTAAAAATCACCGCTTTAGTGCGTATTAAATATGTAGGTACTATTTTGTTGCCTATGTTCAATTATAATTAAAATGTAGAGCCATTTTTACTATGGATGCAATTATATTATCTTGTTATTATATTATCTTGTTTATTCATATTGTCTTGTTATTCTAGATTCGTTTTCTTAATATTTAGGTAACTTGTCTTGAGAATCAGATTTATGAAATCGTATTTTAACATCATTATCAGATTATAACCAGTCTTCTCTGTAACCGTTATACGTTACGTTTTGAGTTGGCCTCTTTTGCCTTACCAATATGTAAATGTCTTTAATAGGTACTTTTTCTTATTGCCCTATTTAAAGATGTAGAGAAGATAATAAGAAAAAGTACCTATTATTTTAATTTAATTTTATATATTATATTTTAGTAAAAAAGAATAGCAAAACATCGGTAGCATCTACGAGTCACATCTGTAAACAATTTTACAATGTATTTATTTACAATTTTACTATTTATTCTATTATATTATTTATTACACTATTTTCACATTAAAAATATAATGATATTCTTTAAAAAAAACGTGTGGCAAATAAGGTATTAAGTTTATTACCGCAGGTCACCCGTGTGTGATTGGTATTTATTACTTTTCTAGATTATAATTTAATTCGTTATGCCTATTTATGCGAGTACATACTTAATTAAACTATTTTATTGTAAAAGTTAAAATTCAGTAAAATCTTGTTCATATTACGAGTACATGTTGAACTCATCTATAGACCTCTATCTATAATATTTTTATTGCAATCAATAGCAGTTAAATAGGTAGTTCATTACTGTTAATGCTAATTGTTGTTGTTGCTTCGGATACTACTATCACACTGTTTATTGTCGTGCCGAGATGCCTGGAAGTTATCGGTGTTGATGATATAACCCCCACATAAGACACTAGTAGTAAGTCTCTGTCTGTTACTTATTGTATTTTTGACGTGACAACGTCTTATAAATTGGTTTGCCGGGTGACACTTCAAGAAACTGCGTTACGCTCCGCTCACGTTATGCGCTCACCACGAGAGCGAGTGAGAGGCACGCGTCCCTTCCACTCCCGCCCGTTAGCCCGCCTAAGAGCGAGAGAGACAGACATAAACAGTGAAAGGCACGCGTCCCTTCCGTAATATTATTTTACCACTCAAAGTCGTTGTCACGTAAAACTTTCGCCCGTATACCGACTTTACAGGCAACCAATTTTTTTGTGTGTAAAATAAAGTGGTTCTATGAGTCTGCTCTCTCCCATTTATTTTTCTATTATTTAAATCATCTTCATTCTTTTATTCTAAGTTAGCTTCAATAGTTTGAGACAGCAGACAAATACACGGGATGAAAATAATAATCCTTAATAAATAGCTAGACACGTGCACGCGTAACCAATTTGGTATCACGAGCTTTATTGACGCCTTTTTACTGAGTACTCATGTATCACGGTCAACCAAGGTCTTGGTCATAAAAAGATAATGTATGTCCCTAGATAGACTACAAAGTAAAAAACGAAATAACTTTGTGATGCAAACACTTAGTACATATCAAAGAAGGCAAAGAGATATTAAAAAAATTTGCTACCGTAATGACATGTGATTTTCCTTATGGAGACCCAGCAAAAGACTACTCATTATTTTTTTATCTGTTACAAATAAAAAAAAAAAGGAAACAC
The DNA here is from genome assembly GCA_017562165.1 of Ectropis grisescens. NCBI lineage: Eukaryota > Metazoa > Arthropoda > Insecta > Lepidoptera > Geometridae > Ectropis > Ectropis grisescens. The sequence goes on along the minus strand of CM029771.1, from coordinate 4,008,792 downwards.
TCACCGTTTTATCCAAAAGCCAGCTGGCCGGGAATATCAGAGGCACGTAGGTCACCATATATATCATCGAAGTCCACGACACCAGTGTGCTATCCACCCCATAGTATGCCACCACAATGTCACTGATAATCGCGTACTGAGTCCATTGCAAGGAGTTAGAAGCCGAATATATCACAAACAAGAACAGCATGAACCACCGATACTTCGTTGGTTTGTAAATCACTTTTGGAGGCGTCAAAGCTAGTTCCCCCATTACACTCCCACAAATAGAATTACGTGCAGAGTCCTCATGGTAACCCACGAAATTCGGCTCCGGTGGATTCTTCAGACCAGTGAATTTTGTCATCCTTAAAAATCAGTCTTGCACAAGACACTTGATTCTACCACGATTGGTCCCACTATCTAGATTTCGAACGTTAACTCTATGTTAGATCAGTGTATTAGATACTTTATCAGTCTTTTTATACCACCGAACAGCGTTTCCACTTATCACGATTATTTCAATATTTTGGTAGATATGTGTTTTACCGACTATGAGATTATTAGGTGTCATAGGCCGCTTTATTGTGAGATTAGCTTTGTCTAATGCACTGTTAAACTCGTTGCTGATAAGATAAGGTAGTTTAGTTATTTATCTTCTTTTATCATTCGTGGATACTATTCTGTCATTTGATTGTAACTTACTACCTTCCCAATGTCTCTTGATTAAGATATTGACTTCAAGAAGCGGTTGGGAATTTTAAAATTTTATAATATTAGTTCATTTGAATTATTTATTCAGTTTGTTTTGGAGAATTTGAGTGTCGTTCTCTACATTTATTATGCTCTTTTCTTCTTAGCCTATACGTGTATACTCTTTCACTGTTATATTGTTTCAAAGTATTTGCGTAGTTGGTCTGTACTTTAGAGCACGTTCTTATTTTTTCATATTTACGTTGTGCTTGATTGTTACTTGTAATTCTAATTATTCTTAGTTGAGCTTGACCTTGAAATTACTTTTCTTTAAGCATCACGAAATTCAGACTCTTCTTCATGGAATCACCGTTTTAGTCCCCAAATTTGCAGTATCCAGCAACTTCTTCAACTTCACTGCCTTATACTTTATAACAACTTCTATTTCACGAACTAAAATTAAAAAACAAATACAAATTGTTAATTCAGTTCAAATTCATTTTTTTGCGAAACAAATTCTCTTATTACTATTTTTTGTGTGAAGCTAGAATAGAAATGAATAGGTTATATTTATCTGTCTCTTTCTGACGCGAGGTTCACGTCCGAATAATAAATTGAAATTATATAGAGTAAAAAGCGTCAGACCATATCAATAGCCTCACAAAAACTGCAATGAAAACATTATTCAATTATATACAGTTGAATTTACGACGAAAACACTATTCAGATAAACGAAAGGTAGTCTAAATATCTATCAGCATACTGTTCATTATAATGAAGCCACGACTAATGTTTTAGAATCAACACTGGAGTATGCTGTTCTCGGTGTGTTTTTTATTCAGTCGGTTGCTCGTTCGATAAGAGTTGATACATTGTCATTGGCATTGAAATAATTAGGATTTTACTGCCGTTATGGCCAATACGAAACGCTTGAAATACTTTATGAAAGATAAGATCAAATAAATGGCTAATGGGAGTCAATAGATAGTTTATGTTTAAGACTTGACTGGTCTCGTGGCTTAGTGGGCAGTAACTCTGCCTGCGAAGCCGAGGTTCGTGGGTTCGATTGTGCCTACCCAGTGCAAATATATGTGTGATGAATTCAAATATTTGGGCTGTGTCTGGGTGTTTCTATGTATAATAAGTATGTATTTACAATTATATAAGTATTATATTAGCCATCTGGCCGCCATAATTCAAGCTTTGCTTAGTTTATGGTGAGATGGTGTTGTGTGTGAATTGCCAAAAAAAAAATACGCTTTAGCATTTATGTAGAGTCCATAGAATAGACTGAATCGAAGAAATTGAATGGGCTTACTGCCAATAGCCATTTATTTCAATCACTTCGGCTTGTTTCAGCAATTTGAAGACCCCAAGATAAATTTCGGTCAAATATTACACCCAAGTTACGAACAGTGTTACTGAAAGGTATTATAACCCCATCGAATATCACCTGTGAGAACTGCCCATTACAATAACTTGTGTCTTTGTGGGGTTCACCTTCAAGTCGAAAGAAATGCTCCACTGTAATATACGGCGTAAGTCAACGTTTAAAGACTCAATGGCTTCCGATAGCCATTCCAATGGAGCTTGACAATATAATTGCAGGTCGTCTGCGTAGAGGTGGTAGGAAGAAGAAAGATAATGTGAGATTGCATTACTAAAAAGAGCGAAAAGTAAGGGAGATAAGATGCCACCCTGCGGCACACCAGCCGAGGTGACACACCAAGAAGAATATTTCTCTTCGAAGCGGATCCTCTGGCGACGCCCGTACAAGTATATAATAATTTTGAAACCAGTCTATTACTGTAGGAGACATGTTGGAAGAGCGAAGTATTGCGAGGAGGACATCAAAATCTACGTAGCAAAAAGCATTACTGAAGAAGTCCAGAAGCGCCAGCACGGTTAAGTTGCCATTTTCCATACCTAGACGAATGTCATCAGTGATTTTAACAAGTGCTGTAACCGTACTGTGCCCCGGACGAAAACCTGACTGAAACGGGTTGAGAAGGTTATTTTTATTGAGATAAAAACTTAACTGGTTGTAGGTAAACAAGACGTTCTAGGACTTTGGACAGGAAAGGAAGCATAGAAATGGGTCGGTATTCAGAAAAGGATTGAGAGTTAGCTTTTTTGGCAAAGGAATAATTTGTGCTTCTTTCTGTCTTCCTCGTGGAAGGAAACACACCATTCGATATTGAGAAGTTAAAAATGTGACATAGGATAGTTAGCAAGGGATCATGGATGGGGACAGTCATATTTCGACTAATTGAGTCAAGTCCCATGGCGTTTGAGGAAATAGAGAGTATGCTGTTCCTAATATCACTATCAGTAAATTGACAGTAAGTACGAGTAATTGTGGATATATATGCCTGTTACTACCTGACTGTCTCGTCACCATACTACGTAAACTGTGTAGAAACTTGATTGAAGAGGCTTGTTAAAATTAATATTACTATTTTAATCTTCATTATCAGCACATACTTGTCCATTGCTGGACATAGACGCTCCCATGACCACGCGTGGTCGCAAGGGAAGGGAGTCAGGAGTCACTAATAATAATAATACAATAATTGTATGATACAATTATACAACAAACGGAACACAAAAATACCGATAGATGTCAGCAAACCATGAAACGCAACACGGCTTAGGGCGGAAAATTGCTATTTTATTTTACGTGTGAAATCATTTCTAATAAGACGACCCACATTTTTCAGTCTTCTTGTCACCACGGCCATTGGTACGCTGCCGAAACGTTGAAGTTATTATTTAATAATACTTAATTTAGATCGCGATTGTCTCTTGTTTACAGCGAGCAACACGGAAGGTAGTAGGCATACACAGCGTTTCCCCTCTGTCAAAATACAAGTCCGCGTGAACCATGGAGTTTGATAATATACTGTGGCGTGAGGGCGGGGCTAGATTTGTGAATGGTGCTTTATTTTTTATGTGTTAGTGATTTGGCTGTGTGAGTATGACCGGCAATGGATCGGTACAGGTATGTTTGTATGTAATAGTGCGGCTTTGCGCTAGTATGCAACTTTCCCCTCTCGCAAGAAATTACAGAAAGATTTGAATAATATTTTTTATTGTTTTTAAGCTTTCGCGATTTGAACACATAATGTTTATAATGTACAGGACTTAATCACGATTTAATTCATTGTTTAAATACCTCGACGTTTCAGCAGCGTTACAACCGCCGTGGTCACGAGAAGACCTTCTCGTGTAACGCTGCCGAAACGTCGAGGTATTTAAACAATGAATTAAATCGTGATTAAGTCCTGTACATTATAAACATTATAATATTTTTTAGCTAAGCTACTCTCTTCCGCGCAAGCACGGAAGATCGAGTTGCTCGATGCTTGTTTACAATAATATACAAACTAGTTCAATAATGAGACGGTTTTGCATTTACTAAAATTTGTGAATATGATACTTCAGCAAAATTGTCTCACAATATCTATGATCAAACTTGTTCACAGTCCGAATACTGTGCGAACAAAGTTCACTGACATCATACACAAATCTTAATTTATGTATCACGAAACTCAATTGCGCGTATGTCGTTCAATGATGGGTTATGATAAAACGTTCGGCATTTAGCCGTGGGCGGAATGTCAATGTCAAAATTGGATAGAAGGACGCTAAGGAGCTGAGATGATATCTTAATCAATACCTAAAGAGAAAAGATTTACATTTATTTTTTTATTCGGCTGGCCTGGCTTAGTTTTTAGTAAGTCTGCGTGCGAAGCCCTGGGCCGTGGGTTCGATCCCCACCCAGTGCAAACATTTGTATGACGAATACAAATATTTGTACTGTACCTGAGTGTTTTCTATGTATAATAAGGATGCTTTGAAACACATATAAGTATTATAAATCAGCTGGCTTCTATAGTACAAGCTTTGCTTAGTTTGGGGCAAGATGATGTTATGTGAAAAAAATCCACCAACACTTTTACAGAGAAGTACCTAATTGACAAATAAATAATTTTTCAAACTCATCTGTTAGTCAACAAGGTCATTAAGGCAATAATTAATAAAAAACCTATAGATCTTACTCCCATCCAATATCACTTAAGAAATAATAAAACCTATAGACTATTTCGTATCAAATAAAATCTCGTGCACAGTCCTCGTTTTCACTCTTGTCATATTCATGTGGCGTTACTATCGTAGTATTGTTTGATATTAGAGTTGTTATTGTAAATAAACTCCTAGTCCATGATTTTCGCCAGTGTGAATAAACGGTGGTTTATACGATCATTTCCTGGTCAATGGAACACGCTTGTAAAAGTACGTTTATGACGTGAAAGAGAGGATACAAGTGAGTGTTCAAAGTAGAGAGGAAATCTCTCTCGCAGAAAGGAAATACCGGCAAAGTTTCAAACGTAATGGCGCGATGGTAACTTGGTAATCTTTCCACTCTGTTGGCTTCGAGCTCTCGAGTCGAGAGGTGCCTTTATAGCCTTTTCAAATCGACGACGGTTCAACGGTTGACGGATATTGGAAAATGTATCTAGGTATCAATAAATCGTCTATTTCTGGTAACCGGTCTTTTATTTATAACCTAACTTCAATGGCCTAACCATTACAGATCACTATTTTGATTTCGCTATATTTTCACATGATTTAAAAAAAAAAATGACATTCCTCACACAACACATAGCTCCAAACTAAGCAAAGCATGTTTTATTGGAGCCAGATAGCTGATCTAATATCTATGTGTATAATTGTAAATACATAATTTTGAATTATAGAAACAACCAAACAACAAATATTAGAATTCATCACTCAAATATGTAAGTGGGATTGAACCCAACCTCGGGCTTCGCGGGCAGGCTTACTACCAACTAAGTCACGAGGCCAGTCAGGAGCAATATCTATAGTAATATCAAAGCAAACTATTTTATGTTATTCAGGTGATTGAATCCGCGATCGCCTATCTTAGCACTCCTGGCCAAAAGCCTCTCCCACAGCTCGCACTCATCCCTTTTATCTACTTTACGTCACCATGCACTGCCTTTTATAATATAGAGTAGGTAGCAAGCAAGACAAGCATACTTCACAAAACTATACTATCAGGCACTCCTGATAGTAATTTTTTGTTTTATTAATACGCCTGCCATAAAGCCATGCAACAAAGTATTTGAAGAATTTATATGTTTCTGTCATTCACCAAGTCAACAGTTTTGAAAAGGTAAATCACACCTAATAAGTAATTACACGATATCCATTTTACATAAATACACGGGTAACTCACGTTTAAATAGTCAGTCTAGTCCGACTCAAGTTTCGATCGCGTCCGGCGATCTTTGTCAAGGAGAGTGCGCGCGCGCGGGTTCGCAGCTCGTTTAGCTAAACGCGTGCGCGTAATATAAGGCGCGTAATATAAACGTGAAGGTCGTTGTATTGCGGGATCTTAGACTAGTAGTGGCCTGGTTGTGCTATGATTGTACCTACATATATTTGATTGTTAATTGTATAATAGTACGCAAATACGTTCATAAAATTATATACATTATTTATGGTCCATAATAACTGTCGTATGTAGTACGTAATACGTAAAGTAAAGTAATACGTAAAGGTACTGTTTCATGGTTGACATTTTTAAGATCCGAGGACGTTTGAAGTCACTTTCGTTATACTAACAGACAGTATACACATGGGCTGGGTGAGTTTTCCTAATGGATGCAATATTTTATTCAGAGAGGTGGTAGCAATACTAGGGTAAGTACACGTATTGAAGCAAGCTGAAAACTTGTTAGCTGTACAAAAAAGGACTCCATATTTTTTTTTTCAATAAATATACTTGAGGTAATTTGCAATTTTTTATGTTATAAATATGTTGTAGTTGCAAAGAATTTATAAAATAATTAGCTAGACGATTTAGACGGGAATAAAAATATTGCGAAAAATATATCATTATACCTACTTACATACTATAATTCTACTGTACGTGTGTATGTCACTGAACTCCTAACGAATTAAACGGTAGGACCAGTTTGAATGAATGAATGGTATAGATACACAAAGCAGTCGATATAATAGGTTATTTATCTAGGTTTAGTGGAACGAAGTTCGACGGGTCAGCTAGTAAAATGAATATATTTTTAAGACAATTTGAACATTTAATTTGTTATTATTTATCACCACACAAGAACAAAATTAAAATTTTTGATTAACCCCCGACTACCTCAGATTTGTTATCTTTACAACATTCTACTAGTCAAGCCCTTTCATTTGATACCCATATTGAGGTAGTTGTGAAAAAATAAATGTTTTCGCCATTTTGTAGTAGCAACCATCTTGGATTTGAAATTTGTGACAGTGCAAACTTATTCTACTAGTTAAATCCTTTCGTTTGATACCCATATCGAGTTAGTAGTAAAAAAAATAATGTAATGTTTGTGGGTGTGTGTGGTTAATGGTGGCCATTTTGTGGTGGCGGCCATCTTGGATTTGAAATTTGTTATAGTGTATATAGTATTTTACTAGTCAAGCACTTTCATTTGATATCCATATTGAGGTAGGTTGTGAAGAAATATTTTATCCGCCATTTTGTGGAGGCGGCCATCTTCAATCGATATTAACCAAACATAGCTAAGAACATCCGCACGGATATTAACCTTCAAATAAAAAAAACCGCATCGAAATCAGCCTATCCGTTTGAGCTCTACGGTGCCACAGACAGACACACACACACAGACAGACAGACAGACATCGACGTCAAACTTATAACACCCCTTTTTTTGGTCGGGGGGTTAAAAATAGGGATTCTCAAAAAGAAGAATCATTGTGGTGGGGCTTTCTATGGCCAGGTGATCTAAATTGAGGGATTTCTCATGCCTCGCTACTCACCAGGTCTAAGCCACCGTGTTTGGGGTACAGGTAATAGGTAAGTACAAGAGGTGTGTGATAGCTTTCGGCTTGGCTCAAACACTTCGCAAAAATTGCTACCAGGTCGCGGAATATTTTTTGTATTTTTAAATCGATAGTGAACCGGTTTCTTTTCAGAAAACCCGTTTAATATTCCATACACAACAATAACTAGCTCCAAGCTTGTATTGTAAGTTACGGGTGGTCTAGTCGGGAGAACGGCGACTGCCGCTCCGGAGCACTGGGTTGAATCCTGTGTGTGATGTGCGTAATTCCGCTTAAAACGGCGAAGGAATAGATCATGAGGAAACCGACAGGTACCTAGAATCTTTCGAGGTCATGTGTCATCCACCAAATCCCAATGGGCCACCGGGCTAGATTATGGCCTTGACTCTCTTCTTGCGAGAGAAGGCCCCGAGTCCCAGAGTCCCAGCAGTGCTAACATTTAGTGGGCTGCTTATTAAATTTGTGTTATTTATTGATTTATTTTTTAAATAAAGACTGACGAGACGAGCAGGACATGTGCCTGATGGTAAGCAACATGCCTGACATAACTGATAAAGGGCCCATATAGCCGATATAATACTTATATATTATAATATAGCCGATATAAATGTAAATACATACATATAATACATAATAATATCGATTGTGAAATTGTTATGATACCTACTCGCGATAATTCGTCGGTGCCGGCTGTTAGCTACAAATAATCGTTTTTGCAAGGACATTTACGCCGTTAGCCATCCAATATATATAATAATAATAATGATAATCCACCAGCAACTTGCTCTTCGACACGGCCTTGTCGAGTCCGAGGTGCCGTACTATAAGTACGCACCTCTGCCAGTTCTCGAGAATGGTCGTGCGTTGCTCTACTGGGACCGCTCTATCATCACGGACAGGACTATTGTCGCCAATAAGCCTGATATCGTGCTGGTAGACCGGTCTCAACGTCGGGCTGTGATCGTCGATATCACCATACCACATGACGAGAACCTCGTGAAAGCTGAGAAGGACAAGCTTGGCAAGTACCTTGACTTGGCTCACGAGGTTACCGCCATGTGGAATGTTGATTCCACGATCATAGTCCCCATAGTCGTGTCGGCAAACGGCCTTATAGCGAAAAGTCTCGACCAACATCTCAAGAGACTTTCGCTAGATGGTTGGATCAAGGGTCAGATGCAGAAGGCGGTCATCCTTGACACAGCGCGCATCGTCAGGAGGTTCCTCACTCTGCAGCCCTAACCACCGGTAGCTTGGGCCCTGCCCCGCTGCTGGCGGCAAACTAGGTTTAAGTTTTTATAATGTTTTTATGTTGTTTTATATATCAATATTGTAAAAACTTAGGCTTAAGAAAAGAAATAAATACGATAATAATGATAATAATAATAATACACAGATATATAGCCAATTACTTATCCAAACAAATTTACTTTAATAATAGCTATCACTCTCCGTAAACACTTATTAAAAACATAGGGAAAATTAAAAAACAAGAACGTAGTTTTGTATTTGACTGTACCTTATTCACGTTAGAAAGAGACAGTTAACAACCTCAAACTCAGAACAACGGTTTCCGAAAACGCGTAAATTACTCACACAACGGCAGCTAAAAACGTATAATCTTGAAAAGTATTTTATGAGGCCAGCTGGGGTTTTCTCCGAACTATTGAAGGCACAACACTAAACACTCCGGCAAATAGTCTGATCGAACTGATTGGACTACATTAACGATCTACAATTCACAATTCAATTCGGCCACGGATCGTCCGATACGAGCACACCAATAGTAAGCAAGAAACACTTATAAAAGAACTGTAAATTCCGACACCGCGCTATGTTTTGATGCCTTTCTTGAAGACGACTTTTTATTTTAGGTTATGTGGCGTGACACGCCGCGCATGCGTACTGCGGCCATCCCTAGAGGTTTTAGTAAAAAGTTTTAACTTGGGGTAACTTTTTGAAGGTCAGTTATGATTTTGAGCATATGTCCGTGCGACTCTATTGTAAAATTAGGTGTTTGAATTACTTATATTTGGCATAGAGTAAAGGTTTATGTGATTCGGATTCCTCATGTTTTTTTTTATGAGAAACCTGGGATGAATTAGTTAATGTGGCGTAGATACATAATGTGACTTGTGTAAGATAAGCAACAGTATGTTATTACTGCTGGGACTCATGTCATTCCCTCACAAAGAGAAAATTAAGGTCATAATAAAAATATCGTGATGACTAGACTAGTTGGCGGATGACGCATTTCTGTGTTTTTCTTGAAACGTATCGATTTCCTCACGATGCTTTCCTTCGCCGGTAAGGTGGCGTTACGGTATTACGTAATGCAATTTGGGTTGGAGGGGGCGTCTTGTCAAACGTTACAGTGTATCATGAAGATTTTTTTATTTACGTAACAAAAATCATGGGAATTAAAGTTACCATAGTTGGCAATTTCTGTGGTGGCTTTTAAGTAAAAATGGTCATTACGTAACAACGAAACATGATGATTTGAACAATAACGTCTAGGTGGTGAAATACGTTGCCTGAGTGGGTTTTCCCCGATTGTTACAATCTTGGTGTCTTCAAATCGAGAGTGAATCGGTTTCTTCTAAGTACGCACGCTCCATCGATAGATTGCGTCATCGCTTAACATCAGGCGAGATGGTGGTCAAGTGCGAACCTATTATAGTTTAAAAAAAAGATTGTCTACGTTGCACACCCCGTGGACGCCCAGCTTAAGAAAATTAGTAAGGATCTAAATAACTGCAAGTTAACATTTCTACCATTCCCTCGATTCAACCAAAATTCTTAGGTACAGTGAACGTACAATTACAAAGCATATTTCGCTTTGCTTTGTTACGCATATGGTGAACTATTCGAAAAGTGCCTGACACTAATCGAGTGACTGGCTTTACTGAATAACTGCATCAATTCAGTCAGGCGCAATACTACATTCCGTTCTCCGATAAACTCATACAATTATTACTAAGTAAATACTTATTGCAAAAATAAGACAACTGACAAAACATATCCTTGTATATAGATAATTCAATGTGTACTATGTACTAAAATCCACTTTAATTTAATACACTTATTATAATTATCATGTCATAAGAAAAATTGCGTAGGTACATCTAGTAATACCCTATCATAAACAGTAGGTTTATTTTAACACAAGTGTGCTGTTAAAAATGCAAGCTCAATTTCAAATAAAGTACCTACCAACAAATTAATTTAAAAATGCAGTGAAAGGCCATTTATTCAGCGCTTTCGATGTCATTCGAGGACCTCGCGCCAGATGCAGGGAAAAATTCAGAAAACCTTTAACCTACTACAGTATGTACACTTCCTACCTATATCCATGAAAAACTGTTATAAACATTATTAGAAATAACCAGGGCTATTATTATCAAAATCGTTAAATGGGATACATGGAAATGTATACTAAGTTGTGTAATAATACTGAACGACGGGCTGAATAAGACATGTGTCTGATGGTAAGCAACAGGCTTGCTCTTTCCTCCTGGGTACCCAAGAATGCGAAGAGGCAACACTGGCAGCTTACATTTTGCCGTTGGGTTTTTGGAGCAAAAAAAATTTTTTTCGTACTTTTATTTGTGAAGGTATAACCATATTTTTTGTATAATGGCGTCTTCTTGAATTGGTAATTATTTTGACATAAACTACATTAAAATCAAAGTTCATTTACATAAAAATATCGTTAAATAAAAAATTAAAATTTTTTTTTTTTTAGGGAAACTGGTCCCGAAATAAGTTGGAAAAATAAAAAAAAATGCAATTACCACAAAATTATTTATCTATAGAATGTAGTTTTTCATGTGTGTTAATGTACATTCTTATTTATTATTTATAATCTAATAGCTTCAGACTACTTGAGAATTCGATAAAATTTCGACTCAAGTGTCGAAAATTTTAGTTTACATTTCAAGTACAATCTATACTAATATTATAAAGCTGAAGAGTTTGTTTGCTTGTTTGTTTGTTTGCTTGAACGCTAGGATCTCGGGAAGTACTGGTCCGAATTGAAAGATTCTTTTTCTATTGGATAGTCCATTTATCGAGGAAGGCTTTAGGCTATAGAAAATAACTCTACTATTAATTGAAGCGGAGCATGAAACAAGAATGTAACAAAATCGGGAAAAAATATTCCCCTTTTGAGAGTTTTCGTACGTTTCGTGCTTTGACATGACACATGACAGCATGTGTCAAAGATTGCGTCATTGAATTTCAGTAATCTGTGCCTTGAATATATAAACCTTTGCTAATGTTTTTTTCTAAATCTGAGTTGGTACGACCAATTTCCGACAGGTGGCGTAGCAGGTTGCTGAGGAGGTTCTTTGTTTGAAATCGATATTCTTAGGAATGAGTGAACCGATTTCAGTCATTCTTTCATCGTTGGATATGTACGGGATCCCGATGAGTGCTATATAATATACCACGGGCGAAGCCGGGGCGGGCATCTAGTCTAATATATAAAATTCTCGTGTCACAGTTTTCGTTGCCATACTCCTCCGAAACTGCTTGACCGATTTTGATGAAATTTTTTGTGCTTATCCGGTATCTATGAGAATAGGCCAACATCTATTTTTCATCTCCCTAAATGTTATTGTTATGTTGTTAATGGGGTAGTCCACCCCTAATTTTTTTATTTATTTTTTAGACAAATGTTTTAATTTTTATTTTTTTTATGATAAACATACAAAAATACATACAATCCTCAATTTTCACCCTTCTACGATGAACCCTTATTTTATTAGGAAATTATTTATATGGCAAAACAACGTTTGCCGGGTCAGCTAGTCAATTATAAACAAAAGACGACGCTAGAAGCGCCTTAAACGCTCTTTAGATAAATAGGCTCAAACACGTCCAAGTAAGGTAGCACTTCATATGCCGAAGCGTAAACAACGCATTTAGGTAACCTGTTACACGTTTTCCCGCCAAAATTGGAAACACGAAAAGCGGCGGGCGCATCGAGTGGCTAGGCCACTAAGTAGCACTGAGCTACGATGACCCACGTTTTATCACCAAGCCTGATGCGGCCAATAAGACTGCGACAGGTGCGAGAGTGTTGATGTTCGCCCAGCCTGTGCTCGCACCTCACTTAAGCATCCCTTGAGCAATATCTCCTGACGCTCATCGCCTGTAAAGAGGTTCTCCTCGACATCAGTACCCAACCTCCCCGAAATCGACGAAGGAAGAACACGCTTGCCCATAATGGCACGCAGCTTTTGGCATGGCTAAATACGAGGGGTGATCCAAAAGTAATGATAATCAGTTATTTCTAGTGCACACAAAAATACAAAAAAATTACAGTCACTTGCTCAATTACCCACTAGTTCAGGAAAAAAAAATCATATAAATAGGCCACGATTCCCGGGAGCTACATTCATTTGAATACGGACTGTCAAGAAGTGAACATCAAAATGGAAAAACACGAAATCAGAGCTATCATTAAATACCTCTGCTTGAAAAAAATTGTCTACCAAAGACATACACAGCGACTTGGTGGAAACATTAGGGACTGTTCTCCTCCATATTCCACAGTTGCACGCTGGGCTAAGGAGTTTAAGCTGGGAAGAACATCGACGGAAGACGAACACCGCGAAGGGCGCCCATCGACGTCCCTCACTGGAGAAAATGTGAAAAAGTTGAAGAAGTTGTATTGGAAGATCGAAGAGTGACTATCAGGCATGTAGCTGAGGTCACAGGGATCTCATATGGCAGCATTCAAATAATCCTTGTGAACGAATTGCATATGAGAAAGGTCTCCGCGCGTTGGGTACCGAAAATGTTAAACGACGAGCAAAAGAAGAAACGAGTCGACATGTCAAGAGCAAATCTCGAAAAGTTCCAGGCAGACAAGGATAATTTTTGTCACGTTTTGTGACCATGGACGAAACCTGGATCCACCATTTTGATCCTGAAACAAAACAACAATCGATGACATGGAAACGATCCGATGAACCGACGCCGAAGAAATTCAAAGTGTCAAGCTCAGCAGGGAAGGTTATGGCGTCTGTTTTTGGGACGCTGAAGGAATAATCATGGTGGACTACTTGGAAAAGGGGCCACTATTACAGGCTCCTACTATGCAGAACAAATAAGAAGATTGCGGGAGGCTATTAAGGAGAAAAGGCGAGGCAAACTGCGGGCTGGAGTGCTGTTCCATCAAGACAACGCACCGGTTCACAAAGCTGCAATTGCCATGGCTCCCATTCAGGAAGCGGGCTTTGAGCTGGTGGAACACCCCCCCTATTCACCAGATCTAGCCCCCAGTGACTTCTATCTCTTTCCACGACTCAAGGAACACCTCCGGGGCAAGAAATTTGACGATGATAGCGACGTGATGGCCGCGGTTGAGGACTTTTGAGAGTCAAGATAAAGATTTTTTCTAAGGGAATTTTAGGTTTAGAAAAGAGATGGACTAAATGTATAGACTTGCTAGGAGACTATGTTGAGAAATAAATTTAGTTTTTGATTTTATTCATTGTGTTTATTATTGATTATCATTACTTTTGGATCACCCCTCGTAGCTGCGTGCGTGAAAAGATAGTACACTATTTTTTCGGTAATCTCAGAATGTTGTGAAAAAACTTAGTGCTTGCGATGGAAAAAAGGATATCTAAGGAATGGCCAAGATATTTACTTTTTATAAATACATACCTACATGACGACTAAACTACTTAAATTATGATTTTCCAAAAAGATAGTTTATACTGTGTGTACATGGCGAAGTTGTTTCAGTTAGCTGTTTTATTCTAGGCCGCTAGTAGTAGCTATTTAGTGGCTTATTATTATTGTTCATTGTAATAGACGCCTCATAGTAGATACAACATACTCATAGTAGATACAACATGGTGTCCTCACATGTAGCAACTGTTACCGAACATTTACTGCTAAAATCGTATCCTATTACACACGTGAAAGCTTGGATGTTTGAATTTAGATGTATCATTTATAGTTTATGATTTTAGAATTCATCATCATCATCATCAGCCGCAACACGTCCACTGCTGAACATAGGCCTCCCCCCTAGATTTCCACAACGAACGGTCCTGCGCAACCTGCAACCAGCGGTTTCCAGCAACCTTTGTGAGGTCATCTGTCCATATAGTGGGAGGCCGTCCAACACTGCGCCTTCCGGTTCGTGGTCGCCAATCGAGAACCTTTCTTCCCCATCGGTTGTCAGTTCTGGGAGCGATGTGGCCTGTACCCGGTACAGATGAGACATGAACATTTGACATGACCTTCGTCTTGTCCATATTCATCCTCAAACCTAACTGTTGGGATACTCTACTGAGGTCCCTGAGCATAGCACCAAGGTCCTCCAGGGACTCCGCCTCAATGACTATGTCGTCGGCAAACCGAAGATGAGTGATGCATTCGTCGTTGATATTGATGCCATATCCGTTCCAGTCCAGAAGCTTGAAAACATCTTCCAGCGCGGCAGTGAACAGTTTCGGAGATATAACATCTCCCTGTCTCACGCCTTTCCGCAGCTGGTTATGATATTTTAGAATTAAACAACACTAATGTTGCACAATACTTACTTCATCTATACAGATAGGTATACGGTTAGGGCCCATGTCGGTGACGAGAACTCACAACATTTCATCCATCCAATAACATCGATTCTAGTATAAACCATTGGATGTGCCCTGCGCTCCTCAAAATTGGCAATAAACTTCGTAAATGTGCGTAGTGTAAGTAGTTTACACAACACCAATCAACTTGACCGCTAGAATCGGCGAGGTATGCTGTGAAACTACTTATTTTGGTTGTTTACAACGAATAGTGCTAGGTAAAAACGTATGGTCAACGATGACATAATTTCAGTTTGGGAGGGCATATCCGTTAGTTTATATCGATGTCCAAAAAGCGTCCAACGTCCACGTCCCGCTCCGCTGCTCCACCACCGCTCCGACACTGCACCGCTACATTAGTAAGTCAGTGACACGAATCCATAAGATTTCCCCCCAATCTAAAAATAAATGTTTACTTCAAAAATAAACCAAACTCATACTGTTTGAAAGCATAGAACCTCGTGAGGTCGCGAACAGCGCAGTAAATCACGCTTCCAATTTAATCTGGGTTTAACTCCCGCCACTCTAGTTCCCCACTATTACCAGGGCGGGACTTCGTGGGAGCTCGTTATCTATAGGCTATAAACTACTTACTTTGTATTTTAAAGGATCTAAGTTCTACCTCCATGTGATTCCAAATCGAAATGAGATGTTACGAGTTTCAACTGCTGTTATAATACCTAGTACCTACAGTATGGTGATAGTATAGTTACGTCACTAAAGGCTCATCATTTCTATACAAAAAACTTTTATGTAGTATTAGTAAGATAGGTTAAACGTAAACGTAAATATGTTAGTCATGGATTAATATTTTAAATATCGTTTATTTGCTCTTCGTTTGTGAACTTCCGCCTTCGTATACAATTTTGTAACCCTGCATTCCACAGTTGTCTGGAAGAGGTTGTTTTTGGCGACAAGGCTATTAAGGTGCGTCCCTCAGCAAAACAAGTTTTTTGTCCAGTTTTCAGAGCTATCTACTCATTAGCCAAAACACATATCAACTAGGTAAAAAATATATTTTAAAAAATTGGTAGCCTGTAAAGTCGGTATACGGGCGAAAGTTTTACGTGACAACGACTTTAAGTGGTAAAATAATTTTACGGAAGGGACGCGTGCCTTTCACTTTTTTATGTCTGTCTCTCTCGCTCTTAGGCGGGCTAACCATGCCCGAGTGGAAGGGACGCGTGCCTCTCACTCGCTCTCGTTGTGAGCGCATAACGTGAGCGGAGCGTAACGCAGTTTCTTGAAGTGTCACCCGGCAAACCAATTTATAAGACGTTGTCACGTCAAAATTCAATTTCTTGGCTTCGAAATGGTAGTTTTTTTTGTTAATTAATCTATGACCCCAAAGAGAGACTCACCCTTGACCTATGATCTATTACGAACCTTAAACAGCGTGCAACGCAGAATGAAATTAATAACTGTTAAACATCCTTTTTTTACTGGGCAGAGCCTTTATTAACAAAACTAAAATACAATGAGAGCTACACTACACTACAAACCTACCTAACTAACTATTTACATTAAGCACACCTGAATTATCCATAGACCACTGTAGGTCTACAGATAATCAAAATGTTCAAGCCCACTACCAATCGGAAGCGTACCCAGCATGCTGGCGGCATTACCACGCTGAATGGCAATGCTTATGCGTTGGGCCAAATAAACGCCAGCATTTTGGTCACGCGTCGCGTCGACCAAGCGCTCGGAAAGGCTTTTGAAGATGAGGTGAGCTCCCGGCCCCCACGGGCCCCAATGTCTCAACCCCAAATATGTAACCACTTCCGAGGTTAACATCCTTTAGTATCATTGTCTATTATAATAAACAATATATTTAGTACATCTGGACGACGTAGCTTCCAATGAAATTTATTCAAGTTAATCTCATTTAAAACCTTTCGTAACACTTGACCGGTGTGACGTGTGATCAAAATGCAAAATAATAAATAATAAATATTGGTGTACAATTCATACATCTGACCCCAAACTAAGCAAAGCTTGTAACATGGCGGCCAGATAGCTGATATAATACTCATATAGTTTTAAATACATAAGTATGTATGTATTTAAAACTATAAGAGTATATAAGTATGTATTATAAATAGAAACACCCAGACACAGTGCAAACATTTGAATTCATCACACAAATATTTGCACTGGGTGGAAATCGAACCCACGACCCTCGGCTTCGCAGGCTGAGTCACCACCCACTAAGCCACGAGGCAATGCTCGACAGATAAGCTTTGTCATCGGCGTGGTAATGCTGCCTGTATGCTGCGCACGCTTTCAAGTAATGGTGGGCCAAATCACCATAATTATCTATCGATAATACTCGGTCTATGGTGTAAGTACATAGTTGGAAAGGTTATATTTTAAATCGTGTAATTTTTTTCACAATTTAATTTTATTATAAAAGCTCTACTACCTTTTAAAAATGTAACTGTTAAAATAATTTTACCTCTTGTATAAATTTAATTATAAAAAGTCTTGATTTCAAAAATTCTGATTTCGATTTTGACCGATTTATGTGTCTGCCTTAGCTCAACGAGCGAGGAAAAACCATCGCAAGGAAAGAGCATTTCTATTTCTTAAAGAAATCTGAATTTCCCGCCTGATACGAATATCATAGTTGCGATAGTAAATTCTTAGATAACAATGTTAAACAAACAAATTTTCTAGTTAGTCTTATCTACATAATTCTGTAGATAACTCAGCCATCTCTATTTTCCACCTACTTTAGACACATAACTAGTTATAATAGGTACACACAGAGACTAAATACAACATTTTTACGAACTCATAATTCATAGAAACAGTTTTATCATAAAAATTAAATATCAATCTATAAAATCCTAAATCTTCAGTAAAAAGTAAAAAAAAGTTAAGTGTTTTCAAAATGTCATGTAAATGCAAAAACCTGTCAATAGTTCTCAATTGCACCACACAGGGGTGTTAATAATTAATTTAATTAATTAAAGAAATTGTATAAGCTTGAATATGTCAACGTTAATCGTCTGACATGTTGTATCTTTTCACCAACCTCGAACTCTGTCAGTCTGAAAACGACTTTATTCTGTAGTCAAAAATATAAAAATAAATTAATTTAAATAGTTTTCTTTGGTAGAAATCGCACCCTACAGCTTTCTCTAAATAATAGTTGTAATTTTGGCGTTTTGGCCCCAACTTGTCTAGTGGAAAGCTTGTGGCAAAAAATGGAACACGTAGGTAGGTATACCTAGAAGATCTTCCTCTCGACTTGAAGACACCTTGATAATAGGTACCAGGAAATAAAGAAAACTGCAAGGTAGGTATTCCAAGGCTCGGTATGTAGACATACTACCAATTAGACTGCGAGGTTTTACCTACTTACTCTTTCTGCGTACACCTTTGTTTATGTAGTGTTCACTCAACTAGAACAGTACTGCGATGTATTGAAGCAGATGCAACGAACCGAGCCGGCAACGTGAGACAACTATTGATGTTATTTACTGGGTAAGATTCATCGAGGAATGTTCGCGGAAAATATCGAAGAAAATTTTCTTTTGACCCTTTGGTCACAGAGATCCAATAGACAAAAATAACTACTAGCTCTTTTATACTCGTTGCTTAAAATAATAATACACCACTATCTTTTAGAAGTCTTGTACATAATGCCGCTAATTTAAAAACGGCGAAAGAAAACATCGTGAGGAAATCGACACGTTCGTAGAATCTTTCGAGATCTTGCGTCATCAAGTGATTCGCACTAGGCCAGCGTGACCTTGACTCTCTCCTTGAGAGAGAAGGTCCCGAATCCCAGCAGTGGGAACATTTAGTGGGCTGTTTATGTGTATGCTTAAAAAAAGTATTATGTAAAATAGTAATTACATTATCGTTTACAGACGAGTAAGAACATTTATCATCGATTTCTTGAGTGCTCTATACTCTTCACTTAAGCCTTCGTCATGAGCCGTCAGTTGCATCGTTTCATACTTTCATTCACATACACAAGAAGGTGACCATGATGTCTACGGTAGTGAGACAAAATGTGTGAAAATTCTGTAATATTGACCTCTGAATCCTGAATTCTGTAATATTTACGTCTGTAATCCAATGCAATTGAAAAATAGGAGTGTAGTTAAGGAGTATTATTTCAGGCTAAATAATTAGTAGATATGGTCCAACATAATTTATTGAGGTCGTTTTCAAATTAAAGAAATTAATAATAGAATAGAACGTTCTCAACTTGTAACTCGTTTTTAACCCCCGACCAAAAAAGGGGTGTTATAAGTTTGACGTCGATGTCTGTCTGTCTGTCTGTCTGTCTGTCTGTCTGTCTGTCTGTCTGTCTGTCTGTCTGTCTGTCTGTCTGTCTGTCTGTCTGTCTGTCTGTCTGTCTGTCTGTGTGTGTGTCTGTCTGTGGCACCGTAGAGCTCAAACGGCGGGGCCGATTTCGATGCGGTTTTTTTTATTAGAAAGTTAATATCCGTGCGAGTGTTCTTAGCTATGTTTGGTTAATATCAATTCAAAATGGCCGCCTCCACAAAATGGCGGACAAAATATTTCTTCACAACTTACCTCAATATGGATATCAAATGAAAGGGCTTGACTAATAGAATACTATACACTTTAAAAAAATCTAATCCAAGATGGCCGCCACCACAAAGTAGTGATTTATATTATTTTTTTCACTACTTCCTCAATATGGGCATCAAATGAAAGGGCTTTACTAGTAAAATGTTGTACAGATTACAAATCCGAGGTAGTCGGGGGTTAATCAAAATTTTTAATTTTGTTCTTGTTCTATTATGTTACATCACAAAGAGTAAAATTTGTTCAAAAGTATTTTCATTTTCAAACGTGCTATCGGAATAGGATATAACTTTGTGTCTCGTTTAAATATTATAGGAAAGAATCAGAAAGTTTAATACAAACTTAGATTTTCATAAAAAACTAAATTTAAACAATATTGCGCAGGTGAAAAACAGCGGTATGACGTTCGCGAAGTTGGCTAGTTATAAGTACAAAATGTTTATAATGTTATAATTTTAATTATCATAAAATATTAGTGATCTAGTGCTAGCTTATCTAGTTATTGCTTCGTTTGGGACTAGGTATTGTATGAAAGAGAATGTTACCTATATTTATTTTATGTACATAATTAACGCTTTATTATTTTTCACTGACACTAGGCCAGGCTTAGTTTATAGTAAACTTGTCTACGAAGATGTGGGTCGTGTTTTCTATTCCCACCCAGAGTAAAACATATGTGTGATGTATTCATCCAATCTAAATATTTATTCTTTGTCTGGGTGTTTCTCTGTATAATAAGTATATAGTATTGTAGGTGTTGCTGGTACTGGAGATGAAATGAAACCACGTCACTGTATAAACTGCTGCTTATATTGATCTTCTGTACAAGTGACGCGGGGCGAGAGACTGGCTCGCTCTCCGCTGTCATCCACTTATGTACTACATCAGTCACGTACACATACGTGCTCCTACATATACCCCCTTCTTAAAAAAAGGAGAAAAACGTATAACAATCCAAAAAAAACATTATTAACTCACAACTTGTTTACAATATCGAATTACGATAAACTTGTCTCCTGAACATATGTTTCCTTGCTAACCTTGGCACAATGACTTCGAACCGTTTTGCTCACTCAGCGTTCTAGCTTGACCTATTGTTTAAAGCGAGTTGTTTGCTCTTTTGCAATTTCCGTATCTTGGAACGCGGATGTAAATGTGGTCGATTCTACGCGTGCCAATGCATCAGCATATGTGCTCCCATTACGTGAGGTATCTCACTTGTAAATTCACTTAAACAATAACTGTGGGGCACGTCTCGGTACTTCCCTATTCCACCCTATTTTCTAAAACGCATATATGAGTGGTTTGTGGTCTGTATACCTAAACCGCAAAATCTCTACCTTCAAATAAATCTCTAAAATAAATTATACCCGAATAAATCGCCAAAAGTTCCTTGTCGTATGTACAGTACTTTTCTGGGATTCCGTGGGTTGCAATACCGCGCCTATACTAAGGTCTGACGCGTCTGTCATAAGAGTTAACTCTGCCCCCTGGACTCGGGTGCGATAACGTGGCAGCATTTTGTAAGTTTTCCTTACTCCTTTCAAATGCTCTAATTGCCTCTTCAGTCCATACTATTCTACTCTTATCCTTTTTTGCACCATGTAAATACCTGTCTAAAATTCCTTGTACTTGTGCAGCGTTTGCTATGGGCGCTCTACAAAACTTTAACATACCCAAAAACCTGCGTAACCGCTCTACCGTCTTCGGTTTTGGATAGTCCTGAATAACCTTGACTTTATCAGGTAAATTACTTATTCAATTTTCCGAGACCTCGTAGCCTAAAAAATCTATTTAACTTTTCTCAAAAAACACATTTTCCTATATTCATTGCCATTTTATATTTCTGCAACCGCTCAAATAACATACGCAAATGCTTTTTATGCCAGGTTGCATTTTTTGAGCCAATTATTATGTCATCTAAGTATCCAAACAAAACTGATTGCTCAGCATTACCGATGCTGTCATTGACACCATTATTTATCTTTTCAATGCCAGCTAAAACTTTCGTGTTTATAAATCTTTGAAACGTCTGCGCTGCATTGCGTAACCCAAATGTCAATCTCGGAAATTCGAAAAGACCAAACGGCGTAATAATTGCTGTTTTTTCTATATCTTCTGGTCTAACCTTTAAAAAATGATAGGCTCTACAGATATCAATTTTTGAAAACACTGTCATGCCATGCAAACCGTACGTGAAGTCCTGCACTCTAGGAATTGGATATCGGTCAGGCTTTGTTATCGCGTTAAGCATCCTATAGTCACCGCAAGGACGAATACCTCCATCCTTCTTAGCAACCACATGTAACGGGGATGCCCATGCACTTTTTGACGCTCTACATATCCCTAATTCCTGCATTAACTCGAACTCTTTCTTGACCTTATCATACCTGTGGGGCGGCAATCGTCTTGCCTGCGCGTGAAACCGGTGGGCCTGTAGTTTCGATATGATGGTACACTGAATGCTCTGGAATGTCCTTAAAAGTAGGCGGCCGCGTGATTTCCTGAAATTCTTCCAGTAAGTCTGCATATGGGTGATTACTACTAATGCACCTTACCGCACTTTCACTACTTATACTTTTAGATCCACAAGCATACATTTTTGTTTCTAAATCTACCAACCTATTATTATATAAATCTACCGTAAGCTTAAAATTCCTCAAAAAATCGGCTCCAATTATCGGCTGTTTAACGTCGCACACAATAAATGGCCATTTGAAAACTCTCCTTAGCCCAAAACTTATATCCAAGTAACAAATACCGTACGTCCTTATTTCGCTATCGTTAGCCGCGTACAATTTAAAATCGCATGTCTCTGTCATCCGCCTTTTCACACAATTTTTTGGGATGACCGAAATATTAGCTCCGGTATCTATCAAAAATGTTAACTTAGAGTAATTTTCTTTACTAACAAACGGTGATTCTTCGCAACCTGACCTGCCGTACGTACATTCGTCCACCGTATTCGAACATACCGCTCCTAGTTTTCCGCTTGCTTCCTGCTCCACGCACAAGGCTGCTCACAACGCGTAGCATTTTCCTTGAACCGGAAATGGAACCTGCACAGCCAACCTGGATCACCTGGTGCTCTTCTCTTCCGCGAACCAGACCTATTTCCGCTCCATCTCTGCCGGCTCCTGCTTCTCCCGCGCTCTCGACCTTGAACCTCGGTGCGTAATGAGGCCACTTCTAAAGCGAGTTTCGCCATCTGGTCGACTAGCTCCGTAAGAGGTAAATGCGGTACCTGCTCGACGCTCCCGGACACAGCAGCAATGTCGTAGGCGGTGGTGTTCTCTACGATCTTGTCAGCTATACTTGCCAAACTGTCCAGCGCCTGGTCTTGACACACCGCAATGACTGTTCTGACGAAGGCTGGCATCTTGGATAGCCACAAGCTCTTTAACGTCTGCTCCGAAACCTGCGCTGGTCGTCCCAACTCTCTCATACGCCGGAGCAGCTGCGTAGGCTTCTGCGACCCCAGTTCTAACTCTGACACGAGCTTCTGGAACTGTCGCTCAGCACTCTCCTCGTAAACTTGCAGCAGCCGGTCCTTCAGCGCCGTATACTTATTGTTCTCCGGCGGCGTTGTCACCAGGTCACTCACCTGCTGAATCGAGTCTCTGCCCAATTTCGAGATCACCATGTTAAATTTCGTCTCATCTCCCTGTTTCCGCGATGCCATCACTGCTTCAAACTGGGCAAACCATAACCGCGGCATGTCAACCCAAAAATCAGGAAGTCTCGTTGACACACCTATAGCGGCCAGGGTCAAATCATCGGAATGTGTCCGCTCATCATTCTTGCCTTGCTGACCCGCTTGCCCACTTACTGGCTTCGTTTGCGGAAACATTGTTGGAAGTATACAAAAATTACGCAGCAACACCAAAAAATATTCTGAATCTTCACTGTTCAATTTTCTGTCGGGGTCACCACTGTAGACCCTCTGCAGATCACGTCGGGGTCACCACTGTAGGTGTTGCTGGTACTGGAGATGAAATGAAACCACGTCACTGTATAAACTGCTGCTTATATTGATCTTCTGTACAAGTGACGCGGGGCGAGAGACTGGCTCGCTCTCCGCTGTCATCCACTTATGTACTACATCAGTCACGTACACATACGTGCTCCTACAGTATCTATTTACAATCATAATTGTAAGTATTATATCAGCAATCTGACTTCTATAGTAAAAGCTTTGCTTACATAGTTAGGGACTTGTTGGTATTGTGTGAGAAATTTCCACAATATTTATTTAATTGTACGTACTTTGAAAGTCCGCTGAGTCCCATAAACCGTGGCCATCTTAGCTCTCGAGATGGCGAGAGGGTCGCGATAACAGCCTCAAACGTGCTCACGCGCACCGGCGGAGCGCGCGTCACGGTCTCGGCTTGTCACGCGAATATAGTCCTAATATCCTCCTGAAACAAACCCTATTTGAATCAGGAATTCTTGAGAACACTAGAAACAGATAAACTAAAAAGTGTTTCGGTCAGTGTGTCAAAAAAGTGTTCTATAGAACAGTGGTTTAGAGGTGATCTTCGTTTGAAATCAGTAAACAAACAAACCGATAGAGTTTATGTAAGTTATTAGAATTATAATTATCTATATTCTTAGCTTTAAAGTTATATTTTTTTACTTAAACGGTTTATTCACGTTTGACACGTCTAGTCCAGGTAGACTTAAATTAAATTACAGCCGTATTTGGCTGTTTTTTTAAAGACTTTTTTATTTATTAGGTTTTTCATAGTAAAAGGTTGCTTTAGTAAATTATTTAAATGCAAGCTACCTGTACTAAAAATAAAACGAAATCATCAATGCGAAAAAGTTTCAGTAGGTACATGATGACTGGCTTTAACACCGCAAATGTTTATTTATTTCATTTCATCGAATAAAACTCGCTCTTTTCAGTCGCGTTCGTAACAATTTTAGGTTACCTATTATTGAATACTATATTACTAGATTTTGACATTGATGGCGCCAAAAAACATTGAAAAAGGTATTTATTTGTTTATTCATATATATATGTATGTTTTGGAGTACGGCTTTTTTAAGAAAATTAGAATCTTCCTATGAGGAGCTATCTCGAAAACATATAATACTTTAACTATAATTTTTATATGGTTCATATTCATTAATAAAGAACACGGAACTAGGATTTTATGAAATTTAATAAGTGTAATGTCCTACAAATAACAAAAACTAAACTACTACTTAACTATTTTTAAAAGTTCTAGTCTATACCTAAAACGTCACTATGTATGTATTTATCCCAAAATATTAAATCCTGCTCATATAAAAATATACAATCTAGTGACATCATCATCATCATCACATTGTGTATCATGAGTAAGCACTCAGGACTCGCCAATCAGCATTCTCAGCGCAATCTCCCAAGGGTGTCCAACATTTTGTTTTTGAAATTCGAAATCCAATGGTACCTACTAACATTCGCGAGTGCGTTATTCTATGGTAATTGATATGAAGACGTGAAGACTAAAGTTGAAACGAAGCGTAATGAGTTTAAATAATAGGCGTTTTATGCTTTACAAATATTAACTTTTAGTCTTAAACGGCCGCTTCGAATCGATTTCCAATTATGATTGGTTGTTAGAAAATCTTACTTGTGGAACTTACCTACTTGGTATCATTTGGACTGTTTTCTGCAGTTATGTTATTATAGCTATGCTCTGTAATTTTGCTTGTTTATTATAGAATATGTAATTAGCAGTGTTGTCACTCGTAAGCGTAATCAGACCCATAAATTTAACCACTGTTGGGACTCCGAGCATTCTCTCATAAGTAAAATGTCGAGCTCATTAGCTGCCACGCTGCTGGCTGATCCAGTGTAGATTGACGGATGACGCATGGCCTCGAAAGATCTAGGAATATGCCGATTTTCTCATGATGTTTTCCTTTACCGTTGAAGTCAGTTGTAACGTCAACCTTGTACATCTGCACTGGATGAAATGCTGAATAAGTTTAGTTTTTAGTTTAAGTGCTGCAGATATACGAACCTACGACCACAAGAGTATGAATTGTGCTTTCTAACCTGGAGGCCACTAAGGTTTTTGCTACACATAATTAATTATGGTTCGTTTTGATGTGATGGATGGATAGTGTCTTTATCTACTCGTGAAAGCTAAACTACAAGTACTAACTAGGTACTTATATGTTAACTTATAACTACTTATTTTATCCAATCTGAACAAATCATCTTTGAAAGTAGGTAAAGAAATAACGAATGATTAAGCCCACTGCTTACCAGTGGAAATGTACCTATCAATCACGCCGGCAATATTACCACGCTGAATTAAAATGGTTACCTATATATTAAAACAAACAAACACAAGTTATTGTTGTATCAATCTATTTAATAATTTGCCTTTTCGCAGTTATCTGCGGTCTATATACCTACGAGTATATATATAAATATATTAAAAACTTGTTTTGTACTAAAAAGAGTAAAATAAACTCTGTATTTTCGTACAAAAAAATAAACCGACTTCAAACCCACAACTAGGCACTCAAAAGCGAAAAATAAATGAGATGAGAATTAATATCATTATTACAAGTGCTACTCACTCATCTATTTGAAGTCGGTGCTAGCCAAATCTAACAGGTAGTGGATATGCTTACCTACCACGTGCCTACATAGTATTTTTGGCCTGACTGGCACCGACTTCAAATAGACGAGTGAGGAGTAGCACTTGTAATAATGATATTAATTCTAATTTCATTTATTTTTCGCTTTTGAGTGCCTATTTGTGGTTTTGAAGTCGGTTTAATTTCAGTCGGTGCCAGTCAGGTCAAAAAGTTAGTAGATTGATGCTATGTAGGCACCGGTAAGTAGGCACAGGTATGTAGTACCTATCCACTACCTGTTAGATTTGGCTGGCACCGACTTCAAATAGATGAGTTAGTAGCGCTTAAAATGATTATTTTAGTTTATTTTTCGCTTTTGAGTGCCTATTTGTGGTTTGCCTATGTATGCTTTCTTAAGCGTAACTATGTTAGGAATATCAGGTTAGGTAATTTGAGTCCTGCGCCTTCGGCGCTAACTCAATAGTCAAATAGGTATTAGAGGTCCCTCGGGCCAGCTACCATTAGTCAGAAAAAAAATACTTTAACGCCAGTTGTCTAGTTAACTCGCTCGAAACCTGGTCTATCCTAGAGTATAGTGATAGAAATATAGATAAAGCGATGCGAAATTGACTACAGTTATACCATAGAGGTAATAGCAGTGCCACGCCGTTTCACCCATGCTGTTCCCGTTCTCGTTAAATCCCCGTAATAAAAAATCCAGACTATAATCTGACTGTATTCCAAATTGCAACCTGATCTGTTCAGACTTTCCGCCATAACTGAGCAACAAACATCTAAATTCTAAGCAAACGTTCAAGTCTATAATTAACAGACGAAAGATGACATTTTATAAAAAGTCGTTTCAGGAATTATGTATTTA
This sequence comes from Ectropis grisescens, assembly GCA_017562165.1. Lineage (NCBI taxonomy): Eukaryota > Metazoa > Arthropoda > Insecta > Lepidoptera > Geometridae > Ectropis > Ectropis grisescens. The sequence goes on along the minus strand of CM029771.1, from coordinate 3,981,603 downwards.
AGTATTATTTACCTAAATACTTAATTAAACTATCTCTAGGCGATTAAAACAACATTTAAAAACTACTTGAGCATTATCTTCAATCTTATGTAAATAATAATGCATTGATAAGAGAGATATTACTCTTACAAGGGACTAGAATTATTTATTTTTCAAAATGTGGCGCAACGTATCATTAATCGTTTTTTTGAATTAGAATTATTTATTTTTCAAAATGTGGCGCAACGAATCATTAATTGTTTTTGTTTTTTTTTGTTGGCTGGTGCTCATTTAATAAGTTATGTGATGGCTTGCTGATAAACCAACAAAAATTTAAATCGTATTGGACGTTTCAATAGTTACTTTAACTAAATATGCAACATATAGGTTTACACCACCGGCACCGTCTCGCCTGTTAAGCGCCTGTGCAGTCTATGATGGACCGTATTTACTCAGAAAAAACCGATTCACTCTCGATTTGAAGACACCAACCACCAAGACTGTAACCATTGGAAAAACCCACTCAGGCAACGCATTCCACAGCTTCGATGTTCTTATCACAAAACAAGAGTCAAACCTCTTCGGTCGAGTCCTTGGAATGACAACCGTAAAACGAGATCGCTATTTCGAGCTACAAACAGATCGATAGAAATATGGACAAGGTGGTATTAGATAAAGATTAGTTGAACACACTCCAAAGTGTATTTGATATACATTTTGTAGCAATATACAAGACTTTCAATTCTTTTTCGAAAAAAAAATACAGTCGAACATAGCACCTCCTCCTGTTTTAAAGTCGGTTAAAAAAGGGTATCGTTGCCTTTCAGCCTTGTAGTATTTCAGACGTATCAAAAAACATAGGTAGTGGTTTACGACTGACGTGTGAATCAATACGTTTTTGATACGGAGCTCTCGGTGATTAAATAAACTCACATTTGCGGCAAATAATTATTAATGTTTAGCACAATAATACATACATATGAGCGTCCTAAATTAATTCAAAACAGTTTCGCCACGCGACGAACGCGTCACACAATTTCGCTCATTTTGCTCATTTCTCTTTGCCGGTAAAAGTTAAACGCCTTGCCTTAAGCAAACAAATGTCTCGCTAGCCGGCCGATTCTGTAACAACAGACTCGTAATGGGTGTTCTGTTGTAATTTGAATTCGTTAGGTCTTACTTACTCTATTTTTGGTGGAAGTTATGGAAACAGCAACATCGGAACTATAACCGATTTATTTAGGTGAACGAGACGGGCTTTATCAGTACTTGCTAATATTGTCAAGATACAATTTCGAGGACATGCATCATCTGTCAACCCACTCTTGGCCAACGTGGTGAATAATAAATAGCCTTAACTGTCTCCTTGTGAGAGAAGGCCCCCTAATTACCAGCAGTGGATGTGGTATTCTGCACAATTACACCAGCGTTCAAATTATACCGACGTGTATTTGTTATTATATAAATAAATATTGGTGGACAATTCACACACAACACTATCTGACCCCAAAACTCTTGTACTATGGCGGCCAGGTAGCTGATATAATATTTATACAGTGGTAAATACACACTAATAATTATACATAGAAGCGCCCAGTCAGATATTTTATATTGATTATAGAGAATTAGGCCCCAGCACTTCGTCGTGTTTAGTTAGTGCCAAAACTTGTTTTACTATTTAATTCACTTTCGCGGGCACTTATCTTGAATAAATTGACAGAAACTTGCATTTTATTAAGCTAACATAGATAATTGTGTAGGCAGTATTACGTAATACTGTGAGAACAGAGCTTTGTAAATAAATTCATTAAAACGTGTGCTAAAAACAGTTCCCGGTAATAATTATGAAATACTTAATCGTAATTAGCTAAAAATAGTTAGTTTATTTTGTCTTCAATATTACATTTTGTTGTTGGTAGTTTTATTTATTGAAATCTAAATTAAAAAGATTATTATGAATCGTCTCGTTTGTTTTTTGTTTGTAGAAAGAGTGGAAAGACCCTTTGTTTGTATGACGCCAAACCGTACTTGGCCAGCGTGGGGGATTATGGTCTTAGCTATCTCCAAGTGAGAGAACGCCTAAAGTCTCAGCAATAGGTAAGAATATTAGAATATTAAGTCTTATTTTTATGTTCCTAATAATTAAAACTTACTAATAATAATAAGATCAATAAATAGTTTGTACGTCTAAATCACACCTACTTTATATTCCAATCAATCTATCTCTATACCCGTACTAACATTAGAAAGCTGAAGAAGTTTTGTTTGAACGCGCAAACCTCAGGATTTACTGGACCGATTTCAAAAAATGTTTCACCGTTAGATGATCTTGTGATGATATACGTGATCCCTAAGTATAATAGGCTACGTTATATTACGGGCAACGGGCGAAACCGGGGCGGTCCGATAGTTTTACCATAATTATAATAACAAAATGAAAGTCAGTGCTTCAAATAGTCTTCTAAAACACTAATGTCAGTGTTCGATTACGTAATCCCTGTCCCAAGGTCAGCATTTTCATATTGGCGTTTGGCTTATCACAAAACATTTCAGGAATCAAAGACAATACCCACTTAAAATACCTGATTAATCGCAACTCGCTACGTAATAACTCTCAGGTATACGCTGTAAGAATCCTTAGATCTCTATCCATTCTTTTTGGTATTTTAATTTTAAATATTTGAAATGAACAAGATTGATTAAGATCTCTGTCATTTATGAAAGGTTTTAGAAAATAAGAGTAGGTACAACTATATCTTTAATTATAGACTTTGTTAGTAGCTAAAAAATCTTGGTATTGTTATAGTTTAGGAAATTAATGCTGCTAAATTATACTAAAAGTTACCAAGGAGGGGATATGTTTAACCCGCCTGAATCTCAGAGTATTTTTACTTATGTAAATCTACAAGTTTGTCATTACCACAGGACTTACCGGTGAAGAAAAACATCACATGGAAACCGTCATCTTTATGAATTTTTCCAGGTCATGAGTCATCCGTCAAACCGCACTGAAATAGCATGGTGGAATATGGCCTTGACGCTCTCCTTGAAAGACAAAACAGACACACAAAGACATCGAATCCCAGCCGTGGGAACATTAACTAAGTACTTATGTCCAAATTATGTAAACGTTACTTTAGAATATACGCTACACCGACCGTATTCTAAAAAATTAAAATTAAAACATTGCAAACTTCCTGCATAGTTGAACTCAAAACACTTATTAAGTACCTATAGCTTACAGTAGACACCACACTACTATTTTTGATCCTAGAAAAAATTAAAGTTATCGCTTTAAAAAAAAGTTAACCGTACTCTGAGTTGGATTTTTGAAATTTAGTTTCTACGAGTAGGTAGATAGATTATATAGACCAATAGGTACGTAAACCTATTTTCTCACTGAAACTGATTTCAAACAAAATAAAATAGGTCTTCATCCGTGGTCTTCATGTATTTTGTTTGGCCTTATGTTATTATACAAGCATAATCAGCCTACTAAAAGTGGTGGGAATCACTAGGACTCTGGGTCTTCTCTCACAAAGAGAAAGTCAAGGTCATAAACTACCACGCTTTTTATGAAACAAAAAAACCAATTGTTTTTTCCTATAAATCCTACTTCCTACTATCCTACCAATACCTATTATATATGTCAATGTTTGGATATTTGTTGCTCAATCACATTGTCACGTATGAACGGAACAAGCTGAAATTTGTAACGTTAGATTATAGTCTGGAAGAACACATAGGCTAAGTACCGGGAACTACGCGGGAAAACCCGCTTGCCACTGCTAGTAAATTACTAAGTTTCATAGCAAATCATAATATTTTTCAGCTTTTTGTGAACATCGAGCGCAAATATGGCGCGTACCTAGAACATGGATACACCTAAGGCCAGATATTAACATAACGCGATAATGAGAGTGTCGTGCGTCCCGCGTTATCACCGCCTTGACGTATGTGTACAATGTCTACGTTGATAAACGTTACGTGTTTGCACAAAGAAGATTATGCAGTATGGTGCGGACAATTTTCTCCTGGAGCTTATTGATGGAGCCACCATTTTTTTTTCTTCAACGACCAATTTTACAAGTAGATATGTATGTTTTTAATTATGTGCATATTCTACGTGAACAAAATACAACTTGAGATACTTTGTACTTGCGTTAGATTTGAAAGATTTTTCAGAGTTCGACAATCTCTAAAAAACAGGTTTTTGAAGATGTTATCCGCTGTTCTTTAATGCCATCTTTTAAAATCTCATCAGTATTTGATCCATTTCAAAATGAAGTCCTGAGCAGTGAGAGTTCTAAACGTCCTAGTAAAAAGTAAATAGCTCATGAATATCCAAAGGATGTATCCGATATTTAAATACATAGGTTGTGTAATTATAATAAGACAAGTCGTAAATATTCTATTGTTAAAATTATCATATATTTTTTAATATGACATGTAATTACAGCATAAAAGATATGCTTTGTATCTCTCTACTTAGTCTGTGGCTTTGTTCACCTAAATAATACTTACGTAGTATATTTAAAATCTTGGCGTGCAATACACAATGTAAGAAAACAGTAAGCATAGTGAAACAACTTGCGGCCTTATCGTTGAGAGCGGTTATATTACTTTTAATAATGTATGCACTCCACAGTTTTCAATACGAAGTCTACCTTACTTAACACCGTATTTTTAGTTCTCTCATCTGACGAACTGCCTTGATAAGTTGGTAGCACTATGTAGCCTAGTGCCTGCTTTGGAGGTTTTCACCTATTTTTGCTACGTAACGCGGCGTCCTTCATCCATCGTGATAGACAATGATTAGTTTAGTGTGTTTTAAATTAGCATTGTGACTCAACTACTAAAAAGTGACGCTGGTTAATTTTGGATATTTCTGGAGAAGATTGGTGTAGTTTACTTAAGATGGTAGTGCAACGTGTGGTTTCATAAAAGTAAATTCGTAAGGTCTAACTTATTTTTATTACGTTTTTACGTGATATAAATATTACGTATTTACATTAAATACATAACTTACACATATTCCATCCTAAAGTTGCCTGGAAGAGATCCCTTTCACCAATAAGGCCGCCAACTATCGCACTACAACTTTAAAACTATGTAGTAAAAAGAAAAGGTTGTTGTTTAATAATTGTCGAACTAAACCTTATGAAGAAAATAAGGCAAAATATAAAAACTACACCAGATTGCTCAAAAAAATTATCAAACTGACACAAAAAGCTCAAAACAATTACAAAATAAAAATGTCAGACAATAAATCAAAAACTACTTGGCATATTATAAATAGATTGAGAAATAACTTACCTAAAATGTCCATAGATAAAATCCAATGTAATGGTCAACTTTTGACAGACCCAAAACTAATGGCTAATGCATTTAATAACTATTTTGTTGATAAAATTACTCCATTACCTAGTTCTGGTATAAATGTGACACAAAATATTGATAGAACTCAGAGCTCAATGTTCATGGCGCCATCTACACCACATGATATTCTCAAAATCATAAATTCCTTAAAAACCACTAATAGTGTTGGATATGATGAGATATGCACAAAAATTATAAAAACTGTTAAAGAGACTATCTGTAGCCCTCTTAGTCATATAATCAATTTATGTATAAGTACAGGCACATTTCCCGAGGCCCTTAAAAAAAGTATAATCATACCTGTATTTAAAAAAGAAAATAAATGAATATACCGACATGGAATATTACCGACCTATTGCCTTTATACCTATAATGTCAAAAATATTTGAAAAATATTTTAACCAGCAATTCATTCAGTATTTTGAAAAATACAACATACTTTGTAATGAGCAAAAGGTTTTAGAAGAAATAAGACTATAAATATTGCTATATATGATTTTCTTAACAATGTAATGAAAATGTTGATAATAACAATGCTATCTGTACCATTTATTGTGATATGACCCAGGCTTTTGACTATGTCAATCATGATATTCTTCTGAGTAAATTTGAAGCCTATGGGGTTAGAGGTAATGTGCTTGACTTAGTAAAATCTTACCTAACAGACAGAAGGCAAGTAACTAAAATTACGAAGATTAATACTAAAACTAAACAGGAGGAAATATTTACCTCTAGAGAAAGAACTGACAAATTTGGTGTGCCGCAGGGAAGTGTGTGGGTACCGTTTCAATTTATTGTCTACATAAATGATTTTCCTAAAGTAATTGAGCATCCAATGTCACTATTTGCAGATGACAGCACAATAACAATAGCATGTCAAGATAAAGCTAATTATGAGGAAGATATCAATGCCGCACTAAATTCATCTATCCATTGGTTAAACATTAATAACTTAAAAATTAATTTAAACAAAACCAATTTCATGCAATTTACTCAAACAAAAAATTACTTGAGTAACATAAACATAAATTATCAAAATAAAAAAATTGCAGAAGTCACTACAACAAAATTTTTGGGCCTAACAATAGACATGAAATTGAATTGGAAGGCACATGTTGAGATTCTCTGCAAGAAGCTGGGTAGCTCGGCATATGCTCTGCATAGGCTTGCTCCAGTGGTAAAGAAAGAGGCTCTTCTTACATCTTACCATGGATTGGTGGCATCAGTCTTGAGATATGGGATCATTTTTTGGGGGAATTCAACTGATACAGCCTCAGTTTTCAAAGCACAAAAACGATGCATTCGTGCTATGTTCGGGATGCAAGTTACAGATAGCTGCCGACAAGTATTCATAGACAACCAAATATTAACCCTGCCATGCCTGTACATATTTGAAGTTATGTGTTTTGTAAGGAATAACCCTCATTATTTTCCTCTATTGAGTGTCAAAGTAAAACGTAACCGGCGTGATAAGTGTAGACTGCTCATAGACAAACGCAAAAAAAAAGATTATGAGTGACAGCATTTTTTGTATGGCTCCTCTTTTATATAATAAGCTGCCAAATGCCATAAAAGAACTTAACTTAACAATGTTCAAAAGTAAACTAAAAAAATGCTGATACACAAATGCTATTAGACTATAACTGAATTTTTAAATGATAAGGAAATTAATTGGAATACTAATATTTTAGACATTGTTTAACATGAAATTTTTACAATCTTTATTTCATTAATATCTCAATAAATATTATTATTCCATTATGAAATTTGACTTTCAACTGACATAAGACCAAATAATGATATATTGTATCATGATGAATTAGTTTGTACTGTATTTCATTTTGACATTCTTTGAGTTTTTACATGAATATTATAATTAACGACATTTTTGATTTTTTGATTATATACATTTATTGCACTTTATACATTCTTTGACATTCCTCACATGGATGAACTGCAAGATCTACTAATGCAAGACCTTAGACCCTGGATGGACATATTGATCAAACTCAAAAACACAAGACAATATCCTGATGAAACACAAGACGTTGGCGAAATTGTGCTCACCAAACATTTATCTCACATAAATATATATCACAACCAAATAGAAGCCAGAAATGAATCGAAGATGAAGAATCAGATGACATAAATAAAAACCAGAAATTAATAGAAGATGAGGAAGAAGACTTTAATCAGCTGACTATTATTTAATTTTTTTATTTTTATTTATAAATTAAGACTAACAAATTGTCTTGCCAGACATATTGCATGCCTCTCACAGAGGCCAGTTTGTATGGGGCAACTTTTAAAATGTTTTGTATCATCTTATCTTACCTATAAACAGCAATAAAGATTTTTGTATTTGTATTTGTATTTGACTACTTTACCAATGTATTGTTTTTTTGTTTCGGTGTATTGTTTGGTGTGTCAATAAAGAGCATTTATTTATCTTTGGATATCTATCATTCGAGGATGCGTGTTAATTACAAACCCGCACTTGCTCATTAGCACAAAGCCGTGAATCTCTCATTATGAAAGAAGACTTTGAAAACCAGCTGTGGAAACTTAAAAGTGTTGCTTAAGCTTTTAAGAAAAATCTGTTGAAATAATAAATGGGACACAAACCGTTTTTGAAACTAAATACGCTAAATTTTGTAATATTCACATAGTTACAATATACACATAGTTCACAACAATAAGCTCACAAGCGCATATTCACGCGATTTTCGAAACCTATCAGATGTTTCCAAACAAAGGTCGTTGGGAACCGACTGATATCATCTCTAATTAAGTCACGAGACTTAAGGGAGCGTTAATCCCGAGATAATCCACTTTTTAAATTCAAAATGAGCGGTTCTTTTCACAATGAAAGTTCAAAGGCCACTCGCAATTTTTACGTTATAAAGCGATTGTCATCTTACTTTACTACGAAAATTTGATAAAAATATTTCAGAAGGCAATCCTCTTACTATATACTACGATAATTTGGTAAGGATATTTATTTATGGATCAAGTTACGGCTGGCCTAGTCGGGAGAACGGCTCCTGCCGATCTGGACCCCGGTTTCAAACCCCACACGCACGACTGGCTTTTTCGGAGTCATGTGCGTAATGCCGCTAACTAAAAACGGTGACGGAAGATATCGTGAGGAAACTGACATGTACCTAGAATCTTTCGAAGTCATGTGTTATCCACCAGCCCGCACTGGGCCAGCGTGGTGGATTATAGCCTTAACGCTCTCTTGGAGAGAGAAGGCCGCAGGGGGGAACCTTTAGTGGGCTGTTGATGATGATGACGATTTAGCTGAAAGTTCATCTGAGTAAACTTGTTACTATGTAAATTTATTAATTTGTATGAATAACGTGCTGTTTGAATGTGTGTAATAATCTTGTTATATTAATACACACAATTAATTGTATAATTGTAGTGTTTATTGCGGTACTTTTTTCTGCTGCGTTGGGTTAAGCTGTTAGCGCAGCAAACAATACACGTATTAGTTCTGCAAAGGTTAACTCTACGGAAACGCAGATAAAGAAATGATATTCAAACGATCAGTTTACTTGTAGTGTAAACTAGCGGTCCACCCGGCTTCATCCGTGGTACATAATATATAATCAATACTCGTAGCACTTAGAGATCACGATATATCCAATGCCGAAAGAATTTCTGAAATCGGTCCAGTGGGGTCTACCGCTTACTAAATCTGTCTTAGCTTTGACATTCCTCTCTCTTTTTTTCGCTTGAAATGATAGCAATGCCATAGCCGATTTAGTTAGGCGGTAGAAGGGCGGTAATTTCAAAGGTCACGCGTTCAAACAAAAAACTGCTTTAACTTTATTAGTTTAGATTCCAGGGTGTTTTGATCAGGCAATTAGTCAACCGCTAGCTTTCATTGTCTTCAATATTTTTAGTATCTAAAATAAAAGAAAGATGCGATATGAGATAAAACGTGTCGACCTAGAAAAAAAAAACGATTCTATTTCAAATTGAAGACTCCCAGATACAGAATTCGGACTTAATAGACACAATAAACAATAATAGACCGATACAATACATGAAAAATTGTATTTACGTAAATATTCATAAATAGTATAAACTTATTACAAAACTAGACAATACGATATTTAATAAATCACTACTGTGTAAAGGAAAAACAGTTGATAACAGGCAGTTCCTTTATCCCGTCCTTGGAGACCAGCTTCACCTGGAAGTTGGGGAGACTGATGAACAGACGCTGGTGTATCTCTTGAACACATAGCTTCATGACGTCGTAGGCTACGGCTTCAGTTAGGTCTGGAAATGATGAAACGAATCCAATGAGCGTGCCAATCCGGGAGTATAAAGTTTCGTCGTTCAGTACCTATCATTGAAAATGTTTTCATCAATCAATATTTGCATCAATAGGCATGCCAACTAGAAAAAAAATATTCTAGCAGTTACATTGTTTAAAATACGTACCTACTTTTTCCAAAAACCAAAAAGACGAAGATAGTGTGACTCCTACCTCTTCGGTGAATAAAAGTCCAGAAGACCATCCTAATGTCGACACGCTAGACACTGGCGAAATTACGATACCAATACCGAATAGAAGCCATTAGAAAAAGCGTTCCTTCCACTCGACACCACCAAAACGACACCACCGTGGTGTCGTATGGAATCTCTAGTCCATACGACACCACCCTAGTGATGTGCTGTTCCGCCATTAGTTTATATCATCGATATAATTAAGGAAACGAAGATGAGGTATGCCATAATCTAAAGACAACATAACGTGGCGAGAATTTGTTTAAAAAAATTTGAAAGTTGAATATTGTCAGCGAAAGTACACAATTGTCAGCGAACGTACACAACTCCTTGTTGCGACTGAGACTAAATCAGGAGACGTCACCTGATTTTGCATCGCCATAGTAGAAGCGCGTTTGCCGCTTCTGCGTTTTTAAGAGTTCGATGGTTTATATATATTTTATGTCGTCAGTATAAGTATCCATGTCCATTGTGAAAAAATTAAAATATTCGGACGGAAAGACAATAATATGCAAATTGCAATGAACAATGTCAAGATGACCATTTGAGTGACAGATAAATATAAACTTTATCAAATGACATACCTCATTAATGAAACTGCTTGAACTTAATTGGCGTTTTCATATCAACAACTTTGTATGTCAGTAACCTTACTATTAGTCGGTGGTGTCGTATGGACTAGTGATTCCATACGAAACCACCGATGGTGTCGTTTTGGTAGTGTCGAGTGAAAGGAAGGAGAAAAAGTTGAAGTTGAAGATAGAGTGCCTAGAAGTTTTGAGTGACGTCACTTCATCGTACATTTTTTTACGAAGACGTGATGTCACAGTAGTCTATCTGACGGACTAATTAGAATAGTATATTTTTGACGCAGTCACCGTGCCAATTATGCACGTGCGTGACATTGTGCTGTTTTGGGCAGGTGTGTTGATTATCATCAGGCACAATTCCTCCTCGTCTCATCACTATTAAAATACGCATAATAATAATGGATTACCATTGCTATGGAACTGGTCCAGTATTCCCATGCTGAGGTGCCCCCCCGAACCCGTGCACTGCGAACGGCACCTTGACGCAGGAGGCCAGCATGTCGAGCGAGTACAGCTGGCCTCCTGTCTGCGGGTCGTAGCCCGCCACCAGGGTGTTCAGCGCTGCTGGGGTCTGTGGAGAAAGATAACTACTCAACGTACATATGTACTCAAAAAAGTAAGCCAGTTTAACGCACTTTTACACGCGCATTTCCCATTTATGTTATTCTTTCTCGAGAATATATTATGTTTTATTACGAACAAACCATTGTTGTACAAAAAATTAAACCGATTTCAAAACCACAAATAAGCACTCAAAAGCGAAAAATAAATTAAGTAATATCATTATCGGATAAGAACAACTATTGCCCGATATTTCTGGCAACCACTATAGCCAAAGTACTGGGCAGTCTGCTTGATGATTGCCTTGATAGGTATCTGTAGATTAGTGACGCTCTATTTGGTTTTCGTCCCGGATTATCGACTAAAAGCGCTATCTTACGTGTGAAGCATACTTCCCAGTACTATACGAACCGAAGGACGCCTGTGTATGCCTGTTTTTTGACTTTTTCGCGTGCATTTGATCTGGTCAACTATGGAGGGTTTTGGTAAAAGATGGCAGACAGGCAGGTTCCGGCGGAAATTCGGAAAATATTCCAGTACTGGTACAATAATCAGTCGAATGGTATCAAATGGTCAAATATTTTTTCTGAGGCATACAGGCTGGAGTGCGACGTGAGACAGGGAGGTTGTCGTCTCCGAAGCTCTTCAGCCTGTACATAAATGACATAGTGGCACTCAGAAGTATGCGTGTCGGTTGTTGTATAGATGGTGTATGTGTAATAATAATATCAACTACGCTGACGACATAGTGTTGTTGGGTCCCACTGCGGGGTCTATAGAAGTGCTGTTGAAGGTGAAAAATACGCTGCTTGTTTTGTAATTGGACTTATATACAATGTCAATAAGAGTACATGGTCTTTGGGGCCGCCGGTAAACGTCCAGACCATATCTCCATTACGCTTAATGGGCTTCCTCTCAAGCAGGTTAGCCAGTTTCGATGTCTGGAGCACTTGTTGAACGACGACCTTAAAGATGATGCTGATGTCGAAAGGGAGCGTAGAGCTCTAAATGTTTTTGATCTTTGATTTTTTTATTTGATTATTACAAGTGCTACTCACTTATCTATTCGAAGTTGGTGCCAGTCAGGCCGAAAATACTATATAGGCAGGCACGAGGTAGGTAGGCGTATCCACTACCTGTTAGACTTGGCTAGCACCGACTTCAAATAGATGAGTGAGTAGCACTTGTAATAATAAATATAAATAAATATAAATATTGGTGGACAATTCACACACAAGTCACACAACACCATCTGACCCCAAACTCAGCAAAGCTTGTAATATGGCGGCCAGATAGCTGATATAATACTTATATAGTTCTAAATACATACTTATTATACATAGAAACATCCAGACACAGTGCAAACATTTGAATTCAACACACAAATATTTGCACTGGGTGGGAATCGAACCCACGACCCTCGGCGTCGCAGGTAGAGTTACTACCCACTAAGCCACGAGGCCAGTGAATAATAATGATATTACTTAATTTATTTTTCACTTTTGTATGCTTATTTGTGGTTTTGAAGTCGGTTTAATTTTTTGTACGAAAATAGTTTTACCCTTTTTAGTGCAAAACAAGTTTTTATTAACCCATTTACCCGATTTCGTAGTGATAGGTTTGAGTTTCATAACTTTTGTGAAATCTACAATTACGTCATCCAGAAAATTGTTTGAAATTTTTAGTTTTTGATTCATATTTAGGAAGGTAGGTTAAGAAACCACTTGACCGATTTTTATAAGATTTATATGGGGTCATTCGGAAAGCATACCCATCCGAACATAAAAATAAATTTTAAAATCGGTACAGGGGTTCTCGAGAAATCAGGTAAAATACATAAAAAAATACATAGGGGTCAAATTGATAACCTCCTCCTTTAGCAATTCTGCAGGTGTTGTTGATTGCTAGTTTATAATATTAGTAAGATTATAATAAAAATAAAGAGCCGTGCTTTAATCAACTAACCCCTCGCCTTAGGCCTTCAGCTAAGTTCTTTCTAATGAAGTGGACTGCAGCGGGTGTGCTCAAGCCGTACTTGTTCCGCATCTTATAGAGCTGCAAGTTCTTGGAGACGAAGTTTGCGAACTGGTGGGCGTCTCCCGGGTCTCCCACCAGACCCAGTATCATCCCGTCCATCATGTGGTGGAGCTTGTTCTCGTCTGCAAATTTTAAAACATTTCATTTATGCAACCTACACTTGGATTTGGTTTGAGACATTAGTAAAAAAAGGAGCTGGTCGAGGCATTATGAGCCAACTATACAAGCAATGAAACAATAGCCAAGAAACACTATGAAGATGTACAATAGGTTACCGGATGATTTGAAAGTACACAAATTATTTACAAAGTTTAGAAGATCACTGTAACAATTTCTTTTTAAATTTACTGGCCTTTATTAAATTCAACTATAATTATTTTGAAAGTAACAAACTCAACCTCGGAAAAACATTTTTCCCAACTACATTTTTACAACCAATAGACTACAGGCCCGTTGATTTGATTGATGAACAAAATTTATAGGTGAAATGAACCACCAGGACACCCTTTGTAGGATTTTATACATAACCCCTCTTCAACTGCACTCATTTGGACAGCATACAAGTGATGGCATAGTGCCGAATCTTATTACTTTATACCCTTCTATCATCCTACATAGGTCTACTGGTGGTTCATTTGACCCATACAATTTGTTCACAGGCGTATATTGTCTACAACGTTTTCCCAACTTTGTGTTATTTTACTTACAGACTGATATTGTTTATCAAGTTTCCATCGAATATGTTGAGGTTCTTTGAACAAGGCTGTCATGTGTAGGTATCTTAAGTAGGTAAGTGCGTTAAGTAAGTAAGTGCGTTATGAACCTAATGAATGCCCTTAGAGCAAGAATAATTTATTTATGCTTAATGCCAAAACGCAGCAGCTGCCATCAGGTCAAGCATTCATCTCGTGATAATTTAGCATTTAGTCGCACACGGCTAGTTATGTAGGTAAAGCCACTTATTACTTATTTATTTTAATTTATATTACGACACTTGGACACTTGATGAGACCTAAGTCTGAGATGCAGCTATTTCGAAATCTAGGACAAGTTATGATGAAATTGAATGTGGCCGACCTTGAACCTTCGTAGGCTTCTTTGTAGTGAAGACCTAATACTGTGAGAATTTATTCAGATTTAGTAACAAACGTATGTTTTTAATTTCGTTGAGTAAAACTCAGCTAAAATAATATTAATGTAAGGTGGTAATGTAAGTATAAGCAACCCACTAAAATAAATGTTCACTCTGTTGGGACTGGGGGCCTTATCTCGCAAGGAGAGAGTCAGGGCAACAGCCTGGAATAACACTTCGGCTACTTTTAATACGCAATAGAATACGCAAACGTTAAAACGTTTAAAATTATACGTATATAATACGTACGTTTTTACGTATCATAACGTGTAAAGCCGGTTGGTTTACAGACGATAGTTTAACGTGACAACATCATAACAAAACATTGATAGATGCGGCACAAGCGTATAATGAGCGTAACGGGACAATGGGAGTAACGGGACATAGCGGGACACTTTTCAGTGCATGCAGCCGGCGTTCATCGATTTATTAGACATTGTCGCGTCAACAGATTCGAATAACAATTTATGTACCTAGTTACCTGCAGCCACCAGAAAAAGTGTACAATGCAAAGAAATTAAAAATGTGCAATGTAAGTACATATATTCTTAAAATCTTATCTGAAATCACTTCAAATTACAAGAACAAAGATACGATACTAAATTAAAGAAACACACATAATACAAATTTCCCTGAAAACTGACGAAATTCATCCATCACTGCAAACACAATTCGACCCTAAACTCATCGCAAACCTTAAACTTTGTCTAATCCAAAACGGCCTTTCCGGAGGGGTCTCCATTTCAGACCCGTTATTTTATTGTTACAGTTGGTTAAATTTCAAACTAGGTATTTTCTATCAGACGACTGTAACTTATGTTAGAAAAAATACGACAATGGCTCCGGTGATACATGTAGAAGAAGAAATGTTGACCGCACTATTTGAAACTCAAACACGGTGAGCTCGCGACCCGAAGCCTATTGCAAAAGTATGAGGATAAAAGATAAGGCCCCTGCGATTGACAAGGTTTTCCGGACACCTTGAGCCGTCCTTTCAAAAGAAAGATGATTATGAGAGATTCTAATAGGATTTTTTGTTTAAACCCCGACGTGAACTCTAGGAATTCACGGACAGGGAAACATTTACAAATTATTTTTCTTCTCAAACTCGACCTGTTAAATAATTTGTTTTCCTTAAAAATATATGTTAATTGTATTTAGGCTGCGATTATGGTTTTATGCTGATGTTATAAAAGTATTTTAGGTAAAAGCTGAGAGCGATATCGCGAAAACACTTTAACATTCATTACACATAACACTTAACATTACTTTTATTCTGAGAACAAAACAACCAAACCAAGGGCGAGCTTTGCGCGATAATAATAATTAAACGTCAGAGTTTGTAATGAAATACCCCACAGCCATTCATATTTCTTTAGTCACAGCATGCGTCCCAAGTTGATAGATCATCCGACGAAAGGCATAACGATAACTACCATAAATAAGATGCATAGAAAGAGCGCATATCATCGCAATCTGCTGACTTGAATCGCTACAACCACCGGTTGCGTCTGGGGCTGGGATCAGGTGGATAGTAGACGGATACAGATTTCACCAGACAGTGGTCGGAGCCGCCTAACGGCAAAGATACCGGCGCGGAATCTGTTGTCAAGAAAAGTTACGAACAATAAGGTGTATGCGACTCAAAGTCTATTACAACTTTACCATACATACGCCTGTATGCCGCTATATAATATAAAAATGCCGCTGTATCCCAGTAGTACCTTTTCTGGTCCTTCTTACTCCGGACCGTCTCTGACAACAGACCAGTTCTCGTAAAATATCGTATCTATGTTGGATTATGCTATATGCATACATATTGTATATTGACTTTTTTTAATAACATTTTCTTAAAAATAATTTACATCCTAATGTTGTCCGACAGAGATCAATATCAGCAATATGTCTAAGGAATGTAAGTAATAACAGTAGTTTTTATTGTTTTTCTGCTACTACGCGTATATATCATTGTTTTAGTTTCTAATATTATAAATTCTATGATTTTAGTATACATACAATAAAGAGTATCATTTTATCTCTCGACGCTGACGTCTGATTTTTATCATTGACAATGAAAATTAAAATATATCTAGAAAAAATCGTCAAAAATCTTGAAGCTGATAACAACGACGCTAACAAACAAAGTAAATAAATTACAAACCTACTCGTCATGGACCGCAGAAAACCCTGAAAGATTAATGCTTTATATAATCATTGCTTTATATGGCAATGAAGTTATCACGGAAAATTGCTTATTTATTTGTTTAAGATTCAAATAAAAAATTGTTGTAAAGATTATTTGTAGTAGTAGGACTCTTTGCAGAGTTTTCTTAGTAGAGAAGTACAGTAAAAGTTTATTATAGAAACTGCAATGGTTTAGTGGCCAGTACGTGTGATTCACAATCATGATATCACAGGTTCAAATCTCGCCTGCAACTTTGAGTTTTTTTCCAACTGCAGAAATACGTTTGTCATCACAATTGCCTTTTTATGTGAGGTAAATATGGTGAGGAAAGGAGTATGTCCCGAGAATACTATTTCGAAGAAAAGCCTTATCCGCCAACCCGCAATAGGCCAGCGCAGCGTAGTGAATTAAGGCCTTGACTCTCGCCATGCGAGAAAAATTCCCGAATCCCAGCTGTGGGAGTATTTATTGAGTATTTAGTAGTAGAATCATAGGAGCGTTATAAATTACAGTTAGATTCTAACAGCGGTTTTAGGTAACATTTAGAAAAAATTAAGTTATTATCAACTTTTACCATTCTTCATGACGATTATGCTTTGAGTGTTTGTCTGATCGGCAGCTATCATAGCGAAATCATTGCATTGTAGTCCTAAAAGACATTGTAGATGGGCACTGGTTCCCATTTCAATGTAAAAAATTAGCAAAGTTGGATAAAATGATAAAACTACATGTAAACAAACATACTCTTGTTGAAAATGACTATTTAGAACGTAAGTTTGACTTTGAAAGACATGTTTTAATAGCTCTTTTAAATGCTTGAGTTTTTTTAGTTCATATAAAGAGGCTGTAAATAGTTTGTTTGCTCTTCAAAAAAACGATACTTTAGTAAATGTTCTGAACTATCTTTGCAGCAAAACCCAGGCTAAACAATCACTAATTTTAACTGGACCAGATCCAGTAATCTTACTTACCACATATGTAGTTCATTCCATTCCATTCGCAGAAAGAAATCGATTTTATAAAGCAACTAGCGGCCCGCCCCGGCTTCGCCCGTGGTACATATATATAACCTACAGCGTTCAAGGATTACGAACATATGAAAGAACGGTGAACGATTTTTTTTAATCGGTCCAGTAGTTCCCGAGATTAGCGTGTTCAAACTACATATATGCTATAGGCTACTTTTGATCCCCAAATTATCGTGCTGTTTACTGGGTCAGAAGTGACACCTGTAGACATCTGGCGGGGATAACTAATTAAATGACGATTGATCAGTTTTCGACCGGAGAGGAAAATGATTAAATTACTAAATGGCTATTAAAAAATAAGGGTTGATCGTAGAAGGGTGAAAATTGAGGATTGTATGTATTTTTGTATGTTGTATCATACAAAAATAGAAATTAAAAATTTTGTCTAAAAAATAAATAATAAAATTTAGGGGTGGACTACCCCTAACATTTAGGGGGATGAAAAATAGATGTTGGCCGATTCTCATAGATACCGGATAAGCACAAAAAATTGCATCAAAATCGGTCAAGCCGTTTCGGAGGAGTATGGCAACGAAAACTGTGACACGAGAATTTTATATATTAGAAGATTAGGCGTCTAATTACTCTGCTAACTTAGTTTGCCCTTTAATGTTATTTTTAGTATTATGTATCAAAAGATTTGTAGTTGCCATGACGTGTTATTTCCAAATCTATGATTTCGAGGTTTTTCTGTTTTTTTTTTTGTCTTAAGTACAATAGTTTATCCATCTTACCTACCTATATAATAGATAAGCAACCTACGCGGGTAAAATCACGGGACTTAACCAGTATAATATACCTCTATAATTTTGCCCACGTACTTCCCTTTTCCATTATTTTCCTGGGAAAAAGATGTTCAGTGTGCTATACGAGCCTATATTCACAGTGTTCCAAATTCAACCCGGCCCGTACAGACGTTCTGACGTGATCGGGCAAGAAACATACAAACTGTCGCTTTTATAATATTAGTAGTACACTCCGCGAGGCATAAGCTGAGCTTTGCATTTGTGTGAGTGTACATGGATAGTGTAGGTGTGACAACCGGCCTTAGGCGCGGCGCCATTCTGTCTCGCCGCGCTCCTCCCTGATTGGTGATCACTCACACTAATGCAAAGCTCAGCCTATACCTCGCGGACAAAATTTCAAGCTCCTGCCTGATTGGTGATCACTCACACTAATGCAAAGCTCAGCTTATACCTCGCGGAGTGTATGCAGGTAGATTTAAGTTTTAGTTATTAGCTCAGTAAAAGTGAAGAATTGAATTTACACAAATGAATCTATTTTGGGGGATATTATTACGGGAAAATTACGGAAAAGGGAATAGACGAAAGTAGCAGTCCCATTTGATTCGAGCCGGTAGTGCCCTCGATGGCTAATGGACGTATGTGGTATAAATAGGAACGCTCTTGTATTTCCATATTAAGTAGTTAGTGATCAGTTCCTGCTATATACTTTCCATTTCGTTACCTCAGAGGAACCACTTTCCGAGGACCGCTTTCTAAGTTTCAAAAACAATAATAATAAATATACAAATGCAAATGTTTAAATAAATATAAATACACTTAATTGACACACTGGCATGAGGATAACATTAAACAGCATATCAAATTAAATAAGCCATGCTTTTATTTTATCTTCAATTGTTTGCGATAAAGTCCTAAATTATTACTTAACTGATTTTAATCAAATTTGTACACCGTGTGCTGATAGATCCAACTTGAATGATAGGATAGTTTTTATTTCGTTTAATTAATAAATTTCAATTTAATTTAAATTTGATAAAGACTAAAGTCCTTATCTGACTATATTTTATATCCGAGCGAAGCTGGAACGGGCCTCTAGTATACATATTAGTATACATACTCGTACTTATTAATCTGTACAGGGTCGAACTTATGACGAATGCATGTATGCGTAATAAAACTAATGTTATGTCAGTGCACCTCTAGTATATTGTCTAAATCTAAATAAACAGTTAGAAAACTCCATTAACGTTATAACTAACGGTGAAAATGGCAGTTTTTCTAGATTTCCCTATCTCAGACTTAGTGGTGTATGGGAGTCTCCCATGGCGTGAGTAGGCCACACGTACGTATTGTGTTTTGTAGGTTTATCTTAGCGCTTGCGAACGAGCTTAATTGAGGAATAATATTTGCTTAACTGTAAAGACACTTAGTACGACACTATTCATTACGGAATCAATGTTGGATATCGAGGAAAGGCGTCTGAGGGCTTTGAAAACATCGTCAGCATGTTGTAGGAAAAGGTCGAATTAGAGACTTCGCTTCATGGTTGGTACTCCAGAGCCAAACAAACTCTTGAACAAACTTTGAATCTTATTTTCGTAGTTAGAATCATATCTAGGCTTTCAAATGTCCTGCCTAAGTAGACTTCTAGCCGAGAGTGAATCGGTTCATTTTAGGTAAGCACGCCAAACGTAGACCGCATCCGCATGAACTGACCGCAATAAACTAACCGCATCAGGCACGATGTCGGTTTTATTCGTCGTCACTGTACCCCTGTTCTAATCTTGAACATTCTTATCTTATGTTGTGTGTGAAATGTCCACCAATAGTTATTTATTTTGATGTCTTCAAGTAGAGAGCGTATCGGTGTCTAGATAAATACAGATATAATAATTATACTCTATCGTATACCACAATAGCATCAAGCCAGATGACGGTATAATTCAAACCTATTCGATCGAGAGACGTACCAAAAGGCTCATAGGCAATGACACCCTCGTGCGAAAAAGACTGCAAAGTCTCGAACATCGCCGAAAAATGGCTAGCTTATCGATTTTTATCGGATGCACTTCGGAGAGTGTACGACTGATTTGCACGATCTAATACCACCTTGCCCTTTTTTCTATCGGAATGTTCGCAGCTCGAATTAGCGACATCGCTTCATGGTTGATGTTCCAAAGACACGAACGAAGAGATTTGACTCTACTTTCGTGATAAGAACGTCTAGGCTGTGGAATACGTTGCCTGAGAGGGTTTTTCCCGATGGTTACAATCGTTGTGTCTTCAAATCGAGAGTGAATCGGTTTCTTCTAGGTAAACACGTTCCGTCGTAGACCGTATCATCGTTTAACATCAGGCGAGATGGCGGTCAAGTGTAAACCTATAAACCTATAAAATAATGTAAAAAAAAATCGCTTGAAAAATAGCTACGGATAAATCGGAATGAAGCTGTATCATTCTTGCTATACATTCCATGTGATTTTATAGTCGGCTAGCTTTCTACTTTTCGCTTCAAAAAAATAAGTAGGTAAGTAATACTTTCCACAAAACATATCTTCTGATCTAAAAAACCACGCTCGTTTTAAATACCCAGAGTTTGATATGCATTTTATTATCCGATTAAGGCTCCACACCGGTAAATAATGTTTGTGTAATTGATTCGGTGCACTCACGTTCTGCAAACATTACAAATAGGCCATTTATTTGGCTTCACCGTAATCGGAGTAAAAATCTGTAAACAAATAATAAAGACATTTAATAAATATAACACCCTATTATTTACTACACAAAAGTTTCTGTGGTTGTAAATGTGTGTGTTAGTTCCCGCGTACATTTGTAACGGCGGAACGAACGGATTTGAATCATCGAACTCTTACGTTTCTTTAATTAAATCGATGATTTGAATGGAATAAATACGTAGTAAGTACCTACCTAATTGCAATATCTTAATACATACGTAATAAACACATCATTATCCCGTTAAAGTTAGTGATTCATTTTTGACACTTGAGTAAAAAAATTCGCGATTTCTCAAGTAGTCTAACAACTATTACTTTTATAATTTATAAGGGAGACAGTGGGTTTATGGGTTAAATGTGTTGTTATACGAAATAACAAACTCGAAACAAAAAAACTGCATTCGACTGGACAAATTATATTTTTTTCATTTTACGTTTTTTCTATGTAAATGAACTCTAATTTTAATGTGGGTTATAACAAAATAAAGACCGGTTCAAGTAGACGTCATTAAATACAAATTTATCGGTATACCTTCTAAAACCCAAAACGCAACTTTAAGTTTGTTTATTGTCGTCATCAACCAAGTTTTTGGGTTCTATATTACACACCGGTGTATCAAGCGGTTAGTATGCTGCGATTTACATCGTGGAGTGCAGCTACTATGGAATAAAATAGTAAAAATGAAATCGCAGATACGAAAAGAAGAATTTAGAACCGGCAAACATCATTAGAACAACTCAATTTTAGTGAGTAGAAGGACTCTGAAATGGCTCCTATAAAGTGATCATCTAGAAGAGATTTTTATCAAAACTGTATCAATGAAATTTAACCTTTCAGACCACTAGCACAATGTTGAAATTGATTTTTATCATGAAAGGAAGAATACAAAGAGGTAAATCACGTGTAATGGATTCGGTGCAGTCACGTTGTGCAAACGACGCTTCAAGGGCAAGCTTGCCGATGTCGTAATGGACTTATTTTATTTCTATTCTATCAAATCGAAACAATGGGAACGTCGCTATAATGAAGCTGAGATATTCTCATAAAACATATTCACATTAAAATACTTAATGATGGCTATATTTGTGAAGATTTTTATCTTAGGAGAGATTTAAAAGAATCCGCACAATTTAGGGGCGCGGCCGCATCAAGGCTGAAATTAGCTGATGATGGTGAGGACATCAAAAGATCGAAATATTATTAAAGTAGATGCTTATTGAATAAAATTATGGTATAGTTTTGGTACAGGATGGTTGAGGAGGCTTTTCATTAAGTCAACAAACAATAAAACAATATGGTCGTAACGGAATACCTAATGCAAGGGAGTTATAGTCCAACGAAAATGCCGATTTTAATCCGTTTCAAATTATCGCTTTGCGTTTTTAAACGATTTTAAACTTAAAAAAGAGGAGGTTTTCAATTCGACAGCCATATTTCTTTCTCACTTAAATAGGTATACATAAAATACAATGCATTCAAATAAGTAATACTTAGGAGTAATTGTATTTTTAAACGTAGATAAATACAGATTAATGTTCCCCATATTATTAGAAAGTACAAGTAGGTCGTGATTGAGCTTTCTTCGTACACAAGAATAATAAAAGAAAATATTTTTAGAAATGAACTAATCTAAAAGATCTTAGTTTTATAGAAAGAATCGGTCGTTATTTTGTCGAAACTCAACCTATTAACGCTATTTATAAAAAATACTAGCTTTTACCCGCGACTTGGTCCGCGCCACATATTTATTAAAGTAATTGAGGCAGTACCTACTCGTATGTCTACTACCATACAAATTCACGTTTCCTAATCAAAATCGGTCTAAGTCAAAGTTTTATATTTATTAATAAATGTACAATTTACACGGCAAATTACAAAAAAAAGTATGTTCTCAAAAAATTAATCAAAAACAGACTTTAATTTAAAATCATATTGGGACGGTCCACCAAATTTTATTAGAGTCTATTAGTAGATATTAGTAGATATATCGTCAGATTACATGAACGCAAATTTTAGTTTGTTGTTCATATTTCAAAAACCGCCCCACTGATTTCGATAAAATTTATATGACCACCTCTGAACTATAATCTACCAACCAAAAAAATAACCATCTAAATTGATTCACAATTGAAATACAAATGGATTGATAACCTCCTCCTTTTTGAAGTCGGTTAAAATAGCATACAAAGAGTGCAAAGATCCTTCCATGCACACTTTTACTCCTCATTTCACTCTTTTCAACTCTTTTCTGTGATAAAAGTCGCCGTTGTCCTTTCCTAAGTCTAGGTAGTCTATCTGTGCACCAAATTGTAACAAACTCTTTAAGTGGCTTAGGCGTTAGGCGGTAACGGACAGAGAGAGTTACTTTCATATATATAATTTCGTATTAGAATTGAAAACAGGTGTTCCTGATCATTTTATAGGAGGCAGTTGTAAAAGATTACCGAAAAGTAATACGTTTACTCCTCCAAAAAACTCATTTTCGCAGTTCTTAATTTGCCTTAATCGAGCGTCCATCATGCATAACATTTGATAAGACACCATGGAAATCTCGTCGACTATCAAAATTCTGTCTGATACGCCATTTAGTGGCTGCGCCCATCTTAAATATTGAGGTTGTATAGTGCACTATATTCTTCTTGTCAAGCCCTTTTATTTGATACCCATGTTGATGGGATTGATAAAACCTAAGTTATCCACCATTGTGTAGAGGCCGCCATCTTGGATTTTAATTTTATATAGTACGTTGTATTCTACTGGTTGAGCACTTTCATTTGATACCCATATTGATGGTATTGATAAAACCTACGTTATCCGCCATTTTGTAGCGGCCGCCATCTTGGATTTCAATTTTTTATAGTATATTGTATTCTCCTTGTTGAGCCCTTTCATTTGATACCCATGTTGATGGGATTGATAAAACCTACGTTATCCGCCATTTTGTAGCGGCGGCCATCTTGAATATATAAATAAATGATACCGCTAGAAGCGTCTTGAAACGCTCTTGAGAGTAAATGGCTCAAACGGGTAAAAGTAAGGTAGCACTTCATATGCCAAAAACATAAACACCGCACTTATGTAACCTGACACCCGTTTTCCCGCCAAATTTGTAAAACGCGAAAAGCGGCCAGTGTATCAAGCGGTTATATAAGTATCCCCGTATAGATAGAAATTATAAAATTGCTGGAACAAACGTTTATCGACTCCATTTCAAGTGTCTAGATACAAAGTTTCATGGTTTTATCTTCAATAATATTGAACTTGCAGACTTTCACCCCCAATTCAACCCCCGTAGGTACAGTTCGAAACTACAAAACTGCTAAAACATACATTTTATGGTTTCGTGTTAAATATCTAGACGTAAAGTTTCATAGTCCTTCAACAATGACGCAGTTTTCCATATAAACTTTCATCCCTTATTTTAACCCTTTCAACCCTTTTTTCGGAACAAAAAGTAGCCTATGTCCTTTCTTGGGATCTATTCTATCTATGTAGAAAATTTCATCAAAATTTGTTGGTTGGTTTAGGCGGTAAAGACGGACAGACAGACAGACAGACAGACAGACAGACAGACAGACAGACAGACAGACAGACAGAGTTACTTTCGCATTTATAATATTAGTATGGATTCCTGAAGAACTTTCTGAAGTAAAATTAAATTCTCAATGCTGAATTTCTCCAACGATTAGAGTAAATTTAGAGTAAAATTATTTTCCAATGCTGTTAAGAAAAATAAATTCAAAGCGATAAAATCTTTAATAGCAACAAAGTATCTAGAGCATCCCGAAAATGTCACCGCCAAATATTTAACGATGTCCCTACATTGTCCCTTTTGCTCCCTATTCCCTCGGTAATGCCGACCTTCGTGATGGTAAACCTTATCAACCACTGCCAGCTGAAAGATAGGAGGTTTACAGGTGACATTATATGAGTAGATGGGTAGAAATATATATCAAATTTTAACACTAGCAGCCCATTCCAGCTTCTCTCGAATATTATCATATGAATGCTAAAATCGAAATGAAAACTACCCAATCTTTCAAGTTTGATCAAACTGCACTCGTTGTGCAAATACGATAAAAATCGGTAAAGCAGTTGAGGAGTCCATCGCAGCCAAATAATGTGACGCGTATTTTTTTTTACTTCTATATTTTTACACTTGGCCGTCATCTCGCCTGATGTTAAAATGTTAAACGATGATGCGGTCTTCGATGGAGCGTGTTTACCTAGAAGAAACCGATTCACTATCGATTTGAAGACACAAAGATTGTAACCATCGGGAAAAACCCTCTCAGGCAACGTATACCACAGCCTTGACGTTCTTATCACAAAAGTAGAGTCAAACCTTTTCGTTCGAGTCTTTGGAACATCAACCTTGAAACGATGTCACTTTTTCGAGCTACGTAGTATACTTTTATACATACCTACTTTTTCTAGTACACATAAATTTAGATTAAGATTAATATTGACGTGTTTATGTCAATATTAGTATACATATAGGTATGTCAATAGTGTTGCATTTATGTCTAACAAAATGAAAATTACAAGACCATACATTCGATTTTTCCCTCACAGGCACCTCGTATTTTTCCAAGCGCAAGCGCAAGTATGATGAAGGGAAAACTCAACGACAATTTATTACGAGTTTTACAGTTTTTAATTCGTAAAATTCTCAAAACTTCGCATTTATACAAAAAAAAGCAAAATAACAGACAGAGCAGACAGAACGAAAATGTCACCACCTTACTAGGTACATTACAGTTTTATTGAAATTCCTACTAAATAAGTAAAACTTAAGCAATATTGCGGAATTCATACTTTTATATAGTTTTTTTTTCATTGATTGGCATATTTTTATATAGTTTTTGTTTTAATTCCACATTCTATGTGATAGTAAAGTGTTTACAAACTACACCTCTTCCAAATCTCTTATGTACAATGAGTGAAAGTCCGAATTTAAATTAGACGTCTCCAGTCGGTAATTTTTTTCTTGTAAATTATGAAATCGTTTATTGTGCCAAATGAAAACAATCATAAAATAAAAACACATGACAAAGGATATGCGACAAAATATAGTAGGTGGTACAGGTTTAGTATAATGTGTTAGTGTGCACTGGACCCCACACTAGGGTGACCTGTGTTGTGGGAGTCCAGGCTCTTTCTATTACATTTATTTGACCTAGTATTAAAGAAAATAAAATGACGACAAAGTTAACATTTTTTTTAAATTAATGAGGGTAATCTATATATACTTAAATGCTCATACACAGAATGAGTAAAAGAGATATCAGCGTACAACACAAGAATACGTCAGACATCTAAGTAACCTTAAACATCCAATTAAAGTGTCTATACAGAAAAAAAAAAACTTTAAATCGGGAAAAGCTTAAAACAATAAATAATATACCTAAGGTGTTGTATAATGAATAACGCAAACGTAATGTAAAATGCAAACGTAGTGTATCTCTCTACTTAGTCTGTTTCAACATTAAAAAACGTTTAAGCTACCTTTGACATTTTTACATCGATCCTTAGAAACCATATTTAGAAATCTAATAAATGTATATTATACATGTGAATGTTTGGGTGTGTTTATCAGTCACGTCGGAATAATTGAAAGTATTTCTGTGAAATTTAGAACAAAAACAGATTCTATACCTACTAGTCGTAAATTCTGGAACAGCACTTACGGAAAATTTCCTTTTTCTAAAACGCAGACAAAGTCACAGTACGAGTAAATGCACCATATTGTCATTTACCATTAAATTTGAGTGTAACTGTCAATCATCAAAATCAAAAAATCGCTTTGTTATCAGTGGATACAAAGGATAAGGTATCCCCAAGTTTCAGAGCATACCAGGACAGACATTCTGTGGACATTCCCCAGGCCCTGGGTCACCGGGCCGCAGGTCGCGGGGCGAGGTCGGACACCCTCGTCACTGACGAGCTCCTGACACTCCAAACATCGTCCAAATCTGTTTTAGATTTCGTGACATTCCACAAAGCTGGTGTCATAGTCTTTGCGTTTGGTTGAGTTTATGTGGCACCCAATAATAACCCGTATTTACCTGTTTACGTAGACTTATGAGATGCAGCAAGTAGTAAATCCCGAAACGGCCGTTGTCCGTATAATTTTGTTAACAGATATATCCAGAGTAGCCTAAACATACGGGTTGTAATATTGTCCAGTTCAAAAAAGTATTACTGATTAATTAAAATTTTCACGACTTCGAGAGTAAGTCGAGGACGTATAAAAAAGTCGGACGTAGTCTCGCTAAAAAAAACTGTGTCCATCTAGTCGGCCACATAATATGCACGTGTACGCTGTCACATACAGGCTGACACGCACACATCAGTGGGTCATTACACGCGCAACTTGTGTATATGTGTGCGTATCAACCTATCAGTAACGACCGGACAACGCACACGTGAAAATGTGGCCGACTCTAGTGACACAGTTTTGTTTTAGCGAGACTAGGTCCGAATTTTTTTATATGTCCATGGAGTAAGTAAAGATTATCCAATGTAGGATAGGTATGGAATGTGGATATAACGCTTTCAGGACTTTCAGGTATCTTTTATGTAAACTGCACATTTGGAAATGAGTATAGTTAATTAGAGTATGTACAATGGCAGATTAAGCTTTGGCGCTAGGAGGGGATCATGTAGTCATGGTCAAGTCACGAGACATAAGCATTAGGTACTGGGAGCCCAGGGGGAGGGTATGATCTGTCGGCTTTCTGTGTTTCTGATAATCTTTACCTCGTGCTAAATTTCATTTGATTGATGCCATTGAAAATCAAATGAGAAAAATCTCTGATGTGGGTACTTATTAATAAAGTATTTAAAGTTAATTTACGGATGGATTAAATAAATGTCTTACCTAATTAAAAATGATTTTATAACAAATAAAATCTTAGTTATAAAATAGTAAATTATATGTATCTATTATTGAGTAAATACAGTCATTTAACTACTTTTGTTTATTATTTTCAGGGTATCCGGAACAACTGCAGTTGAAGTTAGTGGAGGGAGTCCCAGACTAAATGTGCAAATCCTAGTGAGATTTGGTCAAGAAAATTTAGTGGTAGCTACAAATTCTAGATCAGTGTAAAAAGACCGTCAATTTTGAAACCACGGAAAACAATTTTGAAAAAGACCTAAAAGAACTTTTGTATATTGTGTCACAAAATAAAACTAGCCTAGAAATACACACGATTTTTTCACGAATTGAAAACAAGTGCAAAGTAAATTTCTACAAACAGTGTAAATAATTATCCTATAGAGTTTTGTGGTAAATGATAACATCAGTCTAAAGCGCCATCTAATTAGTGCCAATCAAACAAAACGACCAGTGTAAAAAGACCCATGGACTGCAGTACTATACTGTGAAGATCAGTGATTCTAGTGCAAGATGCCTGACACGCTGTCACTGACGGCGGGGGTCAGCTTAGGGTTGCTGGCCGGGATCGTCTCGGGAGTCTGTTACTTCGTCGCGAATAACGTCACCTGGCCTAAGTAAGTAGTTAAGAATTAATAAAATATCGTAATTAATATTATCTTAATCTTAATATTATCATAATATAATTCCTCACATCACACTCACTCTGTCGTATAGAATGGGTAAGTCGTATTTATACCGTAAGTACCTAGTAAAACCCATTGTTGTGAACTATGCTTACTGTAGAGGTGTAGTTTTGCGGTCAAGCGTAAACCTATAAAAGCAAGTAGAGCCTCTACAGTAAATCTCCCATGACAGAGGATCTTAGTCATCGCTGGATGTGGATGCTCTACGCCTAGATTTTGTTATCTATCTACACTTCCACTGGTGTCTGCTCATCGCGTCTCTGACGACCGTGCAAAATTTTGTTGATCAAGAACCTCTCAATTAATCGGTCCATCCGTCCATCTAGTTGGTTTGGGGAGTATAAATTGTCTAGGTATAATGTAGATAACTATAGTTCAAATGAGGCGTATTTTGAATATAAAATGCTAATTACCTACGCACTAGAGAACGGTAGTGGGATTATTAATTATTTATTAGTATTATATTGCTAATACATAATGGCATATATTATAAAAATACTTAATTTTCAGACGAAGGTCACAATTACAGTGACTTTTGTGTTTTTTAAGTATGCATCTAAACAGATGCGTAAAAGTAGAGGTACTTATGTAATCAAAAACAAAGTTAGTTTCATGAATATAATTTGTCAAACTATATAATATGTATCTACGCATATACGATTTTCAATGACAAAAGCTATAAGTAATACATTTAAACAAAAAAAAACATGCGAAATCATGCGCCACGCTATATAATTAACTAGCTTTTACCCGCGACTTCGTCCGCGCCACATATTTATTAAAGTAATTGAGGCAGTACCTACTCGTATGTCTACTACCATACAAATTCACGTTTCCTAATCAAAATCGGTCTAAGTCAAAGTTTTATATTTATTAATAAATGTACAATTTACACGGCAAATTACAAAAAAAACTATGTTCTCAAAAAATTAATCAAAAAACAGACTTTAATTTAAAATCATATTGGGACGGTCCACCAAATTTTATTAGAGTCTATTAGTAGATATTAGTAGATATATCGTCTGATTACATGAACGCAAATTTTAGTTTGTTGCTCATATTTCAAAAACCGCCCCACTGATTTCGATAAAATTTATATGACCACCTCTGAACTATAATCTACCAACCAAAAAAAATAACCATCTAAATTGATTCACAATTGGAAATACAACTGGATTGATAACCTCCTCCTTTTTGAAGTCGGTTAAAATAGCATACAAAGAGTGCAAAGATCCTTCCATGCACACTTTTACTCCTCATTTCCACTCTTTTCAACTCTTTTCTGTGATAAAAGTCGCCGTTGTCCTTTCCTAAGTCTAGTCTATCTGTGCACCAAATTGTAACAAACTCTTTAAGTGGCTTAGGCGTTAGGCGGTAACGGACAGAGAGAGTTACTTTCATATATATAATTTCGTATTAGAATTGAAAACAGGTGTTCCTGATCATTTTATAGGAGGCAGTTGTAAAAGATTACCGAAAAGTAATACGTTTACTCCTCCAAAAAACTCATTTTCGCAGTTCTTAATTTGCCTTAATTGAGCGTCCATCATGCATAACATTTGATAAGACACCATGGAAATCTCGTCGACTATCAAAATTCTGTCTGATAGTCTGATACGCCATTTAGTGGCTGCGCCCAACTTAAGTATTGAGGTTGTATAGTGCACTGTATTCTTCTTGTCAAGCCCTTTTATTTGATACCCATGTTGATGGGGTTCATAAAACCTAAGTTATCCGCCATTGTGTAGAGGCCGCCATCTTGGATTTTAATTTTTATATAATACATTGCATTCTACTGGTTGAGCACTTTCATTTGATACCCATATTGATGGGATTGATAAAACCTACGTTATCCGCCATTGTGTAGCGGCCGCCATCTTGGATTTCAATTTTTTATAGTACATTGTATTCTGCTTGTTGAGCCCTTTCATTTGATGCCCATGTTGATGGGATTGATAAAACCTAAGTTATCCGCCATTGTGTAGAGGCCGCCATCTTGGATTTTAATTTTATATAGTACGTTGTATTCTACTGGTTGAGCACTTTCATTTGATACCCATATTGATGGGATTGATAAAACCTACGTTATCCGCCATTTTGTAGCGGCCGCCATCTTGGATTTCAATTTTTTATAGTATATTGTATTCTGCTTGTTGAGCCCTTTCATTTGATACCCATGTTGATGGGATTGATAAAACCTACGTTATCCGCCATTTTGTAGCGGCGGCCATCTTGAATTTATAAATAAATGATACCGCTAGAAGCGTCTTGAAACGCTCTTGAGAGTAAATGGCTCAAACGGGTAAAAGTAAGGTGGCACTTCAAATGCCGAAACATAAACACCGCACTTATGTAACCTGACACCCGTTTTCCCGCCAAATTTGTAAAACGCGAAAAGCGGCCAGTGTATCAAGCGGTTATATAAATATCCCCGTATAGTTAAAAATTATAAAATTGCTGGAACAAACGTTTATCGACTCCATTTCAAGTGTCTAGATACAAAGTTTCATGGTTTTATCTTCAACAATATTGAACTTGCAGACTTTCACCCCCAATTCCACCCCCGTAGGTACAGTTCGAAACTACAAAACTGCTAAAACATACATTTTATGGTTTCGTGTTAAATATCCAGACGTAAAGTTTCATAGTCCTTCAACAATGACGAACTTTTCCATATAAAGTTTCATCCCTTATTTTAACCCTTTCAACCCTTTTTTCGGAACAAAAAGTAGCCTATGTCCTTTCTCGGGATCTATTCTATCTATGTATAAAATTTCATCAAAATCTGTTGGTTGGTTTAGGCGGTAAAGACGGACAGACAGACAGACAGACAGACAGACAGACAGACAGAGTTACTTTCGCATTTATAATATTAGTATGGATTACTAAAAAATTGTGATACTCGTTAAACTATTTTTAGTACATATTTTTTTCTCATTGTACATTAGGAGCGACATCTATTGACGTTCTGCAGATCTACACCGTATTGCAAGGCTGAAGTTCCCACTAGCTTTGTGGCTTTCTGTTAATACTTATCATTAGTTCGTCGAAACGTAACTGATGGCGCTGAACCAAATCATTGAACCTACATTTTTCTTAAAAATTATGTACTAGCTGTACCCTGCCACGCTTCGCTGTGGTACATTGTGATGCAAAAATTAGATAAAAACAATCCTTGATTCGGATTATATATCCTTCTAAAATTTCAGCTAAATCGGTGCAGAACTTTTTGAGTTTTTGAAGCGTACACAAACCAACATAACATTTTTATATGTAAAGATATAGGTACCTGCTCGGCAATATTTATGTTCATATCCACGTGGCGTTACTGTCGCATTAGACTAGATGCATTTTATTTTTTCTCATTCGCTGATGAAAAAAAATTGCCTAACATAGGCTACTTTACTTGGGTTACGCGTCAAAAACTATACTGGTCAAAAACTATCTGGTTTTGAAAGTCCCGTCATAGTTGGTCTAGCCGTTTCCGAGATTAGCCGGAACAACCATATTATATAGACAGACAGACTAAAAATAAGGAGATAGACAGACAAATATTTAAAAGTAAACTTTTATTTTTACTTTTATAGGCTTACACTTGACCGCCATCTCACCTGATGTTAAGCGACGATGCGGTCTACGATGGAGCGTGTTTACCTAGACCTACTTTCATATACTTTAAACGTTGTAAAAAGCAGTTAATTTGATTGTACATGCAAATGTTCCCATTTTATTTATTTATATACAAATATCAATATAGACTAGCAGCGCCCCCGCGGTGCTACCCGTGTAGTTCTCGTTCTCGTGATAAAAAGTAGCCTAATGTGCAATTCCGCTATTCCAGACTACTTAGTTACCTATATAAATACCTATAAACTGTAACTGTGTTTAAAATTTTGGCCCCATCCGTTCCGACGTGGTTGAGCAACAAACATCCAAACTTTGACATTATTTTATTATTCTATTTTAGTGGGTCTATCTCGCAACTTAGATCTACTTATAAATTAAAAAATGGATATTCTATCAGGAACTTAGTATTACATATCTATCGGTATGAAAATTAGTCTATGTTTATGTTATTCCAGGCTGTAATCAATTAGAGTTTGAAATTTCAGCTTGATCCTTTCAGCTCTTACGACGTGATTGAGCAACAAACACGCAAACTTTCGTATTTATAACATTAGTAGGATAGTAAGATTTACCATGAGAATTGCAGCCCCAATCCTATCGTTCCCACCAGGCATTGCAATCACACGCTAACAAGCCTACACCTTTAGTAAGACGACAAACATCTGGCGTCCACGAGTTCTAAAGCCATTATGGTTTACTAGCAATGCCCCACGGTCTCACCTGCGTAGTTCCTGATTACTTTATTTTTCCGGAATAAAAGTAGCCATTTTGCAGACCATTACCTATCTATGTACCAAATTTCATCTAAATCCCTTCAGTAGTTTATACGTGAAAGAGTAACAAGCATCCATCCATTCTTACACACTTTCGCGGAATTTATAATATTAGTAGGATAAACATAGGTATATATTTTTAAATTTCCTTGTTTTATTTTGTGGTGTACTAAAGAGTTTTATACAATAGTCTTATAAAATATTACATGTCAATGTTTACTTTAAAAAAAATTTCAAGTTTGGAGTCATCAACTTAGTCTCCGCACTCGTCAAATCGCCGACCAAAAGTGCCCATAAGACAGGCGGGATTTCCACGCTGTATGGCCAGAGAAATGTTTTGGGCCTGAACATAAAACCCCGAGACCTGAGCAGGAATCAAGTTCCCTCTTCCTAAGAAGACGAATATACAATTTAAATTTATTTATCAATGCTTTCCGTACCCAAATTCGTATTAAGTTAATTAATTATCGTAGTGAACACAACTCAAAATGTGAATAATTACGCGCGTCGGTTACCGCCGGTCCATATTTCGCCACATCCGGACGAACGAGGCTTTGATTTTCAACAAAGAGACAAAGTAGCTTGCTAGGGCTGCCACAGAAAAATTAAACACACGCACACTACGAGTAGAAATGTCACTTACTATAAAAATAACAAGAATACGAACATCGCAGATACATCAAAATGTAACAAAAATTTAAACACCGTGTCTATCAGACGTAAAGGAAACGAAACTTAAGTACTTATAAGTTTTTGGATTCGAAATTTATAAATTTATATTTAGGTATTTTATTAACCGTTTTTGTAAACAATATCAGTATGTTTCTATCAGTATAATTATGAATTTAGCTGTAAAGTTCACAACAGCGAAAAGCTTTCGCGGTATTTTTATTTTATGTTCCGGTGTTTTTTTTTTGTGAGATTTAAAATTAAATATTTTTATATTAAACTAGTTAATTTAAATGAATCACATTGTTTGAGTAATTCAAATTACTCACATTGCTTTAGTAAACCACTATTTGATCTGCAATTACTGACCTGGCATGCTATGAAAAGCTAAAATTACGCTTTTGTCGTTCAAACTCAATCGTTATTGCCCCAGCCAAACATCACTGCCTGAAATTGATCCCCGTCCACATTTATGTCGATAAATCGATAAACTCTGTTTGTAAAACTACATTATTTTAAGAAAAAACTTAAAAAAATTGTTACCAGCAGCCCTAGCAGCGGCAGCCCTAGCTGGCGACCATCGGACCGTCACGGAGCGGCGTCGAGCGACGAGATGGCAGGAATTGTTTATTTTGGTGCATTTTGAAAGCGGCGGCATGTCACGTACGGAACCAGATTTCGGGGGAAATGACGTCACTGTTTTCTTTAGACATTTTTCACTACTTGTATTTAATGAAATACTAGCTGCGTTTTCACCCGCTTCGTTCCCAGTCCCGTTGTTTTCTTACGATATAAAGTACCTACCCTATGTGCTATTCCAGGTGATATTCTGTGTTTCAAACTTCAACCCGATCGACATTCAGACGTTCTTACATGATTGAGCAACAAAGACCTCCAGAAAAGAAAGAAAATGATACTTATAATATTGGTTGGATTAGCTTTGATCCGCAGTGGACGGCCGACGGGAAGTGTCTGGGAGTTTTGGGACCTTATTTTTAAAGATATTGCCTATAACATACGTGAAAATCAGTTAACAGAAAATACGTGAAGTAATGTATCTTCTGGACCCCATATCTAAAAATTGGCCGTCTAAGCAGGTTAGCGGGTAAGCATGTGTTCTTAGTACGTACTAACTCTACTCAATGGTACACATTTCGTTCAACGTCTGGCGGCCCATATCCGTGGGCGGCCCTGAGATCTTAGTCTATTATGAAATGTCGTGAAGAAACTGACGTGTTTTAATACATTTTTTTCAAGGACTTGCACTTTGCCAACGTAGTGGATTATAGCCTTAACTCTCTCCTTGAGAAAGAATGCCCCGCGTCCCAGCAGTGGGAACATAACATGCTAAAAACAGGCTAATTCCTCAACGTTCTAAATGGCGTCTAACACCTGTAATAAAAATATGTTTACCGCTTCCAAACAGCAATAACAAGCGAGGCCCTTAATTAAGGCTACAGTTAGACGCACGCACCGTGTCGGTCGCGCCGTATAATGGGGCTGATCGAACTATTGACCATGTGTTTTCACCGTACGCTGCTAGCAATATGGCGATGGCGGTTGAAAGATGACTGGGTTCCGCACTCGATTGTAATCAGTAAAATTCTTCATTTGAAATAAAGGTTTTTTTACTTTTATAGGTTTACACTTGACCGCCATCTCGCCTGATGTTAAGCGACGATGCGGTCTACGATGGAACGTATTTACCTAGAATAAACCAATTCACTCTCGATTTGAAGACACCAATATTATAACTATCGCGAAAACCCTATTCAGGCAACTTATTCCAAAGCCTAGATGTTATTTTCACAAAAGTTGAGTCAAACCTCTTCGTCCGTGTCTTTGGCACATCAACCATGAAACGATGCTGCTTCTTCGAGATACAAGAAGTCTGATAGAAAATAAGGCAAGGTGGTATTAGATCATGCAGATGAGTTGCGCATTCTCCGAAGTGTATAAGATAAAAAGCCGATAGGCTAGCAATTTTGCGGCGGTGTTCAAGACTTGGAATATTCCCTATTTTCCTATGAAATTTACCTTTTGAAATTTGAACTATAACAGAAGGTCCTACAAAACTGCGAACAAAGAATGAATAAATAAGTACTATAATGTCGCGCATAAAAAAAAACTAAAAGCATACACGAAGCATACGAACTCAATATTTATTCATCTTATCTACTTTGATCACAATAGAGGTAAATTAATAAAGTGACTCATAATTTCCGTTTAAGCCATCATTTGACGAGACTCGAATGATAAGGCTCGTATTAGCCGATAACTAACTGCAACCGACCTATGTATTTATTACTTAGCACAGAGCATTATTGGATTACTTAGCACAGAGATTCATTAGATTTACAATCGCCAAAATATTGTATTATGTATTTTTTTTTTATTATTTGTATTGTACTATTTTAATAACTTCTTCAAGAAAGGAAGAGGATCTCAATTCGGTTGTATGTTTTTTTGTATGTATGGAACGCGATAGCTCTGGCAATTAATTGTGAATCGATTTTAATGGGTCTTTTGTCATGAAAAATTCCTTGTAACCCGATCAGCGCAAGTCTACTGCGATGAACTGTACTCTTGGGTGCCCAAAATACAGGCGCAGCCTAGTTTGGAACCCACCACATAAACTGCGGAGCCAGCTATGACACTATTTCAACAATATCAATTAATATTTATGTGCTGTTATTCTTAGAGAAATAAGTGACTTTTAACATTTTTTATATGGTACCTTTAAATTTTGAATAAATTAAATAGTGAATCGCTTTTGGTGACTATTTTATTATTTAGTAGATCATAGCTTTGAAGTAAGTGGTGTTCACTACATAATATAAAAAAGTCGCTTTCTCATATTCCGAAATTATTTTAAAATTGAAATCTAGGTATACTAATAATTATAAATTATTATATAACAATATTATAAAGCTAAATGGGTTTTTTCTCCGTGGGTTTTTTATTTGAACGCACTAATTTCAGGAGCTACTGGATCAATTTCGAAAATTCTTTCACCGTTGAATACGTTCGTGATCTTTGAGTATCTACTATAGGCCTATATATTATGTACCACAGGCGAAGCCGTGACAAAGTCATACATACAATCTTACTATCTTATAGCAAACCTCTGTTTTTAAGACATTCTTTAGCGTTAGATGGCCTCTACCTATCGTACTCTGCCTAGTCATAGGGATCTAATCTGACTTAGCTTACTAACTTATTATATCTACGTATATACATAGGTACCTAGAGCTTACCTTTAAATGTAGATGAATCAGTAAATCCTGTATAATTGTCTATAGATTAGGAACTCACGGTCATGATTCTTAACACTCAAGATTAAATTGCTCTCAAAACGTAGTTCCTAACTGAAACTCCAAATAAAACGAACCTCCAAAAAAGGCCGATAGATTATCAGCAGATGCTAAAAATTAGATTAACAGTAACGGCCTTCACAAGCGCGGGTGCAGCCGGGCGCACAAACCATATCGCCGCAGTCGATAGCCGACGAGCGAGCGGCCACACGCGAATATCATCAAATATTTTTGTCTGAAACTTTTAACGTTATGACGTCATTATACAAAGTTTTACTTTTTTTATCTCATTTGACTGTCAATTTTTTATCAGAAAAGTGTTAACGCTCCCTGAAATTGTTAATATGAAAATAGTGACATCAAAGTGCTAACTAAAACTTTAGAAGTTTTTAATCGGAAAAGTGAATATCAATTCCGGAATAATAAACGGAAATAGTTTGCGACATAGATATTACAAAACGGCAGTTCTTTTTTGAAAAATTGTTAGTGTCAATTAAAATAGATGAAATATAAACATAGAGATTAAGTTCCTGAAATTATTAAGTAATCATTAATAGAGTACATATCCTTTCAGTTACTCGTATTAAATAATATACACGCTGTACCCAATAACATTGTGGATAAATATTCCTTCACTTATCACAGTGAACAATAATTAAAATGGATAAATTATGTCAACTAAAGTGAACAAAGAATAATAATAACTGAGTGATGTAAAAGTGTGATTATCAGAATAATATCGAAAACATACATTCCATGAGCTTTGATAATTATTATTTAAAATTTGGCATGTGGCACGTGACGTGGAAATTAACGTAATTGTGCTTGTGAAATAATAATTAATTTTAAAAAAACTTTAGAGATATAATTTCATAGAATTCTGAAATTTTTGAACACCTTTCAAATTGGATTTCATTGGAAATTAAAAGGTGAGTGAAATTGTTAACTGACTGCGTTGTAAACTTTTTTGAAATGTGGCATTAGTACTTTCTCTGCTAATTTGGTGCAGAGCTGTTGATCTCATAAAATTAAATATAAATGCTTGTTTAATTGCATGTATAGTATTTTAATGATGCATACTTATTATCTCTACTACGTTTTTCAAAGTGGAAGATATTGGATGATGTGCAATTTAAATTAAAATAAAGTAAATTTGGAAGAACGTTTTGCCAGTTTTTCTACCGCCAAGAAATAATGAGCAACCATCACTATGTTCCGGCTTGAAGTACAATATTTCCAGTGAAATTACAGAGTATAGAGATAGACCATTTTATATCTCTGGGTGACGAGCGCAGTATAGTGCTAGGTAATCATGTTTACCTATATGTGCGTGTCACTATGTTGATAATAATTATGGTTAAGCACATTGCTTACCATCAGGTACAAGTCCAGTTCGTCTCGTCTCTCGTCACTCTATACTATCACAGTCTTTTAAATCAAACAGTCTATCGACGAAGCCGTCTAGACGAGGCAATCGTGCGGGGCGTGCGGGATGAGACGCGGGAAGTGCGCTCCTGCATTACCTACATTACAATCTTAGTATTGCAGGAGCGCGGCTCAGGGCTGACGTCTTCCGTATGTTTTAGTTTTATTTTGGTAATATGCTTTTTTATTTGCGACAACCCTACCCGTGTCTAGACATTACCGGCATTTTTCCCAAGATCAAAGGCAATGAACTACTGGTAGTATTTCTTCATACTATACACTAAAATCGTACCAAACAGAATTATCAGTATATTCTTAGAAATAAACGATCTCTATACGATACTGAGAGAAATCATCATCATCACCGTGTATCGACAGCTCTACTACTACTAGATACTAGACACTAGACTATTACTACTAGACTAGACTACTAAATACTAGACTACTTCTAGAGGATCATGCTACCTCGGCCATGTATTGCTTATCATCTGACAAATCACGTGGAGCTATATATTATAAAATCGTTTATAATATATAGCTATAGAGTTTGCAGAGTTAGTCGAGGAAGTACCAGTCTTGCCAGCTATTCAACTGTCAAGTGCATACTTTACGCAATATGGGATTATATAGTATTATAAACAAACCTAATTTACCGTAGTGTGATTTTCAGAAAAATTACAAAGTAAAGATACATGCCATTTTATTTATTCGGTGACTGGACGGTATTATTTTGCATTCTTCATATGCAAGTATAAATGAGTATTGAGTATGCTTATAGCTTAATACCAGATACACGCTTTACTCGTCCTGTCACTGAAACTTGTGAAAAATACGTGGTAGCTGGCACACTTAGCTTGGTTTTGATATGTTTTTGTCCGAGTGTAGTAATAATAGACGAATTAGTCAGATAGATTATAAAATGTATCTGATGCCTACTATTTATAGGTAGGTACTTACTGTACCTACTCCAGCTCATACATTTCCGCTGTAAAGCTGAAAAGTGGAACAATTTGGCAGCTAGGATTTTGAAGAAAACCAGACTGCAACATCGCTTAACATCAATCAAACGCTAGAGCTTTATGTTAGAAAAGCTCATTTCCTATAAGTTGTATCAAACAGAAAAAAAAAACTATAGAGGCTGTGTGCTTCATCTTCGATTATATCAAGATGAAGCACACAAATGCAAATGGGCGTTTAACGTTAACAACAAACGTTGGCCTTTCATACTAATATTACGAATTCCAATATACTCTAGGATATTTGACGCTCAATGACTTTCTTACGGTTCAACAGATCGGATTAAAATTCGGAACACCGTTAAATTGTAGTCTAAAATACCCTTTGAGAATTTAGCCAACCTCAAAGAAATTAGCCCATATGCCTTTATCGTGGGAATGTAACGGAACCAGGCATTATTCGGGTAAAACCGCGAGACGCAACTAGTTTGTACAAAAGAGACATAGTAGACTAGCGAGCTGATTGGTCGAAATTGTACGCGGTAAAAAACATAAGATCAGAACTGTGATATAATTGATTAGGTGCAGATAGGGTTTGCTTGTTTATGAGTTCGCCATTAATCGTAGTACTATAGGTAAAGTATGAATGCGTAGGCAGCGTTACTACGTAATTAATAACGTTAAAAATATATTAAAAAGATATTTAGAACTAACAAAATAACAAAAAATGTGACGTAACGTCAACGTCATAACAAGAATAGAAAAAGTAAATTATCTAAAACATAGAGGTGTATTTTTATTTATTACACAACAATATTACAAGCTTTGCTTAGTTTGGGGTCAGATGGTGTTGTGTGTGAATTTTTGTTCACCGATATTTCTTTATAATTATTATTATTATTTATAATATACCCCCAAAATACAAATATAGCCCAAACTAAAACAAAGCTTGTTGTTCGTATGACTGCCAATTTTTTTTTATAAAATAATTTATGGCTCTCAATGTATTTTTGCATGCAAAAACGCCTCTTGTAACTTTGCACATGTAAATAACTAAATAGCCATAGGTATAAGTACATAAACATAAATAGTTACTGGTGAGCATATTAATTTCTAATTCAATGCTCCCCTATTTACACGCCACAGCGTAGCACTATAAATACACTGCAGGGATCGGAGCACGTAGCAAAGTCAAAATACTACTAGGTACTCAATGTACGTGACTTCTCGAGCTTTCATTCTCGTATAAGAAAAACAAAGCTCAACTCCATGAGCAAATTCGGAGCCAATATTCTGTTAGCTTCGTGGCTCAATTAGTTGTAAGGTGGTTGTATGTAGTAACTACGAATAGACGTAGTTCGTAAATTCAATTCCCAAATAGTACACATTTTTTTAATACGATAAATACGGATGATTATTCTGTGTTCAAATGTATATATGTATGTACCTATTCAATTACAATTATGCAAGTATTACATCAACTATTCGGTTCCCATAACGTACACTGCTTTGTTTGGGTTAAGA
Source organism: Ectropis grisescens (assembly GCA_017562165.1). Lineage (NCBI taxonomy): Eukaryota > Metazoa > Arthropoda > Insecta > Lepidoptera > Geometridae > Ectropis > Ectropis grisescens. The sequence continues at coordinate 3,940,828 of CM029771.1, read as the reverse complement.
TAATGTTGTGTGAAACAATGACAAAATTAAACAAAATAATGCCAAAACCAAAACACAAATACCTGCATAACTGGACCCCCAAACTCACTCGCATTCTGCACAATCTTAGTTCAAGTTATGCCGGTCTGTCAGCTATCAGTCATAGAGAATCTCGACCCTGTAACTCCGTGAAATTGCGCCGTAATCGATACAATCGCGTTTCGCAAGCGATTCGCACAACTGAAAAGTTTTCAAAGAGAGGAAACGGTACTCAGCGGTTGAACTTACAATTTACGCGAATAAGCATTCTGGAAATTAAGTGTATTTGGCTAGGTCTTTAGGTCATTGTATTGTTTAGTTTTAAGCTTTAACTTTACAATACCTACTAGTAGCATCCCGGAATTTTATCCACGTACTTCCCGTTCTCATAATGTTTCCGCTATAAAAAGTATCTACCTACCCTACGTGTTGTTCCAGACTATACTAACTGTTCCAAATTTCGAACAGATCCGTTCAGACGTTACGCCGTGATTGAGCAATAAACATCTAAACATTGACATTTGTAATATTAAAACCTTTTTATTGAGATCTACATAATATTATCTAGTTAAAAGTAAGTACATAATTATGTAGATCTAAGGATGGATGTAAAGTCCAGTCTAATATTCAATTTTCGCTTGCTTACTGCAGATCTGTGTGCCAAACAGCTTTTTCCATCTTCATATATTTAAAAAATTGACAGAAATTACAAAAAGTTTTTGGCTATCGTAAGCCCTGGAGCACCTAAATGTTCGGACTTCGACGGGTTAGCTTCGCTACGTACTCGTACGCCAAACAGTATCTCCGCATCATTTGGACGCTCAGTTTCTGTCAAAAAGTGATCGTCAGCGTGATGTCGTCACTCGTCACCGGTCAGTCACATCCCGCGCTTGTCGTTTTGCGCCGACGCGAGACGTCGCGGTCCGCTGCGCCCGCGCAGACGCCGCGCTGGGTGATGCCACATTGCTGGCGAGCTGGAACAACTGCCGTGTCGAGTATTACCACAGTTTGGATCCAATTTACGATGCAGTTCGGTAATACATCTAAAATTTTCAACTTTTAGGCTGTATGCCGTGGGTTCCATTCTCGCCTAGTGTAAATATTTGTGTAATGAATACAAATATTTGTTCTGTACCTGGATGTGTTCTATGTATAATAAGTATATTTTTAAAATTATACATGTGTATAATAAGCACCTATCTGGTTCCAATATTAGGTATAAGCTTGGCTTAATTTGGGGATAGATTGTGGAGTGTGTGACATGTCCACCAATATTTACTTAAGGCCTGGTAGTTCTGTCAAATTAGGCATTTAACGCTGTCTTGTTCTCGCGACCGTCACCGACCGCAGAATCGGTGCCACAGTGCAGAAATAACATTAAAATATTGGACTATGTAATTTAAACTAATTTTTTGTTCAAGATTTGTTTATACTAGTGATAACAATTTTGTGAATTGTGAAGTGAAACTAATAAATATTAAATTTATCTATACTCGTAGATATACAAAACTCAACCTTATCATTTTGGTGACACTATAAGTTGAGAACGGCTTTTCTAATTTCATGCATCTTTTTAAAATGTTTCCTAATAATTCACAAGTTCGTCAAACATTAAAAAAAATGTGCTGAAACGTAATGAAATGCCATTAAAAATTTTTGGTCTTTTTTTTTGTCAACTTTTTTTTTCTGTCAAAGAAGGTTTTTAAAAGGTCGAAAAATTTTTTTTCTAAAAGGTAAAGATCACTTACTGAGCATAAAATTACAAAATGCTCACAGATCTAGGTAGAGCTTCAAACGCCAATTGAAAAAAACTGTTTTAGCCGATATTTTGGAAACTATATGTTTTGACAATAATTGTAGAAAATAAAATTTTGCATCTTTTGTTGCTAGTAAACTTTTTTGCAAAACTTACCGTTTACGATTTATAACCCATTTAATGATACGATTGCGATGATGCCGATAATAGTGGATGTAAATGATGTGGTCTACGGTGGAACTTGTTTCTCTAATAGAAACAAGCACAATGTAGCTCGTAACCCCAAGGTTCGAACCTTCGACAAAAACCCACTCTGGCAATGCGTTTCACAGCTTAGTTGTTCTTATTACAAAAGTGGAGACCAAACTCTTCGTTCAACTCTTCAGTCATGATGATAAACGGTGCTGTTTATTCGAGCAACGAGCAATATGATAGAAAACTTTAATTTAAAAACCCCGACTACAAAAAAATCTACACTTAAAAAAATATTACCTACTATCTAAGGACACTTTGGCGAGTCAGACTAGTCTTAGAATATCTTTGTTACCAAAATCCATACAGCCGTTTGGAAAATATGTGGAAATAAAAGATTTACAAACATAAAAGATAACCCTGCGAAAAACATAACCCTTCTTCCATTCCGGTAAAAAGGGACATGTTTATGCTACAGGGAACAGAATTCACAACTTATTATGTTTACATTGTTATCATCAAATTTGACATAATAAATCGTAATCGGTAAGTTCGAAAAAAAAGTTTACTGGCAACAAAAGATGGGAAATTTTATTTTCTACAATAATAATAGGCTTTATTACTTTTTCAGAATATCAGCCAAAAACGTTTTTTCGAGCTGGCGCTTGAAGCTCCACCTGGATTTGTTATTATTTTGTGATTTTATGCTCAGGAAATGATTCTAAACCTTATATAAAAATACGAATCGGAAATTTAGTGCAGAGTTAAATTCTACGAGTAATTTTACTGCCTAAAAGGCTTCTTATCAAATTTGGTCGAGTGTCTAAATTTCTATGAACAATATTAACATTTTCATACAAAAAGAAAGAAAAAACAATAAATGTTAGTGGTGTTACAAACTTGGAAAAGAAATAAAAAATAAAAATTCTAACAAAACCATACGTGTATCTATGGAAAGGTGTTCAAAATTGTATTGAAGTTCCTAACATTTTTTTCTAAACTGAATAGTTTGCGCGAAAGTCTCTTCCAAAGTGGTAAAATCTGTAGGTGAGGACTTTTCTTCCAAGTACTAAGTACCTTACTACCAAAGAATTTACCTAAATTTATTAGGGGATTTACGCAGGGGATTTCTCCCCTCTCATTATTTCCTTATCCCGATCTCTGATTTAACGGACGAATATTTTACCGATACTTATCTATTTTCCATTGCATCCGCATTGAATTTTTTACTGATGTGGTATCGACGTCAGTTTTTTGAGACTCCCCTTTTGGTCTACAACATAAAGTAAACAGCGTACTAATTAGTATCAGCGTCTATTTGCAATTCCAATGAAAACGGTAACAAAAATCAAGATCATAGCGTGCTTCACTAGTAATACCTACTGATATTGTTATACTGTGGCACTATGATCGTAATATTTAAAATTTATCGGTTGTCAAAATTGCAAAATCAAGCACAGGCCCGTCGTCTGTGAGCGCCGAAACGCGACTGATCAGGCTTGCCGAACGGCGCGCTATATATATGGTAGATATTAAAACATAGTGAATAACTGATACTTTTTATCAAGTCAAACTCTGCGAATGCATCTATAACTTTTAGTGGCTTTCGTGGAGTACAAAATTTAGTAAAAAAGTCATTAGTTTAGTCATAAACTTGAAAAACTTTTGAAAAGGGGTAACTTTGGGATTTTTTTTCTATCAAGTAAAATTCATTAAATCGTGTTACTGACTGCGAATTACACTAGATTAGATCCTTAACTATAACATATATTTTTTCAGAGTTTAATACACTATTTTAAAGGTCTTAAAGTTGTTTTAAAAATTCAAAATTACGGCCCACACGCCCTTAATAAAAATACATTTATTTTATTCCTTAACACAACATACAATAATTAAAACCTAAGCAATAACTTTTATACTAGTATTTATTCAATTTAATTATGGAATAATTATTTGTAAAATATTAATACAAAACTGACAGACACAGAAACACGGGTGTCAAAAACTGAAACAGACATTACGATCTACATAATCGTTGGTTATGTGTTTCAGGGAGTTATTCCTCTGAATTACAAACACACGACAATTTTATTTATTGGACAGTACATATTTGAATGAGTTATATAGGTATTGGATCACACAGCACAACAGCACCTATGTCATGGGTTCCTGGTCATTTTCAGTCTGATTTGCACCTTGCCCTTTTTACTATCGGAATGCTCGTAGCTCGAAAAAATGACATCGTTTCATGGTTGATGTTCCAAAGCCACGAACGAAGAGATTTGACTCTACTTTTGTGATAACAATGTCTAGGCTATGGCTATAGATATCCCTGATGGTTACAGTCTTTGTGTCTTCAAATCGAGAGTGAATAGGGTTTTTCTAGGTAAACAGATAAAAAATAAAAATAAAATCTACCCCTTACTGCTTTGTATATTCGTAGTTAGCAAACTGAACTGACAGTGGCTTACGAACAACATTCTATATCACAACGACATTGAATTTTTGTTAGTTAGTGTAAGTAGGTACTGTTAATCTATTTTTTTAAACCCTCAGTAATTCCGAAAAATAATCATAGCTAGTAAATCGCTAAAAGTTAGTTTTTGACGGATAATTACGTAACTTTGAGCCCAAGTTCAAAGTCAACAGCTTTAGGACAGTATTGAGAATACAGTCCTAGATCCAGACAGAGCAGGTGGCCAATTACCCATCAGTATTCCGCTGGGGTGTCAGGTGTCGGGTGTCGCTTCCTGCGCTCCTTCCGGGCCCTGCGCCGGCGCATGAATAGACAATAACCTGATCCACTCATGCGTCACTTGTTCGATACGTTTATTTTACAAACTATGTCAGTTTAAAGTTATTGATTATAAAAAAGACTAAAAAGCTGCATTAAGATGAACTATACATACGTATATACGATAATAGATAAGTTACAGCTGGTCTAGTCGGGAGAACGGCGACTGCCGATGACAAGCACCTGCCCTGGTCCGAATCTCATGAAAGCATGTGTGTATTGCCGCTAGCTAAAAAATGGCGAAGGAAAACATAGCGAGGAAATCGATATGCTTCTAGAATACTATTTCGAAGGCCTGCGTCACTAACCAGCCTACTGGGTCAGCGTGTTGGATTATGGCCCTAACTCTCTCCTTACGAGAAAAGACCAGCCAACTAAATATTTTCACTACTGGGACTCCTTCTACTGAGAGCCTTCTCTCGCAAGGAAATAGTTAAGACCATACTCCAACATGCTAGGACCATGCCCGTGCCTACAAAGTGCTGCATATACCTATGCAAAATTAAATAATCTATTGGTCGGTTCTTGTATGAAAACATCGCATCACATCGTTTCATGGTTGACATTCCAAAGACTCGAACTAGAAGATTTGACTCCACTTTTGTGATTGCGTTTCCTGTGTGGATTTTTCCATTTTTCTCAATCTTGGTGTCAAATCGGGAGTGAATCAGTTTTTCCTAAGTAAGCGAGCTCCATCGTCGACCGCATCGTCGGCGTCGCTTAACATCAGGCAAGATGGCGGTCAAGTGAAAACTTCTAAAAGCAAAAAACTGACTAACTTGGCTCGTGTCGTTAGTAATCATAAGGTTATCTACCTTCCGCCGTACGGACTATCAATCTAAAACCGCAGGAAGCTTCATACGGAAGTCGGAGCAAGTTACCGGTTAATAGGCAATACTAATATTAAAACTATATTAAAAAAAAAATATATATTTTTTTAAAATATAAATATTGGTGGAGAATTCACACACAACACCATCTGACCCCAAACTAAGCAAAGCTTGTGTGATGGCGCAGCCAGATAGCTGATATAATACTTATATAGTTTTAAATACATACTTATTATACATAGAAACACCCAGACACAGTGCAAACATTTGAATTCATCACACAAATATTTGCACTGGGTGGGTATCGAACCCACGACCCTCGGCTTCGCAGGCAGAGCTACTACCAACTAAGCCACTAGGGCAGTCAAGTATAAATATATATATATAAATATATATATATATTTATACTAACTTTATATATATATATATACATTTAAAGTTGGTATGTTTTAAAATTAAAGATGTATATAGCTAGAATAGATATCTATTGTTGATGCCTGGCTTCCATAGTACAAGCTTTGTTTTGTTTGGGCCTAGCTACGCATTGACTGGCGAAATGAAATTTACAAATTCATCCACGAGGTTGGTGTTAATTTAAAAAAACCAAGGAAATGGCTTACAAAAAAAAAACGTATTTTATAAGTGCTCCAATCTGCCCGAAATTAAAGTGATTTAATTATTGTTGTTACTATGTTCATTTTATAAATTTCCTAGAACTATCTTGACAAATTATATTTTTAGTTATTATTTTTGATATTATTAATGCATATTATTATTTTATTTAAAGTAGCAAAAAAATTTTGTTTTTTAAATTTAAATTTTGTTTTCGTTGCTGTTAAATGAAAAAGTTTCTGCGAATATGTATTCATTTATTTTATCAGTCTTGGTCGTGTAGCAAACAAGCTAAATAAAATAACATAAAAATTACTGCGTACTAATATTATATATACATAATTAATTATAGTCCTAAATGCTAATAAAAATAACATTGGCGGTTTTGTTAGGCGGTCGACCCAAGATTACAATAATATTGATTATTTACCTTGCCACTCAGCGGTCAACACTTGCTGTATTATCGAAATCATCGACACCTATCACTCATAGCCGTAGGCATTCTAAGCATTTGGTCAAGGCTTTTGGCAGCCAAAACCTATCAAAGTTTCAGAAAAGTCAAATTTTCGACGTTTGTGAGGTCAAAGGAAGTCAAAGAAACTTAGTTTAAGCTAGATGTACAGGACAAAATTCATTTATCATTTATCAGTTCCCTCGAACTTGGTTCAAAGAGCCTTGAAATAAATGTATAGCAATATTAACTGCGTTCATGCTATAATGGTACAAAAGGTGATCCACTTGCATTTTAGTTTAATGAAACAAGTACCTAACACTTAAAACACACAGAATAAATAAAGTTACAATCTTATTGTACTTGATATATAAACATCTATATCATAGACGACATTCGTGATTATGTCAATTTACTCCGTAATATAACTTTTGCAAAAACAGGTGAAGGTACCTATAGAAGCTATGGTGGAAATTTGAAACATTTGTAGGTTCATGTATTCCAAGCACAAATGAAGATTGTTGAAGTGATGTTGGTTGTTGATTTTGAAAAATTAAAAGCAGCGTTGGTCTAGTGGCTGGAACGTCCAATTTCACAATCGTGAGATCATAGGTTCGAAGCCTGCCTAAATCTCTGAGTATTTTACATCAATCAACACCTCTGTCTTTAACGGTGAAAGCCAACATTTTCAGCAAACCGCCCTGTTCTAAGAAAATCACCATTTAAGGTCATAATCTGATAATCAATACTTGGCCGGCGTGGTGGATTATGGCCTTGACATCTCATGAGAGAAGACCCTAAGTCCCAACAGAGGGAACATGAAGTGGGCTGCTTATGTTTACTGAGTTTATAAAGTTTGCCATTATTACATACATAACGTTGGTTAACGTTGAGGGAAAGATCTTGAATGAATCGATTTCAGCCATGAAACGAATTTTAACAACCGCCAAACTACACATGCCCTTTGTGTAGTTATGGCGTTGACTCTCCTTGTTATAGAAGGCCCCATGTTCCAGCTGTGGAAACAAACTGGTCTCCTAATGTTTAAGCTAGGAATATAGTAAACTTTCGCGATTTGAACTAAAATTGAAGTTGTATATGAAGTTTTGGCGCCTTAAACAAAAAATATTTTTTTTACGATTCGCGTACACTGTCACTATAAGCCGACACCCTGAAGTTAGCTATTTAACATTTAGTAAACATTGTAACTAACTTCAAGTTAATTCTTCTTGAAGATATCATCTGTTCTATGGTTACAGACTTCTTAGCACGAGGAATGAAGAGGAAAAGTATTAACATCCTGCATGCTTAGAAAATACGCACGCTTTTGTTGATTACCTCCTAACGTTTCGGTTGCATTACAACGTCTAGGTATATGATATAAGATGATTTATCTCTATGCTTATTGATTTTTCTTGAATCATTACCCTTGAAACTTGAAACTCCAGGTGTACTCTGTAAAGAGTCCACTACACAAGGATCTAAGAAGAAGTTGGAAATTTAAGGTAACAGTAGATATATTTGTGAAATGTTTGAGTGCAACATTCACATTTCCGCTTAGGACTGTTTTGAAGCTCTTATTACACTTGGCTAAATTTAGTCGACTGAATCTAGTTGTTACTGAATTCAGAGAAGCGGAATACCCTTCAGTAAGCCAGCATATTAAATTCCGAATCGAGGATTGCTTGTTAACTTGCTTCTATACTTCCTTGTGAATTCAGTCGTCTTAGTTAATTATCGACTCCTCTTAATTTATTATAGTTGCATCTTAATTTGCTTCTGAATTGAATCACTCAATTTAGCCAAGATTAATAAGACTGGAGTGTATTTCAACTGTTTACTAAGCATGAACGGATAGTTTACTACTAGTTTACAGTTCTTCGGTAAACTAGTCTAGGAATGAACTATACAACTATTATTTTAGTTAAGGCTAAGTATTCCGTTTATGACGGAAACTAGTCGAAAGTTGAACGGTTTCCTATTCCGTTTATGGCGTAAACTAGTCGAAAATTAAACGGTCTTCTTAGACTAGTTCACAGTCGACAGTAAACGGTCTCGTTTCGTCGACGCTAAAACCGTCGACGACCCACCTCTACTGGAGTGCCTGAAGGAAGGTAGTGAAGGACCTCGACGGTAGTCACGAGTAATGAGGGTACGATGACGAATAAGAATAAGCCTTTCAGTCCTAAGCTTTCTTTCCTTTCGGTTTCGGTTTGGGCGGGGTCTTGGCGACTGTAGAGTTGGCGACGGGGGTCGAGGAGGGGCTCACGTGCCCTGTCAGGATGAACCTCTTCACCTTCCCCGTCAGCGCTTCGTACAATGGGTTTTGATGGTTCAGCTGAGGCAGCACCGTCACACTCTTGTCACACTCCTACACATAAACACAATTTTGAAGTTGATGTTTTTGATATGAATATATTTAATTGGATAACGGGACACTCATGTATATACGGTCGGTCAATCCGACTCGAGTTTCGGCCGCGTCCGGCGGCCTTTTTCAAGGAGAGTGCATGCGTGCGACGGCTGCCCGTTTGACACATATTATATTACCAATATATGACCGTGAATATATTACCAATTCTTTTATATATAAAATGTTATGTTGGTTTGTGTACGCTTCAAAAATTCCAAAAGATTGAAGATTTCTACACCGATCGAGCTTAAATTTTAGAATGATATCTTATATATTATATAATCCGCATCAAGGATTGTTTTTATCTAATTTTTGCATCAGTCATATATGTGCCACAGCGAAGCATGGCAGGGTACAGCTAGTTATCAATAGATATGTATGATTTTTTGAAAATAAAACTTTTTTGGCGCACCAGATCAGATTTTCCGGGCCAAATTGAGCTCAAGCGTCACTTTCGTAAATAAACCAAATCTTCGGGTAAACTAGGATGATCTAGATGGCAATGGTCATGGCCACGCTCTCGGTGTCACCCGCGTAGTTTCCAAAGTGAGCTATTAAACTCTGAGTTATTAGTTTTCAGTTCTATCGGCACTTCTATTCTATCGTCTCTATAATTGCCAATTTTTTTTATAATACGGTGTGACGGAACAAGTAGGATATATATCAGATGGTTAGCAACACACCTGTTAAAAAAATGGCAGCTGAATTGATAACGTTCTCTTTTTTGGAAGTCTGTTAATAATGGCACAGTGTCACGCAACTATTAGACCAGGAAGAGTTCAAATCCTTATCTAGCACTGTACTGTGGTCGTCATCATAAGATGTAATCAAGATGAGTTTTCTCTAACTTTTCTGGAAACATTGCCCTTCAACCAGTTTGTTTCAAGAATTTCGATTTGTTACTAGGAATTCCGTAACTGTCCCCTGTAGATAGATTGACACGCCAAAAAAGGATAAAGGAGAAAAATTACAACCAACTTTAATCTAGTCTGTCGCACTATTTTAAAGTCTCATCACTTTTCCGTGGTCGTAGAAAGCGATCTCTTTCAGGAAACTTTAGGATGGAAAAAAATAAGTGGACCAGTCAGAAAACCGGTAGGAGTCTTTGTCAAGTCAGCCTGAGGAAGTACTATGCATTTGCCAGTTATTCTATCATCAAACAGTATAGTGAAAACATCACTTTACTGTTTGACGGTTTCATCAAACTCATCTTATCACTAAAAAAATAATTCGTCCAGTGCTGGACAAATTATTTCGTATATCGTTACTCCATCTAGTCTCAGGCCATCCTACACTACGTTGGTCTATTCGCAGTCTCCAGCAGGTCTACTACGAAGTCCGTTAAACGATATATCGGGCGAAGTTATGGACGTTTTATACCACGAAACACAATCAGTCGGTTGATGACACAAAAACTGTCAAATCAGCGTCGGTCGGAATGAACGAAACACCCGATCAGATCAACCGACCGATTGTGTTTCGTGGTATGAAACGTCCATAACTTCGGCCGATATATCGTTTATCGGCCTTCGTAGTAGACCTGCAGAACGCGGTTATCGGTTCTGCGATAGATATGATTTTCCACTACCATTTCAGCCTCCTGATGCGCTGAGCTATGTCGGTGATTGTAGTTCTCTGGCAAATGACCTGATCCCTCAGGAAAACTCCGCGGATAGCTCTTTTCCATAGCTCGCTGAGCAATTTTGAATTTTCAGACAGTTTTTACTGTTAGTGTTCACGTCTCAGCACCGTAGGACATGACTGGTAGGACGCACTGATTGTATTGGACACGATTATACCTCTACATTACATGATACTTTAACTGACATTTTTTATAGAATAGAATACTTACAGTTTTGAGCACAATAATATAATACGTCTTCTTGTGTTCGAACAAGTCATGCGCATACGCAAACGTGGGCATATTGAAAAGGCCCTTCAACCCGCCGCACTCGTCGCAGATGTCGAAATGTGTGAATACACCTGGAATTAGTATATTATCTATAATTCATATTATAAATGTGAATGTGTTTATGTTTGTTGCTTAATCACGTCGGAACGCCTGAACGGATCGGGGTTCTACTGAAACTAACTAGGCAACTGACTTAACTGTAAAATTGTTCTCTCTTTTCTATTCACTTGAAATCACAGAGCGATTTAGTTTGGTGGTAGAAGGTTGAAATTTAGAACACAGATAAAATAAAATACTATTCTAGATTCGCGAGAAAATGGCAGGTACTGCAACAATGGGTAAACCCGCAAAGCTATGCTAGCATATTGTTAATGTAACATAATCCACAGACAACGTTATTGATAATATCATTGTCTGTGGTAGTTGTGTGCTGGCAACAGTAACGGCAGACTTCTTCCTTCTTATCGTGACAGCCGGCTGGTCCAGTCACAGTATTGTTAAAATATTTTAAATAGTGCACAAATAAAGTGAATTTGTTTAACTTGCGTCTTATTTTATTGCTAACACATATATAATATTGGTGGACATTTCATACACATCTCTCCCCAAATTAAGCAAAGCTTGAAAGTGTTATGGCAGCCATATAACTTTATAGTTGTCAATATTCATACTTATTATACACAAAATCATCACACACATATTCGCACTGAGTGGGAATCGAACCCACGACCCTCGGCTTTGCAAGCAGACTTACTGCCTACCAACTAAGCCATGAGGCCAGCCAAAGTCCTACTTCTACTTATTCTACAAGTGCCTCTTCAGTGCTGAAGGTTGGCCGTCAACTTCTTGAATTCATATCTGTCCATTGCCATTAATCCACTCTATCCTACAAATATAATAAACCAGCAATATCCTGCGGTTTTACCCGCATACTTTCCATTCCCATTGCTACTTTATCTAATTACATGTCGCTGGGAAGTCGTACCAAGGCGGCACTTTTTCCGTATATACTCCAGCATAACCCTCACATGGCACTCCGGGTTGACAAGGAGTGTCTTCTCGGCCACCATGTCATCTTCCTCCGTCAGCCGGCCTGCGGACAGCTCCGCCGTCTCCTTGTACATCAAGCTGATGAACATTGCTAACCAAATCTGTTTTAGAAATGTTATTACAAAGGCATTTAATACGGAGCATTTAATAATAATATAAAAATAATAAATACATTAATTGCGTGAGGTGTTTAAGTGGGAGGGTGTCGCGTCAAATCTCACGTGGGGAGGGGTGATCTCGGCAAATCTCACTATGTGAAATTCTTACGTAGGTTGAACAAAATCTCACCAAGAAGAGGGGGGGGATATCGAAATCGCACCCTACTCTCAGTAAACGGATCATGTTACAGCTGCTTCAATTGAAGTGAAAACATATTTGCAGCCGCGTTGCTTATAGATAGGATTTTAGGATCTTATCGGTAGGGGAAAAACTTATAGTTTTGCATAACTGACATGCAAAGTAGTTTTTTAGTTTTTTTTAGTTTTATTGTAGTTTTTTCGTTGTGCGATTAACTTGGCTATATGTATTGGATTTCAATACTACCTAAAAAGTTTATTATCCCTGACTCCAAAACGAAGGACGATACACGTCAACCTTATAATTAGCGTGTGTCTGTGTGTATGTTTGCGAGCACGTGCGCGTGGGATCGTAGCTCCCGATCGGAACGAATGTTGAATTTGTTAGGAGTGTTCTTTGCTATGTTTCATCAAAATCGTTTCAGCCATTTCAAAGTTAATAGTTCTTTTGTTAGCTACTGTAGGAATCTTAGAAGCATAATGGGTACCTACTTGGTTTACTTACAAACAAGCAAAGTACGTGTAACCTAAAATTTTACACAATTGCATTGAGACCGCAGATCACTATAATATATTGAGACTTATTTAAGGAAAGGTTGGATGATTAGATAAAAATCATCACAAAACATAGACTGCAAAAAATACGTACCTAAACCAGAGGTAGTTCAACTTTCCTCTATCACAACATCAGCGAAATATGAAATAAATATGTATCAGTTTGTAATTGTTTATGTTTGCATTGGTGATGATATTATTATTGTTTTTGCAAAATTGGCAATCAGAGTGACATTGATTAAATATTAACTTAGACACATTTGTTTCAAAAAGGTTTGTCAAATAAAAATACTGTTTTGTAAACGCAACATTTATTAAAACCACAGACTAAGTAGAGAGATATTATAACATTTCACAAAGCTAGAGTGGCTATAATAGTGGCTATAGCTTATAGAGTCGAGAAATATAAAACTAAACATCAGTTCTAAAGTTATTGTTTCCACTCCAGCGTTCAAGAGCCGCCCGGCAAATGAGTAGATTTGCAAATGATTTTTTTTTATCCCACGACTGATTTCAAAGAAAAGAAAGAAGCTTTTTGAAATGAGTCGTGGAATAAATAGTATTTTATTAGTAGTAATAGTATGTTTTTATTGCTCAGTGTTGTTTACTACTATGGTGTTTTCATTTTTAACCGACTTCAAACGAGATTTCTTAATTCGAAATTCAAAAAGTAATCAAAACTTGTAGTTTTGATTGTAGCGCAAACTAAGGACGTCGTTTCATGCCAAAATAACGTTTGCCGTGTCAGCAAGGAACTAAATAAAATTAAAGTAAAACAAACAAACCTGAGTATAACCCACTATATGAGTAGGGTCATCTCATCTCTATGTTTCTTCGCAGTATCACCTGATTCATCAATCGTAATCCATGCAAATCACTGATACAGCAAGTCGTGACACAAATATGTATCTGTAATCTGAAAAAATAATGCCTATTACACTAGTATTATAAAAGCAATTGTATACGTGTTTGTGTGTATGTTTATTCGTTCTATGGTACGGCTGTGTCTGTACAACTAGACTAGCGCAAGGGCATCTCAAGCCTCATACGATACAACCACGTCACGGTTTGGGTTGCCGCCACTCTACTTAGTCTGTAGTTGCCGCCGTCAGAGCGAGTTTCTATCTGTGGCATCACAGATAACAGCTCCCAAACGGATGGATCGATATCACAGATATCGATATGGATTCTGGTTTTCGTCCTAGGAAATGTGAATTAGTCGGAAGCGCTCTATGGAACTATGTTTGGTGAAAATAGGTCCAAGATGGCCACCGCCACAAAATGGCGGACAATAAAATGTTTCATGACTAGTAGTAATACTACACAATATGATACATTTCAAATTCAAGATGGTCGGAGGTAGCTCTACATTTTTGTTTGACTAGATGGACGATGACAGCTTTCCGTTGTCATCATCAGATTGGTGAATTGGTGATCGTCATATTTGTTTGATACACACCGTCAGTTTCTGTCCCTCGATTTATGTACTGTAAAATTTAAATTTATGAAAAGAAAAGAGGTGAGAAATAATTATTCTTTAAACAAATGGCAATGAGAGATAGAAGATTTTCCACCGACCTTTTAACCGCTCCGGCCTAGGGCACCACAAATAATGCCTCAGGAGATCTCCTTGCCGAATTGTGTGATGAAGCCCCAGGGCTTCACAATGTTTTCTTGCGAGGTGTAGCTGCTTCAGTCGTCGACGTGTAACTGCCGGTCAACGGTCGCAGCCGCAAGTATTGGAGGGAATCTCTAACTACCCTCATGCCATTGATAAAGCTCGAACAATATTGGTGACAGTTGGAAACGTAAAGCCGAGGTTCGGCCCGAGTGGGCATTATTTGAGAGGCTTATGTGCAGCAGCGGATGAATATAGACTGTCTTTTTCTAGAAATATTATCTATTTTCACCTTGTGGATCTATAAAATACGACATTTCCTTTCCAGAGCATCGGTTGAAAATAGACCTTACCAGTATTGAAGCGTTTTATCGTTTGCGTAATTATGTGTTTATTGGCAACTATACTTTATCATTTTTAAAACACTGTTACAATTTATTATGTTACTAGCTGGCCCGCTAAATGTTGTTTTGCCAAATAAATTATTATCAACCGAATAAATAATCAAAGTGAAGCGACTCTTCGTGTGAATAACTTCAAAGGTTTAATAAACGTCTGACAAATTATTTAGATGATGTTCGTGCAAAAATAATAACATCGCGATTAAAAATGAAGAGTGTAGTCAGTCAGTAGAAGGTCAATAACATTTAACGACCTATTGTCATGAGAATACCAAATATACATTGAAAGTTTCGTAAAAATCAGTCAACCCGTTTTGTAGTACTAGCTCAAACATCAACATCGTGACGCCAGCTTTTTGTAAATAACTAACGACCCGTTCCGGCTTCGCTCAAATATTGTCAAATTAGGACTAGTAGGAATAAAAACTATCCTATCTTCTAAGTTGGATGAAACTGCACCTGTGTGCAAATTTAATTAAAATCGACCAAATTCCACGCGGACAAAGTCGCGGACAGATGATAATATTAAATTATTATTTTCACAGTTCGGTTCATTATTATTTGGAAAAGAATACTATAAGTTACTAAATTTTTATTGTACCGTACTCGACAGACGTTGTCCTATTCACACGTCACAAACAAACTTTTGACGTGACAACGTCTTATAAATACGATGAACGCCAGCTGCATGCACGAAAAACTGTCCAGTTATGTCCCGTTACGCTAATTTTACGCTTGCGCCGCGCTATGAACGTTTTGTTCTGACGTTAAACTATCATCAGTAAACCAACAGAATTTACAGACAACCAATTGTTTCAGTGCTATCGTGCTATCTATTTAATTTATCTCACTGAAAATGTAAACCATTTTCAAATCATTAAAATCGGTCCAGCCTTTTAGGCGGAGTTTAATTACAAACATGCGTATGTTTTAATACATAAAAATGTTTTAATGTTGTTTTAAAATGACAACATTTTTATACATACGTCGTTTAAGTACTCACACAGTACTTCAAGTACTTATAAACAATACTTATCAATAGGTTCACATTACGTACTGTTACCTACTAACATCGAATAATAAAAATACCTAATGATTACACGTGGCCCACTTTCAGACCTAATTAAAGTCCATTGTTTCATGTTAACTTAAAAACTTGGATACTCAAAGTGGCGTAAATTTGAACCGCAGACTTCGGTAGAGGTTATTTTTTCTGTTTTTTCTGACTTCACACAAAAAATAGCAACATAACAACTTCAGGTATTGTGACTTCACTTGCTTTAGACCGACTTCAAAAAGGAACGGGTTCATAATGCAATTGTTTTTAAAGTGTGTAATCTTAAAACATTGTTACTGGGGAAACAATTTTTAGGGTTATTTTCATACGTTCTCATGTGTTTCCATTTAGATTGAATCTATGTAGGTTTTTTAAACCTAAGTTCTAATATTTATTTAGCATTTAAGCTGCCGCAAGCGATCACGCATCTGATGTTGCGTTCAAAGTAAAAATATGCTTAGTTATTTAATAAAATCATACCTTTATCATATCTTATCTTCTAAAAAATGTAATACGCATAACAGATCAATTATTTTGATTAACAGATTTCAGTTATTTATCTTGTGGACTTATCACTATCACGCTAATGACACTATGTCCCGTCACACAGTATCTCAAAGTGGTTGTTACGGTTGGTTTCATAGTAAATGGAAGCTAAGAAAGAAATAGATGTTGAACTTGAAACAGAATCAGTTCTATGTACAGTTTGAGAAAATTGCTTATGGGGGTGAATTCCACTAAAAATTTTAAAACAGGACAATAACGAGACTATAAGCGAATTGGTTCGGTGGTAGAGCCTGCTGTTAGTTTCTAATCAAAGACGGAATAAACGGTTTAAATAAAGTATCAGGAGAGAGCTTATATGCGATTATATACTAGGTACAATACATAGTTATAACTATAACAGATAGTATAACACAAGAGAGCTGTCAGTGCTATCTAAGTGCCTTATTAAAAAAATTTGCTCATCTTGATTTATCCACTCCAAATAATAACAAGACAACTTTTAACGAAACTCAATTCAGTCTAAATTTGTTGACGTTTGTGACGTCAAACGTGCTGAAAGAACACAATTGAGCTTGAGCTTAAGTCAGATTTTGTAATGCGCCTGAAAATCCGGAACCAAACTAAAAGCACTAGTAAAATATTCTAAAAAAAACGAATGAAAGAGAAGGCCCTAAAACGATGAAGATTAGACAGAGAGAGATTAGTTTTGGTAACAGTATTTCAACAGTTGCAGCAGTGGGCCGGCGGCGCTCGAGCAATGCGCTCGCTGATAACAAAAACAAACAAACTACCACACCCGCGGTAAGGTCATCGCGCACTACACCGTCCGTTGGCCTTGGCCGGCTTGCGCTCACATTTTCTTTCCCAACGCGCATCTAAAGTAACATTTCATAAGCAATTGCAAAAGGCAAGCCTACAGACTAGCTTCCGAGCGCCACATTACACATTCGACACGCGAGCCAATGACACGCGCGCGGCGTGTAAACAACTGCGAACGAGTGCAAGCGTGGGAAGCGCACGCTTCTAGTGCACGCGGACCTTACGGGTGGAAGTCACCGGAAGTGAGGAATTGAGAAGATTGTAGTGGATCGTGTTGGATTTTGTTGAGTGTCTGTATAAATAAGTGTTTCTAAAACTGAATTGAAAACAAATTAAATAAACAAGAGTCAAACTAACTAAATAATGTGCTAATCCAAGTTAATCACCAACTGATATATAATTTTCAATCATGGAAACTGAAACCTAACTTAACATGGATTTGTCAGGAGTAGCGAACGTCGTGACCTTCGGTGTGTCAGCATGGCCTCCCCACGGGCCCCTACCAGCCAGCTTCCAGTTCCACCACCATGGGGGAAACTTTGCTGTGTTCATCATCCTCTTCGCTCTCTGTATGATGGAGGTCGTTGTCCTGAAGATCATCACCGAAGAGCAAGCGAGAGATGGCAGCAGGAGCGTGACTTCTATGTGGTTCGATCTCGACGATGAGTGATCGTAAACTTTAGAGAATTATTCGTGTTTTCGGACAATATGTTGTCCTATTTGTTGCTAGTCTCCGACATATGGATGGAATTCGAACATTTGTTCGATCGATTTTTGTGTGTCGTATTAATTTCAGTTTTTTTAAAGATTTCAAAGTGTTTTTATAAAAATTATGTGCGTCGTGATTTGAATGTAAAAAAATATAATTGAATATTAAATAAAAGCTACAATTAACTTGCTGGAAACGTCAAAAAAGATCCCCACATATGTATGTCAGTTCCCAATGAATGTTTGAATTGTTACTCCTTGTATCTGTACATTTTTTAATAAAACTAAAGAATTTTGTTTAAATGAAAGCGCTAATCTCGAGATATAAAAGTCAGAATCTAACATTATTGTTCCATTTGGGAGATAATTTCTCATAGGTACTTGGTTTATTTAGAAATACTCGTATGTCGGGCGAAACCGTCAGCGCAACTATGATATATTGTAAATGTCGTTAGGAAATGAGCCCGGCCCCTCTACAGACTAACTAAATCGGCTATGGCTTTGCTGTTTCTGTCTCTATCATTTCAAGCAAAAAGAAAAGATAGAGCAATGTCAAAGCTAAGACAGTTTGCGTTAGGCGGTAGACCCTGAGGAGGAAGTTTTAGTCGCTACAATTCCATACAGCCCGATTGTACCCGTATACAGCCAGAAGATTTCCTCCTACTACCAAAAACTACTTCTTAAATGTTGACCAAAAACAATGTATTTTGACTATTTGAGAAGCCACCATTCGCTTATTTACTCAATTGGCTATGTAACAAGAAACAGATCGTTACAAAGAACATAAAAATGGCATTATGTTCTTTGTAGATTTAACCAAGCTATACAATTTTGGTCAATAAGGTTTTGATAATATTATGTCGCAAATTCACGACAAATACATATTGTTAACATAATATATTACATGCCACATTGAATATTTTTACTGGTTTAAATGTTAACAAAAAATATTTATATTGCACAATACAATATACATATTTATCAGGTGAGATGGCGGTCAAGTGCGAACTTATTACAGTTAAAAAATGTGATCGTTTTTACTCAACGCCATCTACCCCGAGATTAAGCAAAGCTTGTATTATGAATCAAACCCTAGCCGTTAGTTGTCCGGTCTAGATCAGAGAATTGACCACTCTACACAATACAAACAAATATACATTGAAATACATTTATAGGTGGAATTGGAGAAATCAATTGAAAGTATCACAGTGACATGTAAATTAGAAATGTATAATTTCCTGTTGTTTCAGAATGTGTTTAATTAATTTACATTACAAACTCGGGCGCAAATAATCCCGACAACTTAGTTTACTTGCATAGGTATTTAAGTTACCTTGCCTACTCTATAGGATACAAAATAGTCGGTAACTTTACACAACATTCTTTAAATTTGTTATTCTTAATCTCTATAATGTAGCTATAAGTGCGCAAATACAAAATTGTTTTCAAGTACTAGTTTGTAAAGATTAAATCTGTTAATTATTTAGTTATTAAATTTACCTACATAGCAACGACGTTAGTTTAACAATTCAATGTAAATAAATAACCACGTTAAAAAGTCGCTGCTGGGTTTAATTTCAGATGACTTGACAATAAATAAATATACGTAAACAGAGAAACTCAAATGCAACTCAAATGCACAAACTCATATATACCTACACAGATTTACAGATACACAACTCATAAATACACATACATAGAGATAGATACTCGTAGATCGTAGAGACATCAAATTTATAATATTTTTTCGACCGTTAAAAATTATCTTTTTTTTCTGGTCCAGTCATTCTATTTTATTAACCTGTTTTATAATAATGTGATGATAATACAAGACGTCAAAACAATAATAACTTTTTGATTAAATTATCTATTGTTTGTGTTATTTTTCTGGATTTAAAACTACGAATCTATAACTATGTTATATGTAAAAAAAATAAAAAAATTACACATTACACACATTACACATTCCTACGAATAAGTTTTAATTTCTCCATCAGTTTATATTTTTGCTGACAAAGTTAAGTAGCTTTAGACGAAAATAGATCTTTTGTTCAAGTATGTTTGACAAAATATTTAAAAATCCATGAACCTTCTAAAAACTAATTGTTTTCCTGCAAATAAGCTATCAAACAGTTCTCAATGGGGCCATAGGTATTGTTTCATTTTGTTAAAGAAAATTGGTAAGCATTCGTTAATTTTACTAATAGCCAATTTTTCCAGGCTCCAGGATACAATAAGTACACATCTTTCACAGTGAAATGCCTGATTCTATAAATGATTAGTCTTGAACGAATACTTACGTAGGTTTACGAACAAATTAATTCGTTTTTTTCTTCGTTTTTGTAATAATTTTTAGTACAATCTGCGTAAAAAATTGGCAACTTTGAAACCTAACGGAATAAGCTGAATTTTCGTAAAATTATGCATTAAAATAATTGTCTCAAAATAGGAAAACATGTGAGCATCTGTAGATATTCAATAGATGATAAAGCCTAAATTCTATTTTTTTTCCTGAAATACGAGTATTCAAATTTTTCTTGCTTATTCCATATTTTCATGAAAGTTATGAAGTTTTTTAAGCCCCGACCAAAAGGATTCCCACACATTAGTGGAAAAGTAGTGGAAGGATTAGTGAAAAAAATTGAAACCCATCATTTTGTAGCTGGCGGCCATTTTGGACCGATTTTCATAAACATTAGAGCACTCCCAACTAATTCACCATTTCATTAAGCCAAAAATTCAAACTACTGGGAATTACGATGCCTGACATGAAGCATGTAAAACCCCGTCGTTTTTGCGTCGGGAGCTAAAAACAAGGGTCTAGCATACGAATATTCAGCTTATTTATTATTAAGCCAAGACGATTGAGCTAATTACAAAGTTAAATACAGTTAAAGTTACGGCTGGTCTAGTCGGCAGAACGGTGCCTGCCGATCCGGAGACCCCGGGTTCAAACCCCACACGCACCACTGTCTTTTCGAAGTCATGTGCGTAATTCCGCTAACTGGAAACGGTGAAGGAAAACATCGTGAGGAAACCGACATGTACCTAGAATCTTTCGAAGTCATGTGTCATCCACCAACCAGCACTGGGCCAGCGTGGTGGATTATGGCCTTAACTCTCTCCTTGCAAGGCCCCGAGTCCCAGCAGTGGGAACATTTAGTGGGTTGTTGATGAATTTAAAAAGAGTGCCATCAGTATAATAAAGCAAGCTGCTTATGCTACGAGGAAATTAAATGTTTTATTCGTATTCGTTCACTTTGCCCACTCATTAATTAACGTAGATAAATATAATCTTTGTTTTTGTATGAGATTTGCGTCATAATAGTAGATGTAGGTACGTCCAAATGTGGGATTTAGATATCTATCTATTTTAAATTTTGCATGGTACCTATTCCTAAAATATTTGTTACTAGCTTTTACCCGCGACTTCGTCCGCACCACATATTTATTAAAGTAATTGAGGCAGTACCTACTCGTATGTCTACTACCATACAAATTCACGTTTCCTAATCAAAATCGGTCTAAGTCAAAGTTTTATATTTATTGATAAATGTACAATTTACACGACAAATTACAAAGAAACTATGTTCTCAAAAAATTAATCAAAAACAGACTTTAATTTAAAATCATATTGGGACGGTCCACCAAATTTTATTAGAGTCTGTCTATTAGTAGATATTAGTAGATATATCGACTGATTACATGAACGCAAATTTTAGTTTGTTGTTCATATTTCAAAAACCGCACGCACTGATTTCGATAAAATTTATATGACCACCTCTGAACTATAATCTACCAACCAAAAAAATAACCATCTAAATTGATTCACAATTGGAAATACAGCTGGATTGATAACCTCCTCCTTTTTTGAAGTCGGTTAAAAATAGCATACAAAGAGTGCCAAGATCCTTCCATGCACACTTTTACTCCTCATTTCCACTCTTTTCAACTCTTTTTCTGTGATAAAAAGTCGCCGTTGTACTTTCCTAAGTCTAGGTAGTCTATCTGTGCACCAAATTGTAACAAACTCTTTAAGTGGCTTAGGCGTTAGACGGTAACGGACAGAGAGAGTTACTTTCATACATATAATTTCATATGAGAATTGAAAACAGGTGTTCCTGATCATTTTATAGGAGGCAGTTGTAAAGGTTACCGAAAAGTAATACGTTTACTCCTCCAAAACTCTCATTTACAGTTCTTAATTTGCCTTAATCGAGCGTCCATCATGCATAACATTTGATAAGACACCATGGAAATCTCGTCGACTATCAAAAATTCTGTCTGATAGTCTGATACGCCATTTAGTGGCTGCGCCCAACTTAAGTATTGAGGTTGTATAATGTATAGTGCACTGTATTCTTCTTGTCAAGCCCTTTTATTTGATACCCATGTTGATGGGGTTCATAAAACCTAAGTTATCCGCCATTGTGTAGAGGCCGCCATCTTGGATTTTAATTTTATATAATACATTGCATTCTACTGGTTGAGCACTTTCATTTGATACCCATATTGGTGGGATTGATAAAACCTACGTTATCCGCCATTGTGTAGCGGCCGCCATCTTGGATTTCAATTTTTTATAGTATATTGTATTCTGCTTGTTGAGCCCTTTCATTTGATACCCATGTTGATGGGATTGATAAAACCTACGTTATCCGCCATTTTGTAGCGGCCGCCATCTTGGATTTCATTTTTTTATAGTATATTGTATTCTGCTTGTTGAGCCCTTTCATTTGATACCCATATTGATGGGATTATCATTTTATGCAGTTTATACCATCGATATAAACCAACAGAAGTGCCATGAGTACCTTGAAATTGTTAATAAAGTGCGTCTCTGTGTGTAGCGCAAGTGACTTACACACAACCAATCTACTTGACCCCTAGAATTGCTAGCGACGAGATATGCTATGGTTTCACTTATTTGGTTTGTTGATAACGAATAGTGATAGGTGAAAAAGTCCGACGTTAACCGCTTCATGCAACTGATTAAAACAAAAAGAGTGAGCTCACTCTTCCCAAAAATAAAATACCTCTTATGCGCCATCCGCCAGCCCGCACACAACATTAAAGTTTGCACGTTACTGCTCGGCAGTGGTATATACTCGTATAGCTGACAGAGATGTGGTACTCGTCCTGGCGGACTCTGCAAATAATACCACTGCATAATACTAAGGGTTCGGTTCCACTAAGGCGGAGCGGAACAGAGCGAAGGCGAGCTGGGCCGCGATTCACCAACATGGCTTGAAATCCACATATATAACTTAGATTTGAAGCCCTGTGATTGGTTAATCGCGGCACAGCTCACCTTCGCTCTGTTCCGCTCCGCCTCAGTGGAACCGCACCCTAAAGCTACTTTTTATCTTTAAAATTGGCTAATTTTACAGTAAATAAATTTAAAGGAATGCATTGGATACATATTAAGATACAACCAGTTAAATCGACTATTAAATAAATCTGATCCAGGGAAACTACGTTTAGTCTTACGTAACGCGTTTTACGATCCATTTAAGCGATTATTTTAATTGCCAAAACGGACAGTGGAATAATAAAAGAAATAGGAATCTGATACTTTACCATTCAAAACAAAAGCGTAAATTTTATCAAGATCACACTCGCGGAAACTACTAACATTGATTGCTTTTTATCTATTTACGAAACTTTCTTTCATCGGTGTTGGATTTCTTGGATCTGTAGCTAATACTTCCGGTGCTCTATCAAGTACCTGAATATGTATAATTACGTATTACACAGATTAAATGTATTGTTGTACATACATTATGGAGTTTCAAATATAATTTAAAATTAAAAAAACAAGAGTGTGCGCGCATATGCAAGTTCGTCTGGGGAAGTACCACAACTTTGCCAGTTATTCTGTCGCCAAGCAGTAGTGTGTGAATATTATTGTGTTTCGGTTTGAAGGGCAATGTTTCCTGAGAAATTACTGTGCTAAGAGATAAAATACCTTATGAATGGCCGTAGTGCGGTGATAGGTATTGGATTGGACTGTACATTTTCCAACAGCTGCGTGTCACTGTGTTGTTATGGCCAGGCGTGTTACTTACCATCCAGCACAAGTCCTACTCGTCTGGCCTCTCTATACTTTATAAAAAAATATGAGTAGTATAATATTACATGCTCACTTCACAGCTTTACCTACATCTAACACCTTACGTTCTTAGCTAAAATGTGACCCTGCGTCTATACCTAACTGAATCTGCTACAGTATTGCTATCACTCTCTCTCTCTAATTTGGTTATAAATTCAAGAATTAGCAATCACAAGGCTAAAAACTTATTTTATTTATGCGTTATACTCTCCGGTCGGTAACAATATCTTTCACAAGACACAACATTCACACCGGACGCCCAAAATTTTAATTACGAAACTTTTTTTTTTTAACTTTTATAGGTTTACACTTGACCGCCATCTCGCCTAATGTTAAGCGACGATGCGGTCTACGATGGAGCGTGTTTACCTAGAAAAAACCGATTCACTCTCGATTTTAAGACACCAAGATTATAACTATCGGGGGAAAACCCACTCAGGCACCTCATTCCACAGCCTAGATGTTCTTATCACAAACGTAGAGTCAAACCTCTTCGTCCGTGTCTTTGGAATATCCACCATGAAACGGTGCGCTTCTTTGAGTTACGAGAAGTACGATAGAAAAAAAGGCAAAGAGGTATTAGATCATGCAGATCAGTTGCACACTCTCCGAACTGCAATCGTAATTCCCACAACGCAACGGCTAAATTTACATACTATACCTACATCCATACTAATATTATAAAGCTGAAGAGTTTGTTTGTTTGTTTGAACGCCAGGATCTCGGCAACTACCGGTCCGAATTGAAAGATTCATTTTATGTTGAATAGCCCATTTAACGGGAAAGGCTATATAATAATAATATATTACGCAACTAAGAACGTAGTATGAATAAAGAATGGAACAAAAACAGAAAAAATCCATTTTGATAGCTTCCGTTGCATGTGCTTGATATGCCCTGAAGTTCGTGACAGCATGTGTTTATCTTTTAAGATTGCGTCATTAAAAACCACAGATATAAACCTTAGCTAATAAAATTTGTTCTAAATCTGAGTGTAAAATACTTATTTATACCATGCTAACTAATCCGTAAGATAGGCTATGGAACACTTTTGAACACTGTATTTTTTTATTTTTAAATTTTTGAACATCGACAAAGATTAGATAGAAAGTGAAGTGACAAGCCCGGAGTGAGGGTTTGTGACGTCACTTTGTCGTAAAAATTGTACCGTAAAGTGACGTCACTCGAAACTTCTAAGCACTTTATCTTCGTCATTTTTTTGTAAAACAACTGAAAAAAACGTGTACAACATTTTTTATTTGTATTCTTACGGACGGACGGTTCTGACGGACTAATATTATTTTTTACAGAGTAATATTTTTTTTTAGAAATCTCGACTATTGAAAAATTAAAATCAAATTAATATTCTAATAGTCTACTAGCTACAGAATAGAGTATAAATGAACGAGGTAGTGACCACGGCGCGTCGAGTTGTGTAACCTCCAACCTTGGTGGTTGACCTTCGCGACATATGACCAGTCAATGAACGGACTTTATTAAACGCCTATCAGTTTAACAATGAAAAATAACGTGGTTTTCACCGATTTATGATACATTCTTAGACCGACCACAGCTTACTAATATTATTACAGTAGAGCCTCGATAAGTTAAAGTCCAAGGAAAACAAAAATATTTTAAGTTATAGAGGTTTTAAGTTATCAAGGATTTTAGTATTAGGCTCGGATGGGAAGGGAACATATAATTTTTTGAAGTTACTGAGGTTTTTAAGTTACCGAGGTTTGAGTTATCGAGGTTCTACTGTATTTGTTATTAAGAGCCCATTGTGTCCCAATGTTGAGCAAAGGCCTCCCAATTCTCCTTCCATTTTTGTCTGTCTTGAGCCAAAGCAGTCCAGTTACCAATTTTATAAATTAATGCAATAGTTTGGAGGTTTGACTGTTTGCGGCTCATTCACGTCGAAACCGTTGAAGGGATCTGGTTGAAATTTGGAACACAGTATATAATATGTAGTCTGGAATATTACATAGCTACTTTTTATCGCAGGGAATTCACGGAAATGGGAACTACATGGGTAAATCCGCGGGGTGCTGTTAGTTTAACATAAAATCGATTTCTTCTAGAACCGATTTTCCTTCTCCATTAAAAAAATCAAATTATTTCAAAAAAACAACGCATGAATAACCTATGTATTATTATAAAACATCTACCATGTATTTTAATTTAATGTTGTGTGAGAAGTAAGTACCAATATTTATTTGTTTATTTTATTAAATCTGTTATTTAAATGGGCTTGACAACACCATCACCACAAAAAGAACAATACCTACACCCTACACACATGTTTTTATACTGCTTATTAAATATTTATGTGTAAGATAATTTGAGAGGTACTGCTCAATCGCACTGTTTTTTGGAATAACACTCCATATATTATTTTAAAATATTAACCCTTTCACACAAAAATATGAATTTATCTGTACAAAGCTACACGCAAAACTTTTAAATTAAAATAATGAGCCGAAAGCAGGAAACAAATATGTTTGCCTGGAAGAAATCGCTCAAAACTACGTTTTTTTTGTTGTTTAAATGCAATAAAGAGTTTATCTATCTGCCTATATATCAAGATCTACAACCTACAACACACTAGTAGAAAATACGTACAATAAATATAGTACAATTAAGTTTTGCAAATTCAAGCGTATCTCTCAAGTTAGACCAAATTGCACATAAATGGAAAATTTTGTGAATATCGAGGGCTTTGGTCATGAGTTCACAAGGGGGAAACATGACACTAGATTTTTATATTTATTTATTTATAAATTACACTTACATACATTTATTTGTATCTAAAAACTATAGAACAAAAATGTAGTAGACCCTGCATTAAGGGCACTGCAACAGTAATAATTTGGTCGCAGACCAAGCCTTAATATTAAAATTAAACTAGCCTTACTTTACAGTACCTTATAAATATCACAAGTCTAATTGCAATAATTTAATTTTCATCTTCATCTTTAAAGAACTCGCAGACTTTATAGTAACATTTTCTTATTAAGAAGCTACGAAGTTTTTTCTGGAACGTGTTATCATTTGTTTCTTTTTTTATTCGATCTGGGATATTGTTGTAAATGTTTATTGATGCATATAGTGGTCCCTTTTAAACATTTCTAATCTCGGCACGGGTAATTTAAGGTTATGACATCGACGGGGATTGGTTTCCGGTATGTATAGGTGGAGATTTTTCCTAACAAAAATACCAGTTTCGTAAATGTACATACATGGTAGCGTCAAAATATTTAGATCTTTAAAGTATCGTTTACAGCTTGTACGTCTCTGTATATTCGCAATTATACGAATGCACTTTTTGTGTAACAAATATTTTTTAACGGCTGTACTGTTTCCCATAAGATAACTCCGTATCGAAGCCAGGAGTACGCGTATGCATAGTATGCAGTTAGAGCTGTTTCTATGTTACTATTGGATTTTAGGATTGATAGAGCGTAAACAAATTGAGATAGTTTTGTAATGAGTTTGTCTACATGATCTTTCCATGATAGGTGACTATCCAAGTTTAGACCTAGGATTGTGCAGCTACTAGTCTCTTTTAGATCAAGTCTCTTTGCGATTTCGTGTAGGTCAAGTGGCTGCTTTTGGTTGGGGAAAAATTGTATTAACTTTGTCTTTTTTACGTTAATCTCAAAGTTTATTGTCGTCAAAAATGTAGAGACGTCTACGAAAGTAGTTAATATGTGATTCAAAGAGTCTGGATGAGTTGTACATTTAAATAAGAGCGATATGTCGTCTGCAAATAAAATACAAGGTGAGTTTGCTACTTTCGGTAGGTTGTTTATGTATATCAAGAAAAGAATACAACCTAATACACTACCTTGCGGTATTGACCAATTGGTAGTAAGAATATTAGACTTTATAGACTCTATGGTATTTGTATCTTGCGAATAATTTTCTATTTGTACTAGTTGTTTTCTATTGGAGAGGAATGAAATAATATTAAGATTATGATTTATATTATTGACTCTGTGGCAAAAAAAAATGAGGCGTTTCCTAACTGGCAGTTTAAAGAGAAAACATAAAAACAATAAAGAGAAATCATGTCAAAAATAGTTGTACGACCAATTATGACGACAATTAACGACATAAACGTTATACATGTGTACTTAATATCATAACGTTGATGTCAGATGTCACTGACTTCTTTAATTCTGAATAATTATTATGAGGGCAACGATCCTTTTCCTGCTTAGTTTTTATAGAAAGAAACCGGACCCCCTGAGGATTCACCGTCGCTTAAGGGCATCTGAGGGCATAACCTAAGGATATTCAGATTCACGTGATGGTGATTCACCAATAATTTGAAAAGGTGTTTCAATGTAGCTTTTTTGATTTTGTAAAATTGTCCCGCTCGACTTCGGTTGGGAGACGCCGGCGTTGGACGTACTCAAAGACTACCTCAAGTCTTCGAGCTAAGCCCTAGGTCTAAGATAGTTACAATAACTAAATAAATATATCTTATTTTATTATAGCCATAATAAAGTCTTCCAACATTGTTACAATTTAGTTTTCGCTGAACTCTACTTTTTTCTGAAATAACAGTAGCCTAAGTTACTCCTTATAACATCTGCTATTTGCAAGTCTAATTCGCTAGATGATTTCAATTAAAATGAGTCTAGCTGTTTCAAAGATTATTTAAAACAAAAAGGTTTAGCTGTTTCAAAGATTATTTAAAACAAATAGGTAGACACATATACAAAATTTCTTACAATTGTTTGATTTGTGTAAATACCGTACACACTTCCATATGTATTTATTGAAAAGTTGTTACTAATTTCAAACAGAGACTACGATTTTATTCATATGTATAGAGCAACTTAGTGAAAATCGACGACAACAAGAAATGGAAATATGAATATTTATACTAAATTGCTACAATAGGTAAGTAGTCTTAGGTCGAGTGTAGAGAGTTGGAGATTGAAAGATAATGGCAAAGTGTTTTTGTGTCATTTTTTTACAATATAGTCTTCAAAAAACTCTTTGACGTCAACATGAGGGCATAAAAAGCTACTGTTTATTGTGTCTTCAATCAAACCAAACTTCATAAATCAATTTAAAGGTACAGAACTGTACAAAAAAGCACAATTTTGTAATCCAATTTACATCAATATTTTTATATGGTATAGAGTGACAGGACGAGCCTGAAATGTGCCTGATGGTAAACATCATGCGTACCCATAACAGCATAGTGTCATGCAGCTATTGGACTACGAAGAATCCATTACTTAGCATTACACTGCGCTCGTCATCCAGAGTTGTAAGATGATTTATGAGAATTTAAAGCGATATTTTAGCACCTTCAGGTAGTAACGTATGTCTTGTGTAAAAGTCAGTGACCACTAAAGCGGATTGCATTGGTTAGTGAATGCCCTACAGTCCGGGCATTTGGGAAAAGTTGTCAGAACACAAAGACCCTGAGAATTGTGAGCAATAAATACGAATGTATTGCGGAAACAACATGGGTATAAGGTAATAATAATAGCAAAAAGACAACGCAGACACCTTGTTTTTAGAACATAATTTAATGTGCAAGTGTTAAATCATGACAAAATTATGAACAATCGCTATTTGCTGTTGCTTTTGTTATTAAGTTTACGTAGGTTTCTGAGAGATTTATTTTACCTAAGAAGATTTATTTTATCTACACATGTTTGAGATTACAAAACTTTAAATAGATAAGTCATGTTTTATGTTATTTGTGGAATCCACTAATCATCTAAAGACTATCGGGTTTACAGTCTGGCGCGGGATGTCGCTACTCACAAAAAAAAAGAACACGCTTCTAATCACTTCACTACGCGAGTTACTATACACTCGCACTAATCGATCGGTGTCCACACGTGTTTGCTGCACTAATCACCTGCACTTACCATAAATCAAAATGTAAACAGGCCTTTAGCCAACGCATGATTTCCACGTTTGGACAGTGGCCCTTTTGTTTTTAGCTCTCTAATATAACTAAAAAGTAATTCTTTATTTGAAAGTTAATAATATATTATATTTTTATCAAATGGGAGAAAATATCGAGGAAGTATTTGAACACCGATCTGCGTATATTTAGTACCTACCCATTCCGAAAACCAGTCCATTGCGAAAGCTGCTGATAGTATTGCTCAAGTATACCTGACAGCCGTGAGGTGCACTCTAACCTGCCCAGTAAGGTAACTTGAACTAACTTAGTGGGATTCAGCATAATTTTCTATTCTATCACAATTTGAAATCATTAAACGGGACTAAGGCTGCGTTTCCACCAGAGATGTGCGATGGAAATGTGTCGTGCGAGGATGTCTAGCTGTGCTGTGAAAATGTGTGGGTGTTTCCACCAAAGCTGTGCGATGATAATGTGCCTACGAGGATGTGTAGCGGAGCTGTGAAAATGCGCATTAATGTGTGGCGCGAGGATGCGTTGCGAAGCTGTTGCGAAGCTTCTACTTCCAACAAACTCCGTCTATGGACTGGCTGGTACAGTATGCGCAAACCTCGCAACACATCTTTCTCAACACACATTCCTCGCACACTTCCCTCGTACACATCCCTCGCACACATCCCTCGCACACATCCCGCGCTTGTTTTGTATGCACAAAAATCTAGCTCCGCTGAGCCGTTTCCACCAGAGCTGTGCTGACCGAGGCAAGGTAAATGAAGCGATCCTATTGGTTCTTTACAAACACATCCCTCGCTATGCATCCTCGCACATCTCTGGTGGAAACGCAGCCTTAATCCGCCAACCCGCAGTGGAACAACGTGGTTGATTATTTATGCCCACCTTCTGTTTTTTCAAAAAAAACCTTCGAGTCCAAGTAATTGGAATATTTGGTAAACTGCTTATGTATTATCTTTAGGTATTAATATTATGGTTTAATCATCAACAAAATGTATTAATGAAAATTGTTTATTACATACCATTAAATGATACATACCTACGTTATAGGAAAACAGTAAGACGAGTGAAAGAACTGGCGATCTTGTCTAGTTCGAAGGAAAATTTTGTAAAAAGTCTAAGCTTTTTTCGAGATGTTATGTTATGGCGTCACAAACAGTTTTCACATCAGTTAGTATAGTGCTTCGGTATCTTTTCGGTTTAGGCTACGGTAGCAGGCTTGGTACATACTTATATGTTTTATCTACAACAAGTGTCCGCTTGGCCGCTGTCCTATGTACGGCGATCATACGGACTACGATGGAGCGCGCTTAGGTAAAATAAATTGATTCACCCCTATCCAGATTAAATTTCATTAAAACGTTTAGCCCAAAAAGTTTCTTAACTTTTTTTTGTTATAGAGAGTATGCTTTCAGACCATGAATTCCACAGTTTTAAAAAGTGGAGTCAGGTCTCTTCGTTCTTGTCTTCGGAACGTTACCTAAGGATGGCTTCAACATTATATGAATGAAAATTATATACCATTTTTTACTAAGCGACCTAGTTGGCCTCAGTTCCTTCTACTTCCTTCTATTTCTACCAAACTTTGGGCTATCGAATAAAACATATGGTCCTAGTAACCTATTCAAACGTCATCGTAAAATTGTAAAAACTATCAGTTACTAATAAAACGCGTGAGATTGAGGCTAAACCACAATAATAGCCATTAATCAAGAGTTGAAGTTGAGATTATAAACATACAGTGCTACCATGGTATTTGAGCTCGTGGCCAAAATGGGGAACTAACGCCGCCGCCAACCGCAAAGGATTGCCAATACCCCATTTTGAAATTCCCAAAAATTTGAAGGAAAAATCAATGCCCGATTTCCCACAAACTTTCCTCATAAGGAAAAACGAAATATAATATTATGTTTGAAGTGAATACTTATTTTGGCGCACCAACACAGATTTTTCCTGAGCTGTGAATCAAGCTCGAAAAACTGGAAGAATATAGAAGATAAGTCGGGTAATTGGGAGAACCTTTTATAGTTCAATTATCCTCAGGAAGTGAACAATGGAGCGATAAGGATGCTTCTCTATGCGAAGATGATGAGGACTTCTATCATTTTCAACCTCTCGACAAAATTCATGAAGAACATAAGAATGAGAAAAAGATGAGAAGAGTTTTGTTGTTAGCATGATTTTTATTTATGTTCATGCAATTCTTGTAGTTCCATAGTTAGTTATAGAATATCAGCTGACTATTATTATCATTGTATAAATTCAGACCAATTGAAACTGCGTTGCCAGACATATTGCATGCCTCTAGAAGAAGAGGCCAGTTTGTATGGGTCAATTATTTAAATATTTTGTATCATCTTATCTTACCTGCAAACAGCAATAAAGATTTTTGTATTTGTATTTGTACTTACTTAGTCTAGCTTAGAGCGGTGAAGAAAAACATCATGAGAAAACCGACACGTACCTAGAACATTTAGAAGTCATATATCATTCACCAACCCGCACTGGGCCAGCGTGGTAGATTATGGACTTAATTCTCTCCTTGCGAGAGAAGGCCCGAGTCTTAGCAGTGGGAACATTTAGTGGGCTATTGATGATGATAATTGTAGTTCCACATAGGTTTGTCGTGATATAGTTTATTTAAGCTCCCCCAAACCAAAGGAGATTTTGATGTCGGGTAACCCTGATCGACACCCACGCTCCCCTGACAACGTCATCCAAATGGCAAATAAGCCTTGTGCAATTGCCCTAGTGGCTTAGTTGGTAGTAGCTCTGCCTGCGAAGCCGAGGGTCGTGGGTTCGATCCCCACCCAGTGCAAATATTTGTGTGATGAATTCAAATGTTTGCACTGTGTCTGTATGTTTCTATGTATAATAAGTATGTATTTAAAACTATATAAGTATTATATCAGCTATCTGGCTGCCATCACACAAGCTTTGCTTAGTTTGGGGTCAGATGGTGTTGTGTGTGAATTGTCCACCAGTATTTATTTATTATTTATTAATTATATAGAGTAGGTTAGGTACGTTTATAATCTAACGACGCGACGCGCGACGTGACGTCAGATTATAACTAACTACTCGCCTCTCGATTCGCCGCGACATTCAGTATAAAACTACTGGCTAGTAGTGCAGAAGGGAAAAAAATCCCCACGGCACTACCAGTAGTGCAGCTCGGTAGTGGTGCAGCTCATAATAATACTAACTAAATTTTCTTACACATGTGCCTTCTCTCACATTTATTTTATAAGCAAAAGATTGAAGTTTTTAAGTGTACTTTTACGGGAATGAATAAGCCAAAAACCCTTACCTTCGACAAGTATAATACTATTTTAATACTAACTAAATTTTCTTACACATGGGACATGGGAAAACATTCCTTCTCTCACATTTATTTTATAAGCAAAAGATTGAAGTTTTTTAAGTGTACTTTTACGGATTTGAATGAAATTAAAGGCATATTACTACGTGAATAATTAACCCTTACCTTCGCTACTTTTTAACCCCTTTAGAAGTAGCAGTACTATCTCTTTTAGTAGAGTATAATACTAACTTTTTTTAGTAGTGTAGAGTAACAAGACGAGCAGGATAAGTGCCTGATGGTAAGCAACAAGCCTGCCCGTAACAGCACAGTGACACGCAGCCATAGGAACATGCAGAGTCCAAATCATTACCCAACACTGCACTGCACTCGTCACCCGGCGATATAAGATGTTTTATCTCTTAGCCCAGTTATTTCTCTGGAAACATTGCCTTTCAAACCGAAACACAGTAATGTTTGCACTGTACTGCTTTGCAGCAGAATAACTGGCAAAAGTGTGGTAATTCCTCTCTGCAAAGAGCTCTACCGCTACAGAATGTACGAATGTACGTACAATGGAACGTAATCCGCGAGTATATCTCTTGTACATTGCATAAAATTAGTCGTGCAAGTTATGGTTGATGTGCAAATCTGAAGCAATGCTCATTGCGCGGAGTGTCGCAATTTCTTGCATGCAAGCTTACAAGGTTCTTCTGCAGGTCTTGCATGTCTGCAAACACTTATCTCTCTATTCGCGTCATATGGTGTCGTATTCCAAATATTTACTCAAAGCATACGAAAGCAAAAATCTTACCACTTTTTTGAGTAAAATCATGTCGCTATAAACGTTTTTAACGTTCGTGTAGTCAAAGCCTGGTGCTCTACCGACAATGTCTAAAATAAATAGATAGATACTCTTTATTGTACACACCAAAAACAAAGAAAAAACACGTATACAGGATAAGAAAAACAATAAAAACTAGTGTTACAATCGGCGGCCTTATCTTATAGATCTTGGTTTATATTTATCACTTTTATATATAGCCCGTCTCGGAGGACCCCGACTCCACCTAGTTTTGTCGCTACTACCCATAGAGTGTATTAAAAAAATGCGTGAGCTAGAAGCTCAAAGGAGGCTGAGTATGGAGAAGCGACTGAGTGTCGCTATCCGGCTGACCACAGAGCTAGCGGGAGTAATCTCAGTGATAGACGTCTTTTACATACTACATTCCCGGCTGCGCAATCGATATTATATACTTACTTAGATTAGCTAGGCAACGTATAAAATAAATAATAGTTCATACATTACCTACATGTTTTAGGTATTCTACACATTTCCTAGGTACTGTATAGAATACCGAATTATACCGATTTCCGGTAAGATGTACATTTGAAAGTCCCGGTCACCTCTTTTAGTTCTTCAGTGTAAAATGATTGTTACAAAAATAAAAAACCGAAGAGTAAAATAATGTGTGGATTATCATGCAGCTACATGAATACTTAAAGCCAATCTCGGCATCGTAATACACATTTAATCTCCAAAGCAAAAGACGTTGCCGTCGTACCGCCACACAGAAGGGGAGACTGAGACCCCGGATTAAGCTCAGATGTCATCAATTAAACGTCACGAGTGGTCGCGAGGCCTTTTACGTACATCGCGCCACATATTGAACATACGCAGGTTCGATTCCCAGTCAGGGTAAATATTTGTGTGATTTTAATTATGTATTTCCGTTTATTTCAGAAGCGAAAGCAGTGGCCGTGGACGATGCTTGACTTCCTCGTCGGATGACGGCATCTGCGTCCGGTGCGGCGGTGACAAGCAGGGCGGCGTCATACCCTGCATCTGCTACGTCAAGGAAGTAAGTATCTTCAAACACTGTTTTCATTTTCAGCAGGCAGGCTTTTTTTCAGGTCACATCGCTCGCAGAACTGACAACCGATGGGGAAGAAAGGTTCTCGAGTGGCGACCACGAACCGGAAGACGCAGTGTTGGACGGCCTCCCACTAGGTTGCGGTCTATTTGGACTGAATGTTATATTGTACTAAAACCGTAATGAACAAATCTTAAAATGACCTTTTCCCATAATGACTGATTTTTGAAATGTACTTATTCTAGTATGCCGGAAAAAAAACTGTCAAATTGAAGTACAGTTAGTAACATTTTTTAAAAGCTTAAAATAAAATAAAATAATAATTTTACAACAAAAAAAGACAAATTCTATTCTTAATTTTAATATAACTATGATGCACCGGATGATAGTTGATGAAAATGTAGTGATAAAAATTAAATCTGATGCAAATATGTATGGTGTAATTAATTAACCAGATAAGAAAACTCTTTCTTAAAAGCCACAAAAATATACTTAAGAACGTTATAATCTAGATATTTCAATTAATGCTTCGCTTAGGACGATATCTTGCAACCAACCGTGCAAATTGACTAAACAATAAATGAAATAGAACCTAAACATAAAATGTTTATATTACTACCGTCCTGCTTCAGCTTCGCTCGAATATTGTCATATAGGTAAAGACTATTTATTGAAATCAAAACTATCCTAACTTTCAAGTTGGTTTTGATTAAAATCTGTTAAAATACTTAGGAGTCTATCGCAGGCAAACAAATAATTTATGTATGGTACTTACTATATAAAGAAGATAACACCCATTTTGCGGGTATAAAAAATATTCAAAATTACCGTCGGATAAACTTTTTAGCCATAGATTATTTTTAACCGACTTCATTTTAAAGTATAGAGCAGCCTTTCTCAAAGTGGGCGATACCCCCATTGTGCGCGCTGCAGGCCTAAAGGGCGGTAAGAGACCCAGGAAAAAATGAGGGGTTGTGTAGAGGCTTGAAATCCGTTGTGTACTACCTACAGGGTTCATGTCTCAAGTTAACTCTTGCGAGCTATAGTAAGTAAGTTTCGTTTAGAATTAATGTTGAATCCCCACTAATATAGCTCACAATAATTTATTGAATTTGAAATTATAGTGGTTTTTAAGCATGTGAAAAAATGGGGACGCAAAAAATATAAATTCTCAAAGTGGGCAACAGACAAAATAAGTTTGGGGACCCTGGTAGAGAGTGACGAGACGGCAGGACATGTGCCTGATGGTAGGCAACATGCCTGCCACATAACAGCACAGCGTCACGCAGCTGTTGGAACATTAAGTTCAAATCATTACTCGTACCTAGAACTCCAGTGCGTTCGTCACCCAAAGATCTAAGATCAGAAATAATATGGCGAAGAAGAGAAGATACTGCGACGCTAATTGGTAGAAAATGTGTTGAGAACACGAGCAGGACATTTTTGGTGATGGTACTTTGATGAAACAATCATAGTTTTCTTGTCAGTGTATTGACCAGAGTATAACATACACTAGCATGAAGTACTGATGTTGCATCTGATTGTACATGTCCCGTCAGACATAATGATTATCGGACATTAGACATAAAAGACATTTCGAAAATCAGTCATTATGGGAAAAGGTCATTTTAAGATTTGTTCATTACGGTTTTAGTACAATATAACATTCAGTCCAAATAGACCGCAACCTCCCACTAGATGGACAGATGACCTCATAAAGGTCGCTGGAAACCGCTGGTTGCAGGTTGCGCAGGACCGTTCGTTGTGGAAATCTAGGGGGGAGGCCTATGTTGAGCAGTGGACGTCTTGCGGCTGATGATGAGGCTTTTTTTGGGAAAATTAATCCATCAAAACAAACCAATGGATTTGCCCTCCCGAACTTCAGGCGCCCGAAATAATGTTTTCGTTGGGAAGAGTGAGCTCACTCTTTCTGTTCTAGTCGATTACAGGAAGCGGTGAACGCCGGACGTTTTTACCTATCACTATTCGCTGTCCACAACCATAATAAATAGAACCACAGCATATCGCGCCGCTAGCGATTCTAGGGGTCAAGTATATTGGTTGTGCATAAACCAGTTACGATACACACAGAGACACAGTTTATTATTTTGTATTTAAAAAAAAAATTACCAACTTCAGGGTGATCAGGGCATATACATTGGTTTATATCGATGAATTAATCATGCAATGAGTCATGGTGATTATAAAATGAGATGACTGTTGACTGACTGTGGCGTTGAAGGTCCCACTCCTAGTGGAAGTGGAATTTTCCTTTCTTTTGTAATATTGTTGTCTCAATCAAACATGTCCCGTCGCTGCTAGAACCGAGGTACAGTTTCCGGGAGAGTGAGTTGAACCCGCAAGTTCATTCGGGTGCTTTTGCATTCGCAGCTTATAGTTAGCAATTATATTTCTTGTTTTACCATAGCCACGATTTAAGTTTCATTGTCCTATGTTGTAATGAGCAGAGCCTTTTTAACAAAACTACAGTAAAATAAGAACTACACGATTTTTTGTGAAAATATATGTATTTTTGTCCGCTTAGGTAAAAAGTATATCAGTTACTCTTAAAAAGCTACTACAGCCCTTTTAATAACTCTTAAAAATCATTGTGCCTGTAAAATAGTAATAGCAACTTAAAACACTAGCACCTTACATAATGTGATCACACTTGCTTGGACGTCTGTGCTATAAGTTTACTCCAAGGCACTGATTGAACAAATCTGTTGACTCTGAGGCAGGCTCTGAGATAAAATTTATGCAAACATTTTTTGTTTATTTCATAAGTAATATTGTTAGTACATTTTTTCATTATCCAAATAGGTTGTCATTTCTTAAATGGGGTAATTTACTTTCAACTTTCATTTTCAACAGCTTTTTCCAAAGATAGGTAGGTACGGCGATTGAACAACCCCCACGTATTAATTTAATTGTGTATGTAAATATCATGAATGTAATTTAATTCGTCAGTTTTATTTAATTCGGTAACATGTTTTTTCTTGAAGTAGAGTCAAAAACATAGTTTGTAATGGTAGGACTCTTTGTGCAGGGTGGGAAAGGACCACACTTTGCCAGTTATTCTACCGACAAGGAGTAACATGTCACACTATTCCAATATGAAGGGCAATGTATCCAAAGAAATTGCAGGGCTTAGAGAGATAAAGTATCTTAAATCGCTGGGTGGTCAGCGCAGTGCAGTCTTAGGTAATGATTTGGATTCTGCATGATCCAATAGCTGCGTGACGCGTGAGACTGAGCTGTTGCTTACCATAAGCCACATGTCTAGCTCATATCGTCATTCAGTACTATGAAAAGATATAAATTTATGAGACGTGTGTCGTATTCCAGGCCGGTGAAGTTCGAGTCCGGGGCTTGGTTTCTACGGCAGGTGCAGCGCGCCGCTACGCTCATGCCCTGGTCGCTTTCTTCAGACAAGCTGGAGCAAATAGGTACTTGCTGACATACTTACAGAGTTCCTTCTTTCTTAATTTCACAGGGGAAATCCATTACGGATACCACCAGCCCTCGGGAGAGAGCCAGTAGTTATGTAGGACTCTCCGTCACTGAAGTGACGGTCCACCCACTAAAAACCCTGGGCTGTTCCGTCAACTCTCCTATATTTCTGTACCTACTACACATAAATAATTAGCTACTTAATACTAGCAATTTAGTAATCTTGCTATTAGAATGAGGAGGTCATTTAATCCTGAAATCATGAAATGAGCCACTTTGATGAGCATTTTGTTCGAATGGGCAAAATTCCACGTTTAGTCCAAGGTACCATGCCATCGACTATTGCCACAAAACACACAGAGTAGTTGCTTTATGAACTATTTATCCCATGGTGACAACCTCGGAATGCTTAACAGAGAGGGTTATTGTCGATTCGCCACAAAAACAAGAGATTGAACGATGCAAATTATAGAAGTTCTTGTTCGTTATTTTTGTTCTTTTTCTTATCTTCAATAAAGATTTATATCAATCCTCAAAATCTAAGTTAACATAAAACTAATAACTTATGTAATTAAAAACAAGACTGCTAAAAATCATTAAATAAAAAAACCATTATGTTATACTATCTAAAGACGCTTGGGTGATTAAGACGCGTCTAATGATAGGGATTTGAATTGTTTAAATCCATCCAGCCATTTACAAAGAAATTTACAAAGATACAAGATACGCGCGAAAAACATAACCCTTCTTTCGGACGGGCAAAAACATATAGGATCGCATCTTTCGTAGCACGATCACGCAGCCACAATACATTAAAAATAAACTCTTGGGTCTACATAGCTGACTCTGTTGTAAAAGTTATCTTAGGCAAGTCATTATCCCAATAAAACCAATATAATAACCAATGTTAATAGTTATTTGTTATACAAGAGTGCAAAGTTGATTTTTAACCGCGTGCTCAATTTTGATGACCGAGCAAGCGAAGTATTCTAAAATTGAATCACTCGCTGATTCAATTTTAGCAGCGAATGATTCAATATTAGAATCCTGAGCGTAGCAAGGGAATCAAAAGAGTACAAGGTGAAAAATCTTTGCACTCGAGTGCAACACTTATCATTCCACCTCAGCGAGGAAATGACTAAATGCAAATTTTTAAATGTTTTAGCGCTAAGCAAATTAAAAAAAGTAAGTACACCAAGGAGGTTCCGAGTCTGAGTTTTTACCATATAAAAAAAATGTATGATGCATTCGGCACCAAGGAGGTAGAAATAAATAGGTTGCATTATGTTTTGAATTCAAAACCTCAGTACACACGATGTTCTAAATTCAAATTTACTTTAACCTCTAGAGGGTAAAAACGACTTTTGCGCCCTGATATCGAGGAGCATAAGTACTCTTTCCGAGCTGGTGGGATGAAAAATATTTTCCCATCGGTTTTCAGACGAGGAGCAGGAAGGGCGCGGGTCCCCGGGTCCCTCGCGGCAGGATCAGGCCACAATACGAGAGTTCCTGGAAACCCTAGCGGCCAAGCTCGCCGGCGGACCACTCGAGGGCACACGGGTGGCATCACTATACGACCATCCTGCATGTGAGTAGCTCCTCAAATTTGTAGTTACGAATATGTTGTGGAACATGCTTCCAAATCCTTGTTAATTGCCTAGTCGCAGTTTGCTTGTAACTGTGCCATTGAAAAACGTATTTCTGGACAAATTGAAAGTAACTAATAGTAGGATACGTTTATACAAATTCATTTTAATACTAAATATCTGAAACGAAAGTAGAGGTCTAAAAGTCGCTTTTAGGTGATCCATGGCTGATCTACCAAAAACAAAACTAGTGAAGTTCCAGCTCTACATTTTGTAAGAAAAAACAGAAACCAATTTGATTTATAGAAATGTCATCTACGTACGTGAAATTTCCATGGTTCATTTTTAATAATGCGTCAGCATTAGACTACTTAAATGCCTCTTTTTTATACCTCTCATTTAAAACTTTCTCCTAACACTGCAGTATTCCCGTTAATGCGTTACGGCAGCTACATGCGCATTTAAAATAAATTGGTCCAAATCTAATCAAGTTTCAAGTTTACGAGTTACGAGTTTCCAAGCTTAACATTTAACTGCCTACGTAGGTTTCGATTTTTTATGGATTATAGAATGCTCTCACACTCTCTGTTACGCCTCATTAATAACTATATAATCACCTCACACTTCAGTTAGCACTTTTTACTAAGTTACATTAGGTTCTCTACTAATTCCTGCTTAAACTGATTATAATACAAGTAAATCAAGGAGGAATCCATCCAGTAACATAATTATGGAAAGCGGTCACCGGTACTGAAATCGGCATACATTAATAAAATCATTATCATCTAGTTTACATTGTTAACGATTAAATACAAAAATATACTCTTCAAATTTAAAATAAATATTCGATTTACTATAACATCATAATATTAAGCCAGTTTACGTATTTCTAAAGCTTAAAAATAATATAAATATTTACAAAATTTACTACATAGCAAAGTTTTATTGATTAAAATTTTATAAAATAGATACAACTGGCTATAATTGAAATAAATATTATTATTTATTAGAGGAATATCCAAAAAACAGGTAGGTAGGTAATTTGTTGTGAGATGAGGACGAAAAACTCTTTTTTTTTTGTTGTGCGACGCGATTCTTAATTAATGGGTTTTTTAATAACATCTTGTTTTTATATCTTTCTCATTGTGTATACTTACGATCTAGCATCGTATAAATAAAACAAATACCTGCTACATATAAACAAAAGACAAGGTGTATAAAAGTTAACTGGATCGCTGCCGCTTCTGATTCACCCATTAATATTATCCTATTAATATTTAATAGCAAAACTTTTTATGTAGATATTGAATTATGGATATGTTTATGAAAATAAAAAATAAATGTTTATTACTGCAATTAATCGCCTGCAGAAAACAGAGTAGGTACATAAGAATATAGAACCGAGGTATTAGTTCACAATAATCTCTACAATAAAATTAGTAAAACAAGTAATTCTAGCTTTAAAAAAACTGCTTTTAAAGACATATATAGATATGAAGAAGGTGCATCTTTAGAACAGTATGTTTTATTTTATTATCTTTACTTAGTATTTTAAATAGGGCGCCCAAACTTGGTGACTGATAATGGAGCAAAAGTCCAAAAGTAAGGTTTACCAAATACAGAGATGAAGCTCCTGTTTGTGTTATTACGAGGGTCAAACTGAAAGTTCTTAGAAAATCAAAAACTGATTACATTAGCCAGTTATTAGTTTTATTATATCTTTTCAAAATATTGTCCATTCACGTCAATACACCGCTGCATGCGATGGAACCACTGGGAAAAGCACTTTGCCCACTCGTCCTTAGGGGTCTCTTCAATGGCATCGCGATACGCAGCCACCGCTTCTTCAGCATTCATAAACCGCTTTCCTTTAAGTTTTCTTTAATTTTTGAAAATAAATAAAATCACAAGGCGCGAGGTCGGGGCTATACAGCGGGTGACCCAGTAATTCAACGTTTGATGTCGCCAAATAGTCGATCGTTCGCTTGGCGGTGTGCGATGAGGCGTTGTCGTGGTGAAGGAGGATCCTACCGCGAGGTCGTTTCTCTCGAACTTTTTCCAAGACAAGTGGCAAACAATTGGTAGTGTACCATTCTGCAAAAACTGTTTTTGATCCTCTAACACAATTGTTGCGAAATGACCTATCCTTCCAAAGAACGAGGCCACCATTTTTTTCCCCGCACTTCGATCTCTCTTCACTTTAGTTGGCAACTCCTCGAAAGGAAACACCCACTGAGCAGATTGTCTTTTGGTTTCAGGATCATAACAGTAAATCCAGCTTTCGTCACCTGTTAGTATGTCGAACACAGCATTTGAGTCACCTCCGTTAAATCTTTCAATCATTTTACGGCACCAATCCATACGATGGAGTTTTTGAGCCTCAGTCAAATTATGAGGTATCCACCGGGCGCAAAGCTTCCTGACCGCTAAATGTTCGTGTAGGATTTTGTGCACTTGACTCATACCGATGCCTAAGCTTGTCCGAATCTTCTGATAGGTCACTCTTTTGTCAGTCTCTATCATACGCCGCACAACACAGATGTTATCTTCAGTCGTCGCCGTAGAAGGCCGTCCCTCACGTAAATCATCAGTGAGATTAGTGCGACCACGTTTAAACTCATTAAACCAGTTGTAAACAGTCGCACGAGATGGGGCTTCATTGTGAAAGGCCAATCGTAGTCTATCATAGCTTTCTTGTTGACTTAAAAGACATCGAAAGTCATAAAAAATCATTGCACGAAAATTTTCTCGTGTTAAATTCATGTTGACGTGACACAGACAATTTTCAATTTGCCGCCAAATCGTAAAACAAATGACAAATGAATGAAGTATATACTCAGTAATATTGGCAAAGAGTTCTATTTTCAAATTATAGAATTATTTTTTTATTATATTGTTTATAAGTGGCCAGTTCTAAGAACTTTCAGTTTGACCCTCGTAGGAACACAGATTGGAGCTCTCTGACCCAAATAACTAGTAGACGTGATTCAGAAGGCCACCATGCTGAAATAGGAGTGAGTAGGAGAAGTTTGTTTTATGTCGGAACCATTTTGTGCAAAAACCACCACTGATTGGGTCACGGAGGGAGAGGGATTAATAAC
Source organism: Ectropis grisescens (assembly GCA_017562165.1). Lineage (NCBI taxonomy): Eukaryota > Metazoa > Arthropoda > Insecta > Lepidoptera > Geometridae > Ectropis > Ectropis grisescens. The sequence goes on along the minus strand of CM029771.1, from coordinate 3,897,501 downwards.
AAATTTGGTACTTTATTGACACATATGTGCCGAATATAATATGTGTGTATTTGAATGTGTATGTGTGTAATTTTTTTTAATTTCAGTTATAAACAAAACAAACAAAATTAATGTTTATGCGACTATATGTAATCCAACATTTTTAATAGTGACAACAGTTTCTTTCCGCGTTCTATGTGTAGCCCATTGCGGAAACTGTTGTATTTCTCATAGCATTGTAACGTTCATAAACAATAACTTATCTGTTCGTAAAAATAAAAAATATATTAATTCTACATGAGGGCCTTGGGTTGACGAGAAGCTGAAACTAAAAAGTTCGTTTTTTAGAGTTAGGGCGAAAAGCTCTGACAGTATACGGTTACCAAGAGCTAACCGTATACGGTTAGCTCCTGGTTTGGCTCGTTCCTGGAGCAAAGGTTAGGTAAGGTAGGCATTGCCATTTAGCATCATTGCGTCATTGAAAATTTTTCGCCGGGAGCAATCCGGAAGGGTTATTCGGGGACTTTAAGATGTTGACAATTTTGACTTGTTTATTAACTTGTATAAATTTTTGTGTGATTTTGTATTGCAAGCATATTAATATGGTTTAAAAACCTCAATAACAATGTTTTTTTATACTTTCAATGGTGGGTATGATAGATAGATAGATAATCTTTATTGTTCACACCAAAAGAAAAACAGAATTTACAGACAAAGGACAACAATAATAGCTAGTATAATATAGTAGTAGTATGATACGTCGACACGTTTGTTTCGTTAGTAAAGTTCTACGTAACTACATATTTATAAGGACTAATTTGTACGCTGTAACAGTTTGATAACATTGGGCAGATGTGCGATTATGCGAGCGGTACCACGCGCCTCTGAGACATGCGCTTGCGACGCTTGCGGCTGCGCTTCGAGACGCGCTCACATGTAAGCTAGCGTAGCATGCACTGTGTGGAATGCTTTACACTTTTTTTAATGACCTTGGCTTGCTACGCACGAGATCTCAACGCGATCATTTTACGATCCAATTCGCAATCAATATTTCGCACGCCGACCTCAAACCTTATCGTCGGGGAATACGGCTCAAAGTCGTGATGGATGAAATTTTGATCTTAAAGTTGGATCGACGAATGATCGCAATAACTCAGTGTTTAAGTTCCTACCACACTTAATTACCTGGCTTTGCATGGAATGCTGTGTGTTACAAAACTTTACCTCATCCCCAGGTTTTCTAAAACTTGAATCTCGAACATTCTCGTCAATACAAAATAAAATTAGTAACTTTGCAAGATGCGACGGTGTGGTACTCCAAGAGAACGAATATTCTAGGTTGAGTGATATTTATAGACAACCTTGTGCAATGAAATTATGGTTTGATTTTAAGGCAAAACGATTTCAAGATTAATATGCAAAAAGTCTCATGAATAAACCAACCTAACCTAAAGCCTGCCTACACTTGCACCTACAATTCGAATAGGCTACAAAATATACGTATCTCAAAACGTGTACGGAAGTACAACCGCTTGTAGCAAGGGTTGCCCTTGATGAATAGGTAAATACTTACTTCATACGATTTACATACATAACAGCAATAATTTTAGTCAACATTTTGAACTTGTACCGATCCATCCATGTCTAGACCTATCTTTCTAAGTTCATTGTAGTTCAACGTAAGGTAAAATGTTGTACATTGTTGTTGTTTAATTATTATTATGTACCATTAACTCGATAAGTACGAATGTGACCATGGTCCATAGCACACCGTTCCAAGAATACCTACACCTGCATGCCACATTATATTGAAATCTAATGGTTTTACGCTATGATTCAAATTATATTCCTTTCCATTCTTTCTCGTCTCATTATGAATCCCGATTATGAGTAACGATAACCTGTATATTATTACACATGTACATCTCCTTATAAGTGTATATAATGTTGCTAATTTATCAAAAGTAACTCGAAGACTACCTGTTCAACTCGGTCACTCACCCCGTTTTCATCTGAAAAGTACTGCTGGCAAAAAAACACTTTTAACTACTTTTTAAAAAGTATGTTAACTACAAAGATGTTTAATTAATTACGATATTGTGTGTGTACCTTATGAAACTAGACAAAAGTCATACGATAGATACGTATATATTTAATTATTGTCATCATATTCATAGGCCTCTTCTCCACTTTCCCATTAAACTCGTTTTTAGAAATTCCCCCGATATAATGGGGATTGAGACTGCTAAATAAACGTGCTTAACAGCTCAATTCTTTAAATTTTTTCATGTTGCCAATAAAGATCATGAGATTTGTTTGGTTTCACCCAAAAATGAATAAAGAGTGACGAGACGAGCAGGACATGTGCCTGATGGTAAGCAACATGCCTGCCACATAACAGTACAGCGACACACAGCTATTGGAACATTGAAGAGTCCAAATTATTGCCTAGCAAATGCGCTCGTCACCCAGAGAAGATCTAAGGTTTTCAGTTTTGTAATTTTTCTTCACTACAGATTTCATCTTATTTTCTTGTTGGCTCTAAAAAATTCAGAACTCTTCATTGTCCAGCCGTAAAAATGTATTATAATAAGTATTATACTAGCAGTGCCCCGCTGTTTTACTCGCGCATTTCCCGTTCCCATTATTTTCACATAATCAAAAGTAGCATATGTACTATTACAAACGATTATCTAACTGTGTTCTAAATTTCAACCCGATTTTTACAGACGTTTTGACGTGATTGAGAATCCAAACTTTCACATATTTTTAACACACTAGCTGTACCCTGCCACGTTTCGCTGTCACATTGTGGTGCAAAAGTTAGATAAAAACAATCCTTGATGCCGATTATATATCATTTTAAAATTTCAGCTCGATCGGTGCAGAACTTTCTGAGTTTTTGAAGCGTACACAAACCAACATAACATTTTTATATTTAGAGATATTAGTGGGATTAAGCTATGCTAAAGGGTTTACTACTACACTACGAACAATTAATATTACTACGGAACCAAAGAACTTGTGAAATAATCAATTCTCCATTTTTTATATTAATTGAAAGTTAGATTTTATTTCGTTTATTAATCGTGTAGTTGATTATTTATTAAATGAATAGAAGATGAGTAAGAAGAAGACATTAATCAGCTGACTATTATTTAATTTTTTCATTGTATAAATTAAGACTACAACAAATTGCCTTGCCAGACATATTGCATGCCTCTCGCAGAGGCCACTTTGTATGGGGCAACTTTTAAAATGTTTTGTATTATCTTATCTTACCTACAAACAGCAATAAAGATGTTTGTATTTGTATTTGTTATTCCCTATTTTATTATTTTACTTCATTTTGAAGAAACTAAGGTGCACTGTAGTTTAAAAGTACTGATTATTTTACGTACATAAAGACGGATCACTTTTATATTTTATTGTATGGGACGTCCACGGGCCTTTATGTAAGTTATCATCTTGTGTAGTATTTTTATTTTATTGAATGGGACGTCCACGGGCCTTTATGTAAGTTATCATCTTGTGTAGTATTTTTTTGTTGACAGTACGTATGAGGACCCTTCATTTGTTATAGCTTTTTTGTTGGTCGTGCGAAATTTGGTAATGCGATAAGAAGTCTTCTGTCTGATGGATCTACAGAATGGATGGAGTCAATGACCATACGACAATAATTTTAGAGCTTAATTTTATTGACGCTGTAATTATACTTTTGCTTTAAAATTTAGACTCAGCTTATTTTTTAATTTATGTGTATTTTACGAAAATAATATCAGAGTTTAATTTTATTGATACTGTTATTATTATACTATTCGTTTAAAATAAAATTATTTTATTTCATTTATGCGTAGGTACGAGAACCTAAATTAAAAAACTATAGCTGCGCGGTAAAGCTGCGCGGTATAGCTGTGTTGTTATGGGCAGGATGCAGGATGGTGTATTGCTTACCGTCAAAGGTTCATTTTGCTCGTCTCGTTACTATATTTAATTTAAAAAATCTAAATAATAATTATAGATCTTTCAAGAAGTTTTGTAGTATAATATATTTTTCTGTGTTAGTCTGAAAATACTGGTTTGAATAAAAAACAATCTCCTCCGGAAAAAAAAAACTTAATGAACATTTTCTCAACGACAGTTTGATAAATCAATATGACTCGAATATTCAAACTAAGTTAAATCAAAAATTATAAAACGTCCAACTTAAGGCTGAGTAACATACGACTGTACATAATAATTTTGTTGCTTTGAGTTATTTTGTCTACACAAATCACAGATTCAATTTTCGTAAATATTTGCTGATTTCGGGCTCTCGCAAGCTCTACATAAATCTTTGGAATACGGAAATAAGTACATGACCAAGAAATAATCCGTCTACTATTAGTAAAGTCTCGCGGTTTCTCTCGTTACTCCCATTAGGTAAGTACTGTAACTTTTCCTATTTGCTACTCCAGACTACATACGATATTTCTATACCAAACTTAATCGAGACAATTCAGTAGTTTTTGCTTGACATCATAAGTATCCACATGTACAAACTTCTTTAGTTATAATTGTAGGAAGTATTATTCTACTTAATTCGAGTCCTTTGAAAGTACGGCTTAGTATCCCACCAACACGTATTTAACATGTAATAAACTAAACATTATCGCCTTAGTTCCCCGAACCATTTGCATAGCTGCGTCGGGTCGGTCTTTCGTATAGCTCGTATAGTGGCGGTGCAAAAATACGTCCCTGAGGTTCGCCTCGCCTCGCCGCGCGGTATCGTTTACTGCCATCATCCACCAATGAGATCCTTAATAGCGCTTAAAATATACTTCAGGACAAGAGAAATAGCTATACTGAATAGATTATAATTTTTAATACTAGCAAGAACTAAACAAGAACAAAATTAAAAATATTGATTAACCCTACTGCATCGGATTTGTTATCTGTACATCATTCTACTAGTCAAGCCTTTTCATTTGATACCTACCTATATTAAAGAAGCTGTGAAAAAAGAAATGTATTTTGCCATTTTGTGGTAGCGGCCATTTTGGATTTGAAATTTGTCATAGTGCTAAGTATTCTCTACTAGTCAAGCTCTTTTGTTTGATACTCATATTGTGGTAGCAATTAAAAATATATATAATTCGCCATTTTGTGGTGACGGCCATCTTGGATTTGAAATTTGTTATAGTGTATAGTATTTTACTAGTCAACTCCTTGCATTTGATACCCATATTGAGGTAGGATATTATCCCTTAAATAAAAAAACCGTTTCGAAATCGGCACATCCGTCTGAGCTCTACAGTGCCACAGACAGACACACATAGAGAAAGACAGACATCGACTTATAACACCCCTTTATTTGATCGGGGGTTAAAAAAAACAACAACATATGTTTGTCTTATGTCATGTAGCGTCCGTGGAGAGGGAGGGCATTTTATCCGCTACTGTTTCACCAACGGGAGGAGGTACAGTACAGTTACCGGTTATATCCGCAAACAACAACCTGAACCTACTGTCATTATCGTCGCAATTGGCTATTCATCATTCCCCTACCTTTATGCAACTTCATGTGTGGTCGGGACAACATGTCTGCCTCTTCCAGTCATCTCTATCATTCGTTAAATCTGAGTTTAGTTCTTTCCTACTCATATCTTCTTTTACACAACCGATCTCTTACACTTTTATGGTCGCTTTCTACCTCAGCATCCATAGATCTGCATTTATACACAAAGCTTTTATTAACGCGTGCGCGTGATCTTCATTTTTACGTATAGCATGCCCGAACCACGATAACGTAGTGATTTTCAACTTTTCTGCTATTGGTGTTACTTTCATACATCATCACCATTGTCAAAATGTGACCTTTGTGCGAAACCGAGGGTCAGGGTCAGTAACAACATAACATTTGATCCCCAATTTAAGAAGTAAGTAAATTATTCATTTCGTTTGTGTATGTCCAGTGCAGAGGCCGCTACTAATGACGAAGGGACTTTCAAATATTTTCACTCATCAAAGCCATACAACTTGCATCGGCAGTTTGCAAATCGTAATGAACTTTCTAATACGTAGCAATTTGCAAATATTCGTTGTAATAATGCCGATGACTAAAGGTACATTGGAACATTTAGTTTTTTTAAGCGTTTTAACGTAGAAGTAATAGAGATTTCTGACATCTGATAAATAACTTAAAAAGGTGCTTTACAAATACTTCTTCAAACCTGAAATACCGACCACATCTTTCATTAACCTTATGGTGTGTATTTAAGTGTGTTTATGTGGCAGGTATGTTGCTTACCATCAAGCACATGTCCTGCTCGTCTCGTCATTTTGTAATATAAAAAAAAGGCAATCAACACTCAATTCAAAATTTTAATTTACACTTGTGTATAGTGAAATATTCTCTCTTCACAATATCTGCGTGTCAACCATTCCCATTGTCCTGCAAAGCACGGCAGAACCCATAAAAGCGCAGTACCAGCTTCACCGCCTAGGCTCAATACAAACTTTTTATTGCCCTGACCGTGGGACCGCGAAATGTTCAGAATAAAAAAAACAAGCGCAACGGGTTGGCGCGAAAGAAATGTTGGCGGGAATATGGAACTCGTATTCAACTTAAAATTGGACTAAGTACTTAAATGTACAAGAAATAATAACAGCCCGCAGATAATTGAGATCGATTAAAATGTATTGGGCTGTGTGATCTTTGGTACACAGGTAATGAAATAATTGTATTATTTTAAAAGACTTCTAAAGAGCTAGTTCTTAATTTGTCGCATGTTTTGTTGTCGAATTTCATTAAATGGATTGGAAATCGAAGACAGTTGAACCTTATTTTTAAAAAGTTTTTTGGGAAGAAGATTTAAATTACAATAAGTTGTTGGCTGTGGCTGGATTATTAAAAAATGCGATAGGTACTCATTTATTTTGAGATTTGGAAGATCATTCAACCGCCTGTCAAAGTGGCTAAACGTCAAACGTCTACTTTCAGAAGAGGTATGTAATCTGTGTTTCAGAGTTTTTCCGTAAATTGCACTCAACAATTACTATGCTTTTATCATGTTTCTCTGTTCTCAGCTTCATTGTAAAATGATTCTCAGATATCGTAATAAAAGATCAATCAACATCGATTACCCACTTTCCTTTCCAGAGATACTGAGTATCTTGATCTGAAATGAGAGTACAATCTTCATTGTTACTCACTGCTCTACATTGTCTATGATTTAGGAATATTTTAATTTGCTTATTTCATAGAATTACTAACATCATCTAGAGCTTTCTAGTTTTCCACTAATTTCTTAGGGCTCAAACGATGTTACCTAGACACATCTGTTTTTCTCCCACGGTAAATGTCAAATAAAAAAAACGAAGTCATAGATAATAAGTAGTTGTAAATTTCCAACAAGATGATCTAATATAATGATAAAAAAAATAAAAAAAAACGTTACGGTAATTGCGAACCTATTTTTAATACCGTTGGTATTGTAGAGATATTAAATAACCCAAAAGTATTTGAATCCTACTTGCAGCTTTGTTAATACGTAGTTTTTTAACTGACTTCAAAAAAGGAGGTTTCTCAATTCGACCGTATGTATGTTCTTTTTTTTTTTTTTTTTTATGTGTGTTCGCGGATAACTTCGTCGTTTATGAACCGATTTTGATGATTCTTTTTTTGTTGTAAAGGAGATATTCCAAGGGTGGTACCATGATAAGGAAACCAGGATCTGATGATGGTATCCTAGAGAAATCGAGGATAACTTTCGAAAATTGTAAAGATGACTAGTGCGTTAGTTAAGTTTTTGCTTGAGCATTTTAAAGCAGTATAGTTTAAAGATGGTCTGGAGTCGATCTGATGAGGGAACGGGAAGACGGTCGAGAGAACTCCTCGACGGTACATAGTAGTTACCTTGTGTTTGGGCTCGATGAATTTGTATTGATGAGAACTTTTTACATAGATGGGTTGTGACTGTCATTAGTGGTCTGATGGTGAAGATAAAGGACAGTCAAGGGAATTTCTTAACGGTTTACAGGAACTACCCAGTGTTTGGGTTTAATTCATGTATTGAGATCTCAACACGAAATCGTGTAAATACATTAGTGAAAACTTGTTTAGCGCTAAAAAGGGTAAAATGAACTATTTTTTACAAAAAATTAATCCGACTTCAACACCACAAATACTTAGGCACTCAAAAGCGAAAAATAATTTAATATAGGTAATTATTATAACCTCTACTCACTCATCTATATGAAGTCGGTGCCAGCCAAATCTAACAGGTAGTAGATAGATACTACTTACCTATGCCTACTTACTTACTACCTCGTACATAGTATATCTACTAACTTTTTAACTAGCCTGGCACCGACTTCATATGGATGAGTGAGTAGAGGTTATAATAATTACCTATATTAAATTACTAGATGCCCGCCTCGGCTTCGCCCGTGGTATATTATATAGTACTCATCGGGATCCCGTACAAATCCAACGGTGAAAGAATGACTAAAATCGGTTCACTCATTCCTGAGAATATCGATTTCAAACAAAAAACCTCTTCAGCAACCTGCTACGCCACCTGTCGGAAATTGGTCGTACCAACTCAGATTTAGAAAAAAAAAATTAGCAAAGGTTTATATTCAAGGCACAGATTACTGAAATTCAATGACGCAATCTTTGACACATGCTGTCATGTGTCATGTCAAAGCACGAAACGTACGAAAACTCTCAAAAGGGGAATATTTTTTCCCGATTTTGTTACATTCTTGTTTAATGCTCCGCTTCAATTAATAGTAGAGTTATTTTCTATAGCCTAAAGCCTTCCTCAATAAATGGACTATCTAATAGAAAAATAATCTTTCAATTCGGACCAGTACTTCCCGAGATCCTAGCGTTCAAGCAAACAAACAAACAAACAAACAAACAAAATCTTCAGCTTTATAATATTTTTCGCTTTTGAGTGCCTATTTGTGGTGTTGAAGTCGGTTTAATTTTTTGTAAAAAATAGTTTTTACCATGAAGTTTGCGTTTGATCTCCAACTCGTCTGATGGTAACCAACGGTGTGGTCGAGGGCCAATAGTTAGTTATTACACTTAATGGATTTAAGTCTTCAAGCTTTACCAATGTAAGCTAAATTTATAGTACCTGGGTGACCGAGCTTTGCTCGGTTACTTAGATACATACTGATACTCTAAAAAAAATTAACTTGAAAAAAGAAAGGCGGCCGGTTGGATTCGAACCTGGATCTACCATATCTTCCCGACTGAGCTAATATACTGTCGCGCGATGTTGCGAAATTTACCGTCGCATTCTAATCTTTATGTAATAGTTTTTCATTGTCTAAAAACGCGCATAAAACGGCGTTTTTTTTAAATAAAACCTGGCTAGATCGATTTTTCGTCCCCGAAACCCTATGTACACATAATTTCATGAAAATCGTTCGAGCCTTTTCCGAGATTCAGATTCTATATATATATATACATATATACCTACAAGAATTGCTCGTTTAAAGGTATAAGATTTTATTTTCTACTATTTGTGATATGAATGTGCATATATACTTAATTGGTGTCATAGAAATAATTACGCGACGTCGAATTATATAAATTCCAGAAATGCAAAGAATTAAAGTAAATATCAGAACAATGACTCAATACAGGGTCGCACATAGTGCCTGAGCTAACTTGAAAGGGTCATGTTCTACTAAACTTAGGAACAAAGATAAATTTATGGATAATGGGTTTTCACTTGACCGCCATCCTGCCGTTGTGTGACTTGTATGGAGTATTCGAGTATAATTAGATTTTTTAAAGTATTTTATCTGTTTTCCTGCCGAGACGAAAATTAGAGAACATTTATTTATTTAAGACATATGTGTACACATATGTATTTCTAATTTTACAGTCTAATAATAACATATGAATCGTGACGATGGGGCCTAAGATATAGCGTGCTAACTTAGACAAAACAAATTTATTCCTGACTTAAACTAATAAACACATAAAAACACTAAAAATTCACCCGGGCAACGCATTCCACAGCCTAGAGCCTAGAGGCTTACATTTTGCCGCGTCAAAAGCAGTTTTATGTAGGTAGAAGAGCGATTTGTTTTATATTCCAGGGTTATTTAAATTATACAGTGACGTGATGAACAGAATAGGTGCCTCTTGGTAAGCAACATCACAAACACAACATGACATCACGGTGACACGCAATTATTGGAACAAGAAGAGTTCAAATCATTACCTATCACTACACTGCGCTGGTTTCAAAAGATTTTCACCGTGATGTTGTGTTTGTGATGTTGCTTACCAACAGGCACGTATTCTATTTTGTCTCTTGACGATTATGTTTTATACAATGTTTTATCTCTTAGTTCCAGTAATGACATTGGAAGAATGTCCAAGAGTTTAGAAGAAGGTCACCAACATCACAAAAAAAGTATTGAACATAGTCCTTTGTATGTTTTTACCGATAATAATTTTAAATTAATGTTCAGAATTTTTCGAGCAGCCACTTGCCGGTAAGCGACATTGTATCCCTCTCGGTATAGCAGAGTTGTTCCGCTAAGCCCTGTATTTGCGTGTTGCAATTCCTATGAAGCACATAGTGATAATGCTAACCACATTATGGTGTCGGTCAGGGAACCCAAGCGTGCCTCATTATGCTCTTGCATAATATTACGCTGCTTGAGTAATGCCTTTATGCGGAATCATTTACAATGTCAATGAAATGAAGGAAGGAAGGCGTGGAAATAACGTGTATTGGGAAATTCAGTCCATGGTTTCAAACAGCATTAGCAAAAGATTAGCAAAAGTTACGGTTGGTCTGGTTACCAAGCCGGAAACTTTCAATCCGGAGGTCCTGGTTCGATTCACATGCGCACCACTGTGCCTCTATTTTCGAAGCCTTGTGCGTAATGCCGCTAACCTAAAAGACTGTAAAGGAAAACATTGTGAGAAAACCGATATGTTCCCGAAATCGTCCCAGGTCATGCGTCATACGTAAACTCAGACTTGGCCAGTGTGGTAGATTGTAGCCTGAATCTCGCCTTGCGAGAGAAGGCCCCAAGTCTCAGCAGTGGGAACATGTAGTGGACTGATTTTGCTTGGAAACATAATTTATACGTCATATTCTCTTTCCATCCCGTGGGCTAGAGGTCAAATTTGTTATCGCGAGATAGGTAGTAGTTTCGGATCCCACTTGCACCTTCGTTTATGTTGTAATACTTATGCAAATGTACGAGTATGTATGTCATCTGGCTTTAATAGTGAAAAAATGTTTGGAAACCGACGTATTTTGAGCAAAACCTTTTTGGAGAACACTTATCATCTCTCCAACTCGCACATGGTCATCTTGATGAATTTGGCCTTGACTCTTCTTGTAAGAAAAAACTCCGAGTCCCACATTCAACATCATTTAACATTGCTATAAAAAACCATTCAAATCTATGCAAAAATAATATCATAAAAACTAAGTACGCAATAGCAAGAAATTAACCCCGTTGGTTATCTTATTAAATTCAGTTTAGCCCCGATCCGAGCCATAGTAAGCGTATTCATATTTGAGATTGAATCTTTCAATTCGTTCCACAAAATCATTGTTTAAAAACACTGCTAATTGATATTTTATTCATCAATCTTATTTTACAGTTGGAATTTGGCATATTTGATAGACAAAGTGGGTCTTCCAACGGTATTCTAATGCAATTATTCGAAAAATCATGTAATAACGATTTAGATTCATAGTTTCCCACAAGATATTTCTTTCGAAGTAAAATTAGAAATACGTACCTCCTACAACAGATCGCTTATATTATTTTCTTTCCTTCTTAACAAAACTAAATTGCAATGAAAACTTCACTACATACCTACATAACTTACACTAATCACATCTAAATTCATGAAAACACGAAACCATCTCACCCAAACTAGCAAAATGCGTAGGTACCTGCTGCAATGCAAGTTGAGTCGAAGACATTTTATGGCTTGAAAGAGTACTTCAATGATTACTAAAATGACCATTTACAAACAACAGTACCTAAATGGTCATTTTAGAAATGCTTAAGAAAAAAATCATACGTAACTATAATTATACTCGTAAATTTAGCAGCTTTATTTTTTTGTGTTAATAATATCACAATAAACAGTGTAAATATTATCATTGCACACTTGTAAAGGGTGCACTGATGTACATTGTACATTTATTAATTGTAAGACATTATTTACCTACTCACCCTGGGACACCCTGCAGCCAGGTCGAGGGACGATCTGCGAAAGGTTGGCGGTGAAAGTGGATGCGCAATGCAGATGACCAAACCTTATGGCGTTCATTAGGAGAGGCCTACGTCCAGCAGTGGATGATTATTAAATAGGCTGATGATGATGATGATTTACCTACTCAGTGAACCAATAAATAAGTTCATAGCATTTGTATTTCATCAACCATCTAGCTTCCACAGTACTCATGCATTTAACATTAGCTTTGTTTAATTCGGGTTGCTGGTTTAGTGTAAAACAAATACGGTTTAAATATTGTTTATTTTGATGACTGCTAGCTCTACTATCCTTCAATTTAAGCAACATTAAACAGAAAACGGTCAAAAGAAATTTTGTTGGAAGGTAGACTCAGCGATTGGAAAGTATCTCTCTACTTAGTCTGTGATTGGAGAGCAGGACCGCTTATTCTTTTTCAAGTTTTCATCGTTATTTTAATTTCGTGGACCTATAGGCTTAAAATAAAATATCTTCATATATGACTTTTAGCTGACAACATACCTGTAACACGTTTATATCTCCGAGTATCCTATACCACTACCATCAGACAGGTCAAAATTTATTAATTTGTTTGTCTCATTTTGTGTAAATGAAAAACAAAACATGTTTCTTCTGATATTTGAATATAACTTGTATTATTATATTTGTTCGAAACCATCGTGCCGTAGTGGCGTCCGATATCAAAGTCATGAGGTTGAATGTTCGGATCTCGCGTACATCTCTTGAGTTTTTTTTCAATAGCAAATGTACTAAATATGTCGTCTTTAAAGACTATACTTAATGACTGGATGAGAAGGAAAACATGGCAAGAAAATCAAAATGATCCAAGAAAGATTTCCAACGGATATCCGCCGTCCACCAACCCGCACTTCATCAGCGTAGTGGGGATGGCCTTGACTCTCTCCTTGTGAGAAAAGGCAGTTGGAGCATAAAATAAACTGCTTACATTGTATTCGTCTCATAGCATTATTATAATCTTAAGTGCTTATGCTACTATCATCGAACTCTTAAAAACGGCAGAAGCGGCAAACGCGCTTTTACTATGGCGATGCAAAATCAGGTGACGTCTCCTGATTTAGTCTGAGTCGCAACAAGGAGTTGTGTACAAAAACGTGTGACAATTGTGTACGTTCGCTGACAATTCAATTTTCAAATTTTTCAAACAAATTTTTGCCACGTTATGTTGTCTTTAGATTATAGCATACCTCATCTTCGTTTCTTTAATTATATCGATGGCTACTATGCTTAATTTAACATGAACATCGTTCTTGAGCTTCAAAAATTACAATGTTTTGAGAACCGTTCGCTGCCATGTTGTTGAAGTTCGTAGCTCAAAACACGCACATTTCTATCGGAAACGCCGCAGAAACACATAGTTTACGTAACCGTGAAGATTCTGAGAAACCAAGCCCGATTCGATTAGACCTACGATAACGCAAATCGATTTGTTTCACTCGATACACGTGGCAATCGATTACAACAAGCCCAGATGTAACTGCGCTTTCCAATGTTTTGACAAGGAAAATGCAGAAACAGAAATCGTCAATTAACTGTACCTCTGCAAAAAATTACTAATATCTTCCTTTCACTCTACCCCAGCAAATGCACCTAACCCACTAAATGTTCCCACATCTGGGACTCGGAGTCTTCTCTCCCAAAGACAGAGTCAAGGTCATAAGCCGCCACGTTGAATGATGCATAATCTGCAAAGATTCTGGAACAATCTATTTTCCTCGCGATGTTTTCCTTCGCCGTTGTTAATTTATCGGTATTACGCACATAACTTCGAATAGACAGTAGTGCGCTTGAGATCTGAACCAGAGACTCCGGGTCGGCAGTTGCTGTTCTCTCGACTATACCAGCCATAACTGACTATACTCTACCCTCAAATCAAAATCAGTTTCTGTCAGAATATTGTCACAAATGTGTTTTTACAAATGAAATGTTGTCTCAAATATTCTACTTAAGATAGTGCACAAATATTTACAATTTATTGTTCAGCTCAGCGGCCAAAACGTCCCAAGTACATTAAGAAACACTAGCTTTTAACTTGTACAAAACATTATGAATGACTGAGTGTTTGCGTCTCGATATTTTTTTTATTATAATTATATTTCGAAAAGTATGTAGTTCATTTACATGATCCCTATACTTGCCAAACATGACTTGAATGTGAAAAAGAGTGACAAACGAGCAGACGGCTTATCTGATGATCGTGATGGTCAGCGATAACAGCGGGTTTTGCTGCAAGATGTGAAGATGAGGCCCATTATAGTCTGAACTCTATTTATGGCAGTGGAATGCCGCAGTCGAGAAAAATATTATTCCTAGTATTTTAATTTTTAAACCATTTTCAAACAGGAAGAGGTTATCAATTCGGCCAAATTTTTCCCCCTTTTTTCTTCTTGCTTTTGGTTTTCCTCTATAGGTATTTTTTTCTTTCCACAATTATTTTATTTTATTTTCTTCTTCTTTAACTCTCTTTCTGTTTCTCATTCTCTCTTTTGTTTATTTTTCCTTCATCATTTCTGTCTTGAACATACTCGTATCACAATTTACGGAAATTAATTATCACATCTTGTAGGTTTTAAGTATAAGTGGTTATCGTGTGTAGTTTCATGACTAATGGTTATAGCTCTTGAGCTCTATAATCTAGAGTTAAAGTGGTTTTCCGCGTGACTGTCACGTGTCGCGCCTTGATCCCCGCCACCGCCGACATTTGCAAGGTCAGTCTGGGAAATTTGTGTGATCATCGTCGCTATCGTGATCTTGGAAAATAAAAACATTTTTGTATTCATAATTTTGCTTTACCCTAAGAAAACGTATAGTACATTGAAATATTACAATTTAAGGACCTAATATTGGAGGGGGTCTCCGGATCGGCAGGCGCCGTTCTCCCGACTAGACCAGCCGTAACTTAAATCTGTTACATTACTAGTCAATTCTTAGGTCAATAAATTACTAGTCTGTTACATTACTAGTCAATTGAAATGTTACAAGGTCCGAGTCCCAGTAGTGGGCTGTTGATGTTGTATTCTAAGAATGACGATTTATTATATACCCATAACAGCACAGTGTCACACAGTTATTGGAGCATTAAGAGTACAAATCATTACCTAGCACTGTACTGCCCTCGTCACCCTGAGATATAAGTAAAATTTTCTCTATGCCCTGAAATTTCATTAAAATTATATTTTTCATGTATTAATAACGCCTAGATCGATAAATAATCATCAAGCAAACGCTTTATCTAAAGTGAGGCAAAAGGCAGATTGATTTCGGCGTAAGCAGTATAGTAAGTAATGTAGTTTCAAACGGCCTGGCCCAATATGGCTCACCATGGTTTGCCTCATATAGCGGCTCGTATCATTAAAAAAAATGTAATTATGCAAACATTACTCTGCAATATCAGACTTCACACAGACACAAAAATTCTTCTTGAGCTCGAGTGATCGGATCTACTTAATCATATTTTCTTCAATTTCGTAAAGATTAAAATATTTGTACAGTTATAATAAATTCATAGAAATTATTTATATGCCTCTTGAAAACTGCGGGCCGGTTGTACCAAAGCAATTAATATTAACTGACGATTAAACTAATATTTTTAACGTTTTTTTAAAGATTTTTTTGCATGTATAATAATAATTGGGATTTACAGTTCATGTTAGCATTTATATTTTACAAGGTCGTAAATCGTATTGAAAACATTTCAAATGTAATTTTATCTACTTCCACCCTCGATTTTGTCCCCGTGAAATTTGTAAAAGGATATTCCCGAAGGTTCTGAATTCTTGCACCATAAAAAGCAACGTAAAAAGTCTAAGTTTCATGCTTTTATGTTCCAAAACCTCAATTCTTGCATCTTCATGAAAATTTGGATGTTTCGCTACAAACATCCAAATTTTATCATTTATAATCAATTAGGATCTCAGCAGTCCACTTAAAATTCCCCAATGACATAAAGGTACCACCGACGCTTACCACATCCTTGCTATATTAAATAGCCAGGTTTTGCTGCAAGAAGGTAAATTGTTTATAAATACAGTTTAGGCACAACAAATTTAAGTACCTACCTCTATACTGAATTGTTAGGTGTGACTGAAACAAAGGATAATAATACCTATTGAGGTGTTCAAGTTTAACAAAAGTCTCTCACCTCTACATTTGGACATAATCTAAGTAAAACGTCTAAGTACTTTCTGACATCACACCTAATATAAAAACGTTCCGGATTTGACACACTAGATAGATGTATCTAGATCCATCTAGAAACATAATTTTATATTATGCCTTGAGAGAAATACAGTCTTTCAACCTTTTATAATAAAATGTCTATACATACATATTTTAATTACACAAGTTTTTTGGAGTATGTATTAATTTTTATGGTAAATGATTCATGTTTTGGTAAACTTTATTTATCTGGGTTCGATTCTCGCCCAAGACAAATTTATTTGTGTGATGAATACAAATATTTGCTCTGTGTCTGGGTGTTTCTATGTATAATATCTTATTTCTATGTATAAGTATGTTTTTGTAATTGTTTAAGTATTATCTTTGCGGATAGGTTATGTAAGAAATGCCCAAGCCATACTTATTTATTTAATTATCTACACAGTTATTTACGTTATTGCCTAGCAATTGTCTTATTTATAGAATTCAGAGACCTCTCACGTCCTTTTAACAAAAGATAAATTCTATTGTTGGACGAATGACGTCAAGATAATGAAAAACTACGTCAGATGCTTGAGTACTGTGAACTTTGAACATCACAAGTAATTGTCAATACACAAAATAGGAGGGATAAATGGCACCTGACACACATCCTGAGGAATAACAAAATTGCTTCAGGTAAGTAAGCACATCAAATACCCCAAAAATATTTGCATAGGTATCGGGGTGTTAAAACTCCAGGCAAAATTTCCGGTTGCCTAATCAAATTATGTGTCAAAGGCGAGCCATATCATAATCGGATTGCGATTCGCAAGACGCGTTCGCGATTATGTATATGACAACGTTAATTTTAAGCTTTTGGTTAACCAGCGGTCTGCGGTTGGTCGCTCGGTGGCATCGACTGGTTTTCCACCGACTTAACTCACACATTAACCGGCCCGTCATTGCACGCGACGCGCGCATCCGCTCACGCGCTCCGAATTTTTCGCGCCGCGCCGCGAAATCCGTTTTGCGGATTTTCTTTTTTTTTAATTAAAAACTCTTTTCAACGTACAGCTGCAGCCATAACAAGTAACCTATTTTTAAGTTTGCGCGGGAAAAGGTGATAGTGATGTGACATCGTTATATTTGTGATCTATAATAGAGGATTATTTTAGTCGAGTGGTATGAGTTTACGCTATATTTATTCAAGTGGATGATAATTTGATGTGGTTGATATATGTAGTAAATTTCTTAATAATCTTATAATATTTATCACTGCACAAAGAGATAATGCTAGTGCAAGTTTTCTTCACAGAACTACGTTAGATGATTTTAATTATGGGTTGAAGGTGAAATCGTAAAAGTAACAGTAGTGTTGTAGGTACCTACTCTCAACAATGATTTGCACTTATGGAGTATTTCACTAATGTATACTGCCGACATTTGCTACTTATTATTCTATACAGGTTTTGCTTAGAAAATTATTCATATGACTTATTAGTAAAATCATCTTTTTTTTATTGGGGAAGAAATGTATTGCAAAAAAAATATGTCCCCACTTACACAGCAGACAACAGAAATACTATAGATACTTATAAAAATCCGAGTGACGAGCGTGGTGCTGTGCAATACGGCTATTTCGGCTCTATTCAAGATATCTCAATTATCTAGATACCTATACAATATCTAGATATATAAGATATATATATAAGGCTCTAGATATTCAATATCTACGTAGCATTGTCATGATATGAACAGGCGTATTGGTTACCATCATGCTCATTTTTTGCTCGGCCGTCATTATATTTTATCCAAAGGGCCTTGCTAATAAATAACCGTTATCTCTATAACTTCACACTCACTGATATAGTCAATTTTATACACATTTCATGTCAATGGTACCTTTGGACTCTGTACTCAACCCTGACCATGTCAGGAACATAGCAGCTCGCAGAGGAAAAATTGGGGTCTTTACACAATTTTGCGCGTTCCGACACTTTTTGTCTTCTTAACATTGTACCACCTACTTTGAAGTAATAGGTATATGATTATCATTATTATCAGCATTCATTATTTATTTATCGTTCATCATATATGATGAATGATGAAATATATTTCCGTTTTATACACCCTCAGTAAATTCTAAGTTTATAATTATAATTACATACCTACTACGCATCTTCATACAATTCATGACACGTACATTACGGTATTATCTTAAAACGCATGACTTATCTGTAAAATTCTTAAAGTTAATTTGCTTCGCAACTATGCCATTCATTAATATTTCGCGTCGGTAATTCTAAGGTTTAAGGTTTAAGAATATTTATTAATCTCAAAAGAAATACAATAAATTCTCTTACTGAGATTGCAAGCTTAATATATAACATGCATAATATTGAATTCTGCAGCAGCAGAATTATCTAAAAAGGTTTAATTTTGTAGTAATATTTTATTTACTTTTAATTAGCCGATATTTATTTCTAAGTTTTTAATTATCCTAATATTATTATTGATTACAAAATAATTTAACATATATTTTGATTTAAAGGAATAAAAAATTTATTTTCATACAGAACACATCTCAAGATAACACTTTTTACAATTATTATTTTACATTAGATTCAGGTCTGTAAAACTTAAATTGAGTTATGTGAGCAGATCAGGTAGGTAGGTAAGGTATACCCAGATTGGTGGAGCAGGGTTTCTACAGAGGTGACGCCATCGGTCAGTAGACCACAGGGTTGTTGAAAATACAACCTTGAAGCGTTTGAATGGACTAGACGATGGAAGCACAGGACTAGATTAAATAGATGGAATTGGAGTGTCCCTCTTTGCCCAGCTGTTTGATAACTTTACAAAAAATTATAAAACAACCATTACCATACAACTAGCCATTTTACATAGGTACTAATGTGGACTGACAAACTACATACCTACATATAATGCGAGCAAGGAGAGCGCATAGAGTTTTACGTCCACGACCGGGATTAGAGGTCAGTCAACACGATCCCACCGAGAGAAGTTATTGACTGACGCCCAGGGTTAACCACGCGGAGGTTCCCCACACCCCATGTTGCCGTCCTTATCACCTTGACCGTACACAAAAGACACGGCGACAGTTAGGTCTTAAATTTGAACTAAATATTATGTGTTCAGAACAGTGTCCAATTTTAGTTATAAAATTAGGTTTAGGTTTGAGTCGCGACGAGCCTCTTGTCACTTGTCATTTGTTTAAACGATATGAAATTATTCTTTTTTTTTAATTTAAAAATCAAAATCTTTTTTCAATTTATAGATAATCATTATATTAATAGGGTAATCAAAAGTCGATAGTCTTCATACTACTAGATTCATAATTACGGGAATTTTACTGTAGAGAAGCTAGTTTTCAATTTAATAAATACACAGTGATGGTGCGTCCAAGACATTTGCTTGATGATCAGCAACACTCATAAACAGCCAGTATCACGCGGCTATTGGAACGTGAAGAATCCTAATGCACTGCACTCGTCAATCAGATCAATAAGATGATTGATCTCTTTCATGAAAACATAATAATGATTTCATATTACTAATTGGCGGTAGACTAACTGACTAACTGATGAAGGTTTTCCTGCAAATATTCCTACCACCACAAAACGATTCCCTTATGTATCAAAGCAGCATTCATACACTATATTCACATATAAACTTTTCAATTCATCCGTGAACATGATGAAACTGTACTGAAATATCGAGAACCCACCACTCCATCATAACAAATATCCCGTAATCAATAATACTAGGTTAGTGTGTAACCATTATAGCTTTAAATATTAATACTACTGTTCGCTTAGTAAATTAATATTCTATCCACATGCGTCGATTTGTTTTAAAATTAGAATTAGTTTGCAATATATCGTATTATACAAATGTCAGACGATAAATTAAAAATGCAGGATGCACATCTAAACTTGCGTAATACCTACCTCTTATGCATCCGTTACTTTATCAATTCCGATCTGGAAACGAGCAAAATGTGAGATGAAACCAGAAACGCTATAAAATCGCGTAATATTGAACGCTTAATGTTACTTTATGACTTCGGAAGTAAACATTTGACGTAATAATATACAAATTAATTTGGAATAAATGCTCTCTGCGTTTTTCGTCATCATTTACGATAAATTAATTTGATTCGTGCAGGTACTTCAGCGACCCAACCAAGATTTGCGAGGTTGAATATTTATTAAATACTTATAGAATGGTCAGAGATAAGATGGAGTAACGATATATGAGTAAGAAAGCTTGGAAGATTAGGTGGCGGTTGTAAATGTTTGACCGTTAGACTGATGATGATTTTTAGCCCTGTAATTTCTCTGAAAACATCGCCATTTAAACCTAAACACAACTACAGCACCACATTAGGTACTGTTTGGCGGTAGAATAACTGACAAAGGCTCCAGGCATAGAATATATAATATACTCCTGGTGGACTATTTACTAGTACAAAAAGGTCTTATAGTGAACATATAATCAAAATCAGATTCTTTCGTTTTTCTCTAGGTCTCAGTCAAAAATACGTATTTAAGTTTTGTCATGTCCATGGAAATTTCCCTGTTTAATAACGTTAACTTTAAACCTTGCGTAAAAGGAAAACGGAGTAAATAACGTATCAACGAAGAGCCTAAGGCTTTACTTTATGCTCTGTTAACATCCTCACAATTTGTACAACCACAAAATTATTGTAACTTGCTGATCATCTCACAAATATTGCATTTGGTATTGTGTCGCACATATATATCACTAGCCAGTCAAAACACGGGTCTTCCACTATACTGAAATAGTATTTCATAATGCCCTTATTGCCCTGTGTCTTGTGCGTTTAGTTAAGTTGAGACAGTAAAGACCACTAGAGATTTACCAAAAAAGCTGTTGATCTATTTTTACACTCCCTTAAAATGTAAGAGAGATCAATTAAAAGTAATAACGTAACGTTTTATTTTGATATATAGCAAAATAAGAGAGATACCTACACTCAACAGCGGAAAAGGGAAGGCTATGGATGATGAAGACGATTGTCTAACAGAAAAAACAACTTTTAAGATTAAAATTGACCCTGTGTAAATTTACTTGCGTTTATTTTGACTTGCAGAATTTTAAATTAGTTTGCGCATTTATATTATTATCATGGAACATAAAAATCAGACATTTTAGTAGCCTCCAAAGGCTATACTCGTTATCAGCCAGTCTGGTAACATTATCTAAGGCTGTATGTACACAGACCACTACTTGCTGATGTCACGCGATTAACGACCTTCAGCGTTCAAGAAAGTATTAAACTATCATGATTTCATCTTTACTTTTTTTTGACAAATTGTTTTTTTTTTTAGTAAAACAGCAACTTCTAAATTTGAAATACAATAAGGAACACTTGAAATAAAAATATTAATTTACATTTTCAAATTATTTAAATCCATTAATATTACACAACAATTCAAATTGAACAGAAATTTAATTAACTTTATTAATACATACTCGAATAAGGACTCTTATTCGAGTATAGAGTCAATATGTATACTCTACAATGAGTATACTAAATATCGTACATTTTTAGAGGTATGGCTCTTTACAGAGTCCGCTTGCGGTATTACTTTTGCAAGCTATTGTAAAGCTAGCTACAGCAGTAATGTGAAAACATTACTCCGTTCTGGTGTCAAGGGTAATGTTCACAGAAAAAATAGAGGAAAAGAGGTAAATTATAAGCTTATGTGTCTAGGAGACTAGGTACCACTGAATTAAACTCTTTAGAGCAAACTTCACGTGTCACTCTGATGTTATGG
This sequence comes from Ectropis grisescens, assembly GCA_017562165.1. NCBI lineage: Eukaryota > Metazoa > Arthropoda > Insecta > Lepidoptera > Geometridae > Ectropis > Ectropis grisescens. Next base: position 3,875,280 of record CM029771.1, on the reverse strand, counting down.
GGAGGAATACCATCAGGCGCAAATTATTCTCGTCCTGTCAAAATATGTTTTAAAAAATGCCAGAAAAATAATAATCGCTTCATATTCACAAAATTACATACCGCGTAACTACAAGATGTTTTGTACAAGATCTCGGCTGACCATTAAAGCGACTCGCTAATAATAAAACAATGTCGAGTGTCCTGTTTTTGCGTCATTATTTATGATGAGAATCAAACCGTCTTGGAATACAAAAACGAATAATTACCTGTTGAATAAGTTTTTGCCTGGCTTAATAACAATTAAAAGGCTTTTTAAAACCGCCAAGTAACCGGTCTGGGGAGTGCAAAGTACAAAACAAGACGAGCGTATTTTGACTTGTAATGTATGTACCTACTTAATGGTTATTTTGCAAGTAAAAAATATACTGACGTACTACGTATGAACGTTCTACAATTTTATATGTGATCGCAATAGAATATAAGAATATTTAAACTTTATTAATTACGTTTAAGTTTAGCTTTATTTATTAAAATATTTGTCGATATTTTGTCAAACAACTCCATATCTCTCCCTAAATTAAGCAAAACTTGTACAGTAGAAGCCAGATATCTCGTATATATATACAAACCATTTCCATCCTAAGGTTGCCTGGATGAGATCGCTTTTAGCGATAAGGCCACCGATTGTAACTCTAGTTTTTTTATTGTTTTTCTTATCCTGTAAGTATACGTATTTTTTTTTTTTTGGTGTGTACAATAAAGAGTATCTATCTATATAACATTACCTATATGTGTACTATCCATATAATGCTACCTAACTGTGTAATAATGTCAAATGCTTACTAATTAAACATACACACAGGAAACATCTTTCATCATAAAAATGATTGTCCTGGGTGAGAATGGAACTTACAGCTCAGTGAGCAAACTCACTGAGCCACGAGGTGAGTCTTCTAGATAGAAAACTAAATACGTTTTAGCCGTGGCGGCTTGCTGGCTAGAACGATCGATTTTATAATGGTGGTGGTTTCAATCCCCGCCTGAATTTTTAAATATTTTCCAAATGTAGAAGATCTACATGTACAGATTGGCCAATGATAGTTTCCTTACGATGTTTTTAAAGCAAGCGGTGATGACGAACTGTGAGTATCTACTATATGAACGCTGAAAACGCTGTCTGTCTATAGGGCGCATTTACACAGCTACAGTTAAAGAAATTAAGAAAATCTGTAGTTCTCATCTTCAGATTGCTTCTAAACAATTAAAGCATCATTCTTCTAGTTCCCACGCCGCGGTCGCGTAATGCCTAGGTCTCCTGAGAAATGCTCAGATATTACAAGGAAGTCTGCGATCTAGATCCGAGAGCTACATAAGTTGTATGATTTGTCGCTATGGAGATATAAGAAATATTAGATTTTATCTAATCAGCAATTATACATTTCAAAATGGCTCAATTGAAGTAATCTACGCTTTGATACATCTCTTCCCTGGATTCTGTGTTAAATGTGAGAGCTTTAGTTCAAAGTGGGAGTTAAAGGACAAAACCACAAGTGCCGTTTTAAAAGAAAATGCAACACTTCTCTTTATACACAGTACCTACCTGCTTATTTCTAGTTAGATGATGAAGTCATCCAATTTAACTGGACCAACGTGACGATGAGATGAAATGGATAAGTTTCATAAGGTTTCAAACTTCCATAAAGACAGCCCATTTCTAAATTATAGATACACGGCAAAGTCATTATTACTTACCTACGTACTGATATACGAGTATACATTGTTACGGTTACATAATATTCATATCCTTGATTTCCTATCCTTAACTTTAAAATTTACGGATTCATACCATTATACACATCTAAGTAATTAATTTGAGATTATTTTGATTCTCTCGGTATCTCTCCTCTACCAAAGACCAAACTATGTAGACGCGATATTTATTAATAGAATATTAAATGATTTCAGACGCATTAAAAACTAGTATCTAGGTTTCTCTAACCCCTATCACATAGTTTCTACTTGAGAGGCATTGCCCTTAAGCCTTCGCCTCATTGACGTCATACTACGAGGAAACCACCTCACGTATATAACTGGGAAACCTGAACCCAAATCATCAAAAAGAAAAAGGAAACCAGTTGCTTGGTATGGACCAGTCTGGTTCTTTGGTTACTTTTGTAGGGGAACCGCGATGGGTACTTAACGTATTGCAGTAGTTTAAATGTGGTGTGATTTCTTTTTTGGCAATGATGGCTCAGTTGTAAAAGGAACTTCGAGGATGCATTGATTTGATCCCGGCCAAACGCGAGAGAAAAACTTATGCGAAAGCAATACATACATATATAATGTCTTTTGAACATAAGTTTTCACTACAGTTCATTTTGCCAACGTGGTTGATCATTACATTTTTAATTCTATAAAATTCAAATTAAAATCAAAATCAAAAAACTTTTATTAACCAGAATACATTGAGGTCAAATAGTGATTATCAAATCAAAGACTTATCTCTCTCATTATGAGAAAAGGGCTCCGTCATTATTGTCCCACCATATCTGACTAAAATTGTTATTTATCGTTGCCATAATAAAATTAATATTTACGATAGTCAAACGTTGATTGTCAATTATAAAGGAAAATAATCACTGGCAAATATTGGTTTCCTACAATATACCTACAACAGACATATTTGGAACTCTTTGTGTCTAAGTTTAAGTACATAGTTACTCTACCGAATCTCACCATACCGTCTACCACGATCCCGTACGCACAAAAATGATCAAATATCGTGTGCGTTATGTTTTATAGCATTACCATAATTGCCGTGGCGTGCCAGTAATAATGTTAGCAAAGCCAGCTGGCTTCTCTTTAATAATCTCAGTCGCCTTGGCGGTTGATCGGTTAGAAATTGACTCGTTGCGCGCGCAACCGTTCAGATAAACGCTCCTTCGAAGGTCGGAGATGCATGCGATTTTACCATAAAATAATTAAACTTTCGTAGATTGATGGGCACATTATAGAACAGGGATAAGTTAAAAGCTATCTCGCATAAACTCTATTCGAATCTTACGCCCAATTGTTACGTTACATTTACTACGTCCAGTCGGAGTAATAACACTATTTTTAATACTAGGGGGTCTACCGTCGAACGAAAAATGTCTTAGCTTTGATAGTTCTCTCTCTTTTCTTTTCACTTGAAATTATAGAGACAGCAGTAGCAAAGCCATAGCCGATTTATTTAGTTGTTAGAGGGGCAGGTTCTAATTACCTCGCAGGATTCCAATCTTCTGAATCGAAAACGAGCAACTTTTCTAACCTCTAGGATCAATTACAGCAGTGGACTAAGTACTTATTTGAAAATGTAGGTACTAAAACTACAATGTCACTTAGGTACCTACGTTTAGTGCTTTTGACATACTTTTACAATGAAATCTAATAAAACGTAATGTAGTTTTGTTAACTTTTCGTCTTCAAAATTCTGCGCGGCTCAGAGCTATTACGAACAGGTGTACAAATATACTACAAACCATAACATTTGCCTCACCACTTAATTTTCTAAAAAAAAAAAAACCAATACCTCCAAAACATGTTTTTTTATATCACAAGCGTACATCCGTATGGAATAAGTGATCTAATCCGCTTGAATGATGTAACACCATCGACAGGTCTTCACTGGGTCACGCACTCCCCATGCGAGCAGGTTTCTGGTTTCTCGGACCAGTTACATATTAAAGTACCCACTTTAGATCGATTTATCAATGTTTGTGATTTTTTTCAAAGTTAGCGACCACACCCAACGCATTTTAACAGGCCTATTGAGTAAAAATATCGCCCAATGAATTTATGATAGAGATTTTGTGTGAAATGATCTTACGTTAGCGATTATATTTTACTTGCTAGAATACTTAACATAAGTTATGCAAGCTAACAAGAAATAAGGCTTAGGTACCTTGAAGATAGAAGGAAAGTAGGATTTTGGAATTCGTCTCATTTTCCTTTACCTTTTTTTACCTTTCCGAGACTTGATCAAGCCGATCGCTGACTAAAACGCGGGCGTTTATCGAGCTCAACGCATAAGTATTGACATATATCGTGGGAATACCGCCAGCATGCTGACCATACTTTCAAGTGGTACACTCCGCGAGGTATAAGCTGAGCTTTGCATTAGTGTGAGTGATCACCAATCAGGCAGGAGCTTGAAATTTTGTCGGCGAGGTATAGGCTGAGCTTAGCATTAGTGTGAGTGATCACCAATCAGGCAGGAGCGCGGCGAGACAGAATGGCGCCGCGCCTAAGGCCGGTTGTCACACCTACACTATCCATGTACACTCACACAAATACAAAGCTCAGCTTATGCCTCGCGGAGTGTACTAGGTTTGATCATGCCAATTCAATTCAGATGTGCTCAATGTAGGTAGTTAGGTAGGTATGTAGTGCAGTTTTCATTGTAATTTAGTTTTCTTAATAAAGGCTCTGACTAAAGAAAAGTTATGTAAATAAAATAGTCGATTTAGTTCCTGTTTATAGTGTTTGTAATTATCAAGATAAAGTCTTTGTATAAAAAGATACTTCTGGAAACCTAACCCATTGTTAACTACGAGTATAACTGCGGTGACAATACTTTGGACTTTAGTCTAGACTAGCCTATTCACCTTTTACATATTATTTATGTACTATGTACCGTATATTCGTATTTGCATGCCGAAAAGCAGTATTTGGCGTACTTTAAAACCACTAATCATCTTTTGTAAGCCCGTATACGCAATAAATACTATATTTCAATTCATTTAATTTCGTAAAGTAAAAGTACACATCATTGTAGTCTTGAATAAATATCACAAAAAATATTGGCAAAAACTCCAGGATATTGGAGATTCACTAACGAATTGAACATAAATTCATATGTAGCAATACGTAAATATTCTTCTGACGTGTATCCACAGAAATTACAAAACAAATTATCTGTGTGGCGTATTATAGGATAGGCCTATGTCCAGCAGTGGACGAACACAGGCTGATGATGATGATGATTAAGGATTAAGTATTTATATCTATGCTCCAAATTTTTCTCTGATCTGGTCAGCCGTTCCGACGTCATTGAGCAACAGACACCCAAACTTTCGCATTATTCATATTAGCAGGATTGGATGTTCATTTGAAGTGGATTGATTGGACGTTAAAAATATAGGTAACAACTTTCCATATTACAACAATTTTCTGTTTGAATTTTAAGTACCTACACATTTTATAGGCAAAGCGTACATTTCATTGTTATTTCTTAAGTTTTTGTGTAATTTAGGTACATGATGAAATTAATTTAAGTTTATTGTATGCCTGTTTAATATTCTAATTCACACGGACATCGTCTGGCATTTAAAAGAACTGTTTGCACAACACGTTTTACGGCGTTATAAATAATCAATTCTTATAGTTTGGTAATCACTAATTGAAATATACTTAGAATGGATTGCAAACGGCCCATCGCATGCTGACGCCGTAGTGGCGGAGTGATGAAAACGTCTGATGTCATAATCGTGAGGTCGTGAGTTTGAATACGGTCGGCATCTCTGAGTTTTTACCAAGTACCTACAAGTTTTTCCCGAGTCCAAGCAGCGGGGACATAAAGTGGGCTGCTGATACTGTCGCATGATGCCAGTAATTTGTTTCTTGGTGCCATCATTTAGCACAACATATTTTATCTCTGTAAAAAAGCGATTAATTAATGAATACGTTAGGCACTTCCATCTTATATGGATAAAACATAGAACAAATAAATAACATAACATACTCATAAACACCCAAGCACGTCACTATCAATCATGGGCGCTGTTCCAGACTCGAACGAAGAGGTTTGACTGAACGTGAAGATTGTGAAATGCGTTCATCATCATTATCAACAGCCCACTAAATGTTCCTACTGCTGGGACTCAGGGAGACCTTAAGGAGAGGTCCTTCTCTCTGGACTCTCTCCTTAAGGCCATAATCCACCCCGCTGGCCCAGTGCGGGTTAGTGGACGACACATGACTTCGAAAGATTCTAGGTACATGTCGGTTTACTCACGATGTTTTCCTTCATCGTTTTTAAGTTAGCGGCATTACGCACATGACTTCGAAAAGACAGTGGTGCGTGTGGGGTTTGAACCCGGGGTCTGCGATCGGCAAGCGCCGTTCTCCCGACTAGACCAACCGTAACTTCGTTCGTGAATGTGTTGCCTGACCCCTTTTCGTGATAGTTACGATTATGTTGTCTTCAAATCGAGATTTAATCGGTTTCTTCTAGGGAAGCATGTTTCCTAGCATCCTTCCATCGTAGACCGCAAATCTTCGATTAACATCAGGACGTCTACTCTCTACGAAAAACGTAATTTCGAATTAAACTCGCAACTTTCCTACTCAGGATTCTACTTCGTTTCATCCGATCGAACATTAAATTTGTTTGACTATTCTAACTAGAGTAGGCTTAGAACATTTAAATGGACGAAACGACCGATCGAAGTAGAACCGGAGTAAGAAAGTCGCGAGTTTATTTCGAAATTACGTTTTTCGTAGAAAGAGAGTAGGCGTTTAGGCGAGATAGCGTTCAAGTATAAATAATCTAATAATAAAAGTTTAAAAAATAAACTGGTAGAGTAGTTCTCACTGTAACTTAGTTGTGTTAATAAACCGCCTGCTGAAAAGAAAACGCAGTATGTGCTAAGTCACATTTAACATCGTTAATTCTGTCACTAACCACATTTTTAAACCGGTTGCCTATCTTAAAGCTAACTTTACCTATTAACAGCGAAGTGCAAACCAAACATTGCGACAGCACACAGGCCCTATTAGATAAATTGCATAAAATGTTTGACGTTGGTGAACTGTTCACACATTGCGAAAGGGAGGCATCACTCAACATGAGATAGCTCGTGTATCTCTGCTGCAATCATCTAATGTAGGGTACGTTTCTTAATATTGCGTGACTGATAAGTTTCAACCTAAACTGTGAAATCAACTATTTTTGGAAGTATTTAATTAGCAAGTTTATGTCACTGTAAAATTACAACCACCATCGGTTTACAATCGTATAATGACCGACAAAGTTGATTTAATACTTAAATTGTGCTCACTTTTTTGCAAGGAATCACGTGTCATGAATTTATGAATATAAACTTAGAGTTGATATGATCAATTACGTTAATTTGGGATTTAAAACCAATCTTATTAATTTCGTAATAAACGTAAGTACTTTATGAAAAGACATATTCAAAGGAACAGCGTCAAAAATAAAAATTAAATGTCAATTTGAATACCATTTCACAAGTTGCCGTTGTACCAAGGAATTTTAACAACAGCGTCTTATTACATGTTTGTGTTTTCATATAATAAATAAATAAATAAATATTGGTGGACAATTCACACACAACACCATCTGACCCCAAACTAAGCAAAGCTTGTGTGATGGCAGCCAGATAGCTGATAATATAGTTTTAAACCCTGCAATTTGTAAATATTGGAAAATTAAATAAACAGTAATGTCAACATTCGAATCCGGTCAACCGAATCGATACATTAATACCTAAGTGAAGCCAAAACTTTGATCCTACCCCTTTTTACGAAAATTACGCGGACGAAGGAATCTGTTCACTACTTAGGTGAATCTCATAACTACTCAGAAGTCAAAGACCTAAGAACAGGAATTATCTTTTCGTTCTTTAATGCAGAAATGGTTTCGCTAGTGGTCTGGCTCTACCATACCTATAAATGACGGCATTAGTGCCAGCGAAAGTGTCAGTCATGTCTAGACGAGACCCTTTTATGCCAATATTGCGCGGCCAGGATGTAAAGTTTCCCTTTTCCGTATTTGTTTAGAAAATGAGAAAGCTGGAAATATTTTAATTCACGACGTCAAAAAAAATTCAAACTTGACTAGCCTCGAAGCTCAGTCGATAGAGAGTCTGCTAACCACAGGACGTTGGTTCGATTCCTTACCAAAACAAATATTTGTGTAATAAATAATAATTAAAGTCATTAAAATCATTGTTTGCTGCGTGTCTTGGTGTTTCTGGGTATTGTAAGTTTATATTTCAAATTATATCTACACGTAAATTTCGGAGACTCTATCTACCATAGGTAGGCATATCTTAAATTCTTATTCCGTAATTAATAATACGTTTAGTTTATGATTGCTGATTCCCCAAGTGGCAATGTATATTTTGAAATCGCTGTAGTAATTTTTGAGTTTATTCGTTACAAACATACAAATCTTTCTTTTTGTAATATGAGTATCGAGTACCTATAGATGGTGTTTTCTGTCATTAAATAACTAAAAAAGAGATATTATTTTTGACGGTTATGATGAGGTTGACAGCCTTTTGGCTCATCTTAACTCAGTAAATGTTCGGAATACGGCAGTGAGTGTAAACGAGCACAAAACTTTCACTGTTTCCTATAGACAGAGTATTTTCCAATGAGACCTTTGGTCGCGGAAGGAACGTCCATTAGGGCGCATCACATCACACATGCACTTTCATTGAGACTTCCTCGAGCGCAGTCGTCCAACCACTTTCGTCTTCGATACTGACGTAAACTCTTTTTTCCTGGCTTGAAACATTGCAACTGGCATGAATGTCTCCACGCCTTTTCTACATATTTATAGGAAAAGGAGGCTTATTGTATCTAGATCCAGTAATAAAGAGTTTCGTCTGTTTGTGGTACCACAAACTGACTTGGGTAATAAATTTGGTACCTATAGGTACCAAACGTTTATTACCCAAATTCATTAACCTGGCGTTCCGATTACAGGATCTAAATTATTTTAATCATTATGTAATGAAACGTAAGTAATTAGGTAAATAATAATATAGATCGTTAAGTCCTGCATAGGTAATGTTTACAATGTGTTCAAACCGTGAAAGATTTAAAACAATATTTCTGATTTCAGGTTCAATTGTGTCTTCTCAGTTATTATAATGTTAAACAACCTCAGTTGACCTAAAATGCTGTGTTTTTTTCTATTGGGTTTTGCCAATGCAATGCAATTAACAGAATAAAATATCAGAAACTAAAATGTGGCATTTAGGTGGAAACAAAAATTAAGAATTTCCATTTTGGATTATGCATGAAAATAAAACCAACCAACAAAGATGCAATTATACCACGTGTACCTACCTGGTGTTTAAAATACCTGTATCGGTACTACAGGTGAAGCACGAATATTAGTCTCTATTGATGGCAGGTAAACGCTAGCCAATGAATTGGAGATAAAGTTCTGTTTACGTTCACTGGGGTTACCGTTCTCGCTTTGCTAAGTCTATGTCTAATATGTCTGCGAAGCGTGACCTTAAAGGATACGACAGTATTTATGGTTTTGGCTGCGTTGCTGGATTTAAAGAAGGGGATTCACACCCTTCGCAAAGTGGCATTGTAGCTGACAGATCATAACTGAGTGTTAGAGCGCATTCGACTCTGTCGCCAATTACTGCCGGTGAAACCGGTGAAGGTTTTAGTTAGTAAGGGCATCACTCTAAATAGTGTCGATATAACACGCTGATTCTACAAAAAGGAGAAAAGTACATATGTGTTAAGCCATTTCTACTACACAAAAACACGGCAATTTTCATACTTCATCAACTGATTCCATGTCTATTTACACGTCCCACCTTCCTCCGTTATCGGTCAGCGTTAATTGCACATAAAACCTCGTCCTTGCGCGTCACAGATAAGTTTACAGCTAACTGCCGGAGCGTGAGCCGATTGACGCGAGTTTGTCACAATTATATACACACGCATAAAAATTTACTTTAATTTTACACACCTTTTACTAAGTATGTTGAAGAACATTTGATTATACCAAATCCAGAATCGTGAAAAAATTAGCTGTTTCATAGTCTTTTTCTGGAGCAATTTCTGAAGTCATTTTAACAAACTGTTTTTCTTTTTTGTAATTAAGTTAAAATAGATTCCAAACAAAAAATATTACCAACGAATAGAACGTATCGCGAAACTTAGTACGTTCCATACTTAGTAGTTGCGTTAATCTGTATAAGTACGGTGTTAAAAATTGGCAAAAAGAATTACATGCCAACGGAGTAACGGATTGTTTTGAATTTTAAATTTTGAACTCGCCGTAAACATGCGTTTGATCACAAATCACCAAATCGGTATTTAGAACGTACGTGTTAGAGGTTTTTAGGTTACGGTCCAAAACAAACAAACGGTTGAAACTGTAGACCGTATTTTTCGTTAACCTATAACAGGATTACGATTGTCTGGAATTGCAGCAAGTCTTCTAAAGAACTGACAAACACACGTGATTTAGTAGAGGGTCATTGCATGTTTTTTGGCTTTTTACGCAAGTAAGAATACTTCGTGTGATCACTAAATTGTATCTAGGTAAGCGAATAACAAAACACCGGGTTACGTGTTTGTTTATCGCTGTCTTTGGCTATAAGGATGACAAACGATATTTTTATTTAATGTGTATATGTCTACTTTATATTTTCGATTTAAAAATAAGTACAAAAAACTGACTCGATAGAGTTTGAGAAACATCTGAAAAATTATTTTGAAATCAATTAAACAGTGCAAGTCATGAGTCACCTCACAAGTGTTTTATTGTTATTCGTTTTGCTTGAATTATAGCCAGAACGGATGAGGTATGTTCGTTAAATTACTGAAAATACCTGTTCTTAACATAAAACGTAATATTTATTATAATTTTCACGCGTGTTTTTCTTGTTACTTTGCTCTACCTACAAAAGAGTAAAAATGAAATTCTCATGTCTCGTGTGCCCGCGACGCAGTTCCCGTAGCTTTGTTGAAATTGATAATAAATTATGAATTACCACACAGTGCTGATAGAAACACCATATTTCTAATAATTATGATCAAAATGAATTTCATTGAAGAGATTCCACCATTTTACAAACTCATTCAAATTCAATAGGTCGGATATTCTGATTCCTGCAATTGTCGTATTGTAAAAAGCTGCTGAAAATCTGTAAAGTTTACAGTAGATTGCCTGTATTACAGCTATTGTCATGTAAATGTAGCAACACTATCGCGTTCAATGGAATTTGTACCAGTCAACATTTGTAGCAGCCTTTTTGAGACTCTAGGACGTAGTGCTCAACGCCCTAGACTTATTTTGTGTTACCTTTTGCTTTCTATGCAACTTTTAAAGAAAACACAAGAGGTAGCGATTGGTTTGCCTTTTCAGTTGAGTTATATGATAGAAGCATGGTCTGTTTCCATTAAATCCTCGTAAAACCGATTCTGAAAATAATTATAATGAAGTTCATGCTCAGCTAGACCAAAATACTTAATATTTGTTGGCTATAGCCACAAACAAAATAAAGATATCATCATCACCAAAACAAAGGCCTCTCCCTTGACACGCCACTCAGATCTAACTTCAAATTTTCTTCTCCACTCCAGTCCCGTGGTACTGCATTACGTACTCGTAGGTACATCGCCACTCTATCGATCAATCAAACTCAAATTTTAACCCAAAATGTTTTCTGTGCAAACACTGCTTATTGGATACCTTATTTATTATTCATGCAGTTGAAGGAGATCTAGTAATTTGCATAACGACCTTTGCCACCGTAACTAAATAGACGCGGAAAAATAAACAGACAAAAGTAAATAGACACGTAGACATAATTAGGAAAAGATAGGTACAATTAATTAGCTCTTAACGTTAAAGCCCATTATAAATTGCCACAGTTGAGACTCGTAGCCTTCTCACATAAGAATTGAGCCAAACATAAAATGAAAAATCGGTTTTTCTTGACACCGAAATAATTCTTAAGTTGATGTATTAGGAGAAAATAGGTACAATTAATTAGCTATTAGCATAAAAAGATCATTTTGAATTATCAGAGCTGGGGCTCGTAGAAAAAAAAATCGGATCTCGTCGACACCAAAATAATTCTTAAGTTAGTGTATTTTTGCTATTGAGTCTTTTGATAAGGAAATTGCCACTTACTCTCATCTTCAAAAAATATCAGTTTTCAGAATGCAAAACATATTTTAAAACACCTGGGCAAAATTGATTTCTGAACGGTGGTTTTAATGTTTTATTTGGTTAGAGAGATTTGTTAAGCACACGTTAATGTTGTAATAATTTGAGATATTATTTTACTCATCTGTCATTCAAAAAACACCTTCTTGCAGAGGTATCTCCGCCAACCACACACATTTAAACGCGTATAAAAGCTATCTATGTAAGTACAAGTGGCGAAATTGTATTATTTCTATGAGTAAGTACCTACCAAATAAATAAGAACGTAGGTAAGTACTTAATTTTACAGAGACGTAACCAATTTTTGAAGATCGCATGTGTAAAAATTCGTCGTTAGCCTTCGTGATAAAATACAAATAAGTACATTGTGTAAAGGTTTTGTCAGATTTCCAACCATACAAACCGTGAAATATTTCCATTATTTACAAACAGTACTCGAGTCGTATTGACGTCCCTACAATCTGATAGTTTTTTGTTTTCGCACGAAACAATAACGCAAGACGGATTATGTTACAATAACACAATTTGTGAACGTAGAGCGTTGTCGGTCGGAAAATGATGGCCGCTGTTTGTAAAACTGGAAAATAAATAATTCAAGATCTACCTGGATTATTATTCCTTTTCACACTCATTTTTTACAACTTTTTTAGTCTTATTCCCCTTTTTATGGTGGGTGTGGTTTTTATGAAATGGGACAGAAATGTGTTACCTACAGGAAATCGGGGAACCGCGCTATTTGATTTAACCAATGAACAAACGCTGTGGCAGAGTGACGGCTATAATATGGTATAAAATCAATTATTCTATAGTAATCAACTACACCTACTAATTATTTTTTATCCACGGGGTGGCCTGAAAAAGATCGCTTTTATCGAGAAGATCGCCGTTTGCCATTTGTTAGCATATTTTGAATTTTGTTATAACTACGTGTTTAGTTTCATTACGTGCAATTTAAAGTCTTTGATTCTGTAAATCAATTGTAATATACGTCTAAAAATATGAAAAATAATGTTTCACGAATTTTCATAATACGTGTGACAAGCCAACCTTTTTAATTAATCTCAAGTAAGCAAGTAGGTAGGTACATATCTATTTTCCCTACGGAAACCTTAGTTAAATACAACTACTTACATCACCCACACGGTTTTAAAAAGGAAAAGTGATAATTCCGGTGAGTCAACAAGTTAATAAGCTCGGGGCTTTACATTGTAAGCATTACGATATGGTTCGAAGAAAATTCTGTTTTTTTATTATTTTCTCTTCGCAGTAGATAAGTCTAGCTATCTGATATTATGTATACACACGTACCTATCATCCCGCACTTGGCCAGAATGGTAGATTATACTCATGACTATATACTTCTTGTTTACTCTACTTGTATAAAGAGGTCCCAAGTCCCAGCAGTGGCGACATAGAGTAGCTACTTATACCATCTAGTAAGAACTAACCTACATCATACAACTACAAAATAAACTGCCTACATCTTTTTTATTACGAGTACAAGTAACTAGTAGAGGTTTTTAATATTCGATAGCTAAACTTACCTACTGAAAGAAAAGGCGTTAAGGTACATTAAAAAAAACTTAAAAGTTGGAAGCTCTGAGCGGTTATTAAACACATTTTTATGTTACGTTATGGGAGACAGGCATTCTCCTGCTGAACTATCACTGCTCACATAATACATATTAAAACAAGGTTCCCAAAAGATAGTCAAACTGTTTGGTTTACATAACGTTTTACAGCTATTTAATTAGTCGTACGCATAAGGAAAACTACTATAGTAGGCACTATCTGCTGAGCCGGTACAATGCGACAATTGTATCTGGCTTGGCGACCAAATATGGAACCATAAATTCTAATGCGAAATGATTGACTCTTCACAGACGTACAGAGTCTGAATACGAGTGTAGCGCCATATTTTAGCAGGCGAGATGGAAGATTGACATGTTGTACAATCGAGAAGGCTAATGGGTGCACCTGTCATCGTTATGTCACTTGGCGATGCCATGTGAACTGTACTTTCGCTACTGAACACGCATGACTGGTCAAATAGTGTAAATAGCTGGTATCATGTGTCGCTAATATGATTAAGTAACGATTGAATTGGGGTGAGTTTACTGGGTCACAAAGGGCAACCTGAAAGGCTAGACGATATTTTTGTCTGAGTAAACTATTTTTATTGACGTACCAAAAGCTTACCTTCATATTTAAATGAACATCTTCAATGTAAATTATTTTTTATCTGCCGGTAGAGCCTTTTTTTAACAAAACATTACTTACAGTTAAAACTACACTACACTACATCCTCAGCTACAGCTACAGCTACACACTAAGCACATCTGATTCTGATCCATAGACATATAAAAGTCTAAAGAAAATCAAATCCACTACCAGTCTGTAGCGTGCCCAGTACGCTGACGGTATTAGACGCAGAATGGCAATGCTTATGTTTGCGAGTATATAGTACATATTACGTTGAACGAATAAACGCCCGCCAAAGAGTTTACATAGAGCTTTATCCATTGTGGTCACGCATAGAGTCGAATAAACGCTCGGAAAGGGTTTTGAAAATTATATAAGGTTCCGGCCCCCTACGTGGCAGATATAAGCCAAAATAACTTTTTTCCTATTTACTTAGGTACATTTGATTATTGAAGCCTAGTCATTCAGCCTATACGGGTACCATCTTGGGCACGCTGCCAAAAATTGGTGACTGTTTGAATTTTCTTTCATAAATAGTTCATAGGTCTTCTTGGTTCAGATATAGAATTTTCTAGCAGTTCAGTAATTTTGAACATCTATTATTTTACGTTTATAGCCACTTGAGTCCAACTGCAATAGGTCCATTTAAAAATAGGTATATATGCCACCGGCGAGTTAGATACTCTCGTATTTGCAAAACTCTCAGTATTTATTTCAGTGACCATTTCTCAAATAAATGACATACAATAAAAATAAACTCAACTTTGGTTGTTTTTGACGTATCGTCTGCAGTGTATAAACTGATAAAAACTTACATCATCCATTCGTAGACTCATACCAATCGACAACCGTAGATTTGCTTCTTATCACAAATGTCAACTATTTAGATTTATCTCATTAAATCAGATAGCATAAGTACATTTACATACCTCAAGAGAGCATGTGTATGTGCTCGTGAGTTGAGTGAGTGCTGTGGTGGTGTAGTGATGTGCCAGTGATGTCCTAGTGATGTACCAATATGTGGGAGTATTTGGCGGTTCTGCTCGTGGGATTTTGGCTCGGTGTTGCTATATTCCTATACATCTCTTGCTACTGGCTCGATGAGATCTTGGGTAAGTTCTCAGATTAAACAATATCTTTCAAATAATAACTTCAATAACTTATACTATTAAAACAATGATTACTGAATGGCTACCGCAACATATATTGGAACGAACTTGGAATATTTTAGTTTAGTCATGAAAATGGTGCAATAACAATAAACTACAAACATTGAAAAAAATTGGGAACTCGTTCCACCTCGTAAATACCTAGTAATTAAAGTTAACAATGCAGTAAATAACCGTCAATAGCTTAATACAATGTTTAAACTAACATTTAAATCTGCTGAAACCCGACCGGTAGGACTGGAGTGGTAAGACTGTTGACAGAGTGTGTCTGGAAAAGAGTCACAAATTTGTCAGTTATTCTGCACCCAAACAGTAATGTGTAATTGACGTGTTAATTGTACATTTATGAATAAAGAACTTTGACTTTGTAAACATTAGGGTATATTCCGGTTTGAACTAGCAACACAAATGGCGGCCTTATTGCTTAAAGCAATCTCTTCCAGGCAACCAGCTTAAAGGAAATTCGCCTACAAACATGGTTAGGCGAAGCGAGGTGACACTTTTCCTAATACTACTAATTAAATACTACTATATAAAACAAATTAATACATAATATACACAATGAATAAATACAATAAATAAAAGTGAGTCTAATACATAGGTAAATACAATACAATTAATTATTGTTATTTGATTAATTTGGTTACTTCATGTAACTAATTTAATTAACTGAAATGAAATTTTGTATTAATTTAATCATAAATTATTATAAGTAACAATTATTAATTTTGTGTAATTTTGACCTGTAATGAACGTTATCAATAAATAATCTGAATCTGAATCTGAATCTGAAGGGCAATGTTTTCCCAGAAATTACTGGTCAATGAGAAAAAACCTTATTTTAAGGGTGATGATCATAGTTATAATATTTTTTTATTAAATACCAAATCAGTGCGGGGCTAGACTGTGGTTTGGACTCGCAAGAAATGGTGCCGCACTGCGCTGTTATAGGCCCGTTGCTTTTTTTTTTAAATAGATGTTGACGAGACGATCCGGACATGTGCCTGATGGTAAGCAACATGCCTGACACATAACAGCACAGTGACACGCAGCTATTGGAACATGAAGAGTCCAAATCATTACCTAGCACTGCACTGCGCTCGTCACCCAGAGATCTAAGATTTTATATCTCTAAGCCCTGTAATTTCTCTGGAAACATTGCCCTTCAAACCGGAACACAGATGCTTACCTTACCATCAGGTGCACGTCTAGTTCGTTATGTTATTTTCCGTCAATTTTATTTATCATACATAATATTTATAGTTGAATACTTTTTACGGATTCAAGATTTGATAACCGACTTCAAAAAAGAAAGAGGTTGTTAATTCGACGGTATAGTTCAGAAGTGGTTTTAAATTTAATTATTTTAAATAGGTAATTTTTTTTCAAATCGGTTTTGCCATTTTTGAAATGGTAGTATAAACAAAAAAATAAATTTACTTTCATATATGTGGACTACTTGAGTGATAGCTTCATATGAAATTTGGTGAAGTATCTGAATTTAAGTTGAAATTAAGGTCGGTTTTTGTATTTCGGAAAAAAAATATTTATGAAAAAATATTTTTTCATTAGTAGGTACCTACCTAATAGTCTTGTCTAATAATCTACCTATATCGCATCTCTATCTATCTATTAGGTACCTATTCTGCAATTCGATTTTGTTCTGTCCATTACAAAAATAACTCAGGTACTTAACAAGGCTATACCTAATTTATAATAATACCTAACAATTTCACTGGTAAATGTGATAATTTAGGTGCTTCGATTGCTTAGATGTTTTGAATTTCAGATGATAAATCACAGAGATTTATCTAAATAAATCACTTCCGAACGGTCGGACGGTCTTAGGAGAAATTCATAGATTTTGGTCTGAAATAGCACATAGGCCGATAGGGAACTATTATGTGCAGTCTATTTTCTAAAACAAAACAACCGACGTCAATTTGAAATTAAATTCAGTCATTTCACCATTTTCAAAAGTAAGCAATCACAATGCCATCGATTTAAATTTTAGGTGGTTTTGTTCATATTTCCAAAACCGCCGTACCGATTTCGATAAAGTTTATATGACCCATTTCAACTATGATCTACCAAACAAAAAAAAGAACCATCAAAATCGATACATAATTGGCGGCACTATCACGTAACATACATACTCCTCCTTTTTGCAAGTCGGTTAAAAACCAAAAAAAAACTTAATTCCAGACGAGGCCAAGTCCAAATACCAGTTATTATATTTGTATACAGTTAACAACGCTACTTTTACATACTTCATTACACGTGATTTCATCATCATCATCATCATCAGCCACAAGACGTCCACTGCTGAACATAGGCCTCCCCCCTAGATTTCCATAACGAACGGTCCTGCGCAACCTGCAACCAGCGGTTTCCAGCGACCTTTGTGAGGTCATCTGTCCATCTAGTGGGAGGCCGTCCAACACTGCGTCTCCCGGTTCGTGGTCGCCACTCAAGAACCTTTTTTCCCCATCGGTTGTCAGTTCTGCGAGCGATGTGGCCTGCCCATTGCCACTTCAGCTTGCTTATTCTTTGAGCTATGTCGGCCACTTTCGTTCTTTTGCGAATATCCTCATTACGGATTCTGTCGCGCAAAGAGACTCGAGCATAGCTCTCCATAGCTCGCTGTGTGACTTTGAGCTTCGTTATGAGACCAACAGTGAAGGACCACGTCTCAGTTCCATAAGTCATCACTGGCAACACGCACTGGTTAAAGACTTTCGTCTTTAGGCATTGGGGTATTTTGGACTCAAAGATGTGCCGAAGTTTTCCGAACGCTGCCCATCCGAGTTGGATCCTTCGCTGGACCTCTTTGTCGAAGTTGGATCTACCTAATTGGATCTTTTGACCCAGGTAGACGTATTCGTCAACAACTTCGAGTGTGGTATTCCCAACAATAACCGGTACAGGTGAGACATGAACATTTGACATGACCTTCGTCTTGTCCATATTCATCCTCAAACCTACCTGTTGGGATACTCTACTGAGGTCCCTGAGCATAGCACCGAGGTCCTCCATCGACTCCGCCACAATGACTATGTCGTCGGCAAACCGAAGGTGAGTAATGCATTCGCCGTTGATATTGATGCCATATCCGTTCCAGTCCAGTAGCTTGAAAACATTTTCCAGCGCGGCAGTGAACAGTTTCGGAGATATAACATCTCCCTGTCTCACGCCTTTCTGTAGCTGGATATGTTTTGTGCACTGGTCCTGTAATCGGACAGACATTGTGGCTTTGCTGTAAATAAATACACTTCAACACTTCGATATAGCGATAGTCGATGCGGCATCGCTGGAGAGACTGAAGCACTGCCCAGGTCTCGATGGAATCGAAGGCTTTCTCATAGTCCACATACGCTATACATAGTGGCCGATTATACTCCTCGGTTTTCTGTATAATCTGCCGAAGCGCATGAATGTGGTCTATGGTACTATAGCCTTTTCGGAAACCGGCTTGTTCGGGTGGCTGGAAGTCGTCAAACCTGCGTGCGAGACGATTCGTGATTACCCTCGAAAACAACTTATAAACGTGGCTCAGAAGTGAGATGGGTCTGTAGTTCTTCAACAAGGTGTTGTCACCTTTTTTGAAGAAGAGCACCACCACACTTCTGCTCCACGCTTCTGGCGTACTACCGTCAAGTATGACGGAATCGAACAGCTTCTGGAGGACTTTAAGTACCGGTTTTCCACCCGCTCAGAAGCTCAGTCGTAATTCCGTCGTCGCCAGGTGCTTTGTTGTTTTTAAGTTGTTTGAGGCCATCCTAATCTCATACAGGCTGACTTCTGGGATATCTTCGGTAAAGTGTCGGGTCAGCTTGGCTCTGGGGTCTTTTGCCATGCTAACGACAGGTTGTGCTTGCGTAGAGGTGTATAACTGTTCATAGAACCTCTCAATCTCCTCCAAAATCTCAGGCTTCGACGAGACAACGTTACCACTATCGGTCTTCAGTTTGGTCAGCTGACTTTGCCCAAGAGACAGATTTCTTGCGAACACTTTTGAGCCTTTGTTCTGCTTGATCGCTTCTTCAATACTCGAAGTATTGAAGCAGCGTATGTCGCGTCGCACACAAGTAGAGATCTGTCTATTGAGCCGTCTGTATACCGTCATGTCGACCGAAGACTGTAACCGCATATCTCGTCTGACCGCCATAAGATCTAGAGTTTGATCGGAGAGCTTTTGGGTTCTGTTTTGGCGTCGGCTCTTATAAAATTTTCTGCCAACAGCATGAACAGTTTCCACTAGCCTGTCGTTTATTTCGTCCGCCGTTACGCACTCATCTAAGGATTCGAAGCGATTTTGAAGTTCGAGTTGAAAGTTATCGGGATCTTCGATCTGAGCATAATTTGGTCGGAGCGTGGACTTCATTAGACGTGATCTTTCGAGCTTAATGTTTAGATTCAGCGTGCCTCTTTACAATACGGTGATCGCTGCCGGTCTTAACCCTGCTGATCACAGAGACGTCGCTGAATATTTGCCGTTTAGTCGTCATAATGAAGTCGATCTCATTTTTTGTGGAACCGTCAGGGCTAATCCAGGTCCACTTTCTTTGTGGCTGTTTCTTGAAAAAGGAGTTCATCATAAAGAGGCTCTCCCTTTCCAAGAAATCCGCTAGACGTTGCCCTCTTGGGTTCCGCACACGGTCCAAACGCAGGGTTGGGTGACACGTGATTTACTTCATTATATTAGGTATATTATGCCTATTTCATAATTTGTAAAACGTGACTGAAGTAATTAAATGTATCACAGATGCAAAAAAGAAGATATATATCAATTAAGTTGAGCTAAACCCTCCAATATCTTCAAGTGCATTTTTTATAGACTAAAATGTCAATGCATTCCCGCGAAATTATTAAAATCGTAATTTTTGATTGAGACGCTGGCAAGGTGCTGCCGGGTTATTTTGCCTTGACAGCTCGATGATATTCATAAAAGTTGATTTCATCTCGTCTGACAACATTAAGTCGTAATAATAGTTTAAAAAAAAACATAAATAATCTTACAGCGCCTTGTCAACTTCCCAATGGCAACAAGATTATTTGCGCATTTTTTTCTATGAATGATTTCATAGTTTTGAATCTATCAATCAGGTTATACGGTTAGTCTAGTCGGGAGAACGGTGACTGACGATCCAAAGACCCCGGTATTTTTTTTAAATAAAGGGTGACGAGACGATCAGGACATGTGCCTGATAGTAAGCAACATGCCTGACACATAACAGCACAGTGACACGCAGCTATTGGAACATGAAGAGTCCAAATCATTACCTAGCACTGCACTGCGCTCGTCACCCACTGCACTGGTTTACAATGCGCGCACCATTGTCTATTCGAAGTCATGTGCGTGACGCCACTTAAAATGGTGAAGGAAAATATGGTGAAGAAATCGACATGTAGAATCTTTCGAGGTTATGTGTCATCCAGCAACCCGCACTGAGCCAGACTGGTGGATTATGGCCTTGACTGTCTCCTCGCGAGAGAAGGCCCCGAGTCCCAACACAACAGAACTTAGAGGTGATATTGGTGAAAGAAATATTGGTGAATTCACACACAACACCATCTGACCCCAAACTAAGCAAAGCTTGTGTGATGGCAGCCAGATAGCTGATATAATACTTATATAGTTTTAAATACATACTTATTGTACATAGAAACACCCAGACACAGTGCAAACATTTGAATTCATCACACAAATATTTGCACTGGGTGGGGATCGAACCCACGACCCTCGGCTTTGCAGGCAGAGCTACTACCAACTAAGCCACTAGGGCAGTCTTGATTACCGACTTTTATCGACCAATTATTGATTGAAAGCAAAACATGTACGACACTTCAACTCTGTTGTTTTATTCTTTAACTCTTTATTTCCAAAATGTTCAATCAACACACACATTAATGCAAAAACAGTAGATCTACTTTTAAAACAGTAGGTACCCGAAGACCTCGACATCCTTCCGAAAAGGTAGTTGCAAGTAGGCCCTGTCGACATTGAAAGGACATACACTGTCCGTAGACCTCTTTTTATTTTATACATTACTACATAGGTACCCATATTTTCTGAAGAAAAAATAGGCTGTAGTTTTATGCGGGCAAATCAGTCGACCTTAACGCAAATTTTAGACCAATGCCACACTGGCACTAACCAGGCTAGGTACCTGCTTATATTCATGCAGGTATATGTAGGTACGTAATTACCGAAACCCTTGAAATATGTCATAAATAACAGGCAAACGTGTTTTGGATAACAAGTAAACATTTATTGTTTTTAAACTTTCGAGATTTGAACACATAAATAATTTAAACACTGTACGATCAAACTATCATTTGATTACCACGACGTTTCGGCAGCGTTAACAGCCGCCATTCTGCACGTGACCACGACTACTTAAATCTAGAGTCAGAGAGTTTAGATATCTTCTAGAAAAGCGTGCTGCATCCTAGCATCATTACATGACGCAATAGGCATAACGATTTTCATTTGTGCCTTCAAAAAGCTACTCAATAACTGAAATATAGGTGAAAGAATTACTTTGTTATCTTAAACAACTTAACTTCCCGTTATCTGATAAAAAAATCACTTTTCATACAAAAACACTACAGAAGCGTGACGTCAATGTGTCGTATTTTCTATGCGTCGCGCGTAAATTTTGTATGGTAGCTATATTAAATATTGCTCTTAGGAAACTGGTTTCGTAACAAAAGTCACTTGAAATGGAATGGGTTATCCAATGGTAAATACATTTTCTAATAATGTCGTACTTTTAAAATGGACTTGTCCATCCAGCTTTGAATGATCATAAAGTAAGTTAAACTAAAAATATCAAAATTAAAATTGGTAAATAATTCATTCTATCTAAATACTTTCATTATATCAAATGATTTAATACACAATAAACAGGACCTGTCGTCATGCCTAATCGTGCTCAACCGCATTTATATGTTACAAACGCATTTATATGTTAAAAATATTAAAAAATAATCCGAATCCAAAAAGGCTTTTACGTATGGATTGCTGGTTGTTACTTGAAATTACGGAGTTAATTTCAAGTAACAACCAGCAATATTGTACGGATTTCTGATTTTTTGTTGAGATGACTGTTTTGATCTCATGTTGAAAGTTGTTCGTAAACCTTTTCCATTAAGGATATATTTTCTGCATAACCCTGTAGATAAGTATTTTGTAATCACGCGGACTTTCAACACAATTCACACTAAAAGACATTAATCAACTGGTAAATACTTTGACTTGCTCAATCATTCCAAGTATCAATTACATTACTTTTATTATTATAGAAATACGAGTATATCATCTTTACGTACTAATCTCAGGAACTACTGAACATATCAAAGTCAAAGAAAATCAAATCACGGATATATTCAGATCTTTCACCTTTGAATATATCCGTGATGCCTGAGTGCTGTGGGCTATATATATATGTCACCGGAAAATAACAATAATCGTTAGTGGATCAATTCGCTGGATAGTTGATCAACTTTCGGAAAATAACAAACGGCGGTTAAAATGTAATATTTTACAAAAGTGCACTAATACCAAGTTAGGGGCTTTCAAGTTATATATGACAGGTGAGCCGTCGCGTCGTAAAAAAAACTTGTATTGTTCACCCAGGTGGTCTCAGGAGGTAGACGGTGGTAAGAACTCTGAATAAACACTTGCCAAATGCTTATAATTAATTTCATCGACCAATCAGAGAACAGTGTATTTATTGACGGGTAATAGTGTGCCGTTAAATAGTACGCTGAGCAACAATTGGCTATTTGTGGATGATTTTACTTGCGGCATAATCGAAATTTATTAAAAAACGGCCAAACATTAGTTATCATTGATCATTTAACGTAAATTCATTGCGTTAAATAATACATTTCAACTGCAGTTTGTTATTTTCCGAAAGTTTATCAATTACCTAGTGAATTGATCAACTAACGATTCTTGTTATTTTTCGTTGATATATATACACTCTATACGAATTGCTATAGTTGAATATATAAACGAATTGCGATAGCCTTCATTGAATAGATAATCCTACTATGGGAATTACATAGGTAGGTAGACGCTGCTACATGCTCCATCGTAGACCGCATCGTCGCTTAATATCAAGCAAGATAGCGATGGCCGGGTTAAGTATATATAGGTACATATTATGAGTATATGAATAGTGAAACAAAAAAATAAACAAACATCATTATTACTTATCGTAAATTTTACAAACTTAGTTCGCCTTGATTTCTATAGAACTTAAAAAAATTACGTAGACTAAGTATGATAAATAATTGAGGCAAAATCCCAGAAAAGTGAAGCTTTATCATCATTACAAGCTATTTAAGACACGGAAACATCTTGCAATCATGAATAATAAACATAATCACTATTATAAACCTTTTTTTATATAAGATAACGATGGTTAGGTAAACGAATGAACTGAAAAAAGGTTCGCAATGGCCTTAAATGTAGAAGTCGATGTCACAAGCACTTTTTACTCGACAGCATTTTTATCGTCTTTATTTAATTTCTTTCAGACGTTGAATTTTCAAGATTTCCGCGCCTTTTCTTAGAAAAGACCAACCTGGTTGACCTGATTTCTCGAAGTCCAAATTAATGGTAGTGTCTAAAGACCTAAAGAATAAGGCCTAAGATAAAACTATTTCACTTTATTTAAATTGTAAATTTGACAATACATGAATGTATTTCTAATTCTAACTAAATTTATAATTTTTGGAGTTATATTTATGCTTATAAAATGTATCTTATCTAATCCTAAATCTTCTTTCGATTCAAAGTTTGCTCTCAAACCAAAAGATGTGCACCCTTTTTGTTCGGCCCTGTCTTGCCTGACAAAGGCTGATGCGCCTTGAGCTAGTTCTTCATATGGTAATAACCAACTAGATACAACGCGTAGCAAAGGTTGGCGCCCAGCCTCGGCATCGTAACATGAAAAACGAACAATGGTTGTGATGTACTACTGTGTACTGTACGTACAACTTCTCTGTAAAGGGTTAAACAGTACCTAGGCCTTTACTAAAACCGAAAGCCTGTGCATTGTACCTACTCTACTAGGAGCAGTTGATTTATTTCGACCTTTTTTTAACTAGGTATTATACAGGTGGGTTAACACTTGACCGCTATTCCGCCTGAATGATTATTTTTGTGGTTAAGTATTTTCATAGAAGTTGTTTACAAAAAGATTTACATCCTGTTTTTAGTTTATACGACCTCAGGGTTAAAAGCAGCAGAAAAATTACCTACTGACTAGGTACCTATGTACCATCAAACGTTATCTTGAAACGAGTGTACCAGTTAAGGTCGCGCAGATTAACAGTTCCATTATCTCTCGTACTCTACGTTTACTAAGTAAACTGTGGAATATACTGCCCAAGTGGATGTCATTAAAATGCTTAATGATTATTTTGTTAGTAAACGTGATATGGTCGACTCAGCCAACCACTAAGTTGCAACTGGTTGCAAACCGTTTTAAGTATTTGTGGTCCGGGTTTGAAAAAATAAAGTCTTGGGCTGCCTAAGACACACGCACAGTGCCCACACAGAAGCCGGGATTAACTGACGAACCAAATCGTTAAATTCTTCTTAAAATGATAAATGATGACAAAATTTTATTTGAAGAACTGAAAATAATGCCAATATTTCAAAATTCAGTTGGCATGTACGATTTCTGGGCTTCTAAATCCGGGGTTTTCAACAAGTCTCTTTGAGTATGTAAGTAAATTATACGTCATAAGCGATGAATATTTTGCCACTACTTTGCTCAAAAATTTCAATGGTTTTTGGTCTCAAGATCCTTAGGTAAATGTTTGAGTCGGCGGTAAAATGTTTACTTACCTAACACTATCTTAGCTACGTACTTACGTACATACAAGTATTATCGAACTCCACCCAATGACTTCACAAACAGGTGAAAAGTTAAGCTGTGCAAATAACTTGCGATGCTTATGAACAAATCAAACACTGTGAAACAAAATACCTACAATCTATACAGGATTACACAGAAAGGCACTAAACTGAAAAGTGAATAGGTACTTTCACTTGTATGAACCCAGAAATTGGAAAAAAGTATAAGTAACCTATATGACGGTATATGTATTTAGAACAACGTTATTCATAACGTTATGAATATGACTAAACTATGAATTCGTGAAAAAATAATCATAATAATTAGATTTTGCTATTCTTACGAAATATAAAGAACAAGAAACAAAGTTGGCTTTTTTTCGAAAAATACCACATAAGTTCAACAATTAGGAGTATTAGTACAAACCTTCCGAACTCTCCGACCGATCTACGGCCGGCTATCGGCCGAGTCTTCCCTTTGTGCATGACTTTTATTTATTACCCGTGTCCATTACACATCTATATATGTACAATGCGTCAGTTTGTCATATCCGCACCTGTAAGTTGTCATCAGTTTGCCGCATGTTTTCAAATTTCCAAGAAAATTGTACTAGCTTCACAGCACTGCCGCAATGCGTAGTTTTGAAATGCTCACGAATATGGTAAAATCTACTATACCTCTAAACATTCTACTTTTTCAAATTATGTATTCCTCTGATAAATATATTCTACTTCTAATAACATGGACAAAAACTGTATGTATGCGGGGTGCCAAGCATCTATTAAACGATTACGTAACTTATTTTGGAAGAGGCTTAGATATATAATTATATATGCTATTTGATTTCCATTTAGAACTGCAAGAGCTACTACTGCAAGACCTTGGATTCTACATGAAACCACACACTTGTCAAAGCCCGTAACAGCATCCTGCTGAAGCACAAGACGTTGGCGTAATTGTGCTCACCAATCATATCACACTAACATAGCACAACGGGATAGAAGCCAGAAATTAATAGACGATGAATCAGATGACATATAATATACAACCGATTAAAAGTTAAAAATGAAAAAAGAAGAAGAAGACTTTATCAGCTGACTATTACTATTATTATCATTGTATAAATTCAGACCAATGGAAACTGCGTTGCCAGACATATTGCATGCCTCTAGAAGAAGAGGCCAGTTTGTATGGGTCAATTATTTAAATGTTTTGTATCATCTTATCTTACCTGCAAACAGCAATAAAGATTTTTGTATTTGTATTTGTATTTGTATTTAGAATAAAATAAAACTCTCAGTGACTAAAATAAAGTTTTAATATTTCAGACCTACCCCGCTCCGTAATGCGTCGCCGTCTCACAGCGGCGCGTCGAACGCGCGGCCGTCGAGCGGCGCTTCAAGCGCTCACGTGCAGCTGAAACGTCTAGTGGCGCGCGTGGTGGAGGAGGCTGCAGCGCTGCCTGCGCTCGCGCGGTACGCCGCCGAGCCCGCCGAGCCGGCCATAGACTCCACCACGTATGAGGACCTCCTGGCCACTGCTATACTCAACAAGGTAAGGTTTATTATACAATACTGTACCACTAAATACATACATACTACATACATATGGGAGAGGCCTATGTCCAGCAGTGGACAAGTACAGGCTGATGATGATGTTGACATACATATACTGCTGATGTTCCCATTTCGTAGGACCTTTACAAAGTGGGTTATATATTATATTATATAATGAACCACCAGGAGACCTATGTAGGATGATAGAAGGGTATAAAGTAATAAGATTCAGCACTATGCCGTCACTTGTAAGCTGTCCAACTGAGTGTAATTGAAGAGGGGGGGTTCTAACCCTCGAGTATTTCTCCTTGCCGCATGATTATTGTACGGCGCGGCGTTGCGGAATAATAGATTAAAAGAGGTATTGAAACTATAAAAATTATATATTTTAAAAATTTTATCATTCATTTCAAAAATTCATGATTTTCCGACAATTTATAGAGTAAATTTGGTCATTTGATTATGTACGGCATTGGTTCCATACAGTTTCAATACCTCTTCTAATCCATTATTTTGCAATGCCTTACAAAAATCATGCGACAAGGAGAAATTATCGAGGGTTGCAACACCCCCCTCTTCGACTGCACTCAGTTACAAGTGACGGCATAGTGCTGAATCTTATTACTTTATTCCCTTCTATCATCCTGCATAGGTCTGGTGGTGGTTCATTTGACCCATACATACATTTTGTTCACGGGCCTGTAGTCTAAAAGTTATGATGAAAAGATTTGGTGAAACTATCATTTTTAGAAATAGTAAAATTGTGAAATGCTTTCCCTGAGTGGATTTTTCCGATGAATAGGAATTGTGGTGTCCGAAATCGAAAGACACTCATATAGAATTAATCATAAAAACAGACAAATCGGATATTGTTTTATTCCCAAGTTGCATTATGTGATGTAATAGGCATTTAAGTAGCACGAAATTAGCCTCGACATAACCTAATCCTACAATCTCTGATATTTATCTACGATCATTAGTGATATCACGGCCTTAGTCACAAACAAGTCAGTAAACTAAAATACAAAATCACCATTATTTCAACGATATTCTATTACGATTTCGGTTAATTCAATTCATCAAGTTTATTGTCATCATATGGTACAGGCATTGAGTACAAATAACTAAAGTACTTATATGTACTCAATGGGTACAGGCAATCTTCAAGTAAATGTATATGGATATTAAATACTAGATGTCCGCCCCGGCTTCGCCCGTGGTACATAAATAGCACTCATCGGGATCCCGTACATATCCAACGGTGAAAGAATGACTGAAATCGGTTCAGTCATTCCTGAGAATATCGCTTTCAAACAATAAACCTCTTCAGCTACCTGCTACACCACCTGTCGGAAATTGGTCGTACCAACTCATATTTAGAAACAAATTTGATTAGCAAAGGTTTATATTCAATGACGCAGTCTTGGACATTGGCGAAATTACGGTGACATTACCGAATGGAACTCAAAAGAAAAAAATGAAGTTGAAGTTGACGCAATCTTAGACACACGCTGTCATGTCAAAGCACGCTATGAAAACTCTCAAAAAGGAATCTTTTTCCCCCCGTTTTAGTTACATTCTAGATTCATGCTCCCCTTCTATTGATAGTAGCGTTATGTTCTATAGCCTATAGCCTTCCTCGATAAATGATATCTAATAGAAAAATAATCTTTCAATTCGGACCAGTACTTCCCGAGATCCTAGAGTTCAAACAAACAAACAAACTCTTCAGCTTTACAAAATTAGTATAGATATATGTTGCAATGTCCAGTAAAAACCGAACTTTAGAACTCTACATGTAGGTAAATTTATAAATTCGTAATGTACCATTTTCAAAAGAAAAATAGAGGCCCAAACTAGGTACATTACCTATTATTTTTAGAGTATGCTTCAATTAGCCCAATCCACAACGACAGAATTTTAAATTTGGATAAAATATTAGGTTCAAGTAAAGTTTAGCGTTAGATTGCTATCTTATTGTATTTCATAACTTTTTAATATTGTCTCATCTATATTATCAACTTATTAAGATCTGCTTCGATCCGGTATATAAACGTTTACCGTAAGTTCATACAGTGCAACCTTATGTAAATGAATCCTTACAGCGGCTCGGCTATTACCTATACTTTGCCGGTACTCACCCTTAACTAATTTAGGGTTGTCTCTCAACTATAAAAAGATGTATTTTTTATACCAGTATCATTAATCATTACGGGATATTTATCGTGGTTTTATGTTATTGATAGTAGTGGAACTAGGTATTTTGTAGGTGTGAATGTAGTTTGAATGATACCTGTGTAGTAAACAACTGTGACTGACATCTAAACCAGATAAGTTTTTAAATATGCAACGTAAAATACCTTTATTTTTGTGCATATCTATTGTGTAAATATTGTAGGCACCAGTATAAAGCTCTAGAAAGATCCATCTTTTCTATTGCGTCCTATCTACCGAGTATAAAATTGGTCAGTACTATTCGTATGGGTATTTAAATAGTTTCCTTGATGCCTTTTATCGTACCTATACATATGAAAAGACAGAACACCCCCAGAGTCGATACAAGTTATTTTATTTCCAAAACAAGACATTTGAGGGGTATTATTATTATTGCGGATACAACACGCAAAGGATTTTGTTTATCACAATTATAAATAAAAATAATTCCACTTCAATTGGTTAGCTTGCAAATATTCAAGGACCTTATAAGGATTATCAAAAAACTAAGTACTTAGGTACCTATACTTTTTCCAGTGCCTATTTTTGTAATCACGTAAGCGTTTGTCGCTATTGGTAGTACCTACTTGTATATATAAATACTTAACTAGATAAAAAACTGTTTATCATGTACTTTGTACCAGTGCACTAAAACTAAAGTTTCAAAATATGTTTTTTTTTTCAGTCTCGAAATTGTTTTTTTGAAGATTTTCGGGATTTAGAGCTAGATAGTGTAATTCGGAAAATGTCTACGAATTGTTAAATTACAATATTGATTTGGAGCACTACGTAGTACTATAATTTAGATTTACCGAAATATTAACATAAATTATTTAATAAAACAAGTGCTTAGTAAGGAAATTGCACATACAATCGAACCGCACTACATTTTTCAAAAAAATATGCTTTATCGTTTTTAATAAATAAGCGAAAATTTATGTATAATATAATCTTGGTTGCGCACTCGATATGTTAAGAGAGTTATAAGATAGATCTCGAAAAAATCAAGTCTCGAAACCAACCAGATTGTTGTCCTACATGGCCAGTCATCAATCATGTCTTCAAAGCGAAACAGAGGCCGAGAATTACCGATACCGATATCAGCCAATATCTACAGATAAGTGATACCGCGATAGCGGCCCGAGCATCCAGCGAAGATAGTTCCGACTCGATCCTACGAAAGAAATGGTAAGCAGTTAATATGTAGATTATTAATAATTACCTATAGTGATTAACGGCAATGATAAGAGGGATCAGTGCACCGGCGGTCGCGATGCGGGGTACTTAGTGCGGAAAAAAAACGAACGGAAAATGGCGACGTTGATTTTTGTGTGTGTCGTTATTTTAATGTACGTTTTCGCGTGGGTGAGTTTGCGTTCCAATTTTAAATTCTACAGAAATTTTAAATTCTGAATTGTGCAAGTGTTGTGTAGAAGTTTAAAATATGAAAGTGTTTGTTTTTAGATGAGGAAGTTCATTTGTTTCACGAAAGTGCAATATAAAATCGACAGATAGTGCATCGATTAAGATCTAAATGATATGCTACCATTGTTACACGTTCCGGAATGCAAGCTATACAAGTCATTGTCTACAATACAGGTGTAGTTAAATCTGGGACAGTAACGACATCGCGGTAATAGAGGATGAATCGTCAGTTTTTGTAGAAAATAACTGGAAACAAAAATAAACAGTCACGCGATATTTCCCGCTCAAAGTGCATTCCGCAGTTGGCTACCGAGTGAAAACAGACCGAAAGTAGTTTATTCTAAATAATTACAGTTTGTGATACAAATTACTTATTTTATTTAATACTCGCACAGTAATCTAAAGACGTTCAGAAAATATTAAGATAATTAATAATTTTAAATTATGGTCATAATTTTTATGTCCAGAGACTGTGTTATTTATTTTTGATTAATATAGATATTTTTTCTGCTGAAATCTGTTTGTGTATAACAATTGATTTTAAATGTTTGCTAGATGAGTCTTACATAACATTTCCTCCACACTAAAAAAACACAAAAATAATTACCAATAAAGGTAACTAAGAATCCTCAATATAGTTTAAGGCTATATTAATCCATACTCTAATCTCTCTCTCTCTCTCTCTCTCTTCCTGGCTATCATGTATCCCATATGGTGGTGGGGTCAGACTTCCTGCCATTTCTTATCTTAACATACTCTAATGTTATAGTTAATTACCGCTACATATAAAGTGATGCAAAGTTTAAGTTTAATTTGGATCAGTATGTATCATCTAATACAATACCTATTTGCGGTAAATATGTATAAATTTAAAATATATCTACTGACAGATAACTAATCACACTTATAAATAAAATACAAAACAATCAGCTGACAACAAAACTCGATAGTAAATAGGTAATGTTATATTGCAATCTATGAAAAATTATAGTCAATCAGTATCAGGTAGTAAGTAAATACATATGAATCTTTGGTAAGCAGTAATCGCTATTTTTAACTATTATAGGTTTAGACTTGACCGCCATCTCGCGTGATGTTAACGGACGCTGCGGTTTACGAAGGAGCGTATTTATCTAGAAGAAACCGATTCGCTCTCGATTTGAAGGCACCAAGATTGTAACCATCGGGAAAACCCCACTCAGGCAACGCATTCCACAGCCTAGACGTTCTCACAAAAGTAGAATTAAATTTCTACGTTTGAGTGTTTGGAACCATGAAACGATGTAGCATTTTCGAGGTTCGAGCTTTGAGGATAAGAATAGTTGGCTTGAGGCTGTTAAATAGAAAAAACGCAAGATGGTATTAGATCATGCAGTTAAGTTGCATTTAAAATGTCTACGCAGTTCTATCGATCATTTCTGGCATAACCCTACAAGATGATCTTGCAGGTCAGCTAGGCGAAGAATGCTACGTGCTTGCTTGATTTTCACTCGTTTTATAAAAATACCGTGCTAGTTCAATGGCTACCCAGTACAGTAAAACGTCCGATAT
This sequence comes from Ectropis grisescens, assembly GCA_017562165.1. NCBI lineage: Eukaryota > Metazoa > Arthropoda > Insecta > Lepidoptera > Geometridae > Ectropis > Ectropis grisescens. The sequence goes on along the minus strand of CM029771.1, from coordinate 3,843,306 downwards.
ATAAAGGCTCTTTATTGTCCACAATACGAAAATGAATAACTTGTTAACGTTAGTGCCACAAAAATCGAACTTATTGCGAAGAGCTTTTTTCCAGTCTTCAGGGAACTGCAGGATGGATAGAAATATTAAATAGAAAACGACGGGGTTAGGGTCAAAATGTGGTGAACAGTATCGTATACATAAATATTAATAACCGTACATTCTCATATTGGAAATTAAGTACTTATAACGCCTGCACTTATGATTATCTTTCTAACTAGTAAAAATTTCACATTATCATTGTCATATCGTTGAAGGAAGACACATTCCAAAACCTTTCGAGTACATGTCACATCAGGCAAAACGTACTTGGCCACTTTGTTAGACTATGGCCTAGATTTTGTCCTGGTGATACAAATTCCTTAAGATCATACTAGACTATTTGTACTGATGCAAAAATAAAACTAGTTCCCACAGTACATGATTTGCTTAGTTAGGTGCTAGATAGGTATCTAATTGTGTGTGAGAAATGACCGCCTAAATGTATTGAAATAAAAATGTTAACTACGAGCAAAAGATAATATTAGCTTACACACCTTTTCCTTTAGTCGGTCCGCCAGCCCTATGCCTCTATGCCACCTCACTCCGCCCGTCATATTTCGCAGTGCGAAAGTGTGCGCGTGTGAAACACTCCTTTTCCAAATCAATTGTTCAGAAACTCTCTACGATTGAATAGATCATATTCCCATGACGTAAGCAGCGGAGATGTACAACTTTTTCAACGGCTTTGTGAGCTACTTTCAAGATGGAAACATTGGAAACCCACAGGTTTTTTATTACTTAATTAATAGTCTTAGTTCTCGTACAAGCTCTATTTTTCATAGGATTTTACGTTATTGGCCATTGTTTATCAATAGTTTTATGAAAGTTTATTTAAAAGTACTATGTTGAGTTCCGTGGTTTCATAAAAAAGAACAAAATAGCTAAGCTACGACAAGTTTTACATTTATTCTGATCTAAACTACTTTTTTACTGTGAAGAATCATCCAAGTGCAGTCAGTTGCAAGAGAAAAAAGATGATGCATCAATGGCTATAAAGTTAATGCCGTAATAAATTAACGATCAAAACAGTACTCGTTTTAATTTTGTAAGATATGAGTGCTAGGGTTCTTCAAATAATATTTACACATTACTACTGCTTGGCATGGAGGTATAGGTGTGGTGCGACTTGTCAAACATGAGATCATAGGTTCGAATGCACCTCTGAGTATTTTTCCAAGTACAAATGAGCAGATGTTTGTCACCACTGACTTTAAGGGTGAAAAAAATATCGTAAGGAAACCGGTTTATTCCCAGAAAACATATTTCGAGTGAAAGCTTAATCCCCAACCCGCACTAATCCAGCTTAGTGGCATATGAATTAATAGACTGTGATGGTGGGTGACTCCAAATAGAGGGAACTTAGAGCGGGCTATATTTCTGCTTATTACTACGCTGGCGTGGTGAAGACAAATGCAAATCCTTTATTTAACAAAATTACGGCTACGTACAAAAGCTTGCCAGTAAACCCCAAACTAAGCTTAAGTTTGTGTCTTGGGACTCGCGAGTTAGGCGTAAACTAAACAATACAATAATACAAAATAAAATATGCCATTATAAAACTTACATCGCAGCAATACAAACTAGATTAGTGAAACAGGTGGTCTGCCGAGAACTAGTAAACCGAGCTGGGTGATCCATACATAGCGAAAGATCCAAAATATCGGAAACAATCCAGACGATTAAGATTAGATCAGAGAGAGAGAGAATTAGATTCCATGAATAATTAAAATTTAGTCCTCTAGACTGAGATCAAGAAGCCACCACTTCAACTTCTTTTTGAGTGCAAGCCGAGTGCAAGTCAACTGAGGCCCGTAAAGTCGCCCTTTCTGATGACGTTGTTGAAGATGCGGGGAGTATGTTAGCGGGGCTACGTTACGCCATTATAGACCAAGCCTGAGGGAGCGGGAGATGTTTCAGCCGCTTTCCTGACGCTGAGCTGGTAGAATTTATTGATTTATCGAGTTCTTGACTGTTTCTAATTAAGTTAAAAACTCCGAAATATCAAGCTTAATTTCGTGTATAGGTAGTTTCATTTACTCGAAATACTAGTTTTGGTTTTTGGATCGCAAATGCTTACGTAAATATTTATAGTTTATTATGCAACATTGTTAGATAAGTTTAATATCGGTTAGTGTGATGATATTTGCAAAAAGTGTTGTTTTTATTTTAATACCAGATCTTTATTGTGTAATATCCGCTAAAATGTGATACAATTGATAACCTAGTTTCCATATTGTTTTGTTTTTTCGTATAAAATCTGTACAAGGAACCCAAATTAAAGTTACTTATATAATACTAGAATGGAAGTGATCTATAAGAAGTTGTTTTTAAAGCGACACACGGATTTATGTAAATTAGACTAAGTCTAATCGTTATTATTACTATTAACGTAATTAACCATTTATTTTCAAAACTAACTGACAAACTGACCGAGGTAGATGATTCTTAGATGAAGATATCTCATTAATCCGTTTTACTTCTCCAAATATGTAAAAAAATATAATAATGTACATACCTAAAATCGTGTAAAATGAATAACAATGTAGAAATAAATATGCAATTTTACACACATTTCACAAATAGTCTAAACCAACACAGAAAATAAATAAAATAATAATGCGACTGATTTCAATACTTTACAAGTTTTATATTTTTAAATATGTCCTGAATTAATAGATTGCCTGGATGACGCGGTGAAGGCAGTCAATGCTGACTTGTTCCGTATTGAAAAATGGTGCAAATCCTTTGGTCTCACTGTCAATCCTTCTAAGACTCAGGCCATTATCATAGGAAGTTCCCGGCTAATTTCGAGGATTGACTTTAAGACTATGACCAAAGTTATTTTCAGCGGTACAACTGTGCCTTATAGCGCAAAAGTTAAGAACCTAGGTATTGTATTTGATAGGTGTTTCACTTGGGACCCTCAAATCCGATCGCTAAAGCGGAAACTGTTTGCTTCTGCAGCGTCTTTACGAAGAATCCGTAATTTCTTACCTACTGCTACCAAGGCTGCTTTAGCTCAATCTCTTCTACTCCCCCATACTAGACTACGCAGACGCCTGCTACCTGGATCTTAGACAGGAGCAATTTGATATGCTGGAGCGCCTTCAGAATCTTTGCATAAGATTTATTTTCGGTCTTCGGAAATATGATCATATATCCCAGTTCCGCACAAAGCTCAAGTGGCTCCCAATTCGTCTTCGAAGAGATACTCGCATTCTCTCCCTTTTGTATAAAAGTGTTTTTGTATTGTATTGTATTGTATAGAACTACAAACTCGCACAGGAAAACTGAGTTCCTTTTGTCAGGGCTTTAAAAACACTATAATGAATTATGGATTAATATCAAAAACAAAGTGATTCTTACTCGCTTACTCGGAGAAGTAATGAAATATCCGACCATCGTAACCATATCGTATCGCTTTAGTTTTTTTGCTCTTCATATAGGTATATATAAATATTATATTGTTGGGTATATCTATGTTATATAATCATAGATTTGTAGCCCAGGTCTGCAGCGTAACAAAATTATTTGTAGCATTGGCAAATCGATGTGAATCTAAAAAAGAGTAACGAAATGCCATAAATAAACATTATCGTAAAGCTAGGCTGTATAATACAGCTTTACGATAATGTTGTATTACAGTATTATCGTAAATTAACCAAAGGCATAGTAGCAAATCTTGTTAATAATAATATATTAATAATTAACTATATGTTTCAGGTGATCGAGCGCTACCAGAATGAGAACGGGTCTGGCGGGCGCAGCAGCGGCATCCACTCGGCCAGTGCCAGCCCCACGCCCTCCGAGCGCTCGTCGCCTCGCTCACTCAACTCCCGCGCCACTCGGGACATCACACCTCCTGTGAGTATTATCACTATCCACTCAATCAGCCACAGCCCTATTCGCTCTGAGCGCTAGACGTCTCGCTCACTCAAAACCCGCGTCACTCGAGATATCACACCTCCTGTAAGTATTACTATCGAGTATTCACTCACCCAGTGACAGCCCCACTTGCTCTGAGCACTAGACGCCTCGCTCACTTAACTCCCGCGCCACTTGGGACATTACACCTCCTGTGATTATTATCACTATCGAGTCTCCACTCAGCCAGTGACAGAGCCCCACTCGCTCCGAGCGTTCATCGCCTCGCTCACGCAACTCCCGCGCCACTCGGGACGTCACACCTGTGAGTATCACTATCGAGTATCCACTCATCCAGCGACAGTCTTACTCGCTCTGAGTGCTAGTCGACTCTCTCACTCAACTCCCGCGCCGTTCGGTACATTACACTTCCTGTGAGTATCACTATCAAGAAACCACTCACTCAGTCGCCTCGCTCACTCAATTCCCGTACCCGGAACATCACACCTGAGAGTTTTATCACTATCGAGTAAAGCCACATCAGCTAGCTACAGCCACATTCCGTCCGAGGGCTAGTCCCCTCGCTCACTCAACTCCTGTACCACTCGGAACATCACACCTGTGAGTATTATCACTAACGGGAATCCACTCAGCCAGCGACAGCCGCACTCGATTTCAGGGCTAATCGTCTCTTACTCCCACTCCACTTGCGACATCACCTCTTATGAGTACTTCGAAATCTACTACTATCGATGATCACGGAAAGTTATTTTGGCTTAAGTTATTTTTGAAGATCATTACAGCTTACAGAGAGCTAATCACTCTATAATAAAATCTAAATTAACTGATTTCACTGTAACTTTATTGGGCAATTAAACAGCAACTCATTATAAATTCTGAAACAATGTAGTACAGATAGGTCTTACAACGTCATCAGTTACATGCTATATTTCACTGGACATTGCATTTTTCTTTTTACATTTTCTAATCGTAATTCCTGACAACTTTGCTTGCGCATTGTTAATCCATTCATCACAAACGACCGCAGGTAGACCGGAACAAAATGCGATCGCAGTATGTTCTCAAGCTAGACATTACATGAGTGTAAATAAATAATACTCAGCCACTGTATCAATCTAGTGATTTCTACTCGTTGGTGCGTATGATAAAAGGTGGGTGGGTTATCAGCAGCTGAACCTTTGTTTGGCAAAAACTGAACTGTATAAATTTTAAACAACTATAACTGCGCAAGTGTTGTAATCTATCTGTAAACTATACAATTAATTTGAGTTATTTTGTTACGTTTATTAGGTATACCTACTAGCGGTATCCCGTGGTTTAATTTGCGTAGTTACTGATCACTTTATTTTCCCAGAATAAAAAATAGTATCCTATATGCTATTCCAAATTTCAGGCCGATCCGTTCATACGTTACGACGTGATTGAGCAACAAACATCCAAATATCCAAACATTGACATAATATTAGTAGGAATAGGATAGTAGGATATAAGTAGAAATATAAGGATGTAAGACACAGATAATCCCATTTGAATCCCAAGCAATTTTTTTTGGGGTTCAATAGGTTTTTTTCAAAATAAATGTCACATGATCATACCCACAGTTTTTTAAACAAAAATCTGCTAATCGTATGCTTATTGAATTTTTGCTCAATCAAAAAACGGATAGAACAATAATTATTGTAAAGTCTCATCTGATAATTTAAATGTTTCAGCTTCATGACGATGATGTATCGGATTGGGAAGAGGGAGAGGCCACGGACGAAGCCTTGGAAATGCCACGCCGCGTCCCCTTTCCAGAGTTTGGAGGCGATATAGTGCATCATACAGGTGTGTTGCTAGAAGCTTATACAAATACTCATGTTGTACCAGAAGCAGTGCTTACCGTAGAACAAGATAATTAATCGTTTTAAAAATATTCTTGTTAACAGATAATGAAGAGCGTGAATTTGATGAGGTATCCAGCAGCGACCTCCAAGCGACTGATGGCACATGGGAAGAGAACTGGCTCTTCCAAAAAAAGAAAATCAAAACCATACAATCTGTGCCAGTTCCGATGCTAGTCCCTAACTCAAATACTGAGTACAGGGCCCTGATAGGAGATAGAGACGCGGACGATACGACTGATCTATCAGATAATGCAAGCGATGTCGAAGAACAAAACGAAGTAGCTGAATTTAAAAGTGATATCAAAAAAGTGCTAGATTCGAAACACGTCATTGGTGGAAAAACTAAAATAGATACAGTATCAGATTATGAACCAGACAGCCTCACTATCGATAACGGCGCAGACGAATTTGAAAAACTCGTCAGTGATGAATACAAAGACGACAAGGCAGTGGACGATATCATTAACGAAATTAATGACAACACCGTTACTATTGTTGAAACTAAAAATCCAATCACGTCTGACGAGGTAGATGGTATGGTAAATGGTAATGACTCTGTAATCCTGATGGGTATTGATGAAGGTCCGTTACTGAAGGCTGAATTTAATTTGAAAGAGGAAATTCATAGAAGCCTAATGAATGGGAATGCGCAACATTTTTCTGAAGACATTGACACAAACGGTGAAGTATTTGATGACAGTATCGAAAATATTGCCATAAACAAAGGTAAGGAGTAAACATTGATACGCACCTGGGCCCACCTACACCCAAATCTAATAAGTTAGTCAAACACGTATTATATTATTGCAGAAACTTCTAATAATAACACCTTGAGTCACCATGAACGCGAAGGAGAGTATGAAGAAACAGTTACGGTGCCAGTGCAGAGATATGCAGACAGCTTGAGAAGAAAACACTTCGATGATTCATCTTTAGAGTTAGTAGTTATTTAGACTTTGTGATGTACCTACATTTGTTGTTCATTTTGCTAGGTTTCTAATGATTTTTTATTTCATTTTCAGGATACATGCTGCACAAGCTGAACAGAATAATAATCAAAACGAAGATGACTTAATTCCAGGTATTATTTGTATTTTATTTACACTTACTAAAACTTTGACAAATTTCTTACTTCAATATTACCAAATTTTGAAACTACTAATCACATAGCGGTACATAAAATTATTGATAGCATTTTACAACACCCTAATTATACTCATTTCGTTGAGATGATTTATTACAAACTGACCAAACTACGCGTTCAATCGTACTTTCGATCTCCGCGACGTTTATTTAAAAATAAAATGTACACAGATCTCTAAAATTACTTTTGTTTACAGGATCCATAGCTTACAGAGAACGCAAGAAATGGCTCAATTACGTCGAAATGCCTAATAATCCATATTCACCAGAGGCCATACAAAAAAGACTATCTGCTAAAAGCACATCGTCTCTATTTGATATGATTACAACTAAAAACAATGATCTTGAAGAAGACAGTTTGACACACCCAGAAACAAACAAATCAGAAAGTGAACAAGATGATAGCCCAGCAATAAAAGAAATAAAAACACCAAAACTGACACTAGTATTGAACTCTGAAAATGACATCGCAAATGATACAACGTTGCAAAGCCCATCACATAAAGTATTGAAAGACGTGCTAGCTGAAGAAGTACCACAGTATAAACGGTAAGTGGTCTCAAAAAAGAGAACAGTAGATCAGTGATTATATAATATGTATTTAGATAACATGACGAATTTTCTGTTTTACAGTTACGGCAGAGATTATTACATAAGAGAGGCAAAAACGTCCTCGGGAGGTCGTAAAAAGAGCAGTTTCAGCGACACGAGCTCTGTATCATCTTCTATGAACAAGTCCACGAGTTTAGACAATTTCGATGCCGAGTTTGCGTCGCCTGTAAGTGCCAGCAGTTCGTTGAGCGACATCGAAGCCTCCGCCCTCCATCAGAACATCGTTCGTGCCGTGCTCAGTCCCAGAAATGCGAGCCCCAACTTCGCCATTAATCCTATTTTTGAAAATCCCGATAGACAAAACGATACCGCTGACGACGGTCGTACGACAGAACGTTATAACAATCGAAAGGCAAACGTAAGACAACAAAGTAGCAATGTGTGCAATGGAGGTGACGGTTATGTGGAAAACGAGGATATAGTTAGACTTAAAATACCGAAAAAACCTGAAATAACCGAAGATTTATTCGAAACGTACACCAACGTTAGGCGGAGCAACACGTTGAGGAGCGACGATCTGTTCGTTCGCTCCAAGCGGCGGCCCGGCCTCAATTACACGTTCGGTGGGAGCTTAAGGTTAAGCAGAGGCTTTCGTACCGATCTATGGTGATAGAGCCACTTCCGTAATTTTAATGTTACCTAATATCACCTCCAGTCTCAATAGCACTCTTACTGACAACCGGATAATTCTCATAGCGTGAATCTCTACTGTGTACGATACATACATAGATTCCGACAGACCGGATGAAAATTAGGATGTATAAATTATTAGGTTAAAATTCAGATACCACAACCACCTTCACACAAAATCGGTGGAAGGACTTGCATCTCATAAAATCTAAGATATCTTCGTTTTGACACACAGTGTACTGCCTGGTGTGTGTTGAGTTGGCATGTTGATTGAATAAACCAAAACGCTGACTAACAGCACTATGCACTAATAATACGAGAATATCTCTTTAGCCCTGCACTCATAGATTTGTGTTCTTTCTTTTAATACAGTTTCAGTACTATTTACTACAGTAATACTACAAGCCGTTAGTGGTGAGTGTTGTATGATTTTGGCAAATGAACTCTGACTAACAGTTGAATGGCTTGCCACTAAACTAACGCGTTCTAATAACAATGTTGCCTACTTCACCTTATTCTGCATTAACTACATTTGCTTTAATCATATTCATATCATCTTTTACTTTAAACATTACACAGTTTATTTACCACCACTTTATTCGCATTGCACTCTTTAATGCGTTTTAATGCACCGAGCACATTGTATCTAAAACAACTAAACTACTAACTAAACTAAAATTAATCGAATGTGAGAACATCGAAGATTCTAGAACAATTTTGTGACAAACTTTTATTTTATGAAATCTAATTGCATTAAAAATGCAAAATACTCCTCCGCATACTTTGATACCGCACATTATCTTATTGATATAATATTTTCAGGGATTACTAATACAGCAGTTCAATACGATTGCGACAAATCAACAGTATACTACATTTGTTAACCAAGAACAAATCGAATCAATAACCACTACATCCAACAACAACAAAACGGAAATATTGATTGAATATGACGACGCTAACGAACACACGTTGTTTTCGGCAAGGCCAGCCATAGTAGATGACGATACAGATAAGAAATTCGAAGAAATCATACAATCAGCATACAGTTCTGCCGTAACAGTTAACGATACGGAACAAGACAAAATTGACGAGCCTATAAAATCACCGGTTAGTATAGCCAACTCAACAATAAGCACAAGTAGTTTGGAGGATTCTATCAAAATCTACAATGTTCAGACTGGTGAAGTCATAAAATGTAGACCCGATGATAACATATCAGCAAGATACGAGACCGTGCCTGACAGCAATGAAAACATCGATATAGTAGATAAGAACATCCCCCGGAGAAATTTTTGACAGCTTCAGTCAAAGCGGAGATTTAGGCGAGGAAGCAGTGATCATCGAAGAAAGTGACAAAGAAGAGCTGGAAAGCGTTGAAAATAGACTCGAAGATAGTGAAATTGCAGACATTTTATCGAAGTTACCTAAAGTTAAGGAATTGGCGAAGAAATTCGTCAGCATGGATAATATCAATGAGCCGGTAAAGGTGGGTATTTTAGTCATTTTAAAATTATCAGTAGGTACTATGTGTTTAGTGATGACGATATCTAGTAAAGTTTGTTTAGGTTTAGCGAACCGTGATAAGACAATGCGGAAAACCAGAATTAAAACATATAACATCATAGTTAGGAAATTATTAATAATAACTACTGAATAAATATTTGTCGTATCGTGTTGGTTAATGAATTTGGCATGGGAACAGATAGAGGACAAAATAATTATTTTTACTATACTATCTATTAGAAGAGCTAAGTCTGTTTACGCCAACGCATCACCGTTTTACGATTACCAACCTAACATGGTTTATGTAATTTTGATAAAACACAGTCCGCAAATAATGTCTATGACGAGGTTTCAGCAATAGTCGAAATAGGTATTTAATGAATTCGTTCTAGAAACGTGACAATAAAATTTGTCTGGTCCGTCTAAATGTAATTTTTTATAATCTTGAATGTTTTATGCAATTTTAGGTCCCACAACCCCAAACATTCTCCAAGCGACGAATAAGTAAAGAAAACATCTTAAACGATATGAATGCAGAAAAACCCAACAAAATTTTCATGCACAGCCTCACCGCAAGAAGCATTTCCAAAGAGTTCAGAGAAGAACTGAAACTTTCCTTGGCCACTCCGCTTACTGTCCCTGGGGGCTCCAAAGAACTCCCGGAAGGAGAAGAAGTCACCAAGGAATCTAGTAGGCCAGGCAGTCCATTACCAGAACCGGGCACTATCAAGACAAAGTTAGCGTTCTTTGAAAGTCTCAAAAATAAGTTAAACGGTAAATAGTATACGAGATTCAAAGGTTATTATTATCAATAACATTCGTCATTGTATTTGTCAGAATTGACTCGTGTAAAGGAGTGCTGTACTTATGTAAAATATTCAATGTTGCCTTCACATAGTCACCGAACATAAACGAGTAATTTTTTTAATTCATAAATCATTTATTTCCATAAGAATAGCAGCACATAAAACACAATACAAAGTTATATAATTCAAATTATGTTACAGTCGGCTCCGCAGTTTATATGATGGGTCCTGCGCCTAAATAGTGTTGAATCTTATCCCACTCACTTGGGTTCGCTGCAATGAGTACGTTTCTACCTCTTATCACAAATGTTTTCAAATTTACGAAAATTAATAAATGGGGAAAAACAATACATGTTTGAACAAGTAGGTTATCTTTAAACAACGACGTTAATTGATTTCATTAGACGTTTTAGTTAGACCTTAGTTTTTTATGTAATTTATAGCAGATTTGTTCCCTCTCTACTGCTCTACTGTTTTCTTTTGCTCGTTTAGAGCTCGGTGAATATGCGGAGGCTCCATAAACGATGTGATATAAAATTAGGAAGAAACCCACGTCTAGTTTGTTAGATTAACATGACTTGATCGTAGATCCCGAGTGTATGATTCCCGTTTGGTAGTACAGTAGTTTAACTACCACTTGTTTGGCGTAAACAAGTGAAGTAGTTCAACTATTGTTCATGTAGTAATTTATTTAAATGTTAATTAATATAAATTTTTCTTCCGCTTTGTTTTTTAGTGAATTGTGTCAATTTTTGTTTTAGTTATTTTTGTTCTATATGGGGTCGTTATAAGCAGAATTTAAATTATTTCACAAGGGTTTATCATCACCTGAATAAAATCGAAGATATTTACATATTTAGTTATTTCATATGCACATGTAAATTTGTAGGTTTAAAGGTGTAAATACTTAGTGCCATTCGTAATCATTTTCATTTATTTAAGTCATTTAGCTAATGCCAAAGTTGTAAATAAATATTGGATTTTAAATGCTAACGTCTAGTGGTTGTGTCTAGTATAAAACGAGTAAGTCATAACTTTAGACTAGCTGTGCCCCGCGGTGTCTCCTTCGATATTAAGTACCCTACACTCCCTGAGCCATTGATGCAGAAACGATTCAGAAAAACAACAGGCTGTTTCATAGTTTGTCGCATTAAAACCCGCTTCATTAATAAGCACACCCAGACACACAAACAGCGCGCTCTAACTACCTACTACACAGACATCGCGCCTTTGATATGCAACTGTGTTGCAACGAATCTAAGGTTACTTACTAATAGAATTATTAAATGTCGCATAAACCAACTCGAAAATAAACGCGCGTGAGACACCCCTTCCTAATGCCCGAACTACACGAGGCTAGTTTTTCAAGCTAGTACCTACAAATACAAATACAAAAATCATTATTGCTGTTTGCAGGTAAGATAAGGTTATACAAAACATTTTAATAGTTGACCCATACAAACTGGCCTCTTCTTCTAGAGGCATGCAATATGTCTGGCAACACAGTTTCCATTTGTCTGAATTTATATAATGATAATAATAGTCAGCTGATAGTCTTCTTCTTCTTTTTTCATTTTTAGCTTTTAATCGGTTGTATCATATAAAATGTCATCTGATTCATCGTCTATTAATTTCTGGCTTCTATCCAGTTGTGCTATGTAAGTATGATATGTTTGGTGAGCATAATTACGCCAACGTCTTTCAGCAGGATGCTGTTATGGACTTTGACAAGTATGTCTACTACTTCTAGCAAGCTAGTTTTGTGTAGACAACGCTTCGCAACACTAGTTTTGTCTACAGGAAGTTAGCAGTACTAGTTTGATAGCTTACTAACACTAGCTTGCTATCCTAGCGTGAAAAACTAGCCTCGTGTCGCTCGGGCATTAGAAGCGTCTTCAGAGTTCTGCATCGGTAGAGGGGTACAACCGAATAATGGGGGACGAACAGTGTCCATTATTTAAGTAGAATTATTATTCTATGATATTAGAATTAGATGTGCAATAAAACATGGCGATGATATCCTATACCTGTGTACTACGTCTGGGACCAATCTGTAAATGTGATATTTAAAACATGAAATGTTTCACACATACAAATAAAATAGTGTACCTATGGATAAGGGTGTATTATAAAAATAAAATATACATATAGAAATTTATATGTTTTATTTTAATAGTCAATTTGTGAAATAACAATACCGCATAGTTAAATGTAAAAAATAAATAGTAATTAAATACAACGTTATTCTTGTGTAAGGCACTTTGTAGTCAAATTCTCATCTGATACTGGTAGCCAACCGTGGGCAAAATTCGTTTAGGCTCAATCACCATTATATGACAAAGATTACTATTATTAAGATATACTATGGGTGGGTATTTATCTTGCTTCAATCCCTCATACAGTTTGTACCTTACTCAATGAGCTGCTTGCCACTCCAAAGTGCTAAGCCTTTTATATCTATTTACTATCACCCTCTCTCAGTGTATACAGTTCAAAAAGTTATATCACCGAGTGTGTCACTCACTAGATTTTCCAATTCAATGATTCAACTGATATATTTTATCACTTTCATATTTAAGATTAGATAAATTGTATCTTACAAAATGGCTTAAATAATATGCAAAAATATACATACATATGTAACAATTTTATTTTTAAAACAACATGTTTAGGTAACAATCTAAGTACTCAAGTTTATCATAATCATATTTATTCATAAAAAATATTACACGTCACAAAATTCGATATAAAGAATTACACAAAATGTAATTAATTAAGAATATAAACCCATAGTAGTAGGATAGTATCAATTAAAAAAAAATGTCAGACAATAATTCAAATCACCATGTCATTAAATACAATAAATTATAATACAAGAACAAAATTAAAATTTTGATTAACCCCCGACTACCTTAGATTTGTTATCTGTACAACATTCTACTAGTCAAGCCCTTTCATTTGATACCCATATTAAGGGAATTGTGAAAAAGGAAATGTAATTCGCCATTTTGTGGTAGCGGCCATCTTGGATTTGAAATTTGTCATAGTGCAAAGTATTCTACTAATCAAGCCCTTTCATTTGATACCCATATTGAGGTAGTAGTGAAAAATATTATATAATTCGCCATTTTGTGGTGGCGGCCATCTTGAATTTGAAATTTGTTATAGCGTTTAGTACTCTACTAGTCAAGCCCTTTCATTTGATACCCATATTGAGGTAGGTTGTGAAGAAATATTTTGTCCGCCATTTTGTGGAGGCGGCCATTTTGAATCGATATTAACCAAACATAGCTAAGAACACCCGCACGCATATTAACTTTCAAATAAAAAAAACCGCATCGAAATCGGCCCATCCGTTTGAGCTCTACGGTGCCACAGACAGACACACACACAGACAGACAGACAGACAGACAGACAGACAGACAGACAGACAGACAGACAGACAGACAGACAGACAGACCGACAGACAGACAGACATCGACGTCAAACTTATAACACCCCTTTTTTTTGTCGGGGGTTAAAAATAGATGTCAGACACATAAAGAATTTTAGTATTAAAATTAAAATTAACGTGGTTGTTACACATATTTAATTGGATAACGGGGATTGACCGACCGTATATACGTGAGTGTCCCGTTATCCAATTACATAAAGAATTATCTACAATAAAACAAATAAATATAATATATCTACAAATACCCCATTCAAACATAGCCAACTCCATGATAACTTGATTAAAACGCATACGAATTATCAATCATTCATAAACTTTAAAAAGTAGTACATATGCTATTCCAGACTATGATCTGTGTTCTAAATTTCAACCTAATGATTTCCAACGTTCCGACGTGATTGAGTAACAAACATCCAAATATTCTACTAGTAATATAAACGCGAAAGTTTGTAATGTATGTATGTTTAGTATGAAAACAAACGTGGTTATTACACATATTAAATATACACGGGTAACTCACGTTTGATCTAATCAGTCCAGTCCGACTCAAGTTTCGATCGCGCCCGGCGATCTTTTTCAAGGAGAGTGCGCGCGCGTATTGCATCTCGTTTAGCACTGAACTAAATGAGCTGCCAACTAGCTTCGTGCTAAACAAGCTGCGAACACGTGCGCGCACTCTCCTTGAAAAATATCGCCGGACGCGATCAAAACTTGAGTCGGACAGGACTGATTATATCAAGTGTGAGTTACCCGTGTATTTATTTAAAAAGTGTGTACGTTTGTTACTGTCATAAAATACTGAAGGGATTTGGCTGAAATTTGGTTTAAGAGTTAGACTATGGTCTGGAATAACAGATAGGCTATTTTGCATCCCGGAAAATCATCGTAATCGGGAAATACGCGGGTGAAACCGCGAGCCACTGTTAGTTTATAATATTAGGTGGATTTAAAACAAACAAAAATGCAAATGGCCTAACTTTAATCTTATAGCAAATCCCAAAGTTTAAGGTGTACTCGTAGGTATAGCTATATTTGCATGCTAGTAGAAAAGTTGACTAGTAGAATATACCCAAAGTCTTATGGAATGGTATACTTTCCAACTTGTCAGCGTATTTCCGCCGGTAGCACCAGAGGTAGTAGTCGATCAGGCTCGAGTTGGGAAGTTCAGCCGAGTCCTTCACAGCGCTTTCTATCTTCTTCCTGAGCAGCTCGACGGCGTGTATGGAGCATCCACGAATTTCCACTTCTTTTTCCGAACCACTAGGGAGCAAATCGTCTGGAAAAAGAGATGGGGTAAATGGATTCCATTTCCTTCAGTTACAAATCATTGTGTGATGAAAACAAATCGTTCCGAAGTTTGTACGTTCTGTGTCTCGTGAAATTGGACGGCCTCACTCGGCCACCACACTTTATCGTGGTACACCATATGGTAAAATATAGTTATCAACAAACTTCTTTCATTGCGGTAGGGCTCTTTGCAGAGTCCGCCTGGGGAAATACCACACATTTGCCAGTAGTTCTGCCGCCAAGCAGTAATGTGCAAACATTACTGTGTTACGGTTTGAAGGGCAATGTTTCCAGATAAATTACTGGACTAAGAAACAAAATACCTTGTATCTTCGAGTGAAGAACGCAGCACAGTGCTAGGTAATGATTTGGACTCTTCCATGTTCAAATATCTGCGTGTCACGCGTGTTAGGGGCAGCCGGCATGTTGCTTACCATCAAGCACATGTCCTGCTCGTCTTGTCACACAATACTATAAACAAAAATTTTATCGCCGACCTGCGCAAGCGCCTATCGAGAGCTCCCCCCTAAAACCCAATCTCCGGAATACCTACCCCTCTTCCACGTGTAGCACTTATGTTTTCCATCACGGATCATTATGATCACAATTGTCATATCGATTGTCATGTCCCCTGTGACCACCCCCCCCCCTTCCGCCGCGCATGTCAGACGCACTACCCAAGGTACGCAATGATGTTAGTTTTACCCAATGATATGATATAATTAATATTTGGGAATAGATATGATAGGCGAAGATAACGTAATAGACGTTTTTAGATGCGATAAGTGCCACTGAGTTGATAATAATGTTATTAATACAAGATGCGTTACAAGGAAAATTTGGTTTGGAATAGTATTATTTATGTTGTTTTGTTCAGTCTTAAATCGAAATAGAAAATCGTCCCATATGATAAAAAAGACGAGGGAATTCGATCCCTATTAATGCGGACCTCGTGAAGGAGCATCGTGAGGAAATGGATACTTTTATGAAAATATACGAGTATCTTTGAAAGACATCCATCAAATCTTCGTGTCTACAAGACGAGAGTGAATTTCTTTCTTCTAGGTAACCACGCACCATCATAGACCCCATTGTCGCTTAACATAAACCAAAATGACGGTTAAGTGGAACCCTACCGTTAAAAATACCGCCTATAGTCAGTGTGATGATTTAAAGCCTTTACATACCTGTTCCTTGTGAAAAAACTTCCATAGTCCTATAGTATGACCGTATATTAGAATGCTTGTTCTGGAAATAGGCATAAAACAAACAATTCTTACCATTCTTTAACATATCCATCAGCTCATCAGAATACGTCAAGGCTCCAAAGTACACCAAAACTTGAGGGACCCTGTAGTCCGCAAACATTGTAATCTTGTCCACATCGTGAAACTCTCCTAGACCCTTCCCTCCGAAGAAGTTCCATATATCCGCTACTAGGATCTGCGCTCTTTTATACAATGACACTTTCTGGTTTTTGTATTCGACTTCATCTTGGAAACATGGGAAATTATCGACAATTATCTCCAGTAATTTCACAGCAGATTTATTAGCCTCTTTCAAGCAAGTTAGGAACGTACCGTTGTATTTTTCTATAAGGATCGTGCCAACTTCGTGTAGAACAGATAGTCGTTCATCAAGTAAGGGTATTGGAACTTGCGTGTCACTTCTCATAATGGTTACGAGCTCGTCTTTTGTTATTTTTGAGTAATAATGCGGGTCTGTTATATCGTAGTTTTCCTGGAAGAGATGTCAGGGGAGTTATTGATCAAAATTGTGTGTGTTGTATAATGACTATAATAATGACACAAAATGACGAAACACTATAAAAATAAATAAAAAACTTTATTTGAACAGTTTACATGACCTCGTATGACAGTAATATGATGGTAAGTATAAGCTATTCAGTTACTTAGTTGTGAACTCTGTATCCCACACTAGGTCGGTCCTGTGTCGTGTTTTCTACAAAACATGTAAACTCATTTAACATTGGTTTCTAGAGGTAAACTGGACTGTTTAATAAAATAACTGAATTATTAATAAATTCCATTCAAAAAAAATACTTAAAAAGTTAACTAAAGGTTTTTAAAAAATCAAGAGGGCAATAAAATTCTCCCCAACAATTCACAACATACCTATTCTGAAAAAAAAAAACTCGATAGATGTAAGAACGAATAACTTATACCGTTATACATATACTAAAATTCTAGTATTACACTTATGTTGCACTATGCCAGGGCGTCTACTCTTTTTCTACGAAAAACGTTATTTCGAAATAAACTTGCAATTTTCCCACTTCGATTCTACTTCGTTTCGTTCGATCCAACATTATTTAACGTTTAAAAGTTCTAGCCTACTCTAATTAGAGTAACTTAGAACATTTAAACGGACGAAACGACGGATCGAAGTAGAATAGGAAGTAGGAAAATTGTAACACACCAATATTACGCATGCCGGTCGGTGAGTGTGTAGAGGTAATGCGCAAGTTTTGCTCCTCTGCTCCGCCGTCGCTCCAACGCTACGCATGACGGTGACGCGAGCCCATAAACATTTCCCCTACCAAGAAACGCTCAACACTATAGTTTCCCCTTCAAAAATATTTCAATCAGTACAAAAAGATACTAAAGAAAAGCATCAAATTAAAACAATATGAAACATTTCACAATTAACAACTGAAGGATAAATTCTAACTAAATCCCGAAACATGAAACTAAAAACAAATGGATCAATAGTTAGTCTGGTAAATTTAGACATTCAAAAGTACATAAATTAACAGCAAGCTGTAAATGTGTGTACTTGTTTAAAACATAATTAAAAATAACTAAATTTTGGAAAATACTGTAATACGGATCTCATTATTTTAGCTGTACTCAATTTGTGCGAAACTGTCTTTAAACACACCTCCCCTTGTTTGCAAAACATCATCAATGTCTTTGATGTAACAGACGCTCAGGAGCAGCAGTTACCATAATGAGCATTCTGTGTTTGTCACTTTTTCAATAAAAAACCAACTGGTAAAAGCTTTGCTTGTATGCTTCCACAATACAGGTTACTTTGCCCAGACAAAGCCATGAGGCACCACTGACAAACACACCAATGGTAAATATAGCATCGACATGTGGTTGATATATACCTTCATAGCTCTAGCTAGAGCAGCTTCTAATGCATAGTACCCTGAATGACCATCAACAGTCCACTTATCAGCTCCAGTAAAGGACCAGAAACAGAAATTCAAAGAATCAGCCACAAATATCCAATCAACAGCCTTCGGGTGGTCCTTCGGCAGGTAGCTGATGTTCGCACCCGTGTCTGGGATCTGCAGCTTGTCTGAGACGGACTGTAGCATCTGAAGTTAATATAAAATAGTATTAAGTAGGATATAGTTAGTACACTGCTTGCATAAGAATGAGAAACTCTCTATTTTCTCCTTGGAAAATAAATAAATATTTGTTATCACTTACTCACACAACACCAATTTTGAACTAGAGTATCAACAAATTGTTATAACATCAGGACAATGAGTTAACATGAATTTGTGTTTTATGCTAAATTCAAAATTTTAACTTATGTGGTATATGTGGACTGGTGGTTTATGGTTTATGTGGACTATTATTCCGAGAACTGGCACAAATTTTTGGGTAGATGTTTGAAATATAGGGATTCATGTTGCCCCCCTTTTACTCACCTGTTTATTTTACCAGTTAGAAGACTTGTTTGGACAAATGTGGTAAAAATTGTGGCAACTAAATTACAGTATGAAAATAGCCAGTTTTCGCAATATTTCTTTTGCATTCAAGTAATGAAAGGTAGACAATTATTTGTATGTATACAGGTTTCCTAGCAATCATGACTGACAGAGCAGATTGCCTTCTATCCTAAATTAAGGCTTTAGTGTAATCTACGAATACTATCATTAATCATCATACATAGGGCATCTCCTATGTATAACATCTTGTATTATCTGGGGTTATTGGTCTGAGCTGATGGCAAAAGATTTTGCAAATACCTAAGTACAAATTATTTCGGCCGTCTACTCCCAAAAATCTGAAAGTTCACTCTCAACGTTTAAAATGATGTAAATTTATACTAGTTGCTCACCTCCTCACAAAGTATTTCTAAACCTTTTTCATTTATCGTAACATGTTTGGCATTCCTCGCTATGAATTCCGCAGATTCTGCAGGTAGTAAAACTTCCTTTCGGCGACTCATGTTTATTGAATCACTCGGTCCCTTAGTAAGTTAATAATAAGAAATAAGTTGTAATGTGGTTTTAAAATCTGGTAGGTACCTATTTCATAAAAGTTTAAAGTTAACTTTGAACGAATTTGAATAAAGAACACCGTAAACCGTAAACAAAACAAGTTTCTGCATTAGATTCAGACATTCATTACTCTCACAGATCAATACCTAGTTTCTAAATTTCTATTTAGAATTATTGTTTTTCGGAACAGCTGTTTGCTGTTTTGAGTTTTTGACTCTTTTCCGAAGATCCGTCCCTCTATCGCCTAACTAAATCGGCTATGACTTTGCTATTGCTGTCTCTATCATTTCAAACGAAAAAAAAAAGAGAGCAATATCAAAGCAACGACAGTTTTAGTTAGGCAGTAGATCCTCCGGAGTTACCGTGCGGAACGGAACGCATAGTTATATTTTAAGCTAATGGCCTCGGAGACAATCAAACTACGCATACACATCAATCTTGGTTTGATTGAGACGTTTAACTGAGTACAAAACTCAATCACGCTCGATTCTTCACGCTTTAAAGCGTTTGTCAAAATAGATGAAAACCCGGTACAAACTCCGCGAGGTATAAGCTGAGCTTTGCATTAGTGTGAGTGATCACCAATCAGGCAGGAGCTTGAAACTTTGTCCGCGAGGTATAGGCTGAGCTTTGCATTAGTGTGAGTGATCACCAATCAGGCAGGAGCGCGGCGAGACAGAATGGCGCCGCGCCTAAGGCTGGTTGTCACACCTACACTATCCATGTACACTCACACAAATGCAAAGCTCAGCTTATGCCTCGCGGAGTGTACTTGGTAAGTTATTATAAAAAAAACATGTTAAAATGTTATAAAAAAATGTTTACAAAACGTTCAATACACGCAACGTGAGTTTGTCAGTTTGGGCCTTTGGGCTTGGTCGTCTGCAAATTACTTACTCTGTGGTCTGCATAAAGAAACGAAAAATAACCTAGGAATGCCCAAAAAAGTGTATTGTATCGATATATCGCATCGTAACTGTATCGAGCATGGTTGTATCGATACGCGATATTATCGATTTCCTTTGTATCGTATCGTAACCGTATCGCATGCCTTTCAATTAATATGCGATATAATGAGTATATATCGTGCAAAGGGTTATCTTTTTAGTAGTTTTACAATATTATTTTATTTGTTAAAAAGAAACAAATGATTATATGTATTTTAAATAGTTTTATTTAACAAAAAAAAAAACAATTTCCATTGATCAGCACTTAAACAACGCAAAAACAATAATTTTGATAAGCGCTGTAACCTATTACTGCTTTCGGAAAGTGTGTGTCCAGCTACGAACGGAATGACAAAGGAGAACATAAACTAAAATGTATTAATCATATTTGACGGTACCTACTACAAAGTTCAAAGATTTATTTAAATCTACCTCCAAGTCTAAACAAAAGCCGGCTGTTCTTGTTTCATAAACAATTTTGTCGACGTTATCATTATCTTATTACATATAACAATATATTCTATAGCACTGACTATTATCGTTTAGTGATGATGTGATAGGAACTTTAAAATTATACAAATTAGTCACCGACATAGTTTGATACGATACCGTAATGCGATATTTTTATAAGAATGTGATATATCGAAGCGTATCGTATGGTCAAAATATCGCATCAAATATCGCTATATCGTATAGTGCTGTATCGATATTCCGATATTTCGTATCGTCACGTGCATCCCTAAAATAACCTCAAATCGCAACAAATTTAAAAAAAAGTTAACGCCGCCGTTTTGTTTACAATTTACATTGGTATTTTATTATTTAGATTACATTTTCCTTAAATTCTTCGATAGAAGATGCCTTTGGACATTCAAGGTACATTCGTTTCGCAGAAAATAAGTAAGGTAAGGTGGATACCCGAAGATTATGTAGAAACAAAATCTTTCTTTACTGGAAGTTGGGACGACGATGAGAACTCAATAAAAGTTTGGTCTTTGGAAAGCCAACATGAAGATGACGAGGTTGAATACCCTCGGGAGCTATCTTCGTATCCCGTTGACGGAGATGTAACGCAGATCAAGTTTACAGACAAAAATAAAATAGCTGTTTCACTGTCTACCGGTGAGGTAAAATTACTAGAAATCAGCGTTTTCGAGAAACAATTGCCGCTCCGAGAACTTTATAGCTGGAAGAAACTACATAATTATGGGTAAGTTAATCTTGTTAAGTAACAAAGTAAGTGTTAGTACAATAATCGTGAGTTCCATTTTTCTCTCAGGTTTGTTGAATTATTAAAGATTGAGCCACAAAAATCCAAACTTAGACTTTGTAATATTTATCATCACTTATTATTTGCCCATTATTTCTCACTGCACATTACCCTCTTTTCGTTTACATCACTTGTCTACATTCTTTAAAATATTAAGTTCTCTAAGACTAATTTATTGTAAGCCTAGAGTATCATACTCACAAAAGCATCACTTTCCTTCTTCTATACAGCCCATTCTATTGCTTTTGAGCCAGTTTTATCTTGTAATAGGCATGACAACTGATCCTGGAATTAAATTAAATTATTTGATAAATTGATAGTATTGAAATAGAATAAAGTATGTACAAGTATGTAAAGTATGTAAATATGTACTTTAATTTTGATATCTTTTTGTTTAACTTACTTTATGATCATTCAAAGCTGGATGGGCAAGTCCATTTTTAAACCCCGACCAAAAAAAGGGGTGTTATAAGTTTGACGTTGATGTCTGTCTGTCTGTCTGTGCGAAATTATTCATATTAATTATAAGTTTGTTATGTCCTGACTGAGGGTAGTTCTAAAAAAATGTAGATTCCGTTGGAGTAAATGCCATCACTGTGGCAGGACAGGACACATAGAAGCAGCATGCAGGATGAAGGATAGACAAACAAAGCACAAATCTGAGTGTAATGGATTGTATGAGGTTGGTTTAAATAGCATTAGGCAAGATAAAGTGGAACCATTTCAAATTAAAGTGTTGCTGAATGGAACAGAGCTACTGATGGAAGTGGATTCAGGCTGCCCATACTCAATAGTTAATGAAAATATAGCCAGACTCATATGGAAAGGAAAGCTGCCACAGTTTGAACCAACAAATATTGCTTTAAAGTCATATACAGATGGTAAATTGTTTTTGCTTGGACAGGCATTAGTTCAAGTACATTATAGAAACATTAGGAAACATGTGAAAATATTGATAACAAGAGGCTGTGGTACAAGCCTTATTGGAAGAAATTGGTTCGCTGATCTAGGTATTGTAATACAAGGAGTGAATAGTATCAAAATAACTACACTTGAGAAAGATAGAGTAAGGCAAGTACTTAATAAATATGGACAGGTGTTTCAACCGGGTTTAGGGACATATACTGGACCAATAGTCAACATTACACCAAAAGAAGGATCAAGGCCAAAATTTCTGAGGAGTAGACCAGTTGCACAAAGACATGAGGTTTTTAAGGAGATTGATAGACTAGTGAGGATGTCTTGGAACCAACTACTCACTCAGAATGGGCAACACCAATAGTGGTTGTTCCAAAGCCAAATGGCAAGGTATGGTTATGTGGAGATTATCGTTCAACAGTAAATGAAGTCACTAATACAGATACATATCCATTGCCTACCCTTAATGAAGCTTTTGTAGAACTGCAGGGGGGGGTAGTATTTTCAAAAAATGATTTGGAACAAGCGTATACCCAGGTACGTGTCGATGAGAGTACTGCAAATCTACTTACCCTCAATACACCAAAAGGATTATACAAGGTAAAGCGTTTGGCTTTTGGAGTTAAAGCTTGTCCTGGGATTTTTCAAAGGTTAATGTCTTCTCTACTCGCAGGAATCCCAGGGACAGCGGTACTGTTAGACGATATCGTTGTATGTGGTAGTGATATTAAAAGCCATAATACTAGATTAGAAATTGTATTACAAAGATTACAAGAAGCGGGGCTACGGGTAAACAAAGGGAAATGCCTTTTTGCAGTACCAAAGGTACAATTTCTAGGGTTCATTGTAGATGAATCTGGAATACACCCTACTGAAGAGAAAATACAAGCTATTTTGAAAGCAAATGCACCAAAAAACTTAAAGGAATTGCAAGCGTTTTTAGGGTTATTAAACTTTTATGATAGATTTTTACCTAGTAATCTACATAAAGCTAATATAGCCGAACCTTTATATAGATTACTAGAAAAAGGATCTAAATGGATATGGAACAGGAAATGTCAGGCAGCTTTTGAAAACTTAAAGACAATGATTTCAAGTGAAGATACCTTAGTACACTATGATAGTAGAAAGAAGCTGATAATGTCTTGTGATGCCTCTGAATATGGACTCGGGGCAGTGCTAGAACATGAAATGGCAGATGGAACAGTTAGACCAATAATGTTTGCCTCAAGGATTATGAACATTCATGAGCGAAATTATGCACAAATAGACAAAGAAGCTGCAGCCATCATTTTTGGTCTAAAGAAATTCCATCAATACATCAGTGGGCGGAAAATTGTGATTAAAACGGATCACAAACCTTTGTTGGGGATATTTGGACCTGGAAAACCGATTCCAAACATTATTTCTCCAAGGATGTTACGATGGGCACTATTATTAGGCTCATATCATTATGAAATTCAATATATTGAGGGCAAAAAACTGGGAAATGCGGATGCATTGAGTCGATGGCCATCTGAAGAACAGGAGAAATGTGAAGTAGAGGAAGAATATTCTGGGGTCCTTTTGATAGAGGAGACTCCAGTAGGGCTGGATTTTACTGCAATTCAGGTGGCCCGACTTACTAAAAAAGACCAGACATTAGCCAAAGTAATGTATTGGATTCGGAATGGTTGGCCTGCCCGAGTAGATAAAGAGTTTAAAGTGTATTGGCAAAAACGGAATGAATTGTCAGTACACAATAATTGCATTTTATGGGGCAGTAGAGTAATATTACCAGAAAAAATAAGATCATATGTATTGGGAGAGTTACATAAAAATCATGATGGAATTGTTATCACTAAAGCTCTGGCAAGAAGCTATTTTTGGTGGCCAGCTTTGGATAAGATGATTGAAGGAATGATAAAAAATTGTACTATTTGCTCTGAAAACAGAAATATGCCAGCACAAGTAACTCACCATTGGCTCAAAACTGATAAGGCATGGTCCAGAATACACTTAGATTATGCTGGACCTTTTCAAGGGAAAACTTTTTTGATCCTAATAGACTCATTTTCAAAATGGCCAGAAGTAAAAATTGTGCATGACATGAGTAGCTCTACATTAATCCGAACTCTCAGGGATATATTTGCAGGACAAGGGTTACCAGATACCGTAGTAACTGACAATGGAAGAAGTTTTATATCAGAGGAATTCAAGAGTTACCTTAAGGAAAATGATATAAAGCAAATTTTAGTAGCACCATATCATCCAGCTTCTAATGGGCAAGCTGAACGTACTGTGCAGACAGTAAAAAATAAATTGAAGAAAAGAACTGATGAACCTTGGCACATACGTCTACCCAATATGTTATTTTTTTCAGTATTTTGCAAACAAAAATGACCACATTTATGACCAGCAATAGGTATTTCAGGCCCAATCACCAGAAAGGGTTCTTGCCTGGTATTTCTGGATGCCTGGAACACAATACATTACTAGCAGAAAGTTTGAAAGATGCCAGAACACATGAGAGGCAAATTACAGTCTGCTGGATAGACCTAGAGAACGCGTTTGGTTCTGTCCAGCATGAACTTATGATATTTGCCCTAAAATGGTATAACTTTCCTGCTGAAATTATTGACATAATTAATGTAGGACTATTCCAAGGGTGCTGCTTATCACCAATAGCATTTAATATAGTTATAAATATTTTAGTAGACAAATTAATATCCCGTGAAAAGAAATGGGGCTACCGGTTTAAAATCAACAATAAGTACACTGAGTCAATCTTGGCCTTTGCGGACGACCTTGCAATACTTACACGTAATCCCAAACAGTGTCAAGAATTGTTGAACGAAGTCGATGAGTTCTGTACATGGACGGAGGAATGAGGACAAAACCATCTAAATGTCATTGTCTTTGTCTGGGTAGAAGAAATACCAAATATACGTCTTACGATCCGGGACTCTCCATAAGTGGCCAAGGAGTTGCCACAATTGCAGAGGCAGTGCCTTTCAAATTTCTTGGTAGAAAGATAGATCACAAAGGACGTACACCATCATTAGAGGTGGTTGTTGAAAATTTCATGAACAACCTCAATAAGGTAGACCAGCAGCCTATCAGCAATATCAAAAAGCATGGATATATGACAACTACCTCACATCACGTCTCACTTGGCCTTTCCTAGTATATGACATCGGTAAAACTCTCCTGGCAAAGCTAGATGCCAATGTCATAAAGATATTGAAGTCATGGTTCGGATTGGCACATCCGGCTGATCCTCTACTCTTTTAGGGATCACAATAGTTTTGGGCTGAAACTAAAGAAACCGTCTGAACTTTACAAACACCTAAGAGTTACAAAAACGCATGTTTTGGGAAAGTCGCAAGACGAATTAATTACATCTCTCCCAAAAGACAAAATTGCTTCAGACCTGAATCTAGACTTCAATTCCATAAACAATTTATGGCAGGTGCACAAGTAAATACTGCTGGGTTGGGTGCGAAAAAAAAAAGGAAGACCGAGACATGGTAAAAACCTTTCTACAACAAGACGAAAATGACGGTTACAAAGTGCACGCTATGAATTTAGAAATGCAAAGTGAGTGGTTAACCATAGGTGAGTTCTGTATCCCATTAGCTCTAAAATGGCGCACCTTGATCTATGACTGGTCCCCTGCCTTATTAAAATTTTATCTAAATGCATTCCCAAATGACCCTCCTGACCAGAGTAACTTGGTAAGGTGGGGAAAAGCCTCTGAAAAATGTTGCTATACTTGTGGAGAGGCGATATGTACAGCAAGGCACATATTGGTGGGATGCAAGGTGCTCCTTAATGGGGGTCATTACTCACGGCGTCATGACAGAGTACTTGAAATCATACGTGAAGCCATGAGCCTTTCGGTAGCTAGAGCCCAAAAGGGATTGACGACAAACAACAGACAAATTAACTTTGTAAAAGAAGGCTCAACTTCAAACTCCAGGAACAAGCCTTACTCAATCCTGGGTACAGCACCTGATTGGACTATTTTAATGGACACGTATGAAAAGCACTACAAAATCCCAGAGGATGTGGGTGTTTCGTCATCCAGACCGGACATTTTCCTTTTTCTAGAGCTACGAAACGCATAGTCCTTGTAGAACTTACCGTACCGTGGGAAACTAATATACCTAAAGACCACGCGATGAAACAAAATAAGTATTACGACCTCCTAAACGAATTAACAAAAACGGCTATGTAGTTAGTTTATACGCTGTAGAAGTGGGAGCGAGAGGTATACCAGCAAAATCTCTATAACCTACTGAAAGACCTTGGCTTATCCAGAAGTGCTGTAAGTTCTATACTAGAACGTGTATCTAAAGCTGCACTAGTAGGCTCATATCAGATTTGGCTGGGCAGGGAGAGAAAACGAGTGGTGAAGGTGAGTGTTGATGTACGTCAGAAAGGGGCCCCTTAAACCTACGCCCGAGTCACAAGTCTCGGGAACTACTCTCGAGTTTTTCTCTCTCTGCCACACGATGGACCCGGCACCCGCACGGTGAATCCATGGAATGCTAAGAAGATCGTCTCAAACAAAATGACAGCCCGGAGAGACGGGATGACGCTGGAAAGACAGATGGCTGGTGGAAAAGACATCTGACGGATGGAAAGACATCTGACTGTTGGAAAGACAGCCGAGGGTGAAGGCCTAGCAAGCCAAGCCCGGGAATTTAATCGCTAAAAGTCCAAATAAGAATAATACCCTGGGACAGTCCGAGAGGCGGGGCGGAAGATCTGTCCACCGTGTGATAGTAATGACGACCCTGGCGCGAATACGGACTTGAGATGCCCTGTGTGCGGGAAAATTTACAAGAGACGAGCCTGGTACCAAAAGCATTTAAAGACACATGATGGTGTTGAAGCACGACAGCCGTCGGTCAGTACTTCGACAAACACTATGGATAGAGTTGACCTCATATATCCCAAGGTGAACCATCGAGTGAAAACTACCAGGAGTCCATTGTCATCAGGACACGTCTTGGCATTCCCAGTTTAAAAACTCTACCTGGAAAGTTCATGACGAAAACTTGGCGATCTTATTAGAACATCCTGGGCCAAAACAAGACCTAAACAGCCAAGTAGAAACTTTCCAGGACACCATATATACATACTTCTCGGAACATTACCCACCATCAACTTGTTATGCTCAAAATAGCAAGGAAAATATGTTCAAAATGAAATTGCGGAGGAAGAAAAGAGAGTTAATAAAACGTCTTCGTGTAGCTAAAACCATGGGCGATAACCATCTAAGTCACCAACTGTCCAGGGCTCTAAGATCAATCCTTAAATTAATACAAGGAATATCGCTTCAAATTAGTAAAAATCGTGATAATTTTAACAGAGCTAAACACGAAGTAGACTTTGATAAAACCCTTTTCAATACTCCAAAAATATTTTCAGGGAGCAAATGGAAAGCTTATCTTGACTAACGCGCAAATTTACGATCACTTTAAAAGCACATACGAAGTGCCTAAACGCGGGAGCTCGTACGTAGAACCAAACATCCAAAGACCTAATGATCCTCTGACAGGCTTTCAAGGCACCCCACCTAGTGAAGAGGAAGTAAACTATCAAATTAAAAAGAAAACTACTAAATCAGCTCCTGGCCCAGATGGCATTCCTTACATAGTGTATAAAAGTGTCCATCAGTTCGTAAACATATCTTGAATATATTCATTAAGATCTGGTCAAGAAAGCAAGTCCCAGTAGCATTTGGAAGAGCAATTTTTGTCCTCATCCCTAAAAAGCAGGAAGTAACTCATCCCAAAGACACCAGACCGATAGCCCTAACCAATACAATTTCTAAAATCTTTTTCAGTATTTTGCAAACAAAAATGACCACATTTATGACCAGCAATAGGTATTTCAGGCCCAATCACCAGAAAGGGTTCTTGCCTGGTATTTCTGGATGCCTGGAACACAATACATTACTAGCAGAAAGTTTGAAAGATGCCAGAACACATGAGAGGCAAATTACAGTCTGCTGGATAGACCTAGAGAACGCGTTTGGTTCTGTCCAGCATGAACTTATGATATTTGCCCTAAAATGGTATAACTTTCCTGCTGAAATTATTGACATAATTAATTTTATTATTGCCACTTAAAATTCGTCATAGCAGTAAACAAGGAATACACAAAACCACTTGAATACAATGTAGGACTATTCCAAGGGTGCTGCTTATCACCAATAGCATTTAATATAGTTATAAATATTTTAGTAGACAAATTAATATCCCGTGAAAAGAAATGGGGCTACCGGTTTAAAATCAACAATAAGTACACTGAGTCAATCTTGGCCTTTGCGGACGACCTTGCAATACTTACACGTAATCCCAAACAGTGTCAAGAATTGTTGAACGAAGTCGATGAGTTCTGTACATGGACGGAGGGAATGAGGACAAAACCATCTAAATGTCATTGTCTTTGTCTGGGTAGAAGAAATACCAAATATACGTCTTACGATCCGGGACTCTCCATAAGTGGCCAAGGAGTTGCCACAATTGCAGAGGCAGTGCCTTTCAAATTTCTTGGTAGAAAGATAGATCACAAAGGACGTACACCATCATTAGAGGTGGTTGTTGAAAATTTCATGAACAACCTCAATAAGGTAGACCAGCAGCCTATCAGCAATATCAAAAAGCATGGATATATGACAACTACCTCACATCACGTCTCACTTGGCCTTTCCTAGTATATGACATCGGTAAAACTCTCCTGGCAAAGCTAGATGCCAATGTCATAAAGATATTGAAGTCATGGTTCGGATTGGCACATCCGGCTGATCCCTCTACTCTTTTAGGGATCACAATAGTTTTGGGCTGAAACTAAAGAAACCGTCTGAACTTTACAAACACCTAAGAGTTACAAAACGCATGTTTTGGGAAAGTCGCAAGACGAATTAATTACATCTCTCCCAAAAGACAAAATTGCTTCAGACCTGAATCTAGACTTCAATTCCATAAACAATTTATGGCAGGTGCACAAGTAAATACTGCTGGGTTGGGTGCGAGAAAAAAGGGAAGACCGAGACATGGTAAAAACCTTTCTACAACAAGACGAAAATGACGGTTACAAAGTGCACGCTATGAATTTAGAAATGCAAAGTGAGTGGTTAACCATAGGTGAGTTCTGTATCCCATTAGCTCTAAAATGGCGCACCTTGATCTATGACTGGTCCCCTGCCTTATTAAAATTTTATCTAAATGCATTCCAAATGACCCTCCCTGACCAGAGTAACTTGGTAAGGTGGGGAAAAGCCTCTGAAAAATGTTGCTATACTTGTGGAGAGGCGATATGTACAGCAAGGCACATATTGGTGGGATGCAAGGTGCTCCTTAATGGGGGTCATTACTCACGGCGTCATGACAGAGTACTTGAAATCATACGTGAAGCCATGAGCCTTTCGGTAGCTAGAGCCCAAAAGGGATTGACGACAAACAACAGACAAATTAACTTTGTAAAGAAGGCTCAACTTCAAACTCCAGGAACAAGCCTTACTCAATCCTGGGTACAGCACCTGATTGGACTATTTTAATGGACACGTATGAAAAGCACTACAAAATCCCAGAGGATGTGGGTGTTTCGTCATCCAGACCGGACATTTTCCTTTTTCTAGAGCTACGAAACGCATAGTCCTTGTAGAACTTACCGTACCGTGGGAAACTAATATACCTAAAGACCACGCGATGAAACAAAATAAGTATTACGACCTCCTAAACGAATTAACAAAAACGGCTATGTAGTTAGTTTATACGCTGTAGAAGTGGGAGCGAGAGGTATACCAGCAAAATCTCTCTATAACCTACTGAAAGACCTTGGCTTATCCAGAAGTGCTGTAAGTTCTATACTAGAACGTGTATCTAAAGCTGCACTAGTAGGCTCATATCAGATTTGGCTGGGCAGGAGAGAAAACGAGTGGTGAAGGTGAGTGTTGATGTACGTCAGAAAGGGGCCCTTAAACCTACGCCCGAGTCACAAGTCTCGGGAACTACTCGAGTTTTTCTCTCTCTGCCACACGATGGACCCGGCACCCGCACGGTGAATCCATGGAATGCTAAGAAGATCGTCTCTGCGATCTACACCAAATACAGTGAATGAAAAGACACCAGCAGAGCTTTTGAACAACCGACGATTTAAAACCAAATTTGACTCTTTAAATCCTTTGTCATACAAATGCCTAAAAGAAAAAGGAAATGAAGATATCAAAGTGCGAGAGTTTAAAGTAGGACAGACTGCATACATACGAAACTATGCTAAAGGACCACGTTGGCTACAGGGGGTTGTAGAAAAGCGAATTGGGTGTACAGATACTTAGTGCGATGGAATGGAAAGTTACTGACAAGACACATCAACCAGATGCTGAGTGGAGGGACTCCAGTTCAAAAGGAAGCACAAGAAACAAGTGAAACACAAGGATATGATAGTGAAAGTGAAACAGGCGATAATATAGACATACCCCCACCACAGAAATGGGCAGATATCATTGGAGTAACAGATCCACAACAAATGATTCTGCCTGGTGGATCAGGAGCGACAGTCAGAACTAAGAGAGCACTGTCGGTGTCCCCACCTTCTTCATTGAACAAGAAGATAAGAGCAGAGATATCGGAATCTGAAGAAGAGACCGATCATGATGAGGAATAAACAACATCTATACATTAAAAACAATGTACCCATAGTTAGTTAGTAAGAATACAAAAAGACTACATATTACACACATAGGATAAGATGAACATAGTGTAGTGCATTAATTAAAGTGAAGTGAGATGGAGCTATCCTGAGGGAAAGGCATGTTATGTCCTGACTGAGGGTAGTTCTAAAAACTCCAGTCTGGTTTTACCATCCTACCAAGTAAGATTGTGCTCAGTTATTTTAATCATATATATATGCGTATTTAATAAAGTTGAAAATGTATTTACCATTGGATAACCTGTTCAATTTAAAGTGACTTTTGTTATGAGTTTCCTAAATGCAATATTTAATATAGCTAACATACAAACTTTATGTGCGATGCATAGAAAATAACTGACAGTGACGTTTCACTTTAGTAAGAATTTTGTATGAAGTGTTGTTGGGAAAGTCCAAAAATGTGATGTTAAAATTGTGATATCATGAGAAGTTTTTAAGATAACAAAGTAATTCTTTCACCTATGTTTCAGTTATTGAGTAGCCATTTGAGGGCACCGTAAATCAAAAATGAGTCATCATGCCTATAGTGTATCTTCAGCCCGCCTATGTTAGTGTTGAACTAAAGATGGTTTAAATGTTCCCATTCAATGTTCACTTAATTTACAGGGAATACCGATGTTCCTGTACATCACTAGATACCTTTGAAGGAGACATTGCCACTATCGGAGAAGATGGCAGTGTCAATATACTGAGCAGCAGGCGAGGTGAAATTATGAGGAACATATCTGAAGCTGACAGCTGTTCACTGCATTCAGTTTGCTTTATTAAACACAATGAAGTAAGTTTTTTATTGTATGTGCAGGATATTAATAATGAATTAATAAAGTAATAATTAAATTATGAATTTGGCAAAACATGTGCGCCTAATTGGTCCATTGTTTCCCGTGCTGTGCGCAGGCATAGATGAGACAATAGGTACTATGGCGCAAGTCCCGGTAGCATCCAACTACACTTGCATGCTGTATTCATGGCTGATATTATACTTCCTGTTTTACTGTGTTGTTATTGTATTGTTTTTCATATTGCTTTAAAGGTTTTGAACAATGCCACATAATAAGAACAGCTATGATGAGATGGGCTAAAAAATGGTCTCTGATGGATTATATATATGAGAAATACCACAAACCCTCAAGACGAAAGTCTATAATCAGTGTGTGTTGCCAGTGATGACATATGGTACTGAGACATGGTCGCTAACTATTGGCATGATATGCAAGCTCAAAGTTGCGCAACGGGCAGTGGAGAGAGCTATGCTCGGAATTTCACTGCGTGACAAAATCCGAAACGAGGAAATCCGCAGAAGAACGAAGGTCACCGACATAGCTCTTAAAATTAGCAAGTTGAAGTGGCAATGGGCAGGCCATATAGCTCGCAGAACCGATAACCGCTGGGGAGTAAAGGTTCTCGAACCGGCAGACGCAGTGTAGGACGGCCTCCCAGACGATGGCACACCCCGGACACTCCACTAAAATTCCATACAAACGCCGCTGTGGCGCTACCTACTCTTCACACAACTACGCAGATGTCGTTCGTACACACGCG
This sequence comes from Ectropis grisescens, assembly GCA_017562165.1. Classification (NCBI taxonomy): domain Eukaryota; kingdom Metazoa; phylum Arthropoda; class Insecta; order Lepidoptera; family Geometridae; genus Ectropis; species Ectropis grisescens. The sequence goes on along the minus strand of CM029771.1, from coordinate 3,810,372 downwards.
TGAATGTGTGCGTTAGAGCTAGGGCTACTGAATTGTTTTATTGAATAGTTGTGCCCCTTGAGTTCACCTGGTGACATAGTCTATAAACTTGCTATAATGTTGAGGTACATAAATAGAATGGAGCCAAATTAAACTATTCTAATTAAAAGGGTGTTTGCACAGATTTCTAAATTGTTTCAGAAATCTTTAGGTGTTTGTATTGCCTCGTAAAATGAAACGAAACCGATGATAGATTAGATCAGGTACCTAGATATCTATTTCTGTTAGTAGGTACACATTCGCATTTTATTTTACACTTACCCATGAAGGAAACTTTATTCTATCACTATAATTATTCCTCCAGGCATTATCACTCCGTTCTTGGGCACGTAAGATACTGGCTGTGTAAGTTACGAACTTTGAGTTAAAAATGACTTTGTTATCAAAAATAAATAAATATTGGTAGATAATTCACACACAACACCATCTGACCCCAAACTAAGTAAAGCTTGTAATATTATAAAGCAACGTTATTGAAAAGTTTCTAATGTTACGTTATTTTATCATTAGGAAATTAAATAAAGCTTTTAATCTTGTCCCGTTTAGTCGACGGACAGCCGTAAACAGCACAACAACGCACCATGATGATATTTCGTTAGGAATTAGATGTTCGATACCAGCCCTTCGTTGAGTGCTCCTAGTGTATCCGATACGGCCTGAGGGGTGAGGAAGCTTGATATTGGCGGGGTTGGGAGTGTCCGTTCTATCTATATTATCTATTCTATGACGATGGACCGATGATATTGTCTCGGTCGCGGGAAGTCGGTGGATGGAGGCAGCACAAGATTGGTCATTGTGGAAATCATTGGGGGAGGCCTATGTCCAGTAGTGGACGTCTATGATGTCTACGTCAATGATGACATGATGATGGATTATACTGTTACTTATGAAAAAATATCTACAAAGCAAACAGACATTTTCAAAATTATTGCAGATGTTACAAAAACATCTGTGAGTACAGGAAACCGCATGGTAAAAAAATGTGAGATACAGAATTTTGATGAAATTTAGAACATCTGCCAAAAAAGTCACAAAAATTGATAGTTTGATCGGTTTGTGATATAAATACTTGTTCTTAGGTTTTATATTATAACGAATACAAAGTCAAAGTTTTTTATTGATAAATATATATTTATAAGTCAGGCATAATAAATTGTATAACAGTAATTATACGGAATATAAATATTGTGAAATAAAAAATAGTAATAATTAGACAATGTCATAATAAATATTATTCAAATTTAAAATTGAGCAGACAATGTCATAATAAAAAATAATCGTAATACAACAATGTCAAATGGGATATAAAATAGTACAAATTCTTTTCAATTATTTATTTATTATTTTACCGTTGGTCTTTAAAAACTCTTCATAACTGTAAAACTTTTGCTCGATAAGCCAACGCTTGAGCTTACTCTTGAAGAATTTCTAAAAAGACAAAGACAGAATTTCTAACTGTGTGGAAAAGTTAATCAAGAAACTTAAGGATGTAATTTATTCATTTAATTTTAAGGATGAATTAGTGGTACAGAAAGAAGTATTTTTGAATTCATTATTAAGCAAAATAAAGTATTTTTGTTGAGTTTTAACAATGACAATGACCATTAATTATGAACAGAAGTGCACTTGCTGGAACTTTCCCCTTCCCTTTACATGCCACTTTTAGGTCACTTTTGTTTGCCGGCCTCTATAGTATAGGAATGTATCACTATTCTTTTTATCTAACTGCGATAACCGACTTTTACGGGGATGTAGTCACAGACCATAGCTATGAAGATTAAATATGGAATTTGTCAGACCAGATCAATATTACTAGAGTTGTGCCGATTGTGCTTTTATAGTTGTGCCGTCTCTTCCGAGTTGATGAGTGTTCTGGGCGTTCCACAGGGCTCCTGCTTGTCTAATACGTTATTCAGCATTCTCTTGAATGACTTACCTAGCGCTATCAAAAATGCGCAAATATTCATGTATAACGTCGCCATGATCTCCGCACCAACCACCAGAGGAGAATTAGAGGAACTACTAAATGAAGTGGCTAATGACCTCAACCGATGGTTTGGGATCAATGGGATGGTTCTGAATCTGCACAAGACCTGTTTTCTGACATTCAATTTAAATGGCAAATCAGCCAACCATTTGTCAGTGGCAATAGGCAGTACCGCACTCCAGCAGGTTCAGAGTATGAAACTCCTAGGATTCCACATCGACGGCGCGTTGACGTGGGAGAAGCACATCGACGAGCTGTGCGGGAAGTGGGCCGCTCGTGCTTCGCGCTCCGGCTACTTCGCGACCGTCCACTCCAACATCACGTACGGGCTGGAGCTGTGGGGCCGCGCTGCTGACTATAAAATAGTGTTTGTAATGCAGAAGAGAGCCATAAGGGCTATGGTCGGAGCCACCAATGAAACATCATGTGTGCAGTTCTTTAATGAACTGCATATTTTGCCACTACCCTGTGAATTCATCCTACAAACAGGCATTTTCGTGCATAGAAACATAGGTACATTCCAGCGGAGGGGCATTAACCCGAATTTCAATTTAAGGAGTAACATAAAACATAATCAACTAGTGACTCCGCCCCACAAGCTGAGTAAGTCTGAGAGATCGGTCTATGTCGGAGGGCCCACAATATACAACCGGCTGCCGACGGTTGTACGGGACGCACCTTCCGCTATGAGTTTTAAACGGAACCTGAAAGCTTGGCTGCACGATCAGATTTTTTATTCTCTGGACGACTTTATGAAGTTGCCAGACTTCTAAGAATTTGTTTTTGATTTTTTTATTCTTATTTCGTTATAGGTACGCAATATGTATAGAGCAATTTATGAAATTAAATAAATAAATGTAGGTGGACAATTCACACACAGCACCAGATGGTGCTAAGACTTGCTAAGAAGTGCTAAACTAAGCAAAGCTTGTAATATGGCGGCCAGATAGCTTACAGCTACTAGAAGACAACAATTCATTCTCAATTTGAAGACACTAAAATTGCACTCGTTAGCAAAAACCCACCCAGGCAAAACTACCGGGGCGAATACACTGCATAGTATTTTGGTTTTATTTTTGTACTCGTCAGCGCAGTGTTTTTTTTTAGAACAAAAAAAATTTGCCTCTGTAAAAATAAAGCTGTCATTATTATTGATTAAAATAAAAAATGCCAATCAAAATTTAAACACGTTTTTTTTTTACTCTTATAGGTTTACACTTGACCGCCATCTCGCCTGACTGTTAAACGACAATGCGGTCTACGATAGAGCGTGTTTACTTAGAAAAAACCAATTCACTCTCGATTTGAAGACACAAACATTGTAATCATCGGGTAAAAACGTCTAAAAAGAAGTCTTGCTTGTGAATGTTTTTTGAATAATTAGATGTGGCATGACATTCAAGATATCCTTTTTGTTTTATAAATGTAATAGATATTGTTTTCTTTCCGAGAAAGAAACTGATTATAAAATGTGAAGTTGCTTTATGATATTAATGAAAAATCAAGGTTTTAATTTAAAGTAGCATTCCTTACATATTGACATCGTATCGAAAAATACATATGAGGTAACAAGCCGGATAGTCATTTTACCGGTAATTCGCCGACTACGGTAGTGGCCAGATAGTCGGGTTTACTGACTAGTCGCCGACTAATCAGGTCATCACTACCATTCTAATAATGATTTAGTATAATTTAATCATCTTTTTTTTACTTTTCTAGTTTTCTCGGATAAGTTTTTATACGAACGCCATCTCGTTAAAGTCGAGCGTCCTTACCTAGAAGAAACCGATTCACTCTCGATTTCAAGACACCAAGATTATAACCATCGGGAAAAACCCACGCAGGCAACGCATTCCACAGCCTAAATGTTCTTAAGAAACTCGAACAATAAGCATAAACATTTTCAAACAATGAGCAGTCCGATAGAAAAAAAAGGGCAAGGGTAGCTTTTAAAAAAATATCTATCGAACATCCAAACTTGCGCATTGATAATATTAGTAGGATAGCATATAGTGACAGCAAATTACTAGTTGGTTTTACTAAAGATTACTAAATATTGTTATTTTTATTTGTAGGTTATAACTGGTAACGTCAGAGGTCACATGAAGATCTGGGATCTCAGATCTCCGGAGGATAAACCAATTGCATCATTCCTGCTGGCGGGAGACGAGCTGGCCGCTAACTGTATTGTAAACCATCCCACACAACCGCACATAGTCCTAGCAGGGAGTGAATCGGGAGCCGTAGCTCTCTGGGACCTCCGCGTCAACTCATTCCCGACGTCTCTCCTCACAGCCCACTCTGCAGGCATCACTGAGATGCAATTCCATCCAGAAAACCCTAAGAAACTTATTACCGCTTCTATGTCTGGAGAAATTTGGGACTGGAATATGGAAATTATAATGAAAAGCTCTCAAGCTACAGAGAACCAACTCGCTCTGATGCCATTAGAAGACAAGAACTCTATGAATGTAAATGCTCTGATGCCGACTTTGCACAAGTCTATAAACACCTTGCACTGTGACAAGGATAGGATACTGTATGGCGCAGACAACGAAGCAATTTATTTGATAAACAGCTATAAGTACTAAGTTATAGAGCATATATCTGCATGTTTTGTGTGAAGATGGGTATATTACAAATAAACACAATTTTTAAGTATTATATATGCATTTTATTTAAATACTTAATTAGATACGCTAAAGAAATATCATTCAAACATTTATACACCAAGTCAGTCTTTGCTTGTCTAGTCAAAGTATTGGTAAATATAGAAAAAAAATGTAAATTATTTGAGTAACACTACATATTATTCTCATTATGTAAATTGCAAGACAAGATAATATCATTTTAGATTATAAGGCACCATTTCACATCTATGAACACATTCCCAATATTTTTACAAGATTTTTTTATTAGCACATGACACTAAAAGTTACTTATACTTTTAAAGTATTCAAAGTGGAGTATTTAAAAAAAGAGTTACGAAACTATAGCAGTTCGATCGAGCACTTAGTTTAGTCAAATTGGCCTTTTGTTCACATATGAATAATTTCTTTTAAAATGTTTTGTTCCATATGAGTTTTTCATTCAACAAACGTTGACACAGTATTTTGTCTTATTTAATAAATGTCTATTGTTTTTCTACAGAACACAAATTAATTTTTCAAAGACATTATTTAAGTGAATTCAGATTAAATAAAAAAAATTGCCTGATTCAAACCGATTTTTCCTTAATTAAGATAGACATGTTGGAAAGTGTCAAATTTACGTTTATACAACTACTGCCAAACCGGTAACTTTTCAACCAATGGCACCGAACAACTCATCCAGGCTCAGCCTTCTCAATCCGGAATAAAGTCTAAAGTATATTTACTAAAGATTATAATGAAGTATGGATATTTGGCATCTTATTCACATTCCTTAAAACTTAAAGAGTCCATATAATTATAAAACATTATCACTCAACTAAGTATTACAAATTGTTCAGGATAAAAGTAAGCACAGCGCAACTTGACTCAAAATATTCACTAGTAAATATGGTAGGTATAGTAATACTTATTGTGAGCACCTTTATCCTATTGGAGTTAACCAAAACCTACTATTGGTCCAATTGATCAGAAGCGGAACATCTGATAGAGTCCAATATTGCAAGCCTCACTATAATAAAATGTGATGTACTGTATTTACAATGCGTTTCGACTGGTCCGTTTCTTTCCTCGACCTTGACACGGAACGTCAAGGTTTCGTGGTTCTGGCCGATGTTTCTCGGCTTGTTGGACCTTGACCGTTCCGAGTCAAGGTCAGAGCTCTGTCCCGAGTGATGGGCCGTCGGCTCAGGTGTGGTGCGTCCGCCGCTGCGGCGGCTTCCTCTGCGAGGCGGCGTGCAGCGACGCGGGCAGCGTCCACAGCTGGTCGCACCACCGCATCAGGGCCTCGGTGACGTGGCAGCTGTTGGCCGCCGTCGCTAGCTGCGTCTCCAGGCTGTCTGACTGCTTGATCAGCAAGCTGGAACGCGAGCAAATCAATCGTTACAAAATTAATCAAGAACTAGTGACGTTTTCAATAATAATCAACTATACCCTCAATATGGGTGGGTATCCAATGATAGGACTTGACTAGTAGATTACTACACAATGGCAACTTTCAAAGCCAAGACAGCCGCCACCACAAAATGTCGGTTTTTTAGCTACTGACAAAAACTGGCTCTCGTGGCTTATAGTACAAGCTTTGGGTCGGATGGTGCTGTCATATGAAATGTCCATACATAGCAGTCCATTAAATATTTCCACTGCTGTCTTGGGCCTTTTTTCGCAAGGAGAGAGGCCATAGTCCACCACACTAGCCCAGTGAGGGTAGGTTAGGGTAGGGTAGGTAGGACCTCGACAGACCTCGAGGTAGGTCTAGGTACATGTCGGTTTCTTAACGATGTTATCTTTCACCGTTTTTTTAGTTAACGGCATAATGCACATGGCTTTGAAAAGGCAATGGTGCGCGTGGGATTTTAACCCAGGGGCTCCGGATTGGCAGTCGCCGTTTTCCCGGCTAGACCCACCGTAACTTATGAAATAAATGAGTGGGTATCAAAGGCTTGACTAGTGGAATACTATATACGCTATCGTGTTCCGTGGTACCTTGGAGGAAGAAGAGGTGGTTCATCAGAGGCTGATTATCACAGTGGCAACGTTGTGCGCGCTCATCTTGATGGTTCATCAGAGGCTGCGACGTTGATCATGGCGACGTTGTGCGCGCTCATCTTGTTGAGGTGGTTCATCAGAGGCTGGGTGTAGTTACCTTGCTGCGCGCGTTGCCATCTTGTCGCATCAGGGCTGGGTGTAGTTACCTTGGAGGCGGGCAGCAGATCCGACGTTGTGCGCGCTCATCTTGCAGCGTGGCGCGCGTTGTGCGGCTCATCTTGTTGAGGTGGTTCATCGGGCTGGGTGTCAGCGTGGGCGCGATGATCACGAGCAGGTTCAGCGCGCGTGGGCGCGATGATCATGCGTCGGCCCTCATCTTGTTGAGACAGCGCTGGGTGCGACAACACGTTGAGCGGATATCATTGCTGTTACACTTTGTTTTGAGCGTTGAATCAGATTGAAAAACACGCCAAAATCTATTTCATCAGAGGCTGGGTGTAGTCATGTTGAGCATCTTGTTGATTGGTTCATCAGAGCTGATGGCGACGTTGAGCGCGCTCATCTTGCAGGGAAGAGCGTGGGCGCGATGATCTATTCTTGTTGAGGCTGCTGCGCGCGGCCACGTCGCGGCCCAGGCGCAGCAGCTCGCGCAGCGTGGCGCGCTCGGCGGCCGGCGTCAGCAGCACGAGCAGGTTCAGCGCGCGGCCCTGCGTCGGCCCCGACAGCGCTGCGACAACACTCCGGATATCATTGCTGTTACACTCTGTTTTCGTTGATATGATTGAGAAACACGCCGAAACTATTTCTGTCTACTATTTCTGTCTCTGTCTTTTGGTTGTCTGAAGCACGCTATTCTTACATATCTGTTTTTTTAAATAAGAAGTGACGAGACGAGCAGAACATGTGCCTGATGGTAAGCAACATGCCTGCCACATAACACACGCAGCTATTGGAACATGAAGAGTCATCATTACGCACTGCGCTCATCACCCAGTTCCTAAGCCCTGTTCTAGTTATTTGCCCGTGACAAAAGTAATTCCCGTGACAAAAAGTACTTAAAAAGCTTTTCCCCTCGTGGGGTAACAAGAAGAACAAGCGATACCATCACTTCCACAGGAGCTATCCACATTGCCGTTAGTACATCCAGATGTAACTCACCGTAGGTGTGGTAGAACAGCCTCATCAGTTCCTGCGAGAGCAACGGCGCGGGTAGCGCGCGCAGCAGCCGCTTGTAGACCGCAGCCAGGTCGTGGCTGGACGCGGCCGCGAGCGCCGCCTCCACCGCGCCGCGCTCCGAATACCACTGCCGCTCGATCAGCTGGCACAGCGCTGCGATCTGGGAACGAGGCATTTCACTATCACTCAGTACCCTAAATGACGTACCACTGATGCCCATGCACAGGGGGTACACTCTAGGGGACGCAAGAATGCCCAACACAGCGATTCTGAACCTAGTCGGATTGATCCGACACGGAATTTCATCTCTCGGTATTTGTTTAGCTTATCTGTTTAAAATGACAGAGACAAGGACATTCTAAATTTGAGGCGTTCGGATTACGTTTAGAATCACTACCCACACCAGGCAGATATTTTTTCTCATTTTGCTTCTGATACGTTTTCGCTGCGCCCCTAGTGGTCGATTCTAACATATACGTAGCTACATGCCAGTATCAGCAATCACCAAAACATTTTGTAATTGGTCCACCAATACTCTAGGTCCTTGTGCTTTTTATCACTTGAATGAATTTACTTAAGTATTTACACAATTACACATTAGAATATTACACAAGGCAACTCAGTACGATGTAATCCACTAACTTTACATCTTGTCTCATCTTTGACTTCAAATTTAATTTTCGCAAGGGTTATGTTCTATTTCCTTGTTTAACTTCGACTTACAAAACCTACCAACCCACACTTGTCCAGCTTGGTGGATTATGGCCTTAACTCTCCTTGCAAAACAGGCCCGAGTCTAGCAGTAGGAACAGTTAGTGGGTTTGTTATGTTATGCTACTTCAAGTTGATACTCACTCTGTGCTTATTCCCTGAGACCCGGAAGAGTCCCTCGTCGCAGACCCGGTCCCGCAGCGCAGCCGCCACGGCGCGGAAGATGCTGGGGACGCAGCTCCACGTCTCCTCCCAGATCAGCATGTCCTTGCGTGCCAGGGTCTCCAGCGAGACGCCGAATACTGAACCTTCTGGAAGTGGAATTAAAGTTACTTTTATTTGTATCTTTAGAATTTTGAATGTTTCAGCTAGTATTGTGGAAATTTTTATGATTTGGATGTATATTCGTAGTTTTTAGTTGGCACATCGGTGTAAAATATCTTCGTCGTTTTAAAAAGTTGTAGGTACCTAATTAGTTGGCTTTAGTAAATCCGAAATTGTGCAGTGAGTCCTCTGTTAAGTGTTTCTAGATTTGTTTTCTTTGTCAGCACACTTACCCTCTTTCCTCTTCTTCTTGGGTGGTTTCCTCTTGTGGAAGGGCAGCGAGTATTTGTCGAAGAGTGCTGTGAGCTCAAGCCACAGCAGTGGTGGCAGCCGTTTTAATTGCGGCTCGGAGATGCTTTCGATGTCTGTCGTGCTGTCTTCTTCAGGCCAGTCCTGGAATAACGCAGGTTCAAGTTTAAATTTGAGAAAAACTTGTATGACATAATCAACAACGGTGGGTCCCAAAATTATTAAAATTTAATAAAAGTGATCCATTACGGATGTTAGTATTAGTCTATTTTCTAATTCGATTCTCGATCGGATCGATAACATTCGATCCGCGTTTATTATTATATACCTAAGTACATTAATTACAGGGCGCTTCAAACAAAATATTTTCATAAATGTATCTCCCTAAGAAGATAATATGCCGCTAACACAGGCGTGAGATTAGCTGGTTGAAGGTTGATCATCACTAAGCCCAAGACCGTAAGAAATGGAGGGAATTGGGCGAGGCAAGGGTCTTCCAATTCCAGTAGTAAAAAAATGAAGGTTAAATAAAATAATGTTTATAACATGCTGTTTGGTAGGAGTATGTTACTGACCTCACTTCGGTTGAGCATCTGTTTGTCGAGGTTGAACTTGTGTTCGAAGCTGAGTGGTTGCTGGCCAGTCACGCTCTTCGTGCGGGCGACCGACGCGTGCTTGTTGCTGGAATAATAGTCAATTGATACAGCCGTCACTTAACAGCGGTTTTTTGTTGACATCAGATGACTTGTCCAGTCTACTAGAACGTTGGGATCATTATTAGTTTGAATGATAGTAACTTTAGGTCTATTTTTCAGATTCCGTTTCAGGAAGTATCACACCTTTGCCAAAACTTTGTCGCAAACAGCTATAACACTTTATTCCAGTTTGCAGGACAATGTTTTCAGAGATGTTAGAGGAAGCGAAGCCAAACACACAAATATGATAATACGCCGTCAATAAGAAGGACAATTTCGCTTTGCTTAGTTTGGGGTCAGATGGTGTTGTGTGTGAATTGTCCACCAATATTTATATTTATTTATTTCTTTAATTTCTCCTAATAAATTGTTACAGGTTTAGATTAGACTGTATCCACTGCGATGAGCGTAGTACATTGTTATAGCACTTCGTTTGCCTTCTTCAATCTTTCAAATAAATATAAATTGCAATATCAAAGTTAATGTTTTGATTAGGTAAGGTCTACAGGTACAGGGATCAGGGTCTATCCTGGGCCTGTACTTTGAGCTCTAATTACCATGATTGTTAAAGCCAGAAGCAAGAAATGTACAAGAGCTTACGGCACGAGATCAGGTTCAAAAACATAAAACTTACGTTCATGGTATTTTCAAATGAATCTGAACATGTTTCTTTTTAGCGAACGTTGCGTACATTCTTAGAACTTTTATGGGACAACGAAACAAGGTATAGGTACAATTATTTGTTAAACAGTGGTTTAGTACCTAACTAGGTAGTTAGTTAAAAGTCTCCTCTACTCACATGAATGGATCGTTGTCTTTCAATATGGATCCGTTGATTCGTTCCTTTCCTATTCTTGGTCCTTGAACTGTGCCGTATCTTTGGTAGCCTAAGAGCTCAATACCCTCTGAAAATAGAAAAGATATAATTATAGCTTTATAGCCATGTTCGAATGCAATTAGTATTTTTCTCGAAAGTGTAATGAAACGTAAAGTTACATATGAGGCCTCGTAGATTACCTGTACGAAAACGTGAGGGAAGTAAACGTAGAGAAAATTATCTCCTGATAGACTTAATATTTTCTAGGGATGTCTTCGGGATAATCAGGGAATTGCTCCGGGAATTAGACAGTGATATAACCAAGGTTTCAGATTATAACTATTCTATTGTTAGGTTATGACAATATTGTAGTCGTAGGACTCTGCGTAGAATCCAGTTGAAGAAATACCACATTTTGCCAGTTATTATGTTGTCAACATTGATAAAAATAAGGAAAGGTTTATAAGAGTTCAATGATCGTCACGCAGTGTGAACTAAGGGTGGATCCGAGCGGGGTGTCATGGAGGTCATGACGCCCTTCTCCCCTGGGCAAGGTCCAGAACCCAGTTGGGCCACTAATTAAAAGATACGCATGCACTTGTCGCATGGTCTTGTGACTTGACATTAAACTACGAGTATGTGAACCCTGTGGCGCCTAAGCTGGATCCACCATTCGTAGCGGCAAGAGATCATCTTAAATCGCTCCCGGTGATGAGTGCAATCTATTGCTAGGCAGTTATTTGAACTCATATTTAAATAGCTCCTTGCCACTGTGCTGTTACGGGCAGACGATCTACTCGTACTCACCACGACGCATCTTCATCCCGTCACTTTTGTATTATAATTCATTGTTTAATCGTTTTACAAATTATCCGTTAAAAGTTCCACTTTAAGTGGCATTTTTGACTCGTAGATCATTATGAAATTCATAACATGACATAAAGAGGTAATCATAAAATTGCGGCCAAACTCCGGCCAAAGATCAAGGTGACGCAGATTATGACGTATTTGATGAGGTCTACATTAACGAATAATATTATTTGTTCGTTAAGTACAATGATCATCATAATTATCGTAACTTAAAGGAAACAGTTCATCATTGTAAATTATTTTGTCATTATGAAAAATGCCTGCCCGTTGCTACTTTGTCCGTGTCGAATTTAAAAATGACTACCTATTCCTTGAGCTAATCTTATAACCCAGATTAAAAGTAATCTTTGAGTTCAGTAGCTCATTGCCACGTAGATGTTTGAACATGAATAGTCCCAATCACTGCCTCTAGCACCGCACTGCGCTCGTCTCCTATCATCGCTATAAGATTGCAGTATCATTATGACTGAGATCATACAACTATATTTTCTCATTTTTAGTCGCCGTACAGATGTCCAACCTGCTTTTACACAACATTGCAGCGTAAATTGTAAGTGTAGTTGTTTGATGATAAAATTTCTATGGTCTTCAAAATTACGTTTTAGTTACAAAGTAGGTATATGAGATTATTCTAGGATCTCGAGAAGATAAGATCTGATAGTATTCGTTTCATACCATCACGATGAAATATATTTTTACTTAACTGTTTCTTCATGACTATGATAATATGCAGTTTACTATTTATTCATGATGACCGAGAGAGATCATACAACTATTGTACTATATTTAATTCTATTGAATTCTGCGTTTGATTATAAATTTTCATACAAAACATTTCAGTTGCAGTAGTGCATGGCAGTGAGGTACGATCGTTTTTTTTTTACTAGCTGTGGAGTAATTGCAATTCTTTTTATACAGCCATTTGTTTTTAATTTGAATCTCTTGAATTCTTAGATAAAGTAATGTAAACTCTTTGCTTGAATGTTTACAACAAATATTGAAATATATGAACATTCTTCTACAACTGATTCTGGGTTCAATCATCTAGCGAAAGTCTCTTTAAGATGTTGGTCAAAATTTTTTGCTATTATTTTTATTGTTATTTTAGACGACTTCTCTTCTCTCCTACAAGTCATCCCGATCTACTGTTTTCGTTCGCTTATTTTTATTATCACGTCACGTCAAAAAACTTTTTACACTGAAAGAATAGTGCCTGAAACTGCAAACCTAGTCTGCTTTAGTAAATTCCAAGTGATTGTTGAAGATTCCTCAAGGCTTACGCGAGCCTAAAACCTATAAAATTTTGAGATAAGTCATTACAATACCTACACATTTTCGGGTGCTATGACGTCAAAAGAATTCAAAGAAATAAAAACCTTGAATAAATTTTCGTAATACGGCAGTTAAGCCTGTTCGTCATCGCCTAACAGAAAAGGTGAAATACCTAATAGAAGAAAAAACGACTCTTGTTCCGTTACAAGTTATTAACATAATGCGGATTATGACGTCACTTACTATCTTCATATAATTAGCTCATATTATTCAGTTTATAACTAGTTTTAATTTACATAGGTACCTACCTAACCTAAAGTTATCTAAGACCTTACCAAATATAGTTCTTTAAGAGCTGTTCTCCATCAAACACAATCAATCGTCTGATGCGTAAACGGTCACCGCCCATTACGAACGTACACAGACAGACAAACCACTTTAATAATATAAGGCCGCCATTTGTGGTGCTAGTTCATAAGTGTTCTACTGTAATATTTCTATTTTTTGTGTCACAATAAAGAGTTATGTTTTTTTTTCTGATATCTTATTATGCATATCAGAAAAAAAACAAGTATACATCATCTGCATTTGTAGCGTCTGCACCTGCAGACGTTCACACCTGGACATAGACGGTCTTGTGCCGCCTACATCGACCGACTTCCCGCGATTGAGACAATATCATCGGTATTTGTTCTCTATTTATTTTTTTAATTAAATGAAAGATATAGCCAAGATTATGTATGAGTGAGATCAAAACCGTGTTACGCTAGTTACCGGTATTAGTAGCGATGTCGGCCCAGTGCAGGTCGTTCGGCTTGAAGAGCTCGTGCATGGGCAGCGGCGGCGAGTCAGGCGGCGAGCCGCGCGACCGGCGACCGGCGGCCGGCGCGGACGGCGTGCGGGCCAGCGGCGCGTGCGCGCCCGCCGGCGGGAAACTGTCGCTGCAACGGGAAATACAACCTTAACACACGGGAAATACGTTTCATCGTCATCTTATTTACCCTTAGCGGCCCTAATAGCCTAATACTAACAAACTGTTTACAAATAGAAACAGACAGAAACGAACTAAAAATATTGCACACGTATTTTTTCTTTTGTTTCACAAACAAAAAAAGGACGAATATACGTTGCTACGAGGGTACGATTTTTACCCACAAGTGAGGTCTAGAACACACTCTAGAAGTTTGATGATCTGTTTAAGTACATCTTTGTCGATTTTTAAATTTGATAAAACAAAAAATTCGTGTTCAACATTTTTCTATAATGTATGATCTAGCTGACGGACTAATTAGAATGGTTTATTTTTAACCCAGTCAGTACCCTATTTTCACATTAACAGGGTCGGACTGGGCCGAAAGGACCCTGGTAGCTCCATGGCGATCACAAACCCGGAACCTTATCTCACAGTCGCCGATCGCCTATATGGCCAGTCCGACGCTGCACATTAACTACTCTTGCACTTGCAATAGAAAAATCAACGAAAGTAGTAGCCTAGTTGTATACGTATAATACGTACTTGCCATATATGGTTATAGTTACCTACGTGTAAAAGAAGAAATTTGACGTAGACGATGATATCGACTGAGAATTTTGAGTTTCAAGCGTCCACAGAAAATAGAAGCGACACAAACACATTACAGCAATGCACAAGACAAAAGAACAAACTGGTCGTCTCTAGCAGCTGCTAACACCGTACTGCCTTGAAGAGCGTGCTTTTTGTATCCCAATCATTGTTTCAAAAATAATACATTGCTCAAATACTGATGCTTGGACAATCCCCAGTAAAAGAGAAATGTCACTGACGATTCAATGGAATGCCGCCAGTCATTCGCGTGTTTCCTGAGAGTTACTGAAAATAAAATTAACGCATGCTTGTCTTCACGTCATGCCATTCGTGAGTTGCAATGGAGATACACTATTGTTTTGTAGCGGTTAAGACGCTTAATCCAATACACTTTGAAAATTGATATGCAATATTTGATATAAGTAATATAACATAACAACTTAATTAATTATTTTTGGAAAATTTACTGTGAACATACAACTACTATATGGAAACAATTTCGAAACGATACATTTAAAAAAATCGCTTATAGAACAATAACGATACAAGGAAAACCACTGACATCGACACCGAAAAAGTTCACATTAATATCCTGCCAAAATAGATGTCCTATATATTCTTCCGTTTGTTTTTTATACTTAACAGACGACAAATGGAAGACTCTATTTCCGAAACTTATAACGAACTAGAAACATTACAAACAGAGATTTTCAAACTCTCAGGTGCTGATTCACAAAGCAGTAGGAATGAGTCCGGCACAGAATAATAACCGTAGTTGTAGTTTCTGTCATTCTAAACGGATAAGAGAATGACAGAGAGGTGTGATTCCGTGTAGACATCAATCCTATTGGATTATGAATCAGGGTAGGTACTGATGTCGTAGGGGTTCATGAACGATGGTAACATTTACCTTTAGATGTGACATTTTTTTGTAACGCTGTTTTTGTGTTAAACTTAGAACAGAGTAAAGCTAGACTCCCACAAAGGCCCAGGGCTTAGAAAAGACGTAAGGCTAGAATTACACAAGGTCCGAGGGCTCAGAACAGACTATGGCTAGACTCACACAAAATCCGAGAGCTTAGAACAGACTAAGGTTAGACTTACACAATGTCCGGAGCTTAGAACAAACTAAGGCTACATTCACACAAAGTCCGGGGTCTTAGAACAGACTAAGGGTTCCACAAAGTCCGAGGGCTTATCCCACACTAAGGTTAGACTTACACAAAGTCCGGGGGCGTAGCACTGTCCGCCCACTCGGCCGGGGGGCTGCCGGAGCCGGCACTCGGCAGAGAATCCAGCGAGTCTGGAGTCGCGCTGCGCGACCTCGGTTCACTACCGCTTGAGTTCTGCAACAACGGAAACACCATGTTACTCACACACTCATTTTCTTTAGGACAAGTAAAACAATGGATATTAGATACTACTAGCGGCCCGTTCCGGCATCGCTCGGATATTGTCGGAAATAAAAACTATCCCATCTTTCAAGTTGGATCAAACTAAACACGGTGTGCAAATTTAATCAAAATCGGTTTAGTAGTTTAGGAATTAATCGCGGACAAAGAACGTGACGCGTAATTTAAATATATTACGCTACTAGACAAACAAAGAACGTTATAAAGGCCAGTTTGATAATAAAGCAATATTTTTTTTATAAACTTCATTCAAAAGCCATTTTAACGACTAAGGTAATTATTAACATAGGAACACAAATCAACATTCACCAATGGTTCGTAAATATTTCCTGCCCAATACTAAAAGAATGCTACTCTTCAGACCAACTTCAAAATCCTCTACGGATAAATTAAATAAGTAATTCAAGAAAAATTTACATGGAGAACATTTTGTTTAGGAAAACTCCTCCGACAATAATTAACCTCAGCTATGTTAGTATTAGTAGTCATCACACTGTTACTTAATACCCAATTCTTTATTAGCTAATGAATAATTGTCTTCAATAAGCTTCCTAAGTTTCTTTGATCAATCAATCAATGACTAATTGCTGCTACAAAATGATCGATAATACAGCAATCAGGGAAACACACGCGCTAACATCCCAGCCATTGTTGCAAAGCGGCGGTTTCTTGCTGGTAGAGAAAGCACGTGGTTGTGGGAATCAACGTGAGGTCGTAGTCTAGTACGATCAAAGTGATTTCGGTCGTGCCTACCTCTTTCTACATTATTATTTAAACACAAAGGCGTTCACACAGATAAATTAATTCAAATTCGACCAACTTTAATACCCCTACTAGAGATAGATCCGTAAAACAAAAACATTTTAATTATCTCACACAATTACTAGGTATGACAAATCAAAACTACTTTACTTTTCAATTTATACCGTATCAAAAAAACATCTCGACTCCGTTTACTTACTAAAATATGATTTTGTTTGAGCACTTTACTCAAGAAACCATGCGTTAGATTTGACAAATTGTTCTTGTGTCTGATAGTACGATCCGCGACAAAGGCTAAAATATAATATTAACAGATAAAAACGTAGGACACACAGCCAGTACCTATTTTATAAAACAACGAGTGAGCAAAAATATCGAACGCGCTAGAATAGGTTCGCAAGCTGTCATACGGCCTGCATGATTAACTGTGGGACAATTATGACTGAATGAAGAGGAACTGGTTTTGCTAGCCTTGATTCTAATTGTTTGTTCAAATTCTCCAATTGATGTATTACAATGGAAGATTAAAATAGGAGTGAAAAATTGAATTCAGAATTTCGATTTCTATAATTATATAAGGACGCAGTGATATTTGCGCAAGAGAACGCGTAGCTTCTAAACGGGACGCATCGGTTCATGGCTTGTCTTTCGAGACTTACTGGATAGTGGACTTAACACTTTATAAAATTGCGAGCATCTCTACAAATGCAGATTTACTAGAATGTGCATGTTGTGTTAACATGTGTTGTCCGGTGGTCAAAAGCAGAACTATGTACGATAAAAAACTTACTACCTACTCTATTGTAATTTATTAGCTTTAACGCTGTAAAGTAAAACTTCGTGAAAAAAACAATAATATGTGTAGTAGGGTTTCTCGAAGAAATGACCAAATTTAAATTTCGCACTGGAACTTATGTATTTACAAACCATTCCTTACTTTTTGATTACGTATATCAATCGATACGACCCACTTAAATTAATTTACAGAAGCACTTCTTCCAATCCACCGTCCGGATTCCTACGAACCTCAATTAGAACCTCACAATGATCTCCTAGAAAAGAAAACATTGCATTTGTCTAAAAGAGAAACGAAAATTACGTATTGTATGCATGTCCCCACACTCGGTTACATAATTTCATTCTTTGGAAAGCTAATAGATTGATGACTGGCGGATATTTAAGACAAAATTTAGCGAATTCTTAACTATTCTAACTAACTATGATTGTGTAACTAATGACTCGGGAGCTTGGGACAGAATTTTATGACTGAACTTACGCAATGATCATACTATGGGCGTACCTATAGCTGTGAATGGTCAGACAGTTGATCTAACATTTCTGCCACAGTTTTCCTTATTGGCCAAATTAATTACACAGATCAAATTGTATGGACATGAGAAAATTATATATCATTAAAGTCTATCCTAGTAATGTACGTTCACACTTTACTATTTCACACTTCCTTCTTCCAGCTCGCAATATGGATTTCTGTATCTAGATCTTATTACTAGATATAGTAAGTGTGAAATTGATATGTCGTCAGCCATTGGCCTGTTATTTAGGAAGTAGGTAATATAAATCAATTCATTAAATTGATAAGAAAAGTCAACGTAACCGGAGATATTGCAAAATTACGAAATATACATAATGTATGTTGTACGGTCAGCTGATTTTTTTACGATTTCTGAAGCAACCTGATAACAAAATCTTGTACAGGATCTTGTAGGGAGTAGATAAAAATTAATGTAATATAATACGATAAGAATTATTTCTAATTTTTCATTTGCCTATGCAAAAAAATATTTCGCGCACGGCAGCGGTTAAGAACAGCACATTTGTACTCTTGCCAACAAAACTACATAAAATATAAAGAGAAGCTCATACTACGAAACTTGTTAAAAAAAATCTCTAAAGGTACATAGTGCCACACATCTATTCAAAATTCTAACATGTAGATTGCAGATCACTGCTTACCGCCTAGCACTGCATTTCGCGGTTCGCCCGGATATATGAGATAAATTAACTCACTAGGTACCCTGTAATTCTTTTTTCGTTTAAAAAGTTAGGCAGATCGTTCGTAGTCAGCCAAATAAGATACGTTGGACTTTGATATGCATCCTACGTAACTCTGTTCAACAGTGCAAAGCTATAAAGTAGGATAAACCTAAGTAGAGTAAAGTCGCATAATTTCCTGGTAAATGTGTTACTATATTCTCCCATCGTCGACGCCTAATCAGATAAGGCAGTGTCGATTAGAAACCGCAGTTCATTAATATGCCAAGTTCAGCCGGCTAAGGGCATATCTGCCGACCAGTTGGACAGGAAGCGGGCGGACACTGGGCATGTGTGTCAGTGGCGACACGGTGGAAGTAGGCACTAGGCAGTGCAACCACTAACACCGACACTTACGCAAGCCTATACACTAAGTGCCTAGCCCACGTCAAGTTTGATTAAGAGATACCTGTTCAATTAAACGACGCTCCTTTTA
This sequence comes from Ectropis grisescens, assembly GCA_017562165.1. NCBI lineage: Eukaryota > Metazoa > Arthropoda > Insecta > Lepidoptera > Geometridae > Ectropis > Ectropis grisescens. The sequence continues at coordinate 3,791,369 of CM029771.1, read as the reverse complement.
TAGTTGCTGAAAAGGTATCAGCGTAATGATTTTACCCTATAACTGTCTAGTTGCATCAAAATAATGTTCCTTTCATTGTGTTCGTAGAAATAATGGGTGAATGAAGTGTGACGCAAATGTTTTAAATCGGCGAGTTCCTAAGTAATTGCAAATAAGTAGATCATTGATGAAAGATAAGTAACATATATAGTTACAGGCTAACCTTTCACTAATTATTTATCTGCACTACACTAATTCGTGGATAATTCATTTCTTGGCGTTGTAATTTCTTAGAAAAGAATGAAGGGGGTGGTACTACAAAGGAATTCTTCGACTACTAGCGATTTGACTTGACTGATTTTTTTTACAATTCTTTGATTGCCGTAGGCCTTGAATAGGTGCTTTAAATATATCGGCAAGCATCAGACACTGAATATACTCTTGACAATATTGGTATTTCTTCACCAAGACAGTAGTACTACAAGACCAACTTATACATAGACAGTGCATTAACGGTACATACTTGGCATGTACCACTCAAGTACCTACCTACCTGTGCCAAGGATTAAGCCTAATCCTTGCATCGAAGGTGAACGACTTCAGACAAAGTTTCTGTTAAGTCGGCCTGAATGCGCTTACTGGGAAGTAACTGTAGGACGGACAGACGGAATAATAATATGATATTAGTTCGAGGATGGGAATTAGATGAATTGTGGTTTGTATGCATCGTTTAATTTGTGTTGAGCCGCGTTTTATTTGCGATCGCGTGTGATACCGAGATTGTGATAAGCTATCTAATATATAAGTTATTTCTTTGTGCTGAATTTTCTCTAGAAATGTAGAAATGTTTTCCTTCAGTCTGTAAAACAGTAATATAACGATTCTGCTTGGTGGTAGAATAAATATGGCAAAAAGGTGTTCCACAGGGAGACTCTATAATAAGTCCTACAATTAAATTTACTGTTGTCATTTTCGAATACAAATATTTGTATTTCCCATATTTTTTTCAGAAACTACATATTATTTATTCATTTACAAAAGCGTTGGAAAGCCTGGGTCCATGATGAAAGAAAATAAATAATTTAATACAAATAATACTAGGTATCTATTTTAATATTATAAAGCTGAAGAGTTTGTTTGTTTGAACGCTAGGATCTCGAGAAGTGCTGGTCCGAATTGAAAGATTCTTTTTCTATTGGCTAGTCCATTTATCGAGGAAGGCTATAGAAATAACGCTACTATTAACAGAAGCGGAGCATGAATCAAGAATGTAACAAAATCGGGAAAATTTTTTCCTCTTTGAGAGTTTTCGTACGTTTCGTGCTTTGACATGACACATGACAGCATGTGTCTAAGATTGCGTCATTGAATATCACAGATTACATACCTCTTGAATATAAAACCTTTGCTAATCTTTGAGTTGGTACGACCAATTTTCGACAGGTGGCGTAGCAGGTAGCTGAAGAGGTGTTTTGTTTGAAAGCGATATTCTCAGGAATGACTGAACCGATTTCTAAAAATGTTTCACCGTTGTATATGTGCGGGATTTCGATGAGTGCTATATATATGTTCCACGGGTGTAATATTTCTAAACAGCTTCACGTTCCGGAAGCTTGTAACAGAAGCCTTCGACTGGGAGCGTCACGTTTCTCAATATAACATATAATTTATCTCAATTACGCGTAGATATAAATGAAATCAAAACCTCCAATCGATGTTCTTCACTTAAATATCTACAACGCACAACTAAGTATGCTGTTGATGAATCGCTGAATTTATAAATTAGTTTCGAAGGATGCCGGAAAATAGAATTGTGGCGCTATGAATAAACAATACATATTTATTTGGTAACGTTTTAAGACGCACGTAAGCACGATTCTGCCACTAATTCTTGCTCGCCAGTAGTAGTTTAGTATGAAGACGAGTTGCCTTGGACACGATAAAAACGTGAAAACAATAAGCGTCGGTTTCCTGCGCAATTGGCCGTATTAATATCCACAAGCTGTGAAATCGCTCTATCTGGTTATCTAACACGTCATATTAATATTACCTAAGCTATAATTAAATACCTAGTCTACTCCTATCCAGTCTCATTATCTGTTGGTGAAAACTGTTTGTGCTATCTCCATGTTCATTTTTCAGTAACAGGCGGTCTCGACTTTATTTAGTTTGAATTACACCGGTCAAAATTGGTCTTTTGGCCCTTGGTTTAAGATTAGATAGTTTTCGATATCTTTTGACTGGCCTTGTGGCTTTTTTGATAGTAAGTATGCTCGTGAATCCTTAGGTCGTGATTCAGAACAAATACTTTTGTGTGATGAACATAAATATTTGTTTTGTGTCTGGATGTTTTTATGTTTCGTTGCATAGCTTGATAGACAGACAGACAGAAACTCTTTATTATGCACACCAGTAAATTACGAAGACATAAACAATAAAAAATAATAACTTAATATCTAGTGCCATAAATGGTGGCCGTATCGCTAATAGCGATCTTAAATTAAGCTTGGTGGTAGAGGAACCGATGAAGGTGTGGTACTTTCCCGGGACTCTGCAAATACCTAGTTGTTATCCTACCACAACCATGATGCAACGCTACCAAAGATGCTATAAAATTAATTGCTTGAAGTTATAGGCACACATGGTAATGAAATAAACTAAGAAAATAAATATACAGAAAATCGCAGGCAAGAGTTAGTTTTCATTAGAAAATCATAGCCGAGTATAAATTATAGGCAATGCAACCTACATTCATAAATTCAATATAATGGGCAGGTAATCAAAGAGCCAATGCCCCCAGCTACATTACCTCACCTCTATTAAACAGATAAGGTCGATAGGTACCTTCAGTTAAATAGTGCGTGAGATAATGTTGTTTACTGAAAAAAACCGGGGAAGTACGAGTCGGGCTCTCACACGGAGGTTCCGTACCAAAACAATATTTAGTCTCCATTCACTAGTGTGTCTGTTTTTGCTAAAAGGTAAAGTTTAGAAAAAGGGAATTGGGTATTAATAAAAGCTAACAGCAAGCAATACCGTGTTTTCTGTTCAGTTCAAAGGTAATTTTTTACAGAATTATACTATTATTATGACGACTTACTATCTGATACTAAAAAAAAAGGAACATACATACGGTCGAATTGAGAAACCTTCTTTTTTGAAGTCGGTTAAAAATAAAGAGACTTTTCATAAAACAAACGTGTTTGTACATTTGTTGTGCGAAGAGTCTTTATTTTTTAGTATTGTATAGTAAGTCGTCATAACAATACTAATTCTATGAAAATCCATCTACCTATTTATCATAGCTCCAATGATACAGTTCAGAATAGATAAACCGGACAAACACCGACGGTCTCGGAATTTACGTCCCATTTCATCCACAGAACCCTAAGAAACGATGCAAATACCACTGGCTAAACAAACAGATGAAATCTAAGCTATTTTGTAATCTTATCGTAAACCAATTACCCGCATTCGTGGAACAAAAACTTTCTATTTCGTTGTTTCTACTAAATAGCGGTTACGTTAACACTATGTTTGAAATAACCATAAATCTTGTCAACTTAGTTTTTGTGTGCCGCCGGGATCATTATTCAGGCACTAATTCTTATAATTTTGTTACACTGAAGTCTACTTAAATAAGCTACGTAAAGGTGTTACATCATTTTGGTAAAAGGTAATTTCACTTGAATGGTATTTATAGTCGTTTGATTACTTTTTATTGCAATAATAGTTTATAGTTAGGTGAATTTCATACTATTTTTATAAATATAATTATTTACATATTTTTGTAAAACGATAGGGTACCATTGTAATATTAATTACATTGTCATTTAACTTGTAAATTAGTATGAATGAATATTTTATAATACTGTTTGTAACAAAAAGAAGTCCCTAATACCTTTAGAAGAAAATAGTGCACTACGTAGCTTCACAGCCAAAATCACAGCATGTGTTACCTACCAACAATTTCCTTGAAAACATGAGCGTCACGAAATCACGAATAAATTAGCTTCTTCTAACTACATAAGCGGGAGGAAAAGTCAAAAATGATTTTTTTTATTAATTTATTAAAAAAGGCTTCGCGATCTGGTTGGTGAGTCAGCGCCACCACATCGCCATAAAAATCGCGCTTATAATATTAATAACGCATATTTGTGTCGTAGTTTATGAGTTTATACAGCATAATAAGACAAACATTACGGTTCCTGTTTTGACTTGTAGGTACTTAATTAAAAAAAAACATAATTGCAGCTTAAGTAGCTGCAACAATACAACTTTACCAAAGCATCCAAATAGGTTTTCATCAACGCCAGCCCCTTGCAGCCCTCTATTTTCTCGCACAGCTTCGCTTTCATGGTTTCGCAGATCATGGTGTCAAGTGGTGACGGCACCACCACGTTCCACAATACCTACACAAACCGCACGAGTCCGCACCACGCACTAACGAAACGCACTACGCTGAATCCCTTCTGAAAACCGGACGTGCAGCAATTATCCGCCGGCTAACGTCCGCTTTGTAAATACCTCACACACGCTCATAACTATCAACCGCTTTAATACTGTAATTCGCAACCTACAGCTAGTTTTTCATAATGTTTCGGTTATAGGAGAATGTTTCGGAACGCGCGCCGCGAGTAACGAAACGCTACTGGTCAACTGTCAAAATAGGTCAGCGTTCCGAGTGCGTCAACAAAAAACTGAAGCTTCCGTAATTGCATGTTTATCTCTTTACTCCTACTTGGAGTTATCTATTGGTCCTAATTCGTCTATACATTGCGAGGCCTTAACTCAAACCGAAGATATTTTAATGGTTTCCGACAAAATTATCCGTTACCTTTGGATGTTTTGAACGTTCCGATAGATTGGTTGGTTGGTGTGTGAATTAAAAGTGATTGTACCCATAGACTGGCAATGGGACACGACATAGATTGATCGACACACAAATTTACGGTCATTTGTTGTTTGTTTCTAGAACAATTTCGAAAGATCGTAAGTGAAAGAAAACAATGGTGTCGGACAATAACACCCACCTCAGTTCGAAGCCTAGATAGATTTCTGAGCCGCGACATTTATCTAACATCTGGCATTTAAGGTACACGCGCACTACTCTGATTTTCTAATCGATTAACCTAGAGAGCGACGTGCACTATACGGGGCGGTGTCGCACATGGAAACACGTTCCATCTCTTACAATGCTTATTGTTGCTTAAGGTCTACTGTGGTTATCCACAGTAAGCTGGATCTAGAACTATTGCTACATGATGGAACTAAACTATTCTATTACTTTTATGAGTTTTTGTTAGTCTATTAAAGATAAGTAGTCACTTCCACTCTTGGACTCTTGAAACATCAAATATGTTTTTTTTTTATTAAGTTTAGCTCGCAGATCAGGGTTCAGCCTGCGAGCTATCTGGGTTCATCTTGCGAGCTGAGTCCACAACATCAGGAATTTAAAAAAAATTTATGTCAATAATGCCGAGAAATTTTTCACATTCGCTTAATTTATTTTATTTTATTTTATTTTATTGGTACGATAGCAATAAACAAATCAAAACTTAAATAAACTAATTATGATAAACTTAACAATATGAATTTGTTCATCTAAATGTCGTACACGGCATTGATAACAATTACTACATTAAGACAACGCCAACTTACACAACGAAATTTCAAGAAATGTTTTATGAATATTTTGCGACAATCTTATTCTAGGACATATCCGAAAGCCGTGATATGTTAAATATCCAAAGAATATAGTAACTTTTTGAAGCCATTAAGATTCTGATAAAAGATATCGAGTTCATCGTATTTGTTACAACAGACATCGTTATATAGTTCACACATGCGATACAATGGATTATTGCGCCCTACATTGTTTTTGGTAGATGGAATATCAAAAAGCCCACGAGTAGGTCTGCTTACCGATATTTTACGAGTAGAATAATTGACGTCAGCAACCAATTCATCACCCAATGAACCGTTCGCAATCTTATGAAGCAAACACAAATCAGCAATTTTACGCCTTTGTAATAGACTGTCTAAGTTAAAATGTGCCAGCCGGTCTTCGTACTCAGGAAGAGTTCTCCGTAAACCTTGTTTGATACTTAATTGCCTGAGAAACCGCCGTTGTATGGATTCAATACTATCCCTGTCCACTTTGTAAATAGGAGCCCAAATTGACGAACAGTACTCGAGCTGTGACCTAACCAACGATACGTACAGTGTTTTGAACGAGTTCATTTGTTTAAAAGGTTTTGCGGTTCGCATTATAAAACCTAACATTCCACCGGCCTTAGCCACAATAGTTTTGTAATGGAATTTAAAATTCAGTGAAGAATCCAACCAAACACCTAGATCCTTCACGACACCTACCTTACTCAGTCCAATGCCGTCAATTAAATACTGATAATCAATTATAGTTTTCTTCTTTGTGAAAGTTATATACTGACATTTGTCTTTATTTAAAGGCATACCGTTCAACCCACACCACACATCAATCATGTTAATATTCTGCTGAAGTAACAGACAGTCCTCTCTGCAAGTTATCTCAACGTATAACTTTATATCGTCTGCATAAGCCAGATACGGACAAGTCATTCTATCCAGCAGATCATTGATGAATATCAAAAAAAGCAAAGGGCCCAAATTAGATCCTTGCGGCACTCCTGATGTTGGTTCGAATGGTTTAGACTCATAACCGTGCAAAGCTACAAGCTGAGTACGACTCATGAGATAAGTACGAAACCAGCGATGAAGATTACCGTGCACACCTAAATGAAAGAGCTTGGCCAAGAGTATGTCGTGATTCACTCGATCGAAAGCCTTTGCAAAATCTGTATAAATTGAGTCAACCTGAGATCCCTTATCAAAAGACTTACACAAATAATTCATATAGGTTAAGAGGTTAGACGATGTTGATTTTCCTGCTACGAACCCGTGCTGATTATCATTCAGCCGATGCTTAAAGTGATTGTAGAGAGGATCATACACCATACTTTCAAACAATTTGGCAAAACAGTTTAATATACTAATTGGTCTATAATTTTTGACATCATTTTTATCGCCTAATAAAGATATATAATTTTATGATTTATTGAATTCTCTAGCTGTTTTACTTACCCTAGATTTTTCTTGCGTTTACGTCTAAATGTTTATAACTTAACATGAAAAATTTTTTATTTTTATTTTTGTTAAGTTGATTCTTACCGATTGAGGTATTTCCAGTATTTATTTATATTTTCAACCTGTCCTGTTCAACTTCATTATTACACAACATTATTTGTATTGCTAATATATATAAAAAAAATGTTGGTTTGTGTACGTTTCAAACACTCAAAAAGCTCTGCACCGATCGAGCTGAAATTTTAATGATATATAATCCGCATCAAGGATTGTTTTTATCTAATTTTTGCATCACAATGTGCCACAGCGAAGCGTGGCAGGGTACAGCTAGATGCTAATAAATGTTCTCATCATAGAAAGTATTTATAGTTAAAAAGAAGTGTGACACTCGGAGGCTGCCGCGGTAAAGCTATTGCATGTTGCATGCATTTTTATCAACATAAGCAATAGGGATGTTAACAATTTTTCGGAATTGCTTATATTTTGAAGAGTGACATTTGTTTACCATAAAAAATATCACTGGAAATCCGTTAAGTTGGCAACACTGCTAAGAGCATTTAGTCTGTAAAGCTAATAGAAATAAGATTCAAAGTCGAATGACCGAGTGGGGAGGACGGCGTTACGGTCTTCCATCCCTCTTTCTTGTGAACATAAGAAAGAGATGCACGATCACTAAAATTCGGAGATCTTTCAAATTAATGAAAAGCTATAAAACCACATCACATGTTTTGAAGGCATCTTAGATTGTATAGTCCGCAAAAATATTGAAGAACACAAAAGCTTTTAGGAACTTCTCGGTATAAGCCGTAGGCTTAATAAACAATTCCATAGAAAATTCCCATCGTCTCTTACAATATATACAGGTAAAGAGCAAGATAATCGATCAACCTTTAATCTTGTACTACTCTCTAAACTGCATCGAGATTTCAAAGTTGCGCGAAAGCTCGATACAAACAGACATATCTACTGTTACCTGTTGATAGGTAAAAACTAGAATTGTGTGGTTTCTAATGCGGTGAAAAGTTATGATGTAGAGCACTAGGACGGAAAGAAAATTGACTTTTACTTTAAGTATTTATTGTAGCTCAAAACGCAAGATTTCTCGAAGTTCATTCTGTACATGGATTTTATAAATCTTCCCTATAAATCTATATATATGAATAGCCATGAATATGAATTGTTTAAGGACCTTACAACCAACCACGGAGTGAGAAAACTTTTTATCCACTATTTGTGTTAGTTGTCATGATCAAATTATATTTTATTTAAACAGGAAAAGGGCCAAAAATAGCGAAAATATTACCTGTAGGTATACTTTTCTACCGTTCACTTCGCTAACTAAAAAACGTTGTGAGAGATGGGATAAATTTATTTACATATTTTCGGAACTCTACACATTTTTCCGCTATAGTTTTGCATAGTCTTTTGCATTTGCTCATCTACATAATATATGTGCGATATAAAAATCCATTAGAATAAGCAAAACGAATAGGGCCCTCGTAATGAGTACGACAAAAATAAAACATTACAGATAAATTACTGAAGTTTTTCATGCACTACGTTCAAAGAAAAGTTCTGCACACTGCCACATATTGCAAGAAGTGAAAAGAATGTAATTTCCTGCTATCGAACTATACAGCACGTATATTTAGGAAAAATCCTTCCAAGCATGATGATATTTAAAGTTGTTGCATAAGAAAATAAGTAGCTCCTAATATGGTTATACAAATCGCCGTCCGCAAGTCTGCGAGTCGCGCGTGACCAAACAACTTATCAGCAAGCTAACGGTGTACAAAAAGCTCCAAACTTGACACCGACCGCCCACTGCCAGCCTCCGACCAGTTCCGATGCAATCGACCGTAAGTGAACCTATTACAACATCTATTAATCTTATCTTGAAATATTTAAATGCGCAAACAAAGGTCTTTAAACTTTAGATACGTTGATACTTTTAGGTCCATTTTCAAAGTTTTTCGAATAGTTCTGTAAAAGTACAACTTCAAAGATAGGTGTATGCTTGACCACCATTTCGTTTGATGTGGAATGTACGTTGTGGTCTGAGATGCAAGAAAGATTACTAAACAGTCTACCAATAATTACACTCTCGGTTTGATAACACTGTTCTCTAGGTAAGTTAAGGATAAAGTTTAAGTTAACGCACAAACGCCATAAAAATATATTTCTTGTAGTGTCTTAGTTTTAATGAAAGAAATAAGTGAAGCCAACAAAGCAGCATTCTTCAACTTCAACTGTTAGTTTATGGCTTTTATTGTGGTTTAGCCTCACAATTTTGCTAATGTCAAGTATAAATATAGATAGATAGATAACTCTTTATTGTGACACCAAATAGGAAACAAATACAGTAACACACAATTATGAACTAGCATTTAATATACATAGTATGTAATCCATATTTTTTGAAGAAAAAACCGACGACGCGTTCTTCAAAGCGCATTTTTTTTCAAACCAGCATTTCTATTTCTAACTAATAAATTGGCGTTGACGTTAATAACATGTTACTTCGAAGATCGTGGGTAATTTTAAAGCTGTTATATTTGACACTCAAATAAATCTAGGTTTTTGTTGATTGAGGATTTTTATGTATAGCGAAAATATCCAATTTTTCAATCATGAGGTTCTTATCTCTTAGTATTGTTCCAAGTAAATACAGAGGCACAAACAACAAACAAAATTTATCAACATCAATGGCTTTAATGGTACAGGAAAACGCCACGAGGCAACTGGCTTTTTCCAAGACTTTTTTCAATGATACACATATGTCACCCATCTTCATTTGGCCTTCGCCCGCTTTCGCCTTGTGAGAAAAGGTCCGGGTCCCAGCAGTGGGAACACAAAGTGGGATGGCTGCTTATAATCGTATTCCGGAAAATGATGATGGAAAAAATAAACTCCGATCGCTAAATCGATTGCTAACAAATCGGTATAATACTAGGAAACGCCGTTGAATCACCCATCTTACCAACTCTTGCAGCTACACAAAAACTCCCTGAGTCATGAATAACCCGTCCTACCAATTTATTTTTATGTCAGTAATATTTAAATTATGGTTGAATGTGAATGTAAAAAATTAATTGTTTCAATGTTTATTTCGAGTTGTAGATCGATCGATTAAAACTAGGAAGTTCTATAATAAAAGATGAATGTTCTTGTAACTGTTTTTGCTATAGTAGATTGGGTACGCGCCTAATCTACGTAAATCGTCTGCGGCACACAAATCATCTAGTGAAAAACATAAACTACGCATTTATATACATGAATTGTTTAGTAGCAAACTAAAATACGACAGTAAAACCACGCTGGAACGAAAAACAACGAAGACCCTAGAAAATTGATGATTTTCGTGGAATTAGTATAATGAATACAAGATTTTAAAATAGATAGGTTTTAGTAGTGGTACCTAGGATTATTTGCAGAGTCCGCTTCCTATCACTCGAAATATATTATTATAAATGATAGCTGATGGCAGTAGAAGATAAAAAACCGGGAATAGTGCTTAGTGGCTTACTATAGAGAAGACATGTTATGTCCTATGCAGCTTACCTCTTTTGGGTTAGTTTCTACTTATTTCAATCTGTATAGCCTGAATCATCAGGCTATTGACTATGACTATTGGCTATTTTGCGCTATTGACGTAAGTATTCATCAGTCTATGATGATAATGATTGAGGTTTAGGTATACCACTAATTATATAGGACGTCTAACGTTTTTATACTCTGGTAAATACTTACGTCAATAGCGCAAAAAGTAGGCAACAAGAAAGCTATTCAAATACTTGTTGACGAAAATAGTGTCTCAAATTAAAAAGCAAGTCATTGACAAGCGGCGCAAATAACAAATTGAGCTTGTATATAAAAAGAGCATTTCTAATTTAACTGATATTACTGTTTACTTCTTTGATGGAAAGCCACATGATACATTATACTTAAACTGTATTCGAAAACAATTGAGGGGTTGAGGGGATACCTGTTTCAGTCCTTCCTCGCACCAAAAACTTAAGCTTCTGTAGGCTACTGGATAAAATATCACATAACCTGGCTGAAATTTAATACATCTGCAAAAGATTCGAAAAACACATTCTCCTGCTGTGACTAAAATATGTGTGTGATCACGAAAACGAAGTAGTTTTTTCAGTTTGTTTGTCAGTTTATAACATACCAAGCGATCGCGGCTGAATGCTCCATTTGATATCGACACATAGCGCTCTGGCACATAGTATTTTTATTGTAAAATCGGTCAATAGAAGGTTGAAAAACTTTATGTTCCCATTGTTGTGTTTCTAGGCCTTTTTTTATGTAAATGAAGGTTATATAATCCACCAAGCTGGCGAAGTCTAGGTTCAGGCACATCTTACATGTCCTCAAAAAATGTTCTTAGAACTTGTTGGTTTTTTAATAAAGCTAGTGGTAATGTCAAATATTATGTACATTGATATTCGGATGTATGAAGGATCGAATGTAAAACGCTTGGGCATCGGGACTTTCTTGCTACTGGGCGGGCGTTACCATGTTTTGACTAGGAAAAACGTATTACATTATCATCATTATTTATTGAATTGAATTGTTACCAAGGTTATATGGTGGAGTGAGTCTTCGATATGTCGATCTGGTTTCGTGTAAATAGTAAATGGGCAAAAATATACTAACCTCCAAATCCCTGAAGACATCCCTGATGTCCGGTTTGCGCGCGCGCGAGGCGGCGCGGCGCCGGCGCACGGTGCGGTTGAGGGTGCGCACGCGCCGGCGCACGGCGGCGGCCTGGTCGCGCGGCAGCGGCCGCACCGCCTCACCCAGCTGCGCCTCGCTCACCTCGCGCCCCGCCTGGAACGGCGCCGCGAGCGAGCCCAGGCCTGCCGCCTGTAGCCATTCTGTCTCCAACTCGCCTTCTGCAACAACAGAAACATCTGCTATTAGTGCTCGTTTGTGTACAATAGGAGGGTGTAAAGGCGGGTACGGTCACGAAATTCCAATCGTACAGGTAGTAAGTATATGGAAGTGACCAGTGACCATGTATAAACACAATGTGAGTTACATTAGAGGCAAGAAGAGCAGCAATGACAATAAGTAGGTGAGGCGGAAGATTTTTACTTGAAGCTCGAAGAAAATCTATTCGTTCCTACCAAAGTTAAGCATTGCCTCATAATAAGGAGGCTTTTAGAGTGACTGTCGACAGCCCATATTTATTAATGATATCATAGCGTTTAAATCAATTCGAAGCTTGGCTGTTATGGCAATAATGACACATACTACATTATGTTTTACTACAAGAATACAATTAGTAACACATGCTTCTTACGTTGAATTAAGCATTTAGTAGGTATACATCAGCTTTGCAGCTTCGACCGTGACACAGAGTTATAAAATCAAGTAGCCTTGAAGACAGATAAGTTTAAAAAAAGTTATTGTCTAAGGTCTGGTCAGTGTTCACTCTGACACGAGCAATTTATCAGATTGCTGCGGGTGGGTTGTGCAAAATTGCAAGAACCAGGATGTTGTACTTGCTCAACAAAATTGCATTGCGTTAGTCATTTTAAAGATACAATGTGTCACAATATTGTAACGCGTAAAGGACATGGTAACAAAATCACTGCAGGATGTTGCGTAGGTGTTTTAAAGACTGCCTTTATCATGTACAATCCCATCTACTATCTACTCTCACAATCTTTCTGCGTTGTTACATGCAAATATCTCGAGAGTATGAGCTGGAAATGATAACACGTAACCACTAAGTGACAAACCAACGCGAAAATAACCAACAGAGCTAAAGACACTCTCGTCGCAACTCTATTTACTTGCAATAAATGTGGCCGGACACATTGCTCTTGTAGTCATAGCTCATAACATGTGGTGCTGGCTTGTTTTGACATGAGCGTAGTTGTATCTTCGGCTTTCTGGACTAGCCAAAATGTTGATCGGATGTAGGTTTCGGTAGTCCTTTGACGGGCTATCTCTGTCACAACACCCATCAAAATTGATCGAAATACCTACCTAAGTAAAATATTTACATCAACCTGGCCCATGCCATAACCCTAAGAAGTACATTTAAAATTATATTTCGTAACGCGGCTATTTCATCTTCCTCTTCCGTTTTTATACCGGAACATCAAAGAGCTTTCTAATCAAGCTGTACACAACGCCTTATAAAGGCCGATACTCATGAGAAACGTCAGAATTAGTAATCTGGGTTGTGCTACCAATAAGGAGATGCACCGCAATTATTGCAAAGGGAAACGTGTGTGATTCACTGAACTCAGCCAGATCCAAGCAGACAAAAGAAATGAAACTAACATGAGAAAACGAAGATACACACGGGAGCCAACAACCCTTTGAGAAAACAAGCGTTTACGAAATGTTTGAGTAGCCTGAGCGCATCCCAAGCTTCTAAGAATAAGACAAAATTTGTGCAGCGAGCGCATGAATGGTTTTTGAAATATACGTGTATGTTCACAGTATAAATATAGCTTTTTTGCACCTTACCTTACCCTACTGACTTGTATATGATGTACTGATGCTTTGTTCGTATGAACTGACTATAACATTGGTAGCATGGTTGTAAGTTTCAACTTATTTAATATAACGAAGAGTGCGTTGCTCACACCAACAAAAGACACTGATATCACTAATACCAATGACAGACATACGAGTATTATGATAGAGACGATGATTTTATCCAGTCGGATATATCCAGAACAAACACAAAGAAGGACATATATTTATATTGGACAAGTAATAAGTTTCTCCGCTCAAAACGACTCGCAGTCACGTTACAAGTTTTTGCACAAACAATACCTTCCGCAAAGTTTTTTACGCTTCACTCAGCTTGTACGAAGCTGTTGCTACATGTGATCACTAACTAATGGAGACTGGGCTTCTGAGGAAAAAAATCAAGGTCAAAGAACTTAACGTCGCCGAACACGGAGTGATCAATCTCATTTTGTACACATGTTCTGCGCTGAGCAGGTTTTAGCTTGAGGCAAAAAATCTATTGTTCTAATATTACATGTATCATTCGTCATTTGATTAGTGTTATTGATAAATCGTCAGTTCACCTACTAAATAGTTACACCTACGACAATTCATTACAAGTATTCAAACCCCATTAAAGCCGTTACAAAACAAGTGAATGAGGAAAGATCGATACAAAAGCAGAAATAAGCGACTACTTATACAGTTTCAGTTCTACAACGAGGTGCAGTTCACCTTTATTTGCATGGTCCAGTTTGGTTGTCATTGCATAAAATACATCCCAACCCTGTGGTTTTGGTGGCTGGTTGGTGGCTCTTACTGAAGTAAACTCCATAATATTTTTTTCTCCCAACTCAGAGTAGAATTAAACACGAGTAGAATTAAGTTTTTTTTTCAGGTCTAGAGAACTACTCAAAACTCTGAAATCTAAATGAAACCTGATCACATTTTAGACCAGTACGAGTATAAGCAGCCCCTTTTGTGATTCCACCGTTGGGACTCGGAGCTCCACTCCACTCCTCTACAAGGGGAGAATCAAAGGCAAAACCCACCATGCTGGCCAAAAATGGGTTGGCGGATTACGCAATTTTAACCCGGGCGTCATAAATCAATTAAAAACTAGAATATCAGTTAAGTTTAACGAGGATGCGTCCCACAGGATGCTTCATTTGTCCGAGGCTGTTAAATATAACTCACTGCAAGTCTGACTCACGCGGTCGTTGCTACTGATCCGCTGACACCTTAATGTTTTCTCTTTTTTTAATGTTACTGTGTTAGTGTTGAGACATGTGGCTAGTGTATAGTAATGAGGGGCTTAAAATGGTTGAAAATTGGCGATAGACATCACTGGCTAAGATAAAAATGTCAAAATATAAAGTGCACGTCAAACCAAAATTTGCTTTATACAATATTTTTAATAAAAATAATGATTTGTCATTGACACTTTCATTTTGTAGTACTTTCTTGGACATTATGAAAAACAAGGTAACTCTTCATTATTAAAAAAATATAAAAGTATTGTTACCAGAAAATTGCTGATAATTATGATATCATGTTAAAGTCGAGTTTGAGACAGGTTTCTGAAAGTCTGACATTACAGCGTTCGAAACGTCAAATTTGTTGTCATTATGTAACATTTTTGCATGCCTGGTTTGCATGATTGTTTTAATGCCCAAAATAATATTTTGTTAAACTTAAAAAATAAAACATAACCACCTCGTGTTGTTAAATCCTTTTAAAAATTGCAACGTTTGGCAGCACTTAACTGATATTACACAAATATTTGGCCCACTTGGCAACATTACAAGGTACTTTTGCGACTTCTGGTATTTTCTCTGCAACTCATATTAAAAATTGTCATGCCGGCGGTGAATTCACTATGAGACTTCAATTTTGAACAATAGAAAAGTTTCAGGCCTTACTTCTCTCTCCAAGTTTGCGAAACATTCTAAGGTAAATAAAGTTTTTTTTTATTTGCGTAGTAAGGGTAACAATACAATAAAATTGTGTACGGTAAAAACACTGTTTGCATCAAACTTTAGCTCAATAATCTCGACCATATATTGTTACAAATACAAAAATTAAGAGAAGATGTAAAAATTATAAAGAGCGTAACAACATAACGTGGCGTTTTCAGAATGAACATGAGTAATGAACGCATGTAAAAATATAGTTTATTGATATTAAATACTGAGAAATACTGAGATGATACTGAGAACAATTTTTCAGGGTTTTTGCATTCTGAAACCCTCATTTAACTTTCACAGGAGTGGTAACACTGTTGTGGTGTCGTAATCATGTGGCAACTGTGGCAACTGTGACAGCACTCGTGTAAACATCCTTCGCGCGAGGGCGTGACTTTTCTAATAGGCGTTTAACTTTTGACTATTAAAAGGCGGAGACACTTGAAATTTAAATGTAAAATTTAAAAAGATTCAATTTTGTTTTGATCATTATAGATTAGTTAGTGCCTAATTGTTCGCAGATTATGTAAGGTTTTTTGATTTCCTTCCTTTCTATTTCAAGATTAATTGGACTGGCAAATAGAAAACTCTTATTGTGACACAAACAAATAGAATTTTTTAGTAAAACACTCGTGAACTATTAGGCAACCAGCACAATTAGTATATTTGAATTATCTGAAACCTTTTTTTCAATTTTTTTACATCATAAATACACTTTTGTATGGTATTAAAATGATTATTTGTAAAATATATATTTTAAAATCCAAGGGACAGTAGAATTGTCAAATATAGGTGATATATAGGTGTTGTCAGAAATAATAAATAAAGAGAAAGACCTTACGTTAAATAAATATACAGGTATTTATTTATAAATATCTAATATAGTCATTAAAACGTCTAAATATGAATATGGGATACATCATACATACATCCACTGCTTAGTAATTACCTAATTTCAACTCAAACATGTGTCATTTAAAACTCTTTTACAGAAGTACTTAATTCGCTTTTTCTTCAAAAAACCTTTATTTCAATCGAGTTGTCTGAGGCTGCGGTAGGTAGTTGTACAGACATACATCGTGTACGTAAACCGCCTCTGCAGATTTAGCGAGTGGGTAACTAGGAGTCTTCTCTTTTTAGTAGGTGTCAGTCTACCTCTGTGTTAACGTACAGGGATCACGTCATGCTTCGTTATCTCTATATTGAAAACTATAGGCCCATAAACATAAACAAACCACTTGATATCTCATGGTTTTGAGGCCTCCAAAAATAGGTACTTATAGGAGGTTGGGAAGATGTCGAATCTAAAGCCACTCTCAGCCTTTTCAGCTATAATTTAACAAACTACCCTCTAACATAAAAAATGTAAATTCACTTCACGCATTCAAAAAACAATTGGCTAAATATATTATATCTGAAGCGTAAAATAATTAAACCTTTCTATAAAAAAAAAAAAATCTGAATATAACTATATAAATAAAAAAATATGTGATCCAGTTGTGGCAAGTACCTAGTTCTCATATTTATATACCCAAGAAAAATGTAATAGATTCATAGCCTATTTTGTTTTATTTTGTTTAAGGATTTCTTTTGTCTGTGTTTTTTGTTAAAACAGGTATCTGATATTTGTATTTTTTATTACCTAAACGTTGATTAGTTTTTATGTATTTTTGATTTGTTTGTGTTTTATGTGAATGTAAAGTGTGACGTCGAAAATTTAAATTGTTATTTAGTTATTTTTATCATGTAAGCGACAGAAATGTCTTAAATGATAAATAAAATTCTTTAAACACAATTTACTAGACTCACCGATAACGTATTTCGCCTGAAACCGACAAAATGCACCAATCACACACATACTGTACTTTTCTCTTTTAAACTAAACCTTCTGTATTATCACTACACTGTCCAGCTTCGACGTCAAGCTCAGTCTGTACGTCGACGTTCACAAAACTAAACTTAAAATGTAATTAGTGTCACCTAATTAACAAAACTAATTGACTGTTGCTCTTATTTTGAATACTTTCGGGGGCGGAGCACCGTACGTCAAACTTCAATGAACAGAAATAAACAGTATGTTTGCCAAACTGCTGATAATATCCAATTCAGTGACGAAACATTGACGAAACAATGCTGGAGTACGTGAGTGACCAGACACGTCACAGGGTGAGTCGATTTTTCTAAATATGATATATATTGCTATCTGACGACAAGCCGTCTACACATTTTTACAGAATGGCGTGTTTTCTCTTACGATTCCTTATCGATATTATTTTTACGAGTATAATGGACAATAAGTTAGTCATAGTTTTTAGGTCAAGTAGTACTTCCTGTTTGAAGTTCCGTAATTAGATAGTTCTACGCTATATTACAAATTATGATAAAGATTATCCGTGACACTATCGAAGCGATTGTTTTTTAAGGTTTTTCCAAATTCCTATGTAATCTAGAATTACATCAAAAAGCGATATTTATCTCTAAGACAACTATTATCTGGTGTTTTATCGTTTTTTTAGGATGATAATAGATGTTTTTCCACATGTGTTTTCTGATTTGATGTTTAGTGAACCCCGATTATTTTTTTACCCTTTGCACTTTTCGGCTTTTTGGTCTAGATAGGCAAAATATCGTTTCACTTTGACATATCAAATCGTGTTTGACGTAAAATCGCGGCGTATCGTGACGTCACGGGCTACGTCGCGCCGGCGCCGGTCGCGTGGTTCGCGCCGCGGCGCTCCTCTTACTGACGCCCCGACTCTACCAAAAGTTTATTATGGTCATGTATTAATAGAATTCGATTGAATTTGAACTTTCGTTGGAAATGCAGCTTGCGGTAAATTCAGATATTCAGATGAAATCAAATAGGTTTAATCTATCGAAGAAAATCTAAAAGCGGCCAAATCGTTCCCGGCGAAAGTCACCATGCCGAAACTGAAAATTTTTTAAAATTTCATCATATACCTATCTCTATCATATCAATTGTAAAAAAAAATCTAAAAAAATATATTCCAGGTTTATATTAAACTGCAGTGGTACAGATGCAAAGATATTTGTGTCATTGTTCCGTCACTGTCTAGAACTCGATCTATATTTGTACCTTAGATTCACTGGGAAACTTCAACTCACAGTAAATAATATTCAAACGATATGTTTGTCTATCCAACTCCAAGTCGAAAATAAATTGAAAAGGCTGCCTACGCCAGTGCTAACGTCATAAAGCTGTCAATAACTCTTTAAGTTTTACTGGTAAACAAAGACCAAAAGATCATAATGGAAAAATATGTCAATAACAACAATACGTCAAATAATTTTATGGTTACCAAAGCCAAGGCCTTTGAAGAACTGCGACGAATCCAACCATAAAACGATAAATTTAAAAAAGAAGCTACGCAGTGACATTAAAATGAATAATTATGCACTAAATCACGACACAAAAAATAGTAAACCAACTTTTTCAAGCAGTTACTAACAACAAACTAAGACAAAAGTCATGTCCGTGACTCGTCCAGTTATCGTTATCAAAAAAGGGACTAAAGGACAAGCAAACAATTAAGTAATTAGAAACAAACATGACAGAAAGTGATTAAACAGACTTTAAAGAAAACTGAAATAAGTATGACAATTCATTATTCATAAGACATTAATTAAAGCCACAAACTTAAGAAATAAGGATTCATTGTTAAAAATAAATTAGTTGAATGCTGCTATTAAAATAACGATAATTGTACTTACTGAAGATAAAAGCAAACCCACGAGAAATCTTCATAATTAGGTCCCATTGATAATATCTCAATTTCAGTAAACGCGATCAATTTGGAGCAAAGCGCTCAATATACTGCTGCCAATATCTTGTATCATGTAAAAAACAAGATAAATCTTTTATCTTGTCTAGAACCTGTGATATTACAATAACGTCGATACTTTGTATATAGGTATATCTTGTATATTAATAACCTACTCGGCAAGGAAGCGCGTGATTTTTATCTTTTTGCGTGCTACTCTCATATTGAAGGTTCCTACGAGTAAGTATATTTAGGATGTCCTAGATAATTTTGTGTTATTTTTAGATAAAATGAGTTCAATACTTTATTTTTCTCGACATTCTGAAATAGAGCTGTCTCGGTTAGCACTTCCTTGTTTGATACAATAAGAATAAAACAAAGTTTATTTATAGTACACATCATGTCTATCTACGTTTCGAATTAAAAAATCATCATATTATACAACAAATGATGATAACTATAAATTCAAATATTAGAAATTAACTTCAAATCGAGAGTGAATTGGTTTTTTCTAGGTAAGCACGCTCCATCGTAGATCTCATCATCGCTTAACATCAGGCGAGATGGTGGTCAAGCGCGAACCTATTATAGTTAAAAAAAAATTCATTTTTTAAATACAATTTATCAATTATATTAAATTTGCTTACTAACTTCTCACTGATATGCATTCATAGGCGGCTTAACGGATCGGTTTGAAATTTGGAATAGATATATTACAGCCTGAAATAACACATAGACTACTTTTCATTACGAGAATGTAACGGGATCAGAAACAACGCGGATAAAACCGCGGGCCACTGCTAGTATGTATATAAAGTATCTGTCATATTTCTCCATAATACCTCTATAATCATATTTTTAACAGATGTCACACTTTGTGTTACTTATGTTAATCAAACCTAAAGCAGCGTAAGAGGCCTTATATCAATGAGGAGTACTGTGCATGCCATTCGGTCTCGCGTTAGTACATCTTCACGCTAGTTTAATTTATGTGTCAGAGCATTAACGATTCAGGAAGCGAAAACAATGGAGTTTTTAAAATAATCGCGAGACGAATTCGTGAACACTTCAATAAATTCCTACGTACGCTTACAAAGGATCAAAACAAAGGCTCCACGAATACTACAGACTTGTAGGCTTTAAAGATCGAATACTTGCTCATACATACGTACATTATTGAATAATTTTGCATCAAAATACATTGTCTTTTTTAAGAATACGGGAATGAATTTTAACGTTTCTGTGTATTTAAATCGACTTAAAATATAAATTGTGACTCTAATTAGCTACTTAAATGGGTAGTAGAATAAATTATACTATATTAATATTATAAATCAAAACATAGTGGTTCTATATGCGGAGTGTAGAAGGATGCACCGTTACAATGCCAAATATATTCGTTCACTCATGATCGGGGATAGTGTGTTAAGCACAGACACCTGACCAGAATCGATTGTCTCTACTCGATTTCGCTGACCGACTCGTATGCATTAGGTTCTCAATTTACAGACGATTTCAAACTGATATCTGACAGAGACGAAAAAAGGTAAGGTAAGGTATGTAATTGAAGTTATTTGACTGAATTCCAGTAATTTCAAACTTACGTACTTTTGAAAAAAAAAATATTACTACATATATATTTACTCGAAAAGTTTATCAAAAGCAGTATCTTTTGAAATTTAAAAAGCTGTATTCCTCACGGAATCCTGAAAAAAAATCTGAAGTTGTCGGAATCATTTTTTGTATGTTTCCTGCTTATTCGAAGATGCCTGGATCGATTTGATTATTTTTTGTACTCCCCATGTCCCAAGTAAACTTATCGGAAATAGCCGAAGTTTCAGTATGATTTCTGACAAAATAAACAAATCTCTACAAAAATGGTTATCGATTATACATATTATATTTACTAAGTTGGCTCACCCATAAACTTAGTTTCACAAATTTTATTATACTAGTTGAGTGTGTTAATTTTTAAATAATCGAAGTCGACTGTTTGGTTTTTCAGAAAAAAAAATAACTTACGTCACTGACCTATATATACCAGTACACTGCTGGTCGCAGGCCTCTCGACTCGCCACTCACCCTGATCTTCAGTCGTTTTGTTGTTCGCAGCTCTGTATAAATAACGTCGCTAGAGTCACTTCCATTTACATTCCAATCGTTTTGTATAACATTATGCAGACATCGCATAATATCACAATGAAAAGTGTGATGCGTGTCACATCGCGATCGTTGCGTGTCGGCGCGGGCGCAGCGAGCGGATGCCGAGACGTTGCTATGGACTCAGATATAGAATTTCATTACAACCACGAACTACATTGTTTTTATAACATGTCTGATGAGACTGAACGAGCAAGATTGTAAGCTACACGTCTGCCCATAACACAAAACAGTGTTATTTGAACATGAGGACTCCCAATCACTGTCTAGCACAACACTACTGCTCACCCAGATATAGGAGATGATTTATCTGTTTAGAAATATTTCTTTCTCTCGAGAAATTGACCGTCAGACCGGAACACAGCAATGTTTAGACATTACGGCTTGACTGTCGTATAACTGGCAAATGTGCGGTCCCCAGGAGGACTCTACAAAGATTCCTTCCACACAATACAATCAATTTATCAATGTAATTCGAAAGCCTGTGTGTTATTCCAGACTATAATTTATTTGAGTAACATTTTTTCGCTTAATACCTTCAGTTCTTACGTGATTGAACAACAAATATCTTTCACATTGAGAATAATTGCATATTAATATACGAATAGGATCAGTACCTAATATTTATCTTATATATACCTGATTATTGTAGGTATTCGGAACATTCAATTAAAGCTTGCGAGCTCATAACTTGTAAAAAATGTGAACAATAGAAGTTTTTAAATTATCAAATTTAAAAATGTGTTAAGTAGGTACAACAGTAGTCAGACAAGTCAGTTGTTTTTCATTAAATTTGAGTGAATCCGATAATGAATGATACCTACAATCGCATTAAAATATAGATAAATAATGTTATGATGACACTGCATACCTATACCAAACTAATTTCATTCAACAGGATTTATTAAAAACTAAGCCAGGATGAAATCCACGCTAAGTATTATAATGAAAAACTAAAAAAAATAGGGTAAGGTATATTTCGCTGGTTAGGATGTCACTTGTAAAAACATAGACTAAATACGATGGTGTTACATATAATACGATGGTGATTTTCGCTTGTTGTTATTGAGCACAGTCCACTTCATTATTTTAAACTAATGTAATAATAAATAATTATTATCACATTGATATTTCAGTAACATGTCACAAGTCTATGCTTATCAATGTGCATAGCGTAGATTCGTTTCCTGTCCTCTAGTATATTTTATGAGTTTTTTGTTTTAAAACTACTACACTAGTATAATTAATTGCGGGATATTTATACTAGTTATATGATCAAGGATAAACTGACTGGGTGGTTTACCCGTGATAAGGGTGCATTATACTGCATCGAAATATTGACATATCACGCTCCACCACAAGGATACGGCAAAATTCCGTCATTTATGATACTACTAGATATGGAACCTGAAATGTCTTTTATTAAATAACTAGTATTGTTTGGCATTTCGCTAATCTACGAATGTTATCATGGTCAATAATCGAACCAATGCATTGAAATTAAAGATATAGATTTTTAGATATAGAGATTGAAAATTTAAATTGTATTTTTAATCTACTTCAATGTAGGTACTTACAGATAAGTTTACGTCAGGTGCCGTCCGACTTTAAAATAAGAACGAGGTCTTTTCTAGGCTAAATAAATATTTGATAGGAAGGCAAAACCGTCACCGTTAATTCATTAAGAAAAAATATGCAGGCTTCAAGAAACTTGATATTGACTACAGATATAATGGACAAGTAGACGAAGAAATTGCCATGGGAGAAATTTAATTGTGATTTTTATTAAAAAAAAGTTGCGAATATACAATATTTAAAATCCTAATTTGGTTTATTTTATAGTATACTCGTAGAGTGACAAGACGAGCAGAATATTAACCTGATGGTAAGCAACATACCTGCCCATAACAGTACAGTGACATGCAGATTGGAACATGAAGAGTCCAAAAAATTACCAAGTACTGCACTACGCTCGTCACCCGGAGATGTAAGGTGCTTTATCTCTTAACACAGTAATAACTTTGGTAACATTGTCCTTCAAACCGGAAATAAAAACGAAAAAGTTTAGCAGGTTTACTAGTTCAAATTTTCGTTTGAGTTTTATATATCTCAAAAAATACCAAGATTTTTAGGATATCAAAAATTTTAACTTTGTATTCATATACACTTTTTTCTGATGTATTTCCGGAAGTGTTTTTGTGGTTGATACATTTATTGTTATCCACTAGAAAGGTGCACCCCTGAGTCCTTCCCACGCCTCTGGCGCCGCGGCGGTGCGCCCGCGCACCCATGACGGTTGTTACCCTGTTCCCAAAGGAACTGTTTACTATTTCTACCACGTGGGAACCGCGTTTAGACGTATTCTCTAAATAGACGCACGTTTCCGCAGCGTAACACACCACTAGAATAACTCTTAGATCTAGCATTAGATTAAAGTGAACAGCTTTCTTGTAACAAGGCCGTTTGATGAATTCGTGTAGCTCTCAAGCTCGATGTCAAACTTCTATGGGAAGCAAAATGGTAGCTCCCTCAGATATGTTTACAGTTAAATTGGTTGTAATTATAGTTTCTTGACGTGCTGTTAAATGTTTATGGGCATTTCAATTGTCGCCGCACGTGACGTTGCCTGTGGGTGGCTGTTGACTTGGGGCCGTTTATCATAACAATTCGTACATCAAACTTGATTTATGTTTGAATCTGTAGTTCTCAAAGGAAGTCAGAAATTATATTCCTGATAAAGTTTCCGTGTTTAGTGCGTACACAAATTGTTTTCGTCTTTGTTGTGTTTCGTACTTGATATTGTTTTCTTTTTTGCTCACAATCTCGGCTCTACTTACTCACAATAGATGAGTTTTAAAGTTTATTTTTATATTTAGATGGTTACACATCTCTATATATAAAAATGTTATGTTGGTTTGTCTACGCTTCAAAAACTCAAAGAGTCCTGCACCGATCGAGCTGAAATTTTACAATGATATATAATCCACATCAAGGATTGTTTTTATCTTATTTTTGCATCATGATGTGCCACAGCGAAGCGTGGCAGGGTACAGCTAGTTTTTGATAAATTTAATAATAATTAATAACTATAGTATGTCAAAAATAACAATTAAGTAACGATTTAGCCGGTTTTTAATTACCTAGCTTCTTAATACGTTTTTATATTATGTTCCTTTTGAAATTAAAAGACCTCACCAAAACCAAACTGTTTCCTTTCTCCGGTGTCACACAATTTTCCACCTAAAGTAAGGAAAGTAAAACAATGTTTTCATCAGC
Organism: Ectropis grisescens; assembly: GCA_017562165.1. Lineage (NCBI taxonomy): Eukaryota > Metazoa > Arthropoda > Insecta > Lepidoptera > Geometridae > Ectropis > Ectropis grisescens. The sequence goes on along the minus strand of CM029771.1, from coordinate 3,766,600 downwards.
ATGCCCTCGCGCCGAGACAATGCCGCTCCCACGTGAAAGTGCCTCACTTTGTGTGTCAACTCAAGGAGATCCGACTTGTCAATACAGAATAATGATTACAAGTCGAGACAAAGGCGAGTTATGGAAACCATTAAAAGGAAAAAAGCAGAAGATTACACATTGAAACAAAGGGAGAACATATATCCAGTTACATGAATTGAATTTAAAATTTAATTGTGATATGAACAGATATACTCAGTAATGGTGTAAAGGTAATTGCTGAGAATTTAGTTTCATGTTTCAATGTAAATATGTAGAAAGTGAAAACACCTGTAGAATTAACATATATATATAGATAGATCCCTTTGAGACCTTATTTAGAACGAATGCGTTAGATATCACACCTACATTAAAAGGAGAATGATTGTCGGTTTTGTGATTGTGTATGTTTTCCGTCTGAAAGGGCTAACTAAATTTGTAGTAGGTAAGTACAGTACCTGGATTAGCACATAGTATTGTGCAAAACTGTTTAGCTTTGGGCTAAACCGCGGGACGCAGAATTTACAATATAAACAGTAAACGATATTCAGTATAAAGTATTCAGTATACGGACATATAACCTTTTTTCTTTGATAACTTGATACTAAGAAATCTAATAAAGGAAACTAGTTTTGAAACGTAAATAAGTCTGGTGTAAGCTGTGCTCAGTAGCAATTTGTTCCAGCTAATTGACAACGTCAGCAGGCAGTTTAAATGACAAACAAGCAAATTACATATTCTAATGATAAGCAAAATAGCAATTATGCTCAGGATGCTCAGACGACGGAAGCTTAATATAATCGACTGCTACCGAGGAAGTATTAAACACAGACTGCGACGGGATACTGTAAATTGCATATAATTATACTTGTGACATGATGATGCTTGAACTTGGTTCTGATGAATTCAATGTCCTGGCTGAAAAGATGAAGTTACCAGCAACGCATCATTAGTAAGCTTCAATGTCACAAGAAATTAAAAAGCTTGAGATACCACTGTATAAATTACGGCTCGTCAAGACAGGAAAATGATGGTGACTGCCGCTTCGGATCCCCTGGTTCAAATCTCACGTGCACTGTTGTCTTTTCAAAGTCATGTGTGATGCCACTAACTTAAGAAAAGAAAAAGAAACCATAGCGAGGTGAGTGTGGTGCGTGATATGTTCATATTTCGAAATCATAAAACATCAACTAACGTACAATGAGCCAGCGCGGAGGATAACGACCTCGACTCTCTCCTTGAGAGATAAGGCCCGAGTCCCAGCAGTGGGAACATTCGGTGGGGTGCTTATGTTCCCATGATTTAATTAATGTCATAGATAAAGATGCGCTACGCCAGTATCTCGTCCGATGCGGTTGGCGATGCAGCGGAGCGACCTATTTACTATCGATAACATCCCGATAGTGATAAATGCAACAGAAAAACGTTACTGTCTCATGAATAAACTATTTACTGAAAAATATATATATTAGCAGCCTATTTTATGTTTCTACTACTGATGCTGGGACAAAATAAATGACGCCGAACAAGTCTGATGAATGATACATTGAAACATGTCACGACGTTTTCTTTGTATATCTTACTTATTTCGTATATACATTAATCGTATATTGCATTTCAAAAAATACTCAAAGTTGCAGGCAGGATTCGCATACCTTCCACTACGGCCTGACAACTGAACCTTATTCTTTATCTATACTTATAATAAAACTGTAACGGGTCGAATTCTGTACATTGAAGATATTTTGAAAAAAAATTTTTTGGAGCACTCCATAGTCGATACTGATGGCGAATCTGCATTTTTTTTCTTTCATGTCTGTCTGTCTGTCTGTCTGTCTGTCTGTCTGTCTGTCTTTCTGTATAGGGATCACGCATCACGCTGAAACTACTGATTCAATTCAGCTGAAACTTGGCATGATTTTAGTTTAAACTAAGGAGATTGCTGTAGGCTACTTTTGATCCCCAAATTCTGATCGGTTTTCTTGCGGGAGGGGGTGAAAGTCAGAATGTGTATTTGGTTGTAACTCATGTTTGCGTTGTTTAATTTCATTAATTCTTTTTTTGTTAGAAAGAACACATTTTTTATATATTCCCATCAAAATTTGAACATTATCGGTTTGGTGGTTCGGAAATTACACAAACATTAAATAATAACGACACGCACGGCGCGTTCGGTACATACTAACTTCTAAGTATTCTGTGTATCACAGACGATCCACAGAATATCTAGATTCTAGATTCAAGAAGTGCCCACGTGATCGCGTCGCGTCGTCTTGAATGACAAAATAATTGTCAAAAATATATTTTTGTGTGGAAAAAGGAGGAGGATGAAAACATCCTCCTTCAAACAAGGAGGATGTTCTCAATCGGGTTGCATGTTTTTTATTTGGTTTTATTTTACACGATAACTCCGCTAATTGTGAGTTGATTTTGATAATTCTTTTTTTGTTTGGTAGAAAATACTTCAGAGGTGATCTTATATATCGAAAACAGGGAGGTAGTTTTTCAAATATCAACAAAAAACAAATATCAGCTTAGATTTATCTGTATTTAGTTAGTCGAACGACAGAATTAAATTACCTGTCATTGAAGTAAATTTTTGTTCTTTTGGAGAAAACATATCAGCATAATAAGTAGCAGCATAAACAACCCATTAAATGTTCCCACTGCTGGACGTCGGGGCCTTCTCTCGCAAGGAGAGAGACAAGAACAAACTACAATCCACCACGCTGGCCCAGTGTCGGTTGGTGGATGACATATGACATATGACTTAGAACTTAGATTCTAGGTACATTTCGGTTTCCGCACGATATTTTCCTTCACCGTTTAATTACCGGCATTACGAACATGACTCAGAAAAGATAGTGGTGCACGTGGTTTTGAACCCTGGGTCTCCGGATCAACAGTCGGCGTTCTCCCGACTAAGTCAGCTGTAGCTTACTAGACCAGCCGTAACTTAACGTATTATTTCAAGCCATATACTGTTTAAAATTTGAAGGTAGTGTTCAACAAGCTTCGGTAACCGAAGCAGACCGTTGTTAGGGTTCCGTACCTGACTTCGCTGTCCGTCCATCCTTCCGTCTGTCACCAGACTGTATCTCAAGAACGGTGATAGCTAGACAGTTGAAATTTTCACAGACGATGTATTTCTATTGCCGCTTTAACAAAAAAATACTAAAACTAAAATAAATATTTAAGAGGGGCTTATTTCCATACAATAAATTTGGCTTTTTTACCGTTTCTTGCTCGATACTAATATCGTACCTGTCACAGGTTGACGCTGTCACTATTCACATAATATTAAGTTTTATGTTCTCTTTAAATGTAAGTAATTAAAATAAAATATTTTTTTAAGGGGGCTCCCATACAATAAAATCATTTTATTTGCTAATGGTTCAGAACCCTTCGCGCGCGAGTCCCACTGGCATTTGACCGGTTTTATTTTTTCAAAAAATTTTGTAATACCCTATCCTTTCCTAATATTATATAAATATATCAATATTTAAATTTTTGCTGCTCAATTACGTTGGAATGGCTGAATGTATCGAGTTAAAATTTGAAACATATTCTTGGCTTAGCTTAAGTAACACATAGGGACATATAGATAAGTAACTATACATAGGCAATGTTTGGCCTATGTGTTCTTCCAGACTTTAATCTAATTGTATTTCAAATTTCAGCCCGATCACTTGATCCGTTCCGCCATGATTAAGTAACAAACATCCAAACATTGACATGCATAATATTTACAGTTACAGGACAACGTTGGAACGGCTGAACATATTTGGAAGGAATTCGAAACACTCGTAGTTTGTAATCAGAAATAGCAAATCGGTTACTGTGACGTAGGAAAGACTAAGCAAATTTGGTAGAAAATTGAAACAGATAACTTATAGTCTGAAATACCACACATAGTTTAGAGTCTAAAATTTCACATGGGGTCTAAGTCTATATTTTCGTTTAACTCCATATTAATCTATAATAAGTATATATTTTCGTAAGGAACTTGATGTGATGGTAAGGTAAAAGCCAAAAATTAAAAATATATGCACCCGTTTTGGCGTAGATAATACAGGTGATTTGCGTTCACAATCAAAATAACAAGCAACATTATATTCTCATTAGATGGCGCTAATGCCAGTTTAAATCTAAAAGCACTAAAGGCCATTTAAATCAATGTTTTGCTATTGTGGTATGTATTTTTTCTTTCACCACTAGGTGGCGTTACTGGTATTCTAAATTGTACTAATAAGTTTTTGCTGCTAAAAGGATTTTGATGCCGAATTTGGATTCTTTCGTTCTTGGATTTTTTTTCTGTGTTACAATTAAATTCATACATTAACATTTCACTAAGACTTGGCTTAGATTTACGGGTTCAACTTGCTTGAGTACCTATCATTAAAACTCAAAATTTTAATCATTTTGATTCCACACAGGCTTCGTTCAAAATTTTACGCGGGCGAAGTCGCGGGTAACAGCTAGAAAACAGCTTGCGGATAAAAAGAGAAAAGTAGGCAATCAGATCATGCACATCAGCTTCAGAATTTTCGTAATGTATCCTATAAAAAATCCTACAAACTTAACACTTGCGGCTATGTTCGATACTACGAAACCTTACTAAGTATGTTTGATTTTGTTAAAAAAAGAAAAATAAAGATGATAAAATTAAATATTTTAGTGTGGGAAAACAAATTCACTCGGTTTTTCAATGATTACATAATGCAAATATTTTGACGTACGATACTTCCAACTAATTTACACTATAAGTCAGTAACATCTGCTTACGCGAACGAAGTAGCGGGTTCAGCTAGTCTATACTAATGTTATAAAGCTGAATAGGTTTTTTGTTTACCTTTTTCGAAGTCACGAATGTTCGGTTTCATAGAAACTCACTTTCAATAACGTAATCTCGCGATTGAATACTTGATTAACTTTAATTATTTACTTTTGCTATTTGGGTTACCTACTCTAATTAGGTAAATGAAAACTAGTTTATCTTTGTCTATCTAGAGCGCCCTTAACGATTGTACTATCTTATCATTTATGGGAATCAATTAAAGCAATAATACAAGGGTATATCTGATTGTGGTTAATTAGATCATCGCACTGTAGTGGTTTAGTAAGCCAAGTCTTTTTTATTATCGAACAGGATTTTACATTTAGCACCTCTTCAAAATTATAAACCATAGCAAAGAAATTATAATAAATCAAAATACTCTTCCACCCATTTCATGTTTTATATAAATATGTTGTTTATGTATTATTAGTAAAAACAAAAACAAAATTGTGAAGTATTCTCACTCTCCTGCTTCCATTTTTCATCTCAATTGAAGTGACATCATTTGCTGTGTTAGTTAAGTTTAAATACATGTACATATTTGAGGCCTGCATTCGTACATTCGTTAAATAGATTTTCGTCAAACCATATGATTTCATTTTTTCTTTTTATCAGTTGGTCTCATTTCTCTTAATAAAACATCGTTCTGCCAAAACGTGTAAATATGTAGAGCAGGCTATGTCACGATTAATCTTATTTAAACAAATATCAACCTCCATTGGACGAGGTAGTATAATTTATACTAACTCAATTGCGAAGCACAAATCATAGTACGCAAAAAATACATCTACTTGCGCCAAATTCGGACCATGACTCTATTGTACAAAAAACTAGCCATGTTCTAATTAAACACGGAAAATGAGAACAAAATTGGACCTTTCAAAAATAGCCCGTATGATAACATTAGTAAAGTTGTCAATGTATGCTTCATAGCACATCCTACACTGCAAATAAAGGTTAGTTAGTGTAGGTGTCAGTAAACCGTACGATCAAATTTGGACAATTATAATTATATTGCCGAAGTAGGCCAAAGCCTAAGCCTAGAACGTGAGTAATAGCGTTTGTCAAAATAATAAGTCACAGTATTGAATTGGCTATGTAGGTACCTAGTATATTTCATTGTTGCTGAAAATAATGCTATCAGACAGAACCACGGACAGAACACACACACATATTGAACATGAGCTTTTTTTTTTCATTAGCCGAGTGTTTTTGCAGACGTCGGAATGAAATATCACATTAGAGTGTATATTCGATTGTTAGATTGTAGGACGCATGTCCTATATAGCTATTTCAATACTTTGTTCAAACATACGTAAAACTTAAGTACAACAAAATCGAATGTTTAATCGATTGTAGCTTGAAATAATCCTATGAGACAGAACACAGGCAAATTGATAATGATGGATTTCTTGATTGGCTGAGTGATTTTTCAATCAGCATATTAGAATATTAGGTACATTTGAATGTAAACTTAACAAGGAGTGGAGTATCTTATCTTATACCTTTAAACGAGCAATTCTTGTAGGTATATATATATAGAATCTATATAACTTATATAGAATATATTTAATATATATATATAGAATCTGAATCTCGGAAACGGCTCGAACGATTTTCATGAAATTATTAAAAAAACGCCGTTTTATGCACGTTTTTAGACAATGAAAAACTGTTACATAAACATTACAATGCGACGGTAAATTTCGCGACGTCGCGCGACAGTATATTAGCTCAGTCGCGAAGATGGGCGGTCATAATATGGTAGGTCCGGGTTCGAATCCAGCCGGCCGTCTTTCTTTTTTCAAGTTCTTTTTTTTTGAGAAAATCGGTATGTATATAAGTAACCGAGCAAAGCTCGGTCACCCAGGTACTGAATATTTAAACATAACAAAATAAAGCAATTAAATATTTAAGTACAACAATGTACAGCAAACAATGTAGTGTAGTGATAGGACTCTTTCCAGAGTCCGCCGGGGGGATGTACCTACCTTTGCTATTTTTTTCCGCCAAGCAGTGACTATGCAAACATTATGCTTTACATTAGTGTTCCGGTTTGAAGGGCAACGTCTTAAAAAGAGCAAAGGATTAAAAAAAACAAAATAAACTATGAAGTAGTACAAATGATGAAAAGTTAATTCAGATGACAAATCAAGTATGAAATAATCATAACAGCAAAAACAATCTTATCAGCTGTGTTAGTTGACAGGAAGAAACAACAATAAACGTTCACAATTCCGTGCAAACAAAAGAAAGATTGAATTAAGATAATGATAATAACGCAGTACACGAAGATAACAATACACAGAATGAAATTATTCAAAATAAAGAAAGTCAAAACAAATAACTAAATGTAAAATAAAATAAAATGAAAACTGAAATGTTAAATGGCTTTAGTTTTGACATATTCAGGTTTCACTATTAAAGATATAGGCGTCCTCAATTTAAATGTAGGTGATGTCATCAGTATGTGATCAGCGTAAGTGGAATGTGTAGAAGGCAATAAAGTAGCCAGGCGCAAGGCTGCAGAATTAATTTTATACAACGATGAATTGTTCTTTTTTCAGAATCCATTCAAAGAACTAGAATGCAAATAAAATTTTAACAACCAAATTTAAACCAACTGGTGAAATTAAACGAAACTGTACAAAGCATTCCGCTTACTAAGACTCTGGTGTTTCTATGTCTGTTTATCAGCCTGTTTATCTATGACTTATCTTGGCCTGAATCTTCTGAATTATTATTGACGGTTGACATTGTCATAGATGAACTACTGTTACAGAAAACTAACAAAACAAATAATAAAAAAAGTAATAGAGGTTTAGAAAAAACTAGTTTTTGTTTAAAAACTATTTCGCTCTACAGGGAAAACGGGGAGATTCATGAAAACATTTAATAATCAAATGAGAAGTTATTATATTGGAGAGAAGGCTAAAGTGGTGGGCGTAGTAACGATGCTTTGTTGACATAAATGGTAGTCTAGCCACGTCGCGCGAGCTACTGACTACAAGTGAAGCGAGCGTATCAGAAGTTGGCGTACTTATTAAGAAGACGTTGCAAAACCACGACCGTGTAAGAGACAGTGCGACGATATTAAGACAGCCTGTAGACTTGGACTGCCTTAGCAATGAGACAGAGTATCATGGAAAATAATGCTCTGAAAACATGAAAGAAAATGGAGCTCTTCGTCCAAATTTTGGGTGCTTAAGAACTAAGCTTTTTAGAAATAATTCAATTCCAGTTGAATCTGTGAAATACTATTTTATGTTTGTTTTATTTTAACCTATCCTGTAATTGGCTTTTGTTTTAAAATATTTTTCATCTGTTATTATTTTTAACTGTTATAATAATCTTTACTTTAACTAAACTTTATCCTATTGTACTATACCTAAATGCCTCGTTTTACCTGTATGTTGAACTGCTGAAAATTGAGACCAAGTCAAGGCTCACCTCGCTGGCCAAAAGCGGGTTGGCGGTTGACGATGATTAGATGATGCCATCGAAAAATACCTTTGTTAAAACATGCCGGTTTCCTCACGAGTCACGACGTAACCCTTACCTTCACCGTCAAAATGAGTGATGACAAATTTGTACATCTACACTTGGAAATATATATTGTGGTACAGACGGGATTCGATCCTACGACGTCGACTGTGAATTCCGACGTTCTCTCCACTAGGCCACGTCCTTATTTTCACTTTAATCAGCAACCTTGACCAAAGCGAATTAAACCAACTTGAATCAAATATTTCAAAGCATGACGTTGATTAACCTTCCGATAAATACAATTACGCCTGTATCCCCCACAATGATGCAACAGACATAATGGAACAGGTCTTATATCATAACAGTTGATCTATATCTATTGTAGTTTTATGCAGATGAGAATAACAATGGCAATCAAGTGGCAGGATAAGCAAATGAGGTCTTAACTAATCCCACGTGACTCTGAATACGAGTTATTATAATGATGTCGGTAAGAAACTGTCATTATAATACTTCTATTATGGAATATTTGCAAGCAGTCAGGTTTTTGAAGCCGTATTTCTTTTGGTGCAATTGGAAAAAATAATGAGAGTGATTTTTACGATTCGAGCGCACACCGACAACCGAATACGACACTGAAGGTAATGGCCGAGCGACACGAGGCTAGTTTTTTAAGTTAGGATGGCAAGCTAGTGTTAGTAACTATCTGGCCGCATAGTACAAGCTTTGCTTAGTTTGGGATCAGATGGTGCTGTGTGTGAATTGTCCACCAGTATTTATTTATTTAATCGTTCTCGTCGATTTCAATTTACATTTATATGTAGGTTTCTTGCTTTGCGCAATTAGACAAAAGCAGTTAGTGAGTAACTCGATAATATCATAATCGATATCAAATTAATCTCGTTCAACAGCCGAGAGCATAATAGTAATCGAATCTGGAGCAAGTTCGATTTGTTTTGTTGTTCTGAGAAACGGAGTGTAAAAAATCAACACAAGGTTAAAATGTGCTTTCAAAGAAACGAATAATGGTAGGTATGCCCATGTATAGCGAAATTTGTGCGTAACTAAAATTTCGTAATTTTTTTCGAAGAAATAAAATCAACCTTTTATTGTGTTTCCAAATCTTCGAAGAAATTACTCGTTTAAGAATTATCGAACTTCTCTCAAAAGTTTGTTTAGTCATTTACTAGTTTTACTAGCATATATCCTTGATGTTGATCAAATATTTTACAAATAAGTACACTGTAGTAGAGTAAATCACTAGATAAATAGCACTGTCGTTCAATTTTCTCAAAGGTTTTTTTATTTCTTTGCTCCGAAACATTACTAAACCACTTTTTTTAATACTTTTTACGTCACAAACGTCGATTTTTTTAAAATTAATTTGTCAGAAGAACATAGCGTAAGTCATAGTAAAGTATATAATATAATTAAATATTGTTCGGTATTTTTTCACATAATACCTAGACCAAAACTAATATAAGCAAAGCTAGTACTTTGGGAAGCAAGATGGCTGATGGAATAGATTTCATTTCAAATTTTAAATGTATATACTTATGTAATTTCGAAAAACCCAGACACATAACAAACATCCACATGTTTGTTCTAGGTGGGAATGGAACTTACGACTTACGGCTCAGCTGTGCTACGAACCCACAACTATTTGTTATACGGAATTAAATACCAAATCAAAACGATTGTCAAGGAGTTGGGCTCTGTTGTTTTTACAAGTTTCTATTCTATTGCGCAGTTACAGCGCTATCTTTTTGCTAATGGCTCCGTCAATAGCGTATTCCATTATCATTATATCCGTGAAGACAATTATCTCCATTCGTGTATGTATTTCCTATTACGTGAACTCATTCAATCAATACTTATTTCTGTTACAGCATAATAGCAAACAAATAGTTGTTTTACAATTTACGTCTGCACCTTATATGACTGAGCTTAAAGATCATTTTTGCTTTTAAAAATACGAAATGATTCATGTTATGTATTTATAACGTCAATGAATTCATATGAGATCAAAACCTCTAATTTTCCTTTCACTGGTGGCAAATGATTTTACTATTTTTATTAGACTTTCTATTTAATACTCTACGTGCTCCTCGATTACGTACATTAGTGTTTAGTTGCCATCTGTTTTTAGCGCTGATGTGTTTTCATCATGCCGGTAAAACTACTTACTTATATTCTTGTCACTCACAGCACTTTGCAAATGAATTATTAAATAAATAATAATAACATGTAAATTATGTAAGACTTTTAAATAATCTTTTTTAGTAAGTGAATAAAGTAGCATGACATTAAAAAGAATCGAGCCGACTTCAAAACATCCACCAAAAAGTAGAACTTAATTCGTTATTTCTATCATTTTATGAGGAAACTTCAAATTACAATGAGACCAACTTCAGAGTAGATCCAGTAAATTAAATATCTGAACATTAATTAATAACCTTTTTATTTACCAGTTTCTAAACCAGAGACTGCTTATGACATTCTAATATATAATTTCAATAAGATTTAGTTAATTTTTAAAAACGTCTATGGGAGATGCCCGCAGCCTGCCTCTACTACTTGCTTGACTTTAGGCTAGCGAAGAAAGGTGAAGGTGTAGGGCTCTATACTAACCAAAACTTACTAACAAACTTTCCTTACGCATAATTATGAAGACCATTTGAATTTCGAATACTTACTATGCTCACATATCATATTCAACTAGTACCATATCTCGACGAAAGAGCAAGATAATTTACCTCAGCTTTGATATCATTAAAAAATCGAGAATATTTCGTTTATAGCAATAGCCATTAATACCTATGCCCATATGTAATACTGCTTAGCGTAATATAATGACCGTCAAATGCTCAAAGCAAGCGATTGCCAGCTGTTACTTTGAACCAACTGCTTATCAATCTAGCGCGTACTACTGTTGCTTATTCTGTATACCTATGTGCATGTAGCTTGTGTATAAATTGTTGTAGATTTGTTATAGGTATAAAAGTGACAAACACCTGTTGATAAGTGATGACCACCGTTTATGAACACCTGCATTCTTAAAGACGTAAAAGGTTCCTTTATTAAAAAAAAACAATATTATACTAATAAGTGTCGATCTCCTTTTTTGTCACACCACCGCCCAACCCCAAACAAAGCAAAAGTTGTACTATGTAGGCCGGGTCGCTGCTATAGATATACTAAACTAAAATAAATAATAACATACAAACTGTACTCTTCTGTGGAGTTGCGCAAGTGAATAAAGCGATACACTTACTGATAGCCAGATGGTTGTAGCTCGCGCTTTTCAATTGGAGTACTTAATTTGAGGAAGTGGCAGTATTTATAATTAGATTATGTGAGAGGTGAATTTACATCACGATTTTTGTAAATGCGTTTTTTTTTTGTGACGAGCTTCTTGCACGCGTGCGTGTATTTGTTACTCAGTCAGATCGTGGCCGCTGAGCTGAATGCTGCTAATATGTAGTACTATTTACCAGCATTCACCCAAGTGCAGATGTAATTTTGTTGTTTTGGTTTTAACGGTGAAGTAAAACATCATGAAAAAGCCGGCGTTTTCTAGGAAAGATTTCTCTCGCGGAAATGTGTTTTCGTTGAGAGAAAATGTTTAAGGGCGTGTTCTTTGTTTGAAGTTATAAGAAGTTCTTCTAGAAAAACAATCACCAGGCTACTAATGCGTTTTTAAGTTTACATTAGTGTGTGAATTTTCAAGCAGTCTTTTAAGTTTTTGAAACAATGTATTGAAGTGTTTGTTTGCGGATTAACTAGCTAAAATTACTTGACCACTTAACATGCGTTACATAACGCCATGTGTGGCCACTGACCACTATTTCATGTTTGCGGTTGGTATACCTTTACTTTTCTGTTTCTAGCTTTAATGGTAAAAGAAAGCTTCACGTATCGTAACAGTTTATGAGGTAATAATTTCATTAAAATTTGCTATAATCGTATGTTAACGTGAACGTTTTATGATAGTTTTTAGATAGTTGACATTCCTAAGACCTGCGAGTCTGCTACCTAATTAAAACTGTTATGGCTCTGATATTTCTCTTTACTTTCAAGGGGAAAAATGGGGCAATGTTATCAAAGCCAAACTCATCTTAGTTATAGTCTTCAAACAATAAAAGGCTCATTTTGAAAATTATTTACTTTTCGTTAGACATGTATCCTAGAATATCTTGCATTAAGTATATCATTACTTAACGCATCAATGTTGTGCGTTGCCTTATTAGACTTCCTAATGAATAAAATCGCGATGACTTTAAGTAAACAGTAAATCGATTACTTGTAACTCGCTGATTTCCTCACGAAGTTTTTCTGCGCCGTTTAGGCCAGTGGCGATGACAAATTTCTGTAATAGGTAAAATACTCAGAGGAGAGAGACTCAGAGAGACCCGACAACGGCCGCGGCCAAATTTTTATTACATTATTTAATTAACCCAAAATGCGATTAGCTCCGTTAAGACAATATTTTATGAGTAGCATTACACAGAGTCGTAAATCATGTATCTATTCTAAAATAGTAATCAAAATTCACAAACAAATATACTAGATTTATGGCATTTATATGCGCATTACATGAACAACAAAAATAAGGAACCAGCTTACCTAATTTATAAAATTGTCCTAGCGGTCTCACACTACAAGCTGTTAATGGCAATTTGGAGCGATAAATTAAGTCTATGATCTTAATATGGAGCGTAAAATTCTCAAGGTGTACCGCTAATATAAACTGACACATTAATCACACCTTTGGAAAACAGCAAACAGTTTTAGTAGGTAAGTACATTACCAATGCTGCAAACACACAAATGTACTCCTCAAATCTGTTTCTATGGTCCTGAAATTGTACAACACAAACACTAAATTGTAGGTAAATTAAGAAATTTTAATTATTATCATTATATAAATTCTATAACTAGACTGTTATTGTTTTATGTATTTTGCTAATTTTTCATTAAATTCTTGATTTCTTTATAAGAATAACAATATTTATTGTCATTTCATCATTCATAAGTATATTAGCAAATATGTATGATAATTTGTTTAAGTATTGATGTACATTTTCTGGTTATGAAATAAATAAAAATACTATTACTACTCGAATTATTTGTACAATTTTACGAAAAAAATAATTTTATATGAGTTTACAACAGTGTTGTCAGTTTAGACATATAATTTGTCGTCACATAAGTCTTTCGAATGTATGTGAAATTGATATCTCAGTTTATATAAATACTAGCTGTACCCTGCCACGCTTCGCTGTGGCACATATGTGACTGGTGCAAAAATTAGATGATTGATGCGGATTATATATCATTCTAAAATTTCAGCTCGATCGGTGCAGATCTTTTTGAGTTTTTGAAGCGTACACAAACAAACATAACATTTTTATATATATAGATTAGAGGTGAACCTTGAGAGGCGTCCGTACGCTCCATTTTAAACGTATAAACTTAATTTACGAGTATTGTTCAGAATAACCATTAACAGCTTGTAATGTGGGACCGCTTGGAAACTAAGTGGGTGTAAAGAGGTTGGATATTAGTGACGTAATGAATGAAAGACCTCAAATAATAGGTTCTGAATGAACCTTATTTGAGGTCCTATTTGTAAAAAATTATCACAAAGTAGACAGCTAAGTTAAAAATTGTGTAATTATACTTATACTTATGATACCTTTTACATAAAACACCCAGACAGAACAAACATCACAAATACTTGTCCTGGGTGGGAGTCAAATACACGACCTCTAGCTATTGTATTATATCTCAGTGAGTTTGGCTCATTAACAACTAAGCCACGAGGTCACTCAATTATAATTGCACTGAACTGGTAAATATTAAAAATTAAAAGAAAGTAAGAGAAGCTTGGATGGGCAGCTTTCAAAAAACTAGATGACATTCTTAAGTCACGCTCTATTCCACAATGTTTGAAAACTCGACATTTTAACCAATGTGTTTTGCCCACTCTTACATACGGTGCTGAGACATGGACGCTTACACAGGAGGCTATACACGACATCAGAGTAGCACAGAGAGCGATGGAAAGGTCTATGCTTGGCATCAAGCTCCAGGACCGTATCCGAAGTACCAAGATCCGACGAAGAACAAACGTTAGGGACGTCGGAACTACGGTAATGCAGCTAAAGTGGAGTTGGGCTGGCCACGTTGCTAGATAACTAGCGGTGATAGAGAACAGGTGGAGTAGAGTAGTGACCGAGTGGTGGCCGAGGCAAGGTAAGCGGAGTGTAGGACGTCCACTTGCAAGATAGGTCGACGATATCGTTCCTATCGCGGGTCGAACCTGGACTCGATTGACACAGGACCGAGGAAGATAGCATGGGAAAAGAGAGGCCTATACCCAGCAGTGGGATAGAGAAGGCTGTGGATGAATCGAATCAATAACAGTAAAGTGAAGAGAATGATTTGTTTTTTACTTATGTGCTCAACGTGCCCGTATATTGTGTCATACTTCAAAATATCGTTCAGAATTGTTGATTATCTTCCGCTATTCCTAATTCGCTGGACTCGTTTTGACTAACATATCACGTACTGTCGAGGTCATCGCAGAATTAATATCTTAGACTACATACTTAATGGAAATTAGAATATATACGATAAACATCTCCATGGCATGTCTACGAGTGCGCAGTAAATCTAATTGACTGTCATGAATAATTCAAGGGAATTAGTACTGGCTACCGACAATGAGTTGCTTCATATACTCCTTCATATATCTTCCAAGTACGACCAGATGGGTGCGCCGCGTCCAGCGAGTCTTGATTATAAGAGATGATTAATCTTAAATGTTGAGTATTTGGCAATCAGAGGACCTTGGGCGAATTAAAATAGGACGATCATAAACATTACACAACGCCGATTATATAGATCTATAAAATTGAATTGGATTATTTTTCAGGCTAACAATTATGTACTGAGTATAAACTGTATGACTGTATGTACCATCATGTACTTAGAATCATTCGAAGTCATGTGTCATCAACCAACCTGCACCAAACTGCTGGGCCAGCGTGGTGGATTATGGCCTTGACTCTCTCCTTGCGAGAAAAGGCCCCGAGTCCCAAGAGTGGGAACATTTAGTGGACTGTTTATGTATGTACATATATACTCGTTTCTTATGCTCACTGTTCTTCACTATACTGAACTAAATGTTTCAAATATCCCTACAACATTCTCATTAAATTATTCTTATTTCATTTACATTATATCTAATTTGTGTTTTCATATTTATAGCTAAAAATTTGTTAATTATGGTTGGGTAAGAATTTACCTTGCACGATGTAATCCTGGGAAAATAATGGATTCGGAAACTACGCGAGTGAAATCGCGGGATGCTACTAGTAATTGCAGTATGATAGAAATAACTGAACGATGGCTGACAAATATGACAAATTAACATTGAAGTATGCTTGTCAAGTTTCTCAAACAAAATTAAATATAACCGCTAATCCACACAGAGCTATTCATTAAAAAAAATATTACCGCCACTTGTGGCGCAACTGAGAATTGTTTTAACAAGTTTTTAGTAAACTCCTAATTGTATATTCTCAATATCTTCTAAATCCTGCGCTTATTTCAAATAAGTACGTTTTTAAATATATAACCATTCAAGAACTTGCTCATACTTTTACCTTTAGGTACATAAAATATAATGAAAAATAAAGTAAAATATATAAAATGAAACAATAAGTAGGTTATTACTACACGTAATTGCACGATGTTCTGTTTGTACGTGGATTCTGGCCGCTTTTTAAACATAAAAGAACCTTTTTCTTTGAAATCTAAATAATACCGTTTTATAATAAATATTTCCCGTTATTTTCGTAATGGCAATTCGCACTTTTTGATATGAATAGCTGGTTCCTTCGCACCTCTCACTTAGACCTTGTGAGGTGCAGGGAATGCGGCCTCGACCTTATGACCGCCTCAAAACCTGCTCGCTCGTGTAAGAAAATATTTATACTGGTTCATCTCTAGAGGCGCCCGTTGCTTCAACCGTGTTGTACGTCTATCGGGAACCAATAAGATCCCGGGACACAAGTAGCATTCGATGCTCTCTTGTTTCGGGGTTACTAAAAAGCTTTTTAGGAGTTGTATCGATGATTTGCCCAATTGTATCAAACAAATGTCAACAATATTACTAATAGTAGGCACTGAAGACGAGACTTTTATGGTCCGTTTTGACAGACGATGTTCTGTTAAGATTTAAATGTAATATTATTTTCAACTACCACTGACATTGGAATGTTTTATCACTTATTTTGTTCGAACCTTTATTTCGTGTTTCGCAATCAAATTAGCTTGAGTTACGTAAACCTCGATGGCTATCAATGAAGTAGTACGGGAGCTCAGCCGCATGAATGACCATTCACGAGCTGTGAACTGAACAGCTGGGAATGCGAAGCCGGCCGGATGTGGGCTGTTCAGTGTCGAGCCTTGTCCGCCAGATTTACATATTGACCAACAATTTAACCGTGAAAGTACAAACTAACTATAATACAGATTTAACGATTCACGACCATAATACATTTATAAACGACTTTTTTTATAAAAAGATCAATGGCAGCCTAAGTTGACCTCTAGTACTACCAAACTTTGGACTAGCGTAGAAGGCGCATGACCCTACAAACCTAGACTTACCAAAAGCAAATATTACTCATAATAAATCATTTCACACAAGTATTATTTTTCCCAAAGAAAGTGGACTTCGATCTTAGCGGGCCAAATTTAGCTCTTAGGTACCGATTTGTACCCGCTAATTAGAGTTTTAATCCATATTGTATATGATATCGGCTGATATAACAAGAAATCAACTGATAACTTTTCTTAGGTATCATTTCTAAAATCACGAAAACAACAAGCGTAGAAAAATTTAATCTTTGACTTTGTTACCTTTCAAAATACCCTTAAACATAGAGCCTAATTCACCACGGCTTGATGTTAAGTGGTAACTGTCGCCTATGTAAAAACAAAGAAACATGTGCAGTAACAACAATATACATTTATACTCGTATCACGGTTCACGACATTAATAGTATTAATAATTACTGGATTTATTTACCGAACGTTGTGCTGACTTGTGAAGACCTTGCATGAAACTGCATCGAAATATCAGTAACTGGCACATACCTAATTACAGTGTATGTACGTATATCCACTAATTAATATTACTAATACCATGTTTTCCGTTCGCGGAGATTCCTCATTTGCCTCGGAGTATTGACTATTCATTCCGTGCGTTCGGTGAGGCTGCCAACAATGAGTTTAATTAACTAATGGATACCATCACGTTTGCGAACGCGAGATAAAGTGTTTACCCTCGCATAGTTTGAGAGCTTGCTGCCAGATAAAACGACACCACATACGACATATTTTTGACATCTTTTAATTTATTTAAATCAAAAATATTTAATTTGCATACATAGATATAGGTACATACATCTCAATAAAGTTGGTTGTTAGCGTTTGGAAACCCATATTTTATACTTATTAGCATAGAATTCACAAGACATTTCTGACTTTTATCTATACGATGCTAATCAGATTATTGTATGCGGTAATTTAATTGTAATAAAATATGCTGACGCGCCGAATGAAACTCTTTCAAAAGGAAAAAATAGTTGCGAGCCACTAGGTGATATGGTAGTGATATTTTTTTAAAACATCGCACCACCAATTATGCTAAAAAATTTAAAGCTTGAACTAAAAATTATAATGAGTTTGATATTATTGTTGTAATAGTAAAAGGAAAGGCAAAATTACTTGGCTAGCCAGACCAAAACAGAAAATTCTGTCTTGCAGGTAGGTGTTATTTGCCAAAATAAATGTGAATCGAGCCAGTTGGCATTGGTAGAACCTTACATTTAGGGTTCGCGGATATTTTTCATTAATTATCTTGTGGTTTTTTGGTCTTTGCTTATAGCAGTTCTGTTATAAACGTCGCTGTTTTTCCGTGAATTTATTGTCTCTCAAACGGAAGAAAAAATTGTTGTATAAATATATTAGAATTAGACATTCATGAACGAGATGGATGAAGTTATCTTGTACAATCGTAACACCTGATTCGTGTCGTGCTAAGTTATGGTGCACGTATCTACGTTTTTTACGTTTAACTGTTAAACACGTGATAATTACACCTTAGGGGCGTTTTTACTTTGGTTCTTGCTGTTTGTTGCGTTGTGAATTGATGCGGCTACGATCACTGTGATTAGCTGTGAATGGGTTATTAATTAATGGCATTTTGATCACACTTTTCAGTTATCGTAAGATTTATCGTAGATTTTTATTCATGATAGTTATATACCTAAATAAGTAGTTTATTTGTTTTTGCGAGCATACATTTTAGTCAAGAAACTAAGCCTTTATTGTTATCTTTAGACGGATTTCTCGTGAAGTGTTTGTCGTAGCAAAACCTAGTTGAAATACAAGTACCTAATTATTACTTTGGACTAAAAAGGCGTAATTCATAGACTAAAACACAGTTCATAAGTTTTCAAGTTACTATAAATAATTATCCAAATCTCTAAAGGGCGTGTAAAACTTGTACCTACTAGTACAAGATTTGTGGAAAGTTATGACAACTTCTTGCAATATTTTTATAGGTTTTTAGATTTTGCCGTCTAGCACATATTACTAAAGACCTGATATTATAATTTCATTAACAGCGCAGCTATAAGGGCATCTGCTACCTGTCAGCGCGGGAATACAGCAGCAAACGTAAATTGCTGCTATTTCAAATATTATAATTTTTAACAGTTAATGAAAATTATTTAACTAAGAATTGTGGATCTAACAAACCAATTGAAATAATATGGCATTTCGTCGAAGCAATCTCGTCTTTATCTAATGACAGTATTAGTTATTAACTAAACTAAATTACAACAAAAACTCTTCTACGAGACATCAGCCATTAAGAGTAGAAGAAACTCCACTGCACTACATTTCTAACTACCTCTAATAATCTGCCCTCGATTATTTATATGGTATAATAATTGTCAGTGACAGTTACACCATAGATATAATAATTAGTGGAGTCGGTCATCCCTGCCGCGGTCCCGTTACGAGCTTCTCGGCCGGTAACGGGCCTGCGCGGGCGCCGCGCTGCCGACGCGCGCTTGCGCTGGACACATGCGCGCGCATATCTACAAATGTCAGATATATACTCACTGTTGAAATCAGTGTTTTCATAGCTTCTAATTTCATTCCATCCAATTTATGAGTAAATCACCAATTGAAATAATGAATACATCTTTAACTACCCACCCTATTTGCTAATAGTCATCTCTTCCAACTACTCCAATGAAACTGAAAATAATAGGATAATAACAATATTGTACTCTCATTTTGGAATAGGTACTAGTCAAAATATCCTCAATAAAATTCAATCATAATATTCCTTTCTCAAATTTTGACTTGTTTTACCCAATTTGTTGAGAGTCTTCCAAAAATTATCTCCGTTGTAGTGTGACGTGACCCTTCTTCACGTCGATGACGATATTTTGTTTTTAATTTAATGTATCTTATCTGTGTTGTCTACCTACTATTTTTTTTTTAATGTAACTTTGTTTTTTTATACTCAGTATTTATTTAGACGTGACCCTATCGCCTACAGATACCAGTTCAGCGCTGGCCGTCACGTTCACGGTCGCCGTCATTTACAATGCAAA
Organism: Ectropis grisescens; assembly: GCA_017562165.1. Lineage (NCBI taxonomy): Eukaryota > Metazoa > Arthropoda > Insecta > Lepidoptera > Geometridae > Ectropis > Ectropis grisescens. The sequence goes on along the minus strand of CM029771.1, from coordinate 3,746,552 downwards.
TCAAACTGCAGCATTTGGCACGGGCGGATGTAGGTATTTGGCTCTTTTAATAAGGTAAGGTTTGGGGGCAGTGTCTTAGAAACGCGGTCACGGACAGAAGTATGCAGTTCATTTTCAATATTATAGAATTAAAGTATCATCCACTTTTTATTACAAATGCCAGCCTCCCTATTTTTAAATTTTCATTTTCCCTTTTACATCCTGGAGAAGATCCCTCCTAGCATTTTGAAGATATTATACCAGCAGTAAGAGTTCACAAAGATGCTGCTAAAATTTTACAAATTTTCTCCGTCAAGCTAAATGTGTTCGATTGCTTTAAATTGCCTTTTTGATACCTACAATGTATATAAAGCTTTAGCATAACCAGTCCACTTTTTGTTCCTACTAGACTGAGACTTGGGGCTATTTCTCACAAACAGAGAGTTAAAGCCATTATTCACGTCGCTTCCAAGTGCGGGTTGGTGGATAACACATGTATCCAAAAGATGTATTTTTTAACAAGCCAGTTTTCAAATGCTGTTTCCCTTCCGTAATAGACAATCTTCATAACAAACTAGAAGTATACAAGGCATTTGGAAAAATAGTCTGATGTACAGGCGGGATTTGAACCCATGACCTAAATTATGAAATTGGACGCTATCGCCACTAGACTATCACAGATTAACATAAACAAAGCCTTTCGTTGCACCAAAAAAATCAATTGAAATAAAATGTGTATACGCTGTAATCAAATTCAAACTCTGCCTTTTTACACCACTTTTCCCAAGCCCTATAAAATAATATAATCATATAATTGAGGCGTAGATTTTCTATGATTATGGAACACGTTCACAAAATAAAAAATATTGACCTATACTCTATCATTTTATGACGTCAATGGACTGGGCACTTCGGACATACTTTCCCAGAATAATTGTGGATACACGCTTCATTACTTCAAATATCAGTAAGTACGAATCACTTTTAGAATTGGGTTTTTTTATCTTTTGTTGCAATAGAAACTTTGCTCGTCAATTACTTACTTAGATTAGAATTTAGATAGTACTCAACAGCGAGCAACGCAGAAGGGAGTAGGCATACATAACGTTTCCCCTCTGTCAAAGTACAAGTCCGCGTGGACCATTTAGTTTGATAATATACTGTGCCGTCAGGTCGGGGCTAGATTTGTGAATGGTGCTTTACTTTTTATGTGTTAGTGATTTGGCTGTGTGAGTATGGTCTAGCTGTGTGAGGCAATGGATCGGTACAGGTATGTTTGTATGTAATAGTGCGGCTTTGCGCTAGTGTGCAACTTCCCTCCCGCAAGAAATGACAGAAAGATTTGAACAATATTTGTAGCTAAGGCTACTCCCTTCCGTGCTTGAAGATCGAGTTGCTCGATGGTACTCAAGTTGGACTCAAGATAGCCGACCGGATTGGGTTGAAATTTGATACATTGTAGTCCACTCCCAATCCGTTCGGCCATCTTGAGTCCAACTTGAGTACTATCTAAATAGATGGAAATGGGACTTACGCGGGTAAAACTGGTAGTACATGTATTATAGTTGTTACTACATAGGTACTTAAGTACACAGTGTATTTTATTACCCTTTTTATTATTTATTCGTTATACATAGAAACAGCATAATACATGGATTACTGTTCGTTAGTCCCGAAATAATTCTAGGACGGTTGATTTGGCTGATTTTTATTTTGAATCATTTGCAGGAGTCCAGGGAAGGTTTAAAAGGTGGATCGAAGTTAGCCGTGTCAGTTACTTTAATATAAATTAATACAACAGCCGTCGTAATACAAATACATTCAAATTCTTCATAGACACTATTTTAAATTAATTAGGTAATACATAGATAAAAAATATTGGTGGATATTCCTGACAGAACACTAATTAGTTTTAAACTTAATAGTGCACAGGACCGTGAACAAAATTTATGGGTCATATAATACAGCAGTAGACCTATGTAGGATGATAGAAGGGTATAAAATAATAACATTCAGCACTATGCCGGCATTTGAAAGCTGTCCAACTGAGTGCAAATTGAAGAGGGGGGTTCCAACTCTCGCTCTTTCCTTTATGTCGCATGATTTTTGTACGGCATTGCGAAATAATGGATTAGAACAGGTATTGAAACTATAAAAATATTTTTTTTTTTAATTATCAGTTTTGTCGGAAAAAATCATGATTTTCCGACGATGTTCAGAGTAAATTTGGTTATTTGATTATGTGCGACATTGATTCCATACAGTTTCATTACCTGTTCTAATCCATTATTCCGCAATGCCGTACAAAATCATGCGACAAGAAGGAAACAGCGAGGGTCGCAATCTTCAATTTGCTTTCAGTTAAACAGCTTTCAAATGCTGAAATAGTGCTGAATCCTATTATTTTATATCCCTCTATCATCATACATAGGTATCCTGCTGTATCATATGACCCATAAATTTTGTTCACGGGCCTGTAGTCTATAACAAAACCTGTACAATTCGAGTCAGATTTTTAAAGTATTGAAAAGTATTGAAAAGTTCTAGAATAGTTTATGATTACTAAATATATGTTATAAACTTAAGAGAATCGGTTAAATAGAAAAATAATTATTTAAATTTTATGTTTTTTTCAATTATTGTAACAACATTACTTATTGCAAATAAATAATTTGATAATGGCAAATCGACAAACGTACCAGTAACATCACGGTGTGGCGCCCGATAACACCGTATCATTGTTTTGACATGCTTATGGCGGTTACCTACATATGAGCTAATCAAAGCCGCGGAATGCGTGTTTAATGTACTGTTATTTAATTTAAATCGCAGTATTTAAAAATAAATACACTATTATGTAGAAAAATGTCTTAAGATTCGTAGGATATTCTGCAACCAAAATTCATATTATTTCGGAATAAGCGGCCCACTATACATTCCCACAGCTGGGAATTTGTGGCTTCTCTCACTAAGACAGCGTCAAGGTTGTAATTCACCACGCCAAGTTCGGGTTGATGATTGAGGTCTTCCAAAGATGTCTATGTTAAGAAAAGCAGAAAGACGTATTCACGCTTGTCTTATTTTAAAACAACTAAACCAAATCTTACAAAAGATTATTATCGAAATTCATCGACGAATTACCCACTTACCTAATTACTCAAATTCCAAAGAAAACCTTGCAATTTATTGCAAACATTGACAAACAGCAAACTGGACTAAGAGTTAATATTTGTAGTACGTATGTAGTAATATATTTTAGTTTCGAAATATTTTTAAGCTATCACTGAATACTTATTTAAACAAGATGAAACTCTTAAATGGTAATTGACCATCAAATTATGCAGTTCTTAATGTTTTCATATGCCATTATGGTTGTTAATGATTTCGTAAACTGGGGTAAACTCACAAAAAATTCCGTCACGGATTATTAAGCCTGGTTTAGTTGGTTCTGGTTTAGTTGGCGCTTGTCCAAGGTAGTATGCTCTTAAATATAATGGAATTGGTAATAAATGTATCATTAAAACAATAGACAGTTATAAAGGTGGTGAAAATATAGGTGATATGGAAACGGCTAGGCCTGTTTGAGACGTCATCAATATTCGTTTATTAACAACAACCCGAAACAAGATTATAGTGTTGACTCTCCTTGCGGAAAAGGCCTGGATCCACAACTCGCGGAAAATGTAGGCTGCTTAAACTATGTAAGTATGCAGCAGTGCAGTGCTAGGTAATGATTTGGACTCTTCATGTTCCAATAGCTGCGTGTCACTGTGCTGTTATGTGTCAGGCATGTTGCTTATCATCAGGCACATGTCCGGATCGTCTCGTCAACAATTGTTAAAAAAAAAAAAGGATGCATTTTCAAAAAATAATTTGTCTATAGTTTTCACACCCACTTCACATCGCTTCTAACGCTACTCATATTATGTCTCGGATAATTTGAAAATGAAACATAAGAGAGGTTGTATCATTAAACCATTTCCTTATCAAACTAGTTTACGAGTAGGCTTCGAGGTTCTAATGGATCAGGCGACGCTGAGCGTCATCTTCACTTCTGTTTATCTCGAGCTGTCTAAGCTTTTGAAAGCTCGGATACGAATATTTAAGGTATGTATTACTACACTGTACATTCTACATTGCTAGTAAAACAGTTTGCTGGGAATAAATAAATTAATTTGGTAGACATAAGTGTACCTACATTATATTACAATCATAGTAGTAATTTTTATCACAAGAGATAGAACCAATCATTTTACCCATACGTTGTAAACCTAGGATTTTACCCAAACGTAATAATAGTATAATCTTTAGTAGTCATTGAATATCTCTAATATGACATGTAACCACTCGTTATCAATAAAGGAGTATGAGTAAGAACATCTAAGCATTGGAATACATTGCCTGAGTGGGTTACCTAATGGAAATAGTCTAAGTGTCGTCAAGCTATCAGTTTCTCCTAGGCCATCGTGCTCCACCATAGTCTGCAACATCGCTTAGCTGTGCGATTAAAGGCAGATGTACTGTTTATCATCAGGCACATAACCTGCTCGTCATATCACTATACTACAAAAAGAAGAAAACTTTTCTTAGAAATCAACTTAGATCCCACTTATTTTGTTCATTCATAGCGTCGCTACCATGAATGAATCCAACAACTAGCACGGAACCGTCTAGTTTCTTCTTGGAAAGTAATCTGTTGACAAAAAGTAACAGTTTTTAGTGATTCCTCAAAGGGTCCATTTGACGGTTGTCACCTCGTCAAAGAAATTACCGTTTTAAAGAGTGTTTGGACGGCGCCGATGGTCGACGGAAGTGGAAAAGAATACGAAAAAACTTGAACAAAGTAAACAAAACAATAATGTACCTGTACCTACTTCAATATTTCTAAGTTGAATGGAAGTATACCCAGTTAGAAAATGCTAGAAAAAACTGTATAAAATAATATTGCATAAAAAATACTAAAAAGCCGTGGTGGTTAAAACGTCCGACTTCAGAATAAATAAATAAATATTGGTGAACAATTCACACACAACACCATGTGACCCCAAACTAAGCAAAGCTTGTAAGATGGCGGCCAGATAGCTGCTATAATACTTATATAGTTTTAAATACATACTTATTATAAATAGAAACACCCAGACACAATACAAACATTTGAAATCATCACACAAATATTTGCACTGGGTGGGGATCGAACCCACGACCCTTGGCTTCGCAGGCAGAGTTACTATGCACTAAGCCACGAGGCCAGTCAATAGAATGGTGAGTCAATAGAGGCCAGAGTAGTGAAATCGTAGGTTCAAATACCACCTGCACTAGTCCATAATATGTACAGTTAGTTAATTGTCATCTCAGCTGGGTTTAACGTTGAATGAAATCATCGAGAGAAAACCGGCGTAATCTAAGAAAGTCTCTCTTCTTGTCAGAGAAATCCCCGAGCCCCAGCAGTGGCAACATAGTGAGTGAGCGTCAAATGCTATGTTTTCAAATCATTGATGTATTAAAAACCCTACAAGTTTAGTAGAGTTTTTGTTATTTGTTATGTCGAAGGTAAACCTACTCAAAAAAACAAGGTTTGAATGCTCAATATGTCAAATGTTTTAATCATTATAAAAAAACCTTCACTGAAAACAATGGTCTCATTTCCAATTCGAATGCAAACAATGTTAAAAAAATTATGTCATTTAACAGGAATTATCAACATTATTTATTGCTTTATCTTTTGTTTTGTTTCCTCGAAACGAAATAGGACGAATTGGTCATCAAAAATCAACTGCGCCTCAGTTTTGATATTGATCGGGTAATCAGTATTCAGAATAGGATACCTACTTATTTGATTTTGATACTCACGGCAATAAACATCGATTAATTTAAATTTATGGATAATATTTGATGGTTTCACAGAATGTTTACGGTGACGCAACAAATATTTTAGTAGTAGGTCGTTTTGTGCTTAGTGTTATGATTAACAAAACAATTCAGCTGCCCGTTTGGCACTGAGCCGTCGCGCGCGTTCACTCTCCTTGAAAATGGCCGCCAGACGCGGCCGAAACTCGAGTCGGATTGACCGACCGTATATACGTGAGTGTCCCGTTATCCAATTAAATATGTGTAACAACCACTTTAATTTTAATACTAAAATTAATTTCTATAGAATATATATTACGTTGTCATTATAACCCACTTAATGACTTCTTACTTATTAATGAGGTAACTTATTAAAGGTCAAAACGTATGTAAGAGAAAAAGGGAAAGTACAGGGTGAAACGAATCGTAAACTCGTATCAATCAGAAAGAACAGCTTCACGAGACATTACTCAAGTTCGAGGAAGTCTGACACAACCAGTTTAGGAAGTAGCTGGTCTCGTCCGAAATTCCTCGGCTGGACTAACGTGACATTTGAGCGGCCTTGCTCGTGCCCAGTACGTGGATATTGTACAATGCGACACAGCTCTCATAAAAAAGATGAGCTTTAAATATTCCACTTTTAAAATTTGGCGCAATATTGAAAAGAGAAGTATTTGATGAATCCTTTTATTTAACATAATATCTACATAAGTTTTAGTATTTTATTTTGATACGTCATTATTAAAACAAGAACAAATTTAAAAAATTTCATTAACCCCCGACTACCTCAGATGTGTTATCTGCACAACATTCTACTAGTCATGCCCTTTCATTTGATACCCATATTAAGGGAGTTGTGAAAAAAGATATGTATTTCGTATTTTGTGGAAGCGGCCATCTTGGATTTGAAATTTGTCATAGTGACATGTATTCTACTAGTCAAGCCCTTTCATTTTATACCCATATTAAGGTAGGTTGTGAAAAAATATTTTGTCCGCCATTTTGTGGAGGCCGCCATCTTGAATCGATATTAACCAAACATAGCTAAGAACATCCGCACGGATATTAACGTTTAAATAAAAGAAACTGCATTGAAATCGGCCTATCCGTTTGAGCTCTACGGTGCCACAGACAGACACACACACAGACAGACAGACAGACAGACAGACAGACAGACAGACAGATAGATAGACAGACAGACAGACAGACATCGACGTCAAACTTATAACACCCCTTTTTTTGGTCGGGGGTTAAAAATAAAATTCATCGTAGCTACGAGAAGAGTAACGGAGTGTGCTTGTTATAGTCGTAATTGTGCTGTTTATCAGATTTACGCACCTATGGCCTAGTAGTGGCTAGAACGTTTTGAACCAACTAACTGAAAATTAACGAACTGTGTTTTTTTGCCATTTTGTCTCTCAATGGTCAATCGAACTGCTAGGATCAGCTAGTAAAACACCATTATGATCCGAGTCGCGTTGTATTAAACTATAACCCAATCTGTGGCTATGTACCTGTTTCTGTTTGTCGAGCTTGACATGTGGACAATTGGCTGATCTGCGAGCCATAGTGATGAAACGCAAAGGTCGACGGTTTTACAATGTTTGAACACTCTGCTTGCTATTTTCGTGGGAAGAATAATTGTGCAAGCAAATTTTTGTTTCAAGTTTAAATTCCTTTAGAGGCTACTAAGTGTCTGGGAGCATAAAAGACGAATCAATTATCAACCTATCGATAAACAAGTCTGATAATCAAATTACCATCCAGATGATACAATCAATAATTTTAGTAATCTTTTTTTACCGTTAGAATGATCAGATATTGTTAAAATTTCGAAAGTTATAAAAAAATATTTTAATTTTGTGATACATATTTTGAAAAAAAGTCTCTGAAATAAAATAAAATTACTTGTGCGTTTTATGTCCACTAGAATAATTAAATCAATATTTTCATAACGGACTAGAAACAGATGCCTAAGTAAGTAAGTCGGCCATAAGTTTAATACAATAAAGGACTAATCAGTTCCAGTTTATTACAAAATAGAAGTTTCACAACTTCATTCTCACTAGAAACAGATGTCTAAGTAAGTAAGTCGGCCATAAGTTTAATACAATAAAGGACTAATCAGTTCCAGTTTATTACAAAATAGAAGTTTCACAACTTCATTCTCCATAACTTGTTTAGCACTGCGAGGGTTTCCATGGGAAACTTAAAATTCCTAGCGACGCCGAACGCCGAAGGTTTAATAGCGCAAGTCAAGGCTTCTCATTGGGAACGCAGGCTTTTAAAACAAAACTGATTGTTATTTTCGAAACAATTCGAATTGTTCGTTATAAAACGTGAAAGCCGCTTATCGAATAACACCATGCCTCAGTTTTCCTGAATATTGGGAATATAGAACATAAGTTTGTGAAAAGAAACTCAACCGTTTGATAAAGAGGACTATTCGTTATGTACGAGTATATTTATGTATATTTTTTAAATACGCACGTTTTAGTAGTTATTAGGTATGGTTCACATTCTAAATAATTTCTCTTAATTTTACTAACAATAGCACACTATAGAGGTTTTTCTAAATTTGTCTTTTAACATACGTCCTAAAATTTGTCTGAAAGTTGTTCTTTCAGTAGTCTCGAAAAATGTTGATTTTATAAATATGATCTCACCCAGTGTTGACCAGATGTATTGTGTAGGTACAGACGAGCGTTCCTCAATTCAGAAGCAAACAGAATTAACGCTTACATAAGCCGCGTCTATGCATTCAAAGGCATTTGTTAACGAACGACCTTCCGAGACAATTAATAAGGTTAGATCTAGTGTTTCATAAGCACTTGAGCGATAATAGGAATTTTCGCAGGCAGTAAGTACAATAAGAAGCGATTCCTCCTTTTAAAGTTCTACTTATTATACATATATGCAACACAAAAAACTCATAAAAGAAATTACTTATACAACAATTAACTTAACTAGCCTATTATTACGAGTATAAGCAAAGCTCGCGTATCTATTATGAAAGCTAAACAGCTGATATAATGCGTATGTGATCGTAAATACATAAAGACTCACTAAGTACCAACTAAGTCATAAGGCTAGTCGATATGCTTCAAATTTTGGAATATTGAAACGAGAGGTCGCCTACTCTCATCTAGGAAATAAAAGTATAGTACAATATTTAAGACAAGATCATTGAAAAACTTTAATAGTCATTTAATATATCTTCCGTTCACTCCTAATAAGTTCCCCGCTCGCTATATATCGATCACTAGCGGCCCGCCCCGGCTTCGCACGGGTACATACACACACACACCCTTTTTTTTGTATCGGGTTTAAAAAAAAGTAAAATTATAAAGGGAGTTTGAATTTTTTTTATGATTTTTTATTAATGTTTTTGTATTTTTATTTTAAAATTTTATACATATATAATATTATTTACAAAAAAAAAGCCATTAGTTTTAGTGAGTCAGAGCTTCCCTGTAAACGATATTTGAAGTAGTTTTATTTTGTGGCAGCAAAATAAATTGATTTTCAGGAGCTCCGACACGTGGGCCAACATACAGTTGGCCATGAGTGAAACATTCTTTTCGTAGGTCGATCCCTAATAATTCGAAGGTTTGGCCCTGGGACTTGTTAATAGTTAACGCGAAAGATGATTTCACCGGAAACTGAAGTCGTTTAAAAGGGATTGGCAGATCAGTTGGAATCATCGGTATCCTCGGTATATGAGCTAGTTGACCAGCTGCTGGGCCAGTGATAAAATTTTGTTCAGCAAGCCGCTGCGAACGCTCGATACTTGACTCTCTAGCACGCGATTGCGACGCGTATTCTCTCCGACTTTCAAGGCGATTTTCAGTTTCTGACGAAGATTCCTCATTACGCCGTATTTTTATTGCCCTCGCCTGGGAACTATGTTTAGAAAGTTGAGATCTTGATCTTTTTGGCATTTTAGGGCATTATAAAATGAAAAATAGAAGGAAATAAATAATTAAACAGGCTTTTACAAAATTTTTGCTTATTGAACTATATGAAGTACTAAGCTGTTTGAATAATTAAAATATAATATTTATTATCACGTAAGTAGTAGGTACTTATTGAAAGAAAATTAAAAATATGGGCGTAGAAAACTACCTTTTACTAAATTTTTGCTTAAATTTTGAACAGGAATGAATACCCATAAAATACTACTTACTATAAGCAGTTTGAAAAGTTACATTAAAATATAATATTTATTATCATATACTTATTTACCTACGAAATGAATTTAAAGCGAATTCAAAAAAATTTCAAGCTAAAATCATACGATCACGCACACGACCGCTGCGTAGGGAGCCGATCGCGCGAGTGAGCCACGCGGCACTTTATTTTATTAACCCCCGACAAAAAAAAGGGGTGTTATAAGTTTGACGTCGATGTCTGTCTGTCTGTCTGTCTGTCGGTCTGTCTGTCTGTCTGTCTGTCTGTCTGTCTGTGTGTGTGTCTGTCTGTGGCACCGTAGAGCTCAAACGGATGGGCCGATTTCGATGCGGTTTTTTTATTTGAAAGTTAATATCCGTGCGGGTGTTCTTAGCTATGTTTGGTTAATATCGATTCAAAATGGCCGCCTCCACAAAATGGCGGACAAAATATTTCTTCACAACCTACCTCAATATGGGTATCAAATGAAAGGGCTTGACTAGTAGAGTACTAAACGCTATAACAAATTTCAAATCCAAGATGGCCGCCACCACAAAATGGCGAATTATATAATATTTTTCACTACTGCCTCAATATGGGTATCAAATGAAAGGGCTTGATTAGTAGAATACTTTGCACTATGACAAATTTCAAATCCAAGATGGCCGCTACCACAAAATGGCGAATTACATTTCCTTTTTCACAATTCCCTTAATTTGGGTATCAAATGAAAGGGCTTGACTAGTAGAATGTTCTACAGATAACAAATCTAAGGTAGTCGGGGGTTAATCAAAATTTTTAATTTTATTCTTGTTACATTGACTCGCGACACTTTTTAACCCCCGACCAAAAAAAGGGGTGTTATAAGTTTGACGTCGATGTCTGTCTGTCTGTCTGTCTGTCTGTCTGTCTGTCTGTCTGTCTGTCTGTGTGTGTGTCTGTCTGTGGCACCGATGGGCCGATTTCAATGCGGTTTTTTTTATTTGAAAGTTAATATCCGTGCGGATGTTCTTAGATATGTTTGGTTAATATCGATCCAAGATGGCCGCCTCCACAAAATGGCGGACAAAATATTTCTTCACATCCTACCTCAATATGGGTATCAAATGAAAGGGCTTGACTAGTAGAATACTATACGCTATAACAGATATCAAATCCAAGATGGCCGCCATCACAAAATGGCGAATTATATAATTTTTTTCACTACTACCGCAATATGGGTATCAAACGAAAGGGCTTGACTAGTAGAATACTTTGCACTATAAAAAATTCAAATCCAAGATGGCCGCTACCACAAAATGGCTAATTATATTTCTTTTTCACAACTCCTTAATATGGGTATCAAATGAAAGGGCTTGACTAGTAGAATGTTGTACAGATAATAAATCCAAGGTAGTCGGGGGTTAATCAAAATTTTTAATTTTGTTCTTGTTGTAGATAATGATGAGTTCTGCAAAGTCGTAGTAAATGATTTTGTTCTATCATCAATAGTTTTCGCAGCGCACGCGACGTAAGGAATTTTTCAGGTCTTTTTTTACACCTTATGTTACATTATTGGAGTTTTAGTAAGGATTCCTATTTTTTTTTAAATATAATATAGCCTATGTTACTCGGGGATAATGTAGCTTTCCAAAGGTGAAAGAATTTTTGAAATCGGTCCAGCAGTTTCGGATCCTATTCATTACAAATAAACAAACAAATCTTTCCTCTTTATAATATTAGTATAGAAGTATAGATAGTATAGATAAATCATATATCGATAAGTTCGCTTGTAGTGCTCGATTCGAACGTATACGTGCCTAAATGCTAGAGTATCATCAAAAAGTCTGTTAAATTAGACAAAACATGGCGTCAATTGTTATGGCTGCGTACCAACGTATTTGCGTATAAAGTAGGGCTACATAACATTGATTTACCTGGGATATTAGGATAATATCTATAAACACAAGGGCGTCCTGCGCCTTCGGCGTTAACCTAAAAATTATTTACCTAAAGGATTATTACGCACAGGGGCGCCGAAAAGGTTATTTACGGCACTGCTCTTAGTGGTTCTTCCTTACCTTCGTAGTGGTTGTCGTCGTCGTCGTGGACCATGGTGCTGGCCTGCCGGCACAGGTCCTCGTACTCCGCCCAGTAGGCCGCGAGCGCCGCGGGGTCGGGCGCGCGCGCCGGCGCCGGCGCCATGCGCACCTCGGGAGACTCCTGCGGGAGACAACACGATTATAAGCTATGGAAACTGATAAATGGAAGGTGTGTATGGAAAATACTGTCGGAATGCTCGTAGCTCGAAAAAACGACATCGTTTCATGGTTGATGTTCCAAAACCGCGAACGAAGAGATTTGACTCTACTTTTGTGATAAGAACGTCTAGACTATGGAATATGTTGCCTGAGTGGGTTTTCCCGATGGTTACAATCTTTGTGTCTTCAAATCGAGAGTAAATTGGTTTTTCCTAGGTAAACATACTCCATCGTAGACCGCAATATCGCTTAACATCAGGCGAGATGGCGGTCAAGTGTAAACCTATAAAAGTAAAAAAAAACCTCAGAAGAGTTCAAAAGTGATCGGTGATCAAAGATCTAAATGTCCGCGTAGAGGCTTAAATTTTTTTAAAGTTTAACTTTTATGGACAAGAATTTATGACTATTTATGATTATTTTATGACTAAATCATGTCGCAAAATTTAAATGGATATGTATTTATAAAATATTGACAACACAAATTCACAAAATACTAATAAAAAAGTTCATTACGTATAATATCTAACTTACTTAAAAAAAACTTACTTAAAGTGACGTTAGACAAAACCAATATTTAAGAAGATCTAAGAATCTTTTGGGGGCATTTCGGGGTACCAAACTCGATTCATGACAACTGAGTTTGCGGTTTCATACGCTTCCTATTTAGAACAGTGATAATCTACTACCAAAAGTAATTTTAAAAACTACTTGAATTTGATTGCTCCAAGGAAGATGAGAAAAACGTTATTTATATAATGAATATCTTGTCTTATCTTCATACTATCGTGTCGTACTAGTATCGTGCGTGATCAGTGCCACGTTTTGAAACCAGCAATCAATGTCTTGTGTGAACTTACAAGTGTCCGGCAAACAACCGACGTATCTCCAGATGGAACCAATGATAAACGCTCAAATAATGAGCATTCACAACCGCCGGAGGACGTTTGTAATAAACAAACAATGAAATATTAAAGTCAAGTTTGCGAAACAACATTAGTCAATCCTTTCAAAGGCTAGAGAGACAATGCTAAACATATAGCGTTGCGATATACGCTTCAAAATGTAATTAGTTCACCGAGTCATATTATTTTGGACCGTAATGACTTGTGTTGAGAATAGCTCATTAAAATTATACTTTTACTCATTTTCGTGACTCGAAACCGAACTCACTTTTGAGACGAGAGCGTGCAGTTAATTACGAATTAGAATGGTCTTGATCTGTTGACTTTTTGACTTCAGAATTAAGTTCATCCTAGATCGTTAATTGCCCACTTAGCCTAAATTACTAGTCTTTGTACCTGAATATACTGAGTCCGACTACAATTGTTTCCGTTCCACTATTTTAAAATATTATATTAATAGTATCATAGTGTTAGATTAGAAAGTCATTGTACTAATGTAATCAACATATCAAACATTCCATAGCGCCAAGGCTGCGTGTGATCCAAAACAATTATTCTGTTATCATACAGGTGGCCAACATGCATGCTTATACATAAACCTATATAATTATACTCGTAGGAGAGCTACGTTCATGTTTAGAAGTACATAGACGGCAGTACGTCATCACGACACGTGTAATCACAGATATGAGCTGTTTAAGTACAGTTAGATTAGGAATCCTAGTTTACAGTACTGCAATCCTGCCGCATGCCGCGGCCTGGTATGCGGCTGTAATCTGGATTAAAAGATACGGCAGTCTCTTGAGACAACTACACAATTGCTTGAGAGACGGATGAGTAAAACTACAGGATGGGGTCAGTACCTATACTGTATTACAATTTTCTTAATGGTACAAAAGTATTAATCTAAATTACTGAATCTCCTTGTTTTGGTCACGAGGTTAAAAAGATTTGCGCCCAAATCTCTAATTGCTTTTGATTATCCTAAACATACCCTTTTATCTCATTCATGTGTGATTTGTATAATGTGTTGTAGTCTTTTCCTTCCTATCCTTTCATTAAAATTCCTCCCTTTGCATTAAAATGTTCTTACAAAGTTCATGAATACTTTCTTTCGTCTATATTACCGATACCATTTCATATGAAAATAAATAAAATCCAGTCACAAATTCATTTTACTTTCGACAATAAAGAGCGTACAGCGTTACGTAGTATTCTAGATATCTAAAGTGCACTTTGCATTGCACTTGTCAGCCAAAATTATGAGATGATTGTTTCAATCGGCCGTGTAATTTTTGTAGAAAACCAACGTTCCGAACCGAAACACTGATATTTAAGCATTACAATTCGGTAGTACTACTTTTTAAAAGTCACGTTGTGGTCCTCCCTAAACGTATTCAGCAAAAATTACTTAATACAAAGAAAATTAATAAATAGAGTCTGAAACTAGTATTTGTATCGGTTGGCACTTGAGCGCAGATAAAGTGAGCAAACAGCCACACCCGTCGTACCACAGTGACGTCGGCGACCATTAGCAAATACCAGATAACCAAGGTCGCTGATACTGTGAATTAGTACTTAATACCTGTGTTAAGTATAGGCTTAAGATATGGAGCTGGAATGAGAAAAATGAGTTAATTTGTACTCCTTCCGGGCAAACTTGATAATCCTACCTGTCATATGGTTTACTCCCCAAAGTTCACTGTCTGTTCGTTCTAGGAAAAGTTATTCAGATACGTAGGGACTTGATAATTTGGCGCAAAAACATCGTAAATGTACACAATTGACTACAAAAAGTTTCGATAAGATTTAACTTAGTAATAAAAAGTTTGGTTTAGGATTTATATTTTACTAGCGACGCCCCGCGGTTTTTTACCCGCGTAGTTCCGTTCTCGTTATTTAACCACTGTAAAAATAGCCTATGTGCTGTTTCAGACTATAATCTAATGTTCTAAATTTCAACCCCATCCGTTCAGCCATTCCGACGTGATTTAGCAACAAACATATTTTTTACATTTCTGATATTAGTAGGATTTATAAAAGAAACAAATACTTTTAGTAACATTTATGACTAGGGTAATATAGTTTTTCTTACACTCAATGTAAAAATATGATAAAACTGATGTCATGAGGACGTTATGGTTCATCGCGTGTTTAATGAAGACTTACAACGATGCGATAATACTGGCTTAGCTATGCATTATCTATTAGATAGTAGTCAGCCGGAATCTAGTTTCTGTACTAATTATCTGCGCATTTTTTTATATTTGATCTGCATGTAGGGATCCGACAATTAATCGTCATTATAATGATTAAGACAATTACTGGATTTTTAATTAATTGTAATTGATATCCTTTCATTATATATAATATTGTTATAATATGGTTTATTCAGAACATAACATTATCATTTTTCTTTTATCTCTATTATCATTCCCTGTGTGGTATACGTGATTAATTAATTTATTATCATTTCTGGCAGCGGCAGCGCTCCGCAATTTAACCTGCACAGTTTTCGTTACCTTAATTATCTTGAAACTGAAAAGTAGCCTGTCTACAGTCTATAATTTTAATTTCAACTCGGTCCGTTCGGGTGTTTCGCCGTGATGAAGCAACAAAATTCAAATACTTTCACTGGATATTTGGCGTGGTATATCATAGTTATGATAATTATGAGTTTGTTTGTTTGTTTGAACGCTAGGATCTCGGGAAGTACTGGTCCGGATTGAAAGATTATTTTTCTATTGGATAGTTCATTTATCGAGGAAGGCTATAGGCTATAGAAAATAATGCTACTATTAATAGAAGCGGAGCATGAAACAAGAATGTAACAAAATCGGGAAAAATATTCCTTATTGAGAGTTTTCGTACGTTTCGTGCTTTGGCATTACACGTGACAGCATGTGTCTAAGATTGCGTCATGGAATATCACAGATTAAATACCTCTTGAATATAAAACCTGTGCTAATCAATTTTTTTTTATAAATCTGAGTTGGTACAACCAATTTCCGACAGGTGGCGTAGCAGGTAGCTGAAGAGGTGTTTTGTTTGAAAGCGATATTCTCAGGAATGACTGAACCGATTTAAGTCATTCTTTCACCGTTGTATATGTACGGGATTCTGATGAGTACTATATAATTTACCACGGGCAAGGCCGGGGCGGACATCTAGTATAATATAATATCACTTTTGTTTCAGCACCCTGCAATATTCAGTTTATCCTTGACAATGAACGCATTGCATTAAGTTGCATTGTATACTTACTACGTACCAATATGCATTGAAATACCTACTTACCGGAGTCAATTCACTACAAAACCAGGATAAATACTTGTATTCTTGTACTCGTATTAATGACTAAAATGTTGTGAACAATCGTGATCGCTTAAAACAAGGTGGGTACGTAATTGTATATTATGTACATTTATTTATTTATACATACAACAATAACATCGTTGTTAATAGAACATTCACATCATTAAATTAAATCAGATTTCCGATTACATTTCAATAACAAGTTTGGCTGTAATGTGGTAAATTTGTCTCACAAAATTACGTTTTCTTACAATAATTCTAAGAGTAAATAAAATGACATACAAATTTTGGGTTTGAATTATAAGGTGGATTTTCATATTTTTTTTTAAACAATTGAGTAATACGAATAACCACTTCATGAGTTACCTTTCCAATCAAATTATTGATTTATAAAGTTTCGCTAGATTAGGTTTACATATTTTTTTCTGTTATTACAGCAAGGTTTAAAGTACTTGATTAGATATTTTAATAGAGATAATGATCTCGTATAAGAGGTATCATTCGATCTTGATTAAGGTCAGGATAACCTGCTGCGAAATATAAACACTGTTGCTAATGTTCTGGTTAAACATTTTCGTTAGCAGCCTTGCCATTAGCTATGGACCAAGGCTCACGAAGATTAAATAAACTCTCGTTTAAGCACTTCGTGTTAAATAATACTTCACCTGTGTTGTATTATAATACTATTTATAGGACTAAAGGTGTTCTAACATCTGATATAGTGGCCATATCATCTGTCACAGATGTTTATATAATTGCAGTAATTATTGTAGATAATACTTGCGAGTTTAAGTATCTTAAGATCACCAAAGAGGATTGAGTGTAATTTTGTAATATTTCGTGGAATACACATGAGCGCGTACATAATTATATGCCGTGATTAATAAATTTATAATATTTTTTTATATAATTTTGACGTTTTGAAATTGAGAATGTTTTTTTTTCTAGGTAAGCACGCTCTATCGTAGACTGCATCGTCGGCAAGATGTGTCATTCTCTTTCAGGGCAAGATGACTATCAAGTGCAATCATAGATAAAAATATGTGTTGGCATATTCAATTATTGTGGTCATTTGGGAATCCCAATGAGTTTTTAAACACTTTAGAAGTAATTAGGTATGAAAATGATAAAGGAAATCAATCTTTAGAACGTACTGTCAAGAATGAGGAAAACGTTAGCAATTTGTAGCCAATACAGATTTATTTATCAATGTAATTCAGGAAGTCAAAAAAGCAAATGATGAGTCAAAAGGCAAATTTTCAAGCGCCTAAACCGTCATTATTATGACGAACATTAACGACAATAGGTTACATAACAAGCTATAGGTAATAAATAGTCTGTAATTAAATATGTAATCAGATGTTAAATGTTATACTGACTACCAAGAAGCTGATATGAGTAGCAGTTTCGATTTTGATATGAACGCGGATACTGAAAATAATAGGTATAGATACTGGTTTCCTCAAATCTTGTTATAAGTACATGGTATTTTGTCGTGATTATGCGTGATAGCTGGGCATAATTTAAATTACATTTTTATAAACTTTAAAAATATGGTTTATCTATTGAGCCACATTATCACTTTTATCGACAATAGGTTTAAACTTGATCGCCGTCTCCGAGTCGACGATGCAGTCTACAATGGAGAGCGCATCCGAAAAAACCAATTGACTCCTAATTTGAAGACACCAGGAATGTATCCAATCGAAAAGCCCATTCATGCAACGGGGAATGCGTTTCCCAAATGATACAAATAATTGAATATGCCAGTACATCTTTTTATCTATGATTGCACTTGACAGCCTACGAATTTAATTAAATCGATTTATTTAAACGAAAACAAAAAATTAATTCACATGTCTTCGTCCGAGACTGAAAATATTAAATACCTCATAACAAATTGGTTCATAAGATATGAGCATTAAAATATACTCGTTGACGTTTCGGTCCCCATTCATCAAAAAACCGATCGATAATCAAAGCATGTTTCCAAACCGCTACAAACAGAACACATGTTCACTACCAAAAAAAGACAACCGCCGTGAATTGGTCGTTATACAAGATTACCGTTACATAATCCACGAGCCGATTCTGTTATGTTCTCAAGCAATTCATTAATTTAATAAACCGGTCTAAAACCAGCTGGGGTCTCATTTTTTAATATTACTCGCTAGTGGTCGCTTTAAATGATGTAGATGAAACAGAAGGCGCGGGTCTCGATCCATGCTAGTCGTACGCTGGACGGGTAATTTTCGCCTGATTGTTACTTGAAATGTTTTTAACTAGTTTACACCTAATCATCTCTCTAGATGTTAATCGACGATGAGGTCTGCAATCAAGCGTGCTAGTAGAAAATAATTCACTCTCGAGTTGAAGACACCCAGATTGAGAAAAAGCCAGGCAACGCATTCCGCTAACTACTCGTAGATGGATGAAAGTGGAGTCAAACCTCCTTATTAGAGTCTTTGAAACACCAAACATGAAACAATCTCAGTTTTTCGACGTACGAGCGTACGTCAGTACGAGCAGTACGATAGATAATCCGTTTGAGTTGTGTGTTTGACCAAGAATCATGCTCAATGCTCAAGCGAGTGTTTGTAAAAAATGAGGTTTGGTCGTCCCGCGCCCATCGCTCGACATTCGAGTGTTCGGTCCCGCTTCTGTACCTCTACCATGAGTTGCTATCGAAACATTTTACTATTTTACCGTAGTCGATAGCGAGCAAACCGAACATCGAATAGACTTCTAATAATCACGTACCATGAGCTAAACGGACTCGATAGCGACAACTCGATTGTTTATCTGGTTTGTGGGTCGTTATGTTGGTACAAAAACAGTAATGTTTCTAACTTCACACATAATGAAGCTGCCTCTTTCTAGCTACACTAAAAAGAAAGAGAAGGCAGGTAACTCCAATAATCCTACCAGTTGAAAGCGTCTTAAAGTAGTGGATAATCTAAGGCTTATATGTGTTTCTAAATTTGTCTAAACAGTCGATGTTTCAATGTCAATTTTGTTGCGCCCTTGCGGCGTTCTTAACATATGTTTCGTAGTGTATTACATTCTCTTTGATATTATGTATTTGGCTTTTTGGAGCAGTGCAGTGAGTGCAACAAAAATATTCTCGGTTTCAGATAGAAATAAATTTAATTATAACTACTTATAAGAAAGTTGATAAAACGCGAACCAGTCCAACAGTGGTGGAGTACATGGAAAAGTAAGCATACTGTTTTTACAATAGTAGTAGTGTCAAGTGTTCTGCAGGAATGTGGCTTTGAGTGGACTTTTCTGAATTGAATGTTTATTTTTAGACATGGTGACCTTAGCAAATCCACCGACGGACCCCAAGGAAGGGTGACAAACTTACGACTCTGGGCCGAACTAGAAAATAAGCCTGGGATGAAGCTGGACCATCCACTCGACCACCAGTGTTCCCGCCTTTACATGGTAGTAGTAGGATATGTACTATTATATAATTGATATTTGAAATTGATTGATAAATTATGTACTAGTACTATTACATACTGTTACTATTACTTTTTCTATTAGTGATATTTATGTATTATTTCAGCCCCATACATGAATAGGAGCGAAACGGATCTCATGATAGTGACACGGCAACATTACCATCTACATTGCCTCATGCCAGTGCAGAGCTTCGTGCGCCGCAGAGACCCACGGCCTTGCCTGCCACGTCTCATTGGCGGCGGAGAGGTCGCCTGCAGGACTTGACCTCTCCTATCCGCAGAAGGACCCGGACACAGACACAATCGGATCTGGCAAGGCAAGCTTTTGTCAGATCTGACTGTGAATGGCGTGCATTTCAGCAGGAAACTGAACGGGAGACGATTAGGTTAAGGAAGAAGAGTTAAGGATGCAAGAAAGGTGGCTGGAGTTGTACCAAGCATTTTAGCTGTTTTTAATAAAATAGCTGAGAATTTAGGAAATAAAGTAAGACAAAATTGGTAGGATATTATATTTTATAAGATAATTAATGTTAGGCGCAGCTAGTAAATAAGAATTAAAACTTATAAATAGTAACTAAATTAGAAGGGTAAATAATAGTTAGGCTACAAGATACCCATATATATATTTTTTTAACTACATCAATTCAAATTCAAAATTTGTTGTACAAGTGTTACAAGCTCTTTTGGGTTGTTCCTGTAGTAATTAAAATACATAGTTCCTATAAACTTACATAATTCTGTAAGACATTTAAGACATTCAATTCACTTTTAACAAAATCTTAAAAGGTGGTTTTTGTTGTTACGATTAAAACATTTTCGAAATTTCCTACAGTTCACTTAGATCTGTTTCAAGTAAACAATTGTACAGATAATTTTATTATGGTCAGCTACAATGATTACATAAAACCATCAATTTAAATGGTTGCCTGGAAGAGATCGAATTTAGTAATAAGGCCGCCACTTATGGCATTAGCTTTAAATCTATTATTTGTATATTTTAAATTTCTGTTGTACACAATAAAATATTTTGACTTTTTTGTATTTGTCTTTTATGTAAATCAATTAGAGTATGGTAATAAAATATAAAATATTTTCATCTATTTAACCATATAAATTAAGCTTCCTACATTGTAACACTTGCTGGTTATATTAAATTAAATATTTCAATGTACATAACTTGTTTTATTTTATAATTAATGTGGACACTTAAAACTTCAAACTATGCCACATGTTGTGTTGGTCAACAATTATGGTATTCGAGAGAGTCTCTGAGCTACTTGATCCCGTAATGCTCGGCCCCTTAGTAATAAATCACTCGTTGTTTCATTCAACACCACTTCATGTTGTTCAAATGATTCTGCAAGAAATAAATACAGTTAGTTATTATTATTACTCTTAATTTTGATTTGTAGGTACAGAGTAAATTATTTTAGTAAAATACCTTGTAGTTCTTCATTTTCATCTTCAGGGTCTGGAACATTGTAGTTTATAGCAATATTGTGCAACACGCAACATGCTAATATAATTTATGTCCCACATATATTTTTTTTTTAACATGCTTTTATTGGCATGTTTTGGCTGATAATGCAATGTTCTATCCTGTGTACACAATGCCAACGGTTCTTCAATTGCCCAAAAGTATTTTCAATTAGCACTCTGGCAGAAGTTGGTACATAATTATGCATCTCCATGATAGAAGTGATACTCTTTGTGTGGATTTCAAGTGGATCCTTTAGTAATCCACATAAATCTTCGAAAACTTCCTGACTGAAGCCTATATTCTTTACTGAAATTATTTTCACCATTTTTAATTATTTTTTAGAAATTAATTTCTGCAAGTTTCGTTCGCATGCTTGCTTGAAAATTTCCTTGATTGCGTCGTTCGTCTTCATGAGCAGCCGTCATTAACATATGCCAAGCTAAATTATTTCTCCCCGACATTATCTCAATACACAATCTAGTTAAAATTATGTATTTGTTGTCTAGACGCACTTTAACCAACACTTTCACGCTTCAATAAGCTAGTGAGTAACTTTACTGCTATCGAAACAGTTTTATTCGAAGGCGACTGTCAAATTTGTAACTCATGGTACCGTTTTCTATGACGATTGCTAAAAAACTTTATTCGATAGCGAGTCTTAACTCGATAGGTTTTCTACTCACTGACTCATACTGCCGACTTTAGTTCTGCCAGTGACCGCTAGGGGCGCGGTTAATTTCGCCATAATAATCTTTTACGCAGTCGCTAGCGAATAGGATCTACGTAAACTCATGGTAAGGGCACTGATTTCGAAATCTAACGGCTCGGCTACATATCGCGAAGGTTATCGCGCCTTCTCGTTTGGGAGCTAATGATATGATTGTCAATGTTACTGGGCCGTTGCGATACGGTAAGGTAACCAAACTACACTTCTTAATGTTTCCAACTTTGAAAGAAACGAAGCATTAAACTAAATATTAATTTTAAATATTAAAAGTACTCTATAAGACATGAACAACATGAGATGTACCTTCCAAAATTATAAAGCGGAATAACCAATTTGTATGTTTCTATACTGTCAACAGATGTGGAGTGTCCCAAAGCGCTACATTTTACCTATAATATAATTATTGTAACATTTTCCAATGCCTAAGATTATTTATTATAAGTACCATTTCTTTTTATTTCCTTATTTTACATTATATACATCATAGACGTAATTTCTGGAATCACTACACCTATTTAAACGGTTTTTTTACAAATAGAACTTTTTCAAATTGCTATAGGCTATTATTATATTGAATGATCAACATGGAAGAACTCGAAGCGAGCCACTACGAGTAGTTGTGTACAAAGAATCGCAATTAAATTTGAATAAAACAAAACAAGCGCCCGCTGACAAGGCACTCAATTCTGGAGCGTCACCACAAACCATCTCGAAGCTCTCGATGAGATACGAGAATGGCGCGTGCGCAGCGACCGTCGCCGTCGCCGTCGTAGGGCGTCAGTTATTTATAGCCGGTTCGCTTCCCGTCACATCCCACTTCACGAACAAAAACTATCTGGAACGTCCTGTCTGGCTTCCGAAGCAATTGATCAGTCCAATACGAAATAAATACGTCAATTTTGAATTAAGTTTCGCAAATTGTGAACTATTCATTTCGGATTCATTTATGGACAAACATTTGGTCCTATAAAAATGTTGTACTTTGGCATCTAAGATCGAAATTGGCAACATTTTTAAAGTGAGCTATGCTTACTAGAAGCAACTGTAATTAATGAAAGATGATTTTCTCAAATCGTCTGAATGTTTTGATTATTTTGATCTTTCAATGATAATTTACAAATATAATAACATTATTATAATTAAAGATAACATTACATTTTGAATAGATTTCTATTCGAAATGGCCCCACATATATTATCCGTCAGATCTGACTTATGAGCCAATGAACAAACTATACGAGTATATTGTACTTATTCTTTAGCCGACTGACTGCCTGGAACTGTATATTTTAGTCAACACACCTATTCATAGATATTACATGATTAGCATAGTTTATCGCTTCTCAATAGAAATAATTCCATACTTTTCCCCTAATTTCTCACGAAATTTTCATGCCATGAATCAAATATATTAATTTGAAATCTGCTTTTCACTTTTCCAATATGTTTATCTTCGAAACTCGTTAATAAAACCTGATCAATGAATTTAACATCTCTTCCATAGATGATCAATAGACGCATAACCATATTACCATGATATTACCGTCCGAGTATCAGATTAACATATTTGTAATGGAATTTCCAAGATTCTCATAATTTATGCACACCTTCACGCGTGTGACCATCCACTTTGGAGAATAAATATTGATGACCGCAAGATGATGCTACAATCAAAAATAGCTCGACGAATACTTTAACGACCTTATTAATTTTTACTCATGTTAATTCACTTAGCTTTGATCCTTTTCGTGCATTATTAGTGTCAGTATTCCATTTACATTCGTAACCCATTTTATAGTCACATTGCTTGGAATCGGGGTTTTTTCTCACAGGGATATTTAGGAATATAACTCACCGCGCTGGCTAATTGCAAGTTGTCGCATATCCTCTAAAGAGGTTTAGTCTTGAGGTAGGACTTTAATAATACATGTCAGTTTAACGGTCCTGCTAATTAAAGTACTGGTGAATCGTAAAAACACATTATACTTATAAAATGCAAATGTTTCCTGATTAAAATTCTCAGCAATATCTACATGATGGCAGTTTGACGTGTTGTTTTTCAGACCATAAAAGGCAATGAGTGACAATGACAATTAAAAGTCAAACAAGACGTCTTCTCTGAGTCAATCGATTAAATACATATCATGTGATTTAGATATGCAACATAATCGTAGTGGTCAGATTATTCGCCTGGGGAAAACCACACCTTTTGCCAGTTAGTCTACCGCCAAGGAATGTTTCCAGAGAAATTTCAGGGCAAAGAAATATTTATTTCTTTGCCCTGTCTTTTTCTTTAAATTATCTTATGTCTTCCCAGACATAAGATAATTTAAACAACGAGTACAGTGCAGAACTATGCAGTATTTAGACTCCGTATTTTCAAAGAGCTGCGTCAAATTGTTTTGTTAATACCTTGATCGCTCCGTCACTCTATTGTACTTTTATCATCTAAGTATGTGAGAAATGTCCACCAATATTCCTAGCTCTATTTTATTCATTCAATACTAATATTAATGCAATTTTTATTCCTATTTTTTGTAACTTTCCGTTAAACGTTCCTCTACATCAAAGTATATAAGTATATAGAGTATTTTGTTGAAGATTCATCATACATTGTATAAATCTTAGAAAAAATAATTTTATATTTGCAAGAAACCTATCGTAGAACATTTCTTACATTAACACAACATACCTACATAAAAGACATCTTGATACTAAACTATAGTAGGGAGATACTCTAACTAACATAGATTAGTAGCGCCTAGATATTCAAACAAACGCTTCATCTTAAGTGAGGCAAAAAGCAGATTGATTTCGGCGTAAACAGTAGCAGTAGAAGTTACGGCTGGTCTAGTCGGGAGAACGGTGCCTGCTGATCCGGAGACCCCGGGTTCAAACCCCACACGCACCACTGTCTTTTCGAAGTCATGCGCGTAATGCCGCTAACTTAAAACGGTGAAGGAAACATCGTGAGGAAACCGACATGTACCTAGAACCTTTCGAAGTCATGTGTCATCTACCAACCCGCACTGGGCCAGCGTGGTGGATTATGGCCTTAACTCTCTCCTTGCGAGAAAAGGCCCGAGTCCCAGCAGAGGGAACATTTAGTGGGCTGTTGATGATGATGAGTAGCAGTAAGCAGTATGTACTGAAGCTCGCCAAACAAAACTTCAATGTCGTGGAGTATGTACAGTAAAGGACAAAGGACCACACAAACCATCATAATTTATTTAATTGTCGGAGACGCATATACTACCGCTGGACCTTGACATCCTGATGGTAGCTTTGAACGTGCTAAGCCCATATTTATGGCTCACTACGATTTGCCTCACTTTTTTTGTGTGGACCCGGTTTCTTATTATTCTATGCTAACTAATAACTCATACTAACCCCCTGCAACGTAACAATCTGTGCTAAGTTACCGTCTTAAACACATAGACATGTGTAGCGTGGAAGCTTGGTGTATTGTCGATTAAGCCTACCAACCTCTTTGAACAACATCTTTCTTAATTTAAAAGTTCATAGCCCTAAACTTGGAAAGCTGTGTTTTCTCTCGCCGTTCCGGATGTGCGAGAATTCGAATGTAAATGTTTTAAAGATACGCGTCAAGAATGTCGTGATGTCATCGAGGTCCGTGATTCACTGACGCCGATGCATTTTATTTTGAGTTCCATTTGTATCCAACGCCGCAGGAACTTGAGGTTATTGTCTAAGTCATAAACATTACACACGGAAAATCTTCATGTAATCGCATTTTGCGTTCACATAACTCGTGATAATAAAGACAATCAGGTGTACAGAGTTCTAAATGGTATTCTTAGCATAACTATACATTTACAGGTTGTATTACATGAGTATGTTGTTTGTATTTCAAATTACACAAACATGTATTATATCATCTAGCTGCCATAGTACCAGCTTTGCTTAGTCAGTAGGCAGTAGGACTACTTCAAGCCAACTACTACTTGTACGATTGGTTCCTGTAAAAAATTTTGGACAAATTATATACCTACAGTAAACTACTTGAGGCCAATTGCTACAGGTTCCTATTAAAAAAAACAAATAGTTTTGTGTGAAATAGTGTCGACCAAAATTTATTTCGAATTCTGGTATATTTCTCTACAACAACGCGATAAGGCTTTCTGCGCAGTCAAGGCCACCTGTTGCGCTAGTTTTATTGTTTTCCTTCTCTTGTATGTGTGTTTGTACCGTGTACATTATAGAATATCTATCTATTTAAACGCATAGGCTTTTCTGTAACAGCATTAAATTCAACTACAGAGTTAGAATCAAAAACTAAATCCTAATCCAATTTAGTAGTCAAAAAAATTAAACATAAACCAAATCCCGCAAAAGGTAGGATTGTGCAAGCCCTTTGCGCAGTTGGGTCCCAAGTTCCCAACTGTCGGCGCTTGCGCCACAGTGCAGATATGGTGATGCTCCGTACTCCACCCGGCGGCATTACAGACCACATAATTGTCGCAATCGCACTAGGAGCAGCCACTGTGGCGCAACTGTGGCCGGGTCACCGACCCAATCCCTTCATATCATAACTGATAAAGAATCCTGTATAACTTTAAACAAGAGTTGACTGTAAGCATCCGTTGTAATTACGCCAAAAAAACTTATTATATTTATATACATAATTATGTATTTGGGTACATGAATCATTGAATACACTATGGGGCTACGGCATTCCATAGCATAACCTGAAAATAAATTTGATTAAAATGGGCATATTTAATAGATATAAAAAATGGTGGCAGTACCTATTCTATCGTTCGGAGTTAAAGCTAAAAGAGTGTGCTAAACAATAAACTACGAGTATTACTAGTTAAAACCAAAACAAAAAAAATCGCACACATAAATGGCATACATTTAAAAAAATACAAAGCAATAAATTTTAAAGTTTTTTTTTCAAATGTCATCCAATGATAATCATTTAAAAGAAGAAAAAAACAAAATTGTATGTTAAATGAACGCGCAATTTGGCATAAACTGTGTCGTTCCGTAACGTCTTTTACTTTTTAATTAACCAAAATTTAGACTTAAAATTTCCTTTACACACTTCACCAAACTCTATCGACTGATTAGAACATGATAATAAGAGTTTACTACCTATCACCGCACTGCGCTCGTCACCCTAATATTATATAGAACGATTTTTAGACGTTTCGAACGAAGATTTATCTTCTTACAAACTACATATATAGCAGAATATAAAATCTTCTTATATTTAAAAATATCTTGTATTTGTGCAGTCCCGAAACGGCTTAATCGCTTTTGACCATATTTTGTCTTCACTTTTTCGTTTGCTCCGGTGGGTAATTTATGTGGTAGAAAGAACAACTACTCCGGGGTCAACTAAAACTTATTTAGAATCTGTTGTGTTCTAATTTCGCAACAAAGCCATCTCGATCGCATACGAGTGATTGTTAGCAGTCTCCTTCAGAATGTCGAAATCGAGTGCAGGTGAAAATTCTTACACGATGGATATATGGTCACAAATACCTTAGTATGAGCTCAAAACTTAGTTAATAACTTTTGATTCTGTTGAACGACTCCAATGGAAAATATACGCAAACCTCGAAAGCATACTGTTATACTTTGAAAATGTTTGGTGTTTAGACATGGCCCTTGGAGGCCAGGAGCTCATATTGATAGGAACACTTGGTCTTTTAGCTCAATTTCTTCCGCGTTGGTATAAATAGTTAGTTAGATATATAGGTATTATAGTAAATATATGTATATATTGGTGGACAATCCACACACAACACCATCTGACCCCACACTAAGCAAAGCTTGTACTATGGCGGCCAGATAGCTGATATAATACATATATAGTTTTAAATACATACATAAATAAATACATTATTACAAATAAAAACACCCAGACACAGTGCAAACATTTGAATTCATCACACAAATATTTGCACTAGGCGGGAATGGAACCCACGACCCTGTTTTATATAATCATTTATACACAATATGCATTTTAGAGAGTCAATAATAGGTTTATTAGATAGTGAATTATATAAATAGTGTTGTAATATAAAAATGCAAATTGACTCGGTCCATTTCACAAACAAATACTATTCCAATTCAAGAACATAAAAGAATTATGAAATGTAAAATTGTACGCCTATCGCTTCAAGAACGTAAACCGTGTAAATTAAATAAAAACGAATTAACAATAGGCAGACATTACATTAGTTTATGTAATGTTATTAAATTAGATTTTAGTATAAATTATGTAAATGGTTGTGTAACTCGTAAACTAGAATCACGTAGCGTGTAGCATCTCTGGAGAATTAATTTAACTTACGAGTATTATTACAGATACTAGCTGCGCCCGCGGTGTCACTCACGGCTTACCTAAACATAGCATAAGCAGCCCACTAAATATTCCCACTGCTAGGCCTTCTCTTGCAAAGAGAGAGTCACTATGGCCCAGTGCGGGTTGGTGAATAATTCGAGGTCATGTGTTATGACATGAGGTACATGTCGGTTTTCTCATGATGTTTTTCTTCACCGTTCTAAGTTAGCGGCATTACGCACTTGACTGCGAAAAGAGAGTGATGCGCGCGGGATTTGAACCCTGGGGCTCCGGATCGGCAGTCGCCAAATAGACCAGCCGTAACTTCACCTAAATGTAAAATACCATTTTTTTGACGTGACATAAAAACGATAATGTCTTGTTATTTTGGCGGGATAACTTCTTATAAATCGATGAACGCCGGCTGCATGCACCAAAACTGTCACGTTCCGTCTGAGCCAAGTGTGCGGATAGAAAGGCAAGATTTGCCTAAGCGTTCGGGTTGTGACGCATGTCTATCTCTCTTCCACTCAATCGGCCAATGCGGCCGAATACACAGCGTGAATATAGTGCAAATTTGTGGTAATTAAATTATAAGAATAAACTTATAAAACTATACAATTATTCGTCAATGTTTTCTAATGACGTTATCACGAAGTTTATCGTCCGCAAACTTACTTTAAAATCACCGGGTTTTAATTCTTAATATAAATGGCTAAATTACTCTTCATTATATCAACTATCTGCTAGCAAAAGTCCCGTTAAAATCGATCCATCCGTTTCAGAGTCGTTTCATTAGTCGGAAAACAAACAGACACACCAATATATTTATACTCTTATAATGTAAAATACTCTTTTTTTTATTTTATTACTGTAGTAACGTACATACTTTCACATGAATTCAGTGAAAAACTGTTCATTTGGATTTATGGACAAACATTTCAATCTTATTTATATGTCCAGTTTCATCAGAAACGTAGATTGCTTACGCTCACCAAGATGAAATTATACATTTCACTTATTGCGAAACCACTATCAAATACAAATTAGGAACAAATAATAATTACACTATAAGCAACTAAGGCAGTTCAGTGACTATAAGTATTAATTAAATCGTTTTGTTATTCTATATGCCAAACGAAAAAAATAATGTGGGAACGCATACAATTTATTGGCACTCGAAAACTGTTATCGCTACCGAATTAGACATAGTACACATAGTTTTAAACAAATGATATAACTGTAACTATTTTATAGTTTACCCTAGCCAGGCATTGTGTAAGATCACGGCACTACGTTCGTTGGAAGAGAGGAAAGGTCGCGCAACCAAACGTGTGTGATGGTCAAGTGCGATACTAAAACACATCACTCATTGTCACAGATCGGCCGATACCGAGGAAACAATGGAACCGTGGTGCCAGAAGGAAGCCTCTGTAGTGGGGCCAAATCTAATTACCTCTAAGCATTTCACACTTGAAGTAGCGTTAGATTGTTATATTTGTTGGCATTTTGTGATCGTTGTAGTTGCAAGTTGTTGTATTCCACAGATTACATACTTGTGTTCTATCAAAAGAATTTGACAGTTTGATCTGTCTATAGTCTGAAGTTTCTTGTTAACACAAATCTTGCAATTTATCACGATAAGTTTATGAAGGGTGGCCGTAGATGAATTTACAAGAACAAAATTAAAAATTTTGATTAACCCCCGACTACCTCGGATTTGTTATCTGTACAACATTTTACTAGTCAAGCCTTTTCATTTGATACCCATATTAAGGGAGTTGTGAAAAAATTAATGTATTACGTCATTTTGTGGAAGAGCCCATCTTGGATTTGAAATCTTTCATAGTGCAATGTATTCTACTAGTCAATCCCTTTTGTTTGATACCCATATTGAGGTAGTAGTGAAAAAATAATATAATTCGCCATTTTGTGGTGCCGGCCATCTTGGATTTGATTTTTTTTACAATGTATAGTATTTATAGTAATGTATAGTATTCTACTAGTCAAACCCTTTTATTTGATACCCATAAAGAAGTTGTGAAGAAATTTTTGTCCATTATTTTGTGGAGGCGGCCAACTTGAATCGATATTATATTCAAAAATTATCTTCAAATAAAAAAAACCGCATCGAAATCGGCCTATCTGTTTGAGCTGACACAGACAGACAGACATCGACGTCAAACTTATAACAACCTTTTTTTTGGTCGGGGGTTAAAAAGATTGTATTGTAGTTGCAGTCAACAGTTACGCCAAGACATAAAAAACTCTCAAGACATGCATCATCCTACTAATATTATAAACGTATGAGTATAAATTAATGTTGTTTGTTTCGATGGGTGTTTATTATAGCACTTAAGCAACTTTTTGTCGCAGAAAAATTAAAAAAAACTAGCTATATGATAAATCACAAGCCGATATAAACATTGGCCTCTGAAAAATCAATCAAATTTGCCTAATCCTTAAATACTTAGGTACTTACTGATATCATTGACAAACAGACCAAGTGTTCTAAGCTATCAAACGCAACACTCCGTAATGACCTTTCTGGGAACGCAATAGTTGTGGTCGCCGGTACACTTGCATGGTGGTAGCCGATCGTCGGCACATAGCTCCACGTCTGCGCCGGACGGTCGCCTGCCTGCCCGTTATGATTCTCGGAAAGTGTTCAATCGCAAACGACGAGGTATGATGTGCTGTCATCGGCATTGCATATGGTCATTTTGTCGTAATGGTGCCTCTGATTGCAAATGCGTCAAGTACGAATTGTGAACGATAGGAATGCATGCGGTAGTGATAGAGACTTTGGGATGGGACTTCCAAATAATACGACGCGTTGTAATCCAACTTTTTATGCTTCCTTTTTCACCGCCTTTAGGAAGTGACAAGACAGTAATTTTTATAATTCGGTGTTTTATAGGATTCGACATTTTTTAATTGGTAATTTTTAGCGTGATCCTGAAACAAAACTGATATAAATTTAAAGCGGTTGCGAACCGCCAAAAAACTATGTCAGAAATATAGAAATCTTTAGTTACTATTGCAAATGTATAGAAACGGTTTTATTGTACATCCGCGCAAACATTAACTGTATTGCTTCTCAGAAGATGTAATTACCAGAGGGTGCATAGTTACATTAGGCATAACGAACTCTTGTTTGAAGTTATCGTGGTTGTTTACTGCACTGGTGTGGACACATTAATTAGGAGATATTTTCCTTGGCAGTATGGTTGAGCAAGTCCCCAATATTTCTGCAGTTGTATGTGCATCACATTGTGCATGTGAACATGGCACCCGTATACTTACACGAAATATCTGGGACTCGCTCCAACCAAGCATATCAGATTTCCCGTAATTAATAATAACACGAACAGAGTATACTTTAACGAACTCTTTTCCAGAAAAAGGTTGCTCCAGCGAACAGAGTTCAATGGGTCGTCAATAGAAATACATTTTGCAATTCTTCACGAATCATTAACTCACATTGAAGCTTATACTCCATTGCAGCTCAAAGCTCGATCTCGAGTCGTTGCGCCATTCAACCTTAGACGTGTTACTATTAACTAACCTGTGTTCTCAGTCTACTTGTCTCTGAACAATGGTGATGCAAGTTACGTGCTCAATCAGCCTCGTATAGCATCGTATATATATGCGTGATAGTGGACTCACCGATTGGATGCAATTTCCTTTGGATTCCATTTGTGGTGGACCGCAAACTGAGTTACCGTTTCCGATCAAATTCTAATCGAAAATTGAAGATTATGGTACCAAATTTGGGTCGCACCATATTTGACTTCGCCGAATAGTAACTGGAAATTACTCATAGTCTAC
Organism: Ectropis grisescens; assembly: GCA_017562165.1. Taxonomy (NCBI): domain Eukaryota; kingdom Metazoa; phylum Arthropoda; class Insecta; order Lepidoptera; family Geometridae; genus Ectropis; species Ectropis grisescens. Next base: position 3,714,279 of record CM029771.1, on the reverse strand, counting down.
ACTTATATAATTCGTTTACAGCAATTGATTGGAATGGATTGATGATGATACTTATGGAACTGATTTGTTGATTCGAACTGTAATCGGGCCTTAAAAATTATTTTGAGGTAATTAATTCCACTTCTCTGTGTTGAAGAACGTTGCTGTATGTTTCTTTTTAAGGACCATAAGTTTAAGAAAAGATCCATAAAAACAAATTTGATAATAAACTTAAAAATATGTTTTATGAATTTCAAATAGCATAAAATGTAATTACATACCATGACTCAATAAGACTGTGAATGATACCACGCCGTCTCCTTCACAAGCGGCTATTCATCTGTCGAATCAGCAAAATGGCAAAAATATGACAAATCTGTTTATCTCTATGATATTATTGTAACGGGGCGCTGCCAACGCGTCGTGATCATGATTGATGGTGATGACGTAGTATCACTCCATTCTCTTGTATTTTAAGATTGTAATATTATGTAAAAACAGAGTCAGTAAACATAGACAGAAAATAATTTGTCCTTTCAAATTTATAACAGTAGATAAAGTCAATTTATAAATAAACCATCGAGTAGTAAGTAGGTTGACCGACCGGCTTCTTACTACACGATGTAGTGACCAATTACGTATAAACTCAACATTACAACAACATTGTTACCTATATTCGTTATATATTTCATAAATAATCACATAACAAATCATAGGTGAAGTACCCCAAATAGAAATGATGACAACCACATAATATTTTAGACTTATAGACCTTAAATTATAAACGTTGGTTTAAATGTACATAAATAACACCATTGATTACGTATTTTGAAACGTAATGTAGTTTTAATCGCAATTTAATATTTGGTTTGAAAATATTCAAACATTGGAGTTATTACCTACTGTGTCAAAGATAAAATCAATTAGTCAGAGACAAATATACAAAGGAATACAAAAACAAGCAAATGCAATAACAATGCCAAGTCACCGAGTAAACGTAATTACAATGACGTTGGTGAAACACTATCGCTTCTAAACAATTATCTAGAACGGATTACCGATGCATCCAACAAAAAAGATCATTTCATAGAAAGCGTTAGCGGAGAAAACTGATTCGAACGATTAAAGAAACTAAATCCATCATCGTCAATTGATGTAATTGACTCGCACATACCTCCCAAAGAAATATTACTATTAGAGAAAATGCTAAGAACAAGATAAATTGTTCCGATCACTTCGTTAGTACGCCAAGTGACAGTAAACACGCAATGCTAAAAATACGCGGCACGCTTCAAAATAGGTGACTGGAACAAAACTCCAGACGACAGCAAAAAATATACCCAATGTAATGCAAATGACAAAAGAAAGCATTTCAGTACAGAAAACTATACTGCAGATGTGCGTGAAACGGAAAAATATGTCTTGATGACAGTAAATTGGATCGTAAAGATACCAATATTTTATTTATTACCATTGACTACATACCTGAACACAACATAAGGTAAAAAATAATGATTATAACAGGAATAAGGAAAGAGTTACAAGTAATATTTAAAGTTACTTATGATAAATAGCAAGAAAAGTGTCAGGGCTGTAAATAATTATAAGATTAATATCCCCTTGAAGTAAAATGAGTCAGTAGATAGGTCAACATGCGCCCTTTACCATAAGCTAAAAACAATGCACCTGTTATAGTTCAAATCTAAAACAATAATGACTCAAACAATCGCCTTCTAATGACACTGTGTTTAGAGATGTGGAATATAACACATGTCGTGTGCATGAGCATGCAAGTATGATGAATAGAAATATTATATCAAATATAACCGATATCAATATGCATGTGTAACTGTTTCTAGTAAGTGAATAAAAATAAACAACTATTGAGAAATTAATATTTGTCGATTAAATTAATAAACAATTCGTTCATATGAAGCTGCAAACTATAATCGATCAGAAAGCGATAAAATACACAGTTACAGGCAATACAAATCGAAGAAAACCTCGATGATGTAAATGAAGATGGTAGCGTAATCAAGTGCTGTTCCTCAGAGAATTATGAAAGAAAAGATTCGCATTTTACCGTAAACGACCTCCTTACAACACCTCGGTGTGGCGAAAAGGTTATCTTTGAACATAAATACAAAATAAAATGAATAATTCGAGTTATCTGATACGCTTACCGATTCTTATCATCGCGTCGTAATTGCTTTATTGATAAATATTAGTTGAATTAAGCGAATTAAGGTAAGTTTTGTATTCGTAAAACTGCAAAATTGGTTTGAAATCCGTGATGATTTACAAACCATCTATTAAGATATTATGACAGAGAGTGGTTATGGATTTGAATTGTGCCGATCTTTTAGTAGAGTGTAATAGTATGGTAGACAATATACATGTAATAAGCAAAGACTCACCAGCTTCAACATCCGTGGGTGATGCGAGACCCTCACACGAATCGCGGGTTCATAAAAGCTCTAAAGCAGTTCTAATTGAACCATCAAGCGTCAACAGCACACACACTCACTTTTACCAAACTAATTATTATCGCCGGGGACCATTCGAAACGCGAGACGAGAGTTTGTTTTTATATTCCGCCACGCGTCCTCTCGAGCCGTTAGGAAGCGAGTGGCACTCTACACATGGAGTTCGTTGTTCGACAGATTCGCTTCAGTGTTGTTATCAACTATTCAAAACACTTCGATTTCGAAAATATTGGTTGCGATCACGATAAAACTTGTGACGATGGGACGCGACACGACAGACGGTAACATCGATCGGCGGCTGGCGCGGCACTGGCTGGTGGGTCGGTGGGTGACGGAGGCGCGACGGCGGCCGCACCGCTGCCGCAGGTTCCTCCGCTCGGAACGAGCGCGCTCGTCGCGTCTTGCGTCTTGCCTCTCGCTCCGGCACGCACAGCCTTTCCAATCACCAGCACTGCCCTATGGATGATTTCAGTAACAACCTCACGCTCTCGTCGCCCTTTTTTGTCACCGCTCCAGGTGGATTCGAACAAAAATGACTCTCACAATCATTTTCGGCCAAATCGTTTCCTGTTACGTTTGCTGGTCGAATTTAGTCGAATGCCGCTGAATTGCTGAATAATATATATTCTTTCCCTTGACACTTCAATGCTAATAAAAACAATGGTGCTGCAACAAAAGCATAGTAAAACGATACCAATTAACGCGGACCGAGTGTGAACGATAACCATGTAATGAGCGACATGAACGAACCGGCGCCAAACACTTGAACTGACAATGAATCAGAGACGCTGTATCAAAAACAAGAGGTTTGAACAAGGCTGCGGACTAAACTGGCATACAATAACACACAGAAAATATCCGAGTTCAAATTCAAAATAAGGAAATTGAGACTGTTAAATGACTTCTAACCAATTTAGTTAATTTTAAATAGCCAATTTGTTTCGGCAACTCAAAGTCACACGAACTTGCATTAACCTTACAGGAAGGACATAACTAAGCATGAACGTGATGCAATCGTCTCATATAGTTTTCATTGGGCTCAACGCAAAAATTCAATAAAAAGCCACAGTGACCTAGCGGCCTGAACGTGCTATTCACAATGGTGAGATCGTAGGTTCCAATTCCGACTTTACCGCTGATTATTTTCCCAAATCCAGTACAAGTTTGTCATCACCACTGGTTTTAATAGAGAATGACAACATCGTCAGGAAACCAGTCAAATCCGGGTAATCTATCGAGGTCGTGCATGATCTGCCAAATAACATTTGACCAGCGTGCTGGATTATGGCTCAGAATATCCTTGCGACCGAAGGCCGCAAATCCTAACACGAGGAAAAATTTGTTGAGTTCTTATGCAATACAAAAATTGTAATTGTTGACCTTAATAGAAACAAATCGTTTACAGTGGAATTAAATCCGTACTAGGAGCAAACTTTGGCATTAGTGTCAAAATTTTAAAGATAAGACAATGGCTGGACCGTGTGCTCAAACAACCTGTGTAACTCTAGATTGTGTAAAATATATGTACCTGAAACCAACTGAAAGTACTTCGATTTTCTATTTCAAGACACAGGAAATGAACTGATAAACAACATGTAACATATCACGTGAGAATTTGATGAACTCGAGAAGTGAACGATAAGATCCATTTGGCTCCCGAACAAATACCAGAAATCTTGAACAAATTAGGACACTTAAAATACATTGATAAATAAATATTAGTGGACATTCCTCACAAAAATAAATTAGATAGGTATACTTATTAATGGAAATTCTGTCAGTATTTCCATTAAGATTAGAGCAGTATAGTTATAGTGGATAGTAAATAAGTATCTATACCTTCAGGTAGCCTCTACGTAACTGAGTGTACGAGTAGAGTAGGGATTTTAAGGATATGATATTTCGGATCTGGATACGGAAATGGATATTGGAATGAAATTATATCAGTTTTGTATACGATTACTCGGAAATTATTTCGAATTATCCGTTTGTTTCGGTTACGGGTATTAGATTGAAGTAAAATACAAACTCGAATAGAATGTACCCACGTGTACCTAATAATTTGGTTTTATCTATGGGTTACGGTTACAGGTCTCCTGGGTACTTCTTCAAAGACAGCATTTTGGACGTCTATGGGGCCATTTCAGAAACGAACCAACAAAATGGCGTGTTTAATTTTTTTTACACAGTTTAGCTTTAGCTCTAACTGGGACAAGTAATATTTTTCAAATAATTGCAGTCTGAGTATAAATTAAAAATATTTGAAGTTTGTTCTTCTGATTCATATAGCGCGTCCATTTGCCATTTTCCGGAAGAAAAGAGTCTATACCGCATTTACCCTTTGATAAATCATTATGAATTGTAATTATATCACAAGGAAATGAATTGCCCTTTTATAAAAAAAAAATAGTTATACCTACCTTTGTATGTTTATAAATAGGCAAATAAGAAGTGTTCGGCATATAATACTGATTAATCTGGCCTAAGCTGCGCTTGGCCGTGCTAGGTCGAGTGATAATAATGAGAGCCTGACTTCCCCCATGGGGGAAGCCAGTCGTGTAACGGATGCACCAGAAGGTGGACATGGGGCTGGTTCACTTAGATCTCGGAGTTACAAAGGTAAATATCTGATTCATCTGCGCTTGGATCACCAAGCGCAGATAAATCAGATATTTACGTTTGATCAAGATCATTGACAATTGTTGTCATAAATAAAAAATGTTTTATGTGTGTGAATATGGTATTTTCATCAATAAAGAACCAAATTACATAAAGTTTTTCATTTTTACTTCAGATTCTGAATCATCTGTAATACAAATTCTGATTCATCTGGGCACAAAATATTTGAACGTAGATATCTTGAAAACTACTTTATAAAAATAAATTATTTTCGTACAAAAAATTAAACCGACTTCAAAACCACATATAGGCACTCAAAAGCGAATAATTAATATAATAATAATAATAATAAAGCTAAAATCATTATTATAAGCGCTACTCACTCATCTACTTGAAGTCGGTGCCAGCCAAATCTAACAGGTAGTGGATAGATACTACTTACCTGTGCCTACTTACCATGTGCCTACATAGCATCAATCTACTAACTTTTTGACCTCACTGGCACCGACTTCAAATAGATGAGTGAGTAGCGCTTATAATAATGATTTTAGTTTATTTTTCGCTTTTGAGTGCCTATTTGTGGTTTTGAAGTCGGTTTAATTTTTAGTACGAAAATAGTTTATTTTACACTTTTTACAAGAACAGAATAAAAAATTTTGATTAAACCCGGACTACCTCGGGTTTGTTTTCTGTACAACATTCTACCAGTCAAGCCCTTTCATTTGATACTCATATTAAGGGAGTTGTGAAAAAAGAAATGTATTTGTAATATTGTATATGGTTGTGAAGAAATATTTTGTCCGCCATTTTGTGAAGGCGGCCATCTTGAATCGACATTAACCAGACATGGCTAAAAATATCCGCTAGGGTATTAACCTTGAAATAAAAAAAACCGCATCGAAATCGGCCCATCCGTTTGAGCTCTACGGTGCCACAGACAGACAGATATCGACGTTACTTATAACACCCCGTTTTTAGTCGAGGGTTAAAAACAAGTTTTTATTAAAGCATTTACACAACTTTGTATTGACAGGGTCGAGCTTCATAACTTTTGTGAAATCTACAACTATGTCATTCAGAAAATTGTACGCAAATTTAAGTTTTTGGTTCATATTTCAAAAACCACATGACCGATTTCGATAAGATTTATATGGGACCATTCGGGAAGCATATCCATCCGAACACAAAAAGAATTTTTTAAATCGGTGCAGAGGTTCTCGAGAAATCAGGTAACAAACATAAAAAAAAAAAAAGACATAGTGGTCGAATTGATAACCTCCTCCTTTTTTGGAAGTCGGTTAACAAGTCCCTCATTGAAATATATGTTCTTTAGTTTCCTTTTTTACATATGAACATGTGTGGCAGAGCTGAAAGTGAAATGAAATTTTGGCCAGATGAATCAGTCGAAGAATGAAATTTCGAAGAAGTACCCTCCTAACATCCCTGGTGTGGAGGTATAGTTAGTAGGTAAATTAATTGAGGCTAGTAATTTTGTTCGCTAGTTCAAAATCCAGCCGGGAATAGAGGAAAAATGTCCAAGGAATGGTCATGAACGAAACACATTGATTGTATCGGACAGGCGTTTGTTTCTATCATCGGAAAACTTTTTACACTTCCGTTTTTCCAATTTCCTTAAGCTTCAAATCAGGCATGACATGTCCAGCACGCCAGAGAACCACAGTTTTTGTCCCATGGGTCGGTGACCGACTGTTTTGGGCCAGTTTTTGCTACTACAGGTAATGGTTCGGCGCCTTCAAACTGTAATTGATTCTCGGAACAAGCACTGAAGAGCCATTATACCAGCGGTTCAACTAACGCTCTCCTTGTAGCCAATTAACTTTCCAAATGAATTGAAACAAGTGAAACGGATTGCAATCATCACACGAGATGAAAAAGTGATTTGTGATTGTTGTTTTGATGATCTAGCTTTTGGGAAGAAAGCTTATTACTAATCATTCAGAATAGACGGAGAAACGCGAAAGCACACATTAAATTGAGTTCGAGATATAAACGATTATTTGGCACTACTTTCTAGTTCTCATTGTTATAAAAACCTATACCGAAATTCTTTTAAGTATTCATTTTTCTGTTAAATTAAGCGAATACTTAGTTCAGGTAACAGAGCAATAATATTACCTATTTAAGATATTTTGAATGTCATCGAAGTGCTATAATAAATAGTATTGAATTATCCTATAAGCTGTTTTTTTAAATAAGAAGTGACGAGACGAGTAGGACATGTGCCCGATGGTAAGGAACATGCCTGCACATGCAACATAACAGCACAGTGACACGCAGCTATCGGAACATGAAAAGTCCAAATCATTACCTCTCACTGCACTGCGCTCATCGCCCAGAGATCTAAGATGGTATATCTCTAAGCCCTGTAATTTCTCTGGAAACAATTTAGCATTCTGGAATGTCTGTTTGTCGGTAGAATAACTGGCAAAGGTGTGGTCCTACCCACGCGGACTCTGCTAGGAGTCCTACCACTACAAAATACCTAAAAATATGTATTGCAAATACCTATAATCTTAATATATATAAATCTCCTGCCACGATGTTTGTCCGCGATGGACTCTTAAACTACTTAGCCGATTTTAATCAAATTTGGACACCGTGTAGGAAAAGATAGGATAGTTTTTATTTCGATTAATGGGCTTCATGTGACAATATCCGAGCGAAGCCGGAACGGGCCGCTTGTAATAATATATATTTTACAAATTTTGGTAATGACATTGAACCAAAAGTCAATTCAATAAACATAACACAACATATGACTGTGTTCCGGTTTAAAAGAAAATGTGTCCAGAGGAGAAATTACAATAGAGATAAATTATCTTATAGGTATATCTGAGAGACAAGCGCAATGCAATAGGTAAAAATGTTAACTCTTCATTTTCTGAATAGCTGAGTGAGTAGCTGAGTGATCTGTGCTATTCTGGGCCATGAGACACATTAAACGTAAATTGAAACGCCCATTTCAGAGCCCCAACTCAAACCTGTGAAGTCTGAAATCAACCTCTCATGAACTCGCCGATCCTGTAAGCATCGGCCGGTCCTCATTGTGACTGTCACTGCGTCCGGGAACCCGGTGGCATCATATCCGGCCATTGAGCTCGGAGCAAGTTTGAGAAATCGCACGGTGTCTATAAACACGCCACTTTACCCGCTAACTAGGTGTCGCCGATGCAGCGACCCAAAACAAACGCAGGTCGGTATTGTTCAGTAGCCATTATTCTATGCCCTTCCATTGTTCGGTGACGTCATGCCCTAAGCTAACTTAAGAGCTAAAGATTTAGCTATCACCTAAGGATTAATATAATGTTTTGTTAAATGTTTAAAATTTGGTTACTTGTGTTAAGATTTGTTATGTTCCTTAATCCCCATTTCGGCATAAAGGCCAGAAAGGTTACGTCTTTGTTCTGTATCTTTCGTGTGAGGTCTAACATATTTTGAACATTAGGCTTTGACCACAATATTGACATAATAGTTACCGCTCTGAATATTCTGTCGAATTCAAATACATAGTTGAGATAAAGTAACTTATGCATTTAGAACAGTTACGTGAACGTTTTCTACGCTGTTATGGAGTGAGTTCCTGATATTTCGATGCAGTTTTGTGCACCACGTGAATACTGTAAAAACTGGGTTAGCTTAAAACCATATCAAGTGAGTTTTGTTATTTTTTTACTCATACCAGAGGATTCTTTAACTTTCTTTGGTTTTCCCAAAACAAACAGCCTAAGGGGATAAAAATTCTGTAGGTATAGGTAATATGTATCAGCTATTTTTGTTTTTACAATTAGATTATTGTTCTTGATTATAAGTTAAGTATTTCTTTCATATTAATTTTCAGTATAAATAGTTCTCTAAAAACTTAAAAAATGTCTGTTAAATACTGAATCCAAAATTCAAGACAATCACAGCCTTTTCACTACGCTAACTACCACAACAGACCGACTTATCTTTACTACGCCATAAAATTTCACAAACAAAAGAATTTGGGACTCTAACAAAAACAGATGAATATCAATAACAACAATTGAATACAAATGCTTTCTAAATCTAAGCGTTTAGTGACAATCATCTAATTTAGAAAGCGCTCTGGCGCCGCTGTCTCAAGCCGCGACTCACTTTATTTACACCAAATATTACCGTGGAAAATCGTAATAGGCGTAAAAACCTTTACAACATCTCTTCAAACATTTACGCCTTTACTAAACGTGTGAGAAAACCACTGGGGGCTTAGCAACAGCATATTTTCTACGCAAAGTAAATACAAATACAGACACGTTTAACATCGGGTCTTTTTCCCTTAAGGCCAGGTAATTCTGTCAAAGTAGGCATTTAACGCTGTCTTGTTCTCGCGACCGTCACCGACCGCGGAATCGGTGCCACAGTGCAGAAATAACATTAAAATATTGGACTATGTAATTTAAACTCATTTTTTGTTCAAGATTTGTTTATGTTTGTTTGTTTATGATAAGAGTTTTGTTGCTATATAAACGAAGAAATATTAAATTTATCTATACTCGTAGGCATACAAAACTCAACCTTTTCTTATTCGGTCACACTATAAGTTGAGAACGGCTTTTCCAATTTCATGCATCTTTTTAAAATGTTTCCTAATAATTCACAAGTTCGTGAGATGACAGTCGCGCTGTCATCGTAAACAGTCGTCTTCGTGTTAAAATCATTAAAAAAAAAAAATCTTTCGTTTTAAAGTAATAGTAGTTTGCTAAACGCGTAAAAAAAGTTTTGGTCACATTGTGATAGTGTTATTTTAATGATTTAATCGCGTAAATACCGTTTTACATGAAAATAATACAAGTGTATGTGATCCCTATTACCGTTGAACAAAGTGCTTATTAGAAGAATTAGACTGGACTGTGGACTGTTTAGTGTTACATATTTAGTGGAATTAAATGAGGGAACAGTGTTAAAGACTCAGATTTAAAACCAAAAGTAGTAAAATCTCTTAAAGAACTTAAATAGTTTGAACATTTGATTTGATAACCCTCATTTATTGTGATTTAATTATAAGTGGACATAACAGTGCTAACAGGATTATAACTCCGTACCTACCTGCAGTTACAACATTCTAAAAAGTGATCTACTGCAACTAAGCGCTATTTTCGACGCTCTCTGCAAGCGACGTTTAGCGCAACCTTAACATCTCGGCTGAATATTCGCTTCGTACCGGGTTCGATCCTCATCTTAAGGCCTGTATTTGGAATTTCGTTTTGCTCGTTTTTTTTCCTTTAAATTTTTTAACATTTTTTTGATTAAAATATCTGCTAAACACATTATTCACTATGAATTGTGCTGCGTGCTGCGGTAGGATAGCCGGAGATAATGAAAAGTATTTGTGCTGTACTGCCCTGAACTGCAAAAGCCCTATCACATTTTGTGTACTGGCGAAAGAAATTTCGATGATATTGATATCGCAAATTACATTTGTCCCGAGTGTAAATGCTTAGCTAAAAAGGAGGGACAACACCTTAACCCCAGTTGGGGTTTCTAAGAAACAACGAGATCCCAACGTAACGATCCGAAATAAACAAATACGTGTTCAAAACGTTGCTGAGCATACCACAGAGTGCACGCGAGAGCTGACACTCGAAATACAAAAACTGCGTGATGAAATGACGACCGTGAGGGAACAACTTGCACAGTCAAGTTCCCTTATCGATATTTACAAAATGAAAATAGAACAATCCGTGTCTGTGATTAACGACTACGACAATAAATTAAACTGTTGTATGACGACCATAACGAACTACGATAAAAAATGGAATGTTACGCCTCCCGAATGGAACAATTTTTCAAAAAATGGGAATTTCGAGAGAAGAGGAATTTTTGAGAGTGGGGACATGTGCGTGCCATCAACGACAACGGCTGGACCTACGGCACGACAACCAACATCAACGACAGCACAACCTGGAGAAGTACTAACTGCGGCGCCGGCTCCTACACCATATGCGTCAGTGGCACAGCGAGGCCCTGCCCAGGCGCGCGTGCAGCCGGGCCTGCCCGCGCGGCCGCGCAACCCAGCACCACCAGCGAGCCAGCCCACGCTGTCTGTCACTGCGCTGCCACTGAGCCAGTTGGCGCCGCCGTGTGCGCCCGCAACAGCACCGACAGCTGCTCCCGCGCCGCCGCGGAAACGCGGGAAACGCGCTCAGACATTAACCACAGTGTCATCTAGCGATAACGTGACGCTAACAACTGCAGGAACGAAAACGACCAAAGAACAAGCATCGGTTCGAGATACATCGTGGCAGACTGTGAAGGGCGTAAAGACCGCTACTCTTTTACGAGAAAAGTCGTACGTGGAACAGGAACTTCCGACGCAGAGTTAGAAGCAGTTGAACGAGTAAAAATTACACGTCTGCTTCTTGAAACCGGCAACGACTCCAGAAACATTAAAAGCATATATGCTCAAGAAAATCCACGTGCCGAGTATCACGTCGAGAAAATTGTTTTGAAGCATACATATTACGCATCCTTTGCCGTAACCGTGCCCACAAGCAAATACGAATACTTCATGAGCGCTGATAATTGGCCAAGCAGAGTAGAAGTTAGTCCTTGGTTTCGACGCGGCGACTGGCGGGCGGCGCGCTCGTCCTCCAACACTACCGAAGCCGAGGAAAACACGAGCAATACCGGATCAACCGCAGGCACGGGGCAGCGAACGCAACACCGCCCCGCCGCTCCGCCGGCGTCTCAGCTGGCGATCGTAACGCAAAACTCGGTGCTTAGTTTGAACGCGCAATGCTCACCTCCGAGACAGTTAATAATTTGCCACCAAAACATTTGCTCACTTAATGATAAAACTCAACGTCTTGAAGTTCTCCTAGAAACTGAACTAAAGTGCGATGTTCTTGCGTTAACAGAACACTGGCTTACTGCCCCGAATCTACAATGTATACATTTAAAAGACTATAAATTAGTGTCTAGTTTTGTAGAAATAATGTAATTCACGGCGGATCCTGTATCTTTGTAAATGAAGCACTAAGGTGTGTCGAAAACGTTGAGTTATCAACGTTGTCAGAAGAAAGATTTTGCGAAATCTCCGCGATTGACGTTATAGATTTTGACATTACTATCGTTTGCATTTATCGCACGGGCCTAGCTCATGTCAGAGGTTTCTTAGGTACCTTGGAACGTTTGCTCGATAAGCTCAGCGAAGCTGAAAGAACATTTATGATTCTCGGTGATATAAACATAAATGTCTTAGACAACTCTAGCGCTGATTTTAAAAATCTGTTTGATTTGCTGAACTCCCATAATGTGAGCTCGATTGTAGACTTCCCTACTCGTATAACAGAAAAGTCACAAACTGCGATAGACCTCATTTTACAAATGTAGCACGAGAACTTACTTCCGCAAACTCCATAAATACGCTTCTGTCAGATCATTTAGCCGTACGCGGAGTAGTGACATTCGCTCAGTCTATGCCAGTACAGCTCACTCGCCTGACGCGTGATTTCTCGCAAAATAACCGCGCAAATTTTATTATATCTGTTGACAGTGTAGATTGGTCTGAAGTAAATCAGAGAAACAAAACCGCTCATGCATTTGTGTTGGCACTGATAAATATTTTAGCAAGTAAGTATGACACTTGTTTCCCGATAAAACAAAAACCAAATAGTAAACGTGACGCGTCGTGGGTTACACCTCACGTACTAAATCTGAAATCGTTGTTATTTGACATTTCTAAATTAGTTGACAAATTTCCTGAGGAAGAGGACTTAATAGCTATATTTGACGATCTCAACAGGAAATACAATTCAACTTTGAAGATGTCTAAAACAAACCATTATAATAGAATTATACAAGGAAGTACGAATCCGTCTAAAGCTATGTGGGGCATCGTGAACACAGAGAGGGGGAAGAATAATACACCTAGGTTGAATTTCACCGATATCGTAAAGGATTGCAACGGCAAAAAGTTTAGTTCACCAAAAGACGCAGTAAATGCTATGAACGCTCGTTTCTTAAATGCAGCTGCTACCTGTGGGGCTCCTAAAGCTGATGCTGCTACCGTTGGTAAAATTTTAGTGTCAGCGCGTCATCCAACTAACCGCTCTCTCAGACTGACCAGTTTCTCGGCGGATGAAGTATTCCGCATAGTCTCGTCTAGAATACCCCCAAAAAAGTCAAAAGACATATATGGTGTGTCGATGGAGCTACTAAAACTAGCAATTTTGCCCCTAGCTCCAGTTCTCGCCACACTGTTTAATAAGTGTCTTAGGGAAGGCTCGTACCCGTCACCGCTGAAAATATCAAAAGTGTCCCCAATATTTAAAGGCAAAGGCAAAAGGGATGACATTGATGGATATAGACCGGTATCGATTATACCAGCAATAGCCAAAGTGTTCGAAAATGGCTTGAGTTCGCGATTAGTGGCCTACCTATCGGAAACCGACGCGCTGTGTGAACAACAATACGCATACCGCGAAGGAGGTCTACAACTTCTCTAACGCGTGAAGTGGTTCGTAATGTGTTGGCTGCTCGTGAACGCAAACAGCAAGTGGCAGTCTTGTGCTGTGACTTATCGAAGGCCTTTGATGTCGCAGACCATGAAACCTTGGCTTTAAAGCTGAAACACTATGGCATAGCTGGGAAATCATACGCTGTGTTGACGACATGTTACGAGGCCGCTCTCAACTGGTGGATGCTGGCGATGGCGATAATAAATCAGACCCATTGTCTTCATCTATGGGAGTGCCGCAGGGTTCGTCAGTTTCAAACATCATGTTTTCACCCTATTGAACGATCTACCTGACGCCGTAAAGGGTGCAGACATATTCATGTATGCAGATGATGTGGCTGCCATAGTAACCGCCCTTTCGATAGAGGAATTAGAAGATAAATTAAATACTGTAATTAACGGTTTAAACACATGGTTTCGTGCTAACGGTTTTATGGTAAACTCCAAAAGACTCATTTTATTCACTTTTGTATATCGGGTCACTGTACAAAATCGCTAAAAAGTCTTACTTGACGGGGTCCGGATTGAGCAGGTACAAAGCACAACATTTCTGGGGTTCAAGATTGACCGCTGCATGACATGGGAACACCACATCGACAAGATGTGTGCTAAAAGTAAGCAGTGCGTGCTTTGCACTAAGACGGGTATCCCGAGTGGTGTCTGCAGATGTATCTCGTTCGTGTTACTTCGCGACGGTGCATTCCCGGTTACAGTACGGAGCCGAACTATACGCACGCGCTGCCGACTGGGAGCGTGCTTTCCGCGCCCAAAAACGTGCCATACGCGCCATCGTGGGCGTGTCGCAATGCACATCCGTCAGGCCATATTTCAAAGAGCTTGGCATACTTACGTTGCCTTCAATCTTGATCTATCAAGTAGCTGTATATGTCAGAAATAACTTAGACTCATACGACACGCGAGGAGAGAGACATTCGCGCAATATACGTAACGCTGACAAGCTGGATAGTATACCTCACTCTCTCGCGAGATCGGAAAAACTGACTCACATTATGGGACCGGAAGTTTATAACACTCTTCCTAAAATAGTTAAATTAGCACCGAGCTCGGGTAGCTTCAAAAAACCGATTAAAAAGCTGGCTTATCGATCAAACTTTTTATAGTTACAGCGAGTTTTTATATAGTGATGGCAAACTCACAATAAAGTTGTAAAAAATTGACATTGTTCATTACAATTGCAATAAGTACATATATTTTAAGTTTTGACACTTATTTGTACGATACCTTTATCGTACAATAGGTATATAGTTCAATTTAAACTTTAAAAATGTATACTCTTGTTTTGTTTTTTTATAAAATTGACGTGTAAATTGTACATTTATCAATAAAGAACTTTGACTTTGACTTTGACTTCGTCAAAAATTTTAAAAAATGTGCTGAAACGTAATGAAAGGCCAGTAAAAATAGAAGGTTTTTTGGCCAATTTTGCACTATATTTCTAAACCAATTTTTTTTCTATGAGGTAAAGATCACTTACTGAGTATAAAATTACAAAATGCTCACAGATCCAGGTAGAGCTTCAAATGCCAATTGGAAAAAAAAACTGTTTTAGCCGATATTTTGGAAACTATATATTTTGACAATAATTGTAGAAAATAAAATTTTGCATCTTTTGTTGCTAGTAAACTTTTTTTGTAAAACTTACCGCGTTTACATAGTTTACATAGTGGATGAAAATGATGTGGTCTACGATGGAACTTGCTTCTCTAATAGAAACAAACACAGTGTATCTTGTAACCCCAAGGTTCGAACCTTCGACAAAAACCCACTCTGGCAATGCGTTTCACAGCTTAGTTGTTCTTATTACAAAAGTGGAGACCAAACTCTTCGTTCAACTCTTCAATCATGATGATGAACGGTGCTGTTTATTCGAGCAACGAGCAATATGATAGAATAACTTTAATTTAAAAACCCGACTACAAAAAAAACTACACGAAAAAAATAATTACCTACTATCTAAGGACACTTTGGCGAATGAGACTAGTCTTAGAATATCTTAGTTACCAAAATCCATCCAGCCGTTTGGAAGATATGTGGAAATAAAAGTTTTACAAACATAAAGATACGCGCGAAAAACATAACTCTTCTTCCATTCCGGTAAAAAAAGACATGTTTATGCTACTGGGAACAGAATTCACATCTTATTTTTTTGCATTGTTATCATTAAATTGGACATAATAAATCGTAATCGGTAAGTTCGAAATAAAAGTTTACTGGCAACAAAAGATGGGAAATTTTATTTTCTACAATAATAATAGGCTTTATAACTTTTTCGGAAAATCGGCTAAAAACGTTTTTTCGAGCTGGCGCTTGAAGCTCCACCTGGATTTGTTATTATTTTGTAATTTGATGCTCAGGAAATGATTGATGAAACCTTATATAAAAAATACGAATCGGAAATTTAGTACAGAGTTAAATTCTACGAGTAATTTTACTGCCTAAAAGGCTTCTTATCAAATTTGGTCGAGTGTCTAAATTTCATTTTAAATAAGTTTTAAACGAACGAAGTTGGGTTTTTAGGGATTCGTAGACAAATTTTAAAATATGCGTTATGTCTGTCCATCCATATGTGACAGCCATTTTTCTCCGAAACTATAAGAAATATACTATTAAAACTTGGTAAGTACATGTATTCTATGCAAGTAAGGTATCATTTGATACCTAACTTGCATTATATTAGATTTACGCAGGGTTTCTCCCTCTCATTATTTCCTTATCCCGATCTCTGATTTGACGGACGAATATTTTACCGATACTTATCTATTTTCCATTGCATCCGCATTGATTTTTTTACTGATGTGTTATCGACGTCAGTTTTTTGAGACTCCCCTATTGGTCTACAACATAAAGTAAACAGCGTACTAATTAGTACCAGCGTCTATTTGCAATTCCAATGAAAACGGTATCAAAAATCAAGATCATAGCGTGCTTCACTAGTAATACCTACTGATATTGTTATACTGTGGCACTATGATCGTAATATTTAAAATTTATTGGTTGTCAAAATTGCAAAATCAAGCACAGGCCCGTCGTCCGTGAGCGCCGAAACGCGACTGATCAGGCCCGCCGAACGGCGCGCTATATATATGGTAGATATTAAAACATAGTGAATAACTGATACTTTTTATCAAGTCAAACTCTGCGAATGCATCTATAACTTTTTAGTGGCTTTCGTTGAGTATAAAAATTTAGTAAAAAACATCATTAGTTTAGTCATAAACTTGAAAAAACTTTTTGAAAAAGGGTAACTTTGGGATTTTTTTCTATCAAGTAAAATTCATTCAATCGCGTTATTGACTGCGAATTGCACTAGATTAGATCCTTAACTAATACATATATTTTTTTCAGAGTTTAATACACTATTTTAAAGGTCTTAAAGTTGTTTTAAAAATTCAAAATTACGGCCCACACGCCCTTAAGGATAAGCAAAACACGCAAAGCAAACTTTGAGACACTGTTAACACGACAGCCCGCTGGATATGGTCAAGTGGGAGTCGAAAAAAGTCACTTTACGGCTGTCATCCAAGGATCTTTTAAAAATGGATCACTGGATGTGATGTTAATGTACAAGTGTACATTACCTAGGTTTCTAAAAATATTATCAAGTTAGGCGCACATCAGCTAATTTTATCGAGATTTATAACTCAGACAGTTGCCAAGATGAAAAATATTTAATAAACATAATTATCAAAACTTGCACTGAAGTTCTTGCAAAATTGAACATTACCAAAACGAGAATGTATACGTGTAATTCTGTAGTCGTTTTATATCGATAAAAGTTTTCACCGTAACCAGCTGTCTTTTTCAAGAGAACTGTTGTCGATCTATTACATACAACATTTATTAAACACAGAAATTAAACTAATTTTTAGACTTAGAATTCGACTAAGCCGGACCAAAACCTCAAAGAGTTTCTAGTTGTTCTTCTGAACAGACCAGGTGTAAAATAAAGCCCTGCGCTGCGTCTTTTGCATTAGCCCAAAGTTCGGTGGGCAATAGATGTCACCTGTAGTTACTACCTACCATTGTACTATTGCTATACCATTGCTTTGGTTCCTTTAAAAAAAATTAGATGTAACAACGTAGTGTGGTTGTTACGTTTGCACAAAGATCCACAAAGTTGAATGTTTTATTAGGTAATTACATCGAACAACAATCTTCAGAATCCACGAAATTAAAATTAAGCAAACGGTTCTTTCATCTCGTATGGTGTTCTACTTCCGAAGTTGTAATTATCTTGAGCAATTTAGGCCGAAATTATTCCGCAGTATGGCAATCTGCAGCAATCTGATGATAACTTCATTTCCTTTCTGGAATTATCAGTATATTTTCTGCAGTTATCTTTAGCCCGACATACAATTAAAAAACTTCGACCAACATCTTATAGACTTTCTCAGGACGGTTTTGGATCAAAGGCAATCAAAAACTATTACATAATATTAATAATCAACAGTTTTTTTTTCAATAAAACCATAACATCATGCAGTTTTAGTGTGTTCTAAATTCGAAAATAACTACTGAATTATTAGTGTTAAAATTTCTATGAATCGGGAAATTCTTTTAATACCTACGTCGAGAATGAAAATGCCCGAGTCAGTTCACGGCCGTCAAATATTAATTTTATTAGCAGACAAACCCAAAGCGGACAGTTAGAATACAAATATACAACGTGCCGCTGCCTCCAGCCGGGCAGCCTTACTACTCACTGTTAGCCACATCGCCAGCGACTTGGGGACAAAACTTAGCCAAGTGATCCCGCTTCGGGTCCGAAGGCCTTTCGGGTGCTCTACGCCGTGAGTGTTTTTTTTCTGGAAAGCACTCACGAAAGCATTTCTGATAGTACCTAAGGGATGTCTTCTACTTACCGGTGAGGTTAACAGGCTCCCGTTGGTACCAGAAGCCTATTCAAAAACGGTGATATGAATAAGTCGGTACCTATGTGTCTCAGTCGTCAATAGAGTAGTAGTGTCTAACTTGGCGAGTAATCAGACGCTCAGATTACGAGGCTAGTGGGGTAGTGCAAAACCTCATAAAAATAGTAATAAACGTCTTTCTATTCCTATTATAGCCACCATATATCTTATTCCATCCGACGGTTGCTTAGAAAAGGTCGGCAAGCTCGAATGTCGCGCTTCGATACTATTCAGGATTAGTATAGTGCATAAAATAATCACATCACTTCCCAATATAAAGGGGCAATTAGTTTACAATAAATAAATTTAGCAGATTTGACGATCGCCTACAATTTACGGACTTGTAAGTACGATAGTGCAGTATCATCTATACTAATATTATAAAGAGGAAAGATTTGTTTGTTTGTTTATTTGTAATGAATAGGCTCCGAAACTACTGGACCGATTTCAAAATTCTTTCACCTTTGAAAGCTACATTATCCCCGAGTAACATAGGCTATATTATATTTAAAAAAAATTAGGAATCCTTACTAAAACTCCAATAATGTAACATAAGGTGTAAAAAAAGACCTGAAAAATTCCTTACGTCGCGTGCGCTGCGAAAACTATTGATGATAGAACAAAATCATTTACTACGACTTTGCAGAACTCATCATTATCTACAAAAAGTGTCGCGACAGCATATGTCTAAATATTATAGTTATTATGTCACAGTAAGCAGTTTTTATTCTAAAATATTAATTTATGTATGCCGCCTCTTGAAAAGGCTCTTCATTTGTACCTTGGTATTAATCCTTATCAAAATAAATTACTTTATATTCAAGACGTTTCAAAATAAATTACTTTTTATATTTTTTTACATTTCATTCGGAAGATATCACGAGTTTAAAAATGCAAGTATTAGAAAAAAGTCGCGTGGTTGTCGCTCACCGCGCTCAGCTAGCCAGCATGCGATGTAGGCTCCATGTAACTGTCACTGGGGTACGGGGGGGGGAGTCAATGTAATAAAATAAAGTGCCGCGCGGCTCACTCGCGCGATCGGCTCCCTACGCAGCGGTCGTGTGCGTGATCGTATGATTTTAGCTTGAAAAATTTTGAATTCGTTTCGTAGGTAAATAAGTGTAATAACTGCTTATAGGTTTATGGGTATTTCTGTTCAGCAAAAATTTAGTAAAGGTAGTTTTCTAAGCCCATATTTTTAATTTTCTTTCAATAAGTACCTACTACTTACCTGATAATAAATATTATATTTTAATTATTCAAACCGCTTAGTACTTCATATAGTTCAATAAGCAAAAATTTAGTAAAAGCCTGTTTAATTATTTATTTCCTTCTATTTTCATTTTATAATGCCCAAAATTCCAAAAGATCAAGATCTCAACTTTCTAAACATAGTTCCCAGGCGAGGGCAATAAGAATACGGCGTAATGAGGAATCTTCATCAGAAACTGAAAATCGCCTTGCAAGTCGGAGAGAATACGCGTCGCAATCGCGTGCTAGAGAGTCAAGTATCGAGCGTTCGCAGCGGCTTGCTGAACAAAATTTTATCACTGGCCCAGCAGCTGGTCAACTAGCTCAAATACCGAGCATACCGATGATTCCAACTGATCTGCCAATCCCTTTTAAACGACTTCAGTTTCCGGTGAAATCATCTTTCACGTTAACTATTAACAAGTCCCAGGGCCAAACCTTCGAATTATTAGGGATCGACCTACGAAAAGAATGTTTCACTCATGGCAACTGTATCACGTGTTGGCCTACCACGTGTTGGAGCTCCTGAAAATCAATTTATTTTGCTGCCACAAAATAAAACTACTTCAAATATCGTTTACAGGGAAGCTCTGACTCACTAAAACTAATGGCTTTTGTTTTGTAAATAATATTATATATGTATAAAATTTTAAAATAAAAAAATACAAAAAAAACATTAATAAAAAAAATCTTAAAAAAAATTCAAATTTCCTTTATAATTTTACTTTTTTTTTGAAACCCGATACAAAAAAAAGGGTGTATGTGTGTGTGTATGTACCCGTGCGAAGCCGGGGCGGGCCGCTAGTTTGCAATAAATTTAATTAATCAAGAGACTGCAACGCTTTCTGATCAGAGGCCTGGCGTAAATCAAAAGTAGCCGTTTCTAGCGACCAGACGACATGTCTGCTTTTGCTCGTTAAATCGGAGAAATGATTTTACTTTAATGAGCAATTATAAGGAATTTTACTCAGGTTGGAACTCAGAGAGTTGGGGAGACAGACGACCGGTTTTACTTGACTGTGTTGATGTTTAATATCTTTATTCTCGGGTTTAGATGTTTTATAGGAGTGATTTTGTAAAAAGGGAAGGAAATGTGTAACAAGAAACCGGAGAAGCGCACGCTGTTTAATTTAACTTAAAGTGCGCGTATGTATTTGCTTTATATGAGTATCAATTATCTGGCTCCCATAATACCTCTGTAAATTTTGCTTGGTGGTGCTACATGCTTGTCATCAATCATCATAATTATTTATACGAGTACAGACAATGTACAAACAAGATTGCGTAGATCTTTGCATTAAGGTAAGGCAACTAAACTAAAGTGTGTAGATTGTAGGGCTACATGCTATGTGTTGAGTTGGCTTGTAGTCAATAGTGTGTTGTAATATTTGATTTGTGTTTGTGAATTGTATAATACTATATATACTTAATTAAATATTTACTGGTTGTTGTGCGTGTTGGTTTAGGCTGTTAGCATAGTTAACAATTGTTTAAATAAATAAATAAATAAACCACCTTAAGGACATTTTACGGTTTAGTGTGATATAATTTTGCCTCATTGATGTATCCGTCAATGACGAACCAGTTTCTATAGTGAGCTCTAAAATGGCTCACAAAACCAAACTTAGTTTTGTAAGTTCTATTTCATGGCACACTGTACAAAAGACCCTTAGCATTATATTAGGTGTAAGTGTAGAAGACTTAGGCCGGATCTTTATAAAGTGGCGTTTTGCTTCGAGTGTTTACTATATTAAATAACTCCTTAATATACCTCTAGAACAATATGCGACTGATGGTAAGCAACGTTAGCTATTTAAAGATGAAAAAAAATCAAATCACTGTCTGCACTGCGTTCGTCATACCAAGATAATACAACAAGTTTAGTATCGTTGTCCTATAATTTCTTTGGAAAACCTTCACCCTTCAAACCGTGACACATTTATATTTCTACACTTCTGCTTGATGATAAAATAACTAACAAAGGTACTTCCTTAGGTTGGCTCTGTAAGCCTCAAAAATATATTGTTTTTCTTCATGCGTGCTTGAATGCGTTAAACAACACTGTACTATCTCACCTGTCTCAATAATTTTAAGTACACATTGTTGCATCTTGTAAATTATTGTTATTGGGTGTGTTCAGTAAAATGTATCCATCTATCTAAATCTGAAAACATTGCTGGAGTGTTAAAAATAGCCATACGAGTTTTTTTCTCTGCCTTTGCTCGTATGAAGGTGATTTTATTTTATCCTGGTTGTCTGGAAGAGATTGCTATTATCAATGCGGACTTGCGGACTAAAGTGAAGAACGCGAATAGGCAAACGTAGCGTAGGACGAAATTCTATGGAGTCACGATATACGTAAGACAATGGCTGGAGGAGAAAAGCCAAGGATAGGGCTGAGTAGTGTAATGGAAGGCCTACTCGACTAGGTCACCTGGGTAGATATAATCCACGGAGTAAGAAGATGAGAACGAAGGATTGTCACGGTAAATATCCCGTAATTAATTACTTTGGTTTAGTAAACTGGTTCAGCAGGATGTTGTTTTACTATAGCCTGGTATTCAAGACTATAGTTTGTCAGGTACTTACATCTTGTCAGCCATGTTTAAGACGCATCGTTCATTAGCACATAAACTTGCATAATATTTAATTTGCAATGCAATGTGTTCTGGAATAAAGTAAGTGGAATGCACAGCCCGCGTTAGAGCAATACCCGCGACTGTTATGGCATGGTTATATTATATTGCATAAAATATTTCCGCGTAATGCAGTTAGCATAACCTTGCAGATTTATGCAACTTCTTTGAAATGTAGGCTATGTATGTTCTCTACATCAATCTTCGTCATTATTCGTTAATACTTTTGTTCTCGATCTCGTTTCCACGGCATTCATTTTGCAAAATTTTGCTCACAACAATCACAAAAAAAATATATTTAATAGTTTAAAGTGGTAGTCTCATTGTGAGAACGCCCGATTACGACCGTGAGGTAATAGGTTCATACCCGCATACACGTTTGATATTTGATTATTATCTGATTTTTTCCAATTGTAGACTCATGAATTTATCACCACTACTAACTTTAACGGTGAACTCACAATGGTTTCCACCATTGTGAGAAAATCGACATAATCCGAGGAAGTGGCATCCGCCAACTTGCACTCTACCAGTGTGGTAAGTGTGTGACTTAAAAAAGGAGGATGTTCTCAATTCGGTTGTATGGTGTTTTGTATGTACTCATATGTTACGCGATAGCTCCGCCAATTGTAAATCGATATTGATGGTGTTGTTTTGTTTGGTAGATCATAATTCAGATAAGGTCCTATATACATTTTATCGAAATCGGTGAGGTCGTATTTAAATATGAACAAAAAACTAAAATTTACTTACATCATTTATTTACACGTCCATACGAAGTTTGGTCGAGCGTCTTATTTTTTGTTTTTTCGTTTTTAACCCCGACCAAAAAAAGAGGTGTTATAAGTTTGACGTCGATGTCTGTCTGTCTGTCTGTCTGTCTGTCTGTCTGTCTGTCTGTCTGTCTGTCTGTCTGTCTGTCTGTCTGTCTGTGTGTGTGTCTGTCTGTGGCACCGTAGAGCTCAAACGGAGGGGCCGATTTCAATGCGGTTTTTTTATTTGAAAGTTAATTACCGTGCGGGTGTTCTTAGCTATATATGGTTAATATCGATTCAAAATGGCCGCCTCCACAAAATGGCGGATAAAATATTTCTTCACAACCTACCTCAATATGGGTATCACGTGAAAGGTCTTAACTAGTAGAGTACTATACGCTATAAAAAAATTCAAATCCAAGATGGCAGCCACCACAAAATGGCGAATTATATTATTTTTTTCACTACTACCTCAATATGGTTATCAAACGAAAGGGCTTAATTAGTAGAATACTTTGCACTATGACAAATTTTAAATCCAAGATGGCCGATACCACAAAATGGCGAATTATATTTCTTTTTTCACAACTCCCTTAATATGGGTATCAAATGAAGGGGCTTGACTAGTAGAATGTTGTACAGATAGCAAATCTTAGGTAGTCGGGGGTTAATCAAATTTTTTTATTTTGTTCTTTTTATAGGTAGTATAGAGTGACGAGACGAGTAGGGGATGTGCCTGATGTAGGGACGAGTGTGACGAGTAGAGAACATGCCTGCCACATAACCGCACAGTGACACGCAGCTATTGGAACATGAAGAATCCAAATCATTACCTAGCACTGCGCTGCGCTCGTCAACCAGAGATCTAAGATATTATATCTCTAAGCCCTTCCTTCCACTCGACACCACCAAAACGACACCATCCGTGGTGTCGTATGGAATCTCTAGTCCATACGACACCACCCTAGTGATGTGCTGTTCCGCCATTAGTTTTTATGTATTTTATGTCATCAGTATTAGTATCCATGTCCATAGTGAAAAATTAAAATATTCGGACGGAAAGACAATAATATGCAAATTGCAATGAACAATGTCAAGATGACCATTTGAGTGACAGATAAATATAAACTTTATCAAATGACATACCTCATTAATGAAACTACTTGAACTTAATTGTAGTTTGCATATCAACAACTTTGTATGTAGGTAACCTCACTATTAGTCGGTGGTGTCGTATGGACTAGTGATTCCATACGACACCACCGATGGTGTCGTTTTGGTGGTGTCGATTGGAAGGAAGGCTCTAAGCCCTGTAATTTCTCTGGTAACATTGAATTGGAGTAGTCGGATTTTAATGAAAGAAAATAAATGATTACAAATAGATACTGTGTGATAATGTGAGATTATGTCCATAACTATCAATTTCTTATTTTCAACTCAAAGTTCCGTAAACCGTAACTAAGTAAATCAAAGAGACAAGAACGTAACGTATATCAAGCTTTCTAATTATGATAACACAGCATCTGTTTGAGTTGTGCGCGATATAATCCGCGGGAGAGCTCGGCTCGCCTTGACCCCCGCACTCGCCGAGTTCACGACCGGCGTACACGTTAGACAATACAAATTACCACCTTCTAGGGCTGACTGGTGTAGCGGTATAGTTCCATTGATACTATTAAATAATACTAATTTTTGTAGGGTTCCGTAGCCAAATGGCAAAATAAGGAACCCTCATAGATTCGTCATGTCTGTCTGTCCGTCCGTATGTCACACCCACTTTTCTCCGAAACTATAAGAACTATAAAGATATAAGAAACTATTTAAATTTGGTAAGTCGATGTATTATGTGAACCGCAATCGAAAAAAAACAATAAATTTAGGGGGTGTCCCATAATTGAAATTGAAAGAACTGAAATCCAATTTTTTTTTCATACGCGTGGGTTATCTAAAGGTAGGTCTTCAAAAATTATATTGAGATTTCTAACATATATTTTTCTACACTGAATAGTTTGATAAGAGAATGACAAAACTAAAAAAAATGTATGATGTTCATTACCATGTAAACTTTCAACGAAAATTCGTTCGAATGAAATCTAGTAAGTATTTTTATTTTAATAGGTACGTCATAAATTCACTATTGTTAAAACACTGATACTAATGAACACAATTGATAAAGTAACATCGAACTACAAGAACTTTTATATTATGTTACGTACTGCTACGGAAGCCTTCATGGGCGAGTCCGACTCGCACTTGACCAGTTTTATCTACACTAGGCAGTAGAAATACAAGATGATTTAAGTACTTCTTTGAAAAAGTTTTCCTTCAAACCGGAACGTATTTGGATGTTTTTGCTCAATCACATCTGAACGTTTGAACGCATCGGGTTCCCGATCAAATTTGCTTAAATTTGGAACAGAGTTACGTTATATTCTGGAATACCATTGTTATGCTGCGAGTAAGTACCTACTTTTTATCACGAGTAAAAAACGGAAATGGGAACGGGTAAAACCATGGAGCGGTACTAGTTATTTTATGTTTACTAGAAGTACGAGTTAGTCTACATTAAAAAAGTAGCAGTCGGAGCAAGTGGCAGCCCTAGCTCAGCGCCTTCACGGTGCTTGCTATGGAAATCGGAACCAATCCATTGCGGCTCGTGCGGACAGGCTCCGGCTGCGAACTTGACTGACATGTTGCTTTACGGTTATAACCGAAAATAATTGTTATTTTTTAGAAAATGTAAGGAAAACGCTTGGCTAAAAATATTTGGCTTTTTGTTTGACCTTGTCTTACTAAATGCGACATAGTACTACAAAGTTTGAATTCAAAAAAGGAAACTGTTTGGTGTTTGTTGAAGAGTAAATGATGTATTACGCTTATTGTGATATATACGTATAATATAGTATATGCCTTGAGGACTCGTGCTGAAGGAACTGAAAAGACTCTTTCTTGCGACATGTGTAGGGTCTACCTCTTCTGTATGGTCATAAGCAGACTCATAACGGAGTCTGATTATGGAAGTTGGACTCTATGTTACATATAAATATGATTCAGTATCTTCGTACAGATCTTTTTTTTACATCCTGC
Organism: Ectropis grisescens; assembly: GCA_017562165.1. NCBI lineage: Eukaryota > Metazoa > Arthropoda > Insecta > Lepidoptera > Geometridae > Ectropis > Ectropis grisescens. Next base: position 3,688,035 of record CM029771.1, on the reverse strand, counting down.
CAAAAATATGAATTGTTTACACCTTCTAATATAAAACACGTACCCCAGGTGTCCGTACAGTGTAATGTCTTACGGTTAAAAACGCATATAAAACATCCCTAGCGGGACATCGGTGCAAGACGCATCGCCTCCATGGTCCATGACTAAATGAACTTTGTTATAAGTACGAATTAATAGGATTTTGACGCAGTACCCAGGCGCAACTAACAAGGTCAAAACAAGTTTTTAATTTAATGTGGATCGCCCTCTTGATGTGTCTTGATTAGATGAGTCAGTGTATAGATCTGGTTGTGGTACGTGGGAGGCACTTACACAGTCAGTTTTGAGGCACCGGTAGGCGGTGAGCGTGCTGTTGCTCCGCCGTAGGGTCTTGCTGCCGCTTCCCATGGCATAGTTTCTTTCCTGAAACAACGATATAATTTTTGCGATAACGCCACAAACTTGTCGCACTGGTTTGAAATGTATTTTAATTATTTTTGTGTATCCTATTTTTGTAATGTGTCAATAAAGTGTATCTATCTTTATATACAGTTACACACACTCAAATTATAGTTTTAAGCTATTGCGTTTGTTCACAATGTCAGTAGTATTTACTCGTATTACTAGTATCACCTCATGGTTTGTCCCACGTTACTCTTATTTCTGTAATTTTCCCGCTATGAAAAGTAATATAAATAAAATAATCTAACTGTTTTCCAAATTTCAATCTTATCCATGCAGGCGTTCTGAATTGATAGAGCAACAAAAATCCAAATTGTGTAGAGGTTTACTCGGTTACTTTAAGAAATTATTTGATGGAACGGCCTATGAAAACAGAGAATTGACTGAAAAGTTTCTAATCACAAGCAGACATAATGCACTACCTTCTTTCATCTATTGGCACAGTTAGTACTGATTCGAACTTGAACTTAAATCTTGACGTAATAAAACTAAGCAATAGTAGATATAAAATCGGAAATATCACGAAATGAAAAATGACTAGGAGTGTTAATGTTTGTTAAAATGTAGTCATAAACAAAGCGCAACATACTCCGTTTCCCAACATAGTAAAGTAAACATTGTAATGGAAACTCTCCTACAGAATTATATCATACTTCTAGGGCAAAACCTACTTCCGTACCAAATTCTCAACAAACATTTATATATATACGTATGTAATTCCTATCTCAGAACAAATAAACCGACACAAAGAACCCTAATGGAGGATGGAGGCATATAATAATGACACGTATAAATCACGAGATATGTTAATTACTCATTACTCTTTTATAATGTTATCTCTTTGTAAAGAGATGAGTAGTGCGTCACTGAACGAACTGGCAATTTATCCAAAAAAACGGAAGCAGAACAAGGAAGCGGTAGTACTTGATACATTTAGGGGTGTCACGTTCTATAGCCCTGTCACATCTGCTGACTTGACCAAATTATGGAACTAAAATGGTGCTTAACGCGTGGCCAGAATTAAAAAAGTAATTTTGTTCGACATTCCTCACACAACACTAATTATGCCCAAATCAATCAAAGCCATATGGAAATCAGATAGCTAATATAATAGTTTTACAAGTTAATAGGTATGTACTTATGATACATAGAAACACCCTGACACAGAACAAATATTTGTATTTATTACACAAATATTTCTCCTGGGTGAGAATCGAACCCACGACCTTTGGTTCTGCAGGAAGACTTACTAACAGATAAACCAAAATATCAGACAAATACTCGAGTTCTACTCCTGGCAAACATCGCTGGCGTTCAGGTTCAATGGATACGCAGTAATTATACGTAATTTCCATTCAGCGTATTAATACAGTCATGCTGGGTTTGTTTTCAACCTAAAGTGAGTTTACACATCTTGAATGCATCTGCACCTTTACCCCTATGATATGATATGATAATGGAGATATGGTTAGTGGAAAAGTAGTTATATTTGTAGTGTAGTTTTCATTTTAACTTGGTTTCGCTTATAACGCCCTTAAAACGCTTAGAAAGTTGAATTTAAAACTCCGATAGTGGCTCTGTCACTAAATAATACGCCTGGTTTGTAGTGATACCATTTGAGCACGGCCAAGGTAGCAGATAACGGATTCATTACCGAGTGTTTGAATATCAAGTTCATGTCGCAAGTAATTAAGGCTCTGACTTTTGAAGGCTGTGCGGGAGTGAGCGAGTTTTTTACAAGACTTTTTATTTCGAAACTAGTTACTTCTGTAGAGAGGTTCCCACGCTATCAGTAACTCCTACTTAGATGTACTTAGTGGACAGTTTTTATTTAACGTGATACATACTTATAGTCAGTTAGTCCGTTTAAGTTTGTAGCTCCCTGCGGTTTTCAACTAGCCCATACAGTTAGTTCGACAGGTAGACCGTCTAAACTAAATAAATACTGATATATTTTTTCACACTGCACTAACTAATCCCAAAAAAGCAAAGCTTGAGTTGGAAGTCAAAAGCTAATAAATATAGTTTTCTAATACCTAAACCGAACCGAACCGAAATCAGCTCAAAAACTGACAATTTCATACTGTTGTGTTGCTGTTGTATTTTTCAGCTTTTTTGTGACTTCAGGGTTCACAGTACTCGTAAAATGAGCAAAATAGACGTGACTATTTCGGCATAGAACAGAAGTCAGTGTAACCCTGATATAATATTAGAATTATTAGTATTAGAAATGGCTATACAGACGTTTTGTATTATTTATTGTATAGTTGAGATAAGAATAAGAGACGCGAGGGGGCGCACTGAATGCAAAATTCAGAGATAACTGAGTAAAATTCGAGAAAGTGCTGTGAAAGCGCACAGCACGCGGTGCCGCTAGTGGTTGACTACAGGGTCCGGTGAGACATTTTAGACGGGATTAAGCCGGAAACATTAAGCCGGAGCCCTGAACTTTAACGTTGTAAACATTGCGCGAGATACTGGCTTTACAAATTAAACACTACATCTGACAACCTGGCATATTTGATGAAGCCGTGGTCATCCTGTGAAGATGATAATCACAAACGTGACGTTGTAGATAGTAGTTATAGCTATACAGGCCATACTAATATTATTAAATAATATTAGGTATTGTGTTATAACTAAACTAAGTATACTATTCGTAACAGGATATAATGTACGAGTATATTTGAGTTGTATTGTACTAATGGCTATATAAATACCTCCATGTATTTATACCTCAAATGTGTACAATTAGTACAATACAACTCTAATATATAATATGTATACCTTACAGGCACACATATTATACGTAGATTCACAAATCAGCCCGGCAGATTGCGCTGTAGTTGGTATCTAGGTTATTATCCGAGCGAAGCTGGAACGGGCCGCTAGTAATGCATGTTTTTATTGAAATTTCAAATTACAGTCCAAAGATTTCGTCAAGATTTATAGGTATGGGGGACCCATTTGGGAAGTTTACCCTTCGAACAAAAAAAAAACAAAATCGGTTCACCAAGTCCTGAGGTAACAAATATTGAAAAAATACAGTCGAATCGAGAACACCTCCTTTTTTCAAGTCACTTCAATTATCTGGTTTAGTCCAACCGTTTAGTTTGTTAATTACTTTCATCACTAATAATGTTATATAGCCGTGTATTTATACCCTAAATCTTACTAATATTGTAAATGAATTTTTGTTGCTCAATCACGTCGAAACATCTGAAAAGATCGGCTTGAAGTTTGGAATACAGAAAATACTCTACAATTAACATTTAAGCCATTTTAATTCTGGAAAAAACACCTCGAGAAATAGCTAATAATTAAACAAATAAAGAAAACGAGTTCTAATATAAAATAAGGGCTACAATTAATGTGGCTTTTCCGGCAAGTGGCAATAACAGGCATCCCTAGCGGGAACCGCTGAGCAAATTACCTGAGAAGCAGTCTAGATTGCAGACTATTTATGTTGCTCTAATCGCACATTATTAGACGCGTTGTTGTGCGTCTTCGCTCATTTTCACTTTTTAATTGATTAAAAAGCTAAATTGTTGCTCTTGAGGTCACTACATCTTTACAACTATCGGTTAAACATCAATTAATTCATCAACTTTTTTGATGGAATTCATCAATTATTCGTTAGATGCTATGTATTTTTGATTATTTAATTCAAATTAATTAAAAAACATGTTTTGTTTCAACTTCGAAGTGAAAGAAAGTCTGATGTTACTCCTATTCTGTGGCATCGTTGTGGCACGATGCTTTTTGTCAAATCAATATACTCTGAAATTTTTTTTGATGATAAAAAACGTATTCATTTTTATAGAATGTGGCTTTCCATCTGTCCCAAACAGTGTTACTTATTGCAAATACAAAATTTGTACGTTTTGTAAATAAAAATTAAGTGTCATAAAATTGTCGCTCGGGTGGGTATATGGCTCGGGAACCTCCTCCTGGTGTACCTTGGGGTCAATCGACAACTTCCCTGCTCCCTGAAAGGTTCTTATCAACTGATCTAGCGACCTAGGGGGTCTATCGCCGAACGAAAAATGTCTTAGCTTTGATATACCTCTCTCTTTTTCTTTCCGCATGGAATGATAGAGATCGCAATAGCAAAGCGAAAGCCGATTTAGTTAGGCGGTAGAAGGGAGGACCCGGCAGGACGGTCGCTGAACGTTAGTTATATACGTGCGCTTATCGTCCTTCGAGCATAAGGTTGCCATCCGTCCGGGTTTCCCCGGATTTGTCTTAGTTTGGACGGCGTCCGGGCAACGTCCGAGCCGGATTTCATCTTCATCTCAATGTAAGAAGAGATATTATTTTATTTACACATAGTTATGTGTAAATAATGTTGACATGTCCGGGTTTTGGCCTATATAATCTGGAAAATCCGGGGTTTTCACGAATCTTGTCATGGTTCCTAAACTTTACAGATGGCAACCCTATTCTAGCAGCACGTGAAGAGGATTGCAGATTTGACATGGACTTGGGAACGTTACTTAGCTCATATTTCCGTCTGGATGGTGTAAACATTTTCGACGTTTATGAAATACTCCACGATACAAAATTGCGGTTAAATCAGGTTTAGTAACACGGCATAGGTAAGTCCCTTATCATCAAGTTCAAGATTATCGCACAGTAGGTGACTAAGAAGGTACTACTAGGTTTTGCAATCATTGCAAAATACAAAATCCCAAAAATGATTCATGAAATCACTTCAAAATACTAAGTGCTTGTCATTTTATGATGCGATAATATAGTTCAATCATTCACGTGAAATGAGATGAAATCATTACGAAATGATGACGTTGGAAACAATGAACCACCATTTTAAAGCACATTTATCAATCTTTATTTGTGTTATCTTGTTTTACAAACGGAACGTCACGCGGAATTTATATTTCTGTAATTTTTCTTCTTTAGCGTTTAAATAATTATTTCAAATAAATATGAGACCGACTTGAAGTAGAACCTACTCGAGCACGGAATAAAAATCATAATCTATGGGTAGATAAAGATAAAGATATATTTATTTGCATACAACATGAGTGAGTTTTGTACAAAAGATGTGCACATAGGCGTAATAATAATTTGTGTTGCCATATCATGCTGTGCCGGCTAGGCGTACAAATGTCAGGTAAGTATCAGTCTACTCATACAAACTAAGGACTGATTTACATCCAATGTTAACTGGTAAAATTAAAAGAAGCATGTCACAGTTACACTAAAACATTACCCAAAAATACTCGCAAAAATAGATGTTTCAAACAAATAATCAAATGTCATTATTAAATAAGATGAAAAAAAAGAATAATTAAGAAATCAATTTTAACTGCTTAATGTCATGTCATGTAAATGTGAGAATTTGTCACTTAAAAAATCATTCATTGTATACATTTCTGAGATGTAGGTGGTTACTCGTACTAATACTATAAAACTGATGAGATTGTTTGAACTAGAAACTGAACCTATTCCAAAAATTCTTTCAACCTCGGATATGTTCGTGGTACCTTAGTGCTATAGGCTATACTCGTATACCATGGCCAAACCCGGGGCGGATCGCTAGTTGGATCATAAATAACAGAAATAGACGTTTTCAAGATGATAAAATACTGTCAAAAATGGTTCTCATGCTGCCGTAATGCGACGTCAATGTCTTATTTTGTTGAAATTGTCTCTTATTTGACCTATAAATATCAATAGCAGTGTCCCGGAATTAAATTCGCGTAGTTCCCGTAATTTTCGCGTGATAAGCAGTTTATGTATTATGCCAGAATATAATCTAAATCCCGGAAAATAACAGTATCCGAATCTATATTCAAAAATAATGTACACACACGTACCTACTAGTAAAAAAATACATGCCGACGAAAAATACCCTCCTACGGCTAGACAACGAACATAAGAGCACACTCATTTTGCTACGGTTTTTTCTGTTTTAATGTTGCAGAAACTGCTCTTTTATTGAAGCTTTGTGCCGTATTTGGTCATGTAGCAGTAAGTATTCGGAAACAGTTGCTACAGTAATTCCTCTTAGCACGTACTTAATACAAATAGAGGCTTATGACCTAATTCTCCTAGATATTTTTGCCCATGGCGAATTGACTGTACACCGGAAGCATCAGTAGCCCCACTGTTTAACAGGGCATCAAACACACGGTCCAATAGTTTAATATCTGATTGATGTAGGTTAGTAGGCATGTCTCGTGACAAACGATATTTTGGTGATGCGTTGATTAAAGCTAATTTTTCACTATAATTCCTATATGCTGTTTTACCTGTCAATGTCAAATCGTAATCGTTCCATTAAAATTTTAAATAAAGAATCAAACATTTATCTAATTAAATGAAAATAAAGAAGTTGGACTTTATTGAATTAAGTTGAAATTGTCTCTCCCGTTCTCCATTTCTTCTCTTAATGCAAGATGTATATTTAAAAAAAAATAGACAAAAGTCACGAACCCTGGAATCTGTGGAGTTGCTAACTGTCAAATATAAATGTTTGTTTTCCTAAATTCGAATAAAGAACTTCATCAATGCAATGCCTAGAGATAGCCTAGACCTGCTGGTATTATACATGACTTTACGATATGGGCTAATTACGTTCCATTATGAAACATAGGTCACTCATGTAACTCACCTCGCGCTTGTACCCTGTACGGTAAGAAAATAATCTATCCGTAGAGTAACATTTATGCAACCACGCCAGGCCCGCGACGTTTTTCTGCGTCAAATGGAACTAGGTTAAAGTAATAATGTTTACGAACAGATTAAGGCTGTAGTGAAGCGTAATACGAATTCTCGTTACGCACAGTCAGCTGAGAGGGTGAGATCGCACCGGGTCGTCGCGGGCTTAGAACATTTTTTCATATTGGCTTACTCTACAGTTGTATACGAAATTTAATCAGTTTTTGGAAATGTAGTATCAACTAATACGCGTAGGCGTACATACAAAATATATTCATAAGCATAAACCGCTCACTTCATGTTCCCGCCGCTGGATTTCAGATCATTCTCTCTTGAGGAGAGATTCAGGGCCATATAACGCCACCCACCAAGTGCGGATTGGCAGATGACACAAATGTTCTTCAAAGATTTTTTGGAACATGTCGATTTTCTCACGATGTTTTTCTTCGCAGTTAAAGCCGTTGATAATTACAAACTCATACGTTTTTAGAGGTAGGTAGGATCTGAACCTAACATTTTACGATTGTAAAACAGACGTTCTAACACGATACCAAAACGGCTTGTTTTAGTAAAAAAAATATTATTAGCAGAAAAAGTACGAACCTATTTAATTCATTTAACGTTAAAATTAGTAGTGTTGTGAAGTTTAACCCTGCATCAGCCACTTAACTACCAGAAATACAGGTAAGAGCTAGGTAATACGACCTCTGTCTTAACAAACTAGTTAGACCTAGGCATTACGACCTCTAAGCGCTCACATTAAACTGTACACAACAATAAACCTACTTTTGTACATATCGTATCGAGTTTTACGAGTAGAATTTCCGAAAATTGAAGCAACTTGAAGCAATATCGCGTCTTACTAGGCGTTTCTTAAACAACTTCAAAGACAATGTTCTAAATTCGTCGGAAATTTTTGTAATAACATTTTCTTAAGGTTCGATAGACATTTTTCGAAATAGAATAATATAATTTTAACAAAAAAAGAACCGACTTCAAACAGAAAACTAAAAAGCCAAAAATAAAATTATTTAGCACAAATAAATATCTACGTATTTTGATTTATTTAAACCGAAATGATTGAACAAATATTTTACAATTCTGAAGTCGGTGCCAATAGGGATGTTAACAACTTTTCGGAACTGATTTTATTTTGAAGGTTGACGCATGTTTACCGTAATAAATAACATTTTATTTCAAAATATTTGTATTTTCGATGATTAAATATGCAATATTAGACTAATTTCTAATTTTGCCGCTAAAACACTAACGACTGACATGACGTCACTAGTCGCAAAACATTAATTGCGATTCATGACTGTATGTTCAGTTTATGTGTTTTTTTATAATTACTTGAATACAAACAATCAAAATCGTCGTCGCTAAGATCGCAAACTATAATAAAAATGCAGAAAAGTAAACAGTTTTCGATAGCTTGTTTTGCGACAAGTGACGTAATAATTCATATTGGTGTTTCCAGTCACGTGACAACAGATTAAAAATATAGCATTTAAAATCATTTATAACAAATTTATTACGTAATATTAAATTATAAAAATGTGTTTTTCGATATTCTATTAATACAAACTATCAAAAAATCAACATTAAACATTAATTTGTGATTAGTGTTAACATCCCTATTAAATGCTACTGCAACCTAACTACAATATCAAATTACTAAGTACACAATCACTAATTACGGTTTTAGAAAAATATATGAATAGTTACCGACTTACTATCAAAGTAACTATTTAGACTATATTAAGCAGTGGTTTTAAATATTGCAAATATTGCAACGAAGACATTTCTCACTCTAGAACTTACTATGGGAATCTATTTTTTACGATGATTTAGGTATTAGACGCTTATTTTTAACAAGTCATGTGTCGCATTGCGATTTTCTATCGACAAAACAGCCATCGATCAAATGGGAATTCCTTAGCTGTCGACAGAATGCACACGTAGGCACTACGTATTCGATTATAGACGTCGGTTTGTATATTTATTACCTTTTACTAAAAATCATGTCGACGTTACGTGATGTTAACAATGACTATTTCGTTGTTCTTATCAACGCCAACGTAGGGTTTATTTATATGCGCAGACAACAAGCAGACGTATCGGTTCGTATCTTTTTATTTTTCCGTGTGGTATCGCTTTTATTCAAAGAGTTTACATATATACGTAGTTTACAAATATACGTAGTATATGTAAACTCTTTGCTTTTATTTCGTTATGATCTACTAACTGCGCTAGTAAGCAACGCTGTGTAGGTATGCCGTGAATTATCAATACTATTAGTAGTGATTTTAAGCATTTAACCCTAATCTTTTTTTTTAAATTTTGTATGTAATATTTATTTATATATAGTCAAAAGTCTAATAAATTTATTTCCAACATCTAGATTTAATAATTACGAAACTTTGAAACGAAATGTCATCTCTTTTTTTTCTATTTTTGTGCATAGACTGACATTAATTTTAATTAGTTTAGTAGTTTAAAAGTAAACTGTAACTAACAGTAACAGACAGACATGGTCACTTTCGTAATTGTAATATTGGGATTAGAGGTATCGTAATCTACAACTCTATAAGATAGACTAGCGACACACCGAAGCTACTAGAAAAAGGCGCTTTCTTTTTGTTTAAAAAATAAAAACACGTTTAAGTCTCATAAAACGAAGCAAGACAGAATGTTTTCTTTTACACCTAGACGTAAGTGGGTTTTCTAGATCTCGGTTTTTGCAGTGGGTTTATATTTAGCAGGAAAGCCTCGAAAGGCTGTTCAGGTACAGGAACGACCTAAACATAACTGCCACTAGGTTTACATTGATTAATAAAAACCAAAAAATAAAAGTTGGGACACGGAGGTCTGTGGCGCGGAGCTTTTTCTCACACAGTCTTTCAAGAGTCAATGAAAGTCAAGGTTTAATCCCACCATTTAGTAAATTGCGAATGATATGTTCCCAAAAGATATCTTTCTTGTAGCACCCTGGTTTCTTCGCGATATTTTCTTTCCCCGTTATAGCTAGCGACAAACATGGAAAAAACTCATGTGAGTAGAGTAGTATGACTCGAACCTACGATTTGATTAATCTGAAATCTAATGCTCGGTACTACTAGGTACCAACTAGGTCACCAAGTCACCACGGCTTAGTAAAGTAAGTAGTTCATATGTTTGCACTTTTGGTCTTCCATTTTCTTCACAATATCATTAAACATTGAGAATTTATACTGTAATGTTTAATTTTAACTGGTTTTTAAGTTTAATAGATAAATAAAAGATGTACGTAGATGGCTTTCGATGCCGATATTTGCCCTACGAGCAATTCCAAACGCGCGTGCAGTTATGTTTTGAAAGTAGCAAGCGCTCGCGCCGCTTTTGGAGTGTAACTGTGCTCTACAATAGGCTCTATGCAAATATGCAGGCAGATATCATTAATGATACAGGTAGCTACCCTAAACGGTACAGTGAAACCTGGAAAGCTGGCTGTACGAAAATAATTTATAGTGACATTGTTTTTACTCCACTATTTCAATTGAAGTTCTTGTACTAAGTTCTATAAAAGACAGCTTGTTCTATGTAACAGACAGTTTCGAAATGGATATTTTAGCTCAAATATTAATAATGAATGAATAAAAATTCTTTATTGTACATACCATAAAGGATACATACAATTTAGGAAAAATAGTAAGACTAGCGATACAACTGGCGACCTTAGCGCTAAAAGTTATAATATATAGCTTGAATTTAATTGCCAAGGAAGTGTTTGGCCACCTGACTAAAGTATTCAACATATGTAACCGATACAAGGCACAGATTTCTTAAAAAATCTGAAAGTTACTCAAAATCGTTTATCCTTCTATTTCTATTTTTTTATTCGGTTTAAGAACACAGTCAAAGTCAAAGTCAAAGTACTTTATTCATAAATGTACAATTTACACGTCAATTAATAAAAAATAAAAACAAAAGAAAGAGCATACAAATTGTATACAGTCTTAACGTCGTGACGTTAGTTAGCCAGGCTAATACAAATCTGGGGAAATACGGACGGTCGTGTAACGAGACCATTAAAATTATCCATATACAAAACCCGACCAAGAGATATTAAAGTAACTAGGATCATTACATTCATTTGTCCGTCTCCATACATGAAATAAAACAATCCAGCGAAGCAAAACATGACAAAATGACCGAATGAACATTGAGTAGATTGTCTAGACAAGACAGAGGCAGTTTCTAGGAGGCACTTCGACAATCTCAAAGCACAATAGCTCTGTTAGTTCCAGCCATTTGCTGACAAACGACTGCTATTATCGGAGACTATACAAATGAACCAGAAATATATCATTTTAGTTAGGCTCAAAACCAGCTTGATATATTTATTGCTCTATATTTAATGTGCATTGAAATGTATGCCTAAACTCGTACACTGTACATACAATTATTATTTTCCATTGATAGGAAGACCAGCTTACTAACCGTTGTCGGTCTTTCATTTTAATAAAATTGCCAGTGTAAATAATATATAAGTATAAACTTATTTATACCTAAACATAAAATATTTTTAATGATTTTAAATAGCTCACAAGTTAGTTTGCGTAAATTGTACCTAAGTTCGCTTTTTGAAGTGAAAACTTCTTTGGCGCACCACAGACAGATTTTTCGTGGGCTGTGAATGGGGAATGTTAATAAGTACGTAAAATCACTTGAAACTTTGTTACAGTAAAGCTGCTCTATAATTCAGATTTTGTTTGGTTAAAAAATACCAAGTAGTTGTAATTATACAAACATTCAAAATACGCAAAAATATATACCGCATGTGACGTCATTACACAACGGTCCACTCCGCTTAGGCACAGTCGGCAGCTGTAGTAGCTAGCAGTAGTTTACTTACACAATATTTTCTTTTGTTTCATCGCTTCCAGTTGTGAACGAGCTGAACGAACGAAAATTCTATATCTTGGAAACTAATTAACGTATGGAAATAAGTAATAAATAAATAATAATAATAAATTAATTTATTGACCAATTTCAAACATCACAATCAACAGGGGAGGGGGGGGGAAGGATACAAAAGGAGAGGAAAGGAAGATATAAGATTGGTCCGAATGGATTCATAAAAAGTTCATTGAATTCAAAAAAAAGTTCATTGAAAAATTCTGTTGCATTATAGTTCATTGAAAGTAACCATTTTGTTAATGAGGTTTTGCAAGAATACTGGTTCATCGAGTAAATTTGTAAAGAAATGTTGATTTTGTTATAAAGGTAAGCTCTCAGATAGCATGACGGGTTTCTGGCAAATGAGATATAAATACGCATTGTTTCACAAACTTTAGCTTTGGTCGTGCGGGGTATAGGAATATCCGTACGAAATTTCACTACTTTATGGTGTGAAAGAACCGCGTGCAATATGAAAACTTGGCGGACAGTCAGTACTTGGGCATCCTGATATAAAGTTTCAGTAGGATACCGAAAAGGTCTAAAAAACATAACTTTTAGGACAGAGCGCTGGGTTATTTCTAGTTTAATCAAGTGAATTTTGTATGCTCCGCCCCACACAGACACACAATATCCAAGAACTGATTTACAGATAGCAAAGTAAACTGTTTTAAGCAATGAAAGTGTAAGTATCTCTTAGGGTTTTAAATATCCAGATTAGTTTCCTGACACGTACCGTCATACTGGCTATATGAGGGACCCATGAGAGGTTTTCGTCTATAACTACTCCAAGATATTTGAGGGAAACCACACACTCCAAGCACATGCACTTACACGACTTTTCCTCATAGTTGTGACATATGTGAGCCCTTATTTTGAAATTTTCCTTATTGGGTGAATTTTTCTTTTTTATGTTAAATACGAGTATCTTACTTTTGGAACAGTTTAGGGACAATAAGTTAGACAGTAGCCAAGAGATTACATCTCGTAGACCTCTCTCAGCTCGAGCCCTAACCTGTTCCCATGTACAACCTTCAAAAATTAATGCAGTGTCGTCAGCGAAGGTAAAAATTTTACCATTCGCCGGACAGAAATGGCAGAGATCATTAATAAATACGAGAAACAGTGTGGGCCCTAAAATGGATCCCTGGGGAACACCATATGTAATAGTTTCGTCATCACTAATAGTATCACCTATTTTTACTTTTTGGGTTCGGTTAGACAGATAATTTTGAAATAAAACTAGTGGTGCTCCTTTTTTTTTCTTTCTGTCTAGGATATAGTGATATCTATTAGTATATCTATTAGTGATATAGTCAGTCAAGGCAGATATTGCCTGTTCGGTTGATTTATTTGCTCGAAATCCGTATTGGGAATCAGCCAGAAGTTTTTTTGTTCTAAATACATCATCAGTCTTTTGTTTAAAATCTTTTCGATAACTTTAGACAGAGCAGGTAGAATTGAGATTGGTCTAAAGTTATTGACATCGTCTCTAGACCCACTCTTATGGATTGGTAGAATAACAGCTCTTTTGAAAGGAATTGGGAACGTACCAGATGAGCAACATAGGTTTATTATATGTGTTAGAGCAGGCACAATTTTATTTTTTACCAGTTTAAGAAACATGGGCGATATACCGTCCCAACCTGGAGCAGAATCATTTTTCAATGATATAATAGTTCTCTCAACCTCTCCTTCATCTGTATCTAGTAGTACAAACGACCGTAAACTGGTCTGTTCCGAGATTAAGGTCTGAATAGTTGAGTGAGTCGGAGAACTATTAATAGATTCCGCCAAGTTCTTACCTACATTTGCAAAAAAATGGTTTATATGATTAACGGCGGCTTTAGCATTTGGTTTCGTTTTGAGTAACTCTAAGGGTGGGCATTTGATTGGAGAGAAGTTTCCTATTTTTTTTAATAGCATTCCAGCTTTGTTTTGCATTATTACCGGCCTTTAGTATTTCAGATCGTTCAAATTCATTTTTAAGTTTTTTTAACAGAAAATTACAGAAATTTCTGTTGCGTCGATAGCTTTGACTAAGGATGATATTTTCGGGTTGTTTTTTGAGTTTAAGGTGCATGTTGTCTCTATGCCTAATGCATCGCAGCAAACCTGGAGTTATCCAAGGCCTAGAGATAAGATGTCTACGAGTTATAGTTTTTGTAGTTGAAAATTTTTGTATAGACTCCCTGAGAGTATTTACTAAGATATCGGTAGCAGCGCAGTGATCTATCATAGTCAATATAGGAGATAAGTGCGAGATAACGCTGCTTCTCGGTAGTCAATCTTAGTTTTTATGAAGGAATCTGGTTTGAACTTACTTGAGGTCATCTTGGGAAGAGAAAGATGAACCGGGCAATGGTCAGTTTATCAATTGTGAAGAGTAGTTATTATTTTGAACGAAGATTACAGAAAGTATCTTGACTGTTGATAATTGTTTTGGACTTGACCAAGTGTTTCTGGATGAACCCTATGGAAATAAATATTTATGACTATGACTATAGAACACGGGCTAAGTTCATAAAAAATATCGCAGCACTACCCTTGTGTAGCACTACACTCCAGTGGAATATTTCTTTATGGCAAAATTTTTGAGTATTGAATTAAAATTAAATTGAAATTGAAAGAACGAGAAGCACTATAGTACTCGTGAACTTTGGATAACTAGGGTAAATCTTCGGGTAAACTCAGGATCATTTCCATGGCTATGCTCATTGCTCAAGGCCACGCCCTTCACCAGGTTTCACCCGCGTAGTTTCCAAAGTAAGCTATCAAATTCAAATTCTGAGTTTTTCACTCCCGGCGTCATCATATCGGCAGTTCCTATGACAGACAAGTTTTTCTTGAATTTTTGATGGAAATGTTTTAAAAATCATACTTCTAACAGCTTTGTTATGTAAAATTCGTTATACTCGTAATATTTGAAATATGAAACTTAATATACATACTTTTGCTACACCGATGGACGCCAGAAATAGGTAATCTTTTATTATTTAATCTTTTTTATACACAGTAAAGCAATAATTTTTCATTTTTCCTTCCGCCTAGCAGTAATGTCCTAAAACTGTGTTAAAAATCATCTTATATGTCTGAGTGACGAGCGCAGTGCAATGCTACTAGTAGGTAATGATTTGGACTCATCATGTTCCTACAGCTCCATGAATGTGCTGTTATAGGCAGACGCGTTGCTTACCATCAGACACATGTCCTGCTCATCCCAACACTTTGCACCATAAAAAAAGACAAATCGGATTCTGAGTTTATTTTAAATATTGTAATAGCTTAACTCATATCTGAATATTAATGTGTACGGTGCGGTGCAAATTATCTACGACCTTTACAGGTCGACGTGCCTTTGACTACGTTACCTAACCACGGCTTTATCTAGGCTGCCATTATGTGGCGTTAGCTGAAAATGAATGGGTTGCAATTAAACTTGAGTGGGTAATTGTACTTCTATTACATAATAAGTAGGTAGGTGTGTATAGATGTAGCATTATTTTTAATATCAGACAAATGAGAAAACGGTTGCGTTATACGTAGGTTCAGATTATATTATCAAACTTTACTATGAATACTATCGTTAGTTTCTTGAAAAAAGAGCCTTAGATCGAAATATTGGTAAAAAAACAGACAATCTGTATTACGGTAGGTACTAACAATTTTCTCTTTACATCGCAATGTATAACATGTACCTATTGGTACACAACACATTTAAACAAATTTTGTACATTTCCTCGTTTTGCATGAGTTTTTATGTAAAGCAGGTTTTTAAAACTACTTCGCAAATGCAACACATGTACTGTTAGCAGATGCAGTACTTTTGTCTAGTTCTAGATACGCAGAAAGCTATTTAAACACTTTAATCTTTTAAATATAACATACGGCACACTTCTTAGCTTCTTCCACTTCCAGAATCTAACAACTAAACGATTGAATAAAGATTGCCGTATTATACATTGCCATCCGGCCATCCCACTAAAATTATAAACCCGATAGTTGGGATGATTGTTCCTTGATTGTAATTTGATCCGGTGTGTGGATGTTTGTTACGTTCGTATCGGAGCGCCTAAACGGATCGAGTTAAATTTTAGAACACTTACGGATTATAGTCTGGAATAACAAAATAAATCTCTCTATAACCTGCTGAAAGACCTTGGCTTGTTCAGAAGTGCAGTAAGTTCTATACTAGAACGAGTATCTAAAGCTGCACTAGTAGGCTCATATCAGATTTGGCTGGGCAGGGAGAGAAAAACGAGTAGTGAAGGTGAGTGTTGATGTACGTCAGAAAGGGGCCCCTTAAACCTACGCCCGAGTCACAAGTCTCGGGGTCTACTCGGGTTTTTTCTCTCAGCTACACGATGGACCCGGCACCCGCACGGTGAATCCATGGAATGCTAAGAAGATCGTCTCTCTAGGCTTATTTTCATTATCGCGGGATCATAATCGGAACGGGATCTATGCAGGTAAAACCAGTGGCGTAGCGTGGCTTTTCGCCGCCCGGGGCCGCCCGAAAATTCGCCGCCCCCTACTTTGATAATTTAAAGTTCAAGTATTACATTCGATAGACTTAATGGATATCGTACACATTATTGCAATTCAAGATAAACTACCAAGCATTGATCCAGAAGGAAAATATACTCGTATCTATGAGAAGTCATGACATTGTATTTGATGGGTAATGGTCTTAAGTTTATTATGTAACGTTTATTATCCTATTGATGTTTGGATGTTTGTTGCTCAATCACGTCATGACGTCTGAACGGATCGGGCTGAAAGGAGATTGTCAATTTTCTTAGGAGCTTTAGACCCCGATAAAATATCGTCGGGTCACAATGATTTCAATTTTATTTCCTAGGTAATTAAACAGATTTTCGCACTATGCAAACAATTTCCATTTATTCACCCTGGTTGAAGAGAAATATATTTTTAGTTTACTGAACTTGGGGTTACAAAGGTCGAAGTCTCTACGATTTAACTTCTTTTTAAAATTCCCGCCCGCTTCCATAGAGCCATAGACGCGAAGCTTCGCTAGTGACATCTATTGAAAATCGTCACTTTCCGGTGATACCATTGATGAGACACGCCGAAAGGTTTATTAAAAAAACAAAACATTTATTTTAATTGAGCCGCAAAAATAAATGTTTTGCTTACTTCATTAAAACGGCTCCAGCTTCAATAATAATATAGACATGACATGAACACAGCACCGTATTATTATAATAATAAGGAAAGACGTTTTCTAAACAATTTGCAATCGATTCAATAACGATTTTGAACATGTTTTTCAAAATACCATTATTTTCTGTTCAAGCTTTTGGGTTTATTCATTTTTATATGTTGTGTCATTTAGGTCACTCCGTTGCTTTAATATTTATTGTGACAATTCCATAATGATCTACGTATAGATCCCTCCTGTTACTTTTTCTTAAAAATAGATTGTGAATGTAGCTATTTTTGTATTTTTTTTTGATTTTATGTTTGAAATGTAGATGCAGGGCCAAGAAATAATACAACGTAACCAAAAATACTGTTAAGTTAGGGTTTGATGTAAACTAAACTTTGAAATTACAAGTAAGTAGCGATTAAATAAATTAATTGATTACGATTTTCGTTAAAATATTGTTTGCCATCTGGCAGAACTTAAGTTAGAATCGTTGTACCGGATTCAGTAAAATAAATGTTTATTACGTTTTTCAATTGTAAAACTAAACAAAAAACACACATATATGAAAAAATAAGATATAAATTCTGAAAAGCATATAGTTAAGACACTGTCCCAAAAGTGGGGCCCGTCTATGGGCAATCTCCTCTGGAAAACAGATTATAGTCTGAAAGAACATAAAGGCTAATTTTTATCTCGAATAAAATAACGGGAACAGGAACTATGTGGGTAAAATAGGGGGTGCTGCTAGTAAATAATGATAATATTCTATGTATAATAAAATATTTAATTTTGTTTTTAATAATTTGTTTTAAAAGTGTGTTTTACTTTTTAATTACTCGTCTTTATTTAGATTGCACCTCTTTAGCAATTTAATTGTCTTGGTTGTTTTTTTAAGTTTTGCTGATTGGTTTTTATTTAAGTACATAAAAATAGTAGTTCAAATTATTAAGTAATTTAAAAAACATGTTGTTTTTTTTCTAACGTTTCTTCACCGCTACAGTACTGCCGTAGCTTTTAATCCAAAATAAACATATAAAACAGACTTACACCAATAAACCTATAAAATACTGAACTAGGGAAATTCGAAAAAAATACCAAAAAAGAAATAAAATGTTGAATCTGGTCACACAGGACTCGTGACCATATGCGCTTTACGCAACGCATAGTTACTTTAGACGAAGCTCTATTATTGGAAGACAAATTGTGACATGTATCATGTATACGACATTTCACGTTATAATCAATTTCTCAAATCAAACACTGTTTTAAATTTCAATTACGCAAAATTTACTTCTATATCAATCAAAATAAAGCTTAATTTTGTCTATATAAATAACTATCTCCTCCAAGCCTGCCTTAAGGTACTTTGTTCCAAAAAATTATGATACTACAGCAGTATTCCAGCTAATGCCATTTTATTGACTAGACTAGGTTTAAAAAATATGGTACGCATATGTAATTATGTAGGTACAAGCGTATAAGATATCTATCACGATCAAAGAAAACATTGAAAATCCACAAGAAATCCTGAAGAGAATTAAAAAGAAATTTACTTACCTCTCTCTATCCTTGAATCGTATGTAGGTACTTATTCTACGGTGTTTCTGAATAAATGAAAATAGGTAGGTATGTGTTTTTAGTGCAATTAAAACTTCCAATCCAAACTCTTCGCGTAATGAATTGTAACGTTATTGTTTTTCTGATTGAACGAGTGAGTATCTACTTCGTTCGCGTTCGGGAAGACTCGCGCGCCGTCGCGCCGCCGCGCCGCGCCGGGCGGTTATCGTCTTCTCTTTCGCAACTTTGGCGTTTCGTTTCGTATTGGGTACACACGTAACATTGCGGATTTGATTTGGAAAAAGTATTTTTTTTTCTCAATCGTGCCATGTAATATTTTTGTTACGTGGCTAATCCGCCGCCCCCTTTCGTGTGCCGCCCGGGGCCCATGGCCCCCCCTGCCCCCCCCACGCTACGCCACTGGCACACCCCGGACACTCCACTAAAACTCCATACAACCGCCGCTGTGGAGTTGCCTACTCTTCACACAACTACGCAGATGTCGTTCGTACACACGCGTGAATGTGTGCGTTAGCGCTAGGGCTACTGAATTGTTTTATTGAATCGTTGTGCCCCTTGAGTTCACCTGGTGACGTAGTCTATAAACTTGCTATAATGTTGAGTTACATAAATAGAATGGAGCCAAATTATCCTATTCTAATTAAAAGGGTGTTTGCACAGATTTCTAAATTGTTTCAGAAATCTGTGGGTGTTTGTATTGCCGCGTAAAATGAAACGAAACCGATGATAGATTAGATCATGTACCTAGATATCTATTTCTGTTAGTAGGTACACATTCTCACTTTATTTTACACTTACCCATGAAGGAAACTTTACTCTGTCACTATAATTATTCCTACAGGCATTATAAATCCGTGCTTGGGCACGTAAGTTACTGGCTGTGTAAGCTACGAACTTTGAGTTAAAAATGACTTCGTTATTATAAATAAATAAATATTGGTAGACAATTCACACACAACACCATCTGACCCGAAACTAAGCAAAGCTTGTAATATTAAAAAGCAACGTTATTGAAAAGTTTCTAATTTTACGTTATTTTATCATTAGGAAATTAAATAAAGCTTTTAATCTTGTCCCGTTTAGTTGACGGACAGCCGTAAACAGCACAACAACCCACCATGATGATATTTCGTTAGGAATTAGATGTTCGATACCAGCCCTTCGTTGAGTGCTCCTAGCGTATCCGAAACGGCCTGAGGGGGTGAGGAAGCTTGAAATTGGCGGGGGGTGGGGAGTGTCCGTTCTATCTATATTATCTATTCTATGCCACTGGGTAAAACTGTGGGGAACTACTTATATTATATATATATATAATTATTTCAAATGGGCTACTTCTAGTCGTCCCTTTTTTAAAAGTAGGTATTCGAAAGTGTGTTCGTTACGAACGCGTTAGAGCCCCATCAAAATGTATGAGAACAAAGGTCAACAATTACACGCTTAAGTGCCCATTAATGAACTGCATTCTTGAGCTAGAATCATAAAACGCTAATAAAATCGCTTATTTCCATGAGACGGCGATAAACAATAGCTTCCGCGTGCCCCGGCGAAGCTGTCCACATTCAACATGCAGCGGGCATCGACTCACGCGCACCGCGAATTAGGTTTACAAATGTGACGGCACTGGCTGGATTCAGGGCACGATCTAGGAAGCTGCGGCTTTATTATGTCTGCCGTGTGCTGTCAGTTGCGGCAATAACTGCCTGCAATGACTTTATTATGTCGACAGTTTATAATTAAGAGAATAAAAAAACATCGCATCCAGCTTTTGTTTTTAAGAATTTAGTGAATTGAATTTACAAAACAGGAATGGAATTAAGATAACATCTAAATTATAGTCCATTAAATAGCAACCTTATTGCCAAAAACGATCTCTTCCATGCAACTGTGGAATGGAAAAAGAATGTAGAAAGAAGTGGATTACGATTAAAGAGATTAATTAACTCGCTAGTTACGTAAAAACGGGCATTTTTACATAACCTTTACAGGTTGGCGTTGTGGCAACGAAAAACTTATCCGAACTTTTTTTTTGCAATCTTTTCCGAAATTGTTTCTGAAAATAATAATATATAATAATAATGTCTTACTACTATTACACACCATATTAAAATAAAGTAAATAAATTCATTATCACGGTCATCTACATATATGTGTACAGATAATTGAATATGTTAGTTAGTTAGCTAGTTAGATAACTAGCTAACTAACAGAAACTTCAGATGAATCTCAGGAAATATGCTAAAGTTATATAGATCCGACCACAGAGACAGGTCACCGACGAGGGTTATTATATTGGTCTACACTTTTACACATAAAACTAGGTCCAAAATATAGAAGCCATTAGCTGTCATAATGATAATTTTATTTGGGTATATTTGCATCGAATATCTGCTTCTCAGCCACCCGGCTGGTGCATAAAAGGTATATTTAGACTAAATAATAGCCATTTATTATTTAATTCGGTATTCGGTAAGCTGGTACTAATTGATCCAAATAAAGAAATAAATTTGATAGACTTCAATCCAACAACTATCCCTAACTGGTTACATAATAATTAGCGATCGAAACAAATACCTGAAGGTACGTTTTTGTTCTCACAGGTATTCCAGGGGTGTCGCGTAAGAACAGTCTCGGTAGTAGGCCCGGAAGTGCGTGTGTGGAATCGGACGCACTCGGTAGACGTGTTACATCACTAGCGGTTATGGTGCTGCCATACGGCGTCAGTTAAGGGTATTCTGGTATTGATTAAACACAATACTTTTTTGTCTTGTCTCTGTGACGTTACAAATATCGTATATTTTTTCTAATTTTTTACGGCTTTTTTGTTCGCGTAAGCTTTGAGTAAAGCTTGGAATATGACGTTTGTTGTATGTTTATGGTGTTATTTAAATATGTATGTGTGGCTAATGATCCATTTTAATTTGTATTTATTTAGTCATGTAATAATTTGCATATTACGAAAAATGAGGCCATCCTCACAAAAAAAAAATACCTAAGTATTTGTACAAATGTACGCGTACAAGAAGTAAATACTTCTTCTGTCTATACCTCGTGCTAAGAAGTTTCGGTGGCCTGGAAAAGATCGATTTTAGCGATAAGATCGCCAGTTAGTTAGTTTACTAGTTCTAAGGCAAAGTCTGTTTGCTTTTTTAATTCTGTATTGTGGACAATAAAAATTTTTTATCAACTTCAGCCATAGAACAGACAATATATTCAACACAATAACTATTAAAGATTACAATGTTAACTAAAATTGTGGCTTGCTCAGTTCAGGGTGTCATTTTTCGCGACGGTGCAGCGTATGCATCGTAAAAAATTATTGTCATTATTTTCCTCTAATGCGTCAAAAGAAGTAAAACTTCAAAAACCTCCGTAGGGTAACTGCAGGCAAATATTGTACTAGCTGCTCTTGCGGTTCCTTGCACGTACACCAACCGAACATGAAGCCAGGCAACCGGCGCGGTTCACAAACATCGTGTACAAAAGAGGCTTTGCTGCGAATATTTCCAGTACCTCACGTGATTAGAATCATGACATGTAATGAAGGACATCAGTATTCGGCGACAGCTCTTTCCAGTTTCCTCCATTACAGGTGTTTCTGGTCTGCCGATAGACGCTTTCTCCAGTGCATTAGCCCAGATTAGAAAATGTTCCCAATCTTATTGTTCAATGGTTCAATTCCTAACATGAACTTTTCGTTAAAAGTTTTTAGAGAACTTTTCATTTAAAATATATAGAGTCGAGATGAACAAGACATGTGCCTGATGGTAAGCAACACGCCTTCCACATAACAGCACAGTGACACGCAGCTATTGGAACATGAAGATTACAAGAGTAAATTGAATTATTGAATTTATAAACCTGATGTAGATCGCCTAGTTTAATATTATAATTTCACACGTAACACATCCAATATTGCATAATATCCGCACAAAATCTGAATTCATCAATTTTATAACCGCATAAGTATCACGACAAAGCCCAGGCGACAAGTTTGCGAATTTAGGAATTAATAACCTCATTGATAAGTTACAAAACGACCAAATTTTCACTTAATAGCCGGGGTACGCAGAAACTGTAAACCCATACCGAAAGTCACCGTAAGAGACTGACCTTATATACTTAGTAGTGGGACCAGGAAGGTGAATGATGATGATCGCGAAATGAAGCGTCATTATAACAGCATGCTCTCCCTATACTATAGTAATCAATAAATAAGTATTAAGTATTGGGCGATACTTCTTCACACAATACAAAATATGTACAATGAACATAGAAATACCCAAAAGCAAAGCAAACCTTCTTATTCATCTTTAAAAAAAGTGTATTTGATGGGAATCGTACACACGACCTACGGTTGAATGAGAAGCCGCTCTACTGACTGAACCACGACGTCAGTAATTTGTATACCTTATGGTATAGTTCTCTATTTCTGCGTAACCAAGCAAGTGACCTTCCGCCTCTTATGTCACTGATGATTTCTATCGGAATCCACATAATTTTGCATCTTTAAGTAATACTGACGTAATCTGATAATGACCCCGATAAATTGATTCATATTCACTACTACATATTAATTTTCGGTGTTTTCTAAAATATATTTGTTTAATGTAATCACTTTCCCATTCCACATCACTGCACTCGTAAATATTGTTATGTAAACATTCAACATCATCAGATAGCATAAATACGTCACGTTTACCTCATTAGATTATCAAAATTAAAATTAATTTTACTTTTGCACAAAATTTACCTCAAACATAATTTTTCAAATACCTACCTAGACTTTATGTTTAAGTATTTCTACAACGATAAGTTTGCATTTGACCGCTATCTCGCCTGATCTTATGCGATGATGCGGTGTACCTAGAAGAAACGGATTCACTCTCGACCTGAAGACGCCAAGATTGTCCAATGATATCACTCTTGTGCGAAAGAGACAGCAAAGTCTTGAACATTGCCAAAACCTGCTAGCTTATCGTTTTTTTTATCGGATACACTTCGGAGAGTGTGCAACTGATCTGCAGGATCGAATACCACCTTGCCCTTTTTTCTATCGGACTTCTCGTAACTCGAAGAAGTGGCATTTTCATTCATGGTTGGTGCTCCAAAACCACGAACGAAGAGGTTTGTCTCTATTTTTGTGATATGAACGTCTAGACTGTGGAATGAGTTGACTGAGTGGGTTTTTCCCTATAGTTATAATCTTGGTGTCTTTAAATCGAGAGTGAATTGGTGTCATCTGGGTAAACAAGCTCCATCGTAGACCGCATCGTCGCTTACCATCAGGCGAGATAGCGGTCAAATGAAAACCTATAAAAGTTAAAAAATAAATATAGGTATAACACGTCACAGCGGTTGTCACCCAGGGATTTAAGATGATTTATCTGTATCCCCCTGAAATTTTATTTAAAACATAGCCATTCAAACCGTAACGCAGAATTTTGTGCACATTGCGGCTTGGTGATAGAATAACGTGCAAAGGTGTAGGACTTCCCAAGGCGGACTCTGGAAAATCCCATCACTATAACGCTGTGCTCGAACTATTGCAAGTTATACGAATTTAAACTTATATTGCATTGTAGGAGGCATCATAATCATAAACAAATTGTATTTTTATTTGTACTGACTGTTGTATACGACGTATTATAAGATTCTAAATAAAAAAAACGAACGTGTCTTCTAATTATAAAACAGTATTTGCTACAAGTACCGCGAATAATTGTAAATTAGACCTAAAATTTGAAAAATAATAATTAAATGCTTACAAAAACTTAATCTAATCAATTAAATCCATTAATGCTTTTACGTCCGTTCAAAGGTCGTGCTCAAAAATTACATCAAATTGTAATCTAGGTCAATGATAAGTGGCCACTTCCACGTCAAAACAAACCGCGGCTAATGACACGCTCGTGAAAACGCTGTAAATACCTACTTATTTCCTCCGAACACAAGGCAATGCAGAAATTACAAACGATGTGAAAGGCACGGAGGCAGCGTCAAAGGGCAACTTTTAGAAAATGATATATGAGCTTTTTAAAAATTTGTGATTGGGTTGAAAATCTTTACTAATCCGAAATGTACGCAATATACGATCATTGTCTATAATTGATCATGCATCATCTTACATCATGCATCATCTTACTGATACTACGAGTATAATTGTCAAGTTTCTGTGTAGGTGGATGAATAAAACAATGATATAGTAAAACAACTTAAGGGATCTACATTGAAAAAGCTATGTAGATTATTTTAGTATTAAAATTAACGTGGTTGTTACACATATTTGATTGGATAACGGGACACTCACGTATATATATGTAGACTAGCTGAACCCGCTACTTCGTTCGCGTAAGCAGATGTTACGGACTTATACATTAGTTGAAAGTACGTCAATATTAACTAAATTTGGATAAGTAGAAAAACCGAGTGAATTTGTTTTTTCACACAAAAATTTATCTAATTTTATCATCTTTATTTTTCATTTTTTAAACAAAATCAAACATACTTAATAAGTAGGTTTCGTTGTAGCGAACATAGCCGTAATTGTTACATGTTAGATACATTATGAAAAGTCTGAAGCTGTTGTGCATGATCTGATACCTACTTATCTCTTTTTCTCTAGCTGTTACCCGCGACTTCGCCCGCGTAAAATTTTGAATGAAGCCTTCAAAATGTTTTTTTTTTTTTTTTGAGTTTTAATGTTACGCAAGCAAGTTGAACCTATAAATCAAAGCCATCCAAATCGAAAGAATCCAAATTCGGCATAAAAAAACTCATTAGTACAATTTAGAATACCAGTAACGCTATTCACCATTAACGTTTACGCTAAAGTAGTGATGAAGGAAAAAAATCATACTACAATAGCATATCATTGAATAAATAAATGGGGCTTAGTGGTTAAGATTTAAACTGACATTAGCGCCATCTAATGAGAATATAACGTTGCTTGTTATTTTGATTGTGCATTCAAAGCACCTGTATTATCTACGCCAAAACGGTTGCATATATTTAATATAATATGGAGTTAAATGAAAGTATAGACTTATTACCCCATGTGAAATTTTAGACTCTAAACTATCTGCGTTTCGTATGCCAAACCTATGTTATGTCGTTTTGACGTTAATATTTGTTTCCTTAGGGCCACAGATTACATACCTCCTTTTTTACTTTTTTTACCAAATTTGCTTAGTATTTCTGACGTCACAGTAACCTATCAGTAACCGATTTACTATTTTTGAGTACCTACAAACTAAGTACGTGTGTTTCGAATTCCTTCCAAATGTGTTCAGCTCGTTGTCCTGAAAATTATGAATGTCAATGTTTGGATGTTTGTTACTTAATCATAGCGGAACGTATTTAGTGATCGGGTTGAAATTTGAAATACAATTAGATTATAATTTGGAAGAACACATAGGCTTAACATTGCTACTTAAGCTAAGCCAAGATATGTGTTTCAAATGTTAACTCAATACTACTCAATACATTCAGCCGTTCCAACGTAATTGAGCAGCAAAAATTTAAACATTGGCATATTTGTATACTATTGGTAGGATAGGATTTTACAAAATTTTAGAAAAAATTAACCTGGTCAACTGCACGTGGGACTCTAGCGCGAAAGGTTCCGAACCATTAGCAAATAAACGGCTTTAATTGTATGGGAGCCCGCTTCATAATTTATTTTAATTAATTACATTTAAAGAGAACATAAAACTAAATATTATGTGAATAGTTAAAGCGTCTGTGACAGGTACGTTATTAGTATCAAGCAAGAAACGGTAAAAAATATGACGTTGTATGGGAGCCCCTCTTAAATATTTTATTTTTAGTATTTTTTTGTTAAACCAGCAATGGAAATACATCATCTGTGAACATTTCAACTGTCTAGCTATCACCGTTCTTGAGATACATCCTGGTAACAGACGGACGGACAGCGAAGTCTCAGTAATAGGGTCCCGTTTTTACCCTTTGTGTACGGAACTCTAACAACGGTCTGCTTCAGTCACCGAAGCTTGTTAAACACTACCTTTAAATTTTAAACAGTATTTGGATTGAAATAATACGTTTTCTAATAAAAGTCAAAGTTACGGCTGGTCTAGTAAGTTACAGCTGACCTAGTCGGGAGAACGGCGACTGTCGATCCGGAGACCCAGGGTTCAAAACCACGTTCACCACTATCTTTTCAGAGTCATGTTCGTAATGCCGGTAATTAAAACGGTGAAGGAAAACATCGTGAGGAAACCGAAATGTACCTAGAATCGAAGTTCTAAGTCATATGTCATCCACCAACCGACACTGGGCCAGCGTGGTGGATTATAGCCTTGACTCTCTCCTTGCGAGAGAAGGCCCCGACGCCCAGCAGTGGGAACATTTAATGGGTATTAAATGGCTACTTATTATGCTAATATGTTTTCTCCTAAAGAACAAAAATCTACTTCAATGACAGGTAATTTAATTCTGTCATTCGACTAAATTTTATAGGTAAGAAGCTATCTATGGACATGTCGTACAGATATATATCTAAGCTGGTTTTAGTTTTTTGTTGAAATTTGAAAAACTACCTCCCTGTTTTCGATATATTATGAGATCACCTCTGAAGTATTTTCTACCAAACAAAAAAGGAATTATCAAAATAAATTCACAATTAGCGGAGTTATCGCGTAAAATCAAACCAAATAAAAAAACATGCAACCCGATTGAGAACATCCTCCTTGTTTGAAGTCGGTTATAACCGAATGATGTTTGTTTTTCCACACAAAAATATATTTTTGATAATTATTCTTTCATTCAAGACGACGCGACGCGATCACGTGGGCACGTTCTAGAATCTAGATATTCTGTGGATCGTCTGTGATACACAGAATACTTAGAAGTTAGTATGTACCGAACGCGCCGCGCGTGTCGTTATTATTTAATGTTTGTGTAATTTCGAACCACCACGCCGATAATGTTCAAATTTTGACGGGACAATATAAAAATGTGTTCTTTCTAACAAAATAAGAATTAATGAAATCAAACAACGCAAACATGAGTTACAACCAAATACATATTCTGACTTTCACCCCTTCCGCAAGAAAACCGATCAGAATTTGGGGATCAAAAGTAGCCTACAGCAATCTCCTTAGTATAAACTAAAGTCTTGCCAAGTTTCAGCTGCATTGAAACAGTAGTTTCGGCGTGATGTGTGATCCCTATACAGAAAGACAGACAGACAGACAGACAGACAGACAGAAAGACAGACAGACATGAAAGAAAAAAAAAATGCAGTTTCGCCATCAGTATCGACTATGGAGTGCTCCTAAAAAATTTTTTTCAAAATATCTTCAATGTACAGAATTCGACCCGTTACAGTTTTATTATAAGTATAGATTATCTGGTAAAACATACTTAATACTTTATTTACATTTTACAAATTATATCGCGGGAAAAATCACAAAAACGAGAACTTCAGTCAGAATCAGAGAGTGTCACTAGTCTATGAGTTTAGTTTAAATCTAAAATCGTGAAAAATGAGCCTTACACCGAAGTAACTATGCAGCTAACAAAAGATCTGATAACTTTGGAGCGGCTGAACCAAATTTGATGCAACATAGCTAATTAACAACTTAGTGGTGGCAAACAGCCTATTTCAACACCACCCACGTAGGCTGTTCACCTGGACATCACCTGGAGGTAGAACCAAGAACCAGATCGACTACATACTTATTAGATCACGCTGGCGTACCTCCATTCTCAACGCTCACACACTTCCTGGGGCCGATTGTGGATCCGACCATGAACTTGTTGTCGCGAAGATACGGCTGAAACTTAAATCTGCCCGACCCGCCAAGAAAATAAGACGGCTTTACATAGCAGATAGGGAGAAGTTCAACACAGCTTTTGAGCAAAAATGGAGGGAGTGGGTGGATATGAACCACAATGATGAAGCTACACCAGACATGCTGTGGAATAAAGCTAAACATCTCATCCAAAATGCAGTAGCGGAATCTATTCCAAGAACAGAAACACGCAAACGTCAACATTGGATGACGGATAGTACTCTTGCTCTAATTGAAGAGAGGCGCCGCAAGAAAGCTGCTGGAGCAGGCATAAGAGAGTTAAATAAAATGTCTTCCAAAATCCAAGCTTGTTGCAGGCGAGATCACAATTGCCACCTTCGTAGCATCTGTGAAGATGTTGAAAAACACGCTACAAAGCACGAGTCTAGAGATCTGTACCACAAAATTCGTCTTATTACCAAATCTCTGCCGACTAAAACCTGGGCTATTGAGAACGACAAGAATGAAGTGGTAACAGAACTAGAACAAATCTCTGAAACGTGGAAGAATTACTGTCAGTCATTATTCCGAGACCCGCAGTCGCGACAGTTTGCAAGCACAGACCTAGAGAAAGAGAATTTGGAACCAGACATCCTTATATCCGAAGTAAGAGCTGCCATAAAACACTTGAAAAGCAAGAAAGCAACTGGTAGAGATGCAATTCCGATAGAGACAATCAAAGCTTTAGGAGAACGCGGTTACCAGATGTTTCATCTTATTTGCAACAAGTTGTGGCAGACAGGAGTTTGGCCTTCGGAATGGACGCACACCGTTTTCACACCCCTGCACAAAAAAGGTTCGACAAAGAAATGTAACAATTACCGCCTCATTGCTCTAATATCACACGCTAGCAAAATAATGTTGCACATCCTCAACGAGCGATTGAAAACGTACCTATCAAAGGAGATCGCTCCGGAGCAAGCCGGTTTTGTGAAGGGGAAAGGCACTAGGGAACAAATTCTCATAGTACGCCAGATCATAGAGAAGTCGAGAGAATTCAATAAGCCCATATTCATTTGTTTTGTTATTATTCATAAGTCAAAAGACGTATGGGCATCACAAGAACAGCAATGGACGGGATGCGGAAGATATGGAAGAATAGAAATATAACTAAAGCCACGAAGACCAGGCTCGTGAGGACGCTTATATTCCCCATATTTCTTTACGCGGCTGAAACGTGGACTCTGCGAGAAGTGGAGAGACAGAAGGTGGACGCTTTGGAAATGTGGTGCTGGAGAAGAATGCTTGGAGTCTCGTGGACCGAGTTTCGCACAAACGTCTCGATACTTCAGGAACTCGGCATCAGGCAGCGTCTATTTTCTGTGGTACAATCTCGTATCCTAACATTATTTGGACATGTTTCCCGGCGTGACAACCAGTCCATAGAACGCCTTGTCATTCAAGGAAAAGTGGAAGGCACAAGACCGCGCGGAAGGTCACCCACACGATGGACTGACCAGATCAAGTCCGCGATTGGAGGCTCGCTGAATGAGTGCAGCAGGATGACGTCTAGCAGGCAGCAATGGCGAAACGTCGTGAAGCGGATCACATCTGACCCCCTCCAATAATGCTACGAGCTCATAGCGATCACGACCGCTCTGTCAAGAGCGTACCGGATAAGAAGAAGAAGCTAATTAACACTCCTGACCAAAAAGGCTACTTTTAAATTATTGATTACGCTAAATTATAAAGAAACAGAAGGCTTGCTTAGATTTTGTTCATAATTTTTCATAGATATCTGTATGTAGTTAATATGTGGTGTGTACTTGTTTGTTTGTGTAAATCTTGTTATTGTTATTATGTTTAGTCCATGTTCAATGTATTCTTTACTTAATACTCAGTGTAATTATGAATATGTTGATATATTTTGTGAACATGTAAGTGCATGCATGTAATGGTGATGGCATAAAAGACACTCATTTTATTTTATTCACACAGCAAATCGTATTGGCTTCCGCGATACAGGCCTAGCCTAGTGCGGTAGCTACAATTAATTAATTTTCTTGTTTTACATGTTATTTTGGCAAATAAACATTATTTTTCTTTTTTGACGTGACAACGTCTTATAAATTGGTTTGCCGGGTGACACTTCAAGAAACTGCGTTACGCTCCGCTCACGTTATGCGCTCACAACGAGAGCGAGTGAGAGGCACGCGTCCCTTCCACTCGGGCATGGTTAGCCCGCCTAAGAGCGAGAGAGACAGACATAAAAAGTGAAAGGCACGCGTCCCTTCCGTAAAATTATTTTACCACTCAAAGTCGTTGTCACGTAAAACTTTCGCCCGTATACCGACTTTACAGGCAACCAATTTTTTTTTTCTTTTTTCTTTTGACAGATTCACTTTTCAAAAAAATACAAATAAAAAGAAATCAAAACAGGTTCATCCGTTCGGAGCCTACGATTCCACAGAAAGACACACAAATACACCCTAACACACACACCTCAAAAGTACAATAAAACGTCGTTCTTGCGTCGATGTTCACTAAAAAGGACACGACAATGTGTATGGATACGAATATAACAATTTAACTCAAAACAGTAACACTGACTCAAATAAACGTAAACTCTATAGTTACTTTTCCATAGTAACACTGAGCTCATTTTGATTACATTTGTCACAGATATAAACAAACAGTTTAGTTAATATTCTATGCGTCGTTCGGCGTGCCGTCATGCAAATCTGACGACGTATTCACTCATGCGATGCAGATTTACATAACTATTTAGCGCTTAAGATACCAGTAAACTCTCAGTCAGACGAACTCAGGATTAACTGCGTATTCTAAAGATCTAAAGAGCGGCATAACCACAGGTACCTAACTAATTCTATGTTCCCACTGCTTGGACTAGGGGCCTTCTCTAGATGAGCTTCAATGCTCCGTCGCGTTGTCCTAGTGCGCTAAAGCCTTCGCTAAAGGAACACGCCAGTGTTCTCAGTTTGTTTTTCATTCGCCGTTAAAGAAAAACAACAAACTCATCCATGTGCAATTGTGCACGTAGAAAAATACTCAAGAGGTGAAAGCTTACACGAGCCAGAGACTGTACTATACTTTTTTAGTAGATAAAGTCAAATCGGTATCGAATATTCGTCATAATATGTGATGTTCACATATTTTTTTTAGCAAGTAAGTTTTAGTGTAGTGTCGGAGCGCCCCGGAGCAGCGGAGTGGGAGTTGCGCAGTAGACAGTTTTTGGGTGGGTGAAATCTTGTGATTTTGCGTCAACGCCATATATATTCATAACAGCAGTATATTTGTTATCACGTAATCAGCTATAGAAGTGACGTATTCTGCAACATTATGTAGTGCTGTTTAGTATTAAAGTTAAATGGAATATTTTTCATTTGTATCGGTAGTACCTATGACTGCCTATTTTTTCAACAAAACTTCCTTGACGAAGACGGCAGGCCTGGAGGAGGTTTTTTATAGTATAGACGTATAGAGTGACAAGACGAGCAGGACATGTGCCTGATGGTAAGCAAAAGGCCTGCCAATAACAGCACAAGAACACGCAGCTATTGGAACATCATTGAAGCGTGAGGGCTTTTTTCACCAACTTTATTTTTCAGATGATCGTAGGTGCCATAAATATTAAAATTATGTAATATTTTTTTGGAAGTATAGTTACAATTTATAATGTCAACAAAAATAGACGTCCACAAAGTCATATCAACTAGAATAATCTGCCTCGAACCGTGCCTGGTGCAAACGTGCCCAAAACACTGGCCGCATTGCCTCGCTGAATAGCGATGACAATCGTCTGCCTCAGGAGTCGCCACCGTGGTTACGTAGACGATGCCCAATTTCGCAGACTAAAGCCTTCGCATTGGCTCCTCAACTCCCCCCTAGTCAAATTTTAAACCGAAAATAGTCAAGTTTTACAAGTTGTGTTGGTTCAGTATTATCTGAAATCATCTTTTTTATTATACTAGCAGCGTCCCGTTGTTTTACCCGTGTTGTTTCCGTTCCTTTCCTTTTTCCGCCATAAAAAGCCTATGTGTTATTCCAGACTCAAATCTGTGTTCTAGACATGTTCTGGAACAAAAATGTTCCAAATAGTCTGGAAGACAGGCTGCTTTTTATCTCGTGAAAAGAACGGGAACTTTTTAATTTTTTTGTTCAATAAAGTGTGACGAGACGAGCAGAACATGTGCCTGATGATAAGCATAACAGCACTATGACATGCAGCTATTGGAACATGAAGAATCGAAATAATTACCTAGCACTGCATTGCGCTCGTCACCCAGAGATCTATAATGTTATATCTCTATGCCCTGTAATTTCTCTGGAAATATTGCCCTCCAAACCGGAACACAGTAATCTTTGCACATAACATTATTACAATTTTACTCAAGTAAAACCGAGAGATACTGCTATTATTGTTTTATTTCTGTTTTTATACGTACTTCCACAAAACAAGATAATATAAAAATTATGAAAATATTATAATTTATTATTGTCGTTTAAGTCTGCCCCTAGGTCAAAACCTTTATTGCTCTCTGTAAGTGGTAAGTACTCTGGCGTGCAGGGCCACGTGACGAGGAAAATGAACGAACTAAGACGAACTCGTGCGCAGAGCTCGCTTTGTATTGAACGCACGACCGCGCTCAAAGTAACGTCGACAAAGCGAGGACGTACTAGGACTCCTATAACCATAATAAGTTAAAAGCCTTTGCAATACACACAAAGCACTATTTACTCATGTAAATACAAGTCAATATTTAGTCACTACGGAACAAACATTGTACCTATTACATTGTTTAGCAAGCTTTATTGAATTGACATCCCTTATACTCGTTTCAATTTTTATTCTATCATTTTCCCAGTACGAGTCTTTGCAAAGTACTCCTGGGGAAAAACTACAGTACTTCGGGAAGTTTCTAGTTATACTGCTACCAAGCAGAATCGTACTATTATTACTGTTTTCCGATTTGACCGGCAATGTTCCCAGGGAAATAATAGGACTAAGAGATTAATTATCTTGTGGTTGATGAACGGAATAAAGTGCTAGGCAGTGATTTGGTTTTTAATTGTGTCTTGTTCTAATTACCACTCGTTAATGTGCTGTTACTGTACTGTGCTGTGTGTGTGTAAGTCTGTGTGTAAACCAGTGCGTCCTACCCGTTATGACCTACGGAGCTGATACGTGGACACTGACGGTGAAAATGGTCCGTAAGCTCAAAGTCGCTCAGCGAGCTATAGAAGGAGTTATGCTTGGGGTTTCTCTGAGGGATTGCATCCGCAATTCGTCAGAGAACTAAAGTCACCGACATAGCTCAGCGTATTAGCTAACTGAATTGGCAATGGCATCTGTTGCAGACCCGAAAACCTTTGGAGTAAAGGGGTTTTGGAGTGGAGACCTCGAATCGTTAATATTGGTTAATATTGAGACCTATGGCAGCCCGAGAGGACAGATTTGGGCAAAATTTTGTTGGACTTTTAACTTTATTTTTACGACGTTAAAGTTTAAACGTAGTGTAGGATGTCCTGAGGCTAGATGGAGTGAATATATACGAAAGATGGCTGGTGGCAGCTGGAAACGTAAGACCGAGGATCGGGCTGAGTGGTGTATTATCCTATCGAGGAGAGGTCTATGTCCAGCAGGAGGGCTGAAACCCGTGTCCGTCCCCTTCGTTCGTTTATATCATCAACATCATCAGATGATGACGATGATAATGACTGTGCTGTAACAGACTGACGAGCTGCTTATTATCATGCACATGTTGTGCTCGTC
The DNA here is from genome assembly GCA_017562165.1 of Ectropis grisescens. Lineage (NCBI taxonomy): Eukaryota > Metazoa > Arthropoda > Insecta > Lepidoptera > Geometridae > Ectropis > Ectropis grisescens. The sequence goes on along the minus strand of CM029771.1, from coordinate 3,653,672 downwards.
TTATCACTCTATATTCTATTTAGTTGAATATGTTTATTGTATTGTGACCTAAATTTGACAGATTTTGTAAATTTTGTGCAAAAATACCATTTGAGCATAAGTAAGTTTTGGCCAAGGTTCGTTATGATGTTTGTTAATTTGGTCCCGAATTGTTTAATGTTAATACATAATACTTAATTAATGATTATAACGCTGTAAGAATAATATTGTTGGAATTAATTATGACTTGATCGAATTTTGTATTGACTTACCTAATGTAACAATTTGTTATAAGGCCAATAAATATTTATATTCTATTCTATTGAAAAAATCTTATGTTAATAATTAGTCATGAATGGTCTCATAATAATTATGACTATTGTACCAAATTTTACAGATTTCAATCTATTTAAATTGTCTAACTTGTCAAAGGTCTGAGTTATGCTCTCTTTAAGAAGTTTAGAGATCAACAATCGAAAATCAAATAAACTTACAATAAAGTAAGTACAACATAAATAAATATAATATGTCTATTAAAAGTATCGTAATTGCAACATTCTATACGGCAGTAAATAGCCCAGCGTATATGAAGATATAAATCTTCCACTACCTATTCTAGAAAAAACGTAAATTCAGGAACTATGTGCTCTCATAAAATAAATTACAACGCTTTCCTGACTAATTACAGTTTCTGGCCGAGAATACGTTACGAGTACACGATATATTTTGCAAGTGGCCAATAAAAATGGAATAATATGAAAAACAAAGCACGCTCTCGGAAAATACTCAATTTATCAGTATAATCAGAGCGTCACTGCGGGGAAGCGGCGCTGCATACGCGTAACACTTTCTGTTGCGTAATACGCGCTTCTGCGAGCGAACCTGAGTGGCTCTTTTGCACTCGTACTACTTTTTTGAAGTGAAAACCTTTAGTCACCTTTATTTATAGGGATCAGGGGCGATAAATTGCCGGCCTATCGGTTTTTATCGGATACACTTTGAAACGTGTGCGACTGATTTGCGTGATCTAATACCACCTTGTCCTTTTTTCTATCGGAATGCTCGTAGCTCGAAAAAGCGACATCGTTTCATGGTTCATGCTCCAAAGACACGAACGAAGAGATTTGACTCTACTTTTGTGATAAGAACATCTAGGCTGTTTGAATATGTGGCCCGAGTGGGTTTTCCCCGATGGTTACAATATTTGTGTCTTCAAATCGAGAGTGAATCGGTTTCTATGTAAAAACGCTCCATCGTAAACCGCATCGTCGCTTAACATCAGGCGAGATGGCAGTCAAGTGTAAACCTACAAAAGTTAAAAAAATAAAATGTTGTGGCTTCGCGACACTGACATACAGCGGCACAGCGCCGGCCGGTACGGTGCCGGTGGCGGAACAGCGGTGCGGGTCGTGAGCGTTTGAGGCTTTATATAGCTGAGATCTTTCTTGTAATTTCGCGTCAGCGACATGCGTATTAGCCGTGTATGTCTAGGAGGTATACAGGTGACATATTGTGCAACTTTAGTTTTGTAAAATACCAAAAATTCTATGTTATAAGTTTTCACTTCTAAATGTCTCGGCAGTTTAAATTAATGCTATTTTTTTAACATAAAGTGATGAGACGAGCTATACACGTGTACCTGATGTAAGCAACACGCCTCCCCATATCAACAGTGTCACGCAGCTATTGATACATGAAGACTATTTATCATTATCCAACTCTCCACTGGCTCCATGCCCAGAAATGTAAAATTATTTATCTCTACTTATACCCTGTAATTTCTCTGGAAAGATTACCCTTCAAACCTGAACACAGTGACGTTTGGGCATTACTGCTTGGCGGTAGAATACTTCCCCAGACGGACGCTGCAAGGAGTCCTACCACTACAATACTCATTAAAGATCTTTTTTTTAATGATTTTACTGCCCTCGTGGCTTAGTGGGTAGTAACTCTGCCTGCGAAGCCGAGGGTCGTGGGTTCGATTCCCACCCAGTACAAATAATTGTGTGATGAATTCAAACGTTTGCACTGTGTCTGGGTGTTTCTATTTATAATAAGTATGTATTTAAAACTATTTATGTATTATATCAGCTATCTGGCCGCCATAGTACAAGCTTTGCTTAGTTTGGGGTCAGATGGTGTTGTGTGTGAATTGTCCACCAATATTTATTTATTTTATCTAAGATATAGCATGGTTATCTCGACGAGACACAAACATACGACATACGAAATACATACGAAAAAAATTATTAAGTACTTTGAAAACTATATTTCCAATGATTACTTATTATTCTTCGGTAGATAAAAACATAAGAAGCCTAAGGGAATTATTTATACGGTAACGATAACTTCTGTTCATAACATCAAAACATTAGTCTTATTGAAATGTGTCCCAATGATAAACTACATATCTAAGTGAGGGACTGATAGAGTAGCATAGCATTACACACATAAACGCTTCAATGTTCATAGGCGACTATGTTGATAGCTCCATTTAATGGAATGGCTGGTCAGTAGCTTCCATTATGAAATGCTTCAGATGGCTTCAATGGCAGACAGTGATGTCACCCTACTGATTGAATCTAGCTACCCAACACGCGGCGGCAAACAGATGCCTTTTATACAGGACGACAACTTTTATAAATTTGAAAATTTACTAATCTGTACTGATTCCTCTCACTATGCCATGTATTCCAAGAGTCAGTAGCGTATTTTGGGTAAATACACCAAGTCAAGTTACGGCTGGTCTAGTCGGGAGAACGGCGCCTGCCGATCCGACCGATCCTGGTACCCCGGGTTCAAACCCCACATGCACCACTGTCTTTTCAAAGGCATGTGCGTAAAGCCGCTAACTTAAAAACAGTGAACGAAAACATCGTGAGGAAACCGACATGTACCTAGAACCTTTCGAGGTCATGTGTCATCCGTCAACCCGCACTTGGCCAGCGTGGTGGTATGGTCTTAACTCTCTCCTTGCGAGCGAAGCCCCGAGTCCCAGCAGTGGGAACATTTAGTGGGCTGATTACTGCTACACCAAGTCTACGCCTCCGTATCGGGGTATAATATATTGCCACAAATACCTACCTAAATACATATGGTACCAGCTCTCGGAATAATACCAAACTGATTATTACTTATCTAAATTAGACAGTGACTAATTTGCGCTGACAATAGTTATTGAATATTTTTTCTACAGACACAATGGTTGTTATTTATCTGAAACAAAAACATTTGATTTGATGTGATTTGGTAAATCAAATAGAAATATTACACAGGACTTATTCGCTGTCTAAATTATTACAGTACTATAATACGGTGTAACCCTCCTTATGTAAACTAACGGATAACAAAAATACCCTATGTTACTACTTATAATATCAGCTATCTCCCAGTGAAAGTCCCGTTAAAATCCGTTCAGCCATTTTAGAAATTAACCAGATCAATAGACCAACAGATAGACAGACAGAGAAAAATCGTTTTTTGTTTAGGTAAGTATCGTATATAATAAAATTTCAAATGTATCTAGTGACCAACTGTTAATTTGGAATCTTATGTATAAATATGCTTAAATGTATCGACATCCCGATGTCTTGATCGCGTACAATGGCCATGGTCACGGGAAGACTCCAAAACGTCGAGAGGTAAAGTCCTGTTTAATGTTTTCAGTATGAACTCCAATTGCGAAAGTTTAACCCCTATGTTGGATAAATTCGTAGTTAGATAAATCAGCCTTTATTTACTCCGGGGTAAAAATTACCCTCGTATCACATTACTGCCACAATGAGAGTGCCTTTAGCGAACGAAAAGCGACACAATAGAGTTTGTAGAGCCTTTCGTACGCATCATAACTCTATCTCTATGTGTAATAGTTTTCGTGTGCAATTTGTTGAAGACCGTGACAATTTCGTTTTAAATTTTGTTTCTGAAACTTAAGTAGGTACAATTTTGCAGGGATTTGCGTTTTAAGCAGCTGGACGTGAAAAGTTTAAGTTGATAGGCGTACCATGTAAGAACCCTATTTTTAATAGCGGACTAGAATAGACTGATGATGATAATGAGATGTTAGGCATCACTCTGTGTAATCCGTTCGGGGAGCTACAAAGGAACGGCTCCACTGAGTGGGACCAGTAATCACGCCAGAGGAATCAGTTCATTGACCACGTTAATTAATGGCTGGTTTATTATTAGAAAAACGTGTTTTGGCAGGTCACAATGTCTTTTATAATTAGTTATAGATGTGATATTAAAATTAATTGTGCGTCAAACGTACCAACATTTTATGAGGTTTAATTTATTCCCGCGAGAGGTAGTCTGGTGAACAAGTGCTTTTTACGTGTTAAAAAAAATTGTCGAATTTCGTTTTCGGCCGTATTTAAACCCTCGGGGAAAATTATTATCTAATATTGATCCTACAGTTCTGGAAGTCAAGATTATTTTAAAGAAATTTCCTCTTCGTATTTAATCATTTTTTGTCTCAAACAGTTTTTGAAATATTGGCAAATAACGACACCCGCCTTTTTAATTGTCTTAATTAACTTAATTGTTTATAACTATTGCAATTTTTGCGAGGGGGCTTAGCATTTTCTCTAAAACTATCCAGATTTTATTCTGGATCGAATGACATCACAATTATAATGTTAGGAGAAATTGAAAAAAAAACGACCTAAAAAGCAAATGTTGACTAGACTAAGGAACACGACCTGAGATCAAAACATACGCGACGCGACGATATCACACGTGCCTCACCTGTAAATTCGCCCAACAAAATCACTTAGGTGTCTCCACAGACTAAGTAGAGAGATGGTATCTTATTGCAGAAAGAAGTTGGAAACTACTTTATTTTGATTCAAATTTAATTTTATTAATAACTAGTACCCTCCCACGCTTCGCTGTGGTACATTGTGATGCAAAAATTAGATAAAAACAATCCTTGATGCGGATTATTTTACATTCTAAAATTGCAGCTCGATCGGTGCAGAACTTTTTGAGGATTTGAAGCGTACACAAACCAACATAACGTTTTTATATATGCAGATTCCATAGTTATTTTATTCTGGAAGTACAAACATTCTACAAGTTCTGAAAGATTGTCATTCTACTGCTCTAAAATAAATCTAAAATTTGCGTAGCTCTATGTTATTATAGGAAGACGTTTTAATTATCCTCTGACGCGTCACAGTACAAAAAGTAACGATCTGCTATCTACCACAGTATTGAGTAATTTTTGTACTTTCCGTCAAATGTTGTTGATCTCACAATAAGCTCAGTGCATACAGTTTGTTTGAGTTTGCCAAGTATACATAAACATGATTGATATGTGACTGTTTGCGTTTTGTTCCACATAGGTATGTAAACATGCCAAGCATGGACGCGAATTCATAAACGCAGGAGATACACAAGGCCGAGCCATACCTACCTACATAAGGCATAAGTACCTTCTTATTATAATAGTACTAACAACAGTAATAGTACCCACAGTACGTTTGCCTTCGTACAAAAGAAGAAAATGGCAAAAATAATCCAAAGTACGTTCTACATTTTGTTAGTGTTTTGTACTACCTAAGTTATAACCATCAACTATTACTTATTTAATTTTATATAAACACATAGGTACACTTCCCGGGCATAACATATTAGGTACAGCATGAATTTACCGTGTTTATATATTATGATAAAGCAATACAATAAAAACAATAGGTACTACAGCTACGCCACAGAGGAAATGTCTGTTTCCCTATTAACTGAACGAAAACTATAAAATTACAATATGCCGGCTGACTTATTTTAAGGGAAAATTTCACATTGATTTGGTAATATTGGCTATACTTACGAGGTATGGTATCACATATCTATTGTAGTTGCGACACGCTGCAGCAGGAATTAATTTCTGCTCAAGAATTGTTTTCCTTCCAATTTTAGGGAATTAGGAAATCGGGTTTCAGCAGCCCAGGGCAGATTGACGGCAGCGTTAGTTTTCATTTTGCCCGCGTGCAATTAGATCCTTTGTTTTTGTATTTTGACATTTTATATCAATAATAATCTACTTGATAAAATCCATCCATCCATTTATAGCGCAAATATGTTTGTTTTTTTTTTCAAAGTTCTCATTTTAAACAAGCACTTACTTTTAATATTTGTTGATTTCAAAGCATTTCTGTATTTGTTGCAGATAAGTAGAAGAAACTTATTATAACTGTTATTCATGGATAAAACCCGGATAGGTATCGGAATAAAAATCATTTATAAAGCTTCGTGAAGACATGGAGAAACACACATACAACATAATAAATTGAAAATAGTTTTTTGTAATATGCAAAAGTATGTTCTAGAACTCTAGATGTTATCGCTTTTAGTGTTTTGGTAATTAGAAATACATTTGCCCCAATGAAATTTCATATTCTTATTTTTATTTCCAATTTTACGATACACCATGGACGGATGAATCCATGCCGATGTATTACTTACCATAAGTTCTTTGAAGTGGTGTTTTCAAAGAGTGTGCACATTTTAGTTGTGAAAAGTGCTAGTGTGTGTGACTGTATCTGAACTGGTTACGATTTGCAATCCCCCGCTGTAGGTACCTAGTACCTACAAGTAGGTCCTTCCACTCGCCTCTAGAGCCGAGGCCGCTCGCAAGGATCGCATACTCACGTGTCGTAATTTGCAATTGAGAATACGTCACTCTTCCCTTACGAGACAGGCATGCAAAGGATGCCATGTTAAGTACCCGTTCTTTGTTTTACTAAGCTATTGAGCTCTTTTTGACGGATAGATAAAACGCTTATCGTTTTTATGGCAATTCTTTCAGAGAGTCTGCAGCTGATTTGCATGATTAGTTCTATTAATAAAGACTCTGCCCGTAAAAAAACACTTAAAAGACAAATAATATATATTTAAATGATTTACTATGATGTAAAACACATTTGATGATAATTTACGATTCGACCCCATCGTTGAAATCCCATTTTTATTTCACATTTTTATTTGGGCGATAGAGCAATGTTTCTCTAGCAGAAATCAATACACTCTAGAGTTGAAAGAACCAAAATTGTAGCTATTGGAAAAACCTTACTCGGGCTACGCGTTCCACAGCGTAGACATGTTTATTACGAGAGTGGAGTCAAACCTAGTTCGAGTTTTCGGAACGTCAACCATGAAAAAATGACGCGTTTTCGAGCTACGAACCGAAAGAAAAAATGACAAGGCTGTATTAAATCATGCAGATCAGTGGCACACTCTCTAAAATGTATCCGATAAAAGGCGATAAACTAGCAACTTTGCGGCAATGTCTCGATGACTTTGAAATCATTTTGGAAATAGGATCTAATCTTATATCTCGTGGTGACGAGCGCAATACAGTGCTGAGCATTGTTTTGGATTGTTCATGTTTAAATGGCTGCAGTACCTAACGCCGCAGTGCTGTTATGGGTAAGTATGTTACTTACTATCAGGCGCATATACAGCTTGTCCCGTGATTCTGTATAAAAAAACACAGTGGGTCTCCGGGTGTGCCGACAGAAGTGAAAACAATATACATATGTACTAATTAATATATTTATTTATACGCAGAGATGTATTTGACGGTAATGGTTACAGTATCGCGAGTTTAATTTTTTTTTCTACCACAAAAAATACTCAAACGCGTATAGAAATCGTCACTTAAAAAAATATAAAACTATTATATAAACCTTGTGACTCTCAATAGAGCTATAATATCTGAAAACACGAGACACAAACCGTACCCAACAATAGAAACATCAACATAATCCCGTGGTATTCAACCATAAAATATATCTGATAAGGTGTTACGTCCGCGCACAAAAACAAAGGAGTTGTTGCCAAACCCAGTCGCATTAAGAAGTTAGAATATGAGGCAGAATTGCGGCTTTCTAATATAACTTATGATGTAATACAGCTATGTTAGGCATCGTAAACATTTTCGCCGCTCTTTCACAATCCTTTAATGGTAACGCGAAACTGTTTGAAAGTGCTGGTTTAATTTTGATTTCGATCGTCAGAGTCGCACCTGAATAAAGAATAGCGCATTAATCACCGGGACATTACACTCGAGCCTGCTTCGTTTAATGTTGTATGTTGGAGACAATAATTTCTAGAAATAACGTTTATAAATAACATGCCGTTTTGCAATTCATTCACGGTAACTCACGTTGATTTGATGAAACTTAAGGCGGACTGTTGTACCGATGTCACACGTGAAATCATTAAAATATATATAACACCATGTTAGTTATCACACAGATAAAACATCTGACGTATAGTGATATGGAACGGTTCCATACACGCTGAAACGGTCCCATAGGAGCGATGTCCTAATTCTCCATACATTTGCTAGTATGTAGATAATTTACTCTTAACAAAAAAAAGCAAGATTAGAGATCTAAAAACAATGTACCAAATTGCCATTTTATCTCTAAATATATTCTCTTCCAGGCGTACGAGGTATATAAAGTGGTTGAATTTATAGAAAGGCGGATACACAAACAAATAGTAAACAGATATGTTTACTTAAATCGTAATTAAATTGAGTTACTAATTATTGACTCAAATATAAAAAGTAAACATACTTGTCTATTTAATTACAGACTAACTATAATTAATTTAACGTTTGCCATTGCGTTTGATATTCTCCATTATTTTTTGTATGTGTGTCTCAATCAAAAGTATGTATCTATTTGATAGATACATATTTATTTTCATTTTCTAAACATATAATTTCTACTGCAAACTTATTAAACACAAAGAAATAAATAATATAACTGACTGGCCTAGTGGCTTAGTTGGTAGTAGCTCTGCCTGCGAAGCCGAGGGTCGTGGGTTCGATCCCCACCCAGTGCAAATATTTGTGTGATGAATTCAAATGTTTGCACTGTGTCTGGGTGTTTCTATGTATCATAAGTATGTATTTAAAACTATATAAGTATTATATCAGCTATCTGGCTGCCATCACACAAGCTTTGCTTAGTTTGGGGTCAGATGGTGTTGTGTGTGAATTGTCCACCAATATTTATTTATTTATTTATTTATAAAATCAAGTCGAGAAAACAGAATCGAATTACAGCATCCACTATAAGACACCAACGTCAATCCACACTCAAGTAAATGATTCTACACCAGAGAAAATCAAGCTCCTTACCTTAACAGAATCAATTTCGCACTGCAGCATGCTTCCACTGAACTTGTTCCCATAAAATTATAATGTTCATGAATGATTCATTCACAATAAATGGGTTCTTGTAACACAGTATCAATGTAAACTAAAGCCGACTGTGTGCTCAGATGGTACTACGCGAGGAAAGATAAACGCGATACGTAAGTAATATCTGTTTTCATGTGTTTTCCTAAATTTGCTTCGGCCGCAATGTCAACCTATCGCTCTCGACTGATAAAAATCTCGCTTATCGTGACAGAATTTGTTTGATTGGATGTAACATGATAAGAGAGTATTTTATGCATCTCCGAGTTTCAGGTATATTTTTCGAAATACTTGCTCTACTATCTGACGGTAGAGCTAGAGTCTAAACCTTTTTTGAAGTGAAAACTTCTTTAGGCACATTAGGCGCTTTATGAGATGAAAAAAACAATTGATATACGTACGTAGTTATTGCACATTTAAAATAAATACACGGGTAACTCAAGTTTGATATAGTCAGTTCAGTCCGACTCAAAACAGTGCTAAACGAGCTGCGAACACGCTCGCGCACTCTCCTTGAAAAAGATCGCCGGACGCGATCGAAACTTGAGTCGGTCTGAACTGACTATATCAAACGTGAGCTAGCCGTGTATTTATTTAAAATTGATCACAAATTCACAAAATCGGGATCTCCGTTACCGCCAGTTCTGTACATAAGTAAGTATTGTATTGTGTGTGCTACTGTTTTTTTTTTTCAAGTACAACAATACGTTGTCTGTCATGCCTAGTGGCATACAAGTATTTTATGTATCTGATGGTAACCAAAACGCCTGCCCATAATAACACAACTTTCAACCGGAACATAGTATTTTTACTCCTTACTGCTTGTGCTTGTCAATAGAATAAGTGTCAAACATGTGTCAAATATTTTATACTTCTGTAGGCGAACTCTGCAAAGAGTCCAGACACTATTTCAACACGTACAAGTAGGTTAACTTTATAATAGTACCTACATTCCTTACCGATAAGTATAAAAATAAAACGCTAGGATAATACAAAATAATGATAATGGTGTCAATAAAGATCAGTCTATCTTACCCACAGATTACACATCTTACCAATAGAGTGACGTATGGCTTCTAGTCTTTGCACACAAATACAATAATACTTACACAGTCGATAAAATATTATTATGCTAAAATTTGCATAGGAACGTGGATCGCATTTGAAATGTTAGCATTGTGAAATAATCCTCATCCTAGTTCTTAAGTATTAATTACCTCCAAATATGTCTTATTCCTTCCATTTCGAGGGCCTTATTTGAACTATCTTGGTTCATCGTTCTATCTAAATATTTAAACCTTGATATTTTTATATTTTTTTAAATAAAGAGTGACGAGACGATCAGGACATGTGCCTGATGGTAAGAAACATGCCTGATACATCACAGCACAGTGACACGCCGCTATTGGAACATGAAGAGTCCAAATCATTACCTAGCACTGCACTGCGCTCGTCACCCAGAGATCTAAGATCTTATATCTCTAAGCCCTGTAATTTCTCTGGAAACATTGCCCTTCAAACCGGAACACAGTAATGTTTGCACATTACTGCTTGGCGGTAGAATAACTGGCAAAGGTGTGGTACTTCCCCAGGCGGACTCTGCCAAGAGTCCTACCACTACTAAACTTTGATATAGTCAAAAGCTACCTATCACAGTATCTAGGACAGTCAGTCAGCCCTTGCAGAGTATAAATCTCCTCCTTGTTTCACTAATACTGCTTAAATTACCACTTCCCCAGGTCTTTCATATATTCGGGAAATAATAAGTCTCCTTTATTTAAAAAAAGTCCTATAGCAGTTGGCCTCAAGTGAAATCTACTAGAGCACATCTTAAACGTTTCCAAACACTTTTTTTATTCTGGTAGATTACACTCCATAGAGTCCAGGGTGCTTTTTTTAAAGGCTGTTTATTAAAAAAAATTTTATAAAACAATAGGTAAGATACATGGGAAGATTTATTACATTATTCCATGTACCACGTTATTTTTTCATACTGTACGAGTACTGCATCTCGTACGACTACTGCAAGGGTATCTCGGACAGAGCAACTTCGGCTTGAGCTACCGCCCGTACCGCCGCGCCGGTAAGAAAGATCAAGGACAGATCTAGCATCCCAGAAAAGGGTACGGTCCAGACGAGGAGGATTTAGCACCGCTGCGAGGTGCCTTTGCCATTCCACAGCTAGACACTAATGTGTAAACTACGGATATTCGGGTGTAAACATGACTGAAGGCCCGATTATATAAACCGTACATGGCAAAAAATTCCAAAGAAATTACACGGCAAAGAGATAAACTATTCTATCGCTCTGTTCACGAGCGCATTGTCTCTATCTCTATATATAAAAATGTTATGTTGGTTTGTGTACGCTTCAAAAACTCAAAAAGTCCTGCACCTATCGAGCTGAAATTTTAGAATGATATATAATCCCCATTAAGGATTGTTTTTATCTAATTTTTGCATCACAATGTGCCACAGCGAAGCGTGGCACGGTAAAGCTAGTATTGTTATAATTTGAACTCCTAAAAAGTTCCTTCGTTCGCTCCAAACCTTTTGCCAGATAATAGTTACCCACTCCATATTTTGTATACACTTTGTCTAAGCAACAAAAAAAGATTTTCGAATGATATATTAACCTGTAATCATAATTAAAGCTAGAGCCTAATTGAGCGAGCGTAATGGCACGGCGAGTGAGCAGTGAAACCGCTTCCTTGACCACCCACGGCTGTCTTCCTCGTATGGGAGACAGTGCGGAACATGCAAACATCCTCTAGCGAAATTGTTGAACATATTACTTTAAGACAGTTGCTTTCGCATATCATTGTATAATACAACAGTGGCGCCAAACATCAACTCTCATGAATGGTGATGAGGAATCTACATCTAGGTTTTAAATCAGTGCTTGTTTTATTTGACCAGTAACGCCTCCTATGCTCAAAGCTACGCATAACTTGTACTCTGATAACCAGGCAGCAGATGTAACAATAATGTAATCGTAAATACATAGTTATGACCACGGATATTCGGGTTATGACTGTATGAATTGTATTTATTCTGTGACATTTTATTGTATTTTGTTGGATTATCCTGCTGACTAATAATGTATTATTATATTCATGATTGAATTAATCGGAAATATTATGTACAATGAGAATTAAATAATGTGTAAAAATTACGATATCAATAAATGGCTTAAATAAATAAATATAGGTACTTAAATATGATACGTAGACACACCAAGGCAAGGAACAAATATATGAATTCATCACATCTTTATCCTAAGTGGGAATCGAATTCACAAACTTCAGCTCTGCAGGCAGAATACCGACTAGCTTACCAACAACTGAGCTACGAGGCCATTCAATTAATGAAGTCAATTAAATACTGTATAATTATAATGCCCGTGTGAGACACCTATACCAAACAATAATTTCTTTTTCTATGAAAAAAACAAAAACCAACTTCAAATTTAAAATTAAATTCAAACATTCGACTAAATTTAATATGTTTTGTTTGTGAAATTTACGATAACGTCGTCCAGGTGTAGGTGGTGGTTTATAGCCTTGCATAGATTTATAGTATACTAGATGCCCGCCCCGGCTTCGCCCGTGGTATATTATATAGCACTCATCGGGATCCCGTACATATCCAACGGTGAAAGAATGACTGAAATCGGTTCACTCATTCCTGAGAATATCGATTTCAAAAAAAAAATCTCTTCAGCAACCTGCTACGCCACCTGTCGGAATTTGGTCGTACCAACTCAGATTTAGAAAAAAAAATTAGCAAAGGTTTATATTCAAGACACAGATTACTGAAATTCAATGACGCAATCTTTGACATGCATGCTGTCATGTGTCATGTCAAAGCACGAAACGTACGAAAACTCTCAAAAGGGGAATATTTTTTCCCGATTTTGTTACATTCTTGTTTCATGCTCCGCTTCAATTAATAGTAGAGTTATTTTCTATAGCCTAAAGCCTTCCTCGATAAATGGACTATCCAATAGAAAAAGAATCTTTCAATTCGGACCAGTACTTCCCGAGATCCTAGCGTTCAAGCAAACAAACAAACAAACTCTTCAGCTTTATAATATTAGTATAGATTAATATGTAAACTCTTTCGGTCTTATTCATAATAAATGCTTATAGAAGACTTAAAACACTCATTAGTTAAAACGCTCGATAAGCTTATAAAACCTTCTATAAAATTCCGTATTCATAAACGCTCTATAAGCCTTCTATAACTAAAGCATTACTAATATCAGTTTTAGGATCAAAATGTTGCCATTATAATGAAATAGATGTGAAATCGATCGACTTTATAGAAAAACTGACAGGATCGTCCACAGATAAAACGAGTTTGACGGTGGAACCATAGACAATGTTACAGAATAAAAAAAAAAATACATACACTGTGAAATTATGAAGCGGGGAAATTTAAAGTTATATTACTAATAAAACGTAGTGATGTTTGTTCGTTCTCTCATTAATTTCTTGTATTTTATAAGAGAAATTGCTAAAGAAATAAATTAGAAATAAATTCCGAAAGTAAAAGGATCACTCCTACTTTTATACACCTTTCGTTGATGTGGATTACTTTCAAGCTGTTCAATCGTGTCGAGAGCATTCAAACCTTGTAACGCTTGCATTTTAATATTTATGTTAACACGTACCTATAAACATTGGTAATTACACATACAACAGTTTCAGTGTCACAGTGACAAATTTTAGAATATGTCACAACTATCAGGCAATGAAAATGCAGACTTTCATGCCAAACAAGCCACAATTTCTGGTAATAATGACCACTATCACGTTTACTTTCATGATTTATCAGCAATATGCCAATTGCTTGAATCTTGGAATTCTACTTAGATTCGAACTAAAAATATAATAATATATTATTACCAAATACAGCCCACCATTCCTTCAAAACCATGGTTTTTCATACATAAAAAAATTAACAAACAGACTACGTTTACTATTTGTCGCCTACGATTGGGCTTTGCTTGTACTCCGGTGTTTCTCGCAAAATTAACATAACGCGACAATTCACTCTGTAAAGGCGGTTTAGCAGAAGGAACCACCGATCACATCTTTTTTGATTGTATTAGATCACATGACTCCCTTTATAATATGATTCCACCTGATTTCCCCGTCCTACAAACTTTTCCAATCATCCCTCGTATGTTTTCTCCATTTGTTCATGTCCTATCTAAATATATTCACAAATATAATATTAAACTGTAACAGTATTAATTCTCAGAAGCTATGAAGAAGATGGAAGACTGAGCACCTGAATTAAGAACTTAATATAACAAAGCTACATACTCTCAAGTGTTCTACTTAGTCTGTGCTCCCAACGCTCAAACGCTGGACATTGGCGAAATTATGGTGACATTGCCGAATGGAAACCAAAAAATAAGTTGATGTTGAATATGTCACAACGCCATATTGACACTAATCAGCTGTTAAGAGTCGGCCATATTTGCCTTAAAACACCGCTAAAGTAGGGTTCTCGGCTCTATAACTTTATAGAAGGCTTATAGCACGTTTTAGCGCTAAAATGCTGTTATGAATACCATTTTTCCTAAGACGTACTATAGCAAGACTTTAGACATGCTGTAACTTTTTTATGAATAAGACCGTAAGTCTCTCTCCTTATGAGAGAAGGCTCCGAGTTCTGGCAGTGGGAACACAAAACAGGCTTAGTTATGCTATATTTTAAAAATTACACGCAAAATTCATATATATATATATATAACTAGCACCGCCCCTCGGTTTTACCTGCGTAGCTCCCGTTTCCGTTGTTTGCCCGGGATAAAAATAGCCGTTTCGATGTGACTGAAGAACAAACAACCAAACATTGACATTTATAATTATATATAGGTAATAGACGCTATACCCGGAAGGCCAGCCCTCGCTGACCGAGTAGAAGTGGGCGGGTTTAATTTATGGGCTCAATCAAGTTAATATTTAGCATCTAATGAATTCATCCAAGAACTAATTTTATAGCCTTAATCAACGCATTTATGTTCGGAAGTTGTTATTTATTTCGCACATAATAATAATAATAAATAAATATTGGTGGACAATTCACACACAACACCATCTGACCCCAAATTAAGCAAAGCTTGTACAATGGCGGCTATATAGCCGATATAATACTTATATAGTTATAAATATAGAAACACCCAGACAAAGTACAAATCCGCGTCCGACTCCGTTCACCCAGGCCCCTGATTCAATCTTCCGTGCTTCCGTACCTAAAGCAATGACGACATTGAAGGATGAGTATCGTGACACAACAAATTATTACACAACAAACGAGCACGAAAATATATACATAAATAATCCTACTAATATTAATATTATATATTCGAAAGTTTGAATTTTTGTCGCCCAATCAAGTTGGTCGCTCAATCACGTCTGAAATTTGAAACACAGTGGAATTACAGTCTGGAATAGCACAAACACTCCTTTTTAGTGTGGGGAAAATAACGAAACGGCAAAGCGCGGGTGTTGTTAGAAAAATATAAAAATACATAGTTAAAATCTTTTATTTTTCATATATATTTTGTCCGCGATGGATTCCTTGATAAACTTAACCGATTTTACCTAAATTTACACACTATGCACAGTTTGATCCCATTTGACAGATAGGATAGTTTTAATTTCGATTAATAGTATTTAAATATCGCTATAATTATGGATTTGATTGTCTCCTAATGAGAGACAGTCCCCAGGCCACAGTACTAAGAACTAAAAGTGGGTCATATTATTGATATAATAATTACGCTGAGACAGCGAAATATTGATCGTTGACATTTTTATGAGTAGGTATATATAGCTGAAAAATAGCAAACATCCAAGAAAATACATCTCAAAGCACCCAAGTTCCCCGTTTTGAAGGTGTGTAGGTTTATTCGTTTTTTTTATTTCAATTTAGCAACTCCACAGACTCCGGGGTCCGTGATCTTTGTCATTTGTCAAACTTTGATTAGGAGAAGGAAAGGTAATAGGGGGGAGTAAGGAACATTTTCATTCTAATTCTCTCTTTCATTTAAGGTAAGGCTAAGTTGCCTCCTCCCGGCCCAGTGCCTCCACCTCGACTGCATTACCCAAACCCGATTGTCCGATCCAAAGACATTTAGTGAGTCTAACAATTGGGCTCGTAAGTTAAGTTATATGTTGTGTTTATAATTTGTTTCTTCTTGTTTTTGTTTTTTCTTGTTTTTAAATTTTCTGTGTAAAATTTTATTTTATGTACATGTGCATTATGGACTGATGTCTGAAATAAAGATTATATTATATTATATTATTACTGTCCCTGGTTTTATTAGGTTCAATAAAGTTTCCAATCTCCTATTCTAAATTACTTCTACTTTTTACATTTTCGATCTCGAATCGAATCTCGAACTGAAATCCACTCCTACTGAATAATAGATATCACTAGTGATGCAACTAGTGGTCCTATAATTGTCGGCCACCTGCCCCAGTTCGAGTCCAGCGGATTACGGCCGTCAGGCTAATCTCCACGGCCGAGGACCTGCGCAGGGTTGCCAACCATACAAGAAATTCCCTCGTACACATGCAGCTAAAATCTCATATTTTTGGCTTCTATCTTTCATACCTCGTAGGTCAACGTAAAACATGTTTTCTTATTATAAGTGTGTTTTACTTTAAAACCTGTATAGAATAGTTGTAAGGGCCATTTTAGTATGCCATCTCATCTCCTTGCACGGTTGCCTGGTAGACATTGCCCTGAGCGATAAGGTTCATACCGCCCTCGTACCTCGTACGCTAGACCCCAAATCTTGTATTTGTACGAGGACCATCGCACGTTTGGCAACCCTGGACCTGCGCCCGCGCGTCTAACTGCACCTGACGACCTAACGGAACCTCCATCGAGGGCTATCGTTTATTCATTCATAGGGTTTCCTTTTTAGATGCGCACGTGCATTCAAGGTCTCCGTGTAAGTTAGTACTACTTGCCCTATTAACCAAATCTAGTAAAAAAATTGTAGGTATTAATAAAATATTGTTGGACATTTCTCACACAACCCTAAATCAAGCAAAATTTAAACTATGGAAAGTGGACAGCTGATATAATTTTTATCTTTAAATACATACTTTTTAAATAAAAGAAGGAGGTTCTGAATCCGGTTGTTTGGTTTTTTTCTTGTATGTACGAGTGATGAGTGAGTGTGGATGTATGTATGTGAGAAGTTACGCATATTAACTCCTCTAACGGTGAATCAATTTTTAATGTTTTTTCGTTTGTTTGATAGATGGTTGTTTCAGATAAATTAGTTTTAAAGGGATCTACGGAATTGGCCTCTAGCCGCCTCTACAGCTTACCAGAGCTTAGACTGGCGCCAAAGGCGCAGAACCTAACTTTCTATAGGTACTAATATAATTTTATTATTTAGACTTGGAGCTCATCTGAAACCTTTATTATTAACCTTTACAAAATATAATCTTAACCTAAATGTAAACCTTGACAAAATTTTCCATCGGCTCAGCTATTATTGTTTACTTTTGTTGTCAACGATTGTCTAAATCATATCTATTTAATCCACTTAACTATCAATTATAAATTCATTAATCTTAATCGTCTCTACATTTCACTTACGTATTTGTATATCAACTTAGTGTTGAGAAATATTTTAATTTATTGATTTAAGAAGCATAAATCATAAATAAAGCATAAATCACACGGTTAATATTTCAAAAGTCGCTGCACAGATTTTTATTTTTATATCATAGAGTGACGAGATGAGCAGGACATGTGCCTGATCGTAAGCAGCATGCCTGCCACATAACAGCACAGTGACATGCAGCTATTGGAACATGAGAAGTCCAAATCATTACCTAGCACTGCAGTGCGCTCGTCACCCAGAGATCTAAGATGTTATGTCTCTAAGCTCTGTAATTTCTCTGGAAACATTGCCCTTCAAACCGGAACACAGTAATGTTAGTACATTACTGCTTGGCGGTAAAATAACTGGCGAAGGTGTGGTACTTCCCCAGGCGGACTCTGTCAAGAGTCCTACCACTACAACTCCTAACTAAATAGATTTCGATAAAATGTATACTGAACCACCGCTGAAGTAGGTGTTCTCTACCAAACAGAAAAATAATTATTAGTAATATCGATGATTCACAATTAGTGGAACTGTCGCGTAACAAACATAACCATACAACCTAATTGAGAGCCTCCTCCTTTTTTGAAGTCCGTTAAAAAGGAGAGAGATTACAAAAGTAAATTAAGAATTATTTGGCAGATTTATCGCTTAGAGTGATCTCTTCCAGGCAACTGTGCAGTATTAGTCCAGGCAACTTTGCAATAACAGAATACTACTTTATTACCTGTTTATATATTTACTGTATACTACCAAGTCTTTTGAGAGTTTATGTATCTAACCATTATGTGTATTGTGTAAGGTATAAGTACTAACACAAGTAAGTAGGATGATATTTTAGGAGCACTTAATGCTATTTAGATGCCATATAAACAACGATAGTTACAATATTTTAAAGTTGCCTCGTGTGAAAGGATGTCAGTATTTTTTTATCACTAAATAATAATAGGTATGCGACCGACCACCGCTTCGTCCATGCAATCAATAACTGCGTAGCTCTATGTTATTATTGACAGGTGTTTTACTTACCATCCGGTGTATTTCTTGCTCGACCCGTCTGTATTATAAAAAAGTACAGTCCCTATGACTGTCCATAGAAATGAAAATTTCTAATTTTAGTACTAAACAATACTAATGTTTCTACAATACGTCTCTTGTATAGCTACAGATATACTGACTGCTACGAGTGACGCATTTCTGTGATCTAAGTTCACAAGATTTCATACATCCAATAAAAAGAACAAAATAAAAAAAATGATTTACCCCCGACTACCTCGGATTTGTAATTCGTACAACACTTTACTAGTCAAGCCCTTTTTCATTTGATACCCATATTGAAGTAGTAGCGAAAAAAAATAATGTGATTCGCCATTTTGTGGTGGCGGCCATCGTGGATTTGAAGTTTGTTATAGTGTATAGTATTTAACTAGTCAAGCCCTTTCATTTGATACCTACATTGAGGTAGGTTGTGAAGAAATATTTTGCCCGCTATTTTGTGAATGCGAGGAGGTGCTAGTGACATCGCATAGATTTTTACAGCACGTGCAGGGTTATAGGTAGATCCTAGATAGCAGTGCCTACACGCCGTTCTATCGGCTAACTAAATCGGGTTTAGCTTTGCTATTGCCATTTCTATAATTTCAAGTAAAAAGAGAGACCAATCTCAAAGCTAGCAGTTTTAGTATGGCGGTAGACTCTTCGATCGTTAGGCCTTTTAACAGGTAATAAATGAAGCCTGGAGACAGCACCGTTATGTACTGTCGTTAAATTCTCTAGTTCCAAATGATTTACCAGATAATTGCTTCGTACACACTACTAATTTTGTTAGTTATTACCCATAGTTACTACTTGGAAGAATCATTATTATTAATTATTATTAAATAGATATGTGGATAAAACAACTTGTTTCAACCCATAAGTATACAGCCTTCTACGGTAAACTATTATCGAAGGGGTGTATAGCTTTATTAAAATATAATATTTTAGTTAGTCGAAGGACAGAAGTCTACGTACCACCTAACTAAGAAGGTTGGGTTGGCTTTGATATCGGTTATAGATTATTTTCGCTTGAAAGTGAAGAGGTAACAATAGCAAACCCATAACTCTTTTAGTTATCAAAGTGCGGATGCTTTTGAATGACGGAATCACTCTTGTTAATCATTAAATAACGCCACATGCCATTTTCAGGTTGAGAAACGTTCACTTGTTTTTAAAGTGCTCAAACTTTTCCGATACTCAGGATTGTTCAAGATTTAATATTTAAAGCAAGTGATACACATTTAAGAATTATTGGACTAGCAGTTATGAGGTACCGGACTTGCCTTTCTATATAGCCTAATTGCCTTTCTATATGTAAACGGTTATGAGGCAACATTAAAGCCATAGCCATTTTAGTTAAACGATAGACACTCTGGATACTTAAACCCACGCATCTTCATGGAAACGCTGCAAGGCATCTCCCACTAAGCTGTCTCTACCTCTAAATGGCAAAATGTCAAATTCTCATCAAATTTTCGCTACTGCTAAGGATAACTCTCTCTACTCTCATCACTAGTCTCCAACATATTGGATTCAATAAGTCTTTTATCAATTTAGTAACTTATTACTTACTCAAGTATCTTCTTCCAAATCCGTAGGAACGTTAAAGCTTGAATGAGTTACTAACATAAATTAACATCATTGAGATTTAAATCGGTGTGACCGTACGACGAACTTAATAAATTAAAAAAAAAAATATTATGAATAGGCGAAAATGTTTATGGAAAACATTTTCGATTTTAATGAGGCGTTTTCCAGACGCAAAAAGACTTGTCAAAGATTGTTCTAAATATTCCCAAGTGTGGCACCACTGTTGGTTTTTGTGAAATTTGGACCATTATATTTTATCTACGATAAGGTTATCATACAAACTTTGCGCTTTGGTTCCCACTGAAATTAACTTGAACTAAATCCAACGTAAACAAACTAAGTAGGTACGTATTGAACTGTAGGAAGGGTCGCAAACATACGCATATATACGGTTTAACTATATCTTTGCAATGTTATGCTTTGCCAAATTGTTTTTATGTTTTGTTGTTTTTCTAATATTATGCGTGTGTGAAATAATACAATTTCAAAGTTCATTATTGTAAAGAACTAGCCTTCCAAACAGCCCTTGCAACTTGCAAGTATCTGCACTCTTCTCCGGCTTAATTTACCAAATTACCATGCATGACCGTAAACATAGTATGGTATTGCTCTCATTGGTGCCGTAATATAGGACATATCACAGCACCAATGAGTATATATATCAGAGTTTTTTTTTAACCAATAATGACGCGACGAGCACGACATGTGCCTGATGATAAGCAACATAATGATAATATTTGCCCGCATAATGATAACCAGCTCGACGTCGCCAACTGGAAATATCAAACCATCCGGTTCTTTCGATCATTTCTACTGCGGATCTGCAGGCTATGGGATTCCCGTCCTCAGAAGTGTTTTCCAACGACACTGCCTGTAAAAATAAATCAGTAAAAGTGGCTCATATTTAGGACTTTTATTGCTTGGAATGCTTAACAGGGTCTCTCATCAGTACTTTTACCCCTGATTGTAAACATTTGTGTATTTGATTAAACAGTGACATTGAGCGACAAAATGTGTTTCTTCCAACCTTGATAACCCAGTGACCTATGATTCATATCGCACAATGACACAGAGACAAAGTCATCAAATAAACCTTGCATACTTTCATATTTTCAGTTATTACAATAACTGATGATACAATATTTCTTATTTCATCGACATAATGCCATTGTGTTGAATGAGCGTGCGTTCAATCGAACGCGCAAATAAACCTTCGATTAACAAAACAACGGTTACCCGCGGCGGCCGGCCTTGCTGCTCGTTACTTATGGTTTGGTGGAGCTCCGAACAAAAGGAGATATGGTATATTTGTAGATACTATTTTTTTTTAATAAAGAGTGACGAGAAGAGCAGGACATGTGCCTGACGGTAAGCAACAAACCTGCCACATAACAGCACAGTGACACGCAGCTATTGGAACATGAAGAGTCCAAATCATTACCTAGCACTGCACTGCGCTCGTCACCCAATGTTGCTAAAAATGAGTTAATTCATAGAGTTTTTGTGTAAACTTATAATTAAATTAAATTAAATATTTTGATTTACTTTTAATCATCAATTTGTTAATGTCTGAAATTTTATTTATTTATTATTATAATTAAAAAGTCCTAACTACTACAAACACAAGTGTGGAGTCGTCAATTTTGATTTTGATTTACTTTCAATCATCAATTTGTTAATCATGTTTCTAAAAAATGTTTAACTTGCTGGAATATAAAATAAGAGAAAATTAGATTGCAGTTCTTTTCCCGAAAATACAGTAGAAGTCAGTTAAATAATAGGGGTTGGTAAATTTTAGTGATCATTTGCAAAATGTAACTAAAATCAATATTTGACAACTGAATAAGTATCTAGGATGATATCAAGTCCACCATCGGCTTACCTGTATGGTTTGGATCGATATTCCTTTTGCGTTATATAATGCACAAGTTTAAATTCATAAAAATATGACATGAATTTTAAAATAACGCATTTGTATTAAAAATTTCATATTTAAATGTGTATGTAGTATAATTTGAGAGTTTAATATGCAGCGTCTTTAAATCCTAACAGGAAAGCGAGTCAGTTTTTCTGGGTAGGCAATAGAAAAGATTTCAACGCGTAGTTTCCAATTTTCATGAAACAAAAATACAAGGGGAAGTGCCCTGTGGCCTGCGTATGGTCAGAACGGGATCAACAATTACGCTACAAAACTAAACATCCAACACTAATTTAGCTAGTAGCATGTTTCGAACGCCAGTTTCCTCATGATAATTTCCTTCACCGCTAAAACCAGTATTGTGGAGAAACAAGTACCTACATCCGCATTTGAAAATACATATATTCAATAATGCAAATGGCTTCATCTAAACGTTCAAACCAAATACAGATATTAACGTTTCCAAAATTTATTTTACTAGTGGTCCGTCCCGGCTTCGCCCGTGCTACATACTTATTACTAAGCCTATACACTCAGGATACACGTACCTATATAATATCCAAAGGATAGAGATTTTTTTAAAATGCGTCGAGTAGTTCCTGAGATTAGCGCGTTCAAACAAAAAACCTCTTCAACTTTAGAATATTAGTATGTATGCCTATGTATATGTATTTATATGTCATAAGTGAAGTGGTTATTAGATTTTGTCGTTACAAGCTTTATTAGTGTTTGATGTAAAATTTTGTAAGATATGATTTATTTCGGAGACCCAGACCTGTTCAGCGTGCTGGATTATGGCCTTAATTCTCACTTAGTGAGAGAAGGTCTTGAGTTCCAGCAGTGGAAATATAAAGTGGGGTACTGATGCTAATCCTTCAGTAACTTTCAATAAATAAATATTGGTGGACATTTCACACATTTTAGTTAGTTAAATAAATTACCGCATCCACTAGTGTCTGTCCGGAAGGCAAGGCCTGTCAGTTCGCGACGCACGCGCCGCTTCCCATACGAGGCGGAGCGGAAGTACTCCCACTGACGGCGGTGCGTACACTCCATACCTTACTGTGCCATTATGAGCTTTACTACTGAGTAGATAGAGCTTATTTGTGAACTATTTATAGATAATTACGAGTGACAGGTAGGGAAGCTATGTATGTAACAGTCGAGGTAGGAAATGAGACAAAAAAGATACTTACTAGCAAAGTCTCCCGGTTTTGTCCGAGTAATTTCTGTTCCCGTAACATTCCCGTGATGAAAAGTATTCTTTTCCAGAGTGTAATCTAACTGGGTTCTATATTTCAACCTGATCTGTTCAGTCATTGCGATGTGATTGAGCAACAAACATACAAACTTTCACATTTAATATTAGTAGTATAGCAGTATTAAGAAGATATTGTTACCTACTGTTCGTTTCGCTTCAATCCATACACGTTCCAAAACTATCACGGGTATTTCATTTCCTTGATGTGGGGATGAGATATACTTACTACCTACACAGACCGCTCTAATTAATCGTGGATTTTCCACAACTAATGTCAAATATTACTGTGTTCCAGTATAAAGGGCATTGTTTAGAGAAGAGATAAATCATCTTATATATTTGGATTTCTGGAAGATAAGTGAAATGCAGCAATTTTGACTCTGTATGTGCAAATTGTTGCGTAGCACAGTGCTATAATAGGCTGTTGCAGAGCTGTTGCTTACCTACCATCAGGTACATGTCACGCTCGTACCATCACTCTATGTTGTAAAAACCCCTCCTCTTATTCAAGTTTCTTATGTTGAATTTAAAAGATCTAATTAGGTATTCGTTTAGTGGTCCTAGTCACAGAGATGTACATAAATAAACGAAGGAATTCCCATTCTCGCATACTCGTAGTAGGTAACTAAAGTACACTTAAACATGGCTATTACAGAAAAAAACAGCAATGGCTTTTTCACATGTAAACCTTTCATTTTTTTACGGTGAGTCTTCCATTTATTAAAGTTAATTATAGGTACGCCCAGTGCGAGCTTCGTAAATGCGCGAAGAGCGCAAAATTCTGAATATTTTACAACGCTGGTAGGCAAATATTCCGGTTATTCCTGTTCATATTTCAAACCTCTGCAGGGTTTCGCTGCAAAATACGTTCTTTATGGATGTTTCTATCTATATAATTAATAATATTATCAAATAAAATATTAGTGGACATTCCTCACACAGTACTAACTAGTCCAATTTAAGCAAATCTAAGTACCTACTTAGTATAACCAGGGAGCCATATAGCTGATACAATACTTCTACATATTATCGTAAACACACCAACATACCTCCGATTTTTAGTAACACCAGACACAGAATAAATATTGTAGCAATAAAATAAAATAAATGAAATTTGAAAAAACATTTGTCCATCATCCACAGATTACTGAACCTTTTGTTTCAGTAATCTGTGTAGGTACTCATCGTACAAATATTTGTCCTGGGTGAGGATCGAACCCACGACCTCCGGGTCCGCTGGCGGACTTAGATACCTAAGCCACGATATACCTAAGTCAGTCAATTACTGACATGTAATAATCCGCAAACAGTGAGTTTCAGTTTAAGGGACAATGTTTGTAGAGCCATTTGTAGAGTAAACTACAAAGACAGGCCTTTACAAAAGTTGGCCAAAGTTGGCCGTGAGGCCTTTGTAATATATCTTCTTGGCTTATTAGCCACGTGCTTTACCCCCGCCATGCTATTATGTAAAAAAGGTATTTCAAATCTTTGGGTAGGTATTAAAAATAGAACAGTAGTGTCACCACTTTACTGTTCTCGGCTTACCATTGTAGTACCTACCATCAGGACGTCTACTCTCTTTCTACTTTCCTACTCCGGTTTTACTTCGGTCTGTCGTTTCGTCCGTTTTATTTTCTAATACTACTCTAATTAGAGTAGGCTTAGAACATTTAAGCGTCAAACAATGTTCGATCGGACGAAACGAAGTAGAACTGGAGTAGGAAAGTTACGAGTTTATTTCGACATTACGTTTTTCATAGAAAACTCTTTCTATGAAAAACGTAATCGTAAAGGTTCTCGCACTATCTGTCGTAAAACCTTACCATTCAATGTATTACCTAAGCTTATCTTCAATGACATCTCTAATAGCTGATCCATGCTACATGCACTTTCGTTTTCATATGTAGCGTATGTAGTGAAAGTGCTCATGAGCAGGTGTAAAGCGGCTGTTGACCCGCGACGGAGCCCTAAGGCTCCGCGGCTGGTTTGTGATGAAACCTCGCCGCTACTTGTAGTCTCATGGCCACCTGGCAGGAGTCACTGACATCCATCCATCAATTTCTAGATTTCGACATTGATACGAAGTGGACATTTTTTATGAAACTACTGGAGAAACTAATCGAAAGCCCGATGGTAAACGAGGTTTGTTCTGAAACGTTTGTGTTGTTTAACGGGTTTTATGTTTGAAGTATAGTCACAAAACACTTCAACCCATATTACATTCTGCCACAACTGTTTTGCATTGCAAATCTTGCAAAAAATGCAAATCTTGCATTTTTATCTATAAATTGACCCGACAGATGTCGTTTATCAAGATTGGCAGTTTACATGGAAAAAGAAATGCGAAGTTTTTACGGTTTTCCCGCCAATTTTCCCAATGTGCGTAAATAAACTTTTTCGAATTTACTATAGTACTTTTTTTTTTTTTCGTCGATCATATGTTCGCAGTTGCCGCCGCCGTGGTTGACCGCCATCTAACCTGATGTAGCGACAATGCGGTGTCTATGTCTCTACTATGGAGCGTACTTACTGTCATTGTCGATCCCGTGGCAAGGAACATGTACGAATACAAAGGTATATTTGTATATTTTTCGTATGTCTTACGCGATAGCTGCGCTAATTGTGAATCGAATTTGATGATACTTTCTTGTTTGGTAGAAAATACTTCAGAGGTGGTCCCATATTTTTTTTTATCGAAATCGGTGTTGGACTTTTTGAAATATCAACAAAAATCTTAATTTTGCTCTCATTTGTCTTTGCTTTGTCATAGCTTCTCATAAGATTTAATCGAATGTCTGAATTAAATTTAAAATTGCAGTCAGTTTCAGAAGTTTCATTGTAAATTAAATTATTTTCAACAATATTTACACATTGCTGAATGCTGTGATAACAAATGGAGTAGAATTAGACAGCTGCCCATTACAGCGCAGTGTGAAACAATCAGAACATAAGGAATCTAAATTACAGCCGCTAGGTCACTGCGCTCGACACCTAGAGATGATGTATCTCTATGCCCTGCTATTTATCTGGAATCATTACCCTTGAAACTGGAACTAAGTACTGATTGCACACATTACTGGTTAGTGGTAGAATAGGAGTATCTGGCAAAGACGTAGTACTTCTCCAAGCGGACTCTGTAAAGAGTAGACGTAGACTGGTAGACTGATAGTTGGGTGGACGAGTAACTGCCAAACGGGCAGCCATCGCGCTCGTGCACTCTCCTTTAAAAAGGCCGCCGGACGCGGCCGAAACTCGAGTCGGATTGACCGACCATATTACACGTGATTTACCCGTTTACCCAATAAATATTATTATTTAATTGGCTCGACGTTTCGGCAGCGTTATAAAGTTACGGCTGGTCTAGTCGGGAAAACGGCGCCTACCGATCCGGAGACCCCGGGTTCAAGCCCCACACGCACCACTGTCTTATAGCCTTTTCTCCTTTCCTCTATCGGAAATCTCGTATCTCAAAAAAGCGACATCGTTTCACGGTTGATGTTCCAAAGACACGAACGAAGATATTTCACTCCAAGTACTAGATTCCGTACGACGACTAGCGCAATAATCAGGATGACTAAAAAAAGCTAATTAATCCGTCTGTTAGATTTTTTAAAATATTGTACACGCATTTTTTTACGTCACAGAAATAAAATGACGAAGTTTCGAGTGACGTCAGTTCTTTGTATCATTTTTATTACATTCATAACTTAGTAAAACAAAAAATATGTGTCCCGTATTTCTCTATAATCACCTGACGGCCTAATTAGAATAGTATTTGACCCAGTCATCATCACAATCATCCCACCTCAGACGGTGCGACTTCGACTGCCACTGGTGGGGAAGTTAGTCACTTAGGCAGGAACATAGGCAGGTTTTTATCGTGTATGCTTTG
This sequence comes from Ectropis grisescens, assembly GCA_017562165.1. Classification (NCBI taxonomy): domain Eukaryota; kingdom Metazoa; phylum Arthropoda; class Insecta; order Lepidoptera; family Geometridae; genus Ectropis; species Ectropis grisescens. The sequence continues at coordinate 3,626,133 of CM029771.1, read as the reverse complement.
AATAGAATAGAGCGGTTAGTTTGATCGAGCGGGCTGTGAGGCGCTGGCGGCGCTAGCTGCGGTTGTGGCGGTTCCCCCAGCCGCGCCGGTGCTCGTCCTTGTACTCGTCCATGCTCTGCTGCCGCGCGCGCTCCTCCGGGTCGTCAGCCTCCGCCAGTCGTTCCTGGCCCGAACACGGTACATTACACAGTGCATTGGTGGAAATTTCGCACACAATATCATCTGACCACAAACTAAACAAAGCTTGTACTATGGAAGCCAGATAGCTGATATAATACTCATATATTTTTAAATACATATCTACTTAAAATACATAGAAAACACCCCAGGCACAGTACAAAAAAATATTCATCACACAAATTGACACAATTCACCCACGCCCAGTGCCATGTTAGTTTTATTTTATCTGTAATAATTTCAATATTAATTCCTTATTATTTTAATATTATTAGTTTTAATTTAGAAAATTTTATTTTTAAATAAATATATTAAATTTTTAATAATACCATTGTAATAATATTATGACATTATATTTATTTACCTGCTATGAGTCAATATGTAACTTGAAATAAATAATTTTGATTTTTGATTTGAAATATTTATAAAAAAAATATTTTACAACGAAAATGCACATAAACACTGGGTGGGGATCGAACCCACGACTCACGGCTTCGCAGGCAGTCTTACTAAGCCACCAGGCCAGCCAGCATTACCTAATTTATACTTATGTATGAATACTGTGTAATGTAAGAAGTGAACACTCGTTAGCGCGTTGTTTTAAAGTTTGGGTGAACAATAAAAAAGATGTGATGTCCTGGGACACCAGGCAGGAACGAAGTTTCTTCAGATAAAATATAAGCAAAATAATTTGCAAAAAAAATTGCAATTTTTTATTATTCATGGTACGATCATCTGAAAAATAAAGTTGGCAACAACACTGGCCACTGGCAGTTGTTACGCATCACTTCCGTCTTATATTTCAGTTACGGTGGTATCACATTTTTTTTTCATTTCCGTGGCGTAGGAAGATGCCTTGCTCCTCAAAACCCGCCGTAAGAAACTTCGTTCCAAAAAATCATGAAATTCACAATAAACGTCATTAAAACTCTCACGAAACGTCATTAAACTAGACACTCAGCGGGCCCTGGGGTCCGCGACCTTTGTCTCTTAGGTTTTACTTTACTGTTTTTGTCCGTGGGAGCGGTCACCGACAACTATCCGCTTGTTGAGTAGACTAGCGAGGAAGCTTACCCTGTGTATTTCTTCTGACTCGTCGGTGTCCTCCTCTGTGCTCTGTATGGTGGTGTGCGGGATGTTACTCCCGCCCGGAGGGAATCTGTTCACAGAACATTGTATTACAACTCGACAAGCTGTTATTTTACTAAGAATTGCCAAACAGCCGAATGTAAATTCGGCAACACGTCAATGAAATGAATTCGATAAAAAGTTAACGTCACATTTTTTTAGTTCGATTTGTGTAATTTCAAATTAGACAATTTTTTTTCAAAACTGTGTTTACAAGATCTGTGTAAACTGTTGTTGGCTATATCCTTCTTGTCATTTCTACAGCAAACAACAAAGCTACATATTAAATGTCATCAGGGCAATATCTTTCTGTGATGGAGTCTGGAGATGATGAAAAGCAGTAGCTTCACGCGTATGGTGAGAAGATCGAAGTATAATTATTTAAAAAAAAAAGGAAGTACAGTTCGTATCTACGTAGCTGACAATCAGAGAGAGTATGTTTGAAAGAGAGCGAGAAAGAGTGTGAGAAAGAGGATGTACGTTCGTTCGCTACCGCTGACGAGTTTTGACGCTGCCAGGTCCCTGTGACGTGGAGCTACTAGTTTCAGAAAGTGCGACAGAGCGACAAACAGTAATTCCCACGGTACGGGTGATGAGCATCAGCGCCGCCACGCGGCTGTGATGTAGAGCAGTAGCTGAAACTAGTAAGTTTCAGAATGTGCGACAGAGTAGCGATAGAACTACTGTTTGAGCGACAAACAGTAGTTCTATCGCTACGGGTGATGAGCATGCAAAGCCTCCATACAGCTGAGTGGTTTCAAGAATATGTGAGAGCGACGTACACTCGCTACGGTTGATCAGTTTTGACGCCCCGACGCTCCTGAGATGTGAAATAGAGCTGCAAGTTGTAGTGTGAGAGAGAGATGCACGTACATTCCGTCGCGCACGCGCTTGTCGTAGAACTCCTGCACGGTGAGCGAGGGCAGCGCGGGGTAGCCGGCGCCGAGCACCGCCTTCTGCAGCGCGTCGCGCGTGATCACCACCGGCCGCAGCGGCGCCCGCGCGCGCGCCGCCGGCTTCGGCTCTGCGGACACACCACACGCTTCGTTACAAACACTTATACTATACATCTATATCTATACTAATCTATACTAATATTATAAAGCTGAAGAGTTTGTTTGTTTGTTTGCTTGAACGCTAGGATCTCGGGAAGTACTGGTCCGAATTGGAAGGTTCTTTTTCTATTGGATAGTCCATTTATCGAGGAAGGCTTTAGGCTATAGAAAATAACTCTACTATTAATTGAAGCGGAGCATGAAACAAGAATGTAACAAAATAGGGAAAAAATATTCCCCTTTTGAGAGTTTTCGTACGTTTCGTGCTTTGACATGACACATGACAGCATGTGTCAAAGATTGCGTCATTGAATTTCAGTAATCTAATATAGGTAAACCTAAAAGAAACCAATTCACACTCGATTTGAAGACACAAAGATTGTAACTATCGGGAAAATCCCTCTCAGGTAACGTATTCCACAGCCTAGACGTTCTTATCACAAAAGTAGAGTCAAATCTCTTCGTTCGTGTCTTTGGAACATCAACCATGAAACGATGTCGATTTTTCGACCTAAGAACATTCCGATACAAAAAAGGGCACGGCGGTATTAGATCGTGCAAATCAGTCGCACACTCTCCGAAGTGTATCCTATTAAAAGCCGACGAAGATTATCCCCAAGTGACGTCACGACCCTGGAAGTTTGATGATCTATATCTTTGTCGATTTCTAATAATTTGATACAACAAAAAATTCTTATCCCATAATTTTCCATGATCTAGTTAACAGACTAATTAGAACGGTTTATTTTTTACCAAGTCCGCTACCGTATTGGCTTTCAAATAAAAAAAACTCAACGAAATCGCATAGCATACGTTTGAGAGCAACCCGCACTGTGAAGACATACAGACACACTTTTTAATTTTTTTATTATAACGCACTTGACCACTATCTCGCGATGTGATCTACGATGGAGCGTCCTTACCTAGAAAGAACCGATTCACTTCCGATTTGAAGACACCAAGATTGTAACTATCGGGGAAAACCCACTCAGGCAACGCATTCCACAATCTAGACGTTCTTATCACAAACGCGGTGTCAAATCTATTCGCTCGTGTTTTTGGATCATCAACCATGATACAATGTCGCTTTTTTGACACCCACACACACATACAGACAGACACGCCTCTTGTTTGGCGGGGGGTTTAAAAAACTAAGAAACACACCTCCAGCATGTTTGGCCATGTACTCCAGTATCGGCTTCTCCTGCTCGATGCTGGCCAGCTCGTCCAGTGCCTGGTTGACGGAGCTCAGCAGCAGAGTCTTGAAGTAGTCCCGCTTCGTCCGCTCGTCGGAGATGGGACTCGCCATGGCCTTGGACAGCGTCGACAGCTGCGCTTGCAGCTCTTTCATCTCCTTGTAACGCCTGATCTTCGCTTCTCGGCTTAGCACCTGGTAACAATGCACAAGCAATCTACTAAACTCACTGCTGGGACTCGGGAGCCTTTTCTCGCAAGAGTCAAGGCCGTGATATACCAAATACCACGCTCGCCCAGTGCAGGTTGATGGTTGGCGCATGACCTCAAAAGATTCTAGGATACATGTCAGTAGGATACACGAAGTTTTCCTTCACTGTTTTAAGTTAGCGACTTCGAAAAGACAGTGGTCGTGGGATTTGAACTTGGGGCTGCGAATCGGCAGTCACCGTTCTCCCGACTAGACCAGCCGTAAGTTCCACAGTTTCGTTTCATGGTTGATGTTCCAAAAACGCGAACGAAGAGATTTGACTCCACGTTTGTGATAAGAACGTCTAGGTTGTGGAATGCGTTGCCTGAATGGGTTTTCCCTGATGGTTACAATCTTGGTGTCTTCAAATCGAGAGTGAATCGGTTTTTTCTAGGTAAGCACGCTCCATCGTAGATCTCATCATCGCTTAACATCAGGCGAGATGGTGGTCAAGTGCGAACCTATTGTAGTTAAAAAAAAAAAAAGTTTCAGTGTATCTTGGCTGGACACTATTATGTCCACACATTTATTTGGTGGTGACACATTAGGCCCTTTGGAATCAGGGCTATCGGGTCAAGCACATCTGACAGGTATCGTCACCTAGTTTCTTGGCAGCTAATTTAGCATTGGACTCAAAGGAAATAAATTAATACAAGCTTGAAACTGTTGGTATCCATTCCTTAAATAAATATATAAATCAAACGAAATTCTAATTATTACTGTAGGCAAGGTATTTAAGGCCATAGTTTAATTGGCCTAGACTGCCCTAGTGGCTTAGTTGGTAGTAGCTCTGCCTGCGAAGCCGAGGGTCGTGGGTTCGATCCCCCACCCAGTGCAAATATTTGTGTGATGAATTCAAACGTTTGCACTGTGTCTGGGTGTTTCTATGTATAATAAGTATGTATTTAAAACTATATAAGTATTATTATCAGCTATCTGGCTGCCATCACACAAGCTTTGCTTAGTTTGGGGTCAGATAGTGTTGTGTGTGAATTGTCCACCAATATTTAAAAAAAAAAAAAAAAAAAAAAATTTGGGTACAACATAAAAAGGAAAATTAACACAACAAGTATTCTTAAGATATGCTTTGATGACATAAGGCATCATCAACAACAACATCAACATCATCAACAGCCCACTGAATGTTCCCACTGCCGGGACTCGGGCCTTCTCTTGGAAGGAGAGACTTAAGGCCATAATCCACCACATGCCCAGTGCGAGTTGGTGGATGACACATGACTTCGAAAGATTCTAGGTACATACATGTCGGTTTCCTCAGGATGTTTTCCTTCGCCGTTTTAAGTTAGCGGTATAACGACTTCGAAACTTCTTCGAAAAGACAGTGGTGCGTGTGGAGTTTGTTACTATAATTAAACTCTGAGTTATCTCACCATATTAGATATTTTAGCTTGTTCAGTGGTTGGCCTTGCTACTGTGTTCTCATTTGACTCATTACTTGGCTGTGGCACCTCGATATCTGTCACTTCATAGTCCTTGCACCTCTGCAAGAAATCTCTGGAATATCAAAAACAAACTTTAGATGCTAGTAAGCCTACAAATACTTGTGTGAATTTTTGGATGTTTATTGCTCAATCACATCAGAATGTCGAATTGGATTTGATTGAGTTCAAAAATTCAATTATAGTCTGGGAAAGCATTTTTTTTTAATTATTATAGGTTCGCACTTGACCACCATCTCGCCTGATGTTAAGCGACGATGTGATCTACGATGGAGCATGCTTACCTAGAACAAGCCGATTCACTCTCGATTTGAAGACACCAAGATTGTAACTATCGAGGAAAACCCACTCAGGCAATGCATTCCACAACCTAGACGTTCTTATCACAAACGTGGAGTCAAATGTCTTTGTTTGTGTTTTTGCAACATCACCAATGAAACGATGTCGCTTTTTTGAGATACGAGAAGTCCGATAGAAGGAAGGGGAAGATGGTATCTCAAAAAAGCTACTAACTACGCTACTAATACGGTATTTTACTAATATAATAAAGGCGAAAGTTTATGAGTGTATATATTTGTTACTTCTTGTCTAAATGGATAAAGCGATTTTAATAAAATTTGGTATGGTTAAAGTTAGCTGACACCCTGTATTAACACATAGATAACTTTTTATCCCGAAAAAATATCGGAAACAACGGGAACTATGCGGGTAGAACCGCGGGGCGTTTCTGTATGACATGTCAATGTCTGAGAAGGTGTCGAGCCATTTCCTTTTTTAATTTTTTGTTGACATATACTTCAAAACATCTTCATTGGACCTCTGTCGCCCAGCAATGATGGGCAAACATATTTTCCCATGGTTATAACTTCTATCAGACCCATACTTGTATAATTCACTCAACCACTGTTGGTTGCCTTTTGCTTATTTTACCAAGTATCAAATAATAGCCACTCCTTCTTTCTATAAACTGTCCTCTGTCCTGTTCAGAGCCTATCTCTTATCTAAATAAAATATCTAGCTTATAATGTTATTAAGTTTATTTGTAATTATTCTATTTCTTTGTGGCTTTTAATAAAGAGTTTTCTCATCTCATCTCAACAAAGTCATACCTAAAATATATCTCAGCAACAGTGATGAGCTCCTTCCGTGGCTGGTTGCAGATCTTGAGCGTGAGGTTCCCGAGTAGAGCGGGCAGCAGCAGGTAGCGGAGTGACTCTGTGGGGATCTCCTCCAGGTGCTCATTGCGGCTGAACAGCCCGGCTATGGATACTAGGTTGGTAGCCTTCTCAAACTTGGCTATGGCCGCTTTGACTAGCATCTGTAATGTGAATTGAATTTCGGTTAGCTTAAGTACATAAGGGTCAGATGGTGTTGTGTGTGAATAAGCATGACAACTGATCCTGGAATTATATTATTTGATATAATGACAGTATTTAAATAGAACAAAATATGTCCCAACTTTAATTTTGATATCTTTTAAACTGATGAAAGTAAGTATACTTTCATTGTCTTCATGTTCATTCAAAGCTGATGGATGGATGGGCAAATCCATTTTAAAAGTACCAAATTATTAGAAAATGTATTTGTCATTGGATAACCCATTCAATTTAAAGTGACTTTTGTTATGAAACCATTTTCCTAAAAGCAATATTTAATACAGCTAATACATACAAACTTTTAGAGCAACACATAGAAAATACCACACAGTGACATCACACTTTAGTTGCGTTTTTGTATGAAGCAATTTTAGTTTAAATGAGTCGTCATGCCTATTATTGTCCACCAATATTAAACATTTTTTTTATTAGATTGAAACTCCTGCCTTGACTGGGAAACTAAATGTCCCCAATATTATTGAGAAACATATAAATCCTACTAATATTATTAATGTGAAAGTGGGTATTTGTTGCTCGATCATGTCAGAATAGTTAAATAGATCAGGTCGAAATTTGGAACACCGTTAGATTTTAGTCTGGAATAGGATGCAGGCTACTTTTATCATGGAAAAACTGGAACTTTTTCTGGAACTGGTAAATTTTAATGTATTAAATACATGTGGTTGGATTAATTGTTAAAATTTGTTTAAATTGTCCAAATTGTTTAAATTTGGGCATTCAACACTTCTAAATGTGGACATAGACGGGCTGAGGTAACTTAAAACAAACAAATACATTTTAATTAGCAATGTTCATGACTGGAAAAAAGAAATTTTTAATAATGTTAGTTTAGTTTATGCTACTATCTACCATTTATTACATTTACAGATATGCATTAAATTGTAATATCTCAGACACAGCATAAGATTGCAATTTTACTTATCTTTAAATCAATGTTATAATACTTAAGGTGAGAAATGCGCGATTGAAATATGTTATAAATTGTATTAATTAGGTGAAAAATAAAAGCAAATTAGATATACTTCAGGTTTGCAAATGTGAATATAATACAGTAAGTATCTGTATCCTATGTCTATTTCAGAGAAGTCTTTATCTTGGTAGAATATAAAGTTACAATCAACCTACAACAATTATACCTCAATGAAGACATTGGTTAATACATAAAGGGTTAAGTAATTAGTTGTACAACAAACTAGCTCCAATGCTGACAGCAGGACTAGGTATAGAGGTTATGAAATTAAATGTTAATTACACCCATGTGCGGTCCGAAGGGGGGGGTCACAAGGGACATAAACCCCCCAAAATCGTATATTATTATTATTAAGACTTTATTGCTGAAAAGTTAAATTAAATTTCGCACTTAGATTAAAAAACGAAACACTATATTCCAGCATGTCTAGACATATAGGCCTCTTCCAGCTACTTCCAATTTTCTCTGTCCCAAGTTTTCCTTGTCCAGGTGGAACTTGCTACTTGTCTGATGTCATCTTCCCATCTTCTGCTCTGTCTCCCTCTTTTCCGTTTGCCTTCGCGTGGTGTCCACCCCCCAAAATCGTATATGCTAAACTAAAAATCTAAGAAAATTACAAATATCTAATAGTACATTATTTACACTATTATTTGTACACTATTTTTTAACGCGGGAAAACAACTGGAACGGAAACTACGTGGGTAAAACCGTGGGGTGTTACTAGTGAAGTATTTTTTACTCAATTTATTGTATTTCTACTGGTGACCCCCTCCAAAATCTGAGGCTGCGTACTGGTACTCCCTCCAAAATTGGAGGATGGAACCGTGCCTGATTACACCCCAATAACAAATCTAGAAAGGGTACAGCTGTGAACTTTGGGGACATATAAGGATTGACAGCCTATATCACATTCATGTACATAGTTACTTGTCTATCAGTATCGCTATTTTTTCATATTTGTGTCACCAGATAGATAATCAGTTTCTTTGATGACCATTGCATAGACGTAAATTTGTATGTGCTGAATATTGTGATTCGTTAATTATTAATTCACGCATCCAATCTATAACTACGATCTAGAATGAACATAAATTTGAAAAGGCAAGAATAGAATTGGATATATATAACAGAATTCATATTTTACGACACAGAAGACCTAAAAACTACAAAAAACAATAAAAATACAAATGTGTATCGATCAATATACGAGTTATGGTATGTTGGAGAGTGTAAAATAAAAAGAAATGCTTACTTGTACGGAGTCGGTGTTGGTAGGTTCGTTACCCTTTTCTATGTTATCGTACATCTTCATAGCTTGATCGAATATATCTTTTAGAGGTTCGCCGTCCGTGGATTGACCAGCATCACTTACTTGCGCCATCGTGAAGCTATAATATTAGTTAAAAATTTAATCTAATCCCGCACCACAACATTTGTTTTGATTTTGATTCGGACAAGTTCGATGTTTGACATAACGTAACTTTACCTGTTTGTGACTTTGACATCTGTGAGATGATATTTTTTATTATTTTTATTTCGTAATCAAACTTCTTTTCGCGACGAAGTTTATAATTATGATACCGAAGTGAGAATTACTCGGTAAACATAAAAAACTTAACTTATTTACTTATCTATGGGTGATTGGGTGATGAGCGCAATACAGTGCTGGATACAGATACAGGCGCGGTCCCAACCTCGAATTTTGAAGGGGGTCACCAGTAGGAATACAATAAATCGTTAACTTTTTTAGATTTTTAATTAAACATTTACGATTTTGGGGGGGTCATGTCCCCTGTGACCCCCGTCAGACCGCGCATGGCTGGATAATTATTTGGACTCATCATGTTCCAATAGCCGCGTCACACTGTGTTGTTCCCTATGGGCGGGTGTGTTACCATAACAGCCTAAGTATAAGAGTGGTTACCATCAAGCACATGTCCTTCAACACACAATACTATTGAGTAAATATATGTCGCAGCCGGATCGTATAATCCGCTCTATTACATTACGGCTAGCCGTTTTGAAAACCGGGGCCGTTTTGTAAAGCGGCGGTTTGACGATTAGCCAGATTGAAAGCGGCTGATTAAAAAACAGCCGGAATATATTCGACGCCATACGTCATTCAAAACGCCTAGCCGTATTGTAATAAAGCGAAAGATTAGCCGCCGCTTTGCGCTTTGAGAACTTTTAGTTCCGATTCTTAACACTCAAGGCGCTGTCTGACATAACAACAACATGGCGTTGAAAACAGTACGTGTGTTGCTAAATTGCTAAGGTTAATGTGGATTCTGGTGTTCTGCGGAATCCTACACAATATTATTGGGGTGGTTAACCACCGTCCACCTTGCTAAGACTAAATCGGACCAGGTAGGTTAGGAAGGACCCAGATCCGACTCGGAGCACCCCGACTCCACCTAGTCTTGTCGCTACTACCCCTAGAGTGTATATAAAAAATGTGGGAGCCAGAAGCTCAAGGGAGGTCCTGAGTGGGCCGAGTATGGAGAAGCGACACTCAGGGCTGACCGCAGAGCTTCTGGCGGGAGCCCACCCGGAGTCAAATCTCAATGATGACCCTTGTCTAAGTGCACCATATTTCTTAGGTGTACTATCACCAATATCAAGTCAGGGGCTTTCAAGTTTTATCTGAGAGGTATGATGTTTAAAAAAAAGTGTAAGAAATATCCCCCCAAAAGTAGAAGTAGAAATACAATAAATCGAGCAAAAAATACTATACTAGTAGCGCCCCAAGATTTAACCCGCGTAGTTCCGGTACTAGTTGTATTTGACAGGTATTTTTACGTCTTGAAAACGCCCCATTTCATTACTTACAGTTTAATAGATTTTGATCTACTAATATTTGCAATGGTTTCAGCTATCACCCCAACATCACAATAAATGGTTGATGAAACTTCAATATGGCGTAGTTATGTATGGTTATGTAGTACATCTAAACTAACAAAAAACATTTTGCGTTCTAATGTACCTACCTATAAGTAAACAAGAGAAGAGTTTTAAACTGATTCGTAAGTGCTTAATCTCGAGCCTTGCACATTACCTATGTAAATGTGCTAATAAAGATGTGCATTTGGGTAACTAGGTGTGAAATATGGCTTAGTACTTATTTATTTACGGCGGCGACAACATAGGTGCTTCATGTTTACTGGGCAAACCCACGTCACTGTAGGCAGTCATGAGAGGTGTGTGGGCGATGTTTGTCACAATTTGCTATAATAATGTCGAATACACTCAACTGCTGACTCTATCTAGGTACGTACACAGATTTTATCGATAGCTGTCTGCGCCTGTACGTATGGAAATAGCAATACGTGGAATTCTACTTGCTATTCTAAGTGATATGTAATAGAACACGGTATGTACCTACATCTATCGCCCCGATAAATATCTATAGTCATATACCTACCTACTTATTATATTTTATAACTAAATATTTTTAATATTTGTAAAACCAGACTACCTAAATAAAAAACACAGGAAAAGAGTAAATGGAATCGTGATAACGTACATCCCGTAGCGTGCTGAGTAACTTGATGATGATGATTTTTCTCAGAGTAGGTTAAGACTTGAGACCTATCCCTTAGGTTGAAAGAGATATTTGTTTGGTCACTACCTATCTGTTCACCTTTCAAAAGTTATCAGGGCTCCGAGCTCCGAGCTTCGACAGCCAAAGAGAACTCGGCACATAAATGGATTTAAACATGCGAATCAGTACAAAACATAAAAAAAATTGGGTAAGTAGCTCCTGCTAACCTGTGTACCGGAACTTAGTGTTTTTGGGTTAGTTTGTAAATATCAACAACAACGAAATTTTTTTTTTAAGAAAGATAGACGAGACGAGTAGGACATGTGCCTGATGGTAAGCAACATGCCTGCCACATAACAGCACAGTGACACACAGCTATTGGAACATGAGAAGTCCAAATCATTACCTAGCACTGCACTGCGCTCGTCGCCCAGAGATCTAAAATGTTAAATCTCTAAGCCCTGTATTTTTTCTGGAAACATCGGCCTTCAAACCGGAACACAGTAATGTTTGCACATTACTGCTTGGCGGTAGAATAACTGGCAAAGGTGTGGTACTTCAACAGGCGGACTCTGCCAAGAGTCCTACCACTACTAAACTACTATACTTAGTTACTTAGGAGTTCAAGAAAAGTAAAACTATTCGCAAAAGTTAGTTTAGCTTGCACGAAGCCACGAACGATCAATACCTCGGAAGCCTAATGTCAACAGAACACAACATTACGTTACATAGGTACTACTAGGGCCGTGGATGTGTTGATCGTCATCACATGTAGGACAAGTGGTCACCGCGGCCGTCCCCTCGGTCCGCGCCTCAGTAGAGGGCCGCCGGTCGAGACGGGAGCACGCGATCTCGGAGTATCACACATGTAAGTCAGAATGCACCGGCGCGGAAACTGGCCCGATCGCGATGTAATCGCGCGCCCGGGGCCGCGGATCCAGTGTTTGTTATGGAAATTGTGAAGTTCTTCCGGTGCCGGCCGAGAGTGGAAACGCTCATGTAGAATAGTGAATGTGATTTGTTAACAAAAGCCGCTGCAAGAGCGCGGTTAGAAACCTGACCGACCGGCTCGCGGCGTAATGCAGCTGTTTACTTCTAAGCGAAATGTTTTGTTATTTTTGTATTTTTAGATTAAGATTCCACCTAGGATAACCTCACAGAGCTCTGAGAGTTTAGATGCTGAATGATTTAACTTTGGATTGGCTCGTAACATAAGGTGCCTGTCTTGCTCCATGGTATTCGCTCTTGACATTTCGCTTTAACCCGCAAGAGCGTGAACAATGACCAAATATACACTTTCGCATTATAAAATGTGTGGGATGATGAATAGGTACATTACACAGTGCACAATGGTGTTATAGCTGATTAATTTAAACATGTTTCCTGCGTTTCGTCCACGCTTTTCCGCGTCAGTACCAGTCGTTTCAAGGATGAGCCGAGGTAAACACCGTGAAAGCAACAAAAGTTGTTATCTGGAAAATAAATCTGTTTAATCATTCGTGCAAGCCATGCCCCAGCAGCGAATTAGATCAGCAGTATTTGTGAACTCTACTGGTTACATAGAATAAGGAATATCTCTAAATTACCAACTCGCGTGTACCTACATTATAGAAGGTTACTTAGTAAGTAGCTAGGTACCTACTTATAGTAGTTACTTATTTACTTTAAAAAAATACTGTAGTTGTTCTACTAGGCAGGTATTTTACCTATGATTACATAGTTTACTATAGATATCAAAATTAGGTTTTAAGTGGAAAATGTTGTAGCCAAACATGAGTTTCCCGGAAAAATGTTTACGTCTCTTATCACTAACAAAACTTGTGCCAGAATTATTAGTGACATTAAAACACTTCAGACATATCATTATCATAATCAGGCTATCCACTGCTGGGATTACGCCTCTCCCAATGCACACCACAGATCGCCACGAGCTCTCCCTCTTTTTCCCGTCAATAAAACATTAACTAAGCGAAAATATAAATGTCATATTGATATTTATAAACTAGGTACTAGCTGCGTCCCACGGCGTAGCTCGGAAGTCTACAGTTTTTCATGGGAATTTATTTTTGCCAAATATGATTCAAGAGAATGAATCATTTCAAATCCGTGGAGCTGTAACTGAGATACATACCTACATGGAAATAAACATACACACTCACCAAGACTAAAAATTATTTGGCCTGATTTGTATTATTGCGATACCAGAACCCATATTCTAGTATCTCTACGATACTAGAATATAGAGAAGAGGGCTTCAATTAATTACAGAGACACGATCTTGACGAAGTTGCAACATTCACGGACGGATGACGTTAATTATGGTTCAAATGGCATATTTTTACTTTAAATACCTTTTTAATTTAATTAATAAATATTGGAGAACATTTCTCACACAACAACATCTAGCCCCAAACTAAGCAAAGTTTGTTCTATGGGTTCCAGATAGATGACCTATAATGTACCTACATATATACACACCTATAGGTACTTAGTTACCTAAATAAAATTGGAATGTTCCTTTTTGATTCTATATTAACACATTTTAGTTTTCTATATCAAAGTATATTTACGATACCTACATACATAACTTTATTTTAATTTGCTTTCTGTCTGTTATACCGACTAAACGGCTAGCTCGATTTTAACGATACTTTCAGAAGCAGATAGCTACTGTTAAAAGGAGTAACTTAGGCTACTTTCTTTAGTTTTAGGTTAGCCGCGGGTCACGCCGTGGGATGTATCTAGTAATACTTATATCGTGACACACTATTATCACAGTATAACGAAATAATGTAATAGACTGTGCTATTATTCTGTTTCTGTTTATATCTAAGGCAGTTGGCCTCAACTGGTCGCTGCTGCATTCTGAAATATTATAAGCTTTCTGAAATATAAATGTAGATAGTAAGCTAGTATTCAGCTATTTAGTAGAGTAACATGTTTAAACTGAACTTGACACACTGAACGTTTCTCTGAATTTTACTATTTATAATACTTACAATAATATACCTACTCGTAACATCGATTTAAAAAATTGTGATAAAACGTCATTGATGTATATTAATATACGAGTATTAGTTGGTAGTAAGTCTGCCTGCGAAGCCATGGGTCGTGGGTTCGATCCCCACACAGTGCAAATATTAGTGTGATGAATACAAATATTTGTACTGTGCCGTGGTGGTTTCTATTTATAATAAGTATGTATTTAAAAATATATAAGTATTATATCAGCTACCTGGCTTCCATATTACAAGCTTTGCTTAGTTTGGGGTCAGACGGTGTGGCGCATGAAATGTCCACCAATATTTAAAAAAAAATTAGTTTAGTGTCCCTCTAAAAGTTGCAACTCGTAATCCGCCACAAATGTTTATGATGCGGTCGCAGTCACGAGCGTGGTACAATCTGGCGAGTTACAACCCTGATTGAGCAGCACGAGCGACGTGACTCATCGGTAGTGCTCGGCGACCGGCTACGTCACTCATCTTACGAGGGAATTGCTCCAAGAAATTATCGTCATTGTCGATTGTCCTACTCTTGCGGAATTTCCTTGTTCCTTTACAAGCCTTGACCAGACATGAAGGAAAAATGTTAATGCTATATTAAGTCATTACCCACGTCAGTAGTTACAGAATACTGCTTTGGTCGTTCAGAGTTAAGGTACGGTAGGTTTATAACGAAAAACTTTTAGGTGTTCGCGATTTTGTTGAAGATATGTACATATATGACTTATGTAGGTACCTACATACTTTTTTGTAATGACTTCAATAAAATATAACTTTAATTTTGTTTTTTATAGATTTACACTTGATTGCCATCTCGCCTGATGTTAAGCGACGATGCGGTCTACGATGGAGCGTGTTTATCTAGAAAAAAACGATTCACTCTCGATTTGAAGACACAAAGATCGTAACCATCGGGGAAAACCCACTCAGACAACGTATTCCACTGCTTAGACATTCTTATCACAAAAGTAGAGTCAAATCGTTTTGTTCGTGCCTTTTGAACATCAACCATGAAACGATGTCGCTTTTTCGAGCTCTTTTTACTAAGATTTTTTCAGGCATTTGATACACACAAATTTTTATACTTTTTTTATTTGATACTTCAGTAACACAAGAGATATCTTGAACAAATTAAATAAATAGCGTAGGTGTGGTTAGCTGGAATATTACAGCCAACATGTCATTTTTATTTTTTCTATGTATTTCGATAAAACAAAGACAGCAAGCCGGACTTGTTGATATTTTTATGCAAATATGTGAACAAAGGCGTGAGCCGTGACCTATTGATATTCTGGGGCAGACTTTCTGGAAAATTCTGTCGGGAAGCAGCTCGCGGCGGTCAAGCAGGATGGCGGCTATTACCGTTATTGTCCAGTCGCTCCTCCTTGCACAATCATCGTTTTAATTCCAGTGAACCGTCTCGAACGCTCTCCGCACAAAGAGACTCCATCCCGGAGTCAAGGGCGATCGATTGTTACGAATTTTGCGTGATCCTCATATATCAACCTGTATAGATTACATAAAGTAAATTTCACAAATAGGTACTTATACACACCAAATATCTACCATCAGATGTTTAGAACGAGTGTTATTTGCTATCATCCATCAACACAGTATAATTAAACTATAGAGTCGGTCTTATATGTAGATCAATTTGCGTATCTCTGTCAATGTTTATCACATAATTACCGATCATCTAATCGATAAGTCATGATCGCTAAACATTCAATTGACGTCTTCTTTGTCCACAGGTGTAATATGGCCACAGAGGCCTGAAGGCGTAAATAATCTCGGGTAATCAACATGGCTTCATCCTCGGTCCTCGTTTTCTGCTTGATCGCTCTCGGTTTCACCTTCGGCTTCAACGGAGACAGCTTTGAACTGGAATGTCCCGATGAGTGTGATTGTCACTACTTCAGGATCAACTGGGTCACGGACTGCTCCGAGAGCAACCTCACGGAAGTTCCCTATGATGAACTCAGCTTGAGTGTCTATATCCTTGACTTGAATGGGAACAATATCACTACGCTAAAGCCGTTTCCCGGTGATATCAAGATGCGGAGACTTCAAATTGCTAACAATCGCTTAACTAGAGTAGAAAAAGAGTCCTTCAAAGGATTGGAGTATCTAATAGACGTCGATTTATCTGGGAATAATATCAGTTACGTCGAATCAGAAGCATTTCTGTAAGTATTTATTTTTCCATTAATGGCCCGTTCCAGAATTGCTCGGGTAATATAATTTAATAACCTAATAATTCGTAACAAAAAAGTAGGTTTAACTATTTTCTTACAGTTCTCTCTCAACTTGGACCAAATTACACAAAAACACTTAGATAAAGAATAAGTTACGTAAACTCTTTGCATAAACGCCATCTTTCGTGAATATCGATGGACTAGGTGAAGAGTTCAGTAGGAACAAATATCAAGACACTGGATTTTTAGATCTTAAGAATTTAGTGTCTTCTGTATTTGTTGAGATTTAAGCATTAGATTTCCACGCTACTGTAAGTTGTGACTAACATAACGCGGCTCATTAAGGTTACCCCATAGTTATGATTCTCACGGGCGTCTATTGTCCGTGGCCGGCGCTGACATTCATCCGAAGGCACAATGCGTGTTGATGATAAAATTGTTCAAATTGCGCGTGATCTTGTTATGGCAATGCTCAGAACCGCGACAAATTGCCGCCAACTAGTGCCAATATTAGATAATGGTCCCACAACGAATGCAAATTGGAGTTTTACTAGTAGACGCTACACGCGTAAGATGTTTATACTCATACTTCTCGCAGGACTACCAAATCTATTAAGAATCAAAATTCTGAGTTGTTGACCCACTATCTACAGTTTTATGTTAACGAAAAAATCCCTAACGAACAATAGTAGATCACGTGTGATTAATTAGATATCGTAATTTATTTCAGCGATTCCCGAGGACTACTGAACGTGGAGTTGCAAGATAATCCTATAACCACCGTCGAAGGTCCCTTTCTGGTGTCTGCGACACTCCAGTTCCTGGACATCAGTAACTGCAACCTGAGCTCCATCAATCCACATTTCTTCGACAACATCACCTCGGTGAACACAGTCGACCTTTCGAACAATCCTCTCAAAATACTTGGAGCGGGAATATTCGATGCCTTAACAAGCCTCGAAACGTTGAAACTGAATAACTGCAAGATCACAGTTATATCAGACTTAACGTTTGCTACCGCTGTCAACCTCAAGAATATGGAACTAGCCGGAAACCAATTGACAGACATCGACATGCCTGAAATACTGGGCAAATTAATCAGATTGGAGTATTTGAACTTAAGAAAATCAGGACTAACGTCGCTTTCTGAGGATGCCTTCTCGAATTGTACCAACTTAGTTTCACTCACTATCGCAGACAATGAATTGCGTGATATGGATGTTGCAGCCACTTTAGGAAACAGTGTTAATCATTTAGAGTTGCTGGATTTATCTAATTGTAAAATTCAAGGGCCAATATCAGGCGAAGCTTTTGCTAACGCTACCAGACTGAAAAGCCTTTACCTTTCCGGTAACCCACTTTTCGCCCCTGATCTACAAGAAGCCATCGCTCCTCTCCCAAAATTAGAAAAACTATTTTTGAGCAACTGTGGTCTAAGAGATCTTCCGGACAACTTCTATGTTTTCGATAATCTTCAAGAATTGGATATATCTCACAATCCGTTGGTTAATGTGTTCACAAAGTTGTTGGTTCCTCTCGAACATCTCGAATACCTAAACATGGGATACAGTAATTTGTCATACGTTGGACCAGATTCGTTCTCTAAGATGACCTCGATGAAACGACTCGTATTGTCGGGCAACGACTTACTGTCACTAGAGGCCGGTCTGTTTGGTAACTTAACACAATTAACCACCTTAGAATTAGAATTTTGCGGTTTGAAAAGGCCGTTAAATGCAAACGCTTTCTTTAAAAACTTAACCTACATGGATTTGAGAGAAATCAGGCTCGGAGGGAACCCTCTTGTTATCCCAGAAAAAGGACCTATTTTCCCGAAGCAACTTTCACAGGTGACAAATCTCGATCTAAGCAACTGTAACATTACCACTTTAGATGTCGATGCATTTAAAAACGGCGTAAACATTACAGACTTAAATCTTGCTGGCAATCGGCTGAAATCTAGTGAAGGAAGTCTCGCTTTCTTAGAAACACTACGTCACCTGGAAAAATTAAATCTAGCCAACAACAACTTAACTACAATAGACCCTCTGGTTTTTGCGAATAACCCAAGATTACATTCCCTAAATTTACTCGGAAATCCATTCGTTTGCGATTGTAAGATCGCAGAGATGTGGGACTGGGCGAACATGATAAAGGGCGATTTAGACGTCCTAATCGGAGCCAAGAGTGCTGAGAGAGACATCGTCGTCAAAGGTAACAAGAAGAAAAAACATCTGTATTGTCATTACAACGAAACTCAGCTCCGCAACATGAGCTTGACGCTAAACAAGACTGTCCCAGGACGTCGACCTTTCATCAAGCCAAGAGAATTAACATACACGAATAGAACTTGGGCGAAATATGTGCGAGAATCAGGATGCGAGCCGGTGGTCAAGATCCTGCGACCCGTCGCGCTCGTTGCAGAAATGTTCGACTTTAGCCAAAGGGACAGAGTGCCCGCTGGAGTGGTGATACTGGCCGTGCTAGCCGTGGTCTTAGGAGGAGCTACTATAGCGATGACAGTAAGGCTTCTCAAGAAAAAAGACCGTTGCCGAAGCTTACACAGAGACCAGCAGGAAAGTTCGATAGCTAAATAGTTAAGGACTCAAAAACTTGAGAATCATACCACTTAAATTAATATCAATTAAAGATTATTATTTTTGTATTTGTAAAATGAGTAAAAGGTCTCTCTAGATCAATAGACAAATGACGAATTTATTTTATTCCTTATTAATTTAATTTTAGACCATAATGGTATAAAAAGAGATGTATTTACTAGTCACTTGTCTCAGAAGTGAAACAAATTGGAACCGAGTGAGGAAAATTGAAATCTCTTTGGGAGATATTTATAATTTAATAGGTATGTAGTTTATCAATTTTGATATCTGAATAAACCCGTACTAGATTAAAATTACAGTTTTAATTATCCTTGAAATATTTTGTTATACTTATTAGGCATACTTAAAAAATTAACCTTGGTATAGTTTCTCAATAGACATTTTTTGCTATTAGTTCATTGATTTCTTCACATTGCATCTGCAACTTGTCTTGCCGTTAATAATCGAAAATTGCTCAAGACCCTTGAGTTTTCGTCAAAGCAGTGGAATCCGAGAGCGTAACAGTATATTGCACACTTAAAAATCTTTTAACAACGTTAACACCGAGTAACGGTTTAAGTTTTAAATTACTACTTGAATAATAAGTATTCGCTGTTTATATCAATATTAATAATCATTGTTATTGAGCAATGAGTTGTTGCATTTCTACGAGTTTCATTTCCGAGTGTTGCGTCTTGGTGCATTTCTTCGGTTTGAATCCGGTCTGCGGCATGCAAAATCATTGCACGTTTTTTTGTCTTTACCACGCTGACTGCGTCTGCTGACTGGAGCAATGCTTTTTTTTTGTTTACCTAACGATGAACTACAAATTGGCGTAAGAAATAGCTAAAGTCACGTAATATATTGATTGGTAGATAGCGAAAGTAAAATGCGTTACACAAGCGTTCAGCTCCGCTACAGCAGCTAAGTAAATAATAACTAATAGTTATCATAAAATGAAACGAGTAAATAAACTATTATTTTTTATTTAATTTAAGTACTTATTTGGCGATAGTAATATTAAACCTAGTAACACAATGACAATAAATTAATCTTATCAGCTATTTGGCGCCGCGTCTGACAAACTCGTTTTTTTTATATAAAAATTCTCTTGGTAAACCTTTTTCCTCGTACCGGGCTTTTCACTTTTAGGACTATTGTTCGTAGCCATCGCAGCGAGTTCGCTGTCGAGCAGCCGAGGGATGGCGATGGGTTCGAACCCGTACTGGAATTGAGGTTCTACGAAGTGTGTCGTCATTTTATACTGTTGGAAGGGCCGAGACGCGTACGCTGAGCTGTCTTTAGGCTTTACCAGCGATCCTTTAGAGTAATCATATTCTAAGACGTACGGTACCGCTTTGTACTGAGCAAAAAATTGTTTCATATTATCACCTTGCACCGGGTAATACGAATATGGTATCGCCGTCAATTTAGCGCTTTTCTGCTGCTTCTTATCGTCCTCATGAGCTACGAATTTTGGTTGTTCTGGCCTTTGATCTTTGTACAGTTTGTAATAATTAGCTTTATTCTGGTACCGGTCGGCTACGCTTTCTGGCTTACTGATCGAGTAGTCTAAGAAATAGTCCTCTTTCATTTTGTCTCTGTCGTCTTTGTAGTTCAAACGCACCTCTTTGGGGAACTCATCGCCGTGTTCTTGATATTGTTGGAAAGGTGCGTGATCGATGTCGTAGGCGCTATGTTCGCGCGGTACGCCGTAGCTTTCGGGGCTATAGATGTCCTTTTCAATATCCGCACCCGACTTTTCGTACGCGGGGAAACCGAAAGCGGCGTTTTTATACGCATTTTCGAAATCTTTTTCTTTGTCTTCTTCCTTACCGAACATTGCTTTCATAAACTGGTCCCCCACGTTATCGTCATCCTCGGGCGTTTCCTCTTTGATGTAGACCTTTTTAGTTTTTTCACGGACGTGTGTCGAGGGCTCATCGTGGACGTGGTGCGGTTTGGAGTCCGAATGAGGGTAATGTTGCTGAGAATTGTGGGATTGTCGTTGCGGGTCAGCGGCCGAGTGTGGCTGCTGCGGCGCCGATTGTCCGCGCTGCACGTGCTGTTCTGGATCTACCTTGATAGGAGCCGCGAGGCTGATGTCTTCTTCGTACTGGAAGGGAATCACGTCTACCGAATCGTATTCCGGTTTACTGGAATGCTGTACACTATGATGTGTATCAGAGTGAGGTTTATGATGATGGGCACCAGAATTCTGCTTAGGGTGATAGTCGTGATGTGTGTGATGTCCGCCGGAACTGGGTTTATCATGATGTTCATGGTGGTCAATGTGGTGAGTGTTGTGATGCGAGTCTGAACTAGGCCCATGACGGTCACTGTGATGAGTATTGTGATGGGAGTCTGAACTAGGTCCATGATGGTCACTGTGATGTGTATTGGGATGGGAGTCTGAACTAGGCCTGTGATGGCCACCATGGTGTTTTTTGTGATGTGTGTCTGAACTGGGCCTGTGATGATATTCCTTCTCTCCATGCTCCGGCACGTAATGATGTGTTTCTTTAGGATTATTCTGTGGCGTCGAATGGTGTTCTTTGTGTTGATGATGTGACTTTTGCGGGGTGTCGTCGTCAGATTGCTCCACAGACTCCCCGGAATCCTCAGACTCGGGTTTAGATTGCCCATTTTCACTGTGATGTACCTCGGGTTTTGAATTGTAAATTAGATGCTTAGGGCCCTCCCCCTTACCTTCGTAATGTACTTCCTTAATGTGTACGGGTTCCTTCGAACTATGTGTATAAGAGTAATGCACTGGTTCCTTATGAGTTTTCGTTCCATAAGCGTAATGCACGGGCTCCGAGTTCGTTTCTTTATTATATTTTACAGCTTTTTCTTTGATAGTCTCCTTGTAGTTGGGTGAGTTGATTTCATAGACGATTTCCGGAGCGTCGTCAAGTGCTTTCGTGACCGTTACTTGGGGTCTCGCGGTTGCAGCAGGAATGTAATCATCATAGTACGTATGCTCTACTTTCGGGGGTTTGTGTTTATTTTTTGGCTTCTTAGGTTTCCCTTTTATAAATCCACTGTCGTAAGATTTGGTTTTCTGAGTAACGAATTCCTTTTGATATTTTTTGTTTTCGTGTTTATCTAGTTCGGGAAGTTTGTGGTAAGTGGCTTCATTTATACGCGGTAAAAAATGTTGCACTTGAGGCACCAGAGGATTCGCGAACGTCAGAGGTTCGAGAAGATTGATGTCCAACAACGGTAGGGGCGGTTTAGTTTTCACATTAACTACGGTCTTCTTCCCATTGACCACGGTAGGGATGGGGGTCTCCTTAATGGCAGACACTAACTGCTGTGTCGTCACTTTGTGCTGCACTTGTCGCGCGGGGGTAGGAGCGGGCACTTCTTCTTCGGAAGAAGTTTCTAGATGAGTCGCTTCTTGAAGTCGCTGGAACTTGTGCTCGTCCGGCAGTTGATGGTGGGGGGCTTCTTGAAGTCGCTGGAACTTGTGCTCACCCGGTAGGTGATGGTACCTCTCTGGTTGAGTCTCGATATGCACGGCTCTGTAGCCCGACGTCTGCTGCGGAGCTGAACGATGCTCCTGATGCTCAGAGAGCGAATGCGAAGAATCCTGCGACGACGGACTCTTGTGCGACTCCCGGGTCGGAGACGCCGCTTGCACAGGTACATGTATCACCGATCCGAAATGCGGGCCGTAGGAGAACGCGGCCGGGGCCAGATTCTTGAAGCTATCCCCGTATGTGCCATGGGTCGGAAAGCTGGTTTGTTGATGGAAGGAAGCCGGCGCGGCGGATTGGAGCGGCAGGCGGTAGTGCGCCGCCGGCTGCGGGCCTGGCTTGTACTGCGGCTGGTAGTGCGCCGGCGCGGGCGCCGCGGCCAGCGGCTGCGCGAAGTGTGCCGGCAGCTCCTGCAGCTGCACGTACTGCTGCGGGAACGGCTTGAACGGCAACGCCTTCATCGACTGCAGCGCTTCCACGAATCTGTTCCCATATGAGTCCTTCAGATAACCGTTTCCATTCGCGTGCTGGATGTTCAAGCTCTCTTTTACTGGGATGATCCTCGACGCGGCCCCCTGCGGGGCGCTGATGGCCGGTATCTGGAAGGAGTAAGCCCCGTAGGGCGCCGCGCTGGCGTACACCAGGCCGGCCGCCTGCCGGTACAGCCGCGACGCGGTCTCGGCCCCGACCTGGTCCTTCAACGAGAAACTGTTCACTGCTCGCGTTCCACTGATCGTAAGACAGCACAGGGCTGCTATTAATGCCTGGGGACAACGAACACACACCGTTTGAAACATCACACAAATTAATATTTAATCACATTATGTTCGATCACAGTTAAATTAAGATTTTATGAGTCAGTTATATTTATGATAATACTCGTATAACTTGATCGTAATTACCTCTCTCCCCATGGTGCGGACGTCGTGTCGAGCCAGTGGGAGCGGCACTGCGCCGGCGCGCGTCCGCGGCGCGCTTATATCGGCGCAGGCGCAGCGCCGCACCGCGCCGCTGCGGCCATCTCTCGCCTTCTCGTGGCTATGCACCCTCCGTTATATCACTCTCATTTGACAAAATACAACAGATTTAATTTAATTGCTCACAAATAGACTTCCGAAACCCTATTGTATTGTATCGTGTGAAGTAATAATGGGTAACGACAGCGGCCGGTGATGCGTTATGCAACGGCGAATGGGTTGATAGTCGGTTGATAGTTCGTAAACTGTCACAAAAAGAACACGTTGATAACTTCACGGTGCATTTGCACCACGTAATGAGGCTTTCTGCACAACAACCTACTTCGGTTTCTAATAGAGTCTTTCAATGACCAATCTTTCCGCATTAAAATTTCCAACGTCACAAAACCTTTACAAATTCTAATTCAGAGTGTGATTGGATAGCCTGGACACATGAACTGACACCCCACTTGAGATGTATTGTGCAGTTTTCGACTACCCAAATCAGTTGCACTCCTTAAAATAACCACGCTTCATCATGGTTTGCATTGTCACGTAATGATGGCGGTTAAGTGTAAGTAAACCTACCTAAAATACCTCAAAAAAATAACTGGATATATGTCAACATTCTTCGTAGGAGATTCCTATAATCTTTATATTTGTTGCAACTGTCTATTTATGGTTGAGAACCCATGCTGCTTACAATATTATTGCCTAAGTATTTGGGTAGATATAAGTATTAAATAGTTTTTAATTTTTAAATGTTTTATTTAATTAGAGTAACCAGACGCGTAGGACATTTGACTGATGGTAAGCAACGTTGGTTTCTCAGAACAGCACAGTTTACGTAACTATTGGAACATGAAGAATCCAAATCAATTACCTAGAACTACGCTGCGCTCGTCACCCAGAGATAAAAGATGATGATGACTACATGTAGGTAACTACCTATTGTGCTATACCTCATTCCCGACAATACCAGACGCTCTGGACAGCACGATCACGACCCTCGGAGACCTCTGGTTTCCACATTGACAACCGTTTCAGCATGAATGTCGAAATCAAATAGTTTTAACATTTTGCAGGCAGTACGCCGATTTCCCATCTGTGCAACTGTCTGCCTGAAGATTACGCTGGTTTCGGACCACTTGACAAATGCCCAAGCATGCCCACAAAGTGTCGCTTTATTATATATCTACTTATCCTCTACGCTTAGCAATGGTTGCATTCTTTACTATAGCATAAGCAGCCCACTTGTCCACAGCTGGGACTCTGGGCCTCTTCTGATCAGGAGATCGTCAATGCCATAATCCACTATGCTACAAGTAGGTACCTAATGTCTTTCCAGATGTCTTTCTCAAAACACACCGGTTTCCTCACGATGTTTTCCTTCATCGTAAAAGCAAGTGGTGATGAAAATCGTAGATTTGAACTTTGAACATTTTCAGCGGTGTAGGCGAGATTTTAACCTACGAACTCACGTTGTAGCCACTATGCCACCACGACTTAGTGGTATAATAGGTAATAAGTACATTACCTCAGATTAGTACAGGCTATATCTTATGAATGAAAATAAAAAGTTATGATGACATTTGTCCACCATTTTGTTAAAAATATGTCAATTGGCAATCAACCAAGATGAAGACGGGATGGGCTGCCTTACCTATACCAGTACATTAAATACAGTGTGATTAATTGCACACTGTATTTAAGGTACTTAATTCGATAAGGATTAATGCCGTATTGCTTAAAATAGCTTCGTAAATAAGCCATTTTTTCACGTAAAAAGTAAACAATAAAAATGGTTAATGTGGGTTATCCCTAAAAGATAAACATATACCATCGCGGACTTTTTTGTAGACCTTTTTATGGTGTACAATACTGTAGTACATTAATTTGATCTAACTCGTAGGGTTTAGGCAGCGTTTTTGCTAAATTGCTAAATAAGCCCAAAAAATAGGTTAATTTACGACATCACGTTAGAAACCTCTAAAATTAGCAATGTTGCCTTAGTATATGATGCATGTATTATACATATAAACCTTCCTCTTGAATCACTCTATCTATTGGAAAAAACCGCATCAAAATCCGTTGCGTAGTTTTAAAGATTTAAGCGCACATAGGGATATAGGGACAGAAAAGGCGATTTTGTTTTATACTATGTAGTGATAGTGATGATGATGATAGTGATATCAGCTATCTGGCCGCCATAGTACAAGATTTGCTTAGTTTGGGGTCAGATGGCGTTGTGTGTGAATTGTCCGCCAATATTTATTATTTTATTTATTTATTTATCAGTAGGATAATTTTCCTTGCATATTGAACTGAATGTACTCGTTTTTTCTCATGTAACTAAACACCGATAGTAGGATGCTCGTAACTCGAACATTATTCAGATTGCTTTCTTAGCCCAGTAGCTTTCATTGCGCGGTCACGGCCACTGGGCAGGGTGCTGCGCCTGGCAAGCCACTGGAAATTAGTGAAAGTACCACGCTGGCTCATGAAACACGATCCCACTGCAGTACTGGGGCATTAAGGGCGATAAGGGAAAACTAGACCAATACATGCGGTTCACAGCAGTCTACTAATATCATAAATGTGAAAGTTTGAATGTTCAGATGTTTGCTCCTAGACTAGAATTAAATTGTCTAATAGAAATTTGATTATGATTATTGAAATTATAAATATTATTATGTATTATAATTATGTGGTTTTAAATTATGAATATAATTATTGACATTTACTTTACATGTATTTTAAAATGTTTGTTAATTAAACTTAAACTTTATTGTTTAATAGTTGAATTTTGACAATTCGTTTAGTAAGAATTAATTACTTTATGTAATGCGAATTATTTTTTTGTGATGTGTAATGTAATGTATGTTACCAATAAAGAATCTGAATCTGAATCCTCAATCGCGTCAAAACACAAGTATACAGAGTGTGAGTTTTGTCGAAAACAATATGCGTTCTAAGACGAGCGCGTAGACACATTTTAAAAAAAAATGTGGTCAAGTGCGAATCGGAGTCGCCCATGAAGGCTTCCGTAGCAGCAAGTAGATCTAGAATTGGTTTTTTAACCCCGACCAAAAAAAAAGGGGTGTTATAAGTTTGACGTCGATGTCTGTCTGTCTGTCTGTCTGTGTGTCTGTCTGTGGCACCGTAGAGCTCAAACGGATGGGCCGATTTCGATGCGGTTTTTTTTATTTGAAAGTTAATATCCGTGCGGATGTTCTTAGCTATGTTTGGTTAATATCGATTCAAGATGGCCGCCTCCACAAAATGGCGGACAAAATATTTCTTCACGACCTACCTCAATATGGGTATCAAATGAAAGGGCTTGACTAGTAGAACACTATACACTATAACAAATTTCAAATCCAAGATGGCCGCCACCACAAATTGCTGAATTATATTATTTTATTCACTACTACCTCAATATGGGTATCAAATGAAAGGGCTTGACTCATCATCAGCCTATCTAATAGTCATCCACTGTTGGACGTAGGCCTCTCCTATGGATCGCCACATGGCACGATCTTCTGCTGTTCGCATCCACTTGCTGCCAGCCGCCTTTCGTAAGTCGTCGCTCCACCTGGCTGCAGGGTGCCCCACTCTACGCTTGCCAGTACGCGGTCTCCACTCCAAAACACGTCTACCCCAGCGGTTATCGGTTCTTCTACAGATGTGACCGGCCCATTGCCACTTCAGTTTACTTATTCGCTGAGCTATGTCAGTCACCTTAGCTCTTTGTCGGATAATCTCATTTCTGATTTTATCCTTCAAAGAGACACCGAGCATAGCTCGCTCCATAGCTCGCTGTGTGACTTTAAATCGATGGACCAGTTTCACTGTTAGTGTCCACGTTTCGGCTCCGTATGTAAGTACAGGCAGGACACACTGATCGAAGACTTTAGTCTTCAGGCATTGCGGAATGGACGCTGAGAAAATGTGACGAAGTTTCCCAAACGCTGCCCAGCCTAGCCGAATTCTCCTATCCACTTCCTTCTCGAAGTTCGCGCCTCCTAATTGGAGGATTTGACCTAGGTAGGCAACATTTCTTTAACAACCTCGAGAGGGGTACCATCGAGATGAACAGGTCCCGGATCAACATGTGCGTTGTACACCTTAGTTTTATCGATGTTTAGGTAGTCGAGGGTTAGTCAACAATTTTAATTTTGTTCTTGTTCTAGGCAAACACGCTCCATCGTAGACCGCATCGTCGCTTAACATCAGATGAGATGGAGGTCAAGTGTAAGCCTATAAAAGTTAAAAAAAAAGTAACATAATATAAAAGTTCTTGTAGTTCGTTGTTACTTTAATCAGTGTTTTAACAATAGTGAATTTATGACGTATTAAAATAAAACTACTTACTAGATCTCATTCAAACCAATTTTCGTTGAAAAATTTATATGGTAATGTACATCATACATTTTATTTAGTTTTGTCATTCTCTTATTTTAGAAGGCACAGGGGGGGGGGAACATTTTACCACTTTGGAAGAGTATCTCGCGCAAACTATTCAGTTTAGAAAAAATATGTGTTAGAAACCTCAGTATCATTTTTGAAGACCTATCCACAGATAACCCACACGTATGGTTTTGATGGAAAAACATTTTTTGAGTTTTATCTCTAAGTATGGGACACCCCTAAAATTAATTGTTTTTTTTCTATTCTTGTATGAAAATCTTAATGCTGTTCACAGAATACATCTACTTACCAAGTTTCAATAGTATAGTTCTTTTAATTTCAGAGAAAAGTGGCTGTGACATACGGACGGACAGACAGACATGACGAATCTATAAGGGTCCCATAGAATAGAATAGAATAGAATAGAATAAATTTATTATCAATGCTAGTTACACTCACAAAATATTTATAACTAAACATCCTGAGTATTTCTCAGCAGACTCGTCAAGTAGGTACAAATTTGTAGGTAGGTATATATTTTGGCATTTGGCTACGGAACCCTAAAAAGCAAGTCTAGTGGTGCTTTAGTTCTTCATAAAAATGTCATACCTATCTACGTAGGTACTCGCGGTAGAACGCGTATTGTTTTCGACAAAAGTCGCACTCAGCATACTGAACCGACCAGGGTAACATTTGAAACACACGAACATAGCTAGGTTATGGTCTGGAATAGCACACAGACTATGCTTTCTATAGCGGAAAATTAGAGAAACGGGAACTCGGTGGGCAAAACCAAAGGGCGCTAGTTAATACTATAATAGATACATGTGAAAATTTGGATGTTTATTGCTCAGATTATATACCTAGTCTACAATTTCTGGATATTTTTGTAGATCAAATGACAATCTGCTCATTTCCTAGTGAAACGACAAAAGTTCTGTACCTAATTTTCTCGCGGCCATAGCAGGATCAAAACGTTGAAAGGCAATCCAAAAACATTTAGAGCGCGTCTAAATTCTGTTTGGTGTTTTTAAGGGTTTGTAGTGTTCGTAATACCTACTCTTATTTATAAAGTTATTTTTTTAATCATAAAAAAATATTGCCGAAACATTGATACGCGCAGCAAGGTGTATCTATCTATTGAGAAAAAGGTTCTAATATGACCGACTTTTCTTCATTTTCCCTTAAAACTAAGGCGAATATCATACTCAATACCATATCAGTTAAAACGGTAGATCCCGAGAGCCCAAAATCCACGCTGGCCACTCGTAGTTTGGGGCCCGCCGAAAACTGCCAAACCACTTAAATTTAATTTTACTGAGCTGTTATTTGTTACGAAAGGTATGTACTTATTTTACTACGCTAATAAACTAGCTGTAGACCCGACGAGGAAAGGCTGTCCTAATTTCGTAATTATCCCAATACACAAAAAGAGGAAGGTTGTTGTAACTTATTGAGTCAGCGTTCGTAAATCTGCCTGTCTCTGACATCGTAACTCTTAAACGGGTGATTGATTTTCAATTTGTTTTATTTATTCAAAAGGTTTTTGCAAAGTTATTGGTCGGTTTTCTTCCCGTTCGCTGTGCAAACGGTGGGGCCCTGGGGTTCTGAAGCAAGGCTTTTGTTGGCATCTTGGGTCGTCTTCTTAGAGAAAAGGGGTGTGATCCCTGTTCAAATCTGTATCTGGCCCAAAATATTTCCGTGGCCACTAGAGGGAATTCTTCCAGTCTGATGAGCACTTGCGGGAGAGAAATTGACGATCGCGTAGACTAGTTAAATTAAACCTCTGAACTTGTTTTTACACTTGTTATTACTTGATATTTTAGATTATATATGTTGTTATAATTTTTAATTCTTTTGACTCTGTGTTTTTAACCCCCGACCAAAAAGAGGGGTGTTATAAGGTTGACGTCGATGTCTGTCTGTCTCTCTGAGGCACCGTCCAGCTCAAACAAATCCACCGATTTCAATGAGTTTTTTTTTCTTTAAAGCTAGTTTCCGTGCGGTGCTTCTTAGATGTATCAATGAATCAATATTAACTAAACATCGATTTAAGATGGCGGCCTCTACAAAATGAAGAAATTTTTTTTACATCCTCCGATCCTCCCTATGTATATCAAATGAAAGGGCTGACTAGTAGAATACTAAATACTATGATCACAAATTACACATAAATTTTAAATCCAAGATGGCCGCCACCACAAAATGTTTTTTTTTTTCACTACTTTTTCAATATGGGTATCAAACGGAAGGTCTAAACTAGTAGAATACTGTTCAAATTTATAATAGTTTGTGATACTACGGATGTTCATTGTGGTTTAAGGTTGTGAGGCAAACTAAAGTAAACTCAATGACCATTAGGCTCCACAAATATCGTTCCTGCTATCTATAGGTACCTTTGCTCCGAAACACCTACTTTATTTTTACGTTTGTGTTTATCTCATGTACCGAGTGTTTGGAGGTGATGTTCTTTAGCCAAATAACCGCTAGGTATACTTACTTGTTGCACTTTGATCGACTTGTAGCACTATTCTGCTATTAGTCAATTTTAATTCGTGTGTCACAATATACTTATTCGTATTTATATACTTAGGTACTCTTCTACTTCTTTATCTACAAGGAACACGTAAATTCCTTCGTTTTCATAATCATAATATAACAGTGTGCAGTACTAGTTGGCGATTACAATATCGCATTTTACAATCCTTAGCGACCACAAATTGTGGGTGGCATTATAAGCCGTAACGTAATTTATGGGTTTGGGTGCCTCGCAGACAACCTGTCGCAATGCAATTTGTAATTCGAAAACATGACAAACAATCACTTCCAAATCTAGGTAAGATAACTAATAAGCAATGGTTGTGACGCCAAGACATCACTAGCAACATGCCTGCTTAACACTTAGTAGGAACAGAGCCACGCAGTAGTAAACAAGTTTACATGCTTAGTTGTATTTATATATATTTTTTGCATTTAAATTTCATTTTTGCTTTTGACTATTCATAAGTGTAGGTATATTGTGTATACCTAAATGAACATAAATAAATTGAATTGATTGTGTTCTGGTTTCAAGGACAATGCTGACGGCGTAATTCATATCTACTAGTTTCCAAACACAAAAGCTAGAAAACACTAAAATATGTTAAGTTTTGATTGATTTTTTATGCATATGCGTTTTGGGATAGATCTCCCCGAGACTGCAGGTGACATTAAAATTTAAATTATGGATGACAAATGAAGCGTGTATCTAACAAACCTTGTTGCTCTTTTGTTTTTTTTAGTATGTCGTATTTTTCGAAGCATATTTGGGATAAGGCGTTTACAGAATGCAGATATATACCTGACCTAAGATAGATCATTCTCAATTTCGACAAAGGTGGTGCAAATGTTTCATTTTGTGAAAATTAGTTTAAAAAATAAACAATTTTTGACATATCTGTACATTTGCATTCCGTAATCGGCTCATTAGCATGTTTGACACGTCAAACTAGCAAATACTGTACCTATAGTTTCTTTAAAATGTACCTGTATGGGTATAAAACCCAGAAAGTTTGATGGAAATTTGTCGCAAGCCATGGCAAACTTTTGATAAAGCCTTCACTTTTTAAGCGACTTCGAATAACGAGCAGTGTGTCTTCGTCCTTTATCGTATGTTACTCTTTATGTTCTTTTTTTTTTTTTTTTATGAATGGCTCTTTGTGGATTAGCCTCACAATTCCGCCAAAGACACGTTAAATGATAGGCCGTCAAACAAAGAGATAGGGGCCAGTAATATGAGTATTGTACTAAGAGGATTTGTCACGTATTCTATGTTTTACTAGGTCGCAAAAACTTAAAGCTACATAACAGACATATACACAAAAAACCTAATAATAATATAATGCACACATATTTAACTTAAAATATTCACAAGTACTAATTTTACAATTTAATCTTATTTCTTTTAATATAATTACATAAAATATAAACAAAGGGGGTGTAAACAAGAGACAGCAGGCATTTAACGGAGGTGGGACGAGGAATATCAGGAGGGATAAAATCATGTAATGAAGACTGCATTAAGGGACAACTGAAAAAAATATGGTTCACATTTCCTTCGTCCAAACCGCAATCGCATAATGAGTGATTCCTAATCCTTAGTTTGGCCAGGAAGACAGGTGTACATGAGTGATTGAGACGTAAACGAGAAATTACAGAAGTAGTAGCTTTATTTGCTTTTAAAAATTTGAAAAACCAAGGTTTATGGGGAATTTCAGGCTGGATGTCACCGTAGAATTTACCTTTCTCGATCCTAGATTCCTGCCACTTTTGGGACCAACATTTACGTAACATTGGTTTAAGGATAGTACATAAGTCATGAGCATGGATTTGAGAGTATGT
The DNA here is from genome assembly GCA_017562165.1 of Ectropis grisescens. Lineage (NCBI taxonomy): Eukaryota > Metazoa > Arthropoda > Insecta > Lepidoptera > Geometridae > Ectropis > Ectropis grisescens. Next base: position 3,593,939 of record CM029771.1, on the reverse strand, counting down.
AGAAAGACCGGACTGAACAGCCTCACTAGCAAATGCATCAGCACGTTCGTTTCCCAATATACCTGCGTGACCAGGAATCCAGGCCAGTACTACATTAATATTACGAGAGAGGCATTCTAAAAGAGCTTCTCGGAACTTGAGAATTATAGGAAACCTGGTTTTTGAGCGAAAGGGGTTGGCAAGAATAGCTTGAGGCAGCTCTTAGAATCTGATAGAATTATAGAATTGTTTAGGTTGTGTGATATTATAAATAGGAGAGATTCCAAGATAGCAATAGCCTCTCCCGTAAAACTGAAGTTACGGAGGGCATTTAAAACTCAATATAATATTAGTGTGAGGGATCCACACAGCAGCACCAACAGGAAAAAAAGGAGACTTGGAAGCATCAGTAAATATTTTGATCCAATCTTTGTATTCCGTGTTAATTTTGTGACAGAAAACCTTGTTTGCTTCAATGGTATTCTTGTCAACCCCAAAGTCTAAAATGATATTGCTGGGAAGGAAAGTAAGCGCTTCAAAAGGCGTAGAATAAAGGGGTAACAAGGAAGCCTGAAAAAGTGGGTGAGGAAGACGAAATAGGAAAAGGAAGCTACAAGCAGGCATGGTATGTCATCGTCGAATAACCGTTGGGGGTGATAAAGAGAGGCTAGATATTCTAGTTTGAGCAGCAAGCTATGTTCTTTCTGTTGAGCCAGTTTAGAGAGAAAAGAATCGCAAAGAAATTGACGTCTGAGAGATAGAGGAGGGTCACAACATTCAACTTGCATGGCGTTTATAGGAGACGATCTCATAGCCCCAAGAATTATTCGCAACGATTTAGCTTGTACTTTATCTAGTTTCTTTAGACCTGCTTTGTTTCCTGGGTCCAGGAGAAATGAACCGTAATCTATATGACTCCGAACTAAGGCATTGTACATTAATTTTTGTGTAAATGGGTGAGCACCCCACCATACGCCAGATAAGGACCGTAAAACATTAATGTTTTTTTCTTTATGTTCTTCTGCGTCTTTATGTATTTTTTTGCGTATCAAACTCATTGACAGTTAAAATGTGTATTGAGAATTGAGGGTTAGAACTTGTTTAAAAAAACACAGATCCTTATCAAAACATTTATTTTTAGTATAACAAAATATTTACATTATTGTTTAGAAATCGTTTATCTATCTTAAAGTTTATTTATAAATGTCAATCGTAATGTACCTACTTTAGGTACTTATTCCTACATCTTAACATAACAAAAGCAATACTTAGGTAGGTATATCGAAAAACAATACAAACAGAAATTACATTAAAGTAACGTTTACTTAATTAAAACAACTGCTGCTAATCTCAGCTGTAATACAAAATGTCTAACCGACGTGAATTCGTTTTATTCTAATATTATTATGGATCGACGGTATCACACAACAACCCAGGACGTCTACTCTGTTTCTACGAAAAACGTAATTACGAAATAAACTCGACGCGACTTTCCTAGTCCGGTTCTACTTCGTTTCGCCCGATCGAACATTATTTGGCGTTTAAATGTTCTAGGTTTACTCTAATTAGATTAAGCTAAGAACGTTTAAATGTTCTAGGCTTACTCTAATTAGATTAAGCTAAGAACGTTTAAATGTTCTAGGCTTACTCTAATTAGATTAAGCTAAGAACGTTTAAATGTTCTAGGCTTACTCTAATTAGATTAAGCTAAGAACGCTTAAATGTTCTAGGCTTACTCTAATTAGATTAAGCTAAGAACGTTTAAATGTTCTAGGCTTACTCTAATTAGATTAAGCTAAGAACGTTTAAATGTTCTAGGCTTACTCTAATTAGATTGAGCTAAGAACGTTTAAATGTTCTAGGCTTACTCTAATTAGATTAAGCTAAGAACGTTTAAATGTTCTAGGCTTACTCTTTAAGCCTGAACGTTTAAATGTTCTAGAATTAGAACGAACGTTTAAATGTTCTAGGCTTACTCTAATTAGATTAAGCTAAGAACGTTTAAATGTTCTAGGCTTACTCTAATTAGATTGAGCTAAGAACGTTTAAATGTTCTAGGCTTACTCTAATTAGATTAAGCTAAGAACGTTTAAATGTTCTAGGCTTACTCTAATTAGATTAAGCTAAGAACGCTTAAATGTTCTAGGCTTACTCTAATTAGATTAAGCTAAGAACGTTTAAATGTTCTAGGCTTACTCTAATTAGATTAAGCTAAGAACGCTTAAATGTTCTAGGCTTACTCTAATTAGATTAAGCTAAGAACGTGTTCTAGGCTTCTAATTAGATTAAGCTTAACGTTTAATGTTCTAGATTACTCTAATTAGATTAAGCTAAGAACGTTTAAATGTTCTAGGCTTACTCTAATTAGATTAAGCTAAGAACGCTTAAATGTTCTAATTAGATTACTCTAATTAGATTAATTAGATTAAGAAGAACGTTTAAATGTTCTAGGCTTACTCTAATTAGATTAAGCTAAGAACATTTAAACGGACGAAACGACGGATCGAAGTAGAGCCGGAGCTGGAAAGTCGCGAATTTATTTCGAAATTACGTTTTTAGTAGACAGCGAGTAGTAGACGTTCTGATCGTGACTATCGCGCACTTACCTGTCGATATAGTGCCGAGTAAAACATACAAGAAGGGGTAGGTACATTTGTCCCTAACATTATATTAAAATACAAACACAATAAAGAGCAATCTTTAGCAGTAGTCGATAAAACAATAGTGTATTTGAAGAGGGACATTGTACTGACGCAACACCTACAAAGAAATTTCAGATATGGCGCTGTTTTGTCGCCTAACTAGAACTTATTACGATCTCTTTAACTTCCAAGCGGTAATAGAGAGCAATCGCAAAGCTGTAACCATTTTAGTGTGAAAGTAGACCGCTAGTCTACTGTGGACTCGGTTGTGGCGGGATCGAGCCAGATGGAAGAAGAGAGTAGTCTGGATCCATGGATAAGAAAGTTGTGAATCGCCTTTATAATTATCCTAAAATCTAGGTTCTTCAAAATGCTGAGCAAAACCGCGATTTTGATCTAAAAATTGAATCACAAACGTATAATACTAACACAAACTAGTCTACTAAACATTTAATTAAGTATAGGCAAGCAACTTAAGTTGCTTATATCACGCAGAGATGAAAACTAAAAGTTCTTTCTAAAACTGACTTTTGAATCCTGAAAGTAAGGATATCTATCTAATGTTAAATGTTATGCTTACCGGGTGACGAAAATACTTGTCTTGAAAATCCTCTAGACTAGAAAGAAATCCAATAAGTACTACTTTTGAAATAAGACTAAATTCATTGTTTAAGTTTTTTTACTGCTGAATTAGTGGTTACGTCTTTTTCCGTACAAGTAAAATTGATAAAACATTAAAAGTAATTTGGCGGCTAACTTCCTAAATCTGTTCAATATAATAAAACAGTTACCAAATATATATATAAATATATAACGTTTAAATGTTCTAGGCTTACTCTAATTAGATTAAGCTAAGAACGTTTAAATGTTCTAGGCTTACTCTAATTAGATTAAGCTAAGAACGCTTAAATGTTCTAGGCTTACTCTAATTAGATTAAGCTAAGAACGTTTAAATGTTCTAGGCTTACTCTAATTAGATTAAGCTAAGAACATTTAAACGGACGAAACGACGGATCGAAGTAGAGCCGGAGCTGGAAAGTCGCGAATTTATTTCGAAATTACGTTTTTAGTAGACAGCGAGTAGTAGACGTTCTGATCGTGACTATCGCGCACTTACCTGTCGATATAGTGCCGAGTAAAACATACAAGAAGGGGTAGGTACATTTGTCCCTAACATTATATTAAAATACAAACACAATAAAGAGCAATCTTTAGCAGTAGTCGATAAAACAATAGTGTATTTGAAGAGGGACATTGTACTGACGCAACACCTACAAAGAAATTTCAGATATGGCGCTGTTTTGTCGCCTAACTAGAACTTATTACGATCTCTTTAACTTCCAAGCGGTAATAGAGAGCAATCGCAAAGCTGTAACCATTTTAGTGTGAAAGTAGACCGCTAGTCTACTGTGGACTCGGTTGTGGCGGGATCGAGCCAGATGGAAGAAGAGAGTAGTCTGGATCCATGGATAAGAAAGTTGTGAATCGCCTTTATAATTATCCTAAAATCTAGGTTCTTCAAAATGCTGAGCAAAACCGCGATTTTGATCTAAAAATTGAATCACAAACGTATAATACTAACACAAACTAGTCTACTAAACATTTAATTAAGTATAGGCAAGCAACTTAAGTTGCTTATATCACGCAGAGATGAAAACTAAAAGTTCTTTCTAAAACTGACTTTTGAATCCTGAAAGTAAGGATATCTATCTAATGTTAAATGTTATGCTTACCGGGTGACGAAAATACTTGTCTTGAAAATCCTCTAGACTAGAAAGAAATCCAATAAGTACTACTTTTGAAATAAGACTAAATTCATTGTTTAAGTTTTTTTACTGCTGAATTAGTGGTTACGTCTTTTTCCGTACAAGTAAAATTGATAAAACATTAAAAGTAATTTGGCGGCTAACTTCCTAAATCTGTTCAATATAATAAAACAGTTACCAAATAGGTAGGTAGACTTTTACCCAGATCAATAAATCCAAATCATTTAGAATCGCTCACACAAGCGGAGTCGGTACGAAACACTATACAAAAGAAAAATAGTAAATTTCTCAAATCACGTAGTTACTAAAGTCTGTCTCATTTGCACTTTCCAACTTTGTTGGAGATATTAAAGTCACATAACAGAATCTAGAACACCCAGAAATCAGATCATGAAAGTCCTCGGGAAAAAACGAAATATATCCTACGATGATTTCGTGTTGATTTAAATATTGTCCAACCAAAACATGGTTATCACTCAAAGTGGCTTAATAACATAACTTCTGTCAGGTTTCGGCTTCGGTCGAAAACAAAACGGAAACTATTAAAACTTCTACTTTACATTGAAATCTATTGAATTTTTACACACATATTTTGTTGCACAGACATACTTACAGACAGTTAAAAGAGTGTTGAATAAAGATCAAAAGAAAATCATGAAAGTACGCGAGTAACGACACTAACGACGGACGGTGGCGAACGCAGCCGGTAAAGACGTACTGGCGGCGGGCGAGCACGTATTGGCCGCGAAGTTGGCCACGAATACTCGAGTTTCGGCCCTATTTTGGCCGATATCGAAACTGATGTCGAAACTAAACATAATGGCCGAAATCAAAATAGAACTTTCAATTGGTAACTAAAATCAGCTCACAAACAACATTTTATTCTAGAAATAATAAATAAATTGTAGTGGTAGGACTCCTAGCAGTCCGCCTGGGGAAGTACCGCACCTTTGCCAGTTATTCTACCGCCAAGCAGTAATGTGAAAACATTACTGTGTTCCGGTTTGAAGGGCAATGTTTCCAGAGAAATTACAGGGCTTAGAGATATAACATCTTAGATCTCTGGGTGATGAGCGCAGTGCAGTGCTAGGTAAAGATTTGGACTCTTCATGTTCCAATAGTTGCGTGTCACTGTGCTGTTATGTGGCAGGCATGTTGCTTACCATCAGGCACATGTCTTGCTCGTCTCGTCACTTCTATTTAAAAAAAAAACTCCAAATCTATGACATCTTTTTTTTATAAGACGTCGTATAACTTCATATTGTCCCCGAGAATAATGATGGGATTTTTGCAAAAAAATCAATAACTTCAACATCTCCAACTAAATTAGACATAAATCAATTTTTATGCAGAGTTAACGTGTAAATCGTTCTTGTAATATCAAAAGGTGCGTGTGTTAAAGTTGTCACTAGAGCAGTTTATACCGATCGTGTGACTGATATGACACCGAAAAATATGCCTAATTTCTAGTGAGACTATTTACAAAATAATTAAATTATGCACCGTGAAACAATGTCCACTGCCGTCGAAGCAATAAAATGTATGACGTGAATCGTATGTTATAAAAAATTAAAATGGTAAATACATTAATTGTACAACTTATACATACTAAATAACCTAAAAGATTCAGTTTAGCATAGTACAGACGATGACTAGGTTTGTGATCATCAGAAAAGAAAACTTGTAACACGTACTCGCTCAATGTACATTAAAAACTCGCATGCAAAAAAGTCGCCAAGTAACAGACCTCACATATTAACCATTTAAATAAAAAAGTAATATGAAAATATTTTTAAACTGTTATCACATGAAAAATTCAAAACTCAAACCTTTAGCATTCAATGGTTGTTAACTTTTTCTGCTCCTCACAACCTTATTTTTTTAGCAATCAACTAACTCAAAAGTATGGTGGCAGCTTAAAACACAAAACTATCTAATCGTAATATTAGATCAGGAACAAACAACTCGCCAACACATCACACTTAATTGTTTTTTTTTGTAATGAATCTTCGTCATATTACATGACATTCAAATGTTCTGGACACAGGCACAATACACATTATATAATCTCTTCCTGTACAATACAGTCAGAAAACATGTGACATGGTCACATAACAGTTCCTATCACACCTCACCTTTCTCGTATATCAGACACCCAGCCTCTTGAACACGGTGCTGGTGATTGTTAAATTGTTCACATTCTTCGTTCCAAGCCTAGACTTCACTCCATTGTTGACACTGGGCTCGGGCATGTAGAGTCTTCGTTCCGGCTTGTTGAAGAACGATGCAGCTTTAGCTTTATTAGCATTGATGTTTACCTGGGCCTTCTTTATGGGCTCTATTTCCTTGTATTGTATGTGGTTTGAAAATTTAACTGACTTTGCTTTAGGAAGAGCGAGTTTATCTTTCACGCTCAACGGCTCCTCGTCTGCTCTCATCGTGCATGAAATCTTTCTCACGTTTTTCGTTGTAGTAATAGTAACCATTTTCTTAGATTGGGGAGGACTTTTCAGAATGCCTTCATATTTGAGGGCGTCTTTGTCGATAGGTATGACTGGTTCGGGCGGTGCGGTCTCAGACTTGGTACCCAGGCGAGAGAATATTGGTTTGGCAGTCGCTTTTGTTGTTATTACTTTAGTTTGAACTACTTTGGTAGCCTCATTGTTGCCCAGGCGCGAGAACACGGTCGTGTTGGACGAACCTGTAATGTTACACGCACGTTAATAAACACTAAATAAACACACCAAAATCTTAAAATGATTTTGGTAAATTTAAGATAATATGACCAAATTATTAAAATGACTGTGATAAATGAAATAAACTTTACTTGAAGATTTCGTCATTAGTCAGTTCAGAAAACGCTTAATTTTGGATCTAATAAATAGAACATAAATACTGCTAGAATTTGGAATTAAGCTATTTTTTTCTTGGACAACCAAGCTGAAGCAGTGAATTAATTGGGAGAGAAATTAAAAAATTGACCGCGCCCCCAGTCCGCTCGGATTGAAAACGACCCTCTTAGCTTAGATGACGTAATTACAAGATACAAACGTAGATAGAGTCTGAGCAGTCAACCGAGTAAACTTGGAGCGAGCGCACTCATGCTGAGAAATCTTCTTGTTACGGATAAGCAAGAACATTGATCACTCTGTACTATCATATTACCTTCTTTTACGACTGGTTTCGGAGGAGACGCGAATCGAATCAGACGAGCTTTCTTACCACCCAAGTCTGTGGTAATTCTGCAAAAATAAAAGAACTTTGAAGTACGTAGGTCTTACATAAAAAAATAAGTAAATAGATCAGGGTTTTCCGCACGGTTCCTTTGTACCAATCTTAAGCAGATGTGGCGTATGTTAGCTATGGCTATACTTCCACAAGAGCGACAATACAAGAGCGATCAAACCCGTGTTTTCGGTGTAAAGCGTTTGTTCTCTCTAAAACTCTATACGTAGTATATATCAACTCTTTGGCGTAGATAATGAGAATTGAGTATTGAATACAAGTTATAAGCATCGCAACATCTTTTTAACGATAGCCCTGAAGTTAGATCTCTCGGCAGTAAAAATACAGTTCAAAATGAGTGTAATTCGAATCCTACGCGTTGATAATATTATCAACACGAAATTTTGTAAGTATGAATTGAATTTTGTAAGAATTGATGAATTTCACTTTTTTTTAAATAAAGAGTAACTTCAAATCCAAGATCCTTTTAATTAGGCGGTAGACGCCCCGGTGCGCGATGCCCCTGCTAAGGCCATGAGAATAAATTCACTTTCTAGGTTGCCAAGCCAAGTCTGATTTCCTATTGTTTAGGAGAGTTAAGTTAAACCTGAGACCTTTAAAGAAAGTAGGCATAACTAAGTATAGCCGTCTTAAGTTTCTTTACGCTTTTCAGACCCAATTAATTATCAACATATTTACTTATACTATCATATCTCATATCATAAGCTATCAGGTCAACATATGTATACTATCATATCTAATATCATAAGCTATCAGGTATACCTACAGTATAATTATACTCGTAGTTTGCTTTCTGGTAAGCTCTACTTATGAACTTTTATATAGTTAACAGTAAGTTTAATTTTTGCAGTTGTGTCTTGCGCATTTTGGCATAACCCAAAATTCAGTAGGCAGCAGAGACCATCTGAGAACAACTGTCATATGACCCACTAAAATAAATGTATGCTGGTAAGTTCGCTAGGCTGTAGAGACTACCTGGTTCCAACAGCGATAAGGCAGTATAAAAAAGCAAGTGTTAATGACCATCGCAGTCAAGTGCACACACGCGTGGTCGATCATGCGTCTGCTATCGCGCGCATCATTACGTCAATTCGAAAGCCCCAGACGAGCCCGTTTCATGTTACGAGACGAGAATTCTCTTTCAATATCGGAAATGACGCCAATAAAAAGTGACCTCAAAACGCGATTATAGAATTCTACAAGTCAGACAAAAACGGAAGTGGTGTTTTATGAAGCGCTTGTAACGTCTTGGGGTTTCAACCACTATATACAAAAACGTTAACTTTTTTAAATAAAAAAGATAAACAGTTAGGTATATTAAATACTCTAGAACTCTAGACAATATCTCTACCCATACAACATTTCATTTTAAGTTGTCACATCCTAGAGCACAAAAATTTGAAATGATTTTAAAGAGAAATGGGTAAGCAATTGAGTATTAACATTTATTTGATTTTATCAGGAGCCGAAACGTGGACATTGTTATCGTCCACAAGTTCAAAGTCGCACTGCGAGCTATGCTTGGGAGTTTCTCTGAGTGAGATTGTACTCGGAGCGAAGTGATCCGTCAGAGAACCAACGTCACAAGAACACAAGAAACCTGACGCGAGCGAAACGTAGGGATGGAATTAAATATTTATTTAGATAGTGATAGGTCCTGTGTAATGTTCTCAAAATATATATCTAAGTATACTGGCTACATGCCCGCCGTAACAGCACAGTGTCACGCAGCTATTGGAACACAAAGAGTCCAAAACGTACCTAGTTTTGCACTGCGCTCGTCACCCAAAGATATTAGATGTTTTATCTCTAAGTCCTGTAATTTATCTGGCAACATTGCCACTCAAACCGGAACAGTCATATGTCATATTTTCACATGACTGCTTGGCGGTAGAATAACTGACAACTCCTTCAAAAGAAGTGTGTCAGCGTTACGTACCCAGTCTCGACAGGTTTCCTCTTGAGCGCGTGCGAGGGCGGAGCCTCCGGGGCCTGCGGGTTACGCGTGTAGTGCTCCAGTATGCGGCTCGCCGCTGCAATATAGATTCCTTCGTTAGGACTTATAGCTACATTTCAAAACACTTACGTGAAAACAGAACTGCTGCTACTCTTCGGAGAGGCAAGAAGCAATTCATGTTAAACTTAGGCGTCGGATTTTTCGTAAAAAGCAATTTCTTCCAGGGAATAAGAAGACGATTCATAAAATGGTAATGTAGAGGTATTTTCGAGAAATTTTATATAAAATAGGTTAACAAAAAATTGTAATGATTTTAATATCTTGATCTTTTAATGATTATTTTTAGAGGAACAGATCTGAAATTAACAAGGAAACATTGAAGAACTTCAATAATTTTTTTTATTACTTAAGCTAGGCTAAATTGTGTTTAATACAAAAAAAAACAGACATAGAAATATTTTTTAAGAGACGCATGCCTCTAATGGCCGCCTCTCGAGCGTAGAAGGGCAGAACCTTTCTAGAGTCCTACCGTGTAGTACGAGTATGGTGTTGGTGGTGTTTCTTTCCTGAAATTTGAATTACCTTGCACGCGACTTCGCCCATCGTTTCAGAGAAATACATTTTCGTTTATTACAACCAAATCAAATACACAGAGCTTCAATTTACAAGCTACTCATCAGTTACCTTGCACTATGATGACTGATATTGTTACGTGGAAAAACTGACACCCAAACCTGTGTGTATTAAATTAATACTCTACATGTGTAATATTACTGTAGTTTCCTCAAATTCAATCAGAAACATAATAAAAGGAAGCAATCGATTATTATGTGTTACAGACGCATGTTTCCTATTAATTACATGTGCACCGTGTATTGGTATTCGACATGCTCGTATGGACGCATTGCATGATCTCTCTGTGTATACAGTGTTGATAATGAATTAAGCGTGAGGATGCATAATATAACACACGCCACACCTTTATTAACAGGCTTCCAAACAAGAGGTTATCAATTTGAGTGTATGTGCTTTTTTTTATGTATGTTACGCGACAGTGCCGCCTATTATGAATCGATTTTGATGGTTCTTTTTTGTTTGGTAGATCATAGTTCAGAGGTGGCCCCATATAAATTTTATCGAAATCGGTGAAGCGGTTTTGGAAATTTGAACAAAAACCAAAAAAAATTATCTCGATGACATAGTGATTGCTTACTTTGAACATGGTTAAATGCCTCAATAGAATTTTAAATTGATCGGCAGATTATTTATTATTGTTGCCGAAGGACTGACCCCGCGGTCCTTCGCCAGATTTTTTAAAACTTTTTTTAGATTTACACTTGATCGCCATTGTTAAGCGACGATACGGTATACAATGGAGCGTGCTTACCTAGAAGAAACCTTTTCACTCTCAATTTTAAGACACCAAGATTGTAACTATCCCCACTCAGGTAAAGCATTGAGAGCTGGAAGATGACCATAGGAACTCGGTAATTGCAGGACACAACTCCATAGAGTTTGGGCTCGTCTGAGTCGTCTTGACGAGTACTTTGGTGTTAGAGATGGTGGTGATAATCATGAAGTTGACTATAGAAACTAGTCGGTAGATTACATAATCCGAATTGGGGTCGCTTGATTCATCTTGACAAGTACTTTGCCACTAGATGCTAGCCAGGGTCTGATCATGAAACTGGAAGATGACCATAGGAACTCTGCAATTAAACTACATAACCCCATCGAGTTTGGGTTTGTTTGATTCGTCTTACCGAATACTTTGGTATTCTCCGAAATGACCTACGACCCTGGACTCAGTCATTTTGGCCTATGGCATTCTGGAGTTTTAATACTTCCACCAATTGATTTTGAAATGGGTGCTGTTTAAGATCTTTACGCAACATACCTACGGTGTAATTAATAATGTTCTATGCACATTTAAGTCACTTGTGCGTTTCCGAATTAAACGATTTCGATCTTAAAGAACAGACTGGTTTCCACTATTCACGTTTCCTGTCGTCACGAAGATGACCTAGCCGCGTCCATATTTTGTTTTTTCTAATATTGAACTAGTCTCTTTAAATTGTTTGACCCATTTTCGAATGCGAGCGATGTTTGCGAGCATCTTCTACGCACTAAAATAGCAGTTTTTTTTTTACTTTTATAGGTTTACTCTTGACCGCCATCTGAAACGATGATGCGATCTTCGATGGAGCGTATTTACCTAGAAGAAACCGATTCACTCTCGATTTGAAGACACAAAACTATCGGGTAAAACCCTCTCAGGCAACGTATTCCACAGCCTAGACGTTCTTATCACGAAAGTAGAGTCAAATGTCTTCGTTCGTGTCTTTGGAACATTAACCATGAAACGATGTCGCTTTTTCGAGCTACGAGCATTACGATAGCAAAAAGGGCAAGGAGGTATTAGATCGTACAAATCGTACACTCTCCGAAGTGTATCCGATAAAAAAACCGATAAGCTAGCAATTTTCCGGCGATGTTCAAGACTTTGCAGTCTTTTTCGCACGAGTATGTCATTGCCTATGAGCCTTTACCGTTTTACCGTTTAAGAATTACCGTTCTAGTAAAATTCTTGCACGCAAAGCGCACGGTCCGCTCCCGAGAAACGGCCCGATGCGGTCTACGATCGAGCGTGCTTAGTGCTTACCTAGAAGAAACCGACACACTCTCGAATTGAAAACACCATGATTGCAACCATTGTGAAAACCCCATGCAGGCAATGCGTTCCACAGCCCACAGCCTAGACGTTCTTATCTTAATTAAGGAACCAAACCATGAAACGATGTTGCTTCTACAAGCTACAAACAGACAATGTTCAACACTCTGAAATCTTTTGCAAACAAGCATCCGCCTGGTACTTTAACGACCAATCCCGAAAAATGGAAGATGCAGCTAGTTCTCCATATAAAAGCGAATCTGTGATTGCTAATTTAGCGTTGTACTTGATGAAAGAGCCTTAGTTGAGTGTAGATGTCAAGTAACGCACAATTGGTATCGCCTCATACAGAGACTGCCTAAAGGGCCAAGCCCCAAGATGTTCGATCATACTCTCTCATTGCCCACTGGCTCTCACACTAGATGTGTAAATGCTTTTAGTTAGGCTACGCTTTAAATTTTTTAACCCTACAATGGAAACATACCATAGGTTAATTTTGAGCAGGCAAGTAGTAGTTGTTAAGGAGGTTCAAAACTACAGGTTCTACAGCTTGACTAAATCGACTTTGAATTTGCTCTTGCTGTCTCTATAATTCCAAGTGAAAATATAAGAGAGAGCAATAACAAAGCCAAGACAGTTTTATAGGACTTTAGTTGGGCTGTAGACCCTCTGAGCTTAATGCATACTAAAAGTACATACGTGAAGACAGCTGTGAGACAGTGGAGCGCCCGGTGATGGCAGCGACTGGCACCTTGGTTGCTGTAGCCGAGGTTGTGCTCAGCACCTTGTCCCGAGCCGTGTTTTCATGCACCTGCTTTGCATGCCTATAACAATTTTTTACTCTTTAAAAAACAGTGTGATTTCTACCAGTCATAAACAAATAATCAGAGATCCAAAAGAAATAATATAACTAGCTATTTGTATGGATACTTTATTTTTTCCTTCCATGAGAAATAATAAACTTTTTAGGAAATTCAACACAAATAATAAGTTTATAAAACTAAGAAATCAGAAACTCAGGAATTGAAGAACTACATGTTCTTCATTTACTTACAGTAAACATTTGCATAAAACACTACACTGAACCTAATACTAGGGTAACCTAGGGGGTGTTGTGGGATCCTGAATTTACCCGAATATAAAATAAAATAGATAAAAGTCTTTTTGAACTTAATTTTTTTTTATTTCGGGTCATTTAGTGAGACCATCCGCGAGTACAATTTGCACATGGTTATCACGGATAGAAATGCAGTGGTGGTGCAGGCTCTGAACCGGGAGGAGGCAGTAGAGGCAGATATTTTATAACCACACTTTTAATTACATTTCAGGACTTATTCCAGCTTTCTCTTTTGCCTATAACTATTTCTATAAAATAATTTAATCTATTCAGATTAAATCTGATTGACTGCACTGACCTTAATATTGCTATAACATCTCCCATTCGAGTGATGCCCATGTCTCTTAGGTATTCTTTATTCAAATCCAGTAACATGTCATTTTGTATGCGGTTTTCAGTAAACGTTAGAGCATAAGTCGCAGACACATCGGATGGTATACCTGCTGCTGTGAAGAAGTTCACCCACATCGCTGCAAACAATAAATTAACAAAATTTTGTGAGTAATGGTACGATATGTGGGCAGAAAACACCGAAATCCTTGAACTACCAATTGGTTTACTAAGGCTTTTAAAAGTGCACTCTAAATTTATCGAAGTAATTTGAAAAATAGTATCACCTACGCTCTTCAAGTTACAAGTTAATCTATAGGAAAACCTGAGTAAATAAAAATAGCTAATTCAAAAGAAATACAACAGACTTCGAAATCTTTCAAACAGATATTTTTACTCTTGGAAATTAATTTTCGAGGTTAAGTAGCACTGTGAGTATACGTTACAAACTTGTTTATTTACCAGTAAAGTTTGATTCCATTTTATTGTTCATTTTTGCGATAAAACTAAAAATATCAAATTACGATTCCGCAGGACCGCAGGTTACTTCAGCCATCACAAAAGCATAGACAAAAAGACAAAAACCAAAAAAAAACAAATCGTGAGATTTGAGATTTTGGTTGTTTTTGACAATGACAAATGACAATAAAATAAAACATTTTTTTTTTTAGGAATGATTTTGTCAGTCAATGTCATTTGTAAGATTTCTTAGCTTTCATTAAACGTTAAATGTCGTTAAACCGGTTAAACTGTGATTGTGATGTTAATGTCAAAAACAGCAGGTTTGGTTTTATTTATTTTCGAATAAAAGATCTGTTTCTGTCGGCCCATTTTTACCGCGAATGATAAGAAAATTCATCTCTGTTTCGCATATTTTATGCGCAGTTTCTAACAGAACTAATATACCATTTGCTCATAAGTACCGTAAGTGTCTTCGAAAATTTGTACGACTCTAACCTCTGTCGAAACTATTTTTTTCAAGTATGATCTATTTTAGGTTTTGGTTTCAGCTCTTTCAACGGCGAATATGTCTTCAGTAAGCCTGCAATCCATACCGAAAGTGGATATTGATCCTTCCGGCGTGTTTAAATACATACTGATTAAAGTTCACGATCCTGCAAAAGACAATGACGACGATTCAATCACTGTAGTTAGAGGCTACAAAAGGTGTAATTATCATTCTGATATTTTCGACGAGGTTTGTAAAGTATTTTTTTTCTATCACACAAAATTGATTGAATTGACTACAGAGGCCCCTAACGTGTGTAAACAAAAATTTCTAAATGCTATGCAAAATGTTCACCCTTCATTTGAGGCGCTCATGTTTTCAAGAGACAAAGTGTATAGTAACAATATACTTGTGAAAAAGGGAATGGTGGGTGATAGATTGAAACAAAAAGAAAACTTTTTCCTGTTGGATGGCCCATAATCTCAACAGCCAACAAAAAAAATCAGCCTTGATTCTTTGGCTATGAACTGATACACTCAACGAAAACTTATCTTTTTTTAGGTGCAACCACAGTTAGAGCCATTTGAAGGGGAACCACTGGGTGGTGGAAGAATTTCTCATGATGCTGAAGCTAAGAAAATTCACATCTACGGTTACTCTCAAGGCTATGGCAAGGCTGACCATGAATGCACAGCACAGCTTGTCAAAGAAGCTTATCCTAGTTACAAAATTTCAATAAGTGATGAAGGGTACTAGATAATTTATGTTCATTGTATTTATAAAATTTATATTCTGTAAAAATTACTATACTGACTGCAATTACATTTGTAAGTAGGTATGTACTTGTAATTTGATTTGTGATTATGGTTTAAAGAATTACCAAACCTACCATTTTCCCTTTCCTTGCAGCATCTCAGGTTAGCCTGTGTAACTAATGCTCTGATAAATGCTAAAAAATAAGGAAGATTGTTTTGAAAAACTGTTCTCACAAGAATAATAATGCAACATTTCCTAATTTTTACGTAAGGGCATCAAAATGTTTTTGTCATAAACATCTTATCATTAGAAATGACCTTAAATGCTTTTTTTTAACTGTAGTACTAGACATAATATTTAACTTTCAACAATTATTTGTTAACTAGAATAGTTAACACATAATTATTGAAAGTTAAATATTAAGGTACAAGTTCGCGCTGAGACTGCGACACGAGACCGCGACAGGAGACCGAGACCGGAGCCCATGACAGGCACTTGACTCTATAGAATTGTATGGGCGCCAGTTCGCGCCGAGACCGAGACACGTGTCGCGGTCTCGGCGTGTAACTAAAGTACTACAGTGGACGAACTGGCGCCCATACAAGTCCATAGTGGCCAATGCCTGCTGCGGTCTCCGTGCGAACCGCTACCTTTATGGAGGGTAGTGGTACCTCTACTCCCCTAATGTATACAGCTATGATTGCCTATTGGATCACACCTCACACATCAGCTGATTATTTGATATTCTTGAAGTTGGAGAAAAAAAAACTCAATAATAAACATTACCATTCCGAATGGCAATGCTTGGGCGTTTGCGACGTTTGCGTTGGGTCAAATAAGTGTTGTTCCTGACAAATTTAGGGCTGCCGTATTCTAATTCTAAAATTGCCGGATTTTTAGGGAAATCTAAGAAAATTGCCGTATGTTACAAAATGTTGTTTATTAAGAAGGTTTAAATAATAAAAAAATATACAAGTGATGTATGTACGAGTACTATGCGTGCACTACTTTTAAACTAACTTATTTGAATGCGGCGAGCATTATGGGCACTTTTGCGCCGGGAGCAGTTAGGGAAGACGTTTATTCAGAGATTAGTTATATTTATCCTTTCATGGGTTGCCTGGAAGAAATCGCTTTAAGCGATAAGACCGCCAATTACTCTGTAAATTTATTATTTTTTGTCCTGTAATGTGTCCTGTAATGCCATTATTGTTAAGACCTATTTTTAAGATTTGTAGTTGTAATTAAGTGTTATATCATTATGTAGTCATTTAATCATCTTTCTTATTATTAATAATTTTCAATTATTTGTTATTTAAAATTATTATACATATATTATATACTTAAATATTTTCTATTATAGCTATTTTACTCTTTGCCATATAAGATTTGGATAGTTTCTAGAATTTCTGTTTCTGTCGAATGTAGGGCATACTGTTTTTTATCTTTCATTTTACGAATCATTTTGTTTGGTACTTGAAATTGTGTACAATTACCGTGACTACGGATTGCTTGCCTGGCTAGAAGAGTTCCATTAATAGTTGGAGTTAATAATTTTATTTATCTCGAAGTGTCGTTTTCATATTTACTTCACTGAAAGTACGCTCGCAATCTGCGTTCGAGTGTGGCAAACATAATACAATCAAAGCAAAAGATGCTAATGTTTTAGTTCGGTTCGGTTCTATCACGGATTTTAATCCAAAATGCATCGGTTCTCAGTGAGCTAATTTCATATAAATAATGGTAATTTATTTACCACTCGTAGCATTCTCCAATCATCATAATTTTTTTGGAGATGGTCGATATTATTGACGATTTGTGGCAACTTTTGCATATGCGGTAAAATGGATGGACAAACGTTTACACACATGATTACTAACTGCTTCTTCAGGTGATAAATATTTTATAAGTTGGTGCGTTCCTTTATTCGAAATATTGTTTTATCTTAACTTTTGTCAATTACCGTATATTTTAATACGGTAATCAAAGAGCTACCGTATACCGTATTTTTGATACTTAAGATGCCTGAAAACCGTATATTACGGCAATTACCGTATCAAGAACATCACTGGGTCAAATACAGTGGTACCAGGGTGTTTTGTAGTCGTGTGTAGTTCTTGAATGAACCCTTCAATGAAGTACTTTATTTGCGTTTAGGTTGTTTTGGTCACAGAACACTTATACGCTAAAGAGTTTTCTCTGGATTTGGTACGTGCCCAAAATAGGAACTAAACGCCCGTAACCCGTAACGCCACCGCACCGCCGCAGAGACAGAAAGGGGTGAAAGGGCTGCCAATACCCTATTACCAAATTCCCCAAAATTGGAAGGAAAAATCAATGCCCAATTTCCCTCGATTGGGAAATTTTTCACAAGGAATAATGAGACATAATATTCTGCGAGATTCTTTGTGAGCTGTAACTGACACTAATCGTCAAGCTCATAAATTAAATGTTCGGGTGAACTCGGGACCTAACACATTTATTAATTTTATGGCCATGCTTAAAAGACTTATCTAAACGAACAATTTGATTCAAATTTATGTTCATACAATTAATGTAGTTCCAAAGTCAAAGTACTATATTCATATATGTACAATTTACACGTCAATTAATAAAAAATAAAAACAAAAGAAAGAGCATACAAATTGTATACATTTTCAAAGTTTGAAATGACTACTTTACTGTATTATAATATGTTTAATGTTTTTGTCGTGATAGAGTTTATTTATACTCTCCCAAAACAAACCGGGTTTTATTGTTGTAACCCTGATCGCACACCCACGCCCCCCTGACGGCTTATTCCCGCAATTCCCTTAGTTTTCCCCTGCCAGGGCATTTGTGGATTTTTGTCCATAAATATCCTTTGATATTTCGGAAAGGGATTTGTGAACAAAAATCCCTTTCGTATTTCACTGGCAGGGGATTTTTTAACTAAAAGTCTACAAATCAATATGTTTATGTTACAGTCTATTAGTATTATACATAATTCATGATCATCAATAGCCCACTAAATGTTCCCACTGCTGGGACTCGGGCCTTCTCTCGCAAGGAGAGAGTTAAGGCCGTAATCCACCACGCTGGCCCAGTGCGGGTTGGTGGATGACACATGACTTCGAAAGATTCTAGGTACATGTTGGTTTCCTCACAATGTTTTCCTTCACCATTTTAAGTTAGGGGCGTGACGAACATGATTTTAAAAAGACAGTGGTGCGTGTGAGGTTTGAACCCGGGGTCTCCGGATCAGCAGGCGCCGTTCTCCAGACTAGAACAGCCGTAACTTATACACATACGCTATATGTACATAATTACTGGTCATTATATATTGTGACTAAATTATTTAGACAATGTGATAAATTACTCACTGTATCTGGAGATTTTAAATAATAATAGCAGGCTTAAGTCAGTGCCGGATCAAGCCAGCGCGAGGCCTGTAGCAATTTCTGTCAAGGGGCCTTTCGTTTGCTTAGGTTTAGGAAGGGTAGGGTCAAGTTATGCAAGATATTTTCGCTACATATTTACAGTCAGACAGACGTCGGAGCGCGGGGCCCCCAGTTTGCGCGGGGCCCGTAGCATTTGCTACTCTTGCTCTATGGCTAATCCGCCACTGGCTTAAGTTAGTCAACGTAATAATTATCTTATTTCCCGGTCATTATTATATGGATACGTGACAAATCGAACCGGTTAGGTTACTTAAGACCCAGGTTTAACTCGGAGCCCTCGACTCTACCTGGTCTTCTACTGTTACTACTCCAAAATTGTATATAAAAATCATAAAAATACGGGAGCTTCTGGCGGGACTCGGCGGGAGTCAAATTTTAGTGATAGACTAAAAATTCGCTGCCAGTAAATTACAAAAGATGGTTTGTGGAATTTTTGTACACAAACCCCCTTCCAAAACTTCCACAAATCCCCTTGGATCCCAGGGGATTTCGGGAATAAGCCCCCCCGACAACGTCATCAAAATGCCAAATAAGCCTGCTTTTGTCGTAATAGAGTTTATTTAAGCTCCCCCAAAACAAAGATTTTGTTGTCGGGTAACCCTGATCGGACACTCACGTCTCACGTTCTCCCCCCGTTCTCCTCTCTGATCCTGTCGGACTAAATAGGTACAAATAGGACTTTAGGCATAGAATAGATCTTTAGGTCACAGATTTCTAAACAGGTGAAACCTTCGTGAACGACACTGTGAGGCCAGTAATTAGTTATGATGCGTGACAGCTCTCACCGACGTTGTCAAATTACTCAGGTAGGTGTGCGTGTAATGTTCCCAGTCTTAAGAAAAAAATCCTACTTTTATTGTCTTAGCTTCGGAAATCTTCGCGTATAATAAACACATAGGTATATAATAATGTTAAAATAATTTATTATTACACCGATTATATATCATACGAGGATTTCTTGTTATTACTATTTCCATCCTATGAATTTTGATTTTGTATCCAACTAAAAATTCGAATATTCGTACAGAAAATTCAGAATAAAAAGACAACACCGAATAATAGTACAAGTCATGTGTGTGTTTATTTAGAGTATTCTATCGGGGCTTCTTGTGAAATTTTGAATATTATGCTTGACAAAAGGTGGCAACTAACTACTCATTTAATATCGGTGAACGCAGAAGGTGCAGAGAATTTTTGTCAACTGATTTGATGTTGGGGGGCCAGATCATTCAATTTGTCTACTATCCAATCTTTGTCTGGACTCGTGTCGCAAACGAAAAGTTCCTCTTTTCAAAAATGTTGATACAAACCAACGATAACCGTCTAAGAGTTTTTGTAAATCAGTTGAACATTATTCACATCGCCACCCAAAGCTCCGTCATCCAAGTACCAAACGTTTAAATTGGACTGGAGACGTTAAATGATAGGGCGAATGGCCAGGGCGAAGGTCGCATGGCCGAAGGTTCACCAAGTTGTTAGCCAACGGAAGATAGCATAGGATTGTTTTGATAATTTTGTGGGTCCGCCATAACATTGCCAAAGAAAATTGTAGAGGTCAAGAATTTTATTGTTCACTTCGGACAACGGGGCTCCACCATCAACCAAATTAATGGCGTTTTTGACGTCCACCTTTAACAACCCTCTCCCCAATTTTGGACAAAGAAAGTTCAGGACAGAATGCAGCCTCACGTCCATCCAGAGAACAAAAAACAAGTTTGATGGGAGCAGCGAAAGATCAACGTTTTATGCCATGCAACCCACCTTGGCAGCAAGACCAGTATTTGTGGTGCCAACAGCGATTGGCCTGATCCCAACATCTTTTTTGGGTATGTACGCACAAATTAGCACCTTATAAAAGTTCTACAATGTCACTACTGACTCGATCAGATAACATGAGGTTAACTAAGACGATTAGATCGCTCAAAAGAACTCGCCTACTTGTTAAGCTCCACTATACCGACTTACAAATATTAAAATCTTGCTTCATAACTATAGTTTCCATCAACACTATTAGTATTTTTTTTAAACACTAGTAATGACGTGGATTTGTGCTAGGCAACGATTCACATTAAATAAAAAATTGCGATTATAAAAATAGGGTTTGAAATAGAATAATACAATCTACATAAATAATTTGGTCCACGAGTATCTGCAAAAAAATTATAACCTATTTTTACCTTAACTTTAGGGAAAATAATTTCAATTTAGTATAGCAACACTAACCAATTTTCGTTGAAGTGTTGTGTTTCTATTCATCAATCGAAATGAAATCGCCTAAATTATATAAAAAGCAGTAAAAATATTCAAACTTTCCTATGAAATGATATTCCTCTTTCCTTTTCTTATTTTTGGGAACAATGTTTGCAATGTTTGAAGACACAAGACGGCATAATCTTGTACAAAGCTTAAAATCACACGGAACTCCCGTACGAGACGGAAGTCCGTTTCGTAGTTTCGTACTTCGTACTGACTGGAGTTTGTATTTGCTTTGGCGTTTGATATTTGCTTTCTGGACCTAAGGATCACTAAGGATCTATGTTCTGCACGTTCCATTTGCCTTTTTTTTTAGAAATCTGTGTAAAAAGCAGTAAAAATATTCAAGCTTTCCTATGAAATGATATTTCTCTTTCGTTTTCTTATTTTTGGGAAAAATGTTTGCAATGTTTGATGACACAAGACGGCATGATGTTAAACAAAACTTAAAATCACACGGGACTCCCGTACGAGACGGAAGTCAGTTTCGTACTGACTGGATTTGTATTTGCTTTGGCGTTTGATATTTGCTTTCTGGACCTCAGAATCTGTGTTCCGGACATTCCATCTGCCTTTTGTTTTAGAAATCTGTGTTCACTAAATAGAATATCTTTAGGTACCAAATATCAAATATGCCTATGCCTCGTACGATTTTAAAAACGTCTGTCACTGTCATTGTGTTAAATAAGCCAGTGACAAATGTCACTGACTGAATCTCTACTATCTCCAGGCAGTGTTTCCACAATGAGGGGAAACTAGGGTCCAGAGGGGAATAAAAAGGGGAAAGAGATGTCAAGGGGAAATCATGGGTAAAACCCAATGATCTATTAATAAAAGAGGAGTTCCTCAAGCAAAACTTTGGCAAGACGAAAACAAGTTAAATAGCTTATCCTCGCTCAGTCATGCACTCTCCAGTGTCGAGAGCAGTCCGTATCGCTTGTAGGTATTTTTGGTTAACATTGTGATGTGAACAGAAGGAAAAATGTCACCTGTGTTTTTAGACACTAAAAATTATACTGCAACTGTTAAAGAGAAAAATGTTTAATTTCATGCGCAAGTAACACTATAATTATTTTACAAATTATTTGTTGTATAATTTGGTTGTTTATTCCTACGAATGGATAGAGCGAGATGGATATGGTCAGATTAGAACGAGAGTGTATGAGAGATCCGGCTTTCTACCGCCTAACTAAATTGGCTTTCGCTTTGCCATTGCGATCTCTATCATTTCAACCGGAAAGAAAAGAGAGAGACATATCAAAGCTAAGACATGTTTCGTTCGGCGGTAAACACCCCGATTAGTGTCATGGCAGCAGATTGTGTTTTGGTATAATGCTGTTTGCTAAACCTATATTTTTTCCTTTCCAACAACCGATATTCTGGATATGTTGTCTCTTTCTTCCGCTTGATATTTATTAATACAAATGGAAGTGTAGGTATATGTGTATGTGTGCAAGTTCCACTGTGATTTATTGCATGATTGTTAGACTATAACGCTTCTATTACGACGAAGTATTACAAAATACTTCGTTGGTAAAACCTAATCAAACAAATGCAAAAAATTCGTCATATTGAGGAAAATTTTCCTATAATTAGTACATACAGATATCAGTTCCAATTTTTTTATTCTTTTTTTAGGTTTTTTATTCTTTAACGGTAAAACACATAGAAATTACCGTATAAAAGTATTGTCGTTGATAAAGAAATATTCTTATAACTGTATCATTTTTGAGCCTTTTGCATTTAAGAAAATCGACAACAAACAAAAACACATCGTTTCTAAATCTGTGTGATTGATTCAATCTTTTATATAAAAATGTTATGTTTGTTTGTGTACGCTTCAACAACTCAAAAAGTTCTGCACCGATCGAACTTAAATTTTAGAATGATATATAATCCGCATCAAGGATTGTTTTTATCTAATTTTTGCATCAGTCACATATGTGCCACAGCGAAGCGTGACAGGGTACAGCTAGTATAAAATAAAATAATTCTGCTGACTTAAAAAAATCTGCACTTCACAGTTCTCTATATTTTCTAACTCTTTTTGGGGTGTTACGTACGAGGCATGAGGATGGTTGATGGTATGAACGTCGTACACTTCAGATTTTTGTTAATATTGTTTTCGATGCTTGAGACATGAAAGCCTAAATGTTGAGATCTTAAAATTTGAATCTGACAATTTTCATCGTTTGTGCCAAAACTACAGCAGAATAATTTTTGAGGGGAAAAATCAATTGAGGCGTGGGGAAAGGAAATTATTAATGTGGAAACACTGTCTCCAGGTGATTAATCTGTGACTACCTCTGTAACTCTGCACTCTGTCTCTGCCTCTCTGCACAGCTGAAGCTTAATTATTGTAGATGTTTTTAAATTATTAGAATACATAATAAAATGACTAATTTTGCCACCGACGGAAAATTGTGTATAGAACGTGAGATAACTGTAAACTACACCGATGAAGAATACGATGATTTAATGCAACGTTTCGATATAATTGAGACATGCAAATGGATATCAATGAACAACTATTCAAAGGTAAAATAAACAAATTGGTTATTTGTGCGTAAAATACTTTATTTATCTCGGAATCACTTACACTTAGTTTTCTGCAGGTTTCGCTTCAGTTTCCTGATGATTTATTGAATTTGAGTGCAAGTATTTATCAAGAAATGAAAAAGAGAGTAGACGCAGACCTCTATATTCTCGGCGACACATCTTACGCAAGGTAAGTAATAGGTACTATAAAAAATGTACTTTATAGTGTTACTGCTTTGTTATAAAATATTAATCTCAGTTAGAGTTATGCTACTTTCTATTTTCGTACAAGTGAACGAGCGCTATTGTTTACAATTTTATCATAACGTTATACGAGGTCGTCGTCGGAAGTTGCTACCAAATAATAATAATTATGTTAGATGGAATTTATTGTTAATTATTTCTGATGTTATCTGTCTAACAGCTGCTGTGTTGACTCGGTTGCTGCAATGCATGTGCAGGCTAACGCAGTTGTTCACTATGGCCACACTTGCTTCTCCAAAACCAACATACCAGTTTTCACTGTCCTGCTGAAGAAGAGCCTCAACATTGATGCTGTAATGTCTTTACTTCGAGAACAGTTTGAATCTGATAATGAGAATCAATTGTGTTTGTTCTATGATGCTGAGTATGACCACTGTAAAGGTAACTTTGGTTTTATTTGAACCAGTTTTTTCTTGGCATTGTAAAACACATCTGAAATCTAGTACTCTTATGTTCTATGTTCAAATTGTCCACATTCATGTAGCTAACTAGAGTATATGTATTTAGGGTTCCGTAGCAAAATACGGGACCCTTATTAGACTGCAGGCCCGTGAACAAAATTTATGGGTCATCTGATACAGCAGGAGACCTATGTAGGATGATCTATGTAGGATGATAGAAGGGTATAAAGTAATAAGATTGAGCACTATGCCGTCACTTGTAAGCTGTCCAACTGAGTGCTGTTGAAGAGGGGGGGTTCTAAACCTCGATCATTTCTCCTTGCCGCATGATTTTTGTACGGCGTTACGGAATAATAGATTAGAAGAGGTATTGAAACTATAAACAATATAAATATTAAAATTCTTATTGTTAGTTTGTGAAAAAAAATTCATGATTTTCCGACGATTTACAGAGTAAGTTTGGTCATTTGATTGTGTTCGGCTTTGGTTCCATACAATTTCAATACCTCTTCTAATACGTTATTTCACAATGCCGTACAAAAATCATGCGGCAAGGAGAAATGATCGAGGTTTAGAACCCCCCCTCTTCAACTGCACTCAGTTGGACAGCTTACAAGTGACGGCATAGTGCTCAATCTTATTACTTTATACCCTTCTATCATCCTACATAGGTCTCCTGCTGTATCAGATGACCCATAAATTTTGTTCACGGGCCTGCAGTCTATATAGATTTGTCATGCCTGTCTGTCTGTCTGTCCTTATGTCAGCCACTTTTCTCCGAAACTATAAGAGCTATAACTATTGAAACTTGGTATGTAAGTAGATGTAATCTGTAAACCGCATTAAGATTTTGATACAAAAATAGAAAAAAAACAAAAAATTTTAGGGGTGTCCCATACTTAGAACTGAAACTAAAATAAATTTTTTTGATCAAAACCTACGTGTGGGGTATCTATGGATAGGTCATCAAATTTTTTTTCTAAACTGAATAGTTTGCGTGAGGGACTCTTACAAAGTGGTAAAAAGTGTGCCCCCTGTAACTTCGAAAATAAGAGAATGACAAAAATAAAAAAAGTGTATGATGTACATTACCATATAAACTATCAACGAAAATTGGTTTAAATGAGATCTAGTAAGTAGTTTTATTTTATTTTAATACATCATAAATTGACTATTGTTAAAACACTGATTTAAGTAACAACGAACTACGAGAACTTTTATATTATGTTACTTGCTGCTACGGAAGCCTTCATGGGCGAGTCCGACTCGCACTTGACCACTTTTATTTTTAAAAGTGTAGGTTAGTAGGGATCTGTGCTTCACTAGCCCTAAATTTGATAGTGGAAACTGCCTGCAATCAATTGCCACAGGTCCCTTTGTAAAAATAGCATCTAAAAATGTAGCATCATAGTCACTGCAGTAGGTTCTCAAAATTTAGTATGAAGCCTAATTAACAGGCAATAGTTTTGTTCACTTAATATTCTTAAACATCCCAACAGAAAAATAATTGAGCGTAACTTGTCATGAGGTAGTTATTGTAATATTATATTTGTTTTTTATTTTAGATGTGATATCCCAGAAATGGTTCCAGCAGTACCCACTGAGCTACATAGCATTTGTGGAAATAGAAGATAAGCCTGAAAGGTATTTAGGGAGAATAATAAAAAACTCAGATGGGAAGATGGTCTCAGTAGATGACTTGAAGGATTGTATCTGCCTTCATCTTGGTTCAAGAGGACAAACCTCTTTCAACTTCACTGTTTCTATTGCAGGTAAATATGTTGGTACAAATAAATTTTTCAATGTGAAACAATGACATAGAATAGATAAAATAGATAGAACGGACACTCCTCACCCCCCGCCGATTTCAAGCTTCCTCACCACTCAGGCGGTTTCGAGTACGCTAGGAGCGTCAATTAAACGGGACAAGATTAAAAGCTTTATTAAATTTCCTAAGGATAAAATAACGTAAGATTAGAAACTTTTAAATAACGTTGCTTTAACATAGTAATTTTTAATTCAAAGTTCGTAACTTACACAGCCAGTTTTGGGCACGGATTGATAATGCCTGGAGGAATAATTATAGTGACAGAATAAAGTTTCCTTCTTGGGTAAGTGTAAAATAATATGCGAATGTGTACCTACTAACAAAAATAGATATCTAGGTATTCTATCAATCATCGGTTTCGTTTGATTTTACGCGGCAATACATACACCCTTTTAATTAGAATAGTATAATTGGCACCATTCTATTTTTGTAACTCAACATTATAGCAAGTTTATAAACTACTTTACGTCACCAGGTGAACTCAAGGGGCACAACTATTCAATAAAATAATTCAGTACCCCTAGCGCTAACGCACACATTCACGCGTGTGTACGAACGACATCTGCGTAGCTGTGTGAAGAGTAGGTAGCTCCACAGCGGCGCTTGTATGGAGTTTTAGTGGAATGTCCGGGGTGACTTTTTTTTAATAAGACTATGGGGTGTGACTATGAGAGACTTATCATCCTGCAGTATCACTTGCATACTTCTCAATCACATTATTTTGAGAGGGAAAAGTAACATAATATGTCGTATACCAGACTATTTATTACCTATTTACCCATATATCCCTTCAGTAGTCTTTGCATGTAAGTATAAGTAAAAAACTTTCATATAAACTTTTGAATTTATGTTGGTATGGGTACGCAGGCTGAATTTATCTCAACAACTGAGTTATGTATTGTGGTTAAAATTTTGCACAAAATACCTTTTTTTTATTATTTAAATAAAGAGTGACGAGATAAACAGGACATGTCTGTGCCTTATGGTAAGCAACATGCTTGCCACATAACAGCACAGTGATACGAGTACACAGCTATTGGAACATGAAGAGACCAAATCATTACCTAGCACTGCACTGCGCTCATCACCCAGAGATCTAAGATGTTATATCTCTAAGCCCTGTATTTTTTCTGGAAACATTGCCCTTCAAACTGGAACACAGTAATGTTTGCTTGCATATTACTGCTTGGCAGTAGAATAACTGGTAAAGGTAATAACTGCAAATCATTGCTACTGCTGCATCACTGTACTGCTGAATTAGGATAAATTTATTGAAATTACAAATGTGTAATCTCCCATTTCCTAATTTTTAGCTCAAGCATGGCATTCAGTAAATGACCACAAAATAGAACCAATGAGTGAAAAGATTTGGTTCAAGCGGAGACGATTCCTTGTGGAGAAATGTAAAGATGCAGCCACAGTGGGAATCCTAGTGTGCAAGCTAGCTGGTGACCAAACCAAGGACATCATAGCAAGGATGAAGCAGCTCTGCAGAGTCAATGATAAGAAGAGCTACATTATCTCTGTTGGCAAGCCAAATGTTGCCAAACTTGCCAATTTTCCAGAGGTTAGAAATTTAATTAAATAATCTTTAGGTTTGATCTTGCACATTTAATTTGGCAAGACAACTGCTGCCAAACATTTTGAGTAAAACTAGAAACTATGAAACTCAAATAAAAGATTAGTAAAACTTTAAGGTAATCTCTACCAATAAGTGAATTTGCTCTGCTAACATAATGAGGTGCTCTGGGAAGATCATTCCTCATTATGACTATAATGAATATTGGTGGACAATTCACACACAACACCATCTGACCCCAAACTAAGCAAAGCTAGTACTATGGGGACCAGATAGCTGATGTAATACTTATGTATTGCTGTAAATACATACTTATTGTACATAGAAACACTTAAGACACAGTACATAATATTATAGTGGTTTCTTTCTATTTCAGATTGATATCTATGTAATGATTGCCTGTCCTGAGAATGAGCTTTACAGCAATAGAGATTTCTACAAACCTATAGTATACCCATATGAATTGGAAGTGGCACTGAACTCTCAAAGAGAGCCATATTTCAACACTCACATCACAGATTTTGATCAATTGTTGCCTGGCAACAGTCATTACTGTGATATAGAGAAAATCCAAGAAGAAACTGATGTTAGTCTCATCACTGGCAAGATACGACAAACTAAAGTTAGCAATTTAGATGGTAACAGTACAGATTTAGCTGAGAAACAAAACTGGGCACTTGAAAACATTGGGCAGAATCTTCAAGATCGGTCTTGGAAGGGTCTAGAACAGAAACTGGGTGAAACTGAAGTCAGGATGGCAGAAGAAGGAAGGAAAGGAATACCTTTACAGTACAGTAATGAACCAGAATGAAAATATCTAAGTTTATTTACAATTTTTAGTACATCTGACGCAACATATTTGACTGTATGTGAGACTGTAATTAATACATTTTAACACAATCAATTTTTATACTGAATTTTTAACAGCCTTACTGTGTCACACCACAACATCCAACATTTCAGTAAAAAAAAACAAGTTTTCACCTATTTAATACAGTTAATATACACTTCACACTTGATTGAGAGGATTCTGTGGAGACTTGGTCCATTCTTTCCTCAGAAGCTGCTTTAGTTGGGACAGCCTTAGACCTGGGTTTTCTGCCTTCAGTCTAGGAAGGTTGATCTCTTCAAATGCTGTGTATGCTGCCTTTAATCTCTTTTCAGGATGCTTGTCTATTTCACTTTTATCCCTGTGGAAAAAACCAGGATCATAAAATAATACAATTTTAAAACTGTGAACATAAATGTTGTTATACTGCTAGGTTATAAAACTAGCCAGTGATCAAACCATAATATATATATTACTAGATGTCCGCCCCGGCTTCGCCCATGGTACATATATAGCACTCATTGGAATATTGCTTTCAAACAAAAAACCTCTTCAGCTTAGTAGGTAGCTAAAGAGGTTTTTTGTTTGTTTTTGCTACCTATCGGAAATTGGTCGTACCAACTCAGATTTAGAAACAAATTTCAAGGAGCAATGCACAGATTACTGAAACAAAACGTTTCAGTAATCTGTGGTTCAATGACGCAATCTTAGACACACGCTGTCATGTCAAAGCACGCTACGAAGGAAAAGTCTCAAAAAGAATATTTTTTCCCCGTTTTTTTACATTCTTGATTCATGCTCCGCTTTTATTGATAGTAGAGTTATGTTCTATAGCTTTCCTCGATAAATGAACTATCCAATAGAAAAATAATGTTTAAATTCGGACCAGTACTTCCCGTTCAAACAAGCAAACTCTTTAGCTTTATAATATTAGTATAGATAGTATAGATTTAACTATAAAACCAAAAAATATATAATTATTATGCAAAAAAAATTAGTTGATAAAAAAAATGATCACTTATGATTTGTTTTGTCAAAACTACCCTCAAAATTTGTGAGGGTAGAGAATTTTGGTAGGTAGGTAGAGAGGTGGTGAATTAAATTTTTTTATTTTTTACATATGATGTATCATAACATGGCCTGAAACCATATAGGTATATGGGTTCAGCGCTGGTTTACAGGTTTAAACACAGGTTTTATGATTGAAGGAAAAGATAACAAATACTAACATTTGCCACCTGATACAGCTGTAACATACTTGCCCATAACTGACTTTTTTTTAAAACTGCATAGTATAGCACTATGCAGTTTTTGTAAAAATCAACTGAGTTTAAATTATATAATTTGAACTGCACTGGGCTCTCCACTGAAGAGGTTTAAAATGGTTTATCTCATCAAGCTGTATTTCTTTAGATTTTTTTATTTTAAATATAGAGTGACGAGATAAGCAACACGCCTGCCACATAACAGCACAATGACACGCAGCTATTGGAACATGAAGAGTCCAAATCATTACTTAGCACTGTACTGCACTCGTCACCCAGAGATCTAAAATGTTATATCTCTAAGCCCTGTAATTTCTCTGGAAACATTCCCTTGCCCTTCAAATCGGAACACAGTAACGTTTGCAAATTACTGATAGGCAGTAGAATAACTGGCAAAGGTGCGGTACTTCCCCAGGCGGACTCTGCAAAGAGTCCTACCACTACAGCATTAGATACATTGACCTTCAAACTAGAACACTGTTATTGCACATTACTGGCAGAAAAAATGAGTTGTTTCCTCACACAGACTTTTCTACTAAATAACAATAGTACCTAAAAATGGCAGATTAACCAAGAGGTACCTTTTTATAATCTAAAGTAGGGTTAGATAAAACCTCATTTACTTACGTTAGTAATGTAAGAGCTTCATCTATTGTCTGAGCCACTTCTCCATCCAATTGTATCCTGTTGAGATTCTCTTCTAATGGAGTTTCTTCAACAACAACTCTGGCCGGCTGTGAAATATTTTAATTTTTAGACCATGTATTAATTTTACAGACAAAAGTATTGTATGTTCATAATGGACAAAGCTGTCTGCTGCAGCATAAAAAATGTAATACGAGGGTCAAACTGAAAGTTCTTAGAAAATCAAAAACTGATTACATTAGCCAGTTATTAGTTTTATTATATATTTTCAAAATATTGTCCATTCACGTCAATACACCGCTGCATGCGATGGAACCACTGGGAAAAGCACTTTGCCCACTCGTCCTTAGGGGTCTCTTCAATGGCATCGCGATACGCAGCCACCGCTTTTTCAGCATTCATAAACCGCTTTCCTTTAAGTTTTTCTTTAATTTTTAAAAATAAATAAAAATCACAAGGCGCGAGGTCGGGGCTATACGGCGGGTGACCCAGTAATTCAACGTTTGATGTCGCCAAAAATAGTCGATCGTTCGCTTGGCGGTGTGTGCGATGAGGCGTTGTCGTGGTGAAGGAGGATTCTACTGCGAGGTCGTTTCTCTCGAACTTTTTCCAAGACAAGTGGCAAACAGTTGGTAGTGTACCATTCTGCAGAAACTGTTTTTTGATCCTCTAACACAATTGTTGCGAAATGACCTATCCTTCCAAAGAACGATGCCACCATTTTTTTCCCCGCACTTTGACCTCTCTTCAATTTAGTTGGCAACTCCTCGAAAGGAAACACCCACTGAGCATATTGTCTTTTGGTTTCAGGATCATAACAGTAAATCCAGCTTTCGTCACCTGTTAGTATGTCGAACACAGCATTTGAGTCACCTCCGTTAAATCTTTCAATCATTTTGCGGCACCAATCCACACGATGGAGTTTTTGAGCCTCAGTCAAATTATGAGGTATCCACCGGGCGCAAAGCTTCCTGACCGCTAAATGTTCGTGTAGAATTTTGTGCACTTGACTCATACCGATGCCTAAGCTTGTCCGAATCTGCGGATAGGTCACTCTTTTGTCACTCTCTATCATACGCCGCACAACACAGATGTTATCTTCAGTCGTCGCCGTAGAAGGCCGTCCCTCACGTAAATCATCAGATTAGTGCGACCATGTTTAAACTCATTCAACCAGTTGTAAACAGTCGCACGAGATGGGGCTTCATCGTGAAAGGCCAATCGTAGTCTATCATAACTTTCTTGTTGACTTAAATGACATCGAAAGTCATAAAAAATCATTGCACGAAAATTTTCTCGTGTTAAATTCATGTTGACGTGACACAGACAATTTTCAATTTGCCGCCAAATCGTAAAACAAATGACAAATGAATGAAGTATATACTCAGTAATATTGGCAAAGAGTTCTATTTTCAAATTATAGAATATTTTTTTATTATATTGTTTATAAGTGGCCAGTTCTAAGAACTTTCAGTTTGACCCTCGTATCTGATACATAATTGCTAACAAATTAGTACATAATTACTACTACATATCAGAGATATCTTGAAGTCATGGCCAAAATGGCTCCATTCCATGTTAAGTTGTCACCAGGTCCTTTCTTGGTCCTCACTGTATTTATTCAGTATATCTATGGAATCTACTATGTTTGTACAATAAAAAAAAAAAGATATACCACTGGAACAGCAGGTTCAGCTTTGATAGTCTTCTCTTTGATCTGTGTAATTTGAGCTCGAGTGATCTTCGGTGGTGGTGGAGGTGCCTTTGTGCTCTTTATGGATTCCATCTCTTTTTCTAATAGAGCTTTAGCTTCTTCTTTCTTCTTCAGTTGTTCTAGACGCTTCTTTTCTTGATCCTCCTTAAAACAATAAAAAAGAAAATTGTGTGATAAATGACATTCTAGTAGGTTTCTTACAGGTATACCATAATTTTATTTTTTAGATCATAATAAAACGGTGAATGAGAGCCTACTCTTATCTGTAATATTGCATTTGTTGTATGATTGAGAATACATTATTTCTTTTATTTGTTAGTAGAAGTGAGTACATAGCCATACAAAATATTTTTTAAAGGTTTAATTCGATTTGCATATTATCTATATTACATTTAAAATAATAAAGATAGCTCGAACGTTATTTATTTATATATAAAAAATTTGACAACTCTAAGGTTCAAGCGTAGATTCTAACCTTTTTCTGTAGTTTCTTTTTCAATTTTTCATCATCATCCTGCCACTCTGCATCCTCTGCCATCTTTTTCGCCTTCTGGTCCTTTTCCACCTTTGCATTTTCTTTCCTCTGCCGAGCCGCGACGGCTTTGCTGTTCTCACCCACAAATTTTTTAGGCATTGTGTTCTAGAACAAATATACATATTTTTGAAACGAAAATTTAGAGGTTTCACAATTTATGTCATCACAGATTTTTCTTTGTAGATATCTACTTTTACAGCTTTCCAAAAGCCAGGTTATGCAGTTTGAATGTTTAATTAAATTTAATAAGTAAGGTAAGGCACCGAAATAAATATGTACCTACACGACAAAACAAATCTATAATTTTCGAGCACAGCTCCACTCCGTCGACCGTCAACTTCACTTAATAAAACTTTTTTTTATCAAATTTGACATTGACACATTGACAGCAGTGTTGCCGATGCCCGATTTGCTAATTCCCCAAAATTTGAAGGAAAATTTCCCCAATTCGGGGAGAAACTTATGCCGATTCCCCACAAATTCCCCACATAATTAATTAAACTGCAAATTAAACATTTATTCATATTTATTGGGGCATTTGCCGTATCTTACAGTTAAATATTGTTTTGAGTTATAAAAACTTAACAATACCGTTCTGTATTTTAATGTTTGAGTATTTTTTACTTGTCCCAGTGTCAAATAAATGTCACTGAGGTTAATGTGTAAATGATACTTTAAAAGGAATGAAAACAATCTAAAAACTTGAACATGGCCAAGTAAACAATAGTACAACAAATACTGTTCTTTTCAAAAATTCAAGAATTTTTACTTGTGGTAAAGTGTCTGCTCCAAGCGTTACTGTTACTGATGTTAAAAGTCTGTCAAACACTAATCGAAAATAAACGCATTTCAAACACACCAAAATGTGCTTCCTCAGTTTGAAACAATAACTTTAAAAAACATTTTATGTGTTTACTTTTTACTTCTTCTTATTTGACCAAGTATCCGTATCCATTCATCCGTATTTGTCTTTCATTCACGCTGAGCTTCATTCACAGCTCATGAAAAATCTGTGTGATATGTCAAAAGAAGTTTTCACTTCAAAAAGATTCTACCTACTCATTGAATGAAATTAGATTAATTATTTAGCTTGAAATCAGCGGGTTATTTTTTTTTTTTTTGCATTTAGCCTAAACCATTAATACATTATTTAGATAAGATTTTAAAATTGTGAGTACTCAAAACTATTCTTGATGCATAATAAATTTACAAACTGAGCATGGTGGTGTCATATTTACAATACACAAACTAGAGACGCGCTTTATTGTAGCTATTTTCGGTGACATGAGTAATAATTTACTGATTAAGTGACTGAAGTATCATAAATTGGTAGTGCAGTATAAGCATCAATACGAAATTGAAATTTTCCACGTTTTCCCCACACGAACCAATCCCCACACCATTCCCCAATCGAGTTCGATTTCCCCGCAATTTGTGGAATTCCTTACAAATCGGCAACGCTGATTGACAGTCATGTCCTCTTTTGTTTGGGCATGAACCATTACATCAAAAACGAATCTGAAATCCGATTGCAGTCAGAAATCGTATCGTATCGAAATTATAAAACGATCAAACTGATTTTAGAAAACGTGGATAATGATACCACTAGAACGCAAACGAGTCGAATCCGAATCAAATTACGCAAACACCAAGCGCTACGCAAGTATTGCAAACTAAACTAAAGCTTTGAATTGAACACTTATGTTTTTGACAGTTTTGAATTGTCACATTGATTATATGTCGCTTTCACTCAGCCAAACGACTAGTTAATTAGAATTAGTGAGAATGAATCTCATTAAATTTTATTAATATTATTTAAGCATTCTTTTAGTGTCGTTTTCTTATTTTAACATCGCAAACAAAGCGAGTAAATTTTTGTAGGTATGTACACATAAACCAACAACACAACAAGATATACACTACAACAAACATACACAATACAACAAGAATTCGTTTGTTTGCGTGCGTCGTTTAATGTAATTACTACTATGCTCCACCATTCGCTACTGAAATCGAACTCTAAATCTGAAATCGGATTTGTATCAGTATGCGTAAAAATCTGAAAACGCTCATCTCTAGTCTTCGTGTCTTTGTTAATTTGTCATGCAAAGCCACAGATTGCACACCTCTGCAAATCAAAGTATTTTTTATTGTTTTGTAAATGTCAAAGTCATAGTATCAAAAATGTCAAATCGAGAGTTGAATTGTTGCCGTTTTAGTGACTATGTCACTAGACGTAGTGAATAGTTTCTCTTTGGTCTTTGGTCTTATGTCTTTGGTGACATTATTTTATGATTTAGTGACCAAAAATAACTGGTGATTTTCAGTGACTTTTTCATGACTAGCACATCAGTTATGTAATATCTTACTGAAACATGCAAAACTCATGCATTACCCCTGGTATGTCTAGCCGTAACTACAAAATATAACAGAACCGCAAGTTTCTCCTTCTACTGCTATGATGACAGAGCAACCGTTCACAGTTATAGTGGCCGGCAAACAAGTTGACCCAAAAGTGACGAGGAAGGGGAAAGTTCGCACATGTGCACTTCTACCAAAGAGACTTTAAAAACGTTTCTGCGTAACTTCATTGGGTCAACTTGTTTGCCGGCAACTATACTACGCCAGAAGACGAAAATGAAACGGACATAAAAATTGATACAGAAATAAAACCACTATAATACATGGTTTTGTTCACAAAGATCGATCAAGAAATTCAGTGACTTCTAGTGACTTTTTTCATAAAGTTTTTCTACAAATCTAGTGACATTCATTAGATATACAGATGTAGACACGTAGACAGTAGGGATGTTGGTCTTTGGTCTTATGTTTGGTCTTATGTCTTTGGTGACATTATTTTATGATTTAGTGACCAAAAATAACTGGGCATTATCAGTGACTTTTTCATGACTAGCACATCAGTTATGTAATATCTTACTGAAACATGCAAAACTCATGCATTACCCCTGGTATGTCTAGCCGTAACTACAAAATATAACAGAACCGCAAGTTTCTCCTTCTACTGCTATGATGACAGAGCAACCGTTCACAGTTATAGTGGCCGGCAAACAAGTGGACCCAAAAGTGACGAGGAAGGAATCTAGTGACATTCATTAGATATACAGATGTAGACACGTAGACAGTAGGGATGTTAGATTGATGGAAAATAATCGATTAATTAAAAATCGATTTTTCTTTATTCAAAATTAATCGATTTGTTAAAAATCGATTATATTTAAAAAAATAATCGATTTTTGCGAAAAACATTAGTAGTTAGTATTAAAATAAAATACCTACTCAAAATGATCTTTAAAAATCCTGAACAACTATGTAAGTAGTATGGTCTCAAAAAGTATTATATAAAATCCTCTTTCGTTATTCTTCAAGTTTAGATAACAGTAAAATTACAAATAATTAATGCCACAAAACCACAAATGTCTTATGTTACAGTTCACTAGTATTAAAATAAATACTTAAAACGAGAATTAACTAACTAAACGAGTTGTCCCAAAAACTAGAATTTTCAGCAACTTTTTTCATGATTTTCAAAAATCGATTTAAATGCGTAATTTTTATAATCGATTTATAAAAAATCGATTTGTTTAACTTTAAAAATCGACACAAAAAAATCGATTATTATAAAATAAAAATCGATTATTTTTTAACATCCCTAGTAGACAGGCTAATAATAGCCTGGTGGATAATTTTTTGCCTAAGCGGCAACACTGATTATGGGTTCGTTTCTAACTTTATCAGTTTCTTATTTAGCTCAATTTTCTCATGTCAATTTGTCAATACAAATACAAACAAAAAACAGAGCAGAAATCATAAAGACCAACACTTCATTTCAAACTACAAGTGATTAATCAAATGGCTTTAGTAGCTTACGATAATAGTGACTGCAGTGACTACGACGACGAGGATAACGAAATATCCGTAGTTTCCACTTTACCGAAGATCGATGGTAAGTCCGTCAATAGGTACTTCACGTCCTGACTCTGATCTGCATTAACTATTCTTTTGAATTCTGTAAATTAATGTATATACTTACTTTAGGGTTATCAACGTCTTCTCATAATCCCGAAGATAAAACCCATGAAAACATTGAAGATGGAATCCCCTCAAAGCAATGAGGCGGACGCAGATGGTGTCAGTTTATTCAACCTGCTACCGCAACCATCGAAGAAGAAATCCGCCGTAATAGAAGAAGATGATGAATTTTTGCATAAGAAAGAAAAAGTAGATTTAGTAAAACCCAAGGCTAAGATCACAGTACCTTCGCTCAATGATGTAAGTCAAAGGTGTTATGTTAAACTTCTAGACTAAATGAACAAAAATTGTGGGGCAAATGAACCAACTGGAGACCTATATAGAATGATAGAAGGGTATAAAGTAATAAAATTCAGCACTATGCCATCACTTGTAAGCTGTCCAACTGAGTGCAATTGAAGAGGGGGGTTCTAACCCTCGATAATTTCTCCTTGTCGCATGATTTTTGTACAGTGTTGCGGAATAATGGATTAGAATAGGTATTGAAACAAAACAAATTAAAATTTTAACTATTTTTTTGATAGAAAAATTCATGATTTTTTGATGATTTACAGAATAAATTTCGTCATTTGATTATGTACGCAATTGGTTCCATACAGTTTCAATACCTCTTCTCGTCCATTATGTCGCAATACCGTACAAAAATCATGCAAGAAGGAGAAATTATCAAGGGTTGCAACCCCCCTCTTCAACTGCACTCAGTTGGACAGCTTACAAGTGATGGCATAGTGCTGAATCTTATTACTTTATACCCTTCTATTATCCTACATAGGTCTCCTGGTGGTTCATTTGGCCCATACATTTTGTTCACGGGCCTGCAGTCTATTCAATCAAATGAAAAAATATTCTGATTTTGAAATATTTGAATTGTTTTCAGGTTAGTTTTTAAAAGTACTTAATCAAAAAATATTTCACTATTTATTTTCAGTTTAAAGATGTTGACAGCCCAGCACCAGTAAAGGCAAAACAACCTAGTATGGTAAGTTTTACACATTCTATGACTTCTTTCTCCATTTGTTTCTACAAATGCGGCCTTAGACATCAATAACTGGGAAGTCATAGAAGACCAATAAAAGGATACTACCTACATCAGAGACTGATTTTGTAATAATTTCTTGATCTTTCAGAAAAAGTCAGGGCTACTCAGTCTGTTACCACACCCAAGAAATGGATTTACCACATCATCTAAATCTCTGGTGCCACATGTGTTAACACAGAAGAACAATGCTAACACAAAGAAGAAAGTGGAACCATCACCAGCAAAAAAGGCAAAAAAATTGTTGAATGACTATTCAGATGAAAGTGACAATGATGAGGATGTCCAAAATGACTTCTTCTCAATAAACAAGCCTGTTGAAGTGCCGATTGAAGATGTGCCTCTTGATGTTGATGAAAGCCTTGGGACTAAAGTTCCTGGGGCTCCACAGAGAACAAAATTGGAGTCTTACTTCAAGCAAGATCCTATCCAAAACAAAGTGGAACAGGAACCTATGTCTATGGAAGCCTATGAGAACACCATTTTTGAGGCAGGCTCAAGCTACGGTACTGATGTTATGGAAGGAGAGGGCAGCAGCAGTGGTGATATTGCTATTGATCAAGAAGCTGTGAGTATAATTATAAACTTCATAGGATTTTCAGGTCTAAATTCACAATCTGTACATGGGGCTCAGTTACCAAAATTAAAATTTCATGTTTTTTGTGCTGGAAACATCTGTTACTAATAATATGACTAGGTCGACATAATTAGCAAGAAATAAACATATACTACTGTAAAGTATTACTATTGCACAAATTTGCGTGAATGTTATTCTTTAAATTCTAAAACTAAATGGATCTGTGTGAGGTTTTAGTGTTAGATTATAGTATGGAATAACATATAGGCATTTTTATTGCCAAACAATAATTAAGGGAATAAAAATTATGCAATTTCTATAATTGTAATTATAAATGTTTGCAGCTTATGAAGTTATGTGGGGCCCGCAGTAAGCGTCACAGGGAAGAGATCCAAATGGTGGATGTGAATCAACAAGACTTACTAGCGGACTCCAGGGAGTGGCTGCTGAAGGGGCTCATGGATGATACCAGTAAACGAGTCTCATCTAGCAAGAAGAAAGGCAACGAGCCAACTTCACAGCAGAAACGAAAACATCAAATCACATATTTGGCACACCAGGTAATATTTGTTTACTTTTTTATTACTTATGAAAATACCTGTTTATATCCCTGTAGTAACTGATATCCATTACCCTAAGACGTCCATAAACAACATATATTGCTTAACCATCAGACATGCTGATCGTCACTTTAAGTAATAAAATCAGTAATTAAATTTATTTATTCTTTGTTTCAGGCTAAGGCTAATGAAGCGGAATTACAGAATCAATGGGCAAACAGCAGAATGTCGAGGAGACAAACTCAAAATAAATATGGATTTTAAAGTTCTTCTACTTATTATAGAGAAATTAAATCATAAGGAAAACAATGTTTATTTTAATCTATAATTTATTTACAAACTAACCTGAAGTTACAACTATATGACATTTTACAATCTTCTGGCTTTCCTAGGTCTTGGAGGGTTCCAAGAGACATGGGTGTGGTCAGTGATGGACACTATGTCTAGTCCTCCCATCTGCAAACCTTTTACTGCAGACTGAAATGCATAAAAACATTAATTATAGAACAGCTTTCATTCTTTCTAGCTAACATATGAGAATGTAACCTTCTGTATTAGAAGCTATCATGGTTATTCACTAACTAGATGTCCTCCCCGGCTTCGCCCGTGGTACATGAGACGATTTTCTTAGCATTCCATGGATTCACCGTGCGGGTGCCGGGTCCATTGTGTGGCAGAGAGAGAAAACCAGAGTAGTTTCCGAGACTTGGACTCGGGCGTAGGTTTAAGGGGTCCCTTTCTAGCACTCATCGTGATCCCGTACATACCCAACGGTGAAAGAATGACTGGAATCGGTTCAGTCATTTCTGATAATATTGCTTTCAAACAAAAAACAATTTTGTAATATTCAGTTTTATATGACGCAATCTTAGATGTTATCATGTACAAAGCACGGTACGAAAACTGACTTTTGAATGAATAGAAAGTGTTGACACAAAAGTTTCGACATATTATCTTTCTCCTCTTCTATCGACATATTATCTTTCTTCTATTCTTTCTCCACCTCTCATTCTTAGTCATTCAGTCATCATAAAAAAATATTCTGTTATCAACAATACTACTTAGTGTTGTCTTACCTGGTCCTTATGATTTACATTTTGAGAAAACAAAAAGCCATCACTGCCAGCAATGAGAGGGTACTTAATATTTCATTTGAACTATTAGATCTACCTATAATTAATTTTTTTAGACTACCAAGAAAACTTACCAATCTTCCTGGACCTAATCCTTGGACTCTGACTCTTATGGTCTTCACTCCTCTGCTGATGGCTTTCTGAAATTATAAATTAGCAAGTTGTATTAGTTTATTTGTCCTATGTAGTCAGACACAAACTTGTATGTGAATCTTACCTGTGCAGTAAATTATTGGGTAGCATTGGAAGGAGATGACGTATAGGTGAAGTATTGTTCAAGACCTAATTTATCTACATATGTTTATGCAAATAAACCTCATTTCATTTCATTTCAAGAGAACTGTGAGAGAATACGAAGTGATCAGTTATCAACATCCCAAATGTAATGAGTAACATAATTGGTTTCACTTCAGTATAACATATTATAAAGTATACTCACAGTAGCAATTGCAATAGCTGTTGTCTGTGCAGCTATATTAGTTCCTTTCTTTGTGTTCTTGAATCC
Source organism: Ectropis grisescens (assembly GCA_017562165.1). NCBI lineage: Eukaryota > Metazoa > Arthropoda > Insecta > Lepidoptera > Geometridae > Ectropis > Ectropis grisescens. Next base: position 3,553,374 of record CM029771.1, on the reverse strand, counting down.
CTCCATACCACAAGACCTGATAGCCTTCACCTTACCAGCAGCATCAGTTAGTGTGAATATTGTGTTGTTGTGCGAGACTCTGATGTTGCATATTGGCAATTCTTTGTAGACTGTTCCGTCGAAGATAAGGTTATCTGACTCTAATGTTGGAAACAGCATTTGCTTTCTGCAAGTAAGTTTTGAAAGATCTTAAAGGTTAGCATTTTTAAAACTGGAACATAGGTAAGCACTCAATACATTTCAAAAATCTCTACATTTATTTTTTTGTACTTTTATACATCTTTACTTACGTCTTCAAAGCCGTATCGAGATCTACAATTTTTTCTCCTTGTACACCTTCATCACTTTGAGGGATCCTCTTGTGGTCGAATTTTTCTGTAGAGACCACAGCGGATGTTTGGAATAGTCGTGTTACGCTGGCTACTGGTAGCCGCAATGTATTTCTAATTACGTTTAGCATTGTGATGTACGCTCTTTCTTTTACCTTTTGCTTCTAATCACAGCTTCTAATTCTAAATAAACCTAAATTTGTCAACAAAAATCTAACCTCTAAATTTTACTTTTTTTTTTCTTTTGACCATGGATACTCGTTTTTTCAGCCGCATTTTACAATAAACCATATCGGGGCTGCCTTATTCGTGTCTCGTGTCCCTATATCTATAATGTTACAGTGCAATGTTGAACGTAGGAATATAATAATAAATATAATAGAAGGAGAGTTTATGAAAGGAGGCTCTTATTTTATTGGAGCAAGTACAATGTCCCACTTAAAATTAGTTTTTTTTTAAAGTCAGAAGTAGAAATGGAGTACCTATTTTGGGAACCTAACTTACGAAACACCAAACCACTAAGACTTACTTATCTAAGACGAAGGGGTGCGAAGGTACGGCAATAAGACAATAACAATAGTGTCTGAGCCATGCGCGATCTAAGGGGGTGTGACCCCCCCCCCCTTTTGTGAAGAAAAATTGTGCCCGCCATTTTGTGGAGGCGGCCATATTGAATCGATATTAATCAAACTTAAACTAAGAACATCCGCACGGAAATTAACCTACAAATAAAAAAACCGCAGTCGGCCCATCCGTCATAGAATAGATACACTCCGCGAGGTATAAGCTGAGCTTTGCATTAGTGTGAGTGATCACCAATCAGGCAGGAGCGCGGCGAGACAGAATGGCGCCGCGCCTAAGGCCGGTTGTCACACCTACACTATCCATGTACACTCACACAAATGCAAAGCTCAGCTTATGCCTCGCGGAGTGTACCATCCGTTTGAGCGCTACGGTGGCACAGACAGACACACAAACAGACAGACAGACAAATATCGACGTCAAACTTATAAAACCCTTTTTTTGGTCGGGTGTAATAGGCTCATCAACAATTTTCTAAGACAAATTCTTTTACCTAATTCATTACACTAGTATATTATAACGTATTTTTTTTTTCTGTTGCCGCGAAATTTGTAATTGGTTAAATGTTCACTTATGATTTGTTTTGTCAAATGAAATTCAATTTTTGAAGTAAAAATCTCGTTTGGCGCACAACATACAGATTTTCCGTGGGTTGTGAATAAATTGAGATCAAGCGTCACGTTCGGAACTAAAAGAAATCTTCGGGTTAACTCGGATGATCTAGATGGCCATGGTCATGGGCACGCTTTTCTGGATTCACCCGCGGAATATCCAAAGTGAGCTATCAAATTCTAAGTTATTAGTTTTCACTTCTATCGGCAGTCCCTATGACTGCCAATTTTTAAATAATATCTAACTATATATACAATATAAAAATCAATGCCACTTTTCGTTGTAAGTAATCTCCTCCTAAACTCGACTTCGCTCGACCGATTTGAATGATTTTTTTGTGTACGTTTGGGTAGGGCCCTGGATGGTTTAGATTCACAAAACACTCCTGCAGATGGCGCTGCAGTTGGTATCTAGGTTATTATCCGAGCGAAGCCGGAATGGGCCGCTAGTGTAGGTATATGTCGCAGCCGGATCGTATAATCCGCTGTATTACATTCTGGCGGGAGCCCACCTGGAGTCAAATCTCAATGATGACCCTTGTCTAAGTGCACCATATTTCTTAGGTGTACCATCACCAATATCAAGTTAGGGGCTTTCAAGTTTTATCTGAGAGGTATGATGTTTAAAAAAAAACTAAGAAATATGGCAAGAGATAATCTGTCAGCTTTTTATGATTAATACAATGAGGCGTTTTCCGACGAGATAAAAAAAATGGTTTCAAAAAACGACGATAGGAGGCGCTTGTAAATTTTAGCTTGCGATGTCAATGTCAAAAGCCACTGAGCCATATAGTGAGGGACTACTGGGACTGGACTGACTGAACCTAGTTCGCATACCTGTGTCGAACTAGTTCGCTCCTATCTTTCGTTCGTTCGGTCTATTTCAGATATTTTAGAGGACAATATTGCAATTTTTAATTCATACTGCGCTCCAAGATTTAACTATTTCATGTTATGTAAAATACTTTAGTATTATATACTTTAGTATTTTACGTAACGTTTTCATTCATTTCATGTGAATTGAGAAAAGTTCCGGCTGGACTCGTCGTGAGAATGGCAACTGCCGATTGGGATCTTATCGTTTCGAAAATATGTGCATAATGCCGCTAACTTAAAACGGTTAAGGAAAACTTCGTGAGGAAGCTGACATGTACCTAGAATTTTTCGAGGTCATGACTGTGTCATCCACCAATCCATACTGCACCAGCGTGATGGATTAGGGTCTTGACTCTCTTTTTTGCAAAAGAAGGCCCTGAGTCCCAGCAGTGGGAGCAATTAGTGGGCTGCTTATGCTTTTGCTACCTGATCGTAGATGTCTACGATTGTTGTTATTTGCTATTGTTGTGTTGTTGGTTGCTATTGCTTAATAACATCTGTAAAATCGGAAACGCTTTGTTTGATTTAAAAAATTTCACCAATCACAATATACGGATATTGTCAAAACCTTAGATTCGGATAGAAATGTAAGTAATGTTAGACGTAACATAAGCGCCATCTATCATTTCTATGTTTTTATCTCTTCAAAATGTCTAGACAATCTGTATCTCGAAAAAAATACGTGGTAGAAGTGATCCTTTAGAAATGCTTAACGTTCTTTTTACTGCAGCTTTTTCGTCTCATTGTTGTCTCATGTTTGATTTTCAAGAATTGTTCACAAAATACGAAGTCTAATAAAATCGTTGAATACGAAACATACAATTCAGGTAAGAGTGAACTAAATCAGTCAGTTGACCATGCGGCATTACTGAACAGTGGATCGCCGAAAAATAACGGTCACGGAACAAGATAATCGATGAGCTAATTCGCATAGTTCACTAAAACTTAAGGAGTGGTTCTCTAATACTCGTCGTTTGGTAACTAATGTCCCAACACTATTATTTTTTTATTTATTCTTGGCCATGGATACATTGGATACTAGTCCTTCAGCCGTAGATAAATATTTTCGTTTCAGTGTTGCCATTTATATTTTTTAATCTTCCTTTTACTTTTGCTTAATTTGTGTCTCTGCACCGAGAGTTTTAAAGATTTTTATTGAAAATCGAATTTTATTGCATTATCAATTTAATTGACTATTTCTAATATTTTAACACTAAAAAATAAGAAAATTTGTTTTAGTATAAAAAATTTTCTTCGAGTATTTTTCCCTGAACATTGGGAGGAGGCTTCATAGTAATTACACTTTTGAGAGTCTATGGTACAGACAAATCTTTTTGAAATTTCACACCGCCATCTAGTGCGTAATTTGGAACTATTTTTGTCTCGTCGGAAAACGGCTCATTAATTTTCATTGTTTATTTTGTAAGTATGGTCACCCTACAATTTAAGCAGTAGTACAATGCGGCTAAACGTTGGCCGCCGTATTGAAGAACGTACCTATCGCAATGACAATGCGGCTAATCGTTGAACATTACAACGCCGCATTACAAAACGGCCCTGTTTTTCAAAACGGCTAGCCGTAATGTAATACAGTGGATTATACGATCCGGCTGCGACATATATATAAAAATCAACGCCACTTTTCGTTGTAAGTGAACTCCACCTAAACGGCTGGACCGATTTAAATGATTTTTTTTGTATACGTTTGGGTAGGACCTTGGATGGTTTAGATTCACAAATCAGCCGTTGGTATCTAGGTTATTATCCGAGCGAAGCCGGAACGGGCCGCTAGTTTATTTTAAAATTATATATGCCCAGATGTCAATTGTCTAAGCGACACGGGCCGCACCATGTCGTTGTCTGAAAGTATTTCTCTACTTAGTTTGTGGGTTTGACCCCCAAACCCATCCGTCCACGAGCCCAAAGATCCTTTTAATCGCGTCTTTCGATAGACAGGGTACGTATTTTACTGAAGTCTAATCCTTAATTACGACCTATATGATCACGGCACCTATAGGGTACCTACCAAACATGACATTCTCATGGTTTCGTTCACAAGAGGTTCACAGATTCACGTACTATCCCTAGAGACTGAGCGAAATAAAATTTGCGTACTTAGTAAAATATTGAAATATGTAATGCGTGCAGCTAATCCTGTCTATTGCACCTAGTCAAATTGCTAGAAAGTTATAGTCGTAGTAGGTACAGGTTTTACAAACAAAACGACATCTGATTAGATATTTGCATAATAATTTATTCTTAGTCATATACATATAATACATGATCATATTTATTACAATAACCCAACTAATGTTCAAACAGCCCCATATTTTTGCAAAATCGAACAGTTTCGGAGAACCCTCGCAGTTGGTGCGGAACCCCGGCTGCTAGGAGGTACAAGTTCCCAGCTTCGGCGTAGTAATTGGCCTTGACGAGCTCCGCCGTGGCCCAGCGCACGTCGTACGCGGGCTCCGGCGTCTCGGCGCCCGCGCCGGCCTGGCCCACGATGTAGTCCACTATGTGGTGGTACAGCACGGTGGGCACGAGCGGTATCAACATGTCACTGTCGAGGAGTTGCTTCACGAAACTGCTCTCAATTTCTAGATCCTTTATTGTTTCCTGGAATTACAAAGAACAATATTAATCAAATATTTTAAGAAATATTAGTGGTCGCCAAGTTGTAAAATAAAGATTATCTTTAAGAAATGTTAATTAAAATTAAACAATTGGGCCAATCAACGTTACATTTTATGGGACCATATGGCAACTATTCTGCATCAAACTTAAACAGAATCACGCAAATTGAGTCATAAAACTCAGAGTAATCGGTTTACATAAATTTATACGTAGGTATAAAAACCCCTTAAACCTACGCCCGAGTCACAAGTCTCGGGAACTACTCGGGTTTTCTCTCTCTGCCACACGATGGACCCGGCACCCGCACGGTGAATCCATGGAATGCTAAGAAAATCGTCTCTCTGCAAATCGAATTGATATCCTCGTCCTTTATGAACTCTGTAAAAAGAGTAGGTATTTATAATATAATGGGGTATATGAAGGGTTCTAGTTATTATGATCATGAGGGACTGAATGGGGAGAGAATAATGCAGTCACCTGATGTCGGGTGACCAGACTGACGAGGTCTGCGGCCGCGGAGTCGGTCTTGTTGAGCAGCAGGATCCACGCCACGCTGACGACCGCGTCGGCGCGCACGCTCGCCGCCAGGTGATCTACCTCCTAAACACACACAATTTATAAAATTCAAACGATTTCACCTATTGGCCTGTTTTATACACCGAGGGTCGGGCTGAGTGGGCGTATTATGGGAGAGAGGCCTATATCCAGCAGTGGACGAACACAGGCTGATGATGAGCCTGATTTATACAGAAAAATCAAGCAATACAAACAAGTGTCTAGTGGTAGCTGCCGCTTATTAATATCTGTAACATCTTAATGTTATACTTCTTTTAGCGCGTTAGGGAAAAAATATGATATTAAATGTATTTTAATTATTCATGTTCCAATAGCTGCGTACCACTGTGCTGTTACGTGCAGGCATGTTACTTACCATCAGGCACATGAGCTGCTCGTCACTATTTATTAATTAAAAAAAATACGATGGGCGCGCTCACAGTCACGAAAATAACCTGCGACACCCTGAAATTAACTAGTCAATATTAAATGAAAATATGATATACCATCACTTTTTTTGATTTTCTAAAGTAGTTATTTCACGACTATATCCATATAACACCATTTTAGGATATTCCCGGCAATCCGGTGCAGCGCTGGGTCAAACAAAGAGTATCGTAAAAAGAGTGCTAAACTTATTTAATTGGATAACGGGACACTCACGTATATACGGTCGGTCAATCCGACTCGAGTTTCGGCCGCGTCCGGCGGCCTTTTTCAAGGCGAGTGCACACGCGCGGTGGCTGCCCGTTTGGCACTGCGGGCTGCCGCACGTAGCGCACGTAAGCTCAACGGCTGTTGCGGAGGTGCAGGTGAGTGTCCCGTTATCCAATTATATATGTGTAACAACCACGTTAATTTTAATACTAAAAGTGCTAAACTTGCCGTTTTGACACTCTTTTGGTGTGAATGTAAACACTAACATGAAATTTAACTAACATTTTGATAACATTTCGACCTCTATGGTCCCCATAGATTTAGAATCCTTAGAAATCCTTAGTTGATACTGATACGGTACCTGTTGCGTGAGCAGCGGCCGCCGGAGCAGCATCTTAATGTACACGAGCGCCTCGCGCTCCTCGCCCGGCCTCTGCAGCAGAGACTGGAGGAATTCGCAGTGCAGGCTCACGCCGTCACTGCCCGACAAATCACAACCGAATATTAGGTTTAATCCAAACCACATGTAACCCACGAATGCATAATCAGTCCAGGCCGACTTAAGTTTCAGCCGCATCCGGCAGCCTTTTAAAGTGACACTTTTATTACATCGCGTCAAACTTTTTCCATCATCTATTGCATGTCGCGTGACGGTCGGCCTTTCAATTTTACCGCGGGTCTATAAAACCACACAAAAAATTTTGAAAGAGAGATCTTGCGCCTGATTCTGCTCATTTGACACTTAAACGAGCAGCGCTATCCGAGAGAAACGATTTACGATTAAGAGACGAAAAAAAGATTAGATGGAAGCAGTGAAAATTTTCAACCTAATTTTAAAGCAAGTCCAGTTTCGTCTGTTGCATCGATCACTATTGGGATTCCGCTAGTAACTGACTCGGCACCGTTGGCTCAGAGTCTCCATCACGGCTGCATTTGTGTCCCAGACTTCATTAAGTGCTTATAAATATGGTGTTTTTCCATAGATATCGAGGGTATATTATAAGTAACTGCTAGTAAGTATTAGTAATAGCTGAACCGTGCGCGCGTTGCAACGCCACCTATCCAAAAATGGTCGTACCAACTCAGATTTAGAACAAATTTGGTTACCTCAGGTTCTAATGACGCAACCTTAAAAGATAGACACGCGCTGTCACGGGCTTCAGCGCACGTTAGTGCACCCAACAAAAGCTCTCAGAAAGGAATATCTTTTCCAGTTTATGTAACATTCATTTCTCCTCCTCTCCTATTGATAGTGGCGTAATGTTATACAGACTACAGTCTTTGTTGATAAATGGACTATCCAACAGAAAAATAGTCTTTAAATTCGGACCAGTGGTTTCCTAGATCCTAGCTGTTTCGGTAGCTCTTAAAGGGTGAGGATTGCAAGAGAAAAGTGGTTTGGATTTGACTAATGTTTAATAATATTAATAGAATGTTAATTGTTTTCGAATGCACCCGGTCGCGGCGGTTCCGTAAAGTGCATTAAAAATGTTTGCGTTTCATGCGCCGACAATGCTGACGACGCATCGCGCGCGTAGGTAAATTGTGTGTTTGGTGTTACACCGAACATCTTGCCGGGGGCAAACGAAAACATTAAGTACATAGTTTAAAGTTATAACTAATAATATGTTTGACAAAGAGCATGAACGCATAAAAATAGTAATTAATTAAAGGATAATTTTCTAAAGGTCGGTGAGGTTCCGTGATCGGAGGTACTACACTTGACACTATTGTTTTGTTTAAAATCGCACACTTGCACTTTTCACTTATAGCACTGTAAACGTCACTGGCGCGTGCGGCGGGCTGCGGCGGGTAGGGGCGGCGGCGGCGCGGGCTTCGCGCCTGCCGCCCGCGGCCCCGGCGGCGGCGCGGGCCTCGCGCCTGCCGCCCGCGGGACCGTCGGCGTCATTTTTTGTCGGCGGTTTTATCGGCTTTCTCATGTTTATCGTTTCCAGGTTGCGTCTCGTTTTCTTGTCTCGATTTCTCTAGAGGTAAGACAGACAATTTTACTACCGGCCTTTTCAGCATTCCATTCTTCGTTTTTAAAGTCACTACTCTAACGTATCCATCGTGTCCCGGATGGACTTCCACAACTCTGCCCAACGCCCACTTTCCTGGTGGTAAATTCTCCTCCTGGATGACTACTACGTCTCCTGTTTCAATATTATGTTGTGGTGTTTGCCATTTGCGTCTAGCGGTCAATTGGCTTAAGTACTCCATTTTCCACCTCTTCCAGATATCTCCAAATATCTTTTGAGTTAGACTCCATCGTGTCCTCGTATCTTCTTCTGTGTCAATGATAGTTATACCTGATCTTCCTGTTAAAAATTGAGCTGGTGTTAGAACTTCAATGTCATCTATGTTTTCAGACAGCGAACAGAGAGGACGTGAATTGAGACAAGCTTCTAGTTGACACAAGATTGTCGCGTACTCTTCAAAGGTAAGTTTTGTTCGCCTATAACTCTCTTAAGATGGTATTTTAAACTCCGCACAGCTCGTTCCCACAAACCTCCGGCGCTTGGCCAGGAAGGAGCGTTCCAATGGCACTCTATTTTCATCTCTGTTATTTCCGTATAAAAACCATCGTTGAAAATGTTACAAAGTTGTCGCCATTCTTCTTGCAGTATTCGGTTAGCGCCAACGAAGTTGGTTCCGTTGTCGCTGTATAAGTGTCGCGGGGCTCCTCTTCTCGCCGACATACGTCGCAGCGCAGAGAGAAATGCTGAACTTGTTAGATCCGTCACTAGCTCTAAATGTACGGCCTTAGTTACCATACAAACAAAAATGGCAATGTAGCCCTTTAGAGTTTTACTTCCGCGTCCTTTGTTGGCTTTGATGTTCACAAAACCGGTATAATCTACTCCGGTATGGTAAAATGGCATGGCTTCGTTGACTCTTGCAGAGGGTAAATCTCCCATTAATTGTTTTTGTGTTCGTCCTTCACTCCTGCGGCACGTCACACACTGCCTTAGCTGTTTCTTCACTACATTGTTTCCTCCTACTATCCAATATTCTTGTCTCAGTTTGGCCATGGTCAACTTAGCTCCTCCGTGAAATGTTTCTTTATGGGCCTTATCAATGAGTAGGGTAGTTAAACGACACTCCTTCGGGATTATTTTCGGATGTCTCATTTCAGCTGAAATGTTCGCTTCTCTTAAGCGACCTCCAACACGCAATATGTTTTCACCGTCAATAAATGGATTTAAATGCAGTAGCATACTTTTCGATTCAACTTTACCATGTTTACGTAAGAAATTTATTTCCGTTCCAAATCCATTTATTTGTACGTGTTTTATTATTACGGACTTTGATTTCTGTAATTCTCGTAATGTGAGATATGTTGTAGGCACTTTGCATTGTTTCGGGGTCAGCGCGCGCAAAACCAAGAAATGATGCGTTGCACTTTTGTGAATGTGCTATGTTTTTCTAACAAATGGTCAATTACGTTATCATTTTTATTTTGTTGAACTGGATGCGACGTGTATGATTGTTTCTCCTCCTCTTTTGTATAAAATGTTTGTTTTGCAGTTTGAGGTATAAATACGGGTAGCCACGACGGACCTTCCCACCACAGCGTATGTTCAACTAACTGAGATGCAGTCAAACCTCTGCTTGCAGCATCCGCCGGATTTTCCGACGATCTCACGTATCTCCACTCTTTTACAGGCATCACCTCTTGTATATGTTTCACTCGGTTGGCAACGAAGGGTTTCCAGCGGCTCGGTTCACCTTGTAACCAACCGATAACTATCTTAGAATCAGTCCAGCCATACATCTCAATTTCATGTTGGTTTAATGACTGTTTAATTTTGTTCATAAGATTTGACAGTAAATATGCACCGCTCAACTCTAGTCTCGGCAATGTTAATGTTTTCTTGTGTGGTACAAGTTTGGATTTTGCGGCGATAAGAACAATTTTGTTTGTTTTTCTCACTTTCGCGTATATTACACAGGCAAACGCTTCGATAGAAGCGTCACAGAATCCGTGTAGTTCAATGACGTCACGTTCATTCGATGATATCCATCTAGGTATTTTGCAATCATTTATTTTGTCAATGTCCGCTTGTAGTTTAGACCACTCGTTATAAATGTTATCTGACACCCGCTCGTCCCAATGCGTGTTTTCTTTCCAGACTTTTGAAATATAATTTTTAATTTTGTGCTTAGGGGTGTCAACCAACCTAATGGGTCAAAGAGTTTGGATATTTCGGCCAGTAGATTTCTTTTGTTGGTTTAGATGTTAACTTGGTTATTTTACATTTAAATGTGAACGTATCATTGGTTGGGTTCCAGCACAACCCTAGTGTTTTCGACACAGTGTCGGTTTTAAATTTAAAACGGTTTCTTCTTTCTTACTGTTCAGTTCTTTGTTAATGTTCTCTAATATTTCTTCACTATTTGACGACCATTTTCGCAGGTTAAATCCTCCCGACTTCAAAAGATTAATTAAATCATCGATCAGTTTCTTTGCTTGTTCCATAGTATAAGTTCCGTGTACTAAGTCATCCATATAAAACGACTCCTCCACTACTTTCGCCGCGTCGGGGTAGTTTGCCCTTTCATCCGCTGCTAGCTTCCGTAATGTCATCATGGCCAAAAAGGGGGCAGCCCTAGTGCCATATGTTACTGTTGAAAGTTGAAATGATTGTAATGGTTGTTCGGGACTATCTCTCCATATAATTTTTGTAGTGGCTGATCAAGTTCGTTTATTAATATCTGTCGGTACATTTTCTCAATGTCAGCAGTAAAAGCATATTTGTATTGTCTCCACTTCATCAGCAAAGACATCAAATCTTGTTGTAGGTTAGGTCCAGTAAACATTAAATCATTCAATGAGCGCCCTGAAGATGTCTTGGCGGAGGCATTAAATACAACCCTCCATTTTGTAGTGGTAGATTCGGCGCGCTCTACTCCGTGGTGAGGCAAATAACACTCTTGCTTCGAATAACTGTTGACTGGTGTCATATGTTTTAGATCACTATACTCTTGGATAAATGTTTTATAGGCTTTTGCTAACCTTTCTTGTCGTTCAAATTTTCTTTCCATGTTTCTAAATTGCGCTATAGCCTTCGTTTTTGATTCTCCTAGTTCTTCTTTAAAATTAGCCTTCATTGGAAGTCTTACTTCATACCGTCCATCTATGTTTCGTTTCACGTTCTCCTGGTAATGTTTAATGCAATTGAGGTCTTCATGCGTTAATTCTCCCTGTTCCTCAATGTCTTCCACTTCCCAGAAATGTTTGATGTCCTCTAAGCAGTTGATTACCACGTTACAATGGTAAGTTCTCGCATTACCACACAAAAGCCAGCCAAGTTGCGTATGTTGCGCTATTGGTTGTGATGCATCTTCTGTTTTAATTATCCCACTCAAAAGAATGTTACTGTATATGTCCGCCCCGAGTAGTAAGTCTACGGGACGACTGACGTAGAACTGGGGGTCGGCTAGGTTAAGATTTTGTATAATAGGCCACGATGGTTTAGCAAATGTTTTGTTTGGTAGGCTTTTAATCAAATTATTCATAATTATTACCTCGGCCTTAAAGGTAAAGTTGTTGTAAATAGAACCGCAAGTAATGTTAAGTTTTCCCTTACAGTTATTCTCTCTTTGTCCTACTCCATATATAACTCCTTTGCAGTTTTCTCTCTTAATGTTAAGTATCTGAGCAGCTTGTTCCGTTATTAGAGAAATTTGAGAGCCCTGATCGATAAGAGCCCTTAAAGTATAAAATGTTCCATCCGCTTTTCGCACGTTTAATAAGGCAGTCGCTAACAAAACTTCCGTATCGTCATTAGGTGATAGTTGAGACGTGTTTACCGCATTTTTCTTATCGGTTGTTAAGGCTGTCGCCGTGTTAGTTAATGAAGCTGTTGTCTGGTTTGCTGACGTAGACTTTACAAAAGCCTCATGTATAAGTGTATTATGTTGATCACCGCACTTATGGCAAGTTTTTTAGTGAATTGCATGCATTTCCATTATGTGTGAATAAACAGTTAACACATAATGCAAGTCGATTAATTGTATGATAGCGCTTTTCCACTGGCATTTGCAAAATAATTTACAATTATAAATTCCGTGCGCATTGTTACATAGAGGACATTTGATACTGGAAACATGATGCAATTTTGCAACTGTGGGGTTTGCATTTGCATAACTTCGGTTAATTCCATGATTTTGGTTATTAAATTTGTTGTGGTTATTGAAATTTGGAAAAGATTTTCTCGGCGTGGGCGTTGGTTGTTGTGAATAGGTTTTCTGCGCCGTAGACTCTTGTTTGCGTCGGGATGACTCTAGCGTAGTGAATTTACTTTCCATAAAGTCTAAAACTCCTGCAAAACCGGTATTTCTCTTGAATTTTTAAGAGACTCAATATAGTTTTTGTGTGTCTCTGAATCCAGTTTTTGGGATAAAACATAAACTAGCATGGGATCCCAAGTGCTAATATCTATTCCTAGATTCCTAATCGCATGTAGACATTCCGTAGTTGTGTCATACATTTTTTTAATTAGGCCTAATGACTGTTGCTGTATGTTAGGTAGCCCGAATAAAATGTTCATGTGAGAAGTAAATATCATTTTTTATTGTTATATCTGTTGTTTAAAATGCTCCAACATACTGAATAATTATCAGAGCTTATTTGCAAATGTTGGATGAGGCGCTCGGCTTCTCCCTTAACTTTGCTCTTCAGAAACTGCATCTTCTGTGCATTGGATAGAGCTGTGTTGTTATGAATAGCCTCAATGAACAAGTCTTTAAAAGACACCCATGAGTTATAATTTCCATAGAAGATTGGAATGTCAAGTTTTGGAGTTGATTTGTCCCTGTGTGCGACCGACCATAGTTTTTGTTAATCTGTTTCTTTAAGTTATTATATGTGTTTTCCTCACGGTTAAATACTGCCTCATACATGATATCTCTTTCGTATGCTTCACTTTCAATCTCCCAATGCAACGAATCGATAACTGACCAACGATATTCAAGTGATTTGAGAGCATCGTCGAATTCCCACTTTTCTATCAATAATTCCACATCGATGTTGTTCACAGTCCGTGCAAAAGCTCTCATATTCACTTGTTGCTTGCGGTACATCTCATCAAGTTTGCTAGGCGAGCCTGCGTCCTGTTTCTTTGGCGAGAAAAAGGCAACATTTCTATCGGTCTTGTTAGACGGTGGCAGCAATGGCGGCTGCTCGTCATCTTCCTCGCCACCGATTCAGGCTTGTTCTGACTGGATGTTCCCGCAAAGTCCATAGAAGCAGAATCTTTTGTTAATTTGTTATAGCCATCATTTAATAAGGTGGAAAGTTCTAAGAAAATATCACGCGTTTTCGCATAACATTGTGTTGAAAAATATGTATGTGTCCTACTTTCGGAAGTACATAATATTTTATCAATTGACTCAAACTCTGCCCATAGGTTAGTTAATGTTTCGGAACGTGTTTTAAAATATTCCAATCTTGACTTTCTCTCAGCACCATCTTTTTTAAAGTTAGTAAATAGTGTTATAATCTTTTGTTTAATCTCCAGCTGCCTCTCGTAATGTTGTCCACCTTCCATGTTGACTTGATAATTTAGTAAGGAAAGATCTTACTTGAAGTCGTTGAAATTTGTTAGATGTTGCGTCAAATCTTGAAACCTCTCCTTATGACACTGTAATCCACACTCTTTCACTAATGTTAATGTTCAAATGTTAATGTTAAAGTTCGTTTTGCCTCACAGTTCACACACGAATCGCGAGACCCTTTACGAAGGACGAAATGTTTCGCGTTTGCTCGAAGGACCAATGTTTCGGTAGCTCTTAAAGGGTGAGGATTGCAAGAGAAAAGTGGTTTGGATTTGACTAATGTTTAATAATATTAATAGAATGTTAATTGTTTTCGAATGCACCCGGTCGCGGCGGTTCCGTAAAGTGCATTAAAAATGTTTGCGTTTCATGCGCCGACAATGCTGACGACGCATCGCGCGCGTAGGTAAATTGTGTGTTTGGTGTTACACCGAACACTAGCGTTCAAACAAACTCTTCAGCTTTATAATATTACATAGGATAGATGTGTAGTGTTGTGTAGTACTGACTGTTCCCGCACGGGCGGCCAGCAGAGTAGCAGGTCCACGAGCGCCTTCTGCCGCTGCAGCGAGCCCGCCGCGGCGCGCGCGCAAGCGAACGCCGCGCGCCGCCCCGCCTCGCTACACAGCGACTCCTCTAAGAATAACACTCTTTATTCATATCATACGCCATTACTGTCTCGGTGCAGCCGAAGGGCCACCTATAGTGGCCGGTAAACAAGTTGACCCAGAAGTGACGTGGAAGAGAAAAGTTCACACATGTGCACTTCCACCAAAGAGACCTTAAAAACGTTTCTGCGCAGCCATGCGCAGCTAAATTCATTGGGTCAACTTGTTTGCCGCCAACTATAGGTATCCTTTCATTTATTTCTATCTTTTTCTATCCAATCTTTTTGAAGTGTCATCATGTGGCGCATTACATACAAATTTTGCGTGGGCTGTGAATTGAGCGGAAGCGTCACGTTCGTAATGAAAGAACTCTTCGGGTAAAATCGGATGATCTAGATAGCCTATCCAACTCTGAGCTTTTACTTTTCACTACTATCGGCAGTCCTTATGACTTTTTTTTTGATGCGCTTCAATGTTGTCTCGCCATCTTTTTTGGCTCCTCCCATGACGGGTGTACTGTAGAACCCAGAGAGTAGTGAGTTTCTGGCCAGAATGGGTCCGACACATACGACATAATAATTATGACATTTTTAATAAAACGTTTTTTTAAGTTTAACGTCTTCACCGTACTCCGCATCGACAACGAAATAACTAAAATAATCAGCAAAAATGTCACCCCGCACAACTTTAAAATCCAACTGTAAAATTGGATCCTCTTCAACATAAAGTTCATGAATCCAAAAGATATCTATAGTTTAAATAAGTCAATACTGACCCGTAAGCTCCTTGACATAAGGTTCATCAGGCCACTCCGTCCTGAAGAGGTCCAGAGCGAACCGCGCCACTTGGCCCATATCGTCGCTTTCTTCGACTCGTGCCCGCGAGCTCAAGGCCAGGAGGCCTATCTGCTTGTGCGGCGGGAGGCCTATGTCCGAGGCTTTCTGTAGAACGTGTTCTATAAGTTCTTCAGGGAATTTCACGCCTTCTTTATGGTATTGCGTAAGCCGTCCCACCAGCGCTTGCATGTCGCTGCAATTCACAAATAATATTAGAATTTAATTTACCTTAATTGTTGACTGTATTAGTTTAGTTTTTTGTTTAATGTACAAATAGATTAGTAGGATTTTTGTTTAATTAATAGGATTAATTCTGAAACTAAAATGGACTCAGTATTTACTTAATGCTCGTTTGTTGGCTCATTGAACTCACAGAAGAAACCGATTCACTCTCAATTGGAAGACACCAAAATTGTAACCATTCGGAAAAACCTATTCAGGCAACGTACTCCGCAGCCTAGATGTTCTTGACAAAAAGTAGAGTCAAACCTGGAGTCTTTAGGATATCAATTATGAAACGATTTCGCTTTTTCGAGCTACGATCTTTCATGCAGATCTTAAAAACGAACAACAAAATCGTACAGTGAAAATGGTGCTGGATTTACAGTATACATACTCCTGGTCGGCGACCCAGCGGTCGGCGACGTGCGCGAACACGGCGGCGTGGTCGGCCTCCACGCGCAGGCACTGCAGCAGCGAGCGCAGCGCCGCCGCGCGCAGCCCGTGCCGCATCACCAGCCGCGCCGCCGCCGGCACTATGGCCGACGCCTCGCCGTGGCTCTTCTCTATGTCACTGAAACCAACGGCATACGCTGCCAGCAACGTTCTCAGACCATACTCGTACACTGCCGGACATTGGCCTGTCAGCCTGTTCCTCGGCTCTTATCTCAGGGTGTCATCCTACACTAATGCGCGGTCCAAATGGGGGTGGGGTTCACAAGGGACATGACCACCCCCAAAATCGTATACGTTAAACTAAAAACAAAAAAAAAAAAAAAAAAATCTAATAGTATTTAGAATATTTTTTTACGCGTGAAAACAACTGGAACGAGAACTACGCGGGTAAAATCATGGGCGCTACTAGTAAAGTATTTTTTACTCGATTTTTAAGCTATTCCATAGCTTTTATCGCGGGCCTGGGGACTGAATTTTAGTGATCGTGCATCTCTTTCTTATGTTCACAAGAAAGAGGGATGGAAGACCGTAACGCCGTCCTCCACACTCGGTCATTCGACTTTGAATCTTATTTGTATCAGCTTTACAGACTAAATGCTCTTAGCAGTGTTGCCAACTTAACGGGTTTCACATGATATTTTTATGGTAAACAAATGTTACTCTTCAAAATAAAAGCAATTCCGAAAAATTGTTAACTTCCTATTGCTTATGTTGATAAAAATGCATGCAACATGCAATTGCTTTACCGCGGCAGTCTCCGAGTGCATTATTGTATTCCTACTGGTGACCGCACACGTTTAAAAGTTACATCTGCCCGCATTTAAAAGTGACTTAGTGGACATGTTCCCACTGACTTATGCCTGGAAGGTACTACGATTTTTATGAGATTCACTCTACAAATGTGAGCTTTTAGAGATCTAGATCAGTGTTCAGTGGTCAGCAGTCAATATGCTGGTTGAGACTGCGCGGAACTGGCCCGTTGATTTTGAGCTAGTCGTCCAGTTAACATGGTGCGGGTGCATACTAACGTCCAGATCCCCTCGTCCCTGGGCACGGCCGCGCTGTCCACGATGCTCTGCACCGTGGAGGAGTGGAAGGTCTCCAGGAAGCGCGCCCAGCGAGCCAGCTCGCCGCCCACCTGGGCCCACGTCTGCTCGCTGTCACAGAAACGATACATATTACCAGGCAACTTCAATTTAAAATGAAATTCAGACATTCAACAAAATTTTGTAAGAATCCATTATTACTAAGTGATCGAGATCTATGAAAGTAAATTTAAGTTTTTGTTCATATTTCAAAAACCGCTAGGTACACCTATTTCGGTAAAAAACATTATGGGACCACCTCTGAAGTATGATCTATCAAAGAAAAAAAAAATAGATAGATAGATACTCTTTATTGTTCACACCAAGAGAAAAACAGATTTACAGACAAAGAAGAACAATAATAGCTATTAGTGCAGGCGACCTTATCGGTGAAAGCGATTTCTTCCAGGCAACCTTTGGCTGGAAATGGTTTTTGATATTTTTAATAGCGATTTTAATACTCAACAAAATATAATCGTAATTGGCGGCGTTATCGCATAACATACATAAAAAACGTACAACCGAATTGAGAACCTCCTCATTCTTTGAAGTCGGTTAAAACAAGCTGCTGTATGTAGTACTGCAGCAACTCAAAGCCTTTTTTACACGAGAAAAGTCCTCGAGTTGACCTTGTGACAACTCACTTCTTATTGAACTTGAAGTCATTCTCCTGCTCCTGTTGGCAGTAGTCCACGGCCTGAGTTATCATCACGATGCGAGTATTTGGTTGCACTCTGTAATAAAAATACAAACTTTACTACAAGCCAGAAAAAATTGCAGCGCATTTGAAACAGTGTTCACTTTTTTATGCGTCCATATGTAGCACTCATGTTCTAGTGCGTTGTCGCACATTTTCATTTGAAAAGTCGATATTTGGTTCAAACAGACTTGCATCGAATACCAACTCTTTATTGGTAAGTGACTGAATCATCACTGCCTAAGATGTCAGGGTAGCGGTAGTAGTCAGGGAGGTGGGTACCGTTCAAGCGCCGCGATTGAGCTATCACTGCCTATAATGTCAGGGTTATAGTAGCGGTAGTCAGGGAGGTGCGTACCGTTCGAGCGCGGCGTCCGAGAAGCAGGTGTCGTTGACGAACCGCTGCAGCTCCTCCTTGGACAGCTTGTTGAAGTAGCTCGCGCACTGCCGGTACTGCTGCATCCACTTCTTGTTGCTCGCCTGCGCCGGCGGCACCTGGCGGAGTATCATCTTCCTTTATAAATGCGAGACTTTGTATGTTTGGGTGTTGTTAAATCATGTCAGAACACCTAAACGGATTTGGTTATAAAAACGGAAAGAAGTACTTGGTGAGCCACTCGGTACCTATAGAGCAGGTTGGGAGATGGGGAAGATAAATCTGGCAATGGGATAAATAATATGGTCTGAAAATGTGAAGAGTGGAATCATCTGAGACTCACGCTAAAGAAGTATTTGATGAGCCACTTGGTGTAAAGCAGATTGGGAGATGGCAGTGATAAATCTAGCAGTGGGATATTTAATACGGTGGAGTGACAATGATAAAGAGAGAAATCATCTATGAGTCACGCTAAAGAAGTACTTAGTGCGCCGGCAGTCGCCGTTCTCCCGACTAGACCAGCCGTAACTTAACGTCATCAAACACACCACAGTGCACCACAGTAGCAGTGGGATACTGTGATGTGACAATGGTGAAGACTGAAACCATCCGAGACTCACGCTAAAGAAGTACTTGGTGTAAAGTAGGTTGGGAGGTGGCAGAGAGAAATTTAGCAGGGGGATACTATGATGTAACAATGGTGAAGAGTGGAATGATTCGAGACTCACGCTAAAGAAGTACTTGGTGTGCCACTTGGTGTAAAGCAGGATGGGAGGTGGCAGAGAGAAATTTAGCAGTAGGATACTATGATGTAACAATGGTGAAGAGTGGAATGATCCCAGACTCACGCTAAATAAGTACTTGGTGAGCCATTTGGTGTAGAGCAGGTTGGGACATGGCATAGAGAAATCTAGCAGTAGGGTACTATGATGTGACAACGGTGAAGAGTGGAATGATTCGAGACTCACGCTAAAGAAGTACTTGGTGAGCCACTTGGTGTAAAGCAGGATGGGAGGTGGCAGAGCGAAATTTAGCAGTAGGATACTATGATGTGACAATGGTGAAGAGTGGAATGATTCGAGACTCACGCTAAAGAAGTACTTGGTGAGCCACTTGGTGTAGAGCAGGTTGGGCGGCACGGGCGGTCGCGCGGCGGGCGGCAGGGTGCGCAGGAACTTGGCCACCATGCCCGCGTTCTCCGGCTTCATGATGCTCAGCATGTGAGCGGAGAATTCGTCGGGGGACGCCGGCTCCAACAACATCTTGTAGTTCAACTCTGTTCACAAAGTCTTTTGAAGTGATAACTTATTTTGACGCACCACAGACAGATTTTACGTGGGCTGTGAATTAAGCTTCAGCATAACACAAAATTGCGATTTTCATGAAACATAGTTAAGAAAACTCACGAATATAAGTCACCTTTCAAATAAAAAAAAAACAAAACTGTTCTTCCGTTCGGGAGCTACGCGGCACACACACAGAGAAAGAAAAAATAGTTAAGGTCTGTTTCAAATGAATGTAAGATACCAGGAGAAGCCGCCTTCGCTTTCTTGAGCAGTTTGATGTGGTCTGCGGCGGTGAGACCCTCGATCAGCGCCTTCTCGTCGACCCCCTTCAACAGAGTGAACAGCGCGATGAGACCCGCGTGGTCATCTCCCGCTACTAGCGGGTACAGCCTCTCGAGGATGCTGTAAAAAGGAGTTTTTATTGGCATTTTTTACAGTATTTCTACACTATGACAATGACAAGACGAGAAGGACATGTGCCTGATAGTAAACAACATGCCTGCCCAAAACAGCAGAGTGACACGCGGCTATTGGAACATGAAGAGTCCATTACCTAGCACTACACTGGGTTCGTCACTCAGAGATATAAGAAGTTCTATCCCTATGCCCAGTAATTTCACTGAACACATTGCACTACAAACCGGAACACAGGAATGTTTGCACACAACTGATTGGCGGTAGAATAACTGACAAAGGTATGGTACTTCCCCAAGTGGACTCTGCAAAGAGTTTTACCACTACAAAAATACGATGAAAAATTTATGAAAATAAGATGATCATTTTTTTTTTTTTTTCTAAAATTATTCACCAAGTATTCTTGGATCCTAATACTTATTACAATCTAGCCTAATTTATTGATATACTTATATAATAATATGATGATTTATTAACGTAACTAAAATCTGTTACCGTTCGTGCATATTATCGGGCAGTGGTTTCGGCATGGTGTCGACAGCGAGGTGCGGCGCGCGGAGCGCCGCGGCGGCGTGGTGCAGCCACACCTCCGCGGCGTCCACCGAGTATTTACAAGCCAGGGACAGCGCCATGTCCAGGTGCTCTTTTTGAGGAGATCTGCACAAACAAACAACCTGTAACATGTCTCCAAGCTAAGATTACATGGAAGAAAGCAGTTTAGGCGACAACCCCGCCCTTTACTACATAATTCTTCATTTCATTCTCTTTACTTCACGTCACAACGTCAGTTTTAATAAAGTGTTTTTATAATCCTACTAATATTATAAATGACAAAGTTTCGATTTTGTAGCTCAATCACGTCGGAACGGCTAAACGGGTCGGATTGAACTTTGGAACACATTAGATTATTTTATATTAGATATTTGGAATAGCACATATGCTACTTTTCATCACGAGGAAATTAAACGATGGCGTCAGCGTTGAACAAAAGAGCCTTGATAATATCTCGGGTTTTGATTCTTCAGTGCCTGACAATCTATTAACGACAAATTCAAAAGACAATAAATTTTACTCGGCGGCTCTGTAGACGATGTCGCGACGGTAATCCACGTTTGTGAACAAGACATCATTGATAATTTCTCGTCTTTTAATTCTTCAGCGCTTGACGATCTAAAAATTTACCGACAATTTCAGAATAACAGATCTCTTACTCGGCGACTCTGTAGACGATCTCCCGGCGGTAATCCTCGTCGGCGTTGAACAAGAGCGCGTTGACGTTGAGGCCGAGTTCCCGCAGAGAGTTGGTCTCCGCCATGCCCGACAGCCGCGACACGCACTGACGGATGATACTCAGCTGCGCCTCCGTCGCTGTCTGGCTCTGGAGAGTCATTTCTGCCATCTGTAAGAGGGGAGTAACTGGTTATAAATATTGGTCGATACTTTTTCCCAAAGCTAGATAGTAGGTGATCTGGCACCAAACTAAGCAAAGCTTGTACTTAACTTGGCGTGCTGTCTTAACTTATTTAAGTAATAGTGATAATTAACTGTTCACAAAACAACCATGGAACTATCAGTAACTTTTTAAATTGTAGGTACAAAGTACTAAAATATGTTGTTTACGTACTGTTTATATCATTAATCAGCTTAAAGTCTTAAAGTTGCATCTAATTAGGAATGAAATTCGGCGCGTATCAAAATTTCGTTTTCCCGCTACACAAATAACTAATTGACTGGGACTTACGCGCCTGGGTTGAGTCCGGTAGACGGCGTCTCCCTGCGCGTCAGCGTTACATGTCACGCTAAACGCCGTGTCGCGGTATAGGTCTTCAGCGCATTTTGGTACCACTGAAATGGATTTGTACTCACGAGTCTGGGCTGAGTGCGGTAGACGCCGTCTCCCAGCGCGTCCGCGTTGCACTCGACGAGCGTGGCGTAGAGCGCCGCGCTCAACGCCGCGTCCGTGTGGTTGCACTCGATGAACCGCGACATCACCTCCGGGCTCTCACTCGCGCGGAACAAACACGCCACGCTCAGTGCCGTGTCGCGGTATAGAAGGTCTTCGGCACATTTCTGGACCACTGAAATTTTTTGCAAGGATTTTACCTGAAGTTTTAAACTATTTTTTTATTAGTAAGCGTAACGAGACGAGCAGAATACGTGTTTGATGGTACGTCTGGTCCATAACAACTCAGTGCCACGCACCTATTTGAACATAAAAAGTACAAATCTTCGCGTGTCTGCCTATCACAACTCGTCATCCCTGTATTTTTTCTCAAAACATTTGCCTTTCATAGAAACACGGTGAACAGTTTGGACATTATTACTGCTTGGCGATAGAATAACTGGAAAAGATGTGGTACTTCCCCAGGCGGATTCTGCAAAGAGTTTTACCGCTACAAAATATTGTTATGAAGTTAATTTTAAAGAGTAAAGTAGTTGGGTAAGGGGGAAAAGCCTTACTACTCGTAGTAGTAGCCTAGTGATAGTAGTAGTATACCATTATTAAGCTACTACCACGAGTATGATCACTATATTGAAGTTTTCAGACGCAAGAAACGCCTACTTAGAAAACCTAGTTTGTAGCTGGATTGCTTTGCTTATAGTCTGACAATGTGAATGTGTCTACTCGTAGTAATATCCTAGTTATATTAGTACTAGTAGCCTAATCTTTGACTGACTATAAGCAAAGCAATCCAGCTACCTACTGGATCCTACTAAAAAAACGTTTTTTGCGTCTGAAAACTTCAATATAGTTACCATAATAAAATGGTTAGGAATAGGATAAAAAATTAGGACTCAACAGATGGGGAAAAAAGAGGTAATATTGTTAGACACCACTTCTAAAATATAACGTACCTTCGCACTCCATTTCTTCATTATAGCCGTCTTCTAGACTGTTCTGTGTATAGAACCAGCTGAGCACCGAATGCCCGACCGGCGTGCGGCCATCCAAAGCGTCCGGGACAGAAAAGCGGTCGTATCGATAGTAGTTATCTGAGACGGCGTGTTCTGGATATAACGACTGGTAAAACTCTTGCACGTGAATGGTTCTGTCTACGGCATCCACAGAAGTTGTTTTGGTGTCACTGCAAAATTAGACTTTAGATTTGTATCGCTATTGCTATAGGCAGCCGTGTTCAAAAAACATACTTGAAAGATTATAATAAGCTTGCTTAAAGTTAGCATGCAACTGTTCACATTTGTCAGCATTAAGCATGCTTGTTTTATGTAGTTTTAGGTAATTATTCGTATAACTTTGACGCCTTTAGTGTTGTAAGGGTCATAAAACTAATTACTTCGTATAAAACAAAGGCGTCGTCGTCGTCGTTTCGTATAAATATGAAATTACAATAAATTTATGAGCGATGTAACAATACACCTACGCGATATACACCTCTCGCTTGTGCCTAAACAGATAAAGTTTTCTCGTTACTGAAATATCGATAGTTCGCAAAACACAAAAATACTTTTATAGAATCGGAAATTAATCGGAAGTTCGGAAACGAACATTTTCTGAAAACCAGCTTACAACGCTGGAATATACATAAAGAGTGCTGCTGTATACTTTAAGTAGTGAAATAATTGTGATGAAAGGTCCATACCCCAACGCGAATTTATTCTGGAACGAATCCAATAGATAGTTGAACAGAGGTACTTTCTTCTCGCTATGAGGTGCCACCAGGTCTTTCTTCTCTATAATGGGCTAGAAAAAAAAGAAAACAAGGTACTATCAGTAATAGGATGACCCCGAAGCGCATAGAAGAGAATGAATGACAGGTCGGGTCATAGGAAAATGGAGGGAGGATACGGATCAAAAAGGCTGGCTGACAGGTCAAGGGTCTAGGTGGAGTAAAATGGAGTGAGGGTAAGAATCAAAAGGACTGGCTCACAGGCCAGGGTAGAGTAAAATGAAGGGAGGGTAAGAATCAAAAGGCCTGGCTGACAGGCCAGGGTAGAGTAAAATGGAGTGAGGGTAAGAATCAAAAGGACTGGCTCACAGGCCAGGGTAGAGTAAAATGGGGTGAGGGTAAAAATCATAAGGACTGACTGACAGGCCAGGGTAGACTAAAATGGAGTGAGGGTAAGAATCAAAAGGACTGTCTGACAGGCCAGGGTAGAGTAAAATGAAGGGAGGGTAAGAATCAAAAGGACTGCCTGATAAGCCAGGTTAGAGTAAAATGGAGGGAGGGTAAGAATCAAAGAGACTGGCTGACAGGTCAGGGCAGAGTAAAATGGAGGGAGGGGAAGGAAGTATTTGCCCTACAACAGTAATCCTATAGACAAATGTTTTTCTGTCATGTAAAAACTACTCAATATTTTGTTACAGAAATAGCTTATAATCTGGAATATCAAATTGACTACTTTAAATCGTTGCCGTAGAGACCTGGGTTTGTTGGGGAGCAGAGGCTAAAGGGTTCCTCTCAGAATTAGGGCGCAGGTACAGGGACAATACTGGTGACTCCCGCTCCGGCGCATTCCTGGAGCAAAGGTTGGCCATTGCGATTCAACGCGGGAACACGGCGTGTATCATGGGCGTGTATCGGCGTGTAACTTTTGTGATTAGTTTTTTTTTATACAATATTTTTTCTTTAAACCATGTAATGGAAAATAGTTAGATAGTAATTGATGTGGAGAAAATCCTAAGGTAGGCAAGGGCAGGGGCGCGGTTTGCGTAAATACGTTTCCTCCACATAAAAAGGGTAAAGTGAAAGGTAAGGTCGGTACCGTGGTGACCGCGTCCGCGAACTCGTCGTCCGTGGAGGCCCCGCGCTCGGCGCGGCGCGCGCCGGCCTCCCGCAGCGGCGCGCCCGCCTGCTGGTAGCTCTCCACCTCCAGCCGCAGCCTGCACACGATTATTATTTTCATTTCATTTAAAACTACCAGCGCTTCTCGGTGTAGTCCGCAGCTTACCAACTTTTCACGGTAATTTTTATTCGCTAAATACGATTTAGAGGTTACGTTTGCACAATACTTTTAATCTTGAAACGATATTGGTGGTGTTCGATCTTACTCTATCTAACAAACAACTGGTAGTTACTGCAAACTTGCATAAAAAAACGTATAAAACGCTGAGACCAAGGTTAATCTAAAAAGTTTTTAATAAAAGTATTCGATATGTATTTTCATTCGACGCCACGGCCGCCTCGCCGTGTCTCACCTGGCAGTGAGCATGTGCTCGATGGCGGGCGCGTCGCAGCAGGCGGCGGCGGCGGCGTAGAGCTGCGCGCGCGCGGCGCGGTCCGCGTGCGCGCGCGCCGCCACGCGCGCCAGCAGCGGCGCGGCGCGCGCGCGCAGCTGCGCCAGCCGCCGCGCCGCCGCCACGGCCGCCGAGCTCCCGCCGTCGCCCGCCGCCACGGCGTACGAGCACACGAGCTGCAGCACGCCGGACTCCCTGCACCGCACGAAACAAGTCACTCTACAGTCGTTGCTTTAATTATTAAATAGCTGATACGGTACAAGTGTGAAATGTTGGTGATTACCGCAGAGGCGCTATTAAGACCCGAGTCGTGAGGCGAGGGTCTTAAATGAATCGAGGATGGTAATTATTGATTACCATCCTCGCTACATCTGTGATTAGTGTGGATAGATGATTAGTGATCATCAACAAACGTGTGAACACACTTGTGAATAAAATAATAATATTAAACGGTGAAAACGATTTAAGAATGTTGTGTGCTGAAGTTTCGAAGAAACAATGCCACCTCATTGACTCACCGAGCAACTTCGTCGTCGCCTGCGACGCGCAGCAGAGTGGCCAGTTTGAGCAGCTTGTCTCGTTTCAGGAACGCGGCCGGGTTATTCTGCAGGCAGGTTTCGATTAACGTCATCCTATCCTCGCATAGGCGGACTGGAAACAACAAAAATACATTATTTTCCTAATCCAAAGTGTCTAAAACCAATATGCCATCCATACATATTGAAACAGCACAAGATCTAAATGACCTAACAGCAAAACGTTCTATTATCGCTGTGACACAAGATCAAAATAGCCTGTAGGCAAAACGACCTATTAACGAAATGCTATTTATGTACAGAAAGATAAATTTGCTACACAAACAGTATAACAACAAAAATGCCACCAGTTAGTTGTACCTTCAACCGACTTCGAAACAAGAAATCTGCCGACGGCACTCTAATTAATTATTCTTTATTTATTATTATACGTATAAATATAAATATTTGTGATAACAATGCGTACATATAACAAATTTATAATCATTGTAAACACCACCACAATATCAGGGGGTCTAATTAAAATGGTTTTTCAAAGCTATAATCGGTTTAGTTAAGCGGTCGGAAAGCAGGTCCGCTTTTTTGTGTTGTTGTTGACTATTTTGGAAAAAGTAGAGAAAAGAGTTGAAAAAGTTCACAGAATTGGGAAAGAAGACTGGTCAAAAATGTACCATTCTAATTAGTCCGTCAGAAAGATTATGGAAAACATGAGACGTGTCTTTTGTTTTAGCGAATTATTAATAACCGCCAAAGATAGAAAAATTAATCGAACTTCTGGAGTGGGTTGTGCCGTTGCGTCTTCGTAACAATCGTACCATGAAGCAACGCCACTCGAAACTTCAAAGCACTGTATTAGCAATGTTTTTGTTTGAGAAACAAAACAAAAAAATACGTGTCCCATGTGTCTTTTGTTTCAGCAAATCTATACTAATATTATAAAGCTGAAGAGTTTGTTTGTTTGTTTGAACGCTAGGATGTCGGGAAGTACTGGTCTGGTGGTGGTTGAAAGATTCTTTTTCTATTGGATAGTCCATTTATCGAGGAAGGCTATAGAATATAACGCTACAATTAACAGAAGCGGAGCTTGAATCAAGATTGTAACAAAATCGGGAAAAAATATTCCTTTTGAGAGTTTTTGCACGTTTCGTGCTTTAACATGACACATGACAGCATGTGTCTAAGATTGCGTCATTGAATATCACAGATTACATACATCTTGAATATAAAACCTTTGCTAATCTCTGAGTTGGTACGACCAATTTCCGACAGGTAGCGTAGCAGGTAGCTGAAGAGGTGTTTTGTTTGAAAGCGATATTTTCAGGAATGACTGAACCGACTTCTAAAATTTTTCACCGTTGGATATGTGCGGGATCTCGATGAGTGCTATATATGTTCCACGGGCGAAGCCGGGGCGGACATCTAGTGATTAATAAGCGACATAATCAAATTTCTGGAGTGGGTTGTGACGTTGCGTCTTCGTAATAATAGTACCATGAAGCAATGTCACTCGAAACTTCTAAGCACTGTATCTTTGCAATTTTTTGTTTGAGAGAAAGAAAAAATACGTGCACAATTGTTCATTTAACCAACGGACTATTTCGTTTTTTCATGCCTATTTGTAGCATAAGGTAAAGAGCTCAGCATACCTTGTACAGGCAGTATGTCCAGGTTGAACGAGTGCAGTATCTGAAGCGCAGCGATGAGATCCAACTCTTCCTGTATTTCCTTGTTTTCTTCCTTTATTAGCGATAGACAGCATCTACGGAATAATTACTAAGTTGTAAAACTTTAATAACAAAATTATAAATGTTGATTTACCCCTGACTGCGCTGGATTTGAAATCGGTACAGTATTTTACAAGTCAAGACCTTTCATTTGATATTCATATTGTGAGAGTAGTGAAAAAAATAATATTGGCAATTTTGTGGCTGCCATCTTGCGGTTTGAAATTGTAATTTTTTTTTAAATTGTCAAATTGTCAAAAAGCGCAGACGCGTAGATCTAATGGATCTATGTTATATATCGATGATAGTATGGTGTCGTGCTCACTCGGCAAGTTTGAGCGCGGGGTCGTGCAGCGAGGAAGCGGAGTTGAAGTACTCGGCGGCGGCGGCGCGCACCAGCGGCAGCGCGCGGCCGGGCGCCGCTCGCGCCAGCACGCCCGCCGCCAGCCGCGCCGAGCCCGCGTCGCCAGACGACAGCAGCGCGGACGCGTAGATCTGCACGGAATAACAAACCTGGGTACGAAGGCCGATCAAGGGAGGGGGTCATGACTCATGACCCCTTCCTGGGCTGGGCCCAGAACCAGGCGGACCACTAATTTAAACGCACGTACGCACTTGTCGTACGCTCTTGTGACCACTACTATATGACCCGGGCCTGCCGACAAAACTGGATCCGCTCTTGCATGGGTACTGATTCTAAACGCAATCCGAACGGCTCAAATTGGGAAGACAATCCTTGTCTCTGTCATTCCAAAAAGATAAAACAAAGACCCGAGATATGAGATTCCGTGTCAGATCAATCCGACTGGGTTTAAAATCGCTACGCTAAATCCTCGACTATTCATTCAAGTAAAATCTTCTTTGGCTTAAGCACTATTTGGATTAATATCAGCGTGTTCAACAACAAACTTAAGCTAGTTAGTTTAACGGGACATTTCCCGCACTTAAACTCTTATCCTTCACTTCACTTCTTAGCCTTCACTCAACTATTTATTCAATTGTAAAGTTCTTAAGGCGCTTGAGCACTTTTTGTTTAAACAAAAATCATGGAACTCGTGTCATCGTAACCGAACGTTTTCCATGACCTACGAACCTACATGTATGTATACTGTGTTCCTATACACATATTGTACAACATTCCAATTTTTTACTTCTATCAGCAGTCCCTATAAAAGCCGATACTTTTTTTTCTGAATAACCAAACAATCGACTTCAATTTCCTAACATAGCCTTTCTTATAAGTACCTATTTGTAGCGCTTAGCAGATTTAAACTTTAGAAGGACTAGCTATTATTAACTGAATTGTACCGATTGAGAAGTCTCATTTCTGACGAAAGGTAGAACGAGAGAGAACTTCTTTCTTTACCGTAAAGTCTGTTAATACATTTTTAATTTTTAACAAAATTTTGCTCTAGAATTGTCTGCTCTAACAGATACGGTTCTTCTTACAATGTGATGGATGGAACCTTTGCCGTTTCAGTTTATTTGTTTCCTGGGCTAGTACAAATTAACATTTACAATAAACATCTCGATTACTACAAACGAGTACTATGTACATTGTGAACGTCGAAATGTATGCGAATGTACGAAATGTATAATAATGCTCAACAAAAAACCCACTATCGCTAGTACACAGTGTAGAACTTTTTCATCTGAAAATAGCTTATTCAACAATAAACTCACCTCATAGCACTGTTCCACGGTGACGCAGTCGAAGAGGGTCGATTGCAAGTCCAGAATGTCTTTAAGCAGTTTCTCCCACTCGGCTGGCGTCGGTTTGGTAGCCCTACAAAAGAACGGTCTATTCAAGGGTTTGTATTGATTCACTGACAAGTCCAACAGACCAAAGCCGCTCAATACTTCGAAAGAAAATCAGAAATCATAAACTAGATAGTCTCTACAGTGGGTACTCACTCGGCGGCCGGCGCGCGCGCGAGGCGGGCGAGCAGCGCGCGCGCGCGGGCGCGGCCCGGCGCCGCGTGTCTCGCAGCTCGCGCGGCGGCACGCGCACGCCGCGCCACGACAGCCGCGTGCTGCCCCACACCAGCCGCTCTAGCTCCGACACGCGCTTCACCAGCGAACTCTCCGATATCGTCCCGTCACTGCTCACAAAAAAATATGTTTGTAGATGACTTCGACGTACGAGAGTTGATTCAACCAGAAAATTTAACGCGGTGGCCACCCTACGTCGATTTTCTCTCTAGTAACTTGACAATAGTTGACTAAAACTGAATCAATGTTGGTTTTAAGAACAAAGTTCATCGCAGTATTTTTCGACCTTGCAAAAGCCTTTGACAGTTGATCACGGATAACAGTTGATCTTCATTCAAAATACCTCAAGATTCACAGTACTGGCACTAAAATAGTTTGTTTAATGCTATTAATCAGAGTATTAAAAAAGTCGGCAATATTATATGGCAATTTACTTTTTGTACATATTAAATATTTCAACTTGTAGTAGTAGTGGCGCTCCGCTCAGGTTTCGTGGGCGGGCTTTTTTTCGCAACTCGACGTCTCGGTGCGCCTGTTTTGCGTGTGGGAAGTGGGCTTCACTCCCGCCAACCCAACTCTAACAGAAAGAATATTTCAACTATTTGATTTAGCGTGTCGCAGGGTGGTTTATTAGGTCCTACTTTAACAATATAATATTTACTGCTAATATGAAAATTATTATAACTGACCTTTCCTTGAGGATCGTGTCGAGCAGATCGCAAGCCATTTCCAGCTGGTCGGTGCCGCTGTAAGCGAACAAACAGCGCTCAGCCAGCTCCAGGTGAGTGCGGACGTCCAGCTTGTATTCGTCCGATTTCAACAACTGCATAAAAAATATTCGTATGAGGATACAATTGAGCTGCACCATATAAACATTTAGCAAGCAAGCAAGGCATACGTCAAAAATAACAAAGATTATTGTTGCCTATTTAATATTTTTCAAATTAACAGATCATCAAATACTTGTTTACCAAAAGAATAGGCCCCAGATCGTCCACGCTGATGCTCTCCAAGTAGTCCACGAGACCATTGTAGCAGATATCTTTCTGCTTCTTGAACTCCTCGTATCTCTTCAAGAAAGGAATCACGTAGCTCTGCAGATCTGATACAAAAGTCTCCGGAGTCGCCTACAAAAAAGAAATCTTAACTGAACTTTCCTAGTCTTTTAACCATGAACTTTCATCGATTTCTATCTGTCATAATCATGGATTTATACAGTGTTAATGATTATGTTCAAAAAGCCTTAGTATCACACTCACCATTTTCATCAAAGCCGTGCAAGTTTCAAGTACTGACCACTTTTCGACCTGCTTGAGTGTGATCCCTTCGACATTGATGTCATATATCAGAGTGTCCAACGTCTCCAGGTTGAATATAATCGTCTCCAGGCCGGTGACCCCGCCGCTGTCCCTCGCGAGGTTCACGAGGTGGAGCGCGTAGGAAACCAGACCGCTACGCTCTTCTATCTCCCTGGCTCGACGTTCGTACCTGGAAAACAATATGTCGTGACCTCTACATCGTGTCGATCTAATACGAGTATTTATGTCATAAATGGCAAATTATGTTATTACTGTTTTGCTATAAATTTGATCAGATGCATTATAAAACTGAAACTGACTGTTACGATTCTGGCCCATTATAAGACTGAATTTTTTGACGGTAAATATGGTTCACTTTACGTCCACATGGATGGACGCAAGGACATTACAGTTATTTGCGCAACACTAACGAAAACGCTAGTGAAAGTACTTTCCCTACTTTCGGTTTCTATGAAAGTATATTAATTAATAATTTTTAATGTAACTCTGTCAATGAAGTTAACTTAAATGTGTGTTGCCTAAATAATAAAATCAATATTATTAATAATTTTGATGAAAAAATACTGTGTGTTTTAAATGAACAAAGCAGGCCAATTGGCAATTTACCGCAAGCCAAGATGCAATAAAACAAGTTTAAAACTGACCTGGTACCAGCAAAGACCAAAACCATGTCAACAAAATCATTTTGTACAATGATGTTTTACCCTTACCATTTAACGACGTCGTCGGTCGTTTCGGTGATTTCATACGCTGATTCCGTGTCGGGTGTGGTTTCCTCGGACCAGTTGGAGCTCCAAATCGATCTAAACCGGAATAGTAGCTCAGATTACATTATCCACACTGTTTATGAAGTATTTTTATTAACTAACAGTTACAATACAAAAAAGTTACTTTTGCTTGTTGATCAAGTTGGGTTCAATTGTGTAAAACTCAAGAGCAAAAAATCTTGTGTTAAGTGTCCAAAATGAATTGATAGTTAAAAATTTATAATAACGAGTAGAGAGTAGAAGAGTCAGTAGTCCTGGGGATAATTGTATCAGCTTCATACCTGAAGATCTGTTTCCTGCACCAGTCTAGTTCGTGCTTGGCCTCAGGAAGAAGAGACGAGTCCGGCTCCAGCTGCGTATGACTCAGCAGAAGATGTTGGTAGTCCCGGGGGTTTATAGTCTCTGGCAGCTTCTCTAGAACTGCTAGCTTCATTGCTGTTGTCTGTGGAATGTTTTACTCGTTATATTCAATACGAGAACAATAAAGATACAAGAGAAGAGTAAGTTAATTAGACTGCAATTCTAAAGAACAAAACCCCGAAAATTCGGATGTTTAACAGTCCTGCACAACCAAATCTCTAAATATATTGTATGCCTCTCTAACTGGCCTCTTAAGGCCAGTTAGTATCGGTCAACCTTTGAAATGTTTTATTTATTTATTACCGGCAAACAGCAATAAAGATTTTTTTATTTGTATTTGTAAAGGGGAGTTGGGAGGCAGTTTTACATAGGCAACCCCGAAAATTTTCAGATAAATAGCAGACACAGCGCGCAGCAGCGCTACGTACTTCATACCTTAATATGAGGCCAGAGACAGGTGAGAGCTTCGATGCGGCCTTCTTTGGCGATCTCCATGGAGCTCCGCATCACGCTGTTACTGCGGAGGCGGTCGTACTCGTCCTTCTGGTATTTCGACTTCTCATACTTGAGGATGCACTGTTTAACAGATAAATAATCATTTAGCCATTGGGTAGGAAATGCATCTTGCAGTGTTCAAGATTTTTAAGGAATACGAGTTGTAATTTAATTTCCAGTGACAGTGATTGTGGTTTGACAGTTTTTTTAATATTATTAAACTACCTGCGCCTTCACACACAAAGAATTCTTCAATACGAACCCGTAGTTGCAGAGATTAGCGCGTTCAAATAATGACATAAGCAAACTCCTCAGCCTTATACCTAATGTTACAATGTTAGTATAGTTTTATAGAATTTGTGACATCTCTCGTTGGGGCCACTGTAGTATTACTTCGTTCAGATGCTCTGGCTATAGTTATAGAACTAGTGGTACCTCCCACCGGCGCCACTGTCGCATTACCTCGTACAGCCACAGCCTCTCCTTGTAGAACAGCATGACGTGCCGGCAGCGCAGCAGCTCGCTGGTGTACGCGTTCAGATGCTCCGACTGTAGTTATAGAACTAGTGGTATCTCCCGCCGGCGCCACTGTCGCATTACCTCGTACAGCCACAGCCTCTCCTTGTAGAACAGCATGACGTGCCGGCAGCGCAGCAGCTCGCTGGTGTACGCGTTCAGATGCTCCGACTGTAGTTATAGAACTAGTGGTACCTCCCGCCGGCGCCACTGTCGCATTACCTCGTACAGCCACAGCCTCCCTTGTAGAACAGCATGACGTGCCGGCAGCGCAGCAGCTCGCTGGTGTACGCGTTCAGATGCTCCGACTGTAGTTATAGAACTAGTGGTATCTCCCGCCGGCGCCACTGTCGCATTACCTCGTACAGCCACAGCCTCTCCTTGTAGAACAGCATGACGTGCCGGCAGCGCAGCAGCTCGCTGGTGTACGCGTTCAGATGCTCCGGCTGGATTTCCTCCGGCCCCGACAGTTGTTCTTCCGAAGACCGCTCCTTGTTTATTTCTGTAAGGGAATAAAATATGTTATTTATTCTGTATATTGATTATTGCCTAAGATGTGTCTATTTTCCTACTTATATTTGAATGTATGGATGTTTGTTGCTCATTCACGTTATAAGAACGAAACCGATCAGTATGAAATATGGAACTTTGAATATTATAGTCGGGAATAACACACAGGCCATTCTTTTTAAGCCCCTACCAAAGGATATGCGGACTGTGGTGGTTCTTAGTTATGTTTGGTTAATTTTGATTCAAGATGTCCGCCTCCACAAAATGGCGGATTAAATATTTTTTCACAATCTCCCTCAATATGGGTATCAAATGTAAGGAATTTACTAGTAGAATACTGTACAAATGTCAAACCTAAGGTAGTTGGGGTAACTGATTTTTTTAAATTTTGTTCCTGCTATTATCTTAATCTTTTTACTTTTTCTAAAAAGTCGCGAATATATGCTGGATCTCCTTAAGGTTATTTTCGGAGGTAGGACTCACAGTGACGTAACGCAAGTTACGGCGAGTTACCGCACAGATTATGTGAATTATTATCGATCAGTATGTCAGTTTAATGAGTTACCATGCAGTATGATGAGTTACCATGCAGTATGATGAGTTACCATGCAGTATGATGAGTTACCATGCAGTATGATGAGTTACCATGCAGTATGATGAGTTACCATGCAGTATGATGAGTTACCATTCAGTATGATGAGTTACCATGCAGTATGATGAGTTACCATGCAGTATTATGAGTTACCATGCAGCATGATGAGTTACCATGCAGCATGATGAGTTACCATGCAGTATGATGAGTTACCATGCAGTATGAAGAGTTACCATGCAGTATGATGAGTTACCATGCAGTATGAGCAGCTGGGTGTTTCTATGTTTAATAAGTATGTATTTAAAACTATATAAGTATTATATCAGCTATCTGGCTGCCATCACACAAGCTTTGTTTAGTTTGGGGTCAGATGGTGTTGTGTATAAATTGTCTACCAATATTGTTCACAATTGTTCACAGTATGATGAGTTACCATGCAGTATATGTTCATTGGTGGTGTGGAGGCCGAAGGTAAGCAGCTCTCGCGCGGCGCGCAGAGACTCCGGCAGCCGGTCCACGCACTGGTGCACCGCCCAGATCTTCTTTCCCACTTTACTCTAGAACAAATACAACTTATAGAACGATACGTCCAGCATATCACAAATTATGTTGTCTATTGAAAAAATTGACTTAGTAAAAAATATACCATTTTAATTAGTCCGTCAAGTTAGATATGCGAATTAAAACACAGTTACAAAACAAAGGAAAATATTATGAGGAAACCGACATGTTCCTAGAATCTTTCGATGTTTTGCGTCGTGCATCAACCCACATTGGGCCAACACGGTTTTTTTATAACTTACGAGTGACGAGAAGCGCAGGACATATGCCTGATGGTAAGCAAGAGGCCTGTCCTTAACGTTTCAGTGTTACGCAGTTATTGGAACATGAAGAATCATCATTATCTAGTATTCCACTGCGTTCGTCACCCAAAGATATTTTATGTTTTCTCTATGCCCTGCAATATCTCTAGAAACATTGCCCTTCAAACCGGAACACAGTGATGTTTATGCATGACTGCCTGACTGTAGAATAACTGGGAAAGGCTTGGTACTTCCCCAGACAGACTCTGCAAAGAACGACTACTAAAAACAGACTATGAAAATGGATTATGGCCTTAACTCTCCCCTTGCGAGAGAAAACCCTGTCGGAGAATACTAAAAATGGACTATGGATTATGGCCTTGAAGATCTCCTTGCGAGATAGGTCCCGAGTGTCAACAGTGGGAACATTTAGTGGGTTGCTTATGGTAAAATTACTCACGAGGTAGTTTTGAATGGCGTCAGTGGAGACCGGGTTCCGGCGCCACTGCTGCTGGTACACCAGGTCGCTGTCCAGGCCGAAGGTCTCCGCCAGCGACAGCGCCTCCGAGTAGCTGCCGGCCTCGATCTGGTAACAAGGAAACATTTTACAAATCGTGCATATTTCTATGGATACAGTTTGTTGCGTTTGCTAAAGTAATAAACGAGCTGCGATTACACGCGCGCACTCTCCTTGAAAAAGATCGCCGAATGCGATCGAAACTTGAGTTGGACTGGACTAACTATATCAAACTCCCGTTACCCGGGTATTTATTTAAAATGTGTAATAGCCACGTTAGTTTTCATACTAAAACTGATGATGAAACGCCCAGAACAGGGATTGGCCCACAATAGCTTTCGATAGAGGCCGTTGGAGGGAGGGAAGAGGCCTTTGCTCAATAATAAAATAAAATTGTTTATTGTTTTCTCTCACACAGAAGTTTTACATTGTAAATAGCTTAATCAAGTATATATAACAGTAGTAGATTATCTATGAGAGACTGGTGCCTGTACTAGGAAAACCTGTATGACAGATCACCAGCCTCTCCAACAATAGTGGTGATTAATGGGTAGGTAAGTACTCATTGATTTTAAATGTAGATGTTAATCGTTAGGAATCAAAGTTCAATGTTGGGATAATATAGGCTAATCCTACTAATATTATGAATGTCAATGTTTGGATATTTGAACGTTCGTTGCTCAAGCACGGTGGAACGTCTTAACGAATTGATATGAAATTTGGAACACACATTATAGTCTGAAACATAGGCTACTTTTGAACGCGGGAACGGGAAGTGGAGCAGGTAAAGCCGCGTGGCACTGCCAGTTGTAAATGTATGCATGGAACAGTAGTTATTTTTTTGCGATTTCAAAGTTTTCTAATAGAAACACAAACAATACATGTAACACTATTATTAAAGCAGCGTTATCGCTTAAAATGATCTGAGCCAGCCACCGCAGCCGTACCAAGTTCACATTTGAATACGTACCTTCCTGGAGAACAGCTCGGCAGGCGTGGTGCTCTTGACCGCGAGCAGGCGGTAGACGCGCGCCACGCTGGTGACGCGGCGCGGCGCCGGCTGGAACGCCTCCATGTCCGTGATGGAGAACAGCACCCACTTCACCAGCTCCTTGCCCAGCTCAAACAGCGAGTCCTCCGCGGATTCTTCTACTTTCACTACTTCCATCTGAGAAACAACAATCATTTTTGTATTACATGGTAGATACTATAACAGTGCGTGGGTTAAAGGGGAAAGGGAACTGCCGACCAGGAGCCCCCGGTTCGCATTCAGTCTCTTTTCATCATCAGTTCATTTTCATCAGTTTTCAAAATGTGCGTAATGCTGCGGAAGAAAACATCAAAACCGGCATGTTCCAAGAACCCTTCAAAGTTATGCGTCATCAGCCAACACGCATTAGGCTGATCTTGGCTCTCCTTGTGAGAGAAGCCCCCGAGTCCCAGCAGTGGGAACTTTTACTGGACTGCTTATGCTATGCATTGCTCCAAATGTAAAATGACAGTGATAGGAGCTCAATAAAAGTATAATAAAATAAATAAAAAATAAAAATTTATTTCAATAACATAGATCTTAACTATACAATATTGTCTTACAGCTATACACAGGTATATTAATTTTATCAGCCTGAACTAGGTAGAACCTGTGTTTCAGGCGCGAAAATTGCCTATTTTAACTAAGAGTTACATTATTGAAGATAATAAAACTAAACAATAAAATCGGTAAATATATGAACTACTTTGCTTATTAAAAAGATAGGTATGAAATTTCTTTACTATTTTATAACTAATATCAAATGTTCAGTTTCCTCATATGACAGTGTTAGCAAATATTCACAGACAGTTTGTTTACAGTTATAAACATTTTGGTCGTAAATAGATAGCAATCTATTTAATCGGTTGTATAGTATTGGACCAAGAAATATGAAAAATCTGCTTGTGAAAGCATGTTTTGTCTGTGCCAGTGAGCTACATACGATATCCTTACGTCTCTTGTTAGTAATCTCAGTGCAGTAGGAAAGATTTTTGTGCTGTTTTAGTGTCGTGTATATAAGAACCTTTAAGAACTTTGCATAAAAATAAATATTTGAGGAAATTCCTCACACAGCACTAACTTAGCACAAACTTTCATCATCATCCTATCTCAATCTACTGCTGAACGAAATGCTTCTCCGATGGCTCGCCACTTAGCCCAATCCTCGGTTTTACGTAGCGCTACCTGCTATCTTCCGTCTGCTGTTTATCATCACTGTAGAAGTACAACAAATACTGAACAATCCTCTGTAGAAACACTAAATATCTTAGCAGAACGGTTCAAGTTAGCTTACAGTCTCGTCGCTGTGCGCCCGCCTCGCCGGCAGCACGCTGGCCTCGCACTCGAGCGCGAGGAAGGCGGCGGCGTGCGCGCGGGACACGCGCGCGGCGCCCTGCAGGAACTCGGCGCGGCCCAGCCGGTTCCGCAGGTCCCGCATCCCGCACACCGACACGGAGCCGCTGAACCGGGACAGGATCAACTCCTGACCAACGAAATATTCACGTTACTTATGGGTTTATTCAGATTCTTTATAGTGTCTTGCGTCGACAGAAGTTTGCACCTATGTACTACATACGTCGTTTTTGAGTCACTGGACTGTGATCCTGATCCACAAAATTGAGATTGAAATTGAGATTATTGAGATCTTCACTATGTTCGGTAATTTTATCAGTGGTTTTGGCTTTAGTGTTTCGACTCATCTAGAATTTATCATTGTGTAATGCTGTTTGTTTTCTATTTAGAATAAAATAAATAGATATCTAAATGCTGACGACAAACTTAGAACTGCGACATCCTTTAGGATTCGAAAAGATTTCAACATATTGTAAGGTTCAATAAAATATATAAAATCCGACAGTTTCGACAATCTCCTTTCGACGTTACAAAGAACAGCAAATGCCTATACGCGAGATTAGTTTTCAATCTCTTCAAATATATCTTCGTTTATATGCAAAAAATGCTCAGTAAAAAACAAAACTTTAATATGTTCCATGCCTTATTGCTCCCCCCAGTTGACGTCAGTCGCGTAGAAGAACGCCGGGTGTTTCTTGGCCGGCTTCTCCTCATCGAGCGGATTCCGCAAGTCGTGGCCCGGCTGCGTCGCCAGCGGGAACCGGTGCATCAGCTTTAGAAGCGAGAGTCGCCACACAGATATGTCGCCGTTGCAACGGAGATACACCAATTAAACTGACCCATACCTCATTTTTCCACCACTTGACGACGCCGTATAGAAGAGCACCGGGGGAGTCGCCACAGAGATATACCGCCGTTGCAATAGAGACACACCAATTAAATTGTTCCATACCTCATTGCTCCACCAGTTGACGTCAGCCGCGTAGAAGAGAGCCGGGTCCTTCTTGGCCGGCTTCTCCTCGTCGAGCGGGTTCCGCAGGTCGTGCCCCGGCTGCGTCGCCAACGGGAACCGGTGCATCAGCTTTAGAAGCGGGAGTCGCCACACGGATATATCGCCGTTGCAATGGAGACACACCAATTTACTCTCGTCGGGGGATAACACCATTTGGACTATGAATGGCTGAAAATATTGGATAATACAGTATTCTTCCACTAAAAATGTAATAACGTACGAACTAAATAAATAGTTATGGACAGTTTTCAGATATATTTTATTACGGGTAGCTGACGTGGGATATTGGGTATGATCGGTCCAGTCCAACTTCAGTTTTACGTTTCATCTGTGGCATAATCATAAGGCAATTAAGTGTTTATTTGTACACTTAATTAACTAGTGCCACAAGCTTATTGCTGATATACACATTCACATTCAGTATTTTCTGGAAAAAAATCAGAAACTGTGCACAGGACAACATACATAGATACAACATTTAGTGTAGGTAATATACCCTCAAAAACATTCTAAAAGCGTCCACATACAAGTCCTAAAATCAAAGAAAATTACGTAAAAGTAGTGGAGCGGAACCTACATCGCAACATAAATCACCAATCATATGGTATGTAGAATATGATGGTGATTTATGGTTCGATGTAGGCTCCGCCCCACTACTTTTACGTCATTTCCTCAGATTTTAGGACTCGTGTGTGGACGCTTTAAG
This sequence comes from Ectropis grisescens, assembly GCA_017562165.1. Classification (NCBI taxonomy): domain Eukaryota; kingdom Metazoa; phylum Arthropoda; class Insecta; order Lepidoptera; family Geometridae; genus Ectropis; species Ectropis grisescens. Next base: position 3,514,161 of record CM029771.1, on the reverse strand, counting down.
GCTTGACACACATCACCTAGCAATACCTGTATTTTCTAAAATAATACACTCACCAAATTCTTAGCAGAGAAGAATGGTACGTATAACTGGAACTTGTCGTTGGCCTGGTCGAGCTGGTCCGAGACCACGGACAGCTTGTAGTGCGGCTCCTCGTTCAGCAGCCGCCACGCCGTCAGCCCCGCGCTGTGCGCTGATTCCTCCTGGAGCAATCAAAAGATGCTTTTTTTTCTTTCAACAAGGTTTACACTTGACCGCCATTTCGCCTGATGGTAAGCGACGATGCGGTCTACGATAGAGCGTGTTTACCTAGAAGAAACCGCTTTAGTCTCGATTTGAAGACACTAAGATTATATCCATCGGGGAAAACCCCCTCAGGCAACTCATTCCACAGCCTAGACGTTCTTATCACAAAAGTAGAGTCAAACCTCTTCGTTCGTGTCTTTGGAACATCAATCATGAAAACCGTGCTTTCACAGTTTACTAGCCACACCCCACAGACTAAGTAGAGACACCCACAGACTAAGTAGAGAGATACCCACACCCATAAACCTTTTTTGTATTTATTAGTAAGAATTTCACCACTTCAATGGATTTTTTAAGCTTTCATAAACACCATCATAATCATAGTATCAAAATTGACGTGGTTATTACACATTTTAAATAAATACACGGGTAACGCACGGTAACGTTAAGGTTTTCCGTGCTAAACGAGCTGCGAACACGCGCGCGCACTCTCCTTGAAAAAGATCGCCGGACGCGATCGAAACTTGAGTCGGACTGGACAATTGAACATGGACTGACTATATCAAACGTGAGTTACGTGAGTGTATTTATTTAAAACATCATAATCAGCCCATACTCATCCACTACTGAGCATAAGTGTCACCTATAACACGACACTCAGCCCGATCCTTGGCTTTACGTTTCGACCCGCCACCTTTTGTAAATTATCACAACATCTTACATCTAGTCTCAGCAGTTATAAAATACGTTTCAACGTTCAAATATGACGAAACTTTTCTACAAACTTTCATCCTCATTTTCAACTCTTGACTACCCCAATGTCGCATTGTAAAGTCTACCCTTGTCTTTTCTCAGACTATTGAATATAGATTATCTCTGCACCAAATTTCATTTAAATCAACACAATACTTTTTGTATGAAAATACTCTCGCATTTATAATATCAGTAGGGATAGTAGGGACTGTGGCTGTAACGTTGATTGGTTACCAAATACTAAAATGCTATTGCTTCGTCAGCACAATTGTTTTGGACTTCCCAAATTGACAATAAGGTAGCTTCCACTTTGCGAGTGCCAAAAGGTATTACACGTACGACTTTGAAAGGCAGATCGTGGTAAGTGAAACGGTGAAACGAGTGTAGCGCTCGTGTAGCTCCACTCAACAAGCTCGTTAGTTGGGGTTTAAACCCGTTTTTCATTCACTTTAATATTTTAAGCTTTATGTAAAGCTAATAAGGTTTATTTCATCTTGTGTGATCCGAGCAGTATTCCAGCCACAAAACAACGTAGATACGCAGGGCTCTGTACACGCAAGTCCATTGAACAAATTAGTATGTTGGTGTCTTAACATGTTTTTCATAGACACAGCTTTTTGGGCTTTATGCCATGGCCAATAGATTGAATTCGCCTTGAGAGAGCCGCGCAACAACTCCTAATACAATGACAATAAGATTTAAGTCACCTTGGGAGAGCCGCGCGGCACGCCTGCCACGTACAAGGTAGAATGCGGGCTGCAGTAGGCCACGCAAGCGACGCCCCCGCTGAACGAGCTGGTGTGGTGCAGTGTGAACCCATCCATCACCGAGACCAGGTACCCGCGCACCTTGCCGTCGTAGTTCACTATTAAAACTTCCCAACTCCTACAACACATATTACAATTATTAAAATACCGAAACGTTTTTATTGGATAAGTACATTTCGGAAAGTCCGCAAATGTAAAAACGCAATCGGATTGATCTCGACACGGAATCAAACCTCTCGGTCTTTGTCTTATCCGTTTCGAATGACAAAGACAAGGATTGTCATTCCATGCCCGAACTGTTCGAATTGCGTTGTGAATAAGCACCCTGATATGCATGATCTAATACCACATTCCCCGTTTTTCTCAGCTTGTAGCTATAAAAATTGTTTAAAAAACAACATCCTTTTATGGTATGACGTTACAAAGACTAGAACGACGTCTTGTGGTATGCGTCGCCTGAGTGGCTTGTTCGCGATGGATAAAGGCTCGTTCGCATTAGGCTAGCAAATTAGTCTAGTAGAGAGTAATTTAGTAGCTAAAATACTCGCTACTATTCAAAAATCGTTCGCACCGTGCTTTAGTACAGTTCACAAGTGAGTAGCGTTTCGCGACATGAAGATCCTACAACGCAATAAAATAAATGAATGAATAAGCTAATCTTATCGAATCGTAATGGCTATTTTAGAAGAGGTGAATGAGGAAATTTGTGTGATCAATAAAATAAGTTATTCTACAGACAATTTCGTATTTGGAAAATTGTTTGAAGTTATTTTTCTCTCCCAGACTAATTCGACAAGTTCGAACCTGTTTAATCAGCGAGCCAATGAGCGCACCGCTCCCAACGAACGCGTGGTGGGGGGGTGCTACTCGCCCGTTGAAAATAGAACAAAATGGATTGATTCGACTAAATCACTTCCTAAACTACTCGACTAAAATTTCACTGTTCATACACGTCTAGTTGCTAAATTACTCGCCACTAGGCTAAATTACTAACCTAATGCGAACAAGCCTTAAGACGTTGTAGTCTTCAAATCAAGAGTGTAGCGATTTCTTCCAGGTAAGCACGCTTCATCGTAGACAACATACCGCTGACCGACCGCTGATGAGACCACTTTTATAATCCTACTAACAATATATATTATGCGAAAGTTTCGATGTTTGTTGCTCAATCACGACGCTACAGCTGAACGGATCAAGTTGAAATTTAGAATATAGATAGTTTATAGTCTGGAATAACACATAGGCAACTTTTCATTGCAGGAAAATTACGGGAACGAGAAGAACGCGGATGCTTTTCCTACAGCACTTAATCGTGACTTCAATGTTTATTAAAAATGTTTTAATAGGGTCAAATTATATCTGAATATTAAGTTGATATTGTATAAAGTTCGTCACTGCCAAACATGATGTAAAATGACATCATACTGGAGGAAGTATGACCTATGAAAGTAATCTCGTATCTCGTACATTTGACAGAGTGTGTAATACACGGTCTGTATGTTGTATGGTCTAATGTTATCTAGCTTAGATAGAGTTTTATTTCAATAGCACTCATTGTACGGTTTTTAGTGTAAGTATGATAGTTTTAATCTAGGTTTAGGACCTTAAGGTTTAGGTCCTGCACCGTCTGTGGTAACCCAAAACACAGTAGGTAGTATTAGTAGTAGCATTTGAGAATACATCCTTCTAAAAAAAATATATCTTACCATTTTGTGTCCTTGGCTCTCAGTGGCATGAAAATTATATCGGCTACAGCGTGAGTATTATCTGTGCATTCTAATCCTCCAGGTCTTGAGCAATCCTATAACAAGGACATTAGTTAAATTGAAAAGTCTTCCAATTCATATGTGTTGTAAAGTGTGTAATATAAATATATGATGTTAAATAAGACTAGCATGCTATGTATTAGAAGTGAACAGTTAATTCAGTAAGCAAAGGTAGCTCACTGTATCCGAATGCTGGGACTTAGGTCTTAGGGCCTTCTCTCACATGCCGAGACCAAAGGCAAATCCATAATCCACAAAACATTTTTTTTCTATTATAAAGCTGAAGGTATTTTGTTTGAACGCGCTAATTTTTATGTCATGAAATATGTTATTGAAAAAATATTCTGTTTTAAAAAAACAAACAGGTTTTAGTTCCAAAGCAGAGTGCACTAGATAAATTTTACTAATATAACCAGTTATATTATTACATAAATTTAAATCAGACAATACATTTGTAACTCTTGACTAGTTCTACCAAATGCATTTTCAGGGAATATAACTCAATTCTCTTTAAATGTGATGTCTCTGCTATTTTCACAGACATATTGTTTCTATCTATCCAAATAAACTCTTATGAATTTTCGAATTTGAAAAAGAAGGTCAAACTATCAGACAGTAGTGTAGAAACTAATAAGAATACTCACAATTGGAATGTTGAATAGATTGGACGCAGTTAAGTCAAAGAAGCTGACCACTCCGTTACCATAGGCTAAAACTACAAATGCACAGTCTGGACTCCAGACCAGCTTGCGCCATTGGCAGTACGCATCACGGCTCACTGCAATAATATTTATTTTTATAAGTTAGTCTGCACTACAATTAATTTTAGTGTAATTTTTACTGTGGCAAGATTACTGATGGTACTTAAGTCTATGTCTTTTTTATTTTACTTGGTTTTTGTTTTATTTACCTACTTATTCAATAAGACATTTCCGCATAATGTAGTAAGGATCTTCACATGAAAACACTGCATATCACATCCTCAGCAATATAATACAATATGAACAGGTTGCACAAAAATGTTATTTTAGCAAATTATATTTTTTATATAAAAAATTGGATAGGCAGATAAATAATAAAGACCGAATCAAGTTTGAAGACAATAATTAATAGTATTTGCTGCTGTGCCAATAAAACATCAACTTGTGCTGTGAGCCTATCATAAATAATTAATTTTTACTTAAAAATTTTAGCCAATACATACACCCACAAAAAATAAATAAAAATCTGAGCATAAATATACAAAAGGTTCTATTTTACATAATTCAACCCTTACAGTTAGCCACATGCTAACATATATGTTTCATATTTCTGTGAGGCTCTAAAACTGTGCCAAACATAACTATAACTTGGGCCGTTTGTTTGTGCATCTCTCCAGAACCTGCACTCTATGCCTGGACAACAAAAGCACAGCACACAGAATCAACATGTTCCATTCTCAATTTACTATTCTTTTTGTCAATAAGTTAGTTCAATGAGTTTTCAACACGGGCAATGATATAGTATCAGCACCTATATTGTTACCTGTTGTTCTAGCAGCAATGGTGGCATAATCTGATCGTTTTGTTCTGATCTCAAGAATATTATCAGTTAGTACAGCTATAACTTTCCCTTCGTCACCTAAAGCTAAGTGCCATTTTTGCTGTCTTTCTTTATGCCTGAAAGTAATAGGAACATTATCTTACTAATATTATAAATGTCAATTTTGGATGTTTGATGCTCAATCACCTAATTCTTTAGGCCATCTGAATGAATTATGTTGAAATTTGGAACACAGTCTTTTCACTTTTCAGCATGGAAAACTAACAAGAATGGGAACTGAGCGGGAAAAACTTAAGTTGTTTAAAACATTATTCAAATAGAATACATGTTAAAAATAAAAAAAAGAGAGGACACCTACCTATATACAATAAATAAATATTGATGGACACATCACATACAAACTAAGCATAGCTTGTATGGGATCCAGATAGCTGATATAATACTCATACAGTTGTAAATACATACTTATTATAAATAGAAACACTTCGACACAGAATAAATATTAGTATTCATCACACAAATATTTCATCTGATGGGAATCATACCCAGAACCCACAGCTTCACAGGTAGACTCACTACCAACTATGTCTCGTGGCCAATTGAGCAAGCTCAAACTATGTAAGCCCAATTTGTGTTAGATTGAATCATCTCTTAGCATCAGGTGATATGGTGATCAAATGCATGAGTATGTGAGATAAAAAAGCAGATATGATTTGAATTATAATAACGACATCCTTGGTAACTTACGCTGTTACACTGTCGATGAGACTTTTCTTCGGTCCCAAAAATTTCATCCATCGCCACAATGTAGATATGTTCTCAGGCAGGAAGCCATCAGGTTTTTGCTGAAATTTTACATTACTTTAATAATTGCCCATAACGAAGGAATGTTAATACTATGATTTAGGAACACTTTTACAGCTCATTGATAAAATCATAGAGCAGCTATATAGATAATTGAAGTTAGAAATAACAAAAATATGTGTGGAACCTACAATATATTCCGGCTCTGGTTTCCATTCAGAATACACATACAATTCATGCAAAATTGATTTTGCTTCTTCCATATTTAAAGGTCCATTCAACTTATATAGATTTTTCACATAAAAATTCTAATTTATCGACCGAAAGACCGAATACGTGTACTGTTTTGGTTATTGACAAATAGGATATGTTATGTTGTTATGACATTAGTTGTCATAATATGGAATTGTGGACCACAGTGAGACGGTGTGTGTGTGCTGTGTGACGAAACATTCAGTGTTTACAATTAGTAAAAAAATAAATGTATATTTACAAGCACAAAACCGCATTGGTTTTGTGCCCCACTGTACCGCGTTTGTGTATGGTTTCGCCAGTGAGGCGTTTACAGATTTCAAAAATAAAATAAATATTTGTATGACAATTTATTGATTGGAAATTACATGAACAGCATCAACACTAAAATAAATTAACCATTTGTCTTCGTCGGAATGCTCATATTTTTTGAAGTGAAAAATTATTTTTCGTGTAGACGTTTGCTAAGGCGGGGTTTTGCGATATTCATCCTCTACGAGAGTAAATTAGGGAATAGAAGTTTTACATAGATGCACAGGGCGAACCCTTAGGGCTAGAAACTGAAAATTCTAAATAAGTAATCTTCCTATGATGTAGGGATCTACTAAGAAAGAATTTATCAACATTCCATCACCAAAGGGAGTGAAAAAGGTGGTTACGGTTTGTAATACAAACCGTGTAACGTTTAACGAATAAGAAGTTTTATGCGAACTTTGTATAAAACTTTTTATTTGCTAAACATATAGGCATAAATCCATATCAACGTGATTTCCAATTACTAATGTCAAGGTTCACAAAATGTGTAGTAATTATGTCAAAATTATAAAACAATAGTATGTAATAAATGTCCATTACATAATGTCCATACAACCAATTTTCACATTAGGCAAAGTCAAGCAAACAGATTTGTCATTAATATACTTATCGACACTGTATACCCTTAACATTATATGCCCATATTATAGAAGGCATGGAATACCCCAAAGATCTCTCCAAGTTAAGTTTGTATTTGAAGACATGTTCTAGATGTCTATTTTAACCCATTCACTGCTTTGCCAAAAGTTTTTGACGCACATAGCGAGACCGCCCATGGGCGGTTGGATTACAAACTTCATTATCTAAGCCATATAACAAAACAAAGTAATAATATATTGTGTATTGATTCGTTTTATAATTATTGATTCGCCACTAAAACGGCCTTTGGATATCTCAGATTCTGTTAGAAGCTACTTCTGACTTTTAACGCCGAGCCCACCCAAAGGCGGGTAAGTTTTAAATTCAGAAATCACAAACCTCTTATAAAATCTAAATAATAAATTAGATTTTATTAATGACAACACTATTAATCGAACTTCTTACTAATATAATACATGTCAATGTATGGATGTTTGTTGCTCAATCACGTCGTAACGTATGAATGGATTGGGCTGAAATTTGGAACACGGTTAGGTCACGATCCTGAAGAGAACATAGGTTTCTTTTTATCAAACACAAACCGTCACAAAGGTTCGAAGGGCGGGCTAGAGCACTTTGTCGAGATGCCGGGCCCGCCGATGGGTGGGCTGAATACTAATGTATGGCAGCATGGGAGTGAGGTCGATACTTTTTAGGAAGGTGATGAACGGGTTAAGCAGACATTTAGAATACGTGGATATGTCTACCATAAACGTAAGTAAGGATCTGGCAATCCAAAACAATCCGGTAGCGATAGATAAAAAGATTGACGATCCGCAATACACTCTAAAAGTTGAAAATTATTTTGTAATAAAAATTAAATAATTAGCACTTTCGCAGTACTTCCCTAGATTAAAGTTTGGCTAGATATTTAGGTTTATGGTGAGTGAAAAATAAAAAACTTAAAAGAATTTAGGAACATATTCCAATCCACACAAATACAATAAGAAATAAGTCGGTCCCTGAAAGTTTGTCTTAGAGATTGAATCGGTCCGTAACTGAGATAAAGAAAAAGTGAGGTTAAGTTATTTTGTTGTTTTCAAAATATCATTTCAAGTACATACTTCTTATCGATTTTAGTTCTATTATTGTGGTAATTAACACATTTTCAACAATACACAATGATGTTGATGGATCAATTATATCAGAGGGTAAGACAAAAATATACTCACTGAAACACTGAACAAAATAACTTAAGTACCTGTTCTAATTCCGCTTTATTTATTACAGACTGTGGCAGAAAACAAAAGAAACTTACAGTTTTGGGAAAATTATTTAAATGGTTTGAAATCTCTTAACTTCAGAGTATACGCTGAGAAATTAAAAGTCCCCATTCTTGTGCCATTAGGAAATAAAATACTATTTAGGGGCGAAATCAAGCATACAAATGAAGTAACAGTATCATTGGGTGCCGATTATTTTGTAAAATGTTCAATAGCCCAAGCTGAGGTTTTGAAACAGCGCAGAATAAAAGGTAAGAATATACATAACCTGTCAAAAACCAATGAAATTACAAGACAGAAAAATTCTATGAGCATTTGCTGTGTAGAACTAAACACATGTTAAATACTGAGTTTCATTTGTTTAACTCTAGCATTTAGTTTGTCAGTTGAAGTATTCAACTTTTTAGTATTTGTATCTAAATCCCAAATAATTCTGAAACTTATACATAATGCTATAAAATAAATAAAGTTATATGATGAGTGTAAAACCCTCTACACACGAGCTCTAAAATCAGAGTAAATTATGTAAAAGTAGTGGGGAGGACACAACATGGCACCATAAATCACCAATCATATATTGTGGTGAGATGTTGTGTCCTCCCCACTACTTTTATGTGATTTCCTCTGGTTTTAGGGCTCGTGTATAGAGGGTTTTACATTCATCATATAACTTTATTTACTGTTTTATTTTATAGCATTATGTATGATTGGCTTTTATGATTATTTTAGATGCACAAACAAAAGTGGATCTCTATAAGAAAGAAAAGGAATATCTTGAAAAGAGATTATCATTCACCAAGAAAAATGTATTTGAGAACAATGGTCAAGAAATTCTTGAAGAATATTCTGAAGAACAAGAAAAAGCTTGGAAAGAGAAACACAGAGAAAATATAAAAAAGTACAAGAAAGATCAAGCTAAACAAAATACAAAAGAAAACGATGATGTGTCGGATGCTGAGTTGTGGGAAAGGTTGGAAGAACTGGAGCTTCAAGAAGAATTAGAAAATGACCTTCTTGAAAACTACAATGAAATTAAAGACCACAGAAAACAAAATAATTTCCTCGAAAAAGAAGAAGCCTTGCTTCGTGGTATGAAAACTGATATACATGAAGAAAAAGAACAAAATGTGGAACACCAGAAGAACGAAACTGCTCATGAGAAAAGCAACTTTGTAGAAGAAAATAAATCAAAGGACTATCCACAAACGGCAACCTCAGATTCTAAACATGAATTACTCCAGAAAGTACTTGATAAGCAAAATGAAATTGACAATAAGTTACATGAACTGCAACACCAAGAAAGAGCACAATGCAAAACTGAACAAGATCTCATGGCTAGACTTGATGAAATGGAAAAACTTGATGAACTAGAGGATGAAATAGAGAGATTGGATGATATCCTAGAAACAGAAAATCTAGATACAGGAGACTCAACAGAAGAGGAAGAAAGATCAGAGTCAAAGAAATTAAAGAAAAGCATTTCCTTTGCAGATGAAGATGAGGCTGAGACTTTGGAGATATCTTTTTCACATACTGACACAGAACCAAATAATGATCCATATGATCCAAATACAGGCATTACAAAGCCTAGTGATTTATATAAAGTTTATTCACAGCTTTTTGACCATAAAACAAAATCAATATTGAAGAAATCTAAGTATGCAAATAGTGAAGAAGCTAAATCATTTGAAAAACAAAGCAAACAAGTTATGTTTCAAGAAAAAACAAACAACACTGAAATTCTTGAAAATGAAGCAGTCCCTGAGAATAGAATGATAGTTGTTAAGGATGTTATAGAGAATGTTGGGGTGAATCAACACAAGATAGATGGTGGAGCTAGGCCTACGAGTCTTTTTAAAAAAAAAAGAATGCAAAATAAACGATAACTTATAGATGTACTGCAAAATAACATTGTATACTCATAACTGTTGTTTTTATTTCAATTCATCATCATCATCATCAGCCGCATGATTTCCACTGCTGAACATAGACTTCCCCCTAGATTTGCACAACAAAGGGTCCTGTGCAACCTGCAACCAGCGGTTTCCAGCTACCCATATTTTATTACGTTTTTTTTATTGTCAGCTCTCTTTCGTCGGAATCGAAAAGCCTGCCTGAACAAACTCGAAACACGTTTATTGCAATTATGCTACTAAAACGCTAAGGAGGGGCAGTCGTACGATCAGTGAAATGGGTATATTGTCTTTTTTTTACAATAGGCAATAGGTTCGCAACCATCTCGCTTGAAAGCGATGATACGATCTACGATGGAATGTGCTTACCTAGAAAATACCGATTCATTCTCGATTTGAAGACACCAATATTTTAACTATCGGGGAAAACCCACTCAGGCAACGCATTCCACTGCCTAGATGTTCTTATCACAAAACTAGAGCCGATCTCGCATTTTCGAGCTTAGAGCAGTCTGATAAAAAAGAGAGCCAAAGGTTGAATTAGATCATGCTGATCAGTTGCACACTCTCTAAAGTGTCTGATAACAAGAGCAATTTAAAAAATTTGATTTACTCCCAACTAGGTACCTTAGATTTGAAATTTGTTATTGTAATACTCGTATGAGGAGAGAGGAGGTTGTAAAAAAATATTTTAGATTGTAGGCCTCCATTTTGTGGAGGTGGTCATCGTCAATCGATGTTAGCCAAACAACCAAACATAGCTAAGACCCACCACAAAAAAACTGGCTTAAAATGAAAAAAAAAAATACAAATCAGTCCATTGTGTAATCAATGGGTCCATTCATTTGAGATTCCAACATCGTTGATTTGAGATCTACGATACTACCACAGATAGAAAGACATCGACGGCAAACTAATAATACCTACCCTTCTTTTTGGTCGGAAGTAAAAAACCGATTAAATGCTTATTACACTTGGCTAAATTTAGTCGTCTGAATTTAGGCTAGTGTAAAATCCCTTTTAAAGCTAGCGATTTTGTGGCGATGTTCAAAATGTAAGTACTCCACGTTGTGGTTATTAACAAAATACATAGATGTCACGGGAAGAACGGATTGTTTTTGCACTTTACCCTGTTTATGTATTATGAATATCCATTTTAACACATGTACCTAACTACTGGCATAGAATATTCTATTCTATGCCATCATCCGTATGTCATCAGCCGTATTCATCCACGGCTAGGTTAAAACTTCGAAAGTTCAAAATTACTGTTCATAGGAACGCTTTTTAAGCTCCCGTGCGAATGAGGCCTTAGCCTTACGGTAGCAAGAAGCTGGCTGAAAACAAAACTAACGAATTAACCGATTCCATTGCCATTGTCAGCCAGCTTCCTGCTACCGTAAGGCCTCATTCGGACGGGAGTTTAAAAATCGTTCGTATGAACAGTAATTTCGAAAACATTCCATAAGCGCTAACGCCGAGTTTTATCGGAACGCTTTTAAGCTCCCGTGCGAATGAGGGCTTATTTTTATTTTGTGGTTTAGATTTAGACAGATGTCACTGCTTTTCTCATATCCTGTCATCTTAAAATTGACAAATTCGGTTTTGGAGGTTATGTGTATGTTGTGAAATTCTGATTTAATTTAAAACTATTCGGATTGATTTTTTTTCTCTCAGCTTATAATATGCTGTCTCGTAATTGGCGTCAGCTATGTCGACGATATTCTCAAACAGTTACATTCAGAACTGTTGAAGCATCACCAGTAAGTAACCTAAAAATACCGAAACTACTCTAAACAATGCCATTAGTAACCGAACTACATCATTTTTGCTGATTATTCTATAGCTATGTTTAATAAGCCAACGTTATAATATCTCGTTTAAAGGTCAATGTTTCTAGAGTACAGGGTAAAGATACTTATTTATCTATTTTTCTCCTGGTGACCACTGTTGTATTAGTGATGGATTTGAACTCATTATGTAGTGTTATGATGAGATACTTGACCTTTGTCTGAAATCACTAATGTTGTAATGGTATAAAAAAAATAATAAAATTGAATATATTGTAATGATATCTTCTTGAACTTTTTTCAGGCCCAACACAATGAGAAACAGATTGGCTTATTTTACACTTTAGATAAGGATATTTGTAAACAGTTGTTCAGTAATGGAGGCTTTCCACGGAGCTTCCAGAAACAGGCAAAAACTTTCACAGAAACAGCAATTATGGTGCGGCGGCCAGCTCTGGACATTATTGACTGTATCAAAGCATCAGATATGAATAAGCCTGCTGTAAGATATGTACTCTGTATCCTTTAAAAATAACTATAATTGGGTCTAAATGGGACCATAATAGTCATTTGTGAAGACAAAACTTCAAAATGTTCTGCTTTTGAAATAATTTTTAATTACACTTTTTTGCTTTGTAAATAGATACAAAGCCTCTTTTACTGCTGCTTAATAATCTAATATAAGGCAATTTTACATATAATTTAATTTAGAATTGTATTTTGCTATTTTGTGTCTTTTTATCACTAAATCAGATTTAATGTCTCGAAGTCTCGAGTTACAAATAACATACTTAATTTAATATATAGTAAAGAACCACTATGCTTTAGAGATCATCTGAAGCTAACTGCCATAGGTAAAACACAAGTGAGAAAAGTTTCTTATTTTTTTATCTTCATGTTCTTTGTTATTTTTCCTTAAATGTCATGTCAGATGGTGAGAATGGAACTGGGAAGTCGCTGACTTTAGCACATCTGCTGCACTTTGCCCATGAGCAAGGTTTCCTAGTGGTACATGTACCATGGGGTAAGTCTCCAGTTGATTTGAAATTAAAAGTTACAATTCAGCTTATCCTCTATTACAGTATAGTTAGTTTTATTTCAGTCATCTACACCGCCATATCTCCTGATGGTAAGCGACGATGCAATTTACGATGGAGGGTGTTTACCTAGATGAAACCAATTACCTCTCGATTTGAAAACACAAAAATTGTAACCATCTACTATTATCTAAATAATCATGTTTCCAAAATGTTTAATTTCTTCTTAAATGTATTACTTTTGTTAGACATGGAATCTGTGATACATGTAGCCCTAGTATGGGGTCCACTTATTCCAGCACTTTCAAGTATATTAATGAAGTACTAACAAGTTTAGGGAAATGTAAAAATAAATGTATGTTTGTTTCTATCATTGATTTTTCTGCCATTTTACTATGTTTCTTAGGGTTGTAATACTTCTCTCCAGGCCGAAGGAGTAGGTCGAAAATCGCGAAAGTCGTATCACGTGGTTAAACCACCTTCAACCACACCATACTCATCATCAGACAAGTTGGTGGTCAAACGCGTAACTTTGTGCTTAAAAAAACATTATTTATGGTGGTCCCCTAAACTTTTAAATTAGGTACTTGAAATAAATCATTCAACCAAAACTTAAAAAATATGTAATGCTCTGAAATAAATATTGTACCTATTAAGACTCTGCTCTGATCTTAACTCGGGGCTTAGAATAGATAACGTTAGAGTCAAGGTAAGCTTTAAGTCAATTATAATTGTGAGTGAACTGTATAGATATATCCACCATCTGACCCCAAACTAAACAAAGCTTGTACTATGGAAGTCAGATTGCAGATACAATACTTATATATTTTAAATCTGTACAAGTACATACATACTTATTATACATAGAAAACACCAAAAAGGTGAAGGCCAAAATCGCGAGGAAATCGACATATTCTTAGAATCTTCCAATGTCATGTGTCATCCGCCTACCCACACTGGGCCGCGTATTTCTTTTCTGGTGTCAAGTAGGAGGCTGAATTGCTTCGAAACACCCACGGGTTTGGTAAGCTGATTTCTTTCCAAACCAGTGTTCAATACGAGGTACTCGTTCTCCAATCGGGCACGGGTTTGCAGCGCAAACTGTTCGTCTAACTACGTGTTCAATACGAGGCACGGAGCTCGAGTTCGCGAATAAATGCACAGTTCGCGTCTCGCTACTTTACACATTTTGGTTTTTATGGACATTTTTTAATTTCATAAATTACGCTTTTTATAAATTGAACATTTCCCTAAATTAAATCTTACAACAAATAGGTATTTTGAAAGTACGAGTACTCTATAAACTGCCTATGGAAACTAAATATTCTGATTAGGTTTTGTCACTGACTTTTGACAGCTAGCCCGATTAGGGTCTATCACTGAGATTTGACTTCTAGTGGCGTCCCGCCAGAAGCTCTGCGGTCAGCCCTGAGTGTTGCTTCTCCATACTCGGCCTGCGCTCCACTCAGGACCTTCCTTGAGCTTCTGGCTCGCGCATTTTTTATATACACTTTAGGGGAAGTATCGACAAGAATAAGAGTAGTCGGGGTTCTCCGAGTCGGATCTGGGATCAGTCAGAAATGCTACTGAAAAAAGGAGCGAGACGCGAGCGTCATGCCTGGTATTGAACACGTATTTATTAACAACAGTTTGCGCTGCAAACCCGTATACTATTGGAGGACACGTGCCTCGTATTTAACACGGGTTTGGAAAGAGAAATAGATAACCAAACCAGTGTGCGTTTTGAGGCACTATTGCCAGGAAAGGAAACACGCCACTGAACCAGCATGGTGGATAATGGCTTTGACTCTCCATGCAAGAGAAATCCCCAAGTCCCAGCGTGGTAACATTTAGTGGGCTGCTTATGCTAAGCATTAATCAATATTTAATCAAATATTTGTATTTTGTGTCGCCAGTGTCAGAGTGGCTCCGCAGGCTGCCTCGTCACAAAGAGATGGCGAACTCTCAGACTCACGAAGGATTCGTGGACTTACCTCTCGATGCTGCAGCTTGGTTGATACATTTCAAGAGTCAAAACCAAGCCATACTCAAAAACCCGGAGGTATGGAGATCATAATACATACACATATGACTGTACTAGCAGTGGCTCGCGGTTTTACCCGCGTGGTACCCGTTCCCGTTATTTTCCTGGGATAAAAAGTAACCTATGTGTTCTTCCAGCCTGTAATCTAAATCTAACTGTGTTACAAAGTTTAACCCGTGGCACACCCCGGACACTCCACTAAAATTCCATACAAACGCCGCTACTCTTCACACAACTACGCAGATGTCGTTTGTACACACGCGTGAATGTGTGCGTTAGCGCTAGGGCTACTGAATTGTTTTATTGAATAGTTGTGCCCCTTGAGATCACCTGGTGACGTAGTCTATAAACTTGCTATAAGTTTGAGTTACATAAATAGAATGGAGCCAAATTATACTATTCTAATTAAAAAGGGTGTTTGCACAGATTTCTAAGTTGTTTCAGAAATTTGTGGGTGTTTGTATTACCGCGTAAAATGAAACGAAACCGATGATAGATTAGATCAGGTACCTACATATCTATTTCTGTTAGGAGGTACACATTCGCATTTTATTTTACACTTATCCATGAAAGAAATTTTATTCTATCACTATTTCACTATAATTATTCCTCTAGGCATTATCAATCCGTGCTTGGGCACATAAGTTAATGGCTGTGTAAGATACGAACTTTGAGTTAAAAATGACTTCGTTATTCTAAATAAATAAATATTGGTAGACAATTCACACACAACACCATCTGACCCCAAACTAAGCAAAGCTTGTAATATTATAAAGCAATGTTATTGAAAAGTTTCTAGTCTTACGTTATTTTATCATTAGGAAATAAAATAAAGCTTTTAATCTTGTCCCGTTTAGTTGATGGACAGCCGTAAACAGCACAACAACCAACCATGATGATATTTCGTTAGGAATTAGATGTTCGATAGGTACCAGCTCTTCGTTGAGTGCTCCTAGCGTATCCGAAACGGCCTGAGGGGCGAGGAAGCTTGAAATTGGCGGGGGGGTGGGGACTGTCCGTTCTATCTATATTATCTATTCTATGCCCGTGGTCCTACCGCTTAACTAACTTTGGCTTTGTTGTTGCCGTCTATGTCATTTTAAAAGAAAAGAAAAGAGAGAGTAATATCAAAGCTAAGACAGTTTTAGTTAGGCGGTAGACTCTCAAATTCATTCATTCAGATTCCTGCGTTACAACGTGATTTAGCAACAAACACTAAAATATCCATCGATATAATTAAAGAAACGAAGATGAGGTATGCTATAATCTAAAGACAACATAACGTGGCGAAAATTTGTTTGAAAAAATTGAAAATTGAATTGTCAGCGAACGTACACAATTGTCAGCGAACGTACACAACTCCTTGTTGCGACTGAGACTAAATCAGGAGACGTCACCTGATTTTGCATCGCCATAGTAGAAGCGCGTTTGCCGCTTCTGTCGTTTTTAAGAGTTCGATGAAATTATCCAAACATTTATAATATTAGTAGGATAATACATACATGCCTAACAGCAAAATATTCTTAAAGTAACAAGTTCACATCTCGTAGAACATATAAGACAAACATTACTAGCACCGCCCCGCGGTTTTACCCTCTTAGTTCACATGCGCATAATTTTCTCTCGAAAAAAAATAAGCGACCATTATGTCATTTCAATATATGACTAAATTGACATAACTAGAGACATTGGCGAATATATAGTGGAATATTAGTCCATAACGTAGATTTTTTAATATCTTCATTTTTTGTTCGAAGTAAAAGAAAAAAATACGTGTAGGTACAATATTTTTAATAGTCAACTGACTAGCTAGTGTATTTTTAATCACCATGCCTATTTTGTAGAATGAGCAAAGTTGGACGAATGTCCTCCCGAGTCTAAATGCCTAGTTACGTACGCCAATGTTCGCTTAGAGTTCTGATTTACCGTACCACACCTTTGCCAGTTATTCTACCGCCAAGCAGTAATAAGCAAACATTTCAGTGTACCGGTTTGAAAGGCAATGTTTCCAGTGAAATTACAGGACATAGAGATGAAACATCTTATATCTCTGGGTGACGAGCGCAATGCAGTGCTATGTAATGATTTGGACTTGTACTGTTAATGTTCCGATAGCTGCGTGTCACTGTGCTGTTATAAAGTAGGCGTAGCGCTTACCATCAGGCACATGTCCTGCTCGTCTCTATCTAGACTATATATATACATATAAATATATAAACCCCCAGGTTAAGATCAGCAAGGACTACGTGTGGAGCAAGCGCGAAACGACGCCGGCGGGCGCGCCGCTGGCCGACCTGGTGGAGCACGGCATCACGCGCGTCAAGTACGCCTGCGACGTCGTCGACGCACTCGTCCACGAGGTCAAGACCCTCTCCGACACCAAACAGTAAGTTAATTATGATCTTCTATCGTCATACTTTCGTATCAATCGTCCCTACTTTACGTCGATAATAGACTTGCACTGGACTGAGGTTGTGGCTGATTTTAAGCGACGTGATCTACGGTGAAGTACGGTGGAGGAGACGAGACCCATATTATATAGAAGGATCTGGACACTCTAACTCACAATGGTCCAATGTTATGTGTTCTTATCTTCGACCAATTATACCTAGACTTATTGTTTCATACTAACACAACGCACGAACAGTGTTTCCACTTTAATAATTTCCTTTCCCCTCGCCTCAATTAAGATTTCCCCTTTTTTCCCCTCTTGTTTTTGCACCGCCCCCCCTCTTCCCTGTCAGGAGAGATTCAAATTTTAAAATTGCCACTAATCTCAATAATATTTAAGCTTTCGTGCCTCATCGAAAACCATATTATAAGAAACATCGCTTTATTGAAAAAAAAATTGGAACTGATATCTGTATGTACTAATTATACGAAAATTTTCCTCAATATGACGAAGTTTTTGTATTTGTTTGATGTTAGGCATGATTTCCCCTTTACATCTCTTTCCCCTTTTTCTTCCCCTCTGACCCCTAATTTCCCCTCAAAAGGGGAAGTTCCCCTCATTGTGGAAACACTGCGCACGAAAACGCCTAGAATTTGCTATACCTTCCTACCTATAAAGATAATACAAAATGACACAATTACATTTAAAGATTTTGATAATAATCAACCTTATTGCGTCTAGTTAGTAAGGTTTAGTTTTTAATAATTACGTTACGATATTATCGCGTTGGTTCCGCGGCATTGACAAGAGGTCGTAAAATTGTGTTAAGTCCGCTGTGGTGTCTAGTGATATTCAACTTTATGTCAATAGAAATAACGCTCAAAATTATGTATGTCACATACGAGTTTTAGTCTCTTTTATTACCAATGAAATGAAACTGTGACAGAATAGCTAATACTGAGAAGGAATATGGAATCCAATGGAGTCGCATTTTTATTTTTCTAGTATAAATAAATACTGAAACCTGATATACAATTAATACACACCATTTAGAAACTCGGTCCCGACATCAAATTTTAAATAAGCGATCTTCGGGACCATGACCATTGGCCATCAAGAAATGCTTCAGCATTTCCCATTGGCTATCTACTATCTATGTTGACGCATTTCTAGATGGCCATGCTCATGGCCACGCCCTCCGGTTTCACCCACGCAGTTATCAAATTCTGTGTTAAGTTTATGTTTTCACTTTTATCGGCTTTTTTATTTTTTATAACTGCTAATTTTTTTTCTGTTTGAAAGTTGAATTACCTAGTCGGTTGTGTTCTTTGTTGATTGATGCAGGGGCGTAGCCACCACCGTATCTGCCGTATCAATTATCCGGGGCCACTGAGTCACAAAGGACCCCGATGTGGGTAAGAAAAAAAAACAAAAAAAATTGAGAAAATTAAATAAAGCATTTTTATTTAAATCTTCAAAATCATTTTTTGTGTGTGATACATGACATTCTTTTATGACCAACAGCCACAATTCTCTTCGTATTTCATTATGAGGAAATTTGTAGAAATGTTAAACCAAACCCTGTTTAAAGTCTAAATCTTGTTCCGAATTCGCCCTATCCTATCCTTGTCTTGCGTGTAAACGTCATTATGCGTGCGAAAGAGACAACTGCGAAGCGAAAATAATCGGATTGAATTTGTTGAAATACTCATTTGGGGATAATAACTAAATTATTTCGAATGATTATGACTGTAAGTACTGGTAAAAAGTATAAAACTAATCATAAATACGAAATCCCATGCTGTTTCTTCATTGTAAGGGTGTTGTTTTTGCAAGATTCAACAGAGCAATTCGGCTTCGTTCCAATCGACGATCGGAGCGCAACTGACGACAAAACTGTGCTTACAAGGAATCTAAGCACAGTTTTGTTTGGTTACTTTTGGCGCTTGTAAGTTATATCTAGGTATATTTGATCGAACGATCGAAGGTTCTTATTACGAAAGTGGGGAAAACCTCTTGTTCGAGTCCGTTACTAAACGCAATTGAACAATTAACCAGTGCAATAGGCAGTAATAGCCTCCTTAGATTAACTTCCGAGCGTAAGGTCTTACCTACGTTCAAAACCCGCCTGCACCTCATTCATCTTTTCATATAAATCTAGAATTTTCTCAAACTCACTTGATGATTGAACAGTGTAGAAAAACATTAAGACGAGACAACCATCTCAAGAAAAACGTCTTTCGAGCATGTGTGACATCCGCCACAAGTGAGGGAACTATTATGTGGGTACCCACATAATAGTTCCCTCACTTGTGGTAACTTGGGTGTCTTCGACTCTAGAGTAAACAGGGACCTTCTAGGTAAACATATCCTATCATACGCTTTGATATTGTACAACAGGCCAATCGAGCGTAAACGTAGACCTAGACGTACTAATAACGTATCGTTTGGTCTTATATAAAAAAAATTATACATTAGGTACCTACTAAAATTATATTTTGTTCTAGAATCAAAACATTTGTTGCAATCGACGGGTTCAACAGCTTTTTCTATCCGCTGACGAGACTCAACACGCCCACCAAAAAGAAGGTGAAGCCCGAGGAAGTCACACTCACCACCCCATTCCTGGAACTCACCAACAACAATTGGGTATACATTGCCTTATCTAGCTATTACTTCTTAACTTTAAAGATCTAATGATCCTCCCCTTTGTCATACTTAGAATGTATTTACTAAAATTTAATTTGTTTGTAGACAAATGGTGTTATTGTGGTGACTGCAGACAAGCTAGCCGTGCCTGAAGACCACCATGAAAGCCACTTCCCTAAATATTTACTGTACAAAAAGGTAATTATATCTATCTAAATAAAAATCAATCACCAAATGTGTTACTGAACACAAAATCGAGATTGAATCGGTACGTTCTAGGTAAACATGCTCCATCGTAGACCTCATCATCACTTAACAGCAGGTGAGATGGCAGTCAAGTGTAAACCTATAAAAGTAAAAAAAAGAAACAAAACTCGAAAATGACTTGACCAATTTAGTTATAATTTTACTATGGAGTTAAAAAAACATAAGTTGCAAAATGATATCAAAAAGAAGTGTTGATATTTTCCCAAATAGTCCCTGGCTGTTTTCACGTCAATTGTTTTTGTCTATTTTTATTGATTTTCTATTTCAATGGATTAACCTGAAATGGATTTATACAGAAAGAATGTATTTTGCACATAATATAGCATGTAGCATAGCTTAGGCTATGTGCAAAATGTGCTTTTTGAAGCTCTTATAGGTAAGCTTCAAACTATCCTTTTTCTGTTACCATCTCTAGGAGTAACTTATTCTAGAGATAATAATTACCTGATATCTATATATTTTGTGAATTGTTAATTACATTTTTGAATTTTATGACAATAAGTATTGTACCTTGTGGGTTCTATTATGAAGTAGAAACATAGCCAGTGTTTTCCATTTAACAAGTAAACGCAGGTAGTTAAAAAAAATTGTGAAGTTTGTTTTTGCCTACTAATTGAAAGAAAATTTCAATGTCTATAATCTAAACATGGAGCTAATTAGAATATGTTAAATTCTGTTTAGAATTTGTGAAAAGCTGAGAATTTTACATTGCAACATATATTTTTTTCATTTCAGGGTTTTGAACACTTAGACCCATTTGTCCCAGTAGAGGTAGGAAGATACAGCGACAAAGAGTTCCAAAGTTGCTCCAGCTACTACAGAGATCGGCTGTGGCTGCGGGGCCCTCCTGAGATCGAAACAGAGCTCAAAATGACGAGTGCTGGCAACCCATATAAGTTTATGGAGCAGTGTGCACCATTGTAAATTGTAATGTTAGATTTAATTTATTAAATTGTAGTTATTATGAAGTTGTTTGATTTAAAACATAAGAAATTTATAACACATCAAAAACATATTACTATTTGTCAAGCCCTAGGAGGGAAGGTCCGGCAGTGGATTATAGAAGGTTGATAATGACTAAAATTTTATACATTTAGGTTGCTCATCTTTTCTTCACATACTCGCATGTGGTAAAAAAATAAAGTGCCATATTTTTGCTTTGATAGTCACTTGTCCGAATTCATAAAATTGAGAAATATTTCTCTAAAATTTACATGCAAGAGAATAAAAACAATAGGTGCTTACTTCAGTGGCAAAGTAAAACCAGGATTAGTAAAATTGTTCACAAGTTGTTTTAGATTACTGGTTTGTTTGCATTGATTCAATCCCATGGGAGTCATCACATTATAATTATAAGATCAGAACTGTAGAAGAACTTGGCAAAACATTGCTCTAGTGTAAGGTAGCATAAAAGTAACACATGATTTTTGAATAATTTATTCACAGAACATTATTATCTACAGAAGTACACTTATCATAATGAAACTTAGACATCATAACCGACAAGGTTGCGTTTGCCGATGCATTCTCCAACATAGAACCAGAACAGCACTTCAGCACCAACTAATGCATTGAGAGTTGCCTGCTTCACAGTCTGGTCTTTCCAGGCTCCTGTTCTTGCGCTGGTCATCAGTTTGCCAATACCGGCTTTGATTTGGGGGAGCTCACTAAGCTTGGGTGGCGCCAACTCAACACGAGCATACTTCATGAAGATGTTAAACTTGGGCCTGGCCTGGGCGAGAGCCGCTGAAAAACGAAAATTATAACCTATTTAGACCGACAGTCGAGTGACACCTTGAACCAACGGCTTAACCTTGGCTTCTAAACACTGTCTAGAGGTAGCATAGGAGTTCATTTTATATGAAGACTTAATATTTTGAAGGATATCTTGTATCGACTTGATTACTTCACGGATAAATAGAATTACATAACTTCCATCATAACCAAACAACTAACAGATTAATAATGAGAGATTAACTTACAGTTAATAAGGCTCGGTAACTTGGCTACTGCCATTTCGTTTATTTAATCAAAACAATTGAATTTTCAACAAGCAGGCAGGAAAATCGAATTTTTTCGATTTTAGAATGAGTTCGGACAATTGTGGAAAACCGAACCCGAACTGACATCCATAAATGACATTGACAACTTGTGTTAATTGTCTATTTTTCGTTCTTCTAAAGCAATGGCTATTGGTTTCGTTTACTGTTTATTTTCCAACGCCCATTCTTTTAGTTTTTGACCCCCGACAAAAAAGGGGGCTTGTACTCGGGACCATGGGAAATGCTAACACTTTTGAGAGTCTATGGTAGAGACAAATCTTTTTGAATCCACACCATCGCCATCTAATAGTGCGTACGTTAGAACTGTTTTTGTCTCGTCGGAAAACGGCGGCCATGACACGTTACCATGGTTACCATCAGGCGCGGACCGAAGAGGGTTGTCTCAGAGGACGTGACCAAAACCGTAGGTATACGTTAAATCAAAAATCTCAAAAAAAATAAAAAATGTCATGGTACATAGGCTATTTAAAAAAAAATTAACGCGTGGAAGCAACTGGAACTGCAACTACGCGGGCAAAATCTACTATAATAGTAAGGATTTTCCCCATTTCAGTGAGTAAAATGCTCTCTATTTGTAGAAGAAAAAACTTATTGCCTATGTATATTTATTGTCTGTGGAAAACTGTAATCCATCTCTTTCTTGCTCGCCATTTTCTGCACTTCTTATCTCTTTCTAACCTGTTATCTGATGGCATCTCTGCCATCTCTCTACTTAGGTACTTAGTCTGTGATCTCTGCTTCGAAGCATATCTGTATTTCTGTATTTTTATTCTGTATTGCAACGTTGATCATTTACTGTCAAGTCAAGTAATCAAGTTGTCAACTATTTGTCAAATTGTCCATACAATCCACCGGCGACAAAAACTATATTTTAATGGAATTTCCTTTGTAAATCAGCTAATTAGATTCAAATATCAAATAATTTATATATAGATCTAAGATTGTAGTACTACAAAATGCAATTTTACGGTAAGCTTAGGTTTTAAACGAATTTAAACTGCTGTTTTATCATCACGGGCTTTTAGCCAGTTTTCTGAGCTTAACATTAATATAAATCTCAAAAAATGCTTTTCAAGTTGTTCTGAAAGAGTATTTCATCCGTAGGTTCAAATATTTAATCCTAAAATTTGTTTAGTTTGGTGAATTCAATGGGACACGTCATTGTTATTTAGCGTCGTTGCCGGTTTCTGTTCTATGTTTTGAGGTTAAAGTGACAGGTATTCTTTTGATTGAATGATCCTATATTTCAGGTCTTTTCCTCCTACTGCTGAGTATACTAGCTCTGAGCAATGGTAACACATTACAAGGCACAATAGATGTAAAGCGTTTGCAGAATATTCTTCAGGAAAATGTCAAAAGCAAGGATATTGCTACTTTATATCATGCAGTGAAAGGCTTGAAACTACTTAATGCTAATGTGCCTAATATATGTGAGGTAAGAAATTACATTATCTTAAGTAGTTGGTGAATTCCCAGACCCTATGTCAGACAGGGTCTAGGAACCGTAGGTCTGATAGGCTGACCTAAATTGGAAATATACTATAGTGTTTGAATTATTAGTTAATGAGATCAAGATGTTACTATAAAGTTTTCTAAAGATTGTTTGTAAAATTGCAACACTAAAACTTAAAAACCAAAAATTAACTGAAGTAGTAAGTAACGTTGCAATCATAATTTTAAGTTAATATAGAACACCTCTACACATCTTTTGGTTTACTATGGAGTAATGGGATGGTCAAGACTTACACCAGGTGATAAGCAACACCCATAACAGCCAGTATCACACAGTATCTGACAACATAAAGTCCAAATTAGTGTCCAATTTCACTATTATTGTCGCCCTAAAATATAAACGATTAATTCTTTGCCCTGTAATCATAATGTGCCATAGATCCTGACCCCAGATCCAATGCTATAATATTCGAGTTTGTAGCATTTATTTAAATCTACAAAGTCTCTCATTGTTAGTTTCTATTGTTGTAATTGTATCTAAGTTGTAAATTAAAGCATAATTATGTTGAAGCATATGCTTAAATTATTTATCATTGTACCATAATACGAAACCTTGTCATTCCAGGATCTCAAAAATATCAAATATGATATCAAGAGCATTGAGCAAGTGTACTATCTGACAAATGCAGCTGAGCTCACTAGCTGTCAGAACTCCTTGAAACCAGATGTGCTCTCCGCAGCTACACAGACTCTTGACAAGAAGGATGTTACTATACCAGAGCTGTTTTATGCAGTCTATTCTTTAAAAGCTCTCGGGAAGGGATCAGTTTATGATAAGGAAGATGGTTTGAAGAACCTTATCCAGTTGCTGAAGAAGGATGATTCACCAGCCAAGTGAGTAAAAAATTGACTTGACTAAAAATTTGACTGGATTCTGAAATGGTCAAATCATTAAACAATTGAAACTGTAGCATAACAATCAAAATGCATGTTATAAAAATATAAAGACATTACAGTACCATATCACATTAAAATGGTATATTTTTATCAGATCATATGATAATATAGTAATTAAGCAAATTGAAAAAAGTAACTCTTAAAGTCAATTATGAGTTGGTAGTCTTTTTTAATACATATATATATCTTGTTATAGTGGTTCTTTATATTGAAGAGTTCAAACTCAGGGGACAAGGAAGTTTCCTATACATTTTTTTCCTTTCAATTAATGCAATTAGTCAAGTAGTTTTTACCCATGATCAGGTGCCCTAAAATCTACTGTCAAGCTCTATTTATATGAATGAAACCTTTGTTTCCATATTTATGCTGTGTAGTAAAAGTAATTTAAATATTTGTTTACTCCCCTTTGAACATCTACCTATTTTGAACTGTCCCCTACACCTACACCATACTCACTGTATCTCGACTTCCACCCTGGACTTCGCATCACTGACCACTCTTCATAGATTGTCTGATCTAATAAGGGTTGGCTATAACCATACATCAGACTGCTCCATCCACTGTAATGTGCCACTCTGAATCTCCTACCCTGGTCCACCCTTCCCTGATCCTATCCCACTTGTATTTGCAACATTATTAAAATACACAAATATTTTTTTTATGAGTAATTAATCTGTATGATGTCTTCATCAGCCTGTATTCATACACTTTTGGACACAGGCCTCTCCTATGGTACACCACTCAGCCCGATTCTCGGTATTGAGTCTCCAACCACCACCAGAAAAGCTGCCTTTCATATAACGTATATATAGTAATCAATCTGTACAATGTGTACACATTGTTTCCTGTATAATTTATATTAACATGTCCGTTGGTGTGTACATGCAGCTACGGGTACGTGTTCGCCCTGTGCGAGCACATGGGGTGCGCGGCGTGGAGCGCGGTGCACGCGGAGGGCGTGCTGCAGGCGGCCGACGAGACCGACGGCCGCGCGCTGCACTTCGAGGGCGGCCTGCCCGTCACCTCGCTGCTGCTCACCACCATCATCAGGTCACACAACTTATACACACAGATTCTTTGCCTTTTGTAAATTACATTAGCAAGTGTGAAATAGATACATCTGCCAAGCGACACGCTAAACGCAAGTAGTACAATAAGTAACTTTTCTCGTTTCGCGCAGATCGTACAAGCAACAAAACAAGGCGTCGCCTCTATCGGAACTGCAGCGCAGCAAGTTCGGCGAGTACCTGGTGTCGCGGCGCTCCGTCACCACGGCGCGCGGCGCCGCGCTGCTGCTCGACGCGGCCGCAGCGCTCGCCGCCGACCAGGTACGTGACAGGACAGAGCGGCGCCACTATCGGCTCTGCAGCGCAGCAAGTTCGGCGAGTACCTGGTGTCGCGTGTATGGGTGTACTATTAGTATGAATTTACTATTAAACGTGAACATATTTCACTAAATCTAAAATCTAAATCTTTTATTCTTAAGTTAATGAAGGGGAACAACCATGTGGAAAAACATTTTGTTGGGTCATCCAGTGCTGTCACGGCACGGTTTGAAGAGTAGCACACAGGACAGAACACCAACGGACACCAGAGTTAATGTCATGTCAGAAAACAGGTATCCATTATATCAGCTGTCAGGCTCCTAAAGCACATTTTATGTTGTAATTTGCTAATTTGTTTTTTCTCACAACTGTCTAGCCCCAAACCAAGAAAAGCCTGTGACAATGCAATACTTGGGTAATTATAAATATTACTTAATTATGTAAGATACCTTGAAATAGACATAATAGGTAAACCTTCATATTTGTCTTAAGTTTGATGCACTGTAACTATGTAATTCTTATAATTATACATAATAATTTATTTTGTATTTAACGCTGATCGTCGTGCAAATCTCTCGTTCATAGATGTTAAATTGAATATGCTGCCGAAGTCATTATTTCAATTAAAATTACCAATTTTACAACTGATTTCGTACTTGAATAAAAAAAACGAAAATCATTGTCCCGACAGCCAACTCCGATCAGCATCGCGATCAAAGGCAAGAAGTTCATCACATCCGAGTCTGACTCGATCGAGATCGCGATCACGGACATCATGGGCCGCCCCGTGCCCGGCCTGAAGCCCGACGAGGTGGTCGCGCAGTCCGGCACCAGGCTCGCTGACGACGTCGTGGTCCTCTCCAAACAGCCACTCACCCCTAAACCGAACGACCCGTCGACTTTCGTCCTTAACCTCAGCAAGATAAAGGCTCAGTATGGGTTGTACAAAATTGCCCTGAGCGCGGGTAACAAGGTTGCCAGTGTGAACGTGGCTGTGTTGGGAGAGATCCAAGTGAGCAGCGTGGAGATCGGCGTGGGAGACGTGGACGGCACGACCAGCCCCAAAATCACCACCGTGGCCTTCCCCGGCAAGCTCAGCGAGGTGTTGCAGGCTGACCACTTGCAGAAGTAAGTCCAAATTACTTAAATTTTTCTGTTTCATTGTTGATATGTAATATTTTTTCCTGATGTAACGTCCTATGCTCGTCCACTGCAGGACATAGGCCTCTCCCATACGCTGCCCGTTTACATCTTCACTTTAGCGTGTGACGCGATTTCTGGATGTCGTGTTATGTGAATAAAACACATTAATAATGTTCCGTAGGGTGTCTCTGAAGCTGTCGGTGCGCGACAAGTGGAACAAGCCGGTGCTGGTGCAGCAGGCGTTCGTGCGCGTGGCCAGCGACCTCGACGAGACCATCTTCGTGGCCGAGCCCGACAACGCCAAGGCGTACAAAGTTGAACTGGTCAGTTACATCACAGTCTAATCATCTAATATTACAGATGTGTTAATGACTTCAAACAAACTAAAAGATACGAAATAAAAACTAACTCCAAGCCAAGGATGGAAATTATTAGGATGTGATAATAGGTGTATGTACACAATATGAATCATCGACGTCCACTGCTGCTCGAAGGGCTCCCTCAAATATCTCCACAAAAGCCAGCCTTGCGCCGCTCGCATCCAACGATTTCCGACAACCTTCATGGGTCCATCTTGTGGGAAGGCCAACGCTGCGTTTTCCATTGCGTGTTCGCTACTCAAGAACCTTTCCGCCCCAACGGCCGTCAGTTCTGCTAGCTATGAATGTCTGCGATCTATCCAGGTGCGGTCGCGGACTGAAATTTGGGGTCACCAATTATAATACAAATTATGTCCAATAAAAAAGACTTCACCGCTCTACGATTTACCTGCGTAGTTGCCGTTCGAATTGTTTTCCCATTGTCAAAAATAGCCTATGTACTCGTACTATTCGATATTTTGTAAATATGTATTTAGATTTTTCAATTTAATGTTTACGATTGAGATGGGCACCCCTATCTTATAACCTGCTACATCCCTCCCTTCGGACAGCGCCTGTATCTTGCATAGGTGATGTAGCCTCCACCTGGCATGGATAAGTAATTTAGTTAATCATTGATACGCTGCTATCTCCTAAAGACATGGAATACATGCTGACCACATTAAAAGAACAAAGCTCTAAAGTGGGGCTAGAAATGAATACCAACAAAACAAAATTGATGAGCAACAGTTTTAAGAGAATCATTAAAATAAATGGCAAAACATTTGAGTATGTGGACAACTATATATATTTAGGAAAGCTGGTATCATTCTCTAAAAATAATAATGAAGAAGAAGTAACAAGAAGGGCGAATATTACTTGGAAGAAATACTGGTCCTTGAAAGAGATTTTTAAAGGAGATTTCAACCTGACCTCGAAAAAAGTTGTGCATGACACTTGCATACTGCCTTGCTTGTCATACGGTGCACAAACATGGGTATTCACCAACAAAATTAAAGACAAAATTAGAACCACTCAATGAGCAATGGAGAGAAGTATGTTAAGAGTAAAAAAACGAGATAAAATAAGACACATAAAAATTAGGAAAAACTAATATAAATGATGCTCTCACACATACTCAATCAAAAGTGGAAATGGGCTGGCCATGTTGCTCGGATGTCAGATAATAGATGGACAAAAGAACTACTACTTGGCGAGGACCAGACGGCAAAAGAAATGTCGGAAGACCATACAAGCGATGGGTAGATGACATAACACAAGTAGCAGGCAGACATTGGGTAAAAATAGGAAAAGACAGAGAGAAATGGTTGGAATTGGAGGAGGCCTTCACCCAAAGAGGGATCCGTGATACTTAATGCAACTAACATAAAATAAGTTTAATCATACTAACAATACTAACGTCATCTAAATCATTCGAATTGTAAAAATGAATCATGGAATAAAAAAGGCTTATTACGCTGCTATCATTAGCTTGCCCTATAATGATATCCGTGATACCTTTCCCAGAACGTGGGCGCCATCGCGAAGCACCTG
This sequence comes from Ectropis grisescens, assembly GCA_017562165.1. Classification (NCBI taxonomy): domain Eukaryota; kingdom Metazoa; phylum Arthropoda; class Insecta; order Lepidoptera; family Geometridae; genus Ectropis; species Ectropis grisescens. The sequence goes on along the minus strand of CM029771.1, from coordinate 3,484,912 downwards.
AACAGCGTGTCGGGCGCGTACTCGCTGACCGTGTACCTGGGCGACAGCGCCGTGTCCAACCCCATCGCCTGGTCGCTCGGGGACGTGCACTTCAACTTCGGGAAGCAAGCCAATGCTGTCGGTCAGTACTGCTTCCATGGGCCATACTACCTCTTGAACAACAGAATCATTTGTATTACGCACTCAGACTTCATTGTAGAAGCTCTTAGTTCTAAAGCTCTTTTTGCATGCTTGAGTTCAGTGGGCCCTAAGCTAAGCTAAGACCAGCTTAGTTTGAGGCCCACGGAAATTATATTTTTGAAAATACTTGTACCACTTAACTATATGTCTTATGTTATTTTCTTTCATAAATCATTATGTCTTGTTACTTACTGCCTATGAATTTCATTTAAATTGGTTTTGAAGTGAAAACTTCTTTTGGCGCACCACATACAGATTTTTTCATGGGTTGTGAATTGAATTCTAGCGTCACGATTGAGAATGGTAAGACATCGTCGGGTAAGCTCGGTACCACGGCTATGCTCATGGCCACGCCCTCTAGTTTCACCCGCATAGCTTCCAAAGTAAGCTATCAAATTCTGAGTTATAAGTTTTCACTTCTATCGGCAGTTTCGTTTTTTCTTTAGATTTCGTGAGTAGCGTGATTGTTTTTTACTAGGTTTAATTTTACTGTGTGTGCACCGATTAATGTCTATAATTACGAAAGGTAAGTGCTTAACTTTAGTAATTTCAACATTAATGTATAAGTACTATACGCACTTAGGTACGCAGTTACATATTATGTGCATAGCACACTTAAACATGTACTACAAAAAATGAACATTATGAACATACTTGGCGACCCGCCCCGGCTTCGAACGGGTGCAATGCTGATACTAAATATAAGTGCCTACTAATAAAATTCCAGTCCGGCGGCAAGAAGTTTCGTTTTACGTAGTCACATAAGTCATAGTTTTTTGTGATGGATACTTTTTTAGCGCGACTGACGCACGCAATGTGTTGATTGATGGAACGAAACGTGCTTCACACCAAAGATGGCGACAGCGGTTTATCAGTGCCATCAGAATTTAACGTAATTCTCCATAATCCGAATTTTGTGGACATATGTTGTTGACTCAAAATCAATGTTTTTTTTATATTTTGTTATTCATATAAGGTTTCGATCAAGTCTACCGTACCCCTTGACGAAACTATTAATATAAATATCATTAGTATTATCAATTACGTGATACCGAGGTTAAATTTTGATGGCTGTCCCATGTTTTGATAGAGTTTTATGCATGGTGCTTAAACACTTTTCCATTAGAAATGTCATTGTTTTCCGAAATATGTTCATAACTAGGGTGGAGTTGTGAGTTAACCTCTATGTTATGCAATATGAATTATCTAAGTTTAGTAAAAGTGTTTATAGCCTGTAAACCTACTGTTATTATTAAGAGAGAATGCTATTTGCTAGTTGTGTTTATGTGTTGCATATAATTATGTGTGAAATCTATTAAACCACTGGGTCAATCTGGCTATATCATTAAACGTCATTTAATACCATTAAACTTGTATACAAAATGTACAGTTCTCCAAAATTGTGAAAGGCTGTCCGAAATTAGACCATATTAAGACAATGATCGACATAGGTCACTAGTCTTCATAAAAGTATGTTGTGATGTTTGTTCCCATTGAACTCTTCCACCAAGTCAATCAATCAATATTCACAAAAGTTGACATTATTATTCTGTTGGCATTTCGTGTTTATCCAATAAGAGAGGATATATATTTCAATTATTATTGTTCAAAGTTTCCTAAGTGTCGAACAGATGGCGCCTCAATACGTTATATAGATTAGTTGTTCAATTCTACGCCTCACGATCTGAAAGTCTAAGTAGCACAACGTCAAACAAAGCGAAAAGTCTAGTGAGCAATCTGCCTAGTTAGCTAATCGCCCATGTAGCAAAACGTCTAACTATCATCAGGTCTATGTAACAAAACGTCTATTTAGGAAGTCGTTAGTTTTTCATTATGTACACTTAAGATCATAATTAGTAAAAGTCGTATAAAAACTATATTTTTTTTATTTGAAATAAACTAAAATAATCTTCTTCAACACAACAAACAAAAGTAAACAAACAAAAGATAAAGTCTTTGTTACGTACACCAATAGTAGGGGATTTGCTAACTCATTAGCTATATTCACGGAAACTTTCCATCGAGACTAAAATGCCGATTCAGCGGTTCTGCCTGCCCCGTGGACTTAGCAACTGGCGTACGTGACCTAAGAATTGCCGATGCAGCAGAAAGGGCCCCGTGTCGCCTCGCCACGCCGCCACGAAGACACACTCCGGTACCTACTTCGTCCGCGAGCACACCTAGTTATAATTAATAGATAATTACTTTGTAACCTTTTAAAATAAATGTATTAAATAATTTTCGGTTTTTTTTAAGTCCTTCGGTTGCGACCTCCATAATTGGCGCAGTCGGTAGGATATTTAGAAGCACGGCGCGTTGACTCCAGGATCTCCAAATTTGAATCCTGTGCGATCCGCAAGGTCGCTGCTCGCACTATCTAGTGCCTTGTCTAAATATCGAACTTTGGTAGAGTCGTGACCGCAAGACTCACACTTAAACTTCAGTGGGCCGACGAGATGTTAATGTAAGTACAGTGAATTTTTTGTCTTTGTGTTGCTTCCTGGTGAATCCTTATCTCCAAAATTTTTCATCCAAGGACAAACGTTAAATCTGTCTCTTCCAGACAGATTCGTAGGAATAGAGACGTAGATTTAAATAGAAGCCTAGACACTCTAGAATCAGAGCTAGGGCTACGTAGATTATTTAGTGATAGCTATAGCCGTTTAGATATATTAAATATGGATCCCGACACCGTATACAAGGCCTTACGCCCAGTGCCAGATTTCGACGGGAATCCAAATGTGCTCACTCGTTTTGTTCGCATTTGCGATCAAATTGTTGAAGCTTATGTGAAACCGGGTAATGACTTAGTTAATTTATGCGTAATAAATGGTATCCTTAACAAAATTACGGGTAATGCTGCTAGGACCATAAATTCAAACGGAATTCCCGATTGCTGGAGAGACATACGTAGCTCTCTTATAAATAACTTTTCTGACCAGAGAGACGAGACCGCTCTATATAATGATATTTCTTTGCTCAGCCAAGGAAGTAGCACCCTATTGAATTTTATGACAAATGCCAGAACCTCTTTAGTACAATCATGACATACGTGTCTTTGCACGAAACTGTCCATACAACTATAGAAGCCAAGCGTGATTTATACCGCAAATTAACGTTACAATCATTTGTGAGAGGCCTGAAAGAACCAATGGGTTCTCGCATACGCTGTATGAGACCGGTTTCTATTGAGAAGGCTCTGGAATTTGTTCAGGAAGAATTAAACGTAGTATATATGCAGCAACGCAACGAGCAGATCGACAGGAGAGCTCCCGTGTCACAGCACCAGACTTCTTTAATATATAAGGCTCCTCCTTCATTGCCATTTTCTATGCCGAAATTTAATAATTTTAATAATGTGCCTCCCACATCTAGCTGGCCGAGACCAACTATGTTGCAGCAGCAGCATCAGCCTGCTTACCGTCCACCCCCGTTTAATCAACCAGGTTTTCGTCCCCCAGGATTTAACCAGCCGCGTATGCCTACACGTACTCAGCAAATGTTTGGCGCGCAGCCCCCTAACTACAACCCTCAAAACGCGTTTAGGTTCCCTCCGCGCAATGTTCCCCAGAATACAGGTCCGAAACCTATGAGCGGTGTTAGCCATTTTGTCCCCAAGGCGCTTCCACCGACAATGTCAGGTCATGACTGGCGTAAATTCGGCAACCCACAGCCGTCAAATTATTTCAAAACCCGGGAGGTAAACTTTAATGAGATCGCTGACTATGACGAGACGTATTACAACCCTGACTATTATTGTGAAGAACCTCATGACTTTTCAGCTAACGATTATAGTGACTATTACGGATATAATCAGACCGAGTTCGACTACAACAGTAATGGTTATAATTCAATTGAAGGGCAACACGTTGACTCAAACGTTATAGACGGTCCCGGAATTTCGACTAGCCACGAACATAAGCACTTAAATTTTCCGAAGGACGCACCAACCTCGAACCAGAATAGAGCTTAACTTACAGTCAAAAGAGAGTTACGCTATATTCAAATAACGGAACCCCACTTAAACTATTAATTGATACGGGCGCAAATCAATCTTTTATCAGCCCGGAATGCGTGGAAAAATTCTATTCACACGTGCCTCTGAATTTAGACCCTTCGAGGTCACCAACTCTCGTATGACAAGCAGTCATGACTATTCAATTACAGTGCCTAACTTTAGCGAGTTCAACGATCAGAAAGATATTAAACTATTTATCTATAAATTTCACAGTCATTTCGACGGATTGTTAGGACTAGATTTATTAGATGGAGTTCAGATTGATCTGAGACGTAACATTATAATAACGGATCAAACTGTTATACCACTGGCCCGCTACACATGTAGAAAGGCCAATTCTCAAGAAACTATTCCCGCTAATTCGAGTCGATTAACTAATGTGCCGATACACAACCCCGATGGTGACGTATATATCCGGGAACAAGTACTGTGTAATTGCATAATTCACGAATGCGTAACTACAGTCACGGATCAAACGGGAATTGTAGAAATTGAAAATCCCACTAATTCACCCATTACTTTAACTTTTGACCAGACGTTACAAGTGAACCTCTTTAACATCGAGACCTCAAATACGAACGTAGACCCTAACCGTGTTAATGACGTACTCTCTCGACTACGGACTAAGCACTTAAATACTGAAGAAAAATTAATTTAGAGATTTTATGTTCAAAATACGCTGACGTTTTCTATATTGAAGGAGAGACATTGACTTTTACTAACAAAATTAAACATAGGATTAAAACGACAGACGAATTACCAGTGTATACGAAAAGCTATCGCTACCCTTTCATACATCGCGAAGAAGTACAAAAGCAGATGACCTCCATGCTGGAACAAGGAATTATTAGACCTTCAGATTCAGCTTGGAGCTCGCCTATTGGGTAGTACCGAAGAAGACGGACGCATCCGGAAAACAGAAATGGAGGCTAGTTGTAGACTTTCGTAAACTAAATGAGAAGACAATTGACGATAAATATCCCATCCCTAATATTTCAGATGTCCTTGATAAACTCGGGAGATGCCAGTACTTTACAACTCTAGATTTAGCATCTGGGTTCTATCAGGTGGAAATGCACCCGGATGACATTTCTAAAACAGCATTTAATGTCGAACACGGGCATTTCAATTTCTGAGGATGCCAATGGGACTAAAAATAGTCCATCTACGTTTCAAAGGGTAATGGATAACGTGCTGAGAGGCTTACAAAATGAAATCTGCCTGGTATATCTTGATGATATAATTGTATTCAGCACGTCATTACAAGAGCATATGATAAATCTAGAAAAAGTCTTCACTAGATTGCGAGAATCTAATTTCAAAATCCAGATGGATAAATCTGAGTTTTTGAAGTTAGAAACCACCTACTTAGGGCACATTATAAGTAGAGAAGGTATAAAACCTAATCCGGACAAAATTTCAGCCATAAAAAAATACCCAATGCCCAAGACGCCCAAAGAAATCAAACAATTCCTAGGACTTCTGGGATATTACAGGAAATTTATACCTGACTTCGCCCGAATTACCAAGCCGATGACTAGATGTTTAAAGAAAGGTACCAAAATGACTTTCGACCCCGAATACATAGACAGTTTTGAGAAATGCAAGAAATTACTGACTAATGACCCAATACTACAATACCCAGACTTTAACAAAGATTTTATTTTAACCACTGACGCGTCTAACCTTGCCATAGGAGCCGTACTAAGTCAAGGATCTGTAGGATCAGACAAACCTATCTGTTACGCTTCTCGTACTCTCAACGATAGCGAGATAAACTACAGTACTATCGAAAAGGAACTGTTAGCCATTGTCTGGGCGACGAAATATTTTAGACCTTACCTCTTTGGTCGAAAATTCAAAATTATGACCGACCACAAGCCCTTGCAATGGATAATGAACCTTAAAGAGCCTAATTCGAGACTCACGAGATGGAGACTCAAATTAAGTGAATACGACTATACTGTGATTTATAAAAAGGGCAAAATTAATACAAACGCAGACGCCCTCTCTCGAATCGAAATTAATAACGAGGAGACGGACTCAATGGTAGCGAATCCCACAGAAAGGCCACCCTCTGAGGCTGGATCGACTACTCTTACTGCCCATACAAGTAAGGAAAACCCGATTCTTGAGATCCCTATCACAGACGACCCTTCAATAAATTCCATAGACAAATTTCTTTTACTATCGTAGGTGATATTAAGCGTCGTACTACTACTACCAAACCCTTTGACACACACACTCGCACATGTATCCAAGTATCCGAATCCAATCTCGAACAGGACGTGGTTAATGCTATAAAAGAATTTGTTAACCCTAAAATTAAGACTGCTCTTAAAATCACGCCACCTTTAGGAATGTACTCTATCATCCCCATCTTACAAAACAGCTTTAAAAGTTCTTCTATGAATCTTGTCTTAGCAACAACCGAACTAGAGGACGTAAAAGAGTATTTGAGACAGCAAGAAATTCTCAAACATTACCATGAGGGTAAGACTAATCACCGAGGTATTAATGAATGTTATCTAGCTCTTTCACGAAAGTACTATTGGCCTAAAATGAAAGAGGAAATAGCAAAGTACATAAATGAGTGTACTGTGTGTGGACAATCGAAATATGACCGACACCCTATCAAACAGTATTTTAACATTGTACCTCCCGCGACGAAACCATTCGAAACTATACATATGGACCTATTTACTGCACATAACGAAAAATATTTGACCTTTGTAGATGTGTTCTCTAAATACGGACAGGCCTACCATCTACGCGATGGCACTGCTGTCAGTATCATACAAGGACTTTTGACTTTCAGCACTCATCATGGTCTGCCTTTGTCCATAGTAACCGACAACGGCACGGAATTCACAAACCAGATGTTTGCAGAATTTGTGAGACTCCACCGAATTAACCACCATAGGACTTTAGCTCATGCCCCAAATGACAACGGAATTATCGAAAGATTTCATTCGACCTTGCTAGAACACTTACGCATCTTACGACTTACACATAAAGACGAGCCGACTATCAACTTAATGCCTTACGCAATACTAGCTTACAATAGTTCAGTGCACAGCTTTACAAAGTGTAGACCCCACGACATAATTAGAGGTCACTATGATCCTAGGGATCCCTTTGATATCGATATAAATGAACACCTATTGCAACAATATATAATAAATCACAGAAATCAGATGAAAGCTGTGTATGAAAAAATTAATGAGTCCTCACTAGAAAACCGCACGAATATTATAGAAAATAGAAATAAGAATAGAGAACCCGAAGTTGAATACCAGCTCGACCAGCAGGTTTTCGTCTCAAATCCTTTAGCTAATCGTAATAAACTGGCCCCACGTTATACTCAAGATAATGTATTAGCAGACCTCCCATTCACATATACACCTCCAAAAGAAAGGCCCTATTGCCAAATCTCGACTTAAACGTGTCCCTAAATCTGCCAAATTGTTGCAGGATACTACTGATAATCCTTCACCCGACACTGGCGGACGAGATAAGACTTGAGAGCCTTGACAATGGACCTGGTATACTTCCTTTCAAACTTGGACCGGCTAAACTTATTACTCACTACCATTCATTTATTCAATACATTGACTTAACCTCCATTGAGGACAGACTAAGCTCTATAGACCTTCAACTTAAATCGTTTGAAACCCGACTAGAGAACGACACCTATCTCTTATATGAATTACAGATAAATTATCTCGTTACTAAACTTAGTAAAATTCATAGCCAACTCAGTACGTTGCAGCCTAACAATATACGTAACAAAAGAGGGCTTATAGACGGTCTAGGATCTATTGTCAAAAGCATTACCGGTAATTTAGATCACACCGATGCCGAAAAATATAACAGCGCAATAAAGATCTTAGAAAATAACGAAGATAAGCTAATATCTGAATTAAACGATCACGTCAGTCTGAACAAAGAATGGATGTCTCAACATAATACATTGCTTACGAACATAATAGAGAATCAAGAGAAATTAATAGTAGCTTACACTTAATATTAAATAGTAGTGCCTATGCGGACACTACTCTTCTTAAATATGCGAAATTCGCTCAGTTATTGGTTATCATCAGCGAAAACGTTGACGATTTATTTTAGAATTAAATAGGATAGAAGACATTTTAGCTTTTATACGTGCATCGAGCACACATCATAGTATGTTAAGCATTAGGAATTTAGGAAATATGATAGATAGATTAAAATTAGTTTATGGGCAAAATCAAGTACCAGAGGCTGATTTGAGAGAATACTATAGCATCATAAAATCAGGCTATTATTATGCAGGTAGCAAAATTGTAATAGTTTTCAAATTTCCCATAACCTCAACCAGCCAATACGATCTGTATAGGTTATCCTTAGTTCCAAATAAAAATTCTCAGACTTTTATCCCTCCATACCCCTTCCTAGCAACCAATGGCAAGACGTTCATGTACATTGCGGCTGAATGCCTGAAATTTAACCGTCGGTACCTATGCGAAGAGGATGCTCATCACCTACCACGAGATCACTCAGACTGTATTCAAGACATCATCACACGTCAGACGTTGAACCACTCGTGCCGACCTACCAAAGTTACACTCGAGAAAGAAGCCGTAGAGCAGCTAGACGACCAACACTACACCCTAAGCTTCCCGAAGCCAACGAAAACGGAAATGCAGTGCGGACGTCAAGAGTTTGTCACCCTACAGGGAAGTTACCTGGCTACCGTACCCCATAAATGCTTTCTACGGACGACCGACCTTACAGTCATCAACATCAATGACGAAGTTAAAGGACAACCACTTTTAATAGCCGAAATACCACAGGACTACTACACTAAAGAAGTGAAGGACATACCACACATACAACTAAACTCTATAAACCTGAAAGGACTACATGCTATAGAAGACAAGATCCTAATGCAACATCCAACCAAGATGGACCATGTCGAAGCCAACATTTACCACACGACTATACCGTTTTACGGATTTTTAATCGCAGCAGCCCTACTTACACTTATAACAATGAGACGGAGACACCATCTCTGCGCGGGGCTACCGAATAAAAACTCAACCTCAGAGAAGAAATCTCCTCGAAACCAGAATTATGAAGATCCTGAGAAGCTGCAAGACGAGAGTACAAAGTCAGCAACATTCGCGCTCAGAGTGCTCAAATAGTTGCTGATCTGAGGGGGGGGAGATGTTACGTACACCAATAGTAGGGGATTTGCTAACTCATTAGCTATATTCACGGAAACTTTCCATCGAGACTAAAATGCCGATTCAGCGGTTCTGCCTGCCCCGTGGACTTAGCAACTGGCGTACGTGACCTAAGAATTGCCGATGCAGCAGAAAGGGCCCCGTGTCGCCTCGCCACGCCGCCACGAAGACACACTCCGGTACCTACTTCGTCCGCGAGCACACCTAGTTATAATTAATAGATAATTACTTTGTAACCTTTTAAAATAAATGTATTAAATAATTTTCGGTTTTTTTTAAGTCCTTCGGTTGCGACCTCCATAATTTCTTCCTAAACATATTTTTTTTAAATTACGCACCTAATATTCTTTTGATATGGCCAATGTTTATCAAGAATTCAAATGGGCTAACTTTTTGACCTTCAAGCTTATGCAGTTCTCTTTTATATTTGGCGTTAAACATTATATCGATCTTTTTCCTCTTATTTCCTTCAAATAAAATATTCTTGTATTTACGATCTTGCCAAAGGGCTTCTTTTCTAAGGGTTTTGAGGAATAGCAGAAAGGTTGGTTTTGATTTTATATTAGTATTCAGCCGCCTGTGCCATCCTTCGAGAGCGTTGTTTGTGCGAAAATTATAATAGCTAGGACAACTTATTATATCTGCCAATGATTGTAGCCATTGTCTTTCAAAGTAATGTAAAAAAATATTCATTTCCTCACTTTTGATGGCATTGTCAACAATGCTTGTCCAACATTCTCTAATGTGTTGAGAAGGTAGCAGAGGTAAATTTGAACATACTCTGACAGTTTCTCGGCACTCTCTGTTTTCAGTAAGACCCAACGTTGAAGCTTTTTCCAAACGGCCTTATTAAGATGATAGTAACAGCCAGTTATTTGAGTGTTCGGAAAAGCTTTTTATTCCATTGATAAGCGCCATCTCATAATCGCATTTAATGACCGACATGTCCATGTTAAAATGCTGCTTGATTAGGTCAAAGAGGCGTTCGTACGTATCTTGCGTTTTGTTAGGAAGCAATGCATATATAACTCCCATAATACAAGTTGTTTCATCACAACTATTAATATCAACGTGAATTGATAAGAGCTCATAGAATGGCTTGGGTGTAGCTTTGAATGTTGCATCAATAAAAACATTTTCCTTTCAAAGTTTCAATGCATTTTCTACTTATAGGTGTTGAAAAAATTAAGATTTTATTATTATTACAACCATCTTCACAAACAAGGAATTTATCGGCCAGAATTTCAGGAATTTTAACATCATTTAAGTTTTTGTACTCAGTTTTTGAAACATTGAAATATGTACGACGGGCCCTGAACAATGTATCTTTCTTTGAGTTAAAATCAGGTACCTGTTCAATTTCATCCACTTTTCCGAATTCTTTTCAAATATTTTCTGAACAGGCTTTGCGTGTTGGCAAACTAATTTCTTGCATTTATCCATTACTATGTCCGTTCTATTTTTATCAAAATTAGCTTTACAGGTATGTTCTTTCAACTGACGAATTATCTTATTTTCATCTTTATTAATAGTAACAGATGCACTACACTCGTTACGCTGGGAGCATCTCCATAGAGTCGACCCTCCTTTATTCGTTAAATTTAAATTGTACCTATGACCACTCAACAACAGCACACGCCTTTTCTTTTGACTTTCGATGAAAGTAAATGTTTGTTTTCATCCATTTTAGAATTCGGAAGTCAGATCACCATATAATATTGAACACGATCACTTATATGTAGCCAGGTTATGAATGGCAGTAGTAATCGATACCGGAATCATGAGTACCTAATGTCAATCAAATATCACACTTGACAATAAGTGTCGCTACTAAAAAGATTACATGCCAACAGAAAACAAATCAAGGAGTTTGCATGTATGTAATACTTGCCCTCACATGGTATTATAATGATATTTATTTTTGTGGTTAAGTGTCCAGGCATTTTAAGAAATTGACGACTTCCTAAATAGACCTTTTGTTACATAGACCTGATGATACTTAGACGTTTTGCTACATGGGCGATTAGCTAACTAGGCAGATTGCTCACTAGACTTTTCGCTTTGTTTGACGTTGTGCTACTTAGACTTTCAGATCGTGAGCCAATTCAAGCTGCTACTTACTGTATAATAAATTATCTGTATAAAAATATATAAATTTTATGATGGTGTAATTCTGTTTGTTTTCGATTTAGAATAAAATAAAGTAAATAAAAGTTGGTGTGTTCCCGTGGTCAGGTCCCGTGGGCACGGGCGACGGCGCGGCGCGCGGCCCGCTGCCGGAGATCGCGCACTCGTTCCGCGCGGCGGAGCCCCGGCCGGCGCGGCTGGTGTCGGACGTGTTCGCGGCCGCGTGCGCCGCGCCGCTGCTGCTGCTGCTGGTGCTGTGGGCGCGCCTGCGGCCCAACCTGGCCGGCCTGCCGCTCGCGCCCGCCGTGCCGCTCTTCCACGCCGCGCTCGGAGGTACGCCGCGCGGCTCGTTGCAGCCGGGCTGACGTCACTACTGTTCTGCTGCCGTGGACTTGGCTGCGGAACATAGAACCATCTAAAGTCCCGACCAATGTGTGAATGGTACCGACCGAATCGAACTGAATTGCGGCAAGTGGCCACGAGCGACGGCGATGACGAGTTGCGTCAATTGAGCTCTACACACGTTGACGTTTGCTTTCACTCGGCCAGCTAGGCGAGCGACATACAATACAATACAATATATTTATTAATAACTTCAAAGTTACATGTCATTTAAAAAAATTATAAAATATGATTAATCTAATTGCTTAGATATTTCAATTAACATTATATAATTCTCAATTGTGTAAAAAGATAATATCAGTTAATGTCATTCATAATTTTCTTGTAATTTAATATACATTTCAAAGTTTGTTTCAAAGTCATACATAATATACAAGAATAGCTCGTTGAAATGTATTGTATAAAGTAGGGTGAGTGGCTCCTCTAATTGCCCCGTCCCCGCAGGCTCGCTGGCGCTGTACGCGCTGCTGTGGCTGCAGCTGTCCATGTTCGAGGCGGCGCGCTACCTAGCGCCGCTGGCCGCGCTCACCTTCCTCTCCGGCCACCGCCTGCTGCGCCGCCTCGCCGCCAACAAGCACTAGACTGCCGCGGGAACACCATTTGACTTACACGCTTTTTTTTGTTATGCTACGGAACCAAGATAACTATTGATAACTCAAGGTTACTCTTGATAACTCTAGGTTACATGTGATAACTTAAGGTTACTCTTGGTAACTCAAAATTACTTTTGATAACTCAAGGTTACTCTTGATAATTCATGGTTACTCTTTATAACTCAAGGTTACTTTTGATAACTCGAGGTTACTATTGATAACTCAGAATACTGATTCATAAAGCAATCCGAACGATTCAAGTTCGGAATCACAGTTCTTGTCTCTGTCTTTCCAAATGAATAAGATAATCCGATGGCGTCGTGAATCAGGGTTACTGATAACTCAAGGTTACGCTTGGTTCCATTTAGTATTTAGTCCATTTGGTACACAAATATTCGCTGGCGATTTCTTCTAAAAAGTATTATATCTATTATAGTTGAAACATGTTTATAATTCACCAATAAAATTACTTAGCAAAGAAGTATGACAGTCAAATGGATTATGAAAATCGTGTCTACTAGCGAGAGGAGTAGGGTACTAAACCGCACTACAGTTTGGGGCTACACGAAGCTATGTGTCAAAATAATGTATTTAACTTTAGGAAGCAGATTTGTTACACGATACAAATGTTGTTTTCTATTTCTTTTAACTGTTCACATAAGATTACACTAAACGCTTGTACTGAGCGGTAATAGACGCATTGTATTCATCGATATGAACATTTATATACTAATGGAACTCTGAAATCTTATCATGTAATATAAAATTAGAAGTGGTCCGCGTGTGTCGTCACTTTCACGTTACGATAAAAAGTGGCCCATGGGATGTGGAAATTAGGATGTTTGTTGCTTAATCATTTCGGAACTCCTGAACGGAACCGGTTTAAATTTAGAATACAGTCAGATAATAATCTGCATTAACAGATTGGCTACTTTTTTATCGAGTGAAAAGTACGGGAACGAACGTGAACTACGCGGGTAAAACCGCAGGACACTAGGCTAGTCTGTTTAATATAATATAATTCTTGGCGAAAAAGCTATTTGCATGGAACGATTGATATTTTATTTCGTGTTTATTATAGTTACAAGTTGTTCATAATAATAAATATTGCACGCCTTGTTCGGCCCAGTACAGGTGTCCTGAGTAAATCTATATAACATTATTTTGACGTATAGAAGCTTCGCGAATTAAATCACGAGTCCACTGAACTGTGTCAACAAATATAGCCTTCTGTGTTATCACAAATTATGTAAAACTAGGCTAAAGCAGATCTCGATGAAGCTGCCAATTCTACATGCTGTATATTTTGAATGTAAATTGAAAACCAGAACTCATTTATCTCTGTATTCCAAAACATTAATTTTTGCCCATAAATGTTCTCTTGACATCAGTAAAATGATACTGTTTTGACCAATTTGAGTTGGTTAATTATTTTTTACATCTTGTGTAAATGGGTATAGGAACGTACGCATTTTGAGTAAACAAGTTATGCAATTTTGAGCTCAAATGCAGTTTGCAATATTTGTTAACTTTAGTTTTATTTTGTCGGATGTTTTTCAAATAATTGCTGTGTTGTGTGGCTAATTTAAGTCGTTATTTATGTACTGAGTTTTGATTTTCAAATATTCCCTTAGTTCCACAAAGATTAAGAATAAGTTTAAGTATGTATGATCACGCGGAAGATTGGTGAAAACGCCGATAAAATAAAATCGTCGCACTAGAACTAGATGATAATTTATACATTTTTTATATATTTAATGTTTCGTGAATGTGGGGCGTGAAAGTTGATAAAAATAAATACCTAATATAAAGATTGTTTGTATTTATTCTTCCAATTGACGACATCTGTTAATTCTGTTAGTTTCGTCTGTGAAATAAATTATACATACATAAACTTACCCTGTAAACCCAATATTGTAAATGTGAATGGGATGTTCGTTGCTAAACCATGTCGTAAGTACTGAACAGATAAAATTAAAATTCAGAATTTATTCAGATTAGACTGGAATAAATTCAAACTATTTTTTGCCCTGCATAATACAGGGTTCCTTAGAAAATATACTTTATATTCTAAGCGAACTTTTCGGGATGCCGAGGGACGGTTTGTATAGATCTATAGATAATAGTATAGTATATCACCTATCTATAAATATGTTTAATCATTTCGCAGACAAACAATCGTCATTTTAAACTTCAAGGTATGGCTAGGAGAAAAGATAATTTAAAATTGTTAGGCCAACGAAATATAGCAAAGACGAAGAAGTTGGTTTTGATGGCGGAAACCTGGTTTGCTATGTAATTTACCAATCTGAGCCGTCGCAGTATGGCGACTAGATGTTTGGTTAGGGCTAATTTTTTTTAAATATTTTTTCGGTCCTTTGAGTTGAGTAATTTCATGGTTTTATTAATCACTGCGACATCGTTTCATAGTTGACGTTCCAAAGGCTCGAACGACGATGTTTCAAAGGCTTATTACGCTTAGTTAGCTAAACGTAGAGACTGAACTCGTAAGCAAAGTTAGTTATCTGAATTTAGAAGCAATCCGTACTAGCTTCTGAATTCTTACGTTAGCTGAATAAATGCTTTTATTACTCTTTACTGAATTCAGTAACCACTAAATTTAGACAAGTGTAATAAGATTTCTGTAATAATTAATTAATTATTATTCATAACTCTGCATTTGTGATAAGAATGTCTATTCTGTGGAATGCGTTGCACGACTGAATTTTTCCCGACGCTTACAAATCGTGTAAATCGGTTTCTTTTCTTCTGTAAGTCGTCGCTTATCATTAGGCGAGATGGCGGTCAAATAGCCATAAACTTATAATAGTTAAAAAAAACAAACGTAAATTAATCTGTTGCCATATTTACGCTTTTGTTTTTAACCCCCGACCAAAAAAAGTGGTGTTATAAGTTTGACGTCGATGTCTGTCTGTCTGTGTGTGTGTCTGTCTGTGGCACCGTAGAGCTCAAACGGATGGGCCGATTTCGATGCGGTTTTTTTAATTTGAAAGTTAATTACCGTGCGGGTGTTCTTAGCTATGTTTGGTTAATATCGATTCAAAATGGCCGCCTCCACAAAATGGCGGATAAAATATTTCTTCACAACCTACCTCAATATGGGTATCAAATGAAAGGGCTTAACTAGTAGAAAACTATACGCTATAACTAATTTCAAATCCATGATGGCCGCCACCACAAAATGGCGAATTATATTTTTTTTTTCACTACTACCTCAACATGGGTGTCAAACGAAAGGGCTTAATTAGTAGAATACTTTGCACTATGACAAATTTTAAATCCAAGATGGCCGATACCACAAAATGGCGAATTACGTTTCTTTTTTCTTCTTCTTCTTATAGTGCCTCTCCATTAGTGAAGGTTGGCAGTCAGCTTCTTAAAATTTTCTTTGTCGAGCGCTAGTCTGAACAGTTGTTCCACCGTCTTGATCCCCGTCCACTCCCTGATATTGCGGAGCCACGACATCTTGCGTCTTCCGACTCTATGCTTCCCTGGAATTTTCCCCATCATGATAGTCTGTAGGAGAGAATATCGGTCATGCCGCAGAACATGTCCGAGGTAGGCAACTTTTCGCTGTTTAAGGCCAGGTAGTTCTGTCAAATTAGGCATTTAACGCTGTCTTGTTCTCGCGATCGTCACCGACCGCGGAATCGGTGCCACAGTGCAGAAATAACATTAAAATATTGGACTATGTAATTTAAACTCATTTTTTGTTCAAGATTTGTTTATACTAGTGATAACAATTTTGTGAATAGTAATAAGAGTTTTTTGATATATGAACGAAGAAATATTAAATTTATCTATACTCGTAGATATACAAAACTCAACCTTTTCTATTTGGTCACACTATAAGTTGAGAACGGCTTTTCCAATTTCATGCATCTTTTAAAATGTTTCCTAATAATTCACAAGTTCGTCAAAATTAAAAAAATGTGTGCTGAAACGTAATGAAAGGCCAGTAAAAATAGAAGGTTTTTGGTCAACTTTGCACTAAATTTCTAATCCAATTTTTTCTATGAGCATAAATTACAAAATGCTCACAGATCCAGGTAGAGCTTCAAACGCCAATTGAAAAAAACTGTTTTAGCCGATATTTTGGAAACTATATATTTTGACAATAATTGTAAAAATTAAATTTTGCATCTTTTGTTGCTAGTAAACTTTTTTAAAAAACTTACCGTTTACGATTTATAACCCATTCAATGATACGATTGCTATGATGCCGATAATAGTGGATGAAAAATGATGTTGTCTACGATGGTACCTGTTTCTCTAATAGAAAGAAGCACAGTGTACCTCGTAACCCCAAGGTTCGAACCTTCGACAAAAACCCACTCTGGCAATGCGTTTCACAGCTTAGTTGTTCTTATTAAAAAAGTGGAGACCAAACTCTTCGTTCAACTCTTCAATCATGATGATGAACGGTGCTGTTTATTCGAGCAACGAGCAATGAGATAGAATAACTTTAATTTAAAAACCCCGACTACAAAAAAATCTACACGTAAAAAGGACACTTTGGCGAGTCAGACTAGTCTTAGAATATCTTAGTTACCAAAAAGCCGTTTGGAAGATATGTGGAAATAAAAGATTTACAAACATAAAAGATACGCGCGAAAACATAACCCTTCTTCCATTCCGGTAAAAAGGGTCATGTTTATGCTACTGGTAACAGAATTCACATCTTATTATTTTTACATTGTTGTCATCAAATTTGACATAATAAATCGTAATCGGTAAGTTCGAAAAAAAAGTTTACTGGCAACAAAAGATGGGAAATTTTATTTTCTACAATAATAATAGGCTTTATAACTTTTCAGAATATCAGCCAAAACGTTTTTTCGAGCTGGCGCTTGAAGCTCCACCTGGATTTGTTATTGTTTTGTGATTTTATGCTCAGGAAATGATTCTAAACCTTATATAAAAATACGAATCGGAAATTTAGTGCAGAGTTAAATCTACGAGTAATTTTACTGCCTAAAAGGCTTCTTATCAAATTTGGTCGAGTGTCTAAATTTCTATGAACAATATTAACATTTTCACACAAAAAAAGGAAAAAACAATAAATTTTGGTGGTGTCACAAACTTGGAAAACAAATAAAAAAATAAAAATTCTAACAAAACCATACGTGTATCTATGGAAAGGTGTTCAAAATTGTATTGAAGTTCCTAACATTTTTTTTCTAAACTGAATAGTTTGCGCGAAAGTCTCTTCCAAAGTGGTAAAATCTGTATGTGAGGACTTTTCTTCCAAGTACTAAGTACCTTACTACCAAAGAATTTACCTAAATGGCATAAATGATACCTAACTTGCATTTATATTAGGGGATTTATGCAGGGGATTTCTCCCCTCTCATTATTTCCTTATCCCGATCTCTGATTTAATGGACGAATATTTTACCGATACTTATCTATTTTCCATTGCATCCGTATTGAATTTTTTACTGATGTGGCATCGACGTCAGTTTTTTGAGACTCCCCTTTTGGTCTACAACATAAAGTAAACAGCGTACTAATTAGTATCAGCGTCTATTGCAATTCCAATGAAAACTGTATCAAAATTCAAGATCATAGCGTGCTTCACTAGTAATACCTACTGATATTGTTATACTGTGGCACTATGATCGTAATATTTAAAATGTATCGGTTGTCAAAATTGCAAAATCAAGCACAGGCCCGTCGTCCGTGAGCGCCGAAACGCGACTGATCAGGCTTGCCGAACGGCGCGCTATATATTTGGTAGATATTAAAACATAGCGAATAACTGATACTTTTCATCAAGTCAAACTCTGCGAATGCATCTATAACTTTTTTAGTGGCTTTCGTTGAGTATAAAAATTTTGTAAAAAAATTCATTAGTTTAGTCATAAACTTGAAACAACTTTTTGAAAAGGGGTGACTTTGGGATTTTTTTCTATCAAGTAAAATTCATTAAATCGTGTTATTGACTGCGAATTGCACTAGATTAGATCCTTAACTAATACATATATTTTTTTCAGAGTTTAATACACTATTTTAAAGGTCTTAAAGTTGTTTTGAAAATTCAAAATTTCGGCCCACACGCCCTTAATGGTACGGATTTCTTTTTTCACAACTCCGTTAATATGGATATCAAATGAAAGGGCTTGACCAGTAGAATGTTGTACAGATAACAAATCTTAGGTAGTCGGGGGGTTAGTCAAAATTTTTAATTTTGTTCTGGTTTATGAGCTGATTGGTGATTGTATATCAGCAAATAAATGAACCATTCGAGTGTAGTTCAATAGTCCATAATATTTGATCTTATCTATTTAGGCGTCGAGATATTTATGAGAACAGACATGAAATTACAAATATCCAGTGAACTGTTGACTTCTCTAATTGATTGTTCCACTGCCCAACTTATCTAAATATTTATCTTATTTGACCAGACAACCTCGTTGAACTCTCATCGAAGTAGGTAGATTTTAACTTATCGTGAAGTTAAAGATGGATACACAAATTCCAGGTCACGTCGAAAATAACGTGTTGTATTCAACCCAGAAAAAATAAGCTTCTATTTTATTGATCCTTTTTCTTCGTCTAGACTTTTATATCGAAATTAAACCAGAACACTACTCATCACCTTGACGTTCATCTTACCTGCCTACAAGTATTTTTAACCACCGACCAAAAAAAAAGGGGTGCTATAAGTTTGACGTTGATGCCTGTCTATGGCACCGTAGAGCTCAAACAGATGGACCGATTTCGATGCGGTTTTTTTTTTATTTTAAGGTTAATTTCCGTGCGGATATTCTTAGCTATGTTTAGCGCTGGAAGATGTTTTCAAGCTACTGGACTGGAACGGATATGGGATCAATATCAACGGCAAATGCATCACTCACCTTCGGTTTGCCGACGACATAGTCATTGTGGCGAAGTCGCTGGAGGACCTCGGTGCTATGCTCAGGGATCTCAGTAGAGTATCCCAACAGGTAGGTTTGAATTGAAAGGTTTGTAGTTTAGATGAATATGGACAAGACGAAGGTCATGTCAAATGTTCATGTCTCACCTGTGTATTGTTGGGAATACCACACTCGAAGTTATTGACGAATACGTCTACCTGGGTCAAAAGATCCAATTAGGTAGATCCAACATCGACAAAGAGGTCCAGTGAAGGATCCAACTCGAATGGGCAGCGTTCGGGAAACTTCGGCACATCTTTGAGTCCAAAATACCCCAATGCCTAAAGACGAAGTCTTTAACCAGTGCGTGTTGCCAGTGATGTCTTATGGAACTGAGACGTGGTCCTTAACTGTGGGCCTTATAACGAAGCTCAAAGTCACACAGCGAGCTATGCTCGGAGTCTCTTTGCGCGACAGAATCCGTAATGGGGATATTCGCAAAAGAACGAAAGTGGCCGACATAGCTCAAAGAGTAAGCAAGCTGAAGTGGCAATGGGCAGGCCACATCGCTCGCAGAACTGACAACCGATGGGGAAGAAAGGTTCTCGAGTGGCGACCACGAACCGGAAGACGCCGTGTTGGACGGCCTCCCACTAGATGGACAGATGACCTCACAAAGGTCGCTGGAAACCGCTGGTTGCAGGTTGCGCAGGACCGTTCGTTGTGGAAATAGGGGGGGAGGCCTATGTTCAGCAGTGGACGTCTTGCGGCTGATGATGATGATGATGATGAATTCAATAGGAGTTAAAATTTAAAAATTATAAGAATTAAAAATTATAAGACTCCTATCTCTTCAGTGAATAAAAGTCCAGAAGACCATCCTAATGTTGAAACGCTAGACACTGGCGAAATTACGGTGACACTACCGAATGGAAGCCATTACAAAAAGTTGAAGTTGAAGAACCGCTGGTTGCAGGTTGCGCAGGACCGATCGTTGTGGAAATCTAGGGGGGAGGCCTATGTTCAGCAGTGGACGTCTTGCGGCTGATGATGATGATGATTCTTAGCTATGTTTGGTTCATATCAATCCAAGATGGCCGCCACCACAAAATGGCGAATTACATCAATGTTTTCCACTATTAGGTACCTCAATATGGGTATCAAATTACAGGGCTTGACTAGTAGAATACTATGCACTATGGCCAATTTCAAATCCAAGACGGCCGCCACTATAAATGGCGAAATACATTTATTTTTCACTACTCCCTCCATATAGGTATCAAAAGGGCTTGACTAGTAGAATGTTGTACAGATTGCAAATCCGAGGTAGTCGGCGTAAATCATTTTTTTTTATATTTTGTTGCAAAAAGCCCCAAACGAAACCATTTCAAAATTTCGATAGGCCACACGTGTGTGTGTTCGAAAGCAAATACCCATTATGTGTCTGTAATTGCTACCGCAGATAACTATGACTTGTTTATTTACAAAATTGATATTGACAAAACATAGCCAAAAACACTACCAACTAATTTTCACTTCTAAAACAAAATCGGTTCATCCGTTTGGGAAGGCTCGAGAGCTACGATGATACACACACATACACGTCAAACTTACAATCATCGCGTGGTTTATACGTTAACAAGAACAAAATTAAAAATTTTGATTAACCCCCGACTACCTTAGATTTGTTATCTGTAGAACATTCTACTAGTCAAGCCCTTTCATTTGATACCTATATTAAGGGAATTGTGAAAAAGGAAATGTAATTCGCCATTTTGTGGTAGCGGCCATCTTGGATTTGAAATTTGTCATAGTGCAAAGTATTCTACTAATCAAGCCCTTTCATTTGATACCCATATTGAGGCAGTAGTGAAAAATATTATATAATTCGCCATTTTGTGGTGGCGGCCATCTTGGATTTGAAATTTGTTATAGTGTTTAGTACTCTACTAGTCAAGCCCTTTCATTTGATACCCATATTGAGGTAGGTTGTGAAGAAATATTTTGTCCGCCATTTTGTGGAGGCGGCCATTTTGAATCGATATTAACCAAACATAGCTAAGAACACCCGCACGGATATTAACTTTCAAATAAAAAAAACCGCATCGAAATCGGCCCATCCGTTTGAGCTCTACGGTGCCACAGACAGACACACACACACACAGACAGACAGACAGACAGACAGACAGACAGACAGACCGACAGACAGACAGACATCGACGTCAAACTTATAACACCCCTTTTTTTTGGGAAGAGAACATATCCAGAATATCGGTTGTTAGAAAGGAAAAGATATAGGTTTAGCAAACAGCATCATACCACAACACAATCTGCTGCCATGACACTAATCGGGGGGGGTTTACCGCCGAACGAAACATGTCTTACCTTTGATATTTCTCTCTTTTCTTTCCAGTTGAAATGATAGAGACCGCAATAGCAAAGCGAAAGCCGATTTAGTTAGGCGGTAGAAGCCCGGATCTCTCTTACACTCTCGTTCTAATCTGACTATATCCATTAATAAAATCCAATAAACAACCAAATTAAATAACTTGAAAAATAATTATAGTGTTACTTACGTTACGCATAAAATGAAACATTTTTCTCTTTAACAGTTGCAGTATAATTTTTACAATGTCTAAAAACACAGGATGGCATTTTTCCTTCTGTTCACATCACAATGTTAACTGAAAATACCTACAAGCGATACGGACTGCTCATGACTGAATGCTCTCGACACTGGAGAGTGCATGACTGAGCGAGGATAAGGTAATTACCTCGTTTTCGTCTTGCCAACTCGTCTTTTAAATTACATTATCTACTTTAAAACAGAGTAAATAAAATTCAAAATACAGATAGAAAGCAAACTTTAATGTCGTGGACATACTTACAACTATTATTCTTATACCATACTTATATCACACAATTCGACCATTACCAGTCTCAACTTACGCTACATTATAGTGGCCATTTCCCAGAAACAAGTATGCCGGATTGCCGGAACATTTGCAAATATTGTTAACAGGAATATGAAAATATAATTGAAATTTTATAATATATGAACTATAGGAATGTTTTTTTATTCAATATATGGATTTGCTAATGGCCACTTCATAAAAATCTTACAAAAAGTTATGTAAAATCAAGCAACTTCATCAATCTTACACTTATTATACAGCTATCATCAATAATACACAAAATATATTGCTACTACATAATCCGTTGTTAAATTTTGTTCAAAAAATTTATTATAAGTACAATGTCAATCAGGTGCAAATATTTTCTAACAAAATAAGTCAATGTGAAAATCCAATACCGGCTCAACCGATATAATACTTACCAGCTAAACTTAAACAGGGACTTTATTGGAAATATACAGATCGAATAGGAACTTCCTGTGAGATTCTGTAAAAGTAAACTCAAAAACAATTTTAGGTTGAAATAAAAGAGCAAGAGTCATGACTATTTCAATTTGGTATGATGAAAAACCAACGAAATCTATGTCAGCAACCCAGAGTCCCACTCCACTGTATCAAAGAGTTGGACTGGCCTGGGTGAGCACTGGTCAGGAGAACTACACTATTTACCCTGAGCAGGACTTATCACTCTCCTATATTTATCTATTATTGAAGAGTCATAACAAGACCTAGGTCATGTATTAACAGACTAACCCATCATCAAGCTCAATATTGAGTAAGCTTTTTCAGAATCCACATGCTGAAACCCAAGTCATTCAATAGGCTGTATAAATCTGATGCGTAAAGCAAGCAAGTTGCCACACTGAATCATCCCAATACGAGTGTCCAACTTGTTTGTCAACTAATTGGAATCAATAATACTGTCAGTCTCCTAGTAAAGGCGGGAGATACGTAGTTTAGAATTCTGCGTCAAGAGTGAAGACGTTGTCCATTGGGTTAGCCATCACGCCCCACTTCTGGTACTCGCCGACTTTCTTCTCGAAGAAGTTGGTTTTCCCCTTCCAGTGAGATGAGATTCATGAAGTCGAATGGGTTCTTTGTGTTATAGTGCTGTAACAAAAAAGAAATAAAATTTAGTTTTTTCTCTATGAGAGTTTTTTCCTCATGAGTATGGCATGAGTAAGGCGGGCGCCTGATGGTAAACAACATGCTAGCTTATAACAGCACAGTGCCACATGTTATTTCAACATGTGTTGTGCTAAACTTTAAGTTTAAAACATGTGTCTATAGACTGTACAAAGCAGGTCAACAACCTAAATTATAAATAATTCACATGTGTATAAGATACAAGTTTTATTTCCATATGCTTTTATCAACAGCATCTGACTCACTATTGAAACAGAAAGTTCTCAGAAGGCAAACAAAGCTCTTAAGATACAATGTTTCATTGCTGTATTGGTATAAGGTATGGTGCTCAAGATTACTGATAATTATTGATTCCAGGGTTGGTAGCATAGTTATTAATTACTTTTGTGGGTTAATAGATTATTTCCATGTTTTCCCCCCTTACTCCTTGAATACGGTTATTTTTTATGCAATTTACAATGAAGCATGCTTGCAGAATATACCTCAGTATTTATCATGTAATTGATGATTCTAATATAGTAATAACCATGATAGTTCATCTCTTATGAGCCTTATACACGTTGGTGCTCGCCTTCACTCAGCCAGCTAGGAGAGCGAAGACAAGTCAAGGGAAATAGGCCGTCCGCACGTTGGCCTTCACTCGCGGCTCGGCCAGTGTGTATACGGGGCTATAGAAAATAATGAAAGTGATATCGTTTCATGGTTGACGTTCCTGAGATTACACTCTACATTTGTGATAATAGCGTTAGACTGTGGAATGCTTTACCTGGGTTTCCCGATGGTTACAATATTGGTGGTGTCTTCAAATCGAGAGTAAATTGGTTTTATTCTATGTAAGCATGCTCCATCGTAGATCGTATCGTCGCTTAACATGGGGTGATGGCGGTCAAGTGTAAACGTATAATAATAGTTTAAAAAAAAAAATACCTTCTCCCCCGAGCAAGTCCATGAGCAGCCTGTCGGCCACGAACTCGATGTAGTCGGACATGAGGTCGCAGTTCATGCCGAGCAGGCGCACGGGCAGCGCGTCCGTGAGGAACTCCTGCTCGATGGCCACGGCGTCGCGCACGATCTGCAGCACGCGGGCGCGAGACGGCTTCTGCACCAGGTGCTTGAACATCAGGCACGCGAAGTCCGTGTGAAGACCCTGATCAATAGATGAAGTAATTTAGCACCTGATCACATTTTATATTGGTTGTATGAAGTGAATATTTAGTGGCCAGTTGGAGTAATTGCAAGACATGCCCTTAATACTTGACAACTAAAACACGCCTGCAAATAACAGTATACTACCATGAAGCTGTTTGAACAAGTTCAACCATAGAGCCTTGTAATGTAGTACTCGTCACCCCATAATATTAGATTATTCACTTGGCCCCATGGAAGTATATAAGCCCATGGTTGGCCCTAAAATATTACCCTCAATATTACATCAAAGTCAATTAGTGCTGCACTGTAATGTTTCCAGATTTGACTGCTTGGCAGTAGAATGACTGGCAAAGGAAGGGTAGTGTCGTACTTCCCCAGGCGGACTCTGATCCGTGGAATAGTCCTATCACCACTAGAAAGAATTTAGGTAGATTATGATTATGACAGCATTACACAACCAGACCTAATTTTTATTCAAGCTAGGTATTTGATTTTACATAGAATGGTTACAGGCATTCTAAGAACAAGGACATGTTTGAAACAATTGATTATTTTGAAATGTTTTGGAACAGTCCATTGTTTTTCGTAATTTATGTTGGGTCCTTATAGTAAAGGTTGTAGGTACTTAGGTTATTGTGTATGAAGCCAATCTATGAGGCTTAGTAATAAAAAATATTCCACAAAACCAGATATCCACCAGAACAAACATTGTGCTCACTAAGCAGAACAATTACCATTACCTACAACAACAGTACAAAAAATAATGCCTGCCTACATTACAAACTTAGTCATAACTAAGCTCACAAATGCTTTACAAAGAGCCGATTCATTTCAAATCAAATACTTTAGTTTGTGGATAGCATGATTTTCAATTTACAGGCTTTAGAATTGTTATCAGAGATGTACTACTTTTCGAATAGGTAGTTCTGATAACACGATAAAGCTGTACGTGAGAAAATACGCGTCTGTTAAAATAATAAACATAAATGCACCAATAACTATTGAGCTCTAAGACGATAGAAGAATGAGTAAACAACTTGCTAAAACAAGTATGTCCATGTTGAATTGAAAAAATTGAACATAACATAGATAATTATATTTATACAATCCAGAACAAGATAATAGGTGTACAGTGTACACTTAATTTTATGTATTACAAAATAATACTTAAACATGCTAGGTACCTACCTATACAGTTAACAGAACAGACAATTTATTATGCTTACCTACTTACCAAATTTGAATATTGGGTCTATAAGTGATACTTTTATCTGAGTGGAATGTATTGGGCATAGTATTGCTAAAACATTTAAAATTAGGTTTCACTATGATAAAAATAAGTGAAAGTTTCTTGTGTTGAAATGAAGCTATCTATCTAGTCACACAGCAGGTGAAAGAAGTGTAGAGTTGCTTTTTTAAGATGTACAGGTTCACTCAAAAGCTCAGAACACCTTGATTAATCAACATTATGAACAATATATTTAAAAAATACGTATAAAAATATTGGACTTATATGGAATCAGTTCAAAATTCACTTAAAATTATGTATTCATATAATTTTTTTATGTTACTTATATCTTTTGTTTCTGCTTTTTTATTATTATTTACTCGTTGAATCACGCAACTGTTCGCATTTGTATAAATACTCTGTGTATAGCAAAGTGTTAGTGCTGTATAAAAACGGCCTATTTTTCGCGAATTTAGAGTTGGGTCTAGTAAAAGTTAATAACTCCATGAACTTTAACATATTTCATAATGATGCAGCATTTGGTTTGGTACAGGTTTTTGGTGTCAAGTCTCAAAAGACCAAAATTGGGGCATCAGAAACACTCTAGTAACATGAAAAATAATCTATAATACAAACCTCATCCCTAGAGATGAGCTCATTGCTGAAGGTGAGTCCTGGCATGAGGCCTCTCTTCTTGAGCCAGAAGATGGAGGCGAAGCTCCCGGAGAAGAAGATGCCCTCGACGGCGGCGAAGGCCACGATCCGCTCCCCGAACGTGGCTGTCTTGCTGCCGATCCACTGCAGCGCCCAGTCAGCCTTCTTCTTGATGCAGGGTAGCGTCTCGATGGCGTTGAACAAGAAATCCCTGGGAAAGTTTTGCTTATTAAACCATAAATACATCTTAAGTACTCATTAGTTAAAATTAAAATAATAATATACTGTTTTTATTTTACTGTTACTTTAATAAGTAATGTATTATTTTTAAGGTATGAGGATGATTAAAACCAGTTCAGTAAGATATTGTAGTTTCACATTGTATCAAAGTTAGTTGTTCCATGTTTAACTTCTTATTCATTAATAAAAACCCTAAAACATACTAGAGTATGTTTTTGAGCTAATTTCAGATTTACTCATTTGTAATATTTTAATACGGTAAAATGAAAAATTTTGCATTAATCACAAGGAATTGCTATTTATATTTACATCAGTTATTTTATAATTTTCATATTTTATTACTAAATCCAATACAATATTTGTAATTCAATTCACTAAATCTCATTTCTAAGCACATAATTGTGATTAGTGGATATTAAGTCACACATAGAATTTTCATTACAGGAAAATTCCACAAGTGACTCATATCATGATGAAATAACAAGTTTAGATCAAATCATTTTTTTCTCACCTTTCCTTGGGGTCTCTAATGTATGTGTCAATAAGCAGTGAGTACATTTCAGAATGTACATTTTCCATTGCAATCTGGAATCCATAGAAGCACCTGGCTTCAGTCACTTGTACTTCTTGTGAGAACCTTTCTACTAAGTTTTCATTGACAATACCATCTGATGCAGCAAAGAAAGCTAAGACATGCTTTATGAAGTGCCTCTCACAGTCCTTCAAGCTTTCCCAATCTGATAGATCCTGTTGAACAAACACACAACCATAATTAAAATGCTCAATTAGGGCTGTTATGAATGTGATCTGCAATTTAGTCCCCATTTATAATACAAATTTTTACCACTGTTTACTGAAAAATTCCCAAAATGAATTTTAGTAACGTGATAATTTAGTTGAGTAATTATACTCAATCAAAATATACTATATTATCAAAGTAAACCTGGTTTTGTTAAATAAATAGCTACTACTATAACACATATGAAATTAATTCCTGACAATATAAGTTGCAGTATAATAATATGTATGTAAACATTCAAAATAAGTTTTTCATTTTTATCATCGATACCTAACCGGTTTACGCTTTCTCAATGGGTATAGATAGAATGGATTATTCAAGTACGGAGAACTTACCTTTGACAGGTCAACTTCCTCAGCTGTCCAGAAAGATGCCTCGGCCTTTTTGTACATTTTCCAGATGTCTGGATACTGGATGGGGAATATGACGAATCTGCGGGGATTCTCCCTAAGGAGCGGCTCCAACTGCGGGTCAAACTCCGCAACTTGCTCCTCTTTTTCGACTTCCATTTTTTGTTCATTTACGTTCTCATCTCTCGGAGCCAAAACGTTGTTTTTAACTGGAGACTATGAAAAACAAAGAGGTTATGTATACAAAAGTTGCAAGTTAAAATTGAGTTATGAAAATATATTGCAAGGAATCAACATTACAAACCTTAATGTGCACATTATTTAGTCCATTAAGTACATTTTCTTTGCCATTAACTTGAGCCATTGTTGCTTTTTATTTATTATTATTAGTTTATAATTTAATATTCACTTTAGTCTTCTACCACTGCACAATTTGTCGAAATCTCTCTGATACTGAAATTATTTACACGGTCCAGCTGGTTGTCAATTCACATTTGGCGGGAAACGATGTGGGTGTGGGTCCGAATTACGCAGGTGTAAGTAACAGTTAATTCTTTGTTGTCAAAAAGAATGTTAGTTTTGTTTTGTTACCATATTATATTTATTTTGTTCTCCAAGAAAAACAACATGCAAATATAACTCTCAAATACAACAGCGAAAATATAAAAAGAAAAAAAAAAATGGCAGTCATAGGGAGTGCCGATAGAAGTGAAAACTTTTAACTCAGAATTTTACAGCTCACTTTGAAACAATGCGAGTGAATCCGGACGGCGATGCTAGCCTGGAATGTATTTTTAAAGCATTTTCGTCTACATAGTGCATGTGAGCTGGTCCCGAATTCAGCTCAGCAGTGCTAAAAGCCTTTTCAAAAGGAAGTTTTCGCTTAAAAATCTTAAACGTTTATTCAATTTCAACATCAACAAAGCAACATTTTAAATATACCATAATGTTTCGGAACCAGCTGAAAAAAAAGCTGCGGCTAAGTTCAATGAACCATTCATATGTTTCAGCAACAAAAAGCGCGCGAAATCACTTCAAATTTTCGCAAGTTTTTTATTAATTCTGAGTTTGAAATATACATTTGAAAATGGTGAAACCACTATTTTAGCACATTTTCCTAAAAATATATTATTATTATAACACTAAACAATTCTATTCTATCATTGATTTCCCCTAAATAAGATTTCCCGCGCTATACTCAGCCTACACCATTTGGACGTGGGGTTCGATTTCATTGGTTAAAATGTTGACCAATAAATGATAATGTAAAAAAATGCATTCATAGGTAATATTTTCTCAGATAAACCCGTAATATGCCAATTTGCCAATGTCACTTTCTGCTGACAATCAACGTCAAAAGAAAACAGTTTTGACGTAAATAATGTGACCACTGGTGTATATTTTATTTCTATTGGAGCTTTTCCGATGTCCCCATTTGACAGTAAAATGAGTTAATAAGTAAGCAGTAAGTTTATTTCATCTTTCAGCATACCACCTGTTGAATTTTTGAAAAAATACATTTTTCTCGCTAATTCTGCATTTGGAAGTTTTTATTTTACACATCTGAAAGGTTTTCTAGCTGCTAGAAACTAGCCGTTGAGCATAAGTCTTTTGCATTTCAATAGGTACTTAATAATGAATCGTAGAATAAATGAGAATATACTTTAATATGACAATATTAAAATAGGATTAATTAGGTAACATTCAGATCATCTTATGTGTACTTCCATTAAAACTTTTCACCAGTGATTGTCCCTATATTAAACAATGAGAACTAACCAAGTTAGACCTTAGGCTGCAATACATATCCTAAGTTATACAAAAATTGGCAGTCGTAGGAACTGCCGATAGAAGTGTAAATGTAAAACTCAGAAATGGGTGGTTTACTTTGGAACCTGCGCGGGTGAAATGCCAATGGGAAATGCTGACGCATTTCTAGATGGCCAATGGCCATGGCCAGAGTTTACCCGAAGGTTTCTTATCATTCCCGAGCGTGACGCTAGAATTCAATTCACAACCCACGAAAATGAATCTATTGAATATTGAAATTAAGGTGAATGGGCCAAGAGCTAAACCCGCTACGTTCTCAAAAGATGGCGCTGGAGTCGTCATTTTTGAAAAAATATTTTTTACGTCGCATTTTGCAATCCAATTTGAACTTAATGTTAATTAGCGGATATAAACCAATACAATGTTTCTAAATGATTTTATTTTCAATCATAAATCGAAGACATTAGCTAATATTCGTTCCTTTACTGTTCTGTCATACATTTTACGTGTTTACACACACACACACACATGCACGTTATACACTAGGTATACAGTAACATCAGAAAGTAATGTTTATTTTGGCCACCAACGTCATAGGCTTGATAGCCCATTTTGTAACATGTTCTTTGAATAAGACGTGACTCAAATCCCAGCGGGATTTTCCTTTTTTATTTGAAAAAAACAATGATATTTCTCAGCTTTTACGTAATACGCAAATATGGGTTCACTAATGTTTCACAAACAT
The DNA here is from genome assembly GCA_017562165.1 of Ectropis grisescens. Taxonomy (NCBI): domain Eukaryota; kingdom Metazoa; phylum Arthropoda; class Insecta; order Lepidoptera; family Geometridae; genus Ectropis; species Ectropis grisescens. The sequence continues at coordinate 3,454,487 of CM029771.1, read as the reverse complement.
TTTTTGACAAAACATCACTTTAAAACCAACTAATCGTATAATATTCATTGCGAAAACTTTACACCACAAAAATGTTTCATTTTAAAAACAACGTTTTGCATAATATTTATTTCAAAAATGTCTTACATCAACAAATGTTTTATTTTACAAACCATCATTTTATAACCATTTATACGGCAAACGTTACATTTAGACAATGCATCGAATGATATTTTGTTATTTGTACATTTTTTGTTTCATATATTATTCATTTTACAAATTTAACATTTACCAAAAAAATCTTCCGTTGTGAAATTAGGTACAAAATCAAAAAAATTACCCATTAAATTGTCCATAGGAGTTAACCGTTCTGATTAGGTCCTGTCACAGAGTTTTGACCTAACCTGTCCGATTAGGATCTATTACTAAGATTTGACTCCGGGTGGGCTCCCGCCAGAAGCTCTACGGTCAGCCCTGAGTGTCGCTTCTCCATACTCGGCCTGCGCTCCACTACGGAGGTCGCCGGCTCGCTTCGCTCGCCACCTCCCCCCTTCGCTACGCTTGACCTCGCATGGCTCGCTCCACTCAGGACCTCCCTTGAGCTTCTGGCTCCCGCACTTTTTATATACACTCTAGGGGTAGTAGCGACAAGACTAGGTGAAGTCGGGGTGCTCTGAGTCGGATCTGGGTCCTAAGTTACCTAACCGGTCCGATGAACTAAACAGCTTTTTTATGTATTTTATTTTCAGAAAAATCCAGAGCAGTGGCATGGCCAAAAAATTTGCCAATGATATAGAATTTGATTTGATTTTTTGTTAAATGAAACGTTTTTATGTTTAAGTTGTTAAGTAATTAAAATATAATTTGAAATGTTTGTCAAACAACACTCTGTAAAATAAAAAATGTGTCAAGTGTTGGTTTTGTTTTTAAACATTTGTTAGTTAACTAAAATATTAAACGAATCAATTGTCAAATAATACGTTATGTAATGAAAGTTTGTCAAATAAATATTTTGAGATGTAACCAATTTGTGAAATGTTTTTTTGTGTAATAATCATTTGACGACACGTGAGTTTGTCGAACGTTGGTTATCAGGTGTAGATTTGTGAAAAAAGGTTTTTCAAAAGAACGGATACCGCAAATATGTAGTAAGTATTGATATTATGGAATAGGAATACCTATGGTAGACATAACAAAGGAAACCACACATGCCACGTGTACTTGTGATAACTAAAATAATCAAAGAGTTTACGTATACTTACTACATATTTATTTGGCACAAACGCTTTACACTGAAAGCACGGGCACGGTGCCTTGTCGTTCTTGTAGAAGTGTCAAACTTTTGTCGCGGCACATCACTCTGTTGCCGTATAAAGTATGCACGTCATCTGCTTACGACACAAAGGAACCGTGCGGAAAATCGAACTCTATACGTAGTATATGTAAACTCTGAAAATTATCATTTCTAAAACAACCAAACGCAAACACTTCCACACTCATAGCTCCGCACTTAGATTACTCCTGTGTCGGAGACTACATACAACACACAAACAACATCCAGAACCAAAACTGATAGGTACTCAAATTCATCATTTGAATATCTGCCCCAAATAGGAACGAACTCTGATCCTAGAAGGCAAACGCACTGCCGCTACCAGCAAAATATTTACAATACTAAGTAAAAATAAAATACAACAGATATAATTATTATTTTATTTTTATAAAAATGGTATAGATGGATCACATTATGCTCATAGGCAGAACACAATCATGTAATTAAATCTTCATTGTTCCTTTAGATTTGAATGTGGTGATAGCCATTGCTGTAGGGTTCTGGTAGAATACTGGTTACAAGGTTGGCGAAGGTTGGTTTAAGCACTGAAGTAGGCTAAATCAGATAGAATTTTCTTTGTGATGTTGATGATAAGCCTCTCAATTCATCTACAACAAAAAAAAGCAATATCTTAAGATATATAAATCTCGTGTCACAATGTTTGTCCTCGATGGACTCCTAAACCACTTATCCAATTTTAATCAAATTTGAACACCGTGTGTAGATGGATCCAACTTAAAAGATAGGATAGTTTTTATTTCGATTAATAGGCTTTATGTGACCATATCCGAGCGAAGCCGGAACAGGCCGCTAGTAATATATATGTATATAAATATATTAGGCTAGCTACGCCATGTAGTTTTCACCCATGTGATAATCTAGTATGCTTTAAACAAAAAAATTGGTTGCCTGTAAAGTCGGTATACGGGCGAAAGTTTTACGTGACAACGACTTTGAGTGGTAAAATAATTTTACGGAAGGGACGCGTGCCTTTCACTTTTTATGTCTGTCTCTCTCGCTCTTAGGCGGGCTAACCATGCCCGAGTGGAAGGGACGCGTGCCTCTCACTCGCTCTCGTTGTGAGCGCATAACGTGAGCGGAGCGTAACGCAGTTTCTTGAAGTGTCACCCGGCAAACCAATTTATAAGACGTTGTCACGTCAAAAAGTGTGTGTGAAACACAAATCGAAATCATCCCGCGAAAACACTGCACTAAGTTCGGTATGCACATCGTATAATTCACGGTTCACTCTGTCAAGGTCGTAATAACAATTTCGAATCAATTGTTTTAGTAGACGGACACTCGCACTTTTCAGAATTCTACCGGAACGCGCAATGTCACTACGCGGTTTTAAGCGCACACACGTAGGTATTAAGTCCCAATCACGGCATTTTGTTAAAAATACTAGTGATGTATTCACACGCGCCCTTTTCTTCCGGAGAATTTCTAGGTGACGAACTTTGTTTGCAAATTCCGGCCCGTACCGGTTGGCAAATATTGTTTTTAAGCTTTCGCGATTTGAACACATAATGTTTATAATGTACAGGACTTAATCACGATTTAATTCATTGTTTAAATACCTCGACGTTTCGGCAGCGTTACAACCGCCGTGGTCACGAGAAGACTGAAGAAATTGCGGGCCGTCTCATTGCGAAATGAGACGATCTAGATCTACCCTCATTTGGTCTTCGAAAATCGCAGGGTTACCACCACGACACACAACACTAACCGTATCACCAGGCTTCTCCGAACTCACTCCGCGATGCGTACATTTATTTATGACTGGATTCCACGACGCCGATAACCGAAAACCATCCTCCCGGTTGAAATTACGATGTTTTTTAATTTCTAAGGCTTCCCGAACTATTCTTGCGTAGTAACGACGTTCGGTGGAATGTGGATTAGATACGTAGACGACGTTTTCTGCATTTTAAAAGGAGATAGGGAAGCAGTAAACCGTTTCTTGGAGCATCTCAACTCGATACATGTCAACATTAGGTTCACATTTCAATTGGAGGTGGATAGATCTCTGCCGTTCTTGGACGTCAGAGTGACAGTTAAATCTGATGGTTCGTTGTCTCACTCTGTCTATAGAAAACCCACGCACACTGACCGGTATTTGCACGCGACGTCACATCATCACCCTCGTCAACTACAGTCGGTGTCCAGATCTCTTTTGGATAGAGCGGACGCCCTCTGTGACCCTGAACATTTAGAAGCGGAAAAAAGACACGTTCAGGAGGTACTTAAAAGTAATGGTTATAATGTGACGAAGTTAGTGGAACACAGAAAAAGGCAGAAAAGGAAAGTGATCAATGTCGAGAGGCAGCCGGCTTTTATGCCTTACGTCAAAGGCATCACGGATAAGGTGGGGGCATTATTAAAAGAATATTCTATTAAAACTGTGTATACTCCCTTATCAAAGATGACGAGGCATATTAGGACGCCGAAAGACGTCATTCCATTTCAGACTCCAGGTGTGTATAAGGTCGACTGCAGCTGTGGTAGTTCTTATATTGGTCAAACTAAGCGTACAATTGCTGAAAGGATCAAAGAACACATCGCCGCTGTAAAAAATCGCCAGACACAGAAATCTGCGATTGCTGAGCATTTGATTGATGCGGAAACTGGTCATTGGATCGAGCTCCACGACCCGAAGATTCTCTCCACCGAACGTCGTTACTACGCAAGAATAGTTCGGGAAGCCTTAGAAATTAAAAAACATCGTAATTTCAACCGGGAGGATGGTTTTCGGTTATCGGCGTCGTGGAATCCAGTCATAAATAAATGTACGCATCGCGGAGTGAGTTCGGAGAAGCCTGGTGATACGGTTAGTGTTGTGTGTCGTGGTGGTAACCCTGCGTTTTTCGAAGACCAAATGAGGGTAGATCTAGATCCCCTCATTTCGCAATGAGACGGCCCGCAATTTCTTCAGTCTTCTCGTGACCACGGCGGTTGTAATGCTGCCGAAACGTCGAGGTATTTAAACAATGAATTAAATCGTGATTAAGTCCTGTACATTATAAACATTATGTGTTCAAATCGCGAAAGCTTAAAAACGTATAAAAGATGTATTATATCATGTAAAATCCCTTTTGTTTGTAAAGTAGTTGTTATTGTGATACTTATGATAGTACAGAATTACAGATGTCGAACAACCATCTTCGTCAGAATAAGTAACACGTTTTCGTAGCCCGGCTAGCATGCGTTTGCGATTCTTATTTCTTACGTGGGCCAGAATATGCATGTTTCTTGTACCTAGGTCGATTTATTTGTTGAATTTTGCCGTCGCATTTTTGCTGTAAACTAACGGAGAATTCACTTCAGAGTCCACGCTCCACGCTCAACGATTTCAAAGACAAAAACTGTAGACAGACGAAGACAACAAAAACAAACTTTATTTACAAAACTTGCACACTTCAAATCCAAATGACATGAAACAATAACAACTCACTAAACTTCAAATTCAATCGGTGCTGACAGTCAGATATTGTCAGAAATCGCCTGAAATAATATAAAAAAATGTAACCTTTTTGTAAAATAAAATTTATTAACAATACTTTATAATATTAACAATATTTTACAAATTTACTATTAATACATTTGTAAACGTTTCATATTTTTTTACTGGAAAGTAAGTAAAAGTTGATAGAATTTTATAATGTTAGTTGTATTGACAATTAAGTCTATCTCAATCAAGTAACATCGATGAGTATTGGAGCATTTTGTGTGATATTAACAAAATTTATAATTTATATGTATAAAAAATTTATATAACGTTATCGTGCACCTAAAAGTAACCATTTCATCAGAGTAACCTAAAAGTAACCAAAAGCAGTTCAAAAATCACCTAAAAAGTTACAAAAGTAACCTTCTGGCAATACTGAATTCAATAATATCCATAAGAGCACAACACAAGTCTCTTGTCGCCAGCGAGCAAACCAAGCTTCGCCGCTATCGAAACTTGGCAAAGCCGCATGCACAGAGTGGCAACGTCGCATCACGTCGTACAGAAGTGTAGCACCCTCTACGGACCCACTCGGCAACTTACACTGAACTGCGCGCATCAGCTGACGCGTGACCGCCATGTTTAGTTAAAACCACTCACACATGCGTAGTCTACGGCAAATTTTCAAAAATTATATTGCAAAAAGAGAAAGTAAGTAATATAAGTATGTTTAAAAGTATGAGTATATTCGCGGATGTAGAATTAATCAAACATGTAGAAAAAAATAACAAACAGACATTGTACTATTTCTGTCACCTGTATTAGTTCCCAAACGTTTGTATGGAAAATTGGCTTGGCCTATCCGCCTTAAATATTAAACAGTACAGAGACAGATGCGGCGGAAGAATTAATAATATCAACATGAGCTAATATATCGAACTTGCTTTCATTTTTAATTTCACTTTCACCTGTGCATTTCACATTAATTTTTTTATGGGAAAGCAAATTTCTTTTAGAGATTGAAGTATTAACGAACGCCACGTCGCTTGCGCTTAGTCGGTTGACTCGGTTGCTGTACTGCTGTACTCCGCACTGTGTATTCAGGAGTAATATGCTAATATTTCAGTTTGGGAAATTGTGGCGCCCTTAAAGATTGTTGAGCTGGCAACACTAGACTTTTCTTCGAAAATTACAATATTTTGAGTCGAAAGGTGTTGCTTTTGTTAGTGAAAGAAATAACAAAATACGTCAAGAATGTCTGATGTTGATGACGATTATATGTGCGAAGAAGAGGAGGATTACGGTTTGGTACGCTATACGGTATAACCTGCCAATCATGTCCATTACCTTACCTCTTGCCTCTCCCCTGACCTGACCAACAATTGAATCCCGGCATGCAAACCTACTTTTACCTTTCTACGTTTCTTTATGGGAGTTTATGTGCGATTATATTAGTAGGTAATCATAGTTGTCATGCAGGAATACTCAGAAGACAGTAACTCTGAGCCAGATGTGGATCTCGAGAATCAGTACTACAACAGCAAAGCCCTCAAAGAAGATGAGCCGAAGGCGGCCCTCCTCAGTTTTCAAAAAGTCCTCGAGCTGGAAGGAGGAGATAAAGGCGAATGGGGTTTCAAGGCACTCAAACAAATGATAAAAATTAATTTCAAACTAGTAAGTTTTACTTAGAAATAAGCAATTGAATTTTTCTAAACCTGCCTTTCTAAACTTATTATGTACGGCAACAGTTAACTAAACACTCAATTCTGTTACTGTGTAGCTCCAATCTGAGTGCTTAAACTCTAGTCCAAAGTATATTTTGAAATAGTTAAACTATAATTATTATATCTGAACTTCATGTTACCTGCATTTAATTAAATCTAGATGGAATTAACATTCACCATAAGTATTTAAGATGGAACGAAGAAGAAAAAAACTAATTTTATGTTAGGAAATTTATTATTTTGGTCCATTCTATTTACCTGATTCATGAAGTACTAACACATAAACATAATATGGAGTCTTCATCTAAACCCAATAATATTTTCCACACCAGAGCAACTTCACAGAGATGATGACTCGGTACAAGCAACTCCTGACGTACATCAAGAGCGCTGTCACAAGGAACCACTCGGAAAAGTCAATCAATTCTATACTGGACTATATTTCCACTTCCAGGAATGTGAGTTGAATAATATGTATTAATGCATGTGTTTTCCTTACCCTCACAACACAATAAAAAAACTTCATGTGGATTCACTTTTGAAAATTATAGTGCACATTGGTTGACATTTGTTGTTGTTATGTTTAGTCAAATAAGAAAATACTTTTTATGTTGACCATATTGCCCATAGAAACAAGAAAAGAAAGACTTTGAAGGAGGAGGAAGGAACTGGATTGAGGTACTGAACTTGTCTTGTGTACCACAAATTAACCATATTTATAGAACTACACTTATTTGTCTCTGTTAAATCCTATCTAATAGAACTGGATGTTAATTTTGTTAAATATCCAGTATAGGTAATTGGTCATCTGAGACCAACTGCACTTAAAAATTAATAATTTGATAATAAATTGCATGCACAGATTATAAGCTGAATATTAGACTGAACAATTTTAGATATACTGTTAATTTTCTTCTTTTGTTTTTAATTAACCAATCCTTTCTTTATCTTCATCAGATTTCCCCTGTGAGTTGAACTATAACCATAATCTTAAAGGTGGATCCAGAGAATAGAGTTTTATTAACATTTCTGCTTAATAATAGTAGATATAATAACTTTGTATCATTTATAATACAGATGGAACTGCTCCAAGACTTCTATGAAACAACTCTGGAGGCTTTAAAAGATGCCAAGAATGACAGATTATGGTTCAAAACCAACACCAAGCTTGGGAAGCTCTACTACGACAGAGGAGACTTCAACAAACTAGCCAAAATATTGAAACAGCTGCATCAGAGCTGTCAGGTAAATTGTGCTACTACAAACCAATCGTAAATTCGCCAAAATGTCACTGAATAAAATAGATAATCTTAAACAAATTTTTCCTTTATATTGAAAACGTTACACAGGACTCACAATCTGGATTGTGTGTCTATTCAAATTAAAGTAATTCATGTATAATTCACACTCGAAGTAGTTGACAAATACGTCTACCTGGGTCAAAAGATCCAATTAGGTAGATCCAACTTCGACAAAGAGGTCCAGCGAAGGATCCAACTTCGACAAAGAGGTCCAGCGAAGGATCCAACTCGGATGGGCAGCGTTCGGGAAACTTCGGCACATCTTTGAGTCCAAAATACCCCAATGCCTAAAGACGAAAGTTTTTAACCAGTGCGTGTTGCCAGTGATGTCTTATGGAACTGAAATGTGGTCCTTCACTGTGGGCCTCATAACGAAGCTCAAAGTCACACAGCGAGCTATGGAGACAGCTATGCTCGGAGTCTCTTTGCGCAACAGAATCCGTAATGAGGATATTCGCAAAAGAACGAAAGTGGGCTACATCGCTCGCAGAACTGACAACCGATGGGGGAAGAAAGGTTCTCGAGTGGCGACCACGAACCGGAAGACGGAGTGTTGGACGGCCTCCCACTAGATGGACAGATGACCTCATAAAGGTCGCTGGAAACCGCTGGTTGCAGGTTGCGCAGGACCGTTCGTTGTGGAAATAGGGGGGGAGGCCTATGTTCAGCAGTGGACGTCTTGCGGCTGATGATGATGATGATGATGAATTCAATAGGAGTTAAAATTAAAAAATTATAAATTTAGCCTTACTGTAATTTGCTCCTACAGATTAATATTAGGAAGTTGGTAAGTTTCTAGTCTACTGCTTCAGATGCTCATATTATCTTTCAACAGTTATCACTGTCACAGTGATTCACTTTGTACTTATAAACTTATTTCTTATTATATTCAATATTTTCAATGTTAGATTATTGTGTTTAATGTTATCGATTACTTTGTGATAACTATGTTGATGAAATGGGAGTGAGTAATGAGTTAATTTAATTCATCGTCTAAGACAGCCTTTCCCAAAGTGGGCGATAATGCCCCCTTGTTTATGTAACTCTATGTTACAAGCTAAAGTTTAAGTCACATTTGAAACAAATTTCACAAACTAACTCAATACATTTTCTCTAGTGTAAATCATAACACTTATCTTATATAATTATTAATTACAGACAGATGAAGGCGAGGATGATCTGAAGAAAGGCACACAGCTGTTAGAAATCTATGCATTGGAGATACAAATGTACACGGCTCAGAAAAATAACAAGAAACTAAAGGCTCTGTATGAACAGTCACTGCACATCAAATCAGCAATCCCACATCCACTCATCATGGGAGTTATTAGAGGTAAATTTTGTCATAGCATATAGACTCATTATAATTGTCATCAGATTATAGGGTTTGCTCAAAAATCCAAAATATATGTATTTCCTTTCAAAAATTTGGACTTTGCATAATGTTGTTTTTTCGCGATTCTAGGCCCCTAACATAATAATTGTCTCAAATGGACAAGGCACTCGCATCTGATATAATTTTGGTCGGTTGAATCCGATTCTTGTTTGTTGTAGCTTGCGATATGCTTGCTTCTTATCTGACTCTTAGTTGTTTGCTTGCGCAGTGGGAGTAGTGCACTCTTGAAAAAACCTTGTATTTCTTTATGCAGAATGTGGTGGGAAAATGCACCTACGGGAAGGTGAGTTTGAAAAAGCTCACACGGACTTTTTCGAGGCCTTTAAAAATTATGATGAATCGGGCAGTCCAAGGAGAACAACTTGCCTCAAGTATCTAGTCTTAGCCAATATGTGAGTACATAATATAATATATGCTATTCTTCAACCCAAGAAGGCTTGTTATTTATACACTTAAGTTGATATAACAACATTTATAAATTGTAGGCTAATAAAGTCACTATGAACAACTAGTAATATGGTATTTGACAAAATTAGAAAAACAGTTTAAATGATTTTTGATTACATAATATCCAAACCACATGAATATTTCCGCAAGATCCACTGTTTTAACATTAAAAATAAATGTTTGAAGTATAAAGTTCGAAAAGCCCGCCAAAAACGCTGTCTGGTCATGTGACGCGCGTGACGTCACACGCCTGTAAATAAATCACTGTTCGTAAAGAAATCGTTTACTATAGATGGCATATTTATTGGCGTGTGACGTCACCAGCGTTGCCATCCTTAACAGCGCGTTTACGTCGAAGATTAAAATTCAGTATTTTTAAAATGTTCATTGGTGTATTTTACAAAAAAATACACACCATATCTTCCAAAATAGAGTGAAATACGTTTATTTAATGTGTTATCTAATAAGATTTTCATAATTTATGCTATATTTTCAACATTGTCAAATACCGTATTAATAAATATATCAGTATGATTTTGTCACTATTTCTAAACTCAGCTATGCAAAAAAGAGGTGTCTCCCTAAATCAGATACATATCCAAGGTGGTAGGTTGCTTCTAAATAATGCATCGCATATTATTTTACGCTACCATGAAACTAGCGGAAAGTCCCATATGCGCATTTGAAACAAGATGATTGCGTCTTATCTAATACGTAAATTGGTTGGATCACTCAAGAATTTTTACTACTAATAGTAGCTGCGGCCCGCGGCTTATTATTTTGCTATTATTTAAAGCTGTCGTACATTATTTTGTTCCAACATCAATATTTCGTAAAGCGTCCGCTACTTAAGGGATTTTATAGGTGTTTATTTACACATTGAGTTGCATTAGTGGAATTATTAGTTGATACCTTTAACTTCACACGATTACACATATTCAGTGACAATGTAACATATTCTATTGTTTTTTTTTTAACTCGATACTTCTGGAGTTTATTTTTTATCAAAAAAAAAAGACGTCTCCATCTCGGGACAAGACGAGAGACAGACTGGCGCCGTAACGAAGCGGTTTAACCTCCCATGACTTAAAATTCTTATCTAATTATTATAGTACTAGTTAATATACTGTGTATTGCAGGCTAATGAAGTCAGGCATAAACCCGTTCGACTCCCAAGAAGCGAAGCCGTACAAGAACGACCCGGAGATCCTCGCCATGACCAACCTGGTGATGGCCTACCAGAACAACGACATCAACGAGTTCGAGTCCATACTCAAACATAACAGGTGCGTGACATGCGTATGCACAGCGTTACGCCAACCTCAGACTAAATGGAAAGGTTAAATATGTAGTTAATAATGCAGGTCCGTCAAACCCTTGACCCGTACTCTGTTTTCATTTTTTTAAGACTTACTTTTACACAGTGCAGCAATAAATAAGTATATTTTTATTGTTGACGGAAGACATCGTTTCATAAAGGATTCCTCAGAGAAACTCGTAGCATACCTCGTTCCATAGCACGCTATGCAACCTTAATCTTATGGATGGTCTTCATTGTTAGTTAGTGTCCACGTTTCGGTACTACGGTACCTAAACGTGGATACTTATCTACGGGTAGTGACCGGTAAAACGCATTGATTGAAAACTTTAGGCCAATTGTCCACGTAGCTTCACGTTATACGCACGCTTTCGTCAATTGACGGTTGCAAGACGAATGCATGACGAATGCTTGCATCTTGCGTACAAACAATGAAATCTGTGTCCCCGAGCGGCAACGTCGAGTTAGACGCTTGTCAACGAATGTATGACCACACCAACCGCTTCGTGGACAATTGACGAAAGCGTGGATATAACGTGCACTACGTGGACAATTGGCCTTCAAGCTTCGTAGGATGGTTGACGAGAAGACATAGTTTCCCAAACGCTGCTCAGCTCAATTGAATCCTGTTAGCCTAGTGAAACTGTTATTGTTAATAATAATTTAACAATGTAATCTAGGAATATGTTAGTTTAACCCTGTAAAAGAACGATGCCCCCCCTAGGAACAACATAATGGACGACCCGTTCATCCGCGAGCACATCGAAGACCTGCTACGCAACATCCGCACGCAGGTGCTCATCAAGCTGATCGGCCCCTACACGCGCATACACATACCCTTCATCTCCAAGGAGCTCAACATAGACGAGAAGGAGGTCGAGAACCTGCTCGTCACCTGCATACTGGACAAGTGAGTGTAATCTTTCTCTCATCAAACTGATCGGTCCCTACACGCACATACACATATCCCTCATCTCCAAAAAAAAAACGACCTCAAATAACACAGGTCAAGGTTTCGGAGTCTATGGAGTGGCTAATTTAAATAAAACAAGAAAAAATACATTAAAATTGGTTGCCTGTAAAGTCGGTATACGGGCGAACGTTTTACGTGACAACGACTTTGAGTGGTAAAATTTTACGGAAGGGACGCGTGCCTTTCACTTTTTATGTCTGTCTCTCTCGCTCTTAGGCGGGCTAACCATGCCCGAGTGCAAGGGACGCGTGCCTCTCACTCGCTCTCGTTGTGAGCGCATAACGTGAGCGGAGCGTAACGCAGTTTCTTGAAGTGTCACCCGGCAAACCAATTTATAAGACGTTGTCACGTCAAAAATATTTTTGATTAACCCCCGACTACTTCAGATTTGTTATGTGTACAACATTCTACTAGTCAAGCCCTTTTATTTAATACCCATATTGAGGTAGGTTGTGAAGAAATATATTGTGGAGGCGGCCATCTTGAATCGATATTTACCAAACATAGTTAAGAACATCCGCACGGACATTAAAAATGATAATAAAAAATGTAATTCATCAATTTCTATTACATATCTCTGCCTCATATCTGTGTCTGATGCCATATAGGACAGAAGCTAGAGATCCCAACTATGTGCAATTCTCTACCAAAAAGAGCATGCAGCTAAAGAAATGTTCACTTCAAAAATATCATGAGAGCGTTAGTAGAGTGAACTGCGTTACAGTATATCCTTGTTGTTCTCCAGTACGATCAGCGGCCGCATCGACCAGGTGAACTCCGTGCTCGAACTTCAGAGCTCGGCGCGCGGCGCGGCGCGCTACTCCGCGCTCGACAAGTGGACCTCGCAGCTCTCCTGCCTGCACCTCGCCCTCGCCAACAAGATGGCGTAGCCGAACATATACATTATAAATACAGAAATATGGATCGTATTGGCCTGTCGCATCATCAGCGAATTATGCAGCCTGTTTTGATGACTCGTAATACACATACAAATATGGAGGATAGTGGCCTGTCGCGTCATCAGTCAGTTCTGCAGCCTGGTTTAAAGAACGTGTCGTCTTGCTTGTCTATACCTCGCACTGGCCAACAAGATGGCGTAGCCTAGCGTTATACATATTCTATAAACATAGAAATATGGGTCATTTTTACCCTGTTGCATTAGCAGTGACTACTGCAGCCTGGATTAATGAACATCTCGTCTCTTGTTTACACGTTGCCCTGACCAACAAGATGATGTAGTCGATACATCATTTATTACCACAGAAATATGTATCATATTGCCCTGTCGCGTCAGCTGTGGGTGCGGCGTGGATTAATGAACGTCTCGCCTCGCTTGTCTACTCGTCGCCGTGGTCAACAACATGGCGTATCCTATTACTTACTCTATAGACATAACAATATTTTATATGAAATCACATTTGCCGGTCTCCTTAGCTTCTCTTAGCGAACTCTGTGTTCTCTCACTCGCACTTACTGGGATGTGTGAGAGAGAGGACTCGATGGTTCATAATTTTTTTACGCGGGGCCGAGCTCCACAAGTGTACTTCGCTGTTGTTTGCGTCTCAGTCACGATAACAGAATAAGCATAGCAATACGAATCATTATAAAGACTTCAAAGGTACATTGTGCGAGTAAGAACTCTTCTTGTGGGCAATATTCGACGATTTCAAACGTGGTATAAATTTTATTTAATTTTCATATGAAGCGAGTGAGTTCGCTGGGAAGCGTCTTATGAGATTCGAGTCTATTCGAGACCCTGCAACCCTGCATGTCAAGAAATCAATCACAATAAAATTAAAAGATTCAAATGAAATTGACGTAGGTACAACACATTTTTTACTTTTTTTGCTACTGATGCATTCATAGGGAGATTATAAGCTATTTCGTTTCAGAGAAAAATTGCTACCAAGCGCTATTAGAGAAATAATTAATTGAATGGTCAAGTTTTGTATGAGATACAATAACTAATGCTAACGTCACAGATACCAACCTACATTTTGTATAATATGTAGCAGTAAAAAAATGCTCAAATTTAATGTTTCTTGGGTTAGCATTTTAAACCATAACCTATAATGTAAACCATTTATCGGACCTGTAGCACATTTTAAATACAGGGTACGCAAAAAGCATATAAACCGAATAGGATGCGCTATACCACCAGAAAAACTTAATATGATGGGAAAATGGCGAATGTTAAGTCAGTCAGGCATTCGGATGGATAACCTTATGATGCCACAATAAGAAAAATGGAATTACGTTTTTCCCCTGTAATAAAAGTTCGGCTTCAGTAAGAAAACCACATTCTTCTCGACTTTGTAACAATACGCGCAAAACTTTACGAGCTGTCGGAAATTAGGACGGAACGGCAGTGGAGTACACTATATTAGGTTCTAAGGGACGTAGAAAGAAAGACCCTCGCGCTTTTGTGTAGATTTTTTAAATATTCATAGTTGTATGTTCTCAGGCACAAAAGTACGCGCGCTCATTGGCATCTTGCGTTTTTGCACTTGTGCCTTTCTTCGGAGGGCTCAAAATGTTTTGCGCGCATTGTAACCTTCATGCCTCTTTATGTCAAGTTAAATTTAAATTAAATTAAAGTCTATTCTATAATTTGTATTTAGCCATAGCGCCTTCGAAGATACTAAAGTATCAGTACTGTGATTAATTTTAACTGTAAAAATAATGTCAAGTTTTCTTTTATTTTAAATTACCTACTTAATGTTAGATAGAGGAAAACAATGATCCTGGTCACTATCTGGTATGACTAATAAAAAGTACTCATGAACTTATTTGCGTCTTGTTAATTTTTCCCTAGCCAATTATTAGATACTTTGTTTCAGCCTGTTATTTTTTTCTTTACCACTATCTCTCACCTCACGATAAGCGACAATACGATTCATGACGAAATGTATACTTATAAGACACAGTTAATCTCAACTTGAATGCACCAAAATTTTATTAAATGGGGAAAAAATAAGTAACACAGTCTGTATAGCTGTTGGTATAACGCTTAGATAAAGAATAAATAAATAGATCAGGGTTTTCCACACGGTTCCTTTGTACCAATCGTAAGCAGATGTGGTATATGATAGCTACGGCAACAGAGTGGTCTGCCGAGACAAAAGTACGATACTTTCACAAAATCGTGCTTTCGATGTAAAGCATTTGTTTTAACTCTATACATAGCATATTTAAACTCTTTGGTATAACGATACTGGAGTCATGAATTAAGTTTTGAACACAACAAATCAATTCAAAACTTGGAACATTTGGGCCATACATTCATCGTAGACCGCATCGTCGCTTAACATCAGGTGAGATGGCGGTCAAGTGTAAGCCTATAAAAGTTAAAAAAAATATAAATATATATATTGACTGTTGTTTGGCATGTGGCCATCTCAGTGGGGGACCCCTACCTTCCTGACTCTAATAACGCGTAACTCTGTCGCTGTGTTGTCGCGGATGATGCGCATCGAAAGGGTTGTCGACATATCTAATAAAAAATTAAAGAAACCTTTCGTTATGTAGGTTCAGCATTGTAGCTCAGATTATATAGGTATTTTAGTTACTTACTTCGTAACGCGCAAGACAGCTGGAAGAGGCCGTAACATAGGGTCGGACACATTTAAATTTAAACCATTAAAAGTATACTTTGACTGTTTTTATTCTACTTGATCGTCAAAATGTTGTTTGATAAATATGTAACATATTTTAATGTACCTACACTAATACATACAACCAGCTTTGATTACAAGCTATTTTATAATGTCCCGTACTTTTTGTACGGTTAGCAGAAAAATATAAAAAATAATGGTATTTTTTGTACAACTAGGAAATGGGAAATATTGACTTCCGAATCAGACTACATATTAAGTTACAGGAAATATTTCAATGTAAGTATACGGTATGAAATAATTAACACACATCAGATTATGTTCACATTACCTTAACATCAACCAAATTATTTAAATACACAATCAAAATCTGTAAAAAACACCTATAAAAGGCATAACTTCAATATGTACCTACAGAAAATAACTGATGTACATCAATCAAATAACTTACCTTTCTTCGTCTATGTAAAATGATAATTCTTTGTTTGTTTTTTGACTCGTGCATCCATATACAGCACAATATGCACGCGACGTCATTTTGCGTGGGAAACGTGTATATGTATAGCGCGAGCGCTGAGCCGTGCGTTCGACAACCGCCTGGCACTTGTTCCGTGCGAGGAACGGTCTAGCTGTAGGCTAAAACCGCGCGACCTTGAGCGAGTGAGGATGCACTGGTGTGGCACTCGGGGACTGCCGCGGTAAAGCTAGCTAGCGAGTTGCATGCATTTTTATCAACATAAGCAATAGGGATGTTAACATTTTTACGGAATTGCTTTTATTTTCAAGAGTGACATTTATTTACCATAAAAAAATTGCAGAGAAGTATACAATCTAGTCAGTCTTCGACAGCTGAGAGCATTTAGTCTGTAAAGCTAATACAAATAAGATTCAAAGTCGAATGACCGAGTGGGGAGGACGGCGTTACGGTCTTCCATCCCTTTTTCTTGTGAACATAAGAAAGAGATGCACGATCACTAAAATTCGGTCCCCAGGCCCGCGATAAAAGCTATGCAATAGGTAGCTTAAAACCCTTTAAATATTTTTCACTTCACTCAAAATATTGTACCCTAAATTTAGGAGTATTGCAATGATGTATTGGTCGGAATTAGGTTGCTAAATATTATTGCACAGTAATTCTGTTAAAAACCGTACACTTCATATGGAAGTAAGTTCAGTTCCACATTTTTCACATAGGTATTTTTCCTTTTGCCAATGTGGTCAATGGTTCAACATTAAATAAAACATGACAATGTAGTAAAATACAATTTTATTCCTATAATTCATTGTAGTAATAATCACTACATAAATGGACGGATTGGTATATCACAGGTTAGTTATATACATTTTCCATTACAGTTCATTAAGTAATAAAATATTTTAGCATATAAACATTAAGTAAAAAATATTAATAATACTTTACAAGTTCATAAAGATAACATAATTTTAGTACATAGCCTATTCTCCATCGCCTAGCGTATCAAAAAACATGGCGGACTGGCGACCAATCACTACTCACATTTACGTCATAAATCCAGCAACCAACATGAAGGTTATAAAAAACCTTGCTTTTATAAGTAGAGATTTACTACGATAACATGGCCCGCCCCTCCAAATTACTGTTTTAATGTGTGTAGTCACATCCTTACGAAAGAGTTTGTATGTAGTTGTAATTATTCGTCTGCAGTAGCATTACGCACACATGCGTGGTGGTGCGTTGTATAGTCTTTTACAAATACTTTCAAACGTTTTGAATTCTGGAGGGGCGGGTCATGTTATCGTAGTAAATCTCTAAGTTTATAAGTATTGAATAGATATAGATTGCTATAGGTACCTAATTTAAAAAACTATTTGAATTCTTAAAAAAAAATGAATTTTGATTTTTACACAGACGCCATATTTTCTCAGTTACACCAGGTAAGGGTGAATAGAGTGTATATTAGTCCAATTTTCAATGGCACAAGTCCTTTTAAGTACAACTCCAATCTCTAATTTTAAAATAAAATTTTCAAAAATCAATGTATAAAATTAATGTAAAATAATACTTCAAAATTATATGTTTTGAAGTAATTGAGCTATAATGGCAGTGCACAATTTTATAAAAAAAAATTGTTTTAACGAATATAATCTTTGTGGCTGAGATTCATTTTGTGTCATAAATAATGTTGATTACCTACTAAAAAGTAGTGTTATTTAATTCATGGAATAATGAGGTTTTCAGAAAACACGTAGTAATGTGAAAGGGTCATGATTTTTATCTAACTTCAAAAAAGTTTTAAATTTATTCAGAATCTTTTTTTTTATTTTTATGTTTACCAATTTACGTGAACAAATTTATAAAATTATTATGTTCATGTTGTGTTTCAAAAGCTTCTTCACACATGGTCCCATTTAAATGTAATCGAAATCGGTCTAGCATTTTTTGAAAAGCCAACGAATTTCTAAAAATCTTGTACATCGTTGACGGCATCATCCTTAACATCAAGTCGTCTGCTCTCTTTCTACGAAAAACTTACGAGGGGTGATCCAAAAGTAATGATAATCAGTTATTTCTAGTGCACACAAAAATACAAAAAAATTACAGTCACTTGCTCAATTACCCACTAGTTCAGGAAAAAAAAAATCATATAAATAGGCCACGATTCCCGGGAGCTACATTCATTTGAATACGGACTGTCAAGGAGTGAACATCAAAATGGAAAAACACGAAATCAGAGCTGTCATTAAATACCTCTGCTTGAAAAAATGTCTACCAAAGACATACACAGCGACTTGGTGCAAACATTAGGGGACTGTTCTCCTCCATATTCCACAGTTGCACGCTGGGCTAAGGAGTTTAAGCTGGGAAGAACATCGAAGGAAGACGAACACCGCGAAGGGCGCCCATCGACGTCCCTCACTGGAGAAAATGTGAAAAAGTTGAAGAAGTTGTATTGGAAGATCGAAGAGTGACTATCAGGCATGTAGCTGAGGTCACAGGGATCTCATATGGCAGCATTCAAAGAATCCTTGTGAACGAATTGCATATGAGAAAGGTCTCCGCGCGTTGGGTACCGAAAATGTTAAACGACGAGCAAAAGAAGAAACGAGTCGACATGTCAAGAGCAAATCTCGAAAAGTTCCAGGCAGACAAGGATAATTTTTGTCACGTTTTGTGACCATGGACGAAACCTGGATCCACCATTTTGATCCTGAAACAAAACAACAATCGATGACATGGAAACGATCCGATGAACCGACGCCGAAGAAATTCAAAGTGTCAAGCTCAGCAGGGAAGGTTATGGCGTCTGTTTTTGGGACGCTGAAGGAATAATCATGGTGGACTACTTGGAAAAGGGGCCACTATTACAGGCTCCTACTATGCAGAACAAATAAGAAGATTGCGGGAGGCTATTAAGGAGAAAAGGCGAGGCAAACTGCGGGCTGGAGTGCTGTTCCATCAAGACAACGCACCGGTTCACAAAGCTGCAATTGCCATGGCTGCCATTCAGGAAGCGGGCTTTGAGCTGGTGGAACACCCCCCCTATTCACCAGATCTAGCCCCCAGTGACTTCTATCTCTTTCCACGACTCAAGGAACACCTCCGGGGCAAGAAATTTGACGATGATATCGACGTGATGGCCGCGGTTGAGGACTTTTTTGAGAGTCAAGATAAAGATTTTTTTTCTTAGGGAATTTTAGGTTTAGAAAAGAGATGGACTAAATGTATAGACTTGCTAGGAGACTATGTTGAGAAATAAATTTAGTTTTTGATTTTATTCATTGTGTTTATTATTGATTATCATTACTTTTGGATCACCCCTCGTAATTTCGAATTAAACTCGCGACTTTTCCTCCTCCGGTTTTACTTCGTATCGTCCGATCGAACATTGTTTGATGTTTCTAAGCCTACTCTAATAATTAGAGTCGGCTGAAACCACGGGTCGAAGTAGAACCGGAGTAGGAAACTCGCGAGTTTATTTCGAATATACATTTTTTCGTAGACAGAGAGTAGAAGATGTCCTGCTGAGGTGGCGGTCAAGTGTAAACATATAACAGTTAAAAAAAACAGCGCTGATACTTTTGTTTACCTACTCTGAAACCGGCTGTCTCATAGAAGCAGTTTAGTTGGTCTACAAATTTTGATTAGGATTCATACATTTTATTAAAAACTAGTTGAGTGTGAGATAATTTTTTAATTGAAGTTGATAGTTTGATTTTTTGGAAAAAAATAATTTTCTTTTACCTTGAGATCAAACCTAAATATAGTAAAAAAAACCAGCTGTTGCACACAATAAATCCTTTTCGACTCGATACAATGTATGGAACAGCTGATTTTGCGTTTTCAGGGTTGGATCTAAAGTAAAAGTTTTTCATAAAGGTAAGTAAGGAACCCATTTCACATTAATACAGTTCCCTAGTACAATCCTGTGTATTCTTACTAAAACAATACAAATCATACATAGAAATCTTATGTGATTCAATACTGACATCTGCATCTGAAATCTGCATGTCTTCACAGAAGACAA
Source organism: Ectropis grisescens (assembly GCA_017562165.1). NCBI lineage: Eukaryota > Metazoa > Arthropoda > Insecta > Lepidoptera > Geometridae > Ectropis > Ectropis grisescens. The sequence continues at coordinate 3,434,449 of CM029771.1, read as the reverse complement.
ACAAAATATTGAAAAAAGTAGAAAAAGTAATGCCTTTCTATATCTCGTAACACATAATTAGCATGTTAAACCCAGTCTTAAATATGCTTACTAGAAAAACTAGTTTTACTGGGAGAGTTATTTAATTAAACACTTGGGACTTTGTCACCTTATGTTATAGCCAGCCTTGCTTATGCAGACTAGCTGTATTCCAAAGAACGCTCCATGATGATAAACAAAGTTTGATAGGATCAACTTTGTAACCCAAAAAAATTGCTATTCCTAGCACAAGCAGTCTACCAAATGTTCCCACTGCTGGGAAACGAGACCTCTCGCAAGCAGAGCCAAGGAGTCCATGCCATAATCCACCACACTGGCTCAGTACCGGACAGCGGATGCCGCATGACCTCAAAAGATAGCTGGGTCATGCCGGTTTCCTCACAATGTTTTCCTTGACATCCAATTTGTACCCATTTCGTATTCGATCTCTCAAGTTGGCGATCACAGTAAGTATCGGATATGCGTTGATGTGTTATAAGATGTTTTACATTGTGAGTGTATCTTCATTTACTACACAACAGCTCCAAGATCATTACAGTATTCGTAAAATGTCAACGATCTATCGGCCAACACGTGATCGCATCATCATATTACGCCAGTAGCCTACGCCATGTGTTTTACATGGCTTCGTGAATGTCAGAGAGCTAATTAAGATTCATTATATTGCATCGCGAGAAAACCGGTACATTCCGAGAAATACATCTTTCGAGGACATGTGTCATCCGCCAATCCGCACTGGGCGAGTGTGGTGGATTTTAGCCTTAACTCTCCCTGTCTCAGAAAGTCCCAGCTGTGGAAACATAAAGTTGTCTGCTTATGTTAACTGCCTTAAGTACATACAGGTCGGTAAAACAGATCCATATGTAAATATAATTTGAATCATCATTTCCAAAGCCAGTGTGAGCACGAAATGTGACCAATGAATATACTTACCCCTTTAAACATCACAATTAGTCATGATTCCCTCAATGTACTTCATTCTAAGAAAGAGTTATCATCCATTCCATGCCAGAACGTAGTCGTTGTTGGTCGTATTGCTAAATGGAGACAAAACGAACCTTATCTGGAGGTCATTAGAGACACTGTTTGAGATGTGAAGTCAGTGGTTCTGTTTCTCCGTGAGCCAGGGCCGGAAGATGGGCAGTGTGGAGGGGTAATGCGTCGGTGGCGCCTCCGCGCTCTCGTCGCGGAACGGGTACGTGCCCAGCAGGATCGGCAGCTGCAGTTTCACTTCCTTCTCCAGGCTCTTTGGCTCGATTATGAACTGGAAATAAACAATATACCGATATTCGACAATATTGTGGCACTAGGTCGTCTACTCTCTTTCTACGAAAAACGTAATTTCGTAATAAACTCGCGACTTTCCTACTCCGGATCTACTTCGTTTCGTCCGATCGAACATTGTTTGACGTTTAAATTATCTAACCCTACTCAAATTAGAATAGTCTTAATAGATTTAAACGGACGAAACGACGGATTGAAGTAGAATCGGACTACGAAAGTCGCGAGTTTATTTCATAATTACGTTTTTCGTAGAAATAGAGTAGACGTGCTGTATGCTGGGCACGCTACTAAATGGCCGCGGGTTTGAACATCTGGATTATCTCATCACATACCTACTTTTTTGTATGGAGTGACGAGACTAGGACATGTACTTGATGGTAAACAACATGACTGTCCAACGGCACAGTGACATGCAGCTATTGGATCATAAAGAGTCCAAATCATTACATTTCACTCACCACAGGCTCTAAGGCTATGAACTTACGAAGCGATTTGCAGCCGCGCCCGCCGCGGTTACGGAACTACGATTTCATTTAAAAACTCACGAGACTCGTTTTCTTCGCGGTTCCGCAGCCCCCCGCGGTTGAGATTATCGCCCGTAAACGTGGTGGTGAAAGCAAGACAGGCGGTTAACGATCACTTGCGGTCCAACCAACCACAGAACGCGCGGGTGCTACCCGCCGATTCTGCGGGCGACCGCGGCCCGCGCGCATTAAAAGCGTCGTGAGTTGTGCTTTCATTTTTTACATATACCTATATTACATTTTTTACATTAGATACATATATTTTACGATACCTTAATTCGCAAACCGAATAACTCAGTTGTAGCAAATTTCACTGGGTTCACTAAAAACTTAATAAAAAAATATGTTCTGTGGTAAAAAGAAGAAAGCAAGTTAGCCATGTGAGTGTAAGCACACTCAGAAGTGCAATCTGTAAAAAAACTGTCAGACTAAGCACTCTTCGACGATGTTCGAAGGCTGAGCTCCTGCACCTGAGCGGTTGAGCTGAACTCTCTGTCGTGTATTATCCGAACAGCACGCCGGTCCGAGTCAAGCTGGTATGCCGAACTGGTAACGATATGGTGTGACTCACAAACACGTCGTACTGCACGGAGATGAGGTGGCAGCCGCGCAGGTTGGTGGGCGGCAGCGGCGGCACGTAGAGCAGCTCGTGGCGCCACTCGTCGGCCGCGCCGGGCCGCGTCTTCCCGTGCGCCAGCGACGCCAGCTCGCGCACCTCCTTGGCCGCCACCTTGCCGTGCGCGCTGTACTGGATCGTCTAGAAGAGTATACACCTAGATACAGGCACATTTATTCATAACTAGACGTAACCCAGCCAACTCGTTCCGCCCATGAGGCAATAAATGGATATAGGATGGCTACACCGATGATTTGACTGATTTTTTTTTCTGAAGAATATTTTAATAGAGTCTGGCCAACAAAAGTAGATACTGGATTTTTTCGCAAACTTTTTACATGACAACACTTCAGTGTTCCTACCATCGGGTATTTACCCTACGAATTGGGATATTTTAAACAGAAAGTACTTAGGGACACTTAATTCCAAAAAGGCATTTTCAAAACAAACTGATTTAAACATAATATGAAATAAGTTTTAAAAATTCGTATGTGATCTAAAATTGTTTTCATCAAAAATAAGTACGACGCATGTACGTGTTGGCCTGTTGGCGATTATTTCAAGAGCAACACTAAGCCTTAAGTTGGCCTAATAAATAGATTCATTAATTACGCTATTTAATAGAGAATAGCTAATGCAATTTCATGTTAATTTTTGGCGATAATTCGAAAGATTTGGTGGAATCAGTATCAGTGTATGGTACCCCCATCTCTGACGCAACAAAATGGCGTATTTTTTATGTTTCGTAGTAGCTGGCTTGTGTTTATTTTTGGCGAGATTTTCAGTTTAGGGATGCCATGCTGATATATTTTAAATTTGCCGCGCTTTCTCAGTATCAACTTTCGTTAGCCAGACTCTACTTATTACTTATCTGATCCAGGACGAAGACAAATCTAAAAACACAAAAATCGTAAAAATTGTACCAGCCGTTCTTGAGTTATAAATGGTATTTAACACGACTTTCTTTTATATATGCATATGTCGCAGCGAGCTTAATGAGCTGTTCAATTTACAGCCTAGCCTGTTCATTAAACAGCGCCATTTATTCAACAGCGGAAGCTAGTAGAATATACCTATAGTTAGTAGAATTGTAAAAATATACGCGCCAATATATTAAGTGTCAGTTGGGCGGATTGTCGTACGGTCGCGGTGCAGCCACACGGCGCACTAGTGTGTGTCAGGTTACCTCAGTGAGCGCGGCGCGGGTGGCCCGCAGGGTTGTGCGCGACTCGTTCCGCAGCCGCGCCGTGAGCACGATGCTCTGGCCGGGCACGTACGGTCGCGGTGCAGCCACACGGCGCACTAGTGTGTGTCAGGTTACCTCTGTGAGCGCGGCGCGCGTGGCCCGCAGGGTTGTGCGCGACTCGTTCCGCAGCCGCGCCGTGAGCACGATGCTCTGGCCGGGCACGTATGGTCGCGGTGCAGCCACACGGCGCACTAGTGTGTGTCAGGTTACCTCTGTGAGCGCGGCGCGCGTGGCCCGCAGGGTTGTGCGCGACTCGTTCCGCAGCCGCGCCGTGAGCACGATGCTCTGGCCGGGCACATACGGTCGCGGTGCAGCCACACGGCGCACTAGTGTGTGTCAGGTTACCTCTGTGAGCGCGGCGCGCGGGCCCGCAGGGTTGTGCGCGACTCGTTCCGCAGCCGCGCCGTGAGCACGATGCTCTGGCCGGGCACGTACGGTCGCGGTGCAGCCACACGGCGCACTAGTGTGTGTCAGGTTACCTCTGTGAGCGCGGCGCGCGTGGCCCGCAGGGTTGTGCGCGACTCGTTCCGCAGCCGCGCCGTGAGCACGATGCTCTGGCCGGGCACGTACGCGCCGCGGTCGAGCGACACGGCGCACGTCACGGCGCCGCCGCCCACGCAGCCCACGCCGAACTTGTGCTCCACGCTGCACTCGAACTGTTGCTGAGCACACAAACACCGGCGATAACTAAATGAGTACAAATACAGAATAAATAATATCTAATAACTGACTAGTACCTACGAGGTAACTAGCCATATCGAGTTTTTAGGGGTTACCTTATCATCTATGCTAAATTTTTGGTCATTGATTGAACCCAAGGCTAAATTTACTGCCAAAAGGGTGAGCTAAGTACCTGCTATAACCTAAGTAAGCTTTTGTGAGAGACCTGTCGAAGGCATAGGCAGCGACACTCTCATTCATTTTAAATAAATAAACGGGTAACTCACGTTTGATGTAGTCAGTCCAGTTCGACTCAAGTTTCGATCGCGTCCGGCGATCGAAACTCTCTTATTCGTTTCGCTGTTCAAGATTTCAAAGTCTTGAGCAGCGCCGCAAAGTTCAACGTTACCGGGTTTTTTTATTTGATACATTTCGGAGAGTGCGCCGCTGATTTGCTTGATCTAAATAGACCTTTCCTTTTTTTTCGAAACTCCAGAAAGCGACATCGCTTCATAGTTTGATGTTCTAAAGATTCGAATGAAACGTTTTAGAGTCAGTATGAAAACTAGCGTGATTATTACACGTTTTAGATGAATAAACGGGTAACTCACGTTTGCCGACGTTGGTGCTATAAGACCTGCGAACACGCGCGCGCACTCTCCTTGAAAAAGATCGCCGGACGCGATCGAAACTTGAGTCGGACTGGACTGGCTATTTCAAACGTGAGTTACCCGTGTATTTATTTAAAATGTCTTGAAGTCAATACTCCAATTTCGTAATAATAATATACAAACTTTGTAACTTTGGGTTACGTTGTCTGAGTGGGTATTTCCTGATCGATAAAATCTGGGTGTGTTGAAGTCTTGAGTGAATTGGATTTGCACAGATCACCACACTCGCATCATAGATCATAGACCACATCTCCGCTTAATATCATAACTCTATACTTTATGTAAATGTGAGTTCCTACATCAGTATACAGCTGAAAAGTTTATACATATTATTGCTTTTTAATACACAGTAATTTCAGGATCTATAAATAACACTAACGTAATTTTAAAACTCTTAGCAATTTAACAGTGACAAAAATGAAAAAAATATGTTACATTTATTAGTTTATAACTGTATACAGAACTTGTCACAAATATCAGCAGCATAACACCGCACTGAATCTGCATGTCTCTTATATAACAATGGAATACAATAGCAGTGTAGTCACATATTTTACTCAACTAGACCCACTGGTCTGGTTTCTGGCCACAATAGACCCTGAGAAATAATTCTCTCATAACACACATATAGAACAATGGATTTGTATTGTATAATATTTGAGTAACTCATGGACATTTCAATGTTTTACAAATACTAATTGATTTATATTTGGCTTTTTACCTGACTGAAAGAAGGGTTATGCTTTTAGCGCGTATATTATATCGCGTGTGTTTGAAAATTTCTTTATTCCCATGTTTCTTCCATGGATGGAATTTGACAATTAAGATATCGTTAGATTCGTCTCAATCACCCAAGAGTTCTTAGATAGTATAATTTGTTAATGTTTTTTATATGTTGATTTTTTGCAGATGAGTTTTTTTAAATTAAAGTTATTATTACTATACAACTATTATGAGATTATAGTGTAAAATTAATGTTATTGATATTACTACGTTGTTGTTCATACACATGACATATTTATTATTAATATGTAAATAGCATTGTGTACAGAAGGGTCACACTCCAGTATACCTAAGTATGAATACTTAGATATCGTACTGATATTATAAATGCGAAATTTTGGCTTTTTAGAATTTGTTGCTGCATCACGTAAAATAAAAACGCACGTCGTAAAATAAATCGTTGGGGAAAAAAACTAGAAACTATGTATATATGTATCTAAATTCAAGATTCTTACTTAGCGAGCATATTTTATCTAAATTAAATCAAGAGACGTCGTTAACAAAAGGATCATATTTACATGTACAATAATAGGCGTTTGTTCCTTGTTCGAAAAAAAGTTTTCAACAAGTCATAAAAGTTTTTGACATTCTGCTAAATAAATAAATAAATAAATAAATATTGGTGGACAATTCACACACAACACCATCTGACCCCAAACTAAGCAAAGCTTGTGTTATGGCGGCCAGATAGCTGATATAATACTTATATAGTTCTAAATACATACTTATTATACATAGAAACACCCAGACACAGTGCAAACATTTGAATTCATCACATAAATATTTGCACTGGGTGGGAATCGAACCCACGACCCTCGGCGTCGCAGGCAGAGTTACTACCCACTAAGCCACGAGGCCAGTCAGCTAAGCTGGAAGTTTATCGGCATCTTGTCCGGTACATTTCAGAAAGAGTGCTACTGATCTGCATAATCTAATGCCACCTTTCCCTTTTTACTATAGACATCTTGTACCTCACAAAAGCGACATAGGAACATGTTGACGTTCTAAAGAGTAGAACGAAGATTTTTCGTAACAAGAACTACTGAACTGCGGAATTTGTTGCCTGATTGGATTGTGCGACAACGTTTTATGGTTTGATGTTCTAAAGATTCGAACGAAAAGTATATTGACTCCACTTTCATAATAAGAACATCTAAACTTTGGGATACATTGTCTGAGTCGGTATTTCGTGAACAATAAAATATGTGTGTCTTCAAATCGAGAGTGATTTGGTCTTTTCTAGCTAAATACGCTCCATCGCAGGCAGTATCTTCGCATAACATTAGGCGAGATGGCGGTCAAGAGTAAACCTTATAGGGTTATATTTGAATGCCATCTTGCTTAAAAAAATCCTAATGGTAAGTATAACGCGAGTTAATCGGGTTTTTTTAGGTAGATGCGCTCCATTGTATATATTATAGCACTACTTAACGTCAGGCAAGGTTGCAGTCAAGAGTAAAACTATATATTCTTTTTAAAAAAAAAAGGAATTTCCTGAGGACGAAGTCACATGCAAATACTAAAAGCCTGCTAATCATAATTGTTGAATAAAGTCAGTAGAAACATTTTTAATATAACTTATTCTTTTCAAATACTATGTCAATTACAACAACAAAAAATACAGTATGTTAAAATATAAACTACTTACAGATAGCACGGGCGGCTCCAAATTTAGATCAATGGGGTTCATAACAATGAAGACTTGCTGGTTCTTGTGTGTGAGTCCATTAGGTTCCCTCAGAGCAGCCTTGCAGAAGTACTGCACCCAGCCATGTGTGCCAAGGAATGTGGAGGGCAGCCCCATCGGTAAGCCCAGCTTGAACGGGAAGCTGTGGATGCCCGGGGATAGGACTGACGTGCCCTGACCTGTAGTGTTGGAGATCTCATTAAGAATTATAACTGGATAGACAGTGAAAAAAACTTCTCAGCTTGAAACATCTGCCTAGTTTAATTATTAGCTTTTTTAAATTAGGTTGATCACAATTAAGAATAGTTACATTAACACCTTTAACTTTACCCCCAAGGGGTTCCCACATTGACGAGGTGGGGGACTAAGTAGCCGTGGCTTGGTCAACCATGGTAAAACTAAGAGGAACCGAGGTAGAACAGAGTCAAGATTTTGTCTCTAAACCAACGACGATGCAGCCATGTAGGTTGCGCGGTGTAGGGGCGCCGGTCGGTGGTCCAACTATGGTGGGCCGCGATGTTGGGGGCATCGCGGCTGTGGATTGGAGGATGCGGCGGAAGAGGGACCGCCCGTATTACCCGCCGCAGCCTTGACTGCGGTGAAACTGCAGGGAAAGAGGAGAGGGGAGGTATTGCGGTGTGCTAAGCCCTGTCTTCTGCAGCCGAAAAGTGGTAGGCGGTGGTCCCACACTGTAGCCACTGTGGGACCAAGGGTGTCCAGACTGCGGAGGTGTCCTCTTATTGATAGGACCCTGAGGTAGTATTATATTCGCGGCGTATTTAGGATTCAGGTGTGCTGGTGACGGGTGACGGAGGTCATGGGGGTGTACCCCAGATGTACCGGAGAAAGGCAAAAAAGTTTCGAGTCTGATGTAACCCAACCGTCCCCCCACATGAAAAGGTATGTATTAAATGTATTTTCCTCCATTTAGGAAAACCCTTTAACTTACAAAACTAAGATTTTTGTTGGTGTTAGTTCAAAGCAATTATTTGAACAAGTTGAAACCTACAAGAATGAGTATGTTGTCATTGATTCTATTTATGAAACAGGTGTTAATGTTGATATTAAACAAATAAAGTTTTCAAGTGGTTTGGATATTCTATTTATTTGGTTATGGTAAAACATTAAAACATCTTTGAGCATGAAGTCTGAGTATCCTAGTTTAAAAAATATCCTATAAGTTGATTTGTTTCTAAACCATCTACAGGCAACCTGTTATAGCCCTACACTACTCAGTTGCTTAGAATGTAGTTTCCATAGTTACATTCAAACGCTTCATGTCTCCTTAGACCAGCCTTTTTCAAACACTGTTTGAAACTCTCATGGTTGTCCACTGCACTAGTACTATTTTTTACTTATGGGATATTCCATGTCCTCATGGTTAAATTCAGTTCAGTTTACTTGTGAAACTACATCAAAATATTCTCAGTGAAATATTGGAATATAAATACACACTCCACCATGGCAAATATCCAGTAATTAATAAAATAGTGATGTGTCTTTAAATATATAGTACATATCCTTACACATTCGATTAGAGGATATATTACACATTCTGTTATTCTTTTCCCAACTAAATTTTTTTAATTATAGTTAGTACTGCCTGTATCTTCCATCTTTTTGCCTGAACAAATGGAGTTGGTTTGTTAAAGTTTCATATTCACACTAACAGTAACAGATCACAAGTATCAGGGTTAATAAATAAATGTCTTAGAAATAAGAAGATAAGTACCTGGTTCTCCAAGGAGACGCATCCTGAAATCAATATAATTTTCCTTGTCAAACAACCTCTCATGTCTCCCAGAGCCAACTCTAACAACACCCTCTCCGACCACGTGGAAATGCAGACCTAAAAACAATGAAATGAAATCACCTTTTTTGTTGGAATGCAGATAATATATATACAGTAAAAAAAAAATTTTCAATAGCTAATAATGGTTGTTTTTTTGTAGTAACATATGATTTTGCTAACAAAGGTGGACAGACTCTTTACTATCACTTACTCTAACCCATTATGAACTCATGTGTGATGTTAAATTACTACATTTGCCCACATGAAAAAAACTCTTCAATACTTAAGATTTTTTTGATTAATTATGGTGGAAAGACATCTATTGATTAGCCAATTATTAATAGGTTGGTACCAATAATTAAAGTGTGCATCTGATAACATGTTGTTAACATTTTCCCATAAATTACACGACTCACTGAGCAATGCATTTCCAAGAAACCAATAGGCATAGCTTATACACTTACCGAGTACTGGTGTGTCATCCTGCAGCTCCATCAGTACCTTTCCAGACAGGAACTGACCAGGAAAGTACAGCAAGGATGTGTTGTCAAACACTATCAGAAACTTCAAAAGCTTTCGCGGCATTTTGACGAACAAATGCTACGAAATCTGCTACTCGACCTGTTTTAAAACAACATCATTAGTTCAAATTGTAGAAATATTGTTGAATCTCAGCAAAGGTAGTATTTATTAGCTTGATTATGTCATCCCATTGCCGGAAGAAGACTTAAATCACGACATTCACTAATTTTATGTAATTGGAACTAACAATCCCTGAATGACAATTTTGGTGTTTCATGGGGTGATTAAGGAGAACCTTGTAAGTACGAAAGTAACGCCTACGGCGACATTATCCTCAATGCTTCGGTTATGTACAAAGTTGAGAAATATGTTAATCGAAGGCCATCTAAAGAACACCTACCTTAATTTCGTAAACGGACAGTCAATGATCGAAAAATATCACTTTTCTAAGACAAAAACTTTTCTTATTAGTTAACACATTTATGAAGTTAAATCAATTTTATTCATGCGACAAAATTAAATAAACATAAAAGTAACAAAACTTTAGCTGGCTAGCTTTAAAAACTTTTTTGACTTGACTGACAGCATTTGCACAAGCAGATCTGACGATCTAAATAAACGTATAATGTAACTTAATTCATGCTAAGTTAGGTCTAAATCAGTTCTCTTTCACACTGTTGGCGTTCTGCGATGTTACGCAAGTTAACGTCGTAAACATTTTAAATCAAACTTTTGCTAGAAACTCGGAACGATTCGTGAAAAGGCCTTGGTAATGGGTAAGTTAGAGAGATTCGGAATCCAACTTAAACTTTATAGACTTTGACAATGACTTTCAAGAAAAAAAATGCTGCCAGCTTACGTGAAATTATCCCAATTCTGATCATTAATCTAATTTATTTTTATGAGACAATTAACATTAATTAAAACCAATCTTAACTTTATAAACAAGCTACTACAAAAAGTCAGCGTTTTTAATTCTTGGTCAATTTCGTAAATTCTTAAACATCAATAATTCGCTTTGCATATTAGCGTCTGTCTTTGAATAGAGGCGATCAAAACACCGAAGAGATGGCAACACAAAAATAATTTAATAAAAAAATGAAAATTTTGGAGGAGCGGCCGAATTAATTGTGTTTGTTTTTAAATTGAAAATTCCGTAAATAATAGGTTCCCGTATATAATTCTAAGCGTAATCTAAAACTGCCAAAATGCCAAGTGAAATGATAACTTTACAACTTGGCCAGTGCGGCAATCAAAGTGAGTGTTAAATTGTTTGGTTTTCGTAAAATCAAGCAGTTATTTCAAATTTAGTTCCCTAATTATTTAATTACTCTGCAGTTGGCTTCGAGTTTTGGAAACAGCTTTGTATAGAGCACGGGATCTCTCCCGAGGGTATATTGGAAGAGTTCGCATCAGCTGGCTCTGATCGGAAAGACGTGTTCTTCTATCAGGCTGATGATGACCATTACATTCCTCGAGCTGTTCTTCTAGACCTTGAGCCTCGAGTCATCAATACCATCTTGACTTCTCCTTATGCTAAGGTAAACTCATAAGGACACATAATGAATTTTTTCTCCATAGCAAGAATTTCACCCTTTTGTTTTAATTTAAGATAGAGTGACGAAATGATCTGCACCAGACGGTAAGTAACACATTGCGTATAATAGCCACAATACTATGCAGCTATTTGAAGATAAAGATTACACTGCACTTGTCGCCCAGTAATATAATCTAATTTACCTTATTACCCTGTCATTTCTCTGGAAACATTGACCTTCATACTAAAATAGTTTCAAATTCATTCTATAGTTACTCATACTTGTTTATGTTCTGTAGTCCTTTGACACAAATGGTGTGTTCGTATTAGATTAACTGAAACAGCATTGATAGTGAGTAATTCCTATTTATCATTTGCAGCTGTACAATCCAGAAAATGTGTACCTATCCAAACATGGTGGAGGTGCAGGTAACAACTGGGCCTCAGGCTATGCCCAGGGGGAAAAATTAAATGAAGAAGTGTTTGATATTATAAACAGAGAAGCAGATGGCAGCGATAACTTGGAGGTATGGTTGACCCTTTAATATAAAAACTAATTATTATGATTTTTAGATGGTTTATTTAAGTTTAATCTCTTCTTGTTTTTGTTTGACATTCACTTTTGGTAATAATTTAGTTGGTGCCACCAAAAACTGAATTCAAGAAATATTGATTTTAATTCTTTTGCAAAACACTATATAGCCCCAAAACAGTTAAGGCACATAAAACACCCCGAAACTTTGATTCCTCCCTAATGCTTAACTTTTGATTTTTAGTTATTTGGAGCCATTCATTTATTATATTACATCACACATTAAGGGGAAGGGGTCATTGAAGTGTGACATTGTGGGACAAGGGACAGGGAGGGTCCCAAATTTTGTCACATTAGGAGAGAGGTGTCACAAATGTGACCAGCTGTCACATGGACAAGGGAAGTGTAATAAATTGTGAAATTAGTGTGATGTAAATTTATGGATGGGCCATTTGCACTCATTTTTATATTTTTATACATGGAAGTTGAGTGAAAACATTAAGTTCATTCTCCAGTTGCCTGGAAGTGAATACTCTTAGCAATAAGGTCACACAATTGTTTCACTAATTTTAAGAAAGTATCTTTTTATTTAATAGTTTTATTTTTTGTATTGGGAACAATAAAGTGTTTCTATCTCTTAATCTATCTAGATTGCAACAAAATGTAATACAGTCAAAGCTCCTTATATGTGTTTTCAATTGTCATGGTTTTCATGGGTTTTGTTTTAGGGGTTTGTGCTGTGCCATTCCATCGCAGGCGGGACAGGCTCCGGCATGGGCTCCTACATTCTGGAGCACCTATCAGACAGATTCCCAAAGAAGCTTGTACAAACCTACAGTGTCTTCCCTAACTTGGATGAAATAAGGTTATTATATGTATATTTTAAGTGACCTTGTCTGTTCCACTGTTGGGCAATGGTCTCCCCCATTTTCCTCCAGTTTTAACTATCTTTAGTTTCCACACTGATTCTTCTTTAATCCCCCTGAGCTTGTCTTGCCTTTGTGTGAGAAGATGACTGTGGGGTTGAGTGGTCTTTGATTTTCTATGGTACATAATTGTAGTTCTCATAGAGATCTCTAACCTCACTATGTAGCCTGTTATGTAGCGTTGTATTAGTAAAATATTTTTTTAAAATATTCCTGTAGGGTGAGAGTTTAATCAACAAACACAAAACAAATCTCTCTCTTTCTCTCCCTTTTTTAACCCCCGACCAAAAAAAGGGGTGTTATAAGTTTGACGTCGATGTCTGTCTGTCTGTGTGTGTGTTTGTCTGTGGCACCGTAGAGCTCAAACGGATGGGCCGATTTGGATGCGGTTTTTTTTATTTTAAAGTTAATATCCGTGTGGATGTTCTTAGCTAATCTATGTTTGGTTATATCGATCCAAGATGGCCGCCGCCACAAAATGGCGGACAAAATATTTCTTCACAACCTACCTCAATATGGGTATCAAATGAAAGGGCTTGCCTAGTAGAATACTATGCACTATAAAAAAAATCAAATCCAAGATGGCCGCGACCACAAAATGGCGAATTATATTATTTTTTCACTACTACCTCAATATGGGTATGAAACGAAAGGGCTTGACTAGTAGAATACATTGCTCTATGACAAATTTCAAATCCAAGATGGCCGCTTCCACAAAATGACGAAATACATGTATTTTTTCACAACTCCCTTAATATGGGTATTAAATGAAAGGGCTTGACTAGTAGAATGTTGTACAGGTAACAAATCTGAGGTAGTCGGGGGTTAACCAAAATTTGTAATTTTGTTCTTGTATAATACTACTAAAGTATAGATTATAAATAAGATATTTACATTGATTATTTTGTTGAATGTAAATCTAGGTAGATGAGACTGCTTCGGAATCTAGAAAGGCTGACGAATTTTAGTTGGCCAATGGGAAATGCTAACGCATTTCTAGATGGTCAATGGGCATGGTTTATATTTCATATTTATTTATTTATAAAAGATAATTTTACACGTCAATTAAAAAAATTAATGAAATACATTACTGTACTTATCATATAAAACATTGTCAGAAATTAATAATAATAGTAAAATAATCAAATTTACCCGAGTTTACCCGAAGATTTCTTATCGTTCCCGAGCGTGATGCTAGAATTCAATTCACAGCCCACCAAAAATTTGTCTGTAACGCGTCAAAAGAAGTTTTCACTTCAAAAACTGTAAATGTTTTGTAGTTAATGATAACAGTAGAGCTATTCATTGAAATATACAGTGACGTGGTGGTCCAGCCGTACAACTCGCTGCTGACGCTACGGCGGCTGACGGAGAGCGCGGACTGCGTGATGGTGCTGGACAACACGGCGCTCAACCGCATCGCCAGCGACCGCCTGCACATCAAGAACCCCTCGTTCGCGCAGATCAACACGCTCGTCTCAACTATCATGAGTGCCAGCACCGCGACTCTCAGGTAAACAATGGAATACTCCAGCAAACTTTGAAATGCCTTGGGAAATTCTGGATTACAATAGCAACCTCTAGAATACGATGGTATACTCCGGATTATTCAGGTAGAGTTTACCTCAAGTGAATTTGAAAAACTCCAAATTTTCAGAAAACAGTTGTGATTCAAAATAAGTGGGTGTAAAGGCCCAAACAGTTGTCTAATTTGTAAATATTAAGTAGGACTAGTATTTACAAAATTTCAAGGAAGGTCTTGATCTTCTTCTTCTTCATGTTGTGTCAGCGTTTCAATTTTGGACTACATTTAAAAGTAACTTTTTTTTATAATTTTTTACATATTTTAAAGTTTAGTCTTTAATTTTGTTTTTTTGACCAAGGAGAGGCTACAGAAACTACAACGGGGATTGATTCGCACAGGTCGCTTATTGTACAATCTGATATCGGCACCAAATACCAAAATCATTAGACGAAAAGTGCGTTCGTTTTAAATAGTGGTCCACCTAGGTTCCGTATCTAGCCCAGGAGGGGTCGTGACCCCTCCCCCCTTCCCCTTGAATCCGCTCTTTGTGTGTACTACGATTACAACTAACTTATAATAGCAGTTCTGGCAACGTCTCTCAAACGTGGCTCGTGTCGCAGGTACCCGTCGTACATGAACAACGACCTGATCAGCCTGGTGGCGCCGCTGATCCCCACGCCGCGCCTGCACTTCCTCATGACGGGCTACACGCCGCTCACCGCCGACCACGAGCTCAACACCGTCAGCAATGTACGTACCTACCTAACCTACATCATAGTACAATACAGGACGTCTCATTCATTTCAAAATATCTTTATTAAATATAAAGTTTTACAAAATTTGTACAAACACCAGTGTAAATATATCCTAGCAGTACAAGATATTGTAAGATAACATTGTTTTTTGAGTACAGTAGCTCACTTAAAAACTTACGAATATGTTAATTATAATTTGTTTGTGCACAATACTTATTAATAAATTTACTGCGTAAGATATCTATTTCGTTACGTTAGCTTTAGTTTGAGACAAACGTTTATAAAAAAACTGAATGTTAGTTATTACCAGGAATACAGGACGTCTACTCTCTTTCGTAAAACGTAATTTCGAAATAAACTCGCGACTTTCCTACTCCGGTTCTACTTCGTTTCGTCCGATTGAATATTGTTTGACGTTTGAATGTTAGCTAAGCCTGCTCTAATTAGCTTAGACAAGAACAAAATTAAAAATGTTGACTAACCCCCCGACTACCTCAGATTTGTTATCTTTACAACATTCTACTAGTCAAGCCCTTTCATTTGATACCCATATCCAGGTAGTTGTGAAAAAAGAAATGTATTTCGCCATTTTGCAGTAGCGGCCATCTTGGATTTGAAATGTGTCATAGTGCAAAGTATTCTACTAGTTAAGACCTTTCGTTTGATACCCATATTGAGGTAGTAGTGAAAAAAATAATGTAATCCGCCATTTTGTGGTGGCGGCCATCTTGGATTTGTAATTTGTTATAGTGTATAGTATTCTACTAGTCAAGCCCTTTCATTTGATACCCATATTGAAGTAGGTTGTGAAGAAATATTTTGTCCGCCATTTTGTGGAGGCGGCCATCTTGAACCGACATTAACCAAACATAGCTAAGAACATCCGCACGGATATTAACTTTCAAATAAAGAAAACCGCATCGAAATCGGCTCATCCGTTTGAGCTCCACAGTGCCACAGACAGACACACACACAGACACACACACAGACAGACAGACAGACAGACAGACAGACACACAGACAGACAGACATCGACGTCAAACTTTAACACCCCTTTTTTGGTCGGGGGTTAAAAATCTAAATGGATGAAATGACGGATCGAAGTAGAACCGGAGTAGGAAAGTTGCGAGTTTATTACAAAATTACGTTTTCGTAGAAAGACAGTAGACGTCCAGGATCTGAAGCATCTATTCATGTAAATAAAACGGAAGTGTTTGTTTGTAATTCCAAATTAACAGCTTTTCACTAAATTCATAAGCAGCCCATTAAATGTTCCCACAGCTGGGACTCGGTGCATTCTCTCGCAAGGAGACAGTTTAGGCCATAATCCGCCACATAAAACGCATATCATACTAAATGCATATCCAACTAATATTATAAATGTCTAAGTTTGTTGCTTAATTGCGTCGGAACTTCTGATGCGGCCCAAACATAGATCGGGACTACTGACCATTTCACAAGCGATTACTTATGTATGCAAATTAAAAATAAGAACAAAATTAAAAAAAAAATTAACCCCCGACTACCTCAGATTTGTTATCTGTACTACATTCTACTAGTCAAGCCCTTTCATATGATACCCATATTAAGGATGTTGTAAAAAAAGTAATGTATTTCGCCATTTTGTGGTGGCGGCGATCTTGGATTTGAAATTTGTTACAGTGTATTCTCCTAGTCAAGCCCTTTCATTTGATACCCATATTGAGGTAGGTTGTGGAGAAATATTTTGTCCGCCATTTTGTGGAGGCGGCCATCTTGAATCGATATCCAAACATAGCTAAGAACATCCGCACGGATATTAACCTTCAAATAAAAAACCGCATCGAAATTGGCCCATACGTTTGAGCTCTACGGTGCCACAGACAGACATCGACGTCACACTTATAACACCCCTTTTTTTGGTCGGGGGTTAAACAATATAAGTACAGCATCCATGATAGTTTTCATAGTGTAATGAGTATTCTGTTTGCAGGCACCAAAGATTCGCAAGACGACAGTCCTAGATGTAATGCAGAGGCTCCTGCAGCCAAAGAACATGATGGTATCCCTGAGCCCCGACCGAGCCAACCAGCACTGCTACATATCCATACTCAACATCATACAGGTAATCAAACTAAAAATCTACCAAATATTTAGATCTGCGTTTTCTGGATAATCTGTTTGGAGATAAGTAAAATAAGATAGAGTAAATTTAATAAGATTAGTAACAACTTTTATATTTATTAAAGTTAGGTTTTCCATGCTAAACTGACTAGCAAAATGTGAAACCACCTCCCAAAAAGATTTTACGCTAAAGATGAGAAGGAAAATTAAAAAAGGGTATCTTCAAGCACTTCTAAATATATATAAATCGGCCTTCGTTACTTTGACCTACCGCATCGTCGCCCGCAATCGGCCATCAAGGGCGGTTTCAGAAGGGATGTCGAGGGTCGTGACGCACGCACGCATTTGTCGCACGGTCTAGAGCGGTCGCCAAATAGTTGACCACCACTACTGTACCCCCTAGCGCCAAAGTTGGCGCTAGGTAAAGTCACTAGAGCATCGGTTACCCACAGGCGGACCGCGGTCCGTTTGCGGAGCGCGAGAGGTCGAACTTCGGTTCGACTAGAATTTAATTTTAAACGAAAATAATAAAGAAGCAACATTTAATTATGTATTATGATCAGTTGTTATTTTCTGGACCTCATTAAAAAAATTCACGCAGTATCCGGACCCCAGGTAAAACTATTTGGCGACCCCTCTAGACCTTGCGACAAGTGCGTGCGTGCGTCATGACCCTCACAACCTCCTCTCTATCCTCCGACTACGTCATGATCCGCCCCTGCATGGGATGATCATTGGGCAAAATTATCATTCACTTTCCCAATGGCTTATTTAGTCACGATCGCAGACTATTGATCGGACGCTACATTTTTATGTATTTCATCACTTGAAGAAAAATAGCCTATCTGCCTAACACAGCTTGAGTGGGTATTAAGCCTGCTATAGACAATCTTGAACAAATTATCTATTGTTAGGCAGATATGCAGATAAGCCATTTTTCCAAGAAATAAGACCAATACTCGTTTATGATCCGCGACTAAATTGTTAATTGAAGTAACAGACTGTTATATCCAATCAGAATGGCGTGCGTCGGTAATCACGCGTCGCGCTCTCTATTAATTCAATTTCATGCCTCTTTTGTTCACCGGTCTAATTTATTTCTAGGGCGAAGTAGATCCGTCTCAAGTACACAAATCTCTGCAACGAATCCGAGAAAGAAAGTTGGCCTCTTTTATACCTTGGGGGCCCGCTTCGATACAGGTAAGTTAACAAAACATGTACATCTTTCATTTCAATCTTCAAATGTGCTACTGCACTCTTAGAAACTCCATCAGTTCATACGTTTAAACATAATTCTTCTGTAATTTTATTATTAAACAGTAATCAATGAAACAAACGTAGAACAGCACAGTAAAATAAATATTTTTCAGGTGGCGTTATCGAGAAGATCACCATATGTACAAGCAACACACAAAGTTTCGGGACTATTGCTAGCAAACCATACAAACATATCATCTGTAAGTATTACTATGTGCATCGCAAAATTATCTACCGCCCGCAATTTCGTCCAAGTGGAATTAAGAAAATGGCTGAGGTATTCTGGATTTTTTTGAGATGAAATGTAGCATGTGTTTATTTTGCTGTATTCTACTAAAGTTTGAAATTTTATATTGATTCCTTAGTTTCTTTCGATGTAATTGAGTAACAAACATTCACATTTATGATATTAGTGGGAAGTGGCATAAAAATGAATCTTACTACTTACTATATATTACTATATATAGAGACGATTTTCTTAGCATTCCATGGATTCACCGTGCGGGTGCCGGGTCCATCGTGTGGCAGAGAGAGAAAAACTCGAGTAGTTCCCGAGACTTGTGACTCGGGCGTAGGTTTAAGGGGCCCCTTTCTGACGTACATCAACACTCACCTTCACCACTCGTTTTTCTCTCCCTGCCCAGCCAAATCTGATATGAGCCTACTAGTGCAGCTTTAGATACACGTTCTAGTATAGAACTTACTGCACTTCTGGATAAGCCAAGGTCTTTCAGTAGGTTATAGAGAGATTTTGCTGGTATACCTCTCGCTCCCACTTCTACAGCGTATAAACTAACTACATAGCCGTTTTTTGTTAATTCGTTTAGGAGGTCGTAATACTTATTTTGTTTCATCGCGTGGTCTTTAGGTATATTAGTTTCCCACGGTACGGTAAGTTCTACAAGGACTATGCGTTTCGTAGCTCTAGAAAAAGGAAAATGTCCGGTCTGGATGACGAAACACCCACATCCTCTGGGATTTTGTAGTGCTTTTCATACGTGTCCATTAAAATAGTCCAATCAGGTGCTGTACCCAGGATTGAGTAAGGCTTGTTCCTGGAGTTTGAAGTTGAGCCTTCTTTACAAAGTTAATTTGTCTGTTGTTTGTCGTCAATCCTTTTGGGCTCTAGCTACCGAAAGGCTCATGGCTTCACGTATGATTTCAAGTACTCTGTCATGACGCCGTGACTAATGACCCCCATTAAGGAGCACCTTGCATCCCACCAATATGTGCCTTGCGGTACATATCGCCTCTCCACAAGTATAGCAACATTTTTCAGAGGCTTTTCCCCACCTTACCAAGTTACTCTGGTCAGGAGGGTCATTTGGAATGCATTTAGATAAAATTTTAATAAGGCAGGGTACCAGTCATAGATCAAGGTGCGCCACTTTAGAGCTAATGGGATACAGAACTCACCTATGGTTAACCACTCACTTTGCATTTCTAAATTCATAGCGTGCACTTTGTAACCGTCATTTTCGTCTTGTTGTAGAAAGGTTTTTACCATGTCTCGGTCTTCCTTTTTTTTTTTTCTCGCACCCAACCCAGCAGTATTTACTTGTGCACCTGCCATAAATTGTTTATGGAATTGAAGTCTAGATTCCAGGTCTGAAGCAGTTTTGTCTCTTGGGAGAGATGTAATTAATTCGTCTTGCGACTTTCCCAAAACATGCGTTTTTGTAACTCTTAGGTGTTTGTAAAGTTCAGACGGTTTCTTTAGTTTCAGCCCAAAACTATTGTGATCCCTAAAAAGAGTAGAGGGATCAGCCGGATGTGCCAATCCGAACCATGACTTCAATATCTTTATGACATTGGCATCTAGCTTTGCCAGGAGAGTTTTACCGATGTCATATACTAGGAAAGGCCAAGTGAGACGTGATGTGAGGTAGTTGTCATATATCCATGCTTTTTTTGATATTGCTGATAGGCTGCTGGTCTACCTTATTGAGGTTGTTCATGAAATTTTCAACAACCACCTCTAATGATGGTGTACGTCCTTTGCGATCTATCTTTCTACCAAGAAATTTGAAAGGCACTGCCTCTGCAATTGTGGCAACTCCTTGGCCACTTATGGAGAGTCCCGGATCGTAAGACGTATATTTGGTATTTCTTCTACCCAGACAAAGACAATGACTATACTACTATTATTAAGCCGAAGAGTTTGTTTGTTTGAAAGCAATAATCTCAGGATTGTAAGATAATTTTTTTGTTGGATATTCCATTTATCGAGGAAGGCTATCTATAGGCTATATATCATTAAGCTACTATCAATAAAAGCGGAGCATGAATGAAGAATGTAACAAAAGCGAGAGAAAAAATATAGTTTTTGTGAGCTATAGTGAGATATAGTGTTTGTTTCGTTGCGTACGCTGAAGTCCGTGACAGCGTGTGTCTATCTTTTAAGGTCGTCATTATAACACGATTTCAAAAATTCTTGTACCGTTGGAATCTTGGATATTAAGTGTATGTGATACCTGAGTGCTACATGCTATATATATGTACCGCGGGCGAAGCCGGGGCAGACCGCTAGTTATTTTATAAAAATTTTATTCATCAAAATACAGATACTTAATATAAAATTCATAACAAAAGATATTGATAATGCAGCGTAATCAATGTTTTATTTGACACGTACCTAACACAATAACACGCCATTCAACTAACGCTTACGGAATATTTTAGCGAGTTTAGTAAAAAACTCCAGCTAAGAGTACCTACATCAGTATATTTGATGGTGAGTTGTATGGAGCTTGTGCGTACACCAAAAAATGAAGTTCTAAAAACTTTGCTACTTGTCGAGTCCTGAACCCAACAAAGCTCGACATTATATTTTATTGATTCTATAGAGTCGCTCATAGGTCGAAAAAGCAACGACTTTTTATGGTTGACGTTCCAAAGACTCAAATTAAGAGGTTTGACTGCATTTTCGTAATAAAAACTACTAGGATGTGAAATTACCGAGAAATTACTCTTGGATACAATTTTGGTGTCTTCAAGCCTGGAGTAAAAAGGTGTCTTCTGGGTAAGCACGCTCCATCGAAAACCGTATCGTCTTTTATAATCAGGGGAGATTGAGGACAAGTGGAAACCTACACTGAATTCATGTTTTAGGCGCTTTGCAAAGGACGGGGCGGACGGACAATTTCATCGCGAACGATAGCGTAAAGCGGTAGCGCTTTTAGCGATAAAGCCGCCAACTATCGCACTAATTTACTATGTTTCCTTTATTTTTGCTAATATGTATGCCTGGTACCCATACACATCCTCACACACATGCACACATACACATATCACAACATAGACATCCTCATCAGACTTATCGTGATTGTATCGTCGCAATCAATCAAAAATAGATAGCATAAATGTATTACTTTATTATTATTTCGAATTTCGCTCCTAATGGTATGACGACCATTTGTGATAATGGGGGTCTCTTTTGGGTGGAATGCGTGGAGGAACTCCAATAGCGGCTAAAGGAAAACGCAAATTGGATTTGGATCTGTACAAATTAGTCGCTCGTTCTCTACTAGTATTATGCATTGCCTATGCACCGCAAAAAGCCAGTTTTCTTTCCACTTTTCTTTCCTGAGGAGGCTCTCATGGCAACTGAAATTGATTTAACTTTAATAGATTTTGTTTGATATCGTTTTGATTTTAATTTGGTTTGAATTTAATTTGTTTTTGACTTAATTTTGATCTGATTTTAATTTAATTTAATTCTGATATTTTTACTTGATACACGGACAGATGAATAAGAAGTAACTATTAAGTAGTTTAATTATGTAAATGAATCCGTTGTCTTTAAATCCATTAATATTATTTATATTCTACCGCAATTATCATCAACGCAAGTCTACAAAAAACTGTAAAAAAAAAACTACTCTTGGATGCCCAAAATACAGGCTCAGCCTAGTTTGGGACCCACCACATAAATCGCGGAGCCAGCTATGACACTATTTCAACAATATCAACAAATAAATGACTTTTAATTTAATTTATTTCTTTTTTTGGTGTGCTATTAAAGAGTATCTATCTATCTAAAGAGCATCCTTACTTCTTTGCTATAGGTACTTAGGGGCCAAAAAGCCCTCGCCACCATTACTGGCGTCTATCGCATCGCGGCTGGAGCCAGTTTGCAAAGCGCGTTATGATTCAAAAAGTGGAAACCTTTTCTCAAAAGGAATCTTTTTGTCGCAGTTGTTCGACCGGTGCGTGCAGCAGTTTGACAAGCTGCGCAAGCGCGAGGCGTTCCTGGAGGTGTTCCGCAAGGAGCCCATGTTCAAGGAGTCGCTGAAGGAGTTCGACGAGTCCCGCGCCGTCGTGGACGAGCTGGTCTCCGAGTACCAGGCCGCCGCCACGCCAGACTACGTGCACTGGAACCCAGGTACGTTCCAGTCCACTAATCCAAGACTACGTGCACTGGAACCCAGGTACGTTCCAGTCCACTAATCCAAGACTACGTGCACTGGAACCCAGGTACGTTCCAGTCCACTAATCCAAGACTACGTGCACTGGAATCTAGGTACGTTCCAGTCCACCACTCCAGGACTACGTGCACTGGAACCCAGGTACGTTCCAGTCCACTAATCCAAGACTACGAGCACTGGAATCTAGGTACGTTCCAGTCCACCACTCCAGGACTACGTGCACTGGAACCCAGGTACGTTCCAGTCCATCACTCTACGACTACGTGCACTAGAACCATGCGCGGTCCGGGGGGGGGGGGGGGTCACAGGGGACATGACCCTCTCCAAAATCGTATACGTTAAACAAAAAATGTAAGAAAAATATCTAATAGTACATAGACTATTTTTTAACGCGGGCAAACAACTAGAACGGGAACTACGAGGGTAAAATCTTGGGGCGCTACTAGTAAAGTATTTTTTCGATTTATTGTATTTCTACTTGTTACAAAAAACCTGAGGCTGCGTACTGGTGACCCCCTCCAAAATTCGAGGCTGGGACCGCGCCTGACTGGAACCCGGGTACGTTCCAGTCCACTACTCCTGGACTACGTGCACTGGAATCTAGGTACGTTCCAGTCCACCACTCCAGGAGTACGTGCACTTGAACCCAGGTACGTTCCAGTCCACTACTCCAGGACTACGTGCACTGGAATCTAGGTACGTTCCAGTCCACCACTCCAGGACTACGTGCACTGGAACCCAGGTACGTTCCAGTCCACTACTCCAGGACTACGTGCACTGGAACCCAGGTACGTTCCAGTCCACTACTCCAGGACTACGTGCTCTGGAACCCAGGTACGTTCCAGTTCACTACTCCAGGACTACGTGCACTGGAATCTAGGTACGTTCCAGACCACCACTCCAGGACTACGTGCACTGGAACCCAGGTACGTTCCAGTCCACTATTCCAGGACTACGTGTTCTGAAACCCAGATACCCCCGCACCGCTCGGCTGCTTCCTAGAGGTGTTCCGCAAGGAGTTCGACAAGTCCCGCGCCGTCGTGGACAAGCTGATCTTCGAGTACCAGGCCGCCCCCACGCTAGACTACGTGTACTGACACCCAGGTCGTTTAGGTTTGGAGTGGCAATAACGTTATATTCCGCCTGGGGTTTTGGTAGCCTTCGCTTGTATCAATTCAAGATAATCATTTGTAAGTCTGTAACAATCTACAATATTAGTTACTAATGACGATTTGCCAGCATGGAGAGATGCTTACAGACACTCTTTTCCGCGTTGGATTTCATTAAATAACCTGCAGGTGTTTAGTAGAAATGTTCTAGAGCAGGAGTTCCCAAACTTATTTTGTCTGCTGCCCACTTGAGAACCACTTTGAGAATAAATTATTTTTAGCGCCCTCATTTATTCACAAAATTAAAAACCACTAAACTTCAAATTAAATTAACTAATTATTGTGAGCTATATTAGCGGAGATTAAACATTCATTCTAAACAAGACTTTCCTATAACCTTGAGTTTACCTTTAAGTTTGAGTTAACTTGAGAGCTCAGCCTAGTACCCAGTAGGTAGTACACAACGGACTCCAAGCCTCTACACAATGCCTCCATTTTTTTCTGGTCCTTCTTTCTTTACCGCCCCCTTTTAGGCCTGCAGCGCCCACAAGGGGGCGTTATCGCCCACTTTGGGAAAGAATGATCTAGAGAAACGATTAGTCTTACATTTCCTGTAAACAACAGTATAGAAGGATATGAGCATGAGATTTTTGCTCCTTTTTCTGCCGCACGCCTATAACCGCGCAGGCGCTTGCAGAGAGTAATGAATGACACACCAACACGAAACTGTGCGGTGCGAAACTTGGACCGAGTGACTTGGGGCGCGACGTTTTATCCTCCGACAAACAAGAACAAAATTAATAATTTTGACTAACCCCCGACTACCTCAGATTTGTTATCTGTAGAACATTCTACTAGTCAAGCCCTTTCATTTGATACCCATATTAAGGGAGCTGTGAAAAAAGAAATGTATTTCGCCATTTTGTGGAAGCGGCCATCTTGGATTTGAAATTTGTCATAGTGCAATGTATTCTACTGGTCAAACCCCTTCGTTTGATACCCATATCGAGGTAGTAGTGAAAAAAAATATAATTCGCCATTTTGTGGTGGCGGCCATCTTGGATTTGGTTTTTTTATAGTGTATAGTATTCTACTAGTCAAGCCCTTTCATTTGATACCCATACTGAGGTAGGTTGTGAAGAAATATTTGGTCCGCCATTCTGTGGCGGCGGCCATCTTGAATCGATATGAACCAAACATAGCTAAGAACATCCGCACGGATATTAACTTTCAAATAAAAAAACCGCATCGAAATCGGCCCATCCGTTTGAGCTCTACGGTGCCACAGACACACACACAGACAGACAGATAGACAGACAGACATCGACGTCAAACTTATAACACCCCTTTTTTTGGACGGGGGTTAAAAAAGGGGTGTTATAAGTTTGACGTCGATATCTGTCTGTGGCACCGTAGAGATAAAACAGATGGACCGATTTCGATGCGGCTTTTTTTGTTTGAAAGTTAGTTTCCGTGCGGTGGTTCTTAACTATGTTTGGTTAATATCGATTCAAATTGTTCCCTTTTTAACCCCCGACAAATCAACCCATGCTGCTGGCGATAAGTGATAGTATACCCAAACAGTATGTATTTGATAAGAAATACAAAATTGAACTCGTGGAGCCTCCCTCCGGGGATCATAGCTCCACCGAGTTGATGGTCTTCACCGATGGTTCGAGAACCAACGAGGGCGTTGGATCCGGCACCTTCTCGGAAGACTTAAATATCAGGTACCACACATCTCTCGGGGCCCACAACTCCGTCTTTCAGGCAGAATGCGTGGGCATCACGAGGGCTGCTACCATAATCACCGACAGAAGGGTGCAAGGTTATAACATCCGCATACTCTCTGACAGCGCGGCGGTCCTACATGCCCTAAAGAGCAACACCATCGCTTCGGGACTAGTCCTTGAATGCCACAAGTCTCTAACGGAGGTTTGTGAACACAATCAAATCGTTCTCCAATGGATTAAAGGCCATAGCGGATCGAGAGGTAACGACGCGGCGGACGAACTGGCGAGGAGGGCATCAGCGGAACAGGTTCAGGGCCCTGAACCGATTGTCCCGCTCCCACTGTCGCAGGTACGGAAATGGCTGCGAGAGAGGTCACTGAAAGAACATAACGACAACTGGACCAAGAGGTCGGACTGTAGTCAGTCCAGAGCGGCACTGGGGGGGCCGTAACTCACGGTACACCCGGCAGCTGCTAAGCCTGAATCGTCAACAGTTGCGACTGGTCACGGGCGCACTGACAGGTCACGGTTTGTACAATAAACACCTATTCACACTAGGTATTACCGACAGTCCTCTTTGCAGAGCTTGCCTTGAGGCTGAAGAAACGGCCGCTCATGTGCTCATGGAGTGCACAGGAGTGGCGGCGCATCGAGCGAAGTTCCTGGGCACACCGGGGACGCTCCGTGAAGCATGCGGCAACGTTAAGAAGCTGCTAGGCTTTCTGTTGGAGTTGGGTTGGCGGGAGTGAAGCCCACTTCCCCACACGCAAAACAGGCGCACCAAGACGTCGAGTTGCGGAAACAGCCCGCCCACAGAGCCTGAGCGGAGCGCTACTACTACTACTACTACTACTAACCCCCGACCAAAAAAAAAGGGGTGTTATAAGTTTGACGTCGATGTCTGTCTGTGGCACCGTAGAGCTCAAACGGATGAGCCGATTTCGATGCGGTTTTTTTTATTTGAAGGTTAATATCCGTGCGGATGTTCTTAGCTATGTTTGGTTAATATCGATTCAAGATGGCCGCCTCCACAAAATATTTCTTCACAACCTACCTCAATATGGGTATCAAATGAAAGGGCTTGACTAGTAGAATACTGTACCTCGATATGGGTATCAAATGAAAGGGCTTGACTAATAGAATGTTGTAAAGATGACAAATCTGAGGTAGTCGGGGGTTAGTCAAAATTTTTAATTTTGTTCTTGTTCACTACCTACTCCCTCAATATCAAATCAAATGAAATTATTTGACTAGTAGAGTGTTGTACAGATAACAAATCCGAGGTAGTCGGGGGTAAATCAATTTTTTTATTTTGTTCTTGCTTATCATTTACATATTTTCCAGGAAAAAACATTTTGAAGAATTTACTTCCAGGTTCACTTTACACTCATTACAATGTTTTTTTTTACCTTTTGATTTCAGAGAGCAGTCAAATATAACGGAAACTAGTCTATGAAGACTGAAATGAAGCAGCAGCAACATGACAAAGATGGGGAGAAGAAAACCATTCCAAAAAGGAAAACTCTAAAAGTATTATTGAAATGTTCACTCACCGTTAAGTTTTAATTAACGTGCCATTTATTGTTGTAATATTAGTAATCTCAGTAATTGTTAACATTGTTTTCTCGAATATTAAAACTTTTTTATAATTAAAAACGGAAAACACGCACACAGAGGCGAAATAAAATGAATTTGCTTTTTTACCAAGAATTTATTTCAATTTAGTTAATTGCTATCTTTACATTCCTTTACTCCATTCACATTCTCTCGTGCGACTACACACAGTGGTTTGTACGTCCCTAACATTCTTTAACCGGCTTCTGGATATTAAACATTTATAATAAGTATGAAAGATTGGACTATTGCTATAACCGATATGGCAATAAGCATTAGCTACTCAGCACGAAGACATTCTAGGAGCTTGTGACTGCAGCTTCAGTCAAAGAGATTACTTCTGCAGTGCTCCTAGCAAGTCTGTTTGCTACTAGTATAGAATCACAGAATACACCTTATAAAAATAAAACCTTTCTATCGTTTTTATATCTGCTAATTGCATCTAGAGAGCAGATCTTCTTGTCCAATTATAACAGCAATATGTACAACACTGCCAGGGACGGGCATGTCCAAATAACTATCTAAATGATGGTATACATGATCTAAATAATTATGATGCAATGATATTTAGTTTATAACTTCTGGGATCAATATGATATGAAAAAAATATTTTTTAATTAAAAAAAGCTAGAAGTAAATATGATTATGCCATAGCTATGGTGTAAGACCTAAGAATAGAGTAGGTTTAAGAAATATTGCATACGTTGTATTGAATTACAGAATTAAATTACTGGTACAGAATCGAAAGTTTGAAGTACATATTTCTAATGAATGCAGTGGTGACCCTAGAGAACAATGGTCAGCAAACATGATGATACTAAAATAATGCACACACATTCTTAACACACAACTATGTATATCCTAATTTTTATACATTAATATAACAGTTGTTCTTATAAAAGTTTTGTAATTTCAACATAGTCTACTTAGTTACAATTAAAACATCACATGTTGATAGTATAATAATAATTTTAGTGCAATGACGGACAAATGAGACTTAAATGAGATGATGTTGTGACAGTACCAACATTAAAAAATTAAAAGCGATGCATTAGTGCCATGTGAAAGCAAAATTAGGTGATGGAATTAATGAACAATATGGGCGGACAGCTGGGCTGGATTGTTGGCTAGGAGGATTGGCTGGATTGCTGGAATTTAGGCTGGATGATGGATGTCTTGCGGATGGGAACAGTTTCTGGCGTCGGGATTGCATCACCCGTCGATATCTTCGCCGGTACAGCTGGGGCTTTGAATGGAGCTGCAAGATTCCCTGGCCTTTGTTTTGCCATCTGGTAATCACCAGAATCGAAGAACTTTTGCTGTAAAGTAAAGCAAATAAACATATAACCTTCAATTGCATTGTGAAGCAGCAAGTGCATTATCAAACATAACTTAATCAGTTAGAAAATTATTGCATTTTAGGGTTCTATAGATCTGTAGCCAAATGGCAAAAAACGGAACTCATAAGATTCATCATGTCTGTCTGTTTGTCTGTCCATATGACACAGCTTATTTTTCTGAAACTATAAGAACTACTGTTGAAACTTGGTAAGTAGATGTATTACATATACCTATCCATAGATATACCAAAAGATAGGGTTTGATGAAAAAAAAACGAGTTTCAGTTCTAATAATTATTGTTTTTTTTTCTATTTGTGTGAAAATCTTATAGCAGTTCACGTAATACATCTATTTACCAAGTTTCAACAGTAGTTCTTATAGTTCTTGATATATTTTACTTGATTACATTTTTTTATACTATAACAGTGAAATGCAAGGCACATGATAGTTATCAGTATGCCTGGCTATAATTATATAAGTGGCAAACATAATATTAAGCATAACAATTACATCCTGGCAAGATATTAATCAGCATTGTTTGTATTTGAATGAGCACAGAAGTTGATATTAGTGAGACTAGATAAATGCGCCACAACAATTATTAATATTGATTGATGA
Organism: Ectropis grisescens; assembly: GCA_017562165.1. NCBI lineage: Eukaryota > Metazoa > Arthropoda > Insecta > Lepidoptera > Geometridae > Ectropis > Ectropis grisescens. Next base: position 3,405,148 of record CM029771.1, on the reverse strand, counting down.
GCATTTATTAACTTACTCCCTTAGCTAGCCTTTTCTGCAAAAAAGCAGAGTGCCCTTGTGGTCCTCTCCCAAGAACAGCATTTGGAAACTTTGCTTTCAGTTTGGCCTCCTCTAGTTTTTCCAGTTCCTTCGGCTGAAAGGTAAAATTATCTTGTTACACCTAATCTCATACATAAATTAATTATCATTGTAATTACATGACCTAATTTGGATATGGAAATAAATGATGAAAATTGTTTGAAGTCAAATCATTCTTATACGAGGTTTATTTCTCACTTTGTAATGACATTTCCAGCTAAAAACCTGTGTTTCTAAAAATCTACAATGACTTCTTGCAAATATACTTACATCCTTTGTAGGCTCATTTTGGTCTGGTGAGTCACTCATGGTTAGGTCTGAAGTCTGGAAACAAAGAACGGGTGATTTCTATTAGCTACGGCAGAGCAAAGTTTAAAGAAGTTTTCGGCAAATCTAGAAGTGAAAAATTGTTTTGTTTACCCACATGCCCTGATTTACAATGTAACGATCTTTTCATTTCATGTAAGATTACAATTATAACGCACAATATATTCACAGAGTGCAATAGTTTATTGTTCTAATCATTTCATTAGGCTAGGTACATAAAATGAATAAAATAACAAAACATAAAAATGTGTACTCGATGAAACCAAAATTTCGTACAGATTCTTCAGTGTTCCCTATGCAATTACGACGTAAAGATGTTTTTTTACCTGTTACGACCGCCGATTGCCTCAAAAATAATATAAAATCTAAAAGAGACCAAGCGGTGCCACGTTTAGCGAACTTTACAAAAGAGCAACAGTAAAACAATCAAAATTTATCAACAACGAAACTCTCGTGATTATCGTTTTCAATGAAAAATGGCGCTTTAGAGTTACCATAGCAAAACAGCAATAGTAGCTAGGTCGCTACTATGCTATGTGCTACTGCCTTGCCAAGAAATAAACATATTTCTGCAACATTTCCCAGCAACACGGGGTGTTTATTTGGTGATAACGGGTCAAGACCATTAGACAGAAATGCATAGAGCCTGTTTACTATTTTTGAAATATTATGAGGGTAGAACGTAGAACGCGTGATATCATGATATCTTTTTTCTAGAGGACTACTACTGTCGGCTGATCGGCTGGCGGCTCGAAAAAGCATTTCATGTACAACTTTCCCAATACCTTTGAGAAGGTCGATGGATGCCACTTTTAGGAATAGTGGAAAGCTTGAAGCTTGAGCTCAATTCACAGCCTACGAAAAATCTGTGCGGTGCAAAAAAAACCTTTTACTTCAAAAATTGTGATAGATGGCACTCTAACACACTAGCAAGAATTAATTAAGATTTTTTTTCTAAACACCATCATAAATGGTGAAATTGTGAGGCTAAAGCTAAACCACAATAAAAGCAATAAAGCAAAAGTTGAGTAGTGATAAACATTCTGGCTAATAGCTCAAAGAAGTCAGAGTGTATAGATCGCACATTGGCAACATTAAAAAATGTTTGCATTTTTTTATTCAGCGTAAGGTCCATGGCCAAGAATAAATAAAAAAAAGAAGTATGGTTAGTATGGCACTCGGGGACTGCCGCGGTACAGCTATTGCATGTTGCATGCATTTGTATTAACATAAGCAATTAACATTCCGTTAATAATTTTTCGGAATTGCTTTTATTTTAAAGAGTGACATTTGTTTACCTTAAAAAAATATCACGGGAAATTCGTTAAGTTGTCACGCATTTAGTCTGTAAAGCTGATACAAATAAGATTCAAAGTCGAATGACCGAGTGGGGACTTAATACTAATGTCAGATTCAAATTTAAATTTGAAGCGCAAGTTTTTTCCGTCTGCTGGGGCCAGTGTTGCCAACTTACAGGATTTCTCGTCATGTCTAGCGGATTTGGGTACATTGAGAACGGAAAAATAACTTTCTAACGGTTAATGAGACATTTAACGGAAATAAAGACGTCATATTTTCATCGATAAATGTCTATTGTGTTTTTCAAACGGTGAGGTAAGTCCTAATATGAAAATTTAAGTGGAAATTTAACGGTTAATATTTTGACAGATTTTTTTTACAGATTTTAGACAGAATTTCACTACTAACTTGGCGGATTTAAAAAATCTGGTTGGCAGCACTGGCCGAGGCTTTTTCTGGGCTGTTTGGCGTTTGCATAGTGACAGTTACGTAGTATTTTACATTCTCTTTTCTCTTTGCATAGTGCAAAGTATAAATAGCTCTCTACATAGTCTGTGGTATATAGTGATCTGTGGCATAGTGTTACTCTGTTACTTAGTTACTTACTCTGTGGGCGTTTGCGCGAACGCGAACGCGAACCCGCGGTTTTAGTAAACAAACATTGTAGATTTTTGAAAAATGGAAACTGATAATGTTGAAGAAGATATAGATGGTTGTATTCACAGTATTCATGTAAAGAACTTCTTTTGTCATGAGAACTTGGAAGTAAATTTGAATAAAAATGTTAACTTTATAGTGGGTCGTAATGGTAGTGGTAAAAGTGCCATTCTAACCGCCCTGGTTGTCGGTTTAGGTGGCAGGGCCTCCGCTACAAATAGAGGCAGTAATTTGCACTGTAAGTACAAAAGTAGTCTGCTTTTATATGACTTATCTTCTAACCTTAACGTTTTGTTTTAGTTTCACGTTTCCCGCTGTTTTCTTACCCAATGATAAACTTTATTGTTTCTATTAAAAGCTCAAGTTTATTGGTGGTAGGCCCAGTTAAGTTTTTGCTGATAACAATAATAATAAAAAAATTCAATTGTAGAACTTCTCATTTTCTGGACAAGACTTGGGTTGGCCATTGACTTAAAATATCATTGTGCTTGACTATCAATAAATAAATAAAACAACTGTATTAAAATCATTAATGTTTTATGATTTTAATACAGTTGTTGTAATATCCTGTAGGACTATTATTTTTTTGATGTATAATCTAGTAGTTTGATCTGCTGTGGATCTGAATATGTATTACTCATGTCTTTGTAAACCTTTATAATTACAGCATTTATAAAAAAAGGACAAAACTCCGCAACAATAGAGATCAAAATAAAGAATAATAGTACAAAAGCCTACAAGCACAATGTGTATGGAGACTACATAACAATCATCAGGCACATTAATGCTTCAGGTGGATCGAGTTACAAAGTCAAATCATCTTCAGGTGAGTATCAAATAAAAATTGAAATGTAGGATTGTGATCAATTAAAATCAGTTTTTTGTTACTCTGTTGATGCAATTAATTAATTATTTGATTGTGTTCCCAAAAGGTGTATGGTTTAGCAATAAGTTATACTTATTTTCAACAGAATTTGAAGAGATTGGTACACTTCTGTTCCTAACATCATACCTTACCATGGCATAGTTTCGTTAAGTAGGGAAAGAAATATTAAGTTAGGAAACATTACAGTCAGAGAAGAAATTGGTTCTTCTTCTGGTGAATTGCAGGTTATAAAGACAACTGAAGACAATTTGCAAATGGGCTAATATGGTCTAAACAGTCTAAACGGCACACCTTACTTTACTTTACCCCAACAGAGTGATGTATAAGCTGTGGAAATGAATCCTTAAATGTTAACTAAATGTAATGTTTCTTTTAAATCAACATTTGCAGGAGAAGTGATATCAACAAAATTTGAGGAAGTGAATGCAATAGTCCTCGCACACGACATACAAGTAGACAACCCAATCTCAGTGCTTAACCAGGATGATGCGAGGAGTTTCCACGCTTCTGATGCCAAGAAGAAATACTCATTGTTCAGGAAAGCTACCAATTTGGATCAAACTGAGACTAACTACATACGGGCACTTGAGAATTGCAACAAGGCTACTGCTATTTGGAATAAAAAGAATGATGTAAGTAGATTCAATAAAAAAATGCTAGAAACCCTATCAAACAAAGTAAATGTCATAAAAACCATCAGGCTGCTGATGTTGGGTACTCTTTAGATAACTTACATTTTATTCTTATAAAATTATCAGTTCCTTTAGATGTATCTTAGGGCTTAATTAAATCAATAAGGGTTATTTATTTATTGGCAAAATGTAGGCTATACCTAGTTTTAAGTTCAATGTAAAGTTTTTTTGCATAAAATGATAGTATTTTAGCATAGAACTGTTGCATTTCAGCATAGGATTATAAGCATTTGGCATAGAAACATCATATTTTAGCATAAGCTGTTATTGAACCCGTTTCTAATATTGTTATCTTTATATCTTGACTTCTTGACAGAATTATAAATGCAAAAGTTTGACATTTGTTGCTCAAATCACATTGTAAGAACTGAAGTACTGTATATAGATTAAACTCTGAAATATACCATAAGCTTAATTATTTTGCAGATTTTAATCTGTAGTCCCAGAAAATGTAGAGTTCCTTTAGCCTTGTTTTTGGAAATTTTACACCAACACAAGCAGATGCTAGTGGCAAATAATTTTTACTTTATACATATGTATGTTTTTTGATTCCAGTCCTGTATAGAACTTGAAAAAGAATACAAAAAGTGGAAGACGAGTCATGAGCAGCTCCAATCTCGAGACGAGATTGAAACACTGAAACAGTCCTTGCAGAATGAGTACTACTGGAGTGAGATTGCTGACTTTGAGAAGGAGGCTAACACCATCCAACACCAGTATGATAAGCAGAAAGCTAAGATGGAGAAACTGGTTGAGAAACTTAGTAATATGGAGAAAAATTTTGGCAGCAACACAGATGCCATACAGTAAGTGCAAGAAATTTATAGTAATATTAGTTTTAGTTATGTTATTGTTGTTAAATGATAATGAAACCTATCTGGTTTCATTTTGATCCAACAAAAATTTTGGAATTGAAACAATGGATAGATGCAATGTTATGCCACACCTAATATGCCACACCTAATATACACACATAACATAAGGTTTTGTACTCTTTTGCATCAATATTAGGTCAGGGCCAAAATCTCTGAAAATTATGATCAAAGATTTATTAATGAAACCAAGCCTTGGGTCGGGTCTTGAATCGAGCCGCCTGAATTTGAGGATTCTGCTACTGTAGAATGGTCAAAGGGATTAGTCTTAACCCTCCCAATTCGATTTTAGCTGCCGGAGTTACGCGAAAATATTTTAAATTAATATTTAATGTTTCTGTAAATTCGCACGAAAAACATGCAAATGCGTGAAATGGAACGCAATATCAGGAAATATTGCATAAGTTTGAACGTCTCCGATGTCTATATTCGTGAAACGAAACGTTTTCATGATGTTATATTGGTGGAGGCGATGTCTTTAAGCCAAAAAAAGATATTTTTTTAGAAATGATTAATACGATAAATTATGTCTATAAATTATATAAATAATTTTGTGAGCGAAATATAGTAATGACATCATTTTCCTGCCTTCAATACTTAATAAAATACCCTTACCCAGAGATCAACTCAGACCGGTTAGGTCGAAATTGGTCACAAAACCGACACAGAGCACCCCGACTCCACCTAGTCTTGTGGCCCCTACCCCTAGAGTGTTTATAAATAATGCGGGAGCCAGAAGCTCAAGGGAGGTCCTGAACGTTGCTTTGCCGCATGAAGCCAAGTTGAGCGAGGGGGGGAGGTGGCGAGCGAAGCGAGCCGGCGACCTCCGTAGCGAAACGAAGGCTGAGTGTGGCGGAGCAAAGTTCAGGGCGACCACTAGAGTTTTCTGGCGGGAGCCCACCCGAGTCCAACTCAGACCGGTGAGGTCGAAATTAGTGACAGATACAACTAGCCCCAATCCCTACCCCTTCCCCCTCCCTAAATTTAGGTATAAAAGTGATTTAGTAGAGTAGCAAAAATGATCTTTGATATTTAATAAAAAAAAAAACTATGCAGTTCCGGCAGGAAAAAATGGTAGGGGGAGTTCCCCACACCCTTCCCTCCCCCCTCCACCTACTCCCCCCCCTAAATTCAGGCGGCTCGATTCAAGACCTTACCCCAAGCCTTTTTTAAATTTTCTGAAAAAATATCTGTAGTGCTTTCTAATTCTAAATCAGTGGTTTCAAAAACCAAAAAGTGTACTAACATTACATTAAAAAACTTTTTGATTTGAAAATCAGTAGAAAATAAAGTTTTTGTTATAGGTATATACAATGTGTGGCGGAAAGGTCCAACAATATTTATTGTAGTTCATCTATACTAGGTATTGAATCACATATGTGAATATTAGACACGAAAGCACAACCATTTTTTTCCATACAAAGTTAAAAATTCGTTGTTTATTATTTTATTTGACAACCCTAATCACCGGCGGCGCGGCGCGGTCACTGACCGCCGGCCGCCGCGCGCAGCTCCGCCGTCGCACGCCGCGCCGCCGCGCATTAGGGTTGAAGCTGGTTTATTTTATATCAAACTTTGACTCGTATTATCTCGCGATCTAAAGTGCTGAGGGGAAAGAAACCTTCGGAGATGAAGTCCATGTCAGTGTTGGAATGACCTATTCAAATATTGTTGGACCTTTCCACCACACGTTGTATATATAATATCAAAATAAATAAAAATAAATATTTTGAGTAGAAAAAAATAGAGCATGTTTGGGACAGAAGGTATGTTTTAACTAAATTTTGTGATTTTTATTGTGATGGAGATAAAAAGTAAAAAATGAAAAAGTTTGTTATTTTGAAATGTGGCAGATTTTTTAAGTTTTGTAAGTTACATGAGAAAGTGTCCAAAAGTTTGGCCTACAAATTAATTACCAACGAAATTCCCTCTTAAAATCTTCTCCACAGAAATTGTAGTTTTCCTGGAAATTTTGATAAACAATTTTTCTCTCTTAAAGCTATCCCTTCTCGAAATCAAATTGCCCATATTTTATTTTCTTTTGTTGACAAAATGTTTCATCCTGTTTTTAATTGTTTTGGTCTTAACAATCATCAGCCTTGACATAAGTTTGTGAAATACACACTTGTGCCATAAATTTGTGTGTTACTTGTGACCAAAGAAAAAATTTGTAAATGCTATGTTTGCTCATTTTTTTAACTGACTTAAAAAAAAAGGCAGATGTTCACAATAACAGTATGTTTTTCGCGTAAGTATGTTACGCGATAGCTCCGCCAATAATTTTGTGAATCGATTTTGATGATTATTTTTTTGTTTGGTAGATCATACTTCAGACAAGGTCCCACATAAATTTTATCTAAATTGGTTTAGTGATAAATGATTAAAAATAATCATAAATTTGCTATTGACGTACATATTTGCACTACCTTGCTGTTTCCATTAGAACAGTGTGTTTTAGTTATATAGAAGATTTTACAAAAAATATGAAATTTGGTTGATCATCTAAGTTATATTTGAAATTCAAATTGAAAACCATTTTTATTTTTTCGGAGAAAATAAATTATTTTGTAAGATGACCTGTGATAATGTGCTTTAGTATCGAACTTTAAACATCTTAAAAAAAACTAAAATTGGTTAATGTTTTGCAGAGCCTTGAAGGATCAGCTGCAAGAGAAGAGTATAGAGAAGTCATCATCAGAGCAAGAACTGAGTCGCCTGGAGGGCGAAATGCGAGAAGTGCAGGCCGCCTGGAGGCAGGCGCAGAACGCTATCGGCAAGAAGCGCGAGATATTAAACAGAGAGAAGAGGAAGGTTGTCGATCTTGAGCGGGAAATACAGAATATTGAGTAAGGATTTTTAACTAGACCTGACGGATTTCCTAGCTTCAGATTATTTCCAGTACTAGCCTTGAGATTTCAGTCTTTGCTTGGTGAGGACACAGCCAGGGGGGGTATTCGCTCAATTCAATTAAACCACAGAAGCCATCTTCATCATTTTCTAAGCCCATTGGGTGAATTAGTCACTATCCCAAACTGAATTTTTCTGCTTTAACTTTATCAAATTCTGGATTAAACTAAGGAAGAATAGAGTGTTTTGGAACGAAGATCCTTACGAAAGGCTTGGAGGAGATAGGAATTTATCATAGCTGCACAACCGAATTAAAAATAATCTGAGACTAAAACCCCCAAAAAAAAAAACCTAATTCGAGTTTAAAACTGCCTGTGACCAGTGCTGGCAACATTGTATTTTTCAGATAATCACACCATAAATAAGAAAATTAATTTGTGTTGCTTCTTGCTTCTATATTATCAGTAGGAACTTTGTTCCTACCTGGCGTACAATGACACTTAATATTTTTTAATAATTAAAATTATTCGAAAGTTTTTAATACTTATTTCTTATGTTAGTTTTCACTTCTTCCGTGCGGTCTTAAGCACACGTAATATTTTTTTAAAATTCAATTCTTTAATTCCTAGTTCATGGGTAACAAATATCTTATAAACGATCTTTTGAACAAAGATCTTTTGGCTTTAACACGTTGTTTTTTTGGAGAAAATTAAAATATTAGCTAACAAGTGTCGGCGTGGTGTGTAGGTCTGGCGGCGCGGGGTCGCAGCGCGCGGCGCTGGAGTCGCGCGCGGAGGCGGCGCGGCGCGCGGCGGGCGCGGCGGCGGCGCGCTACGACACGGCGCAGCACGAGGCCGCGCAGGCGCGCGCCAACCTCGCGCACGCGCAGGCGCAGGCCGACCAAGCGCTGGCGCGCGCGCAGCGGCAGAGGGACTCCATCAGTATGTCACAGCTCTGTTTCATCTCACACGTCGTGAGACATATTCACGACTAAACCGGTTTTCTGTCTCTGGATCTGTGGATCTAACATTTTTGAAGTGAAAACTTATTTTGGCGCACCACACACAGGTTTATCGTGGGCTGTGAATGAAGTTCATCGTCACGCTCGTAAATTAAAGAAATGTTTGGGTATACTCGGGACCTAACGAATTTCTAGATGGCCATGCGTAGAATACTAATCTAGATGTCCAGCCATGCTTGGAAGACTTATTTAGATGACCATGTTTTGAAGATTTAGTTCTTGCGGTTTCACTCGCGTAGTTTCCAAAATGAGGTATCAAATTCTAAGTTACTTATAACTTTTATCGGCAGTCCCTATGACTGTTTTTTTTTAATAGAGACGCTCCTAACCCAAGGTACTATATGGCAAACGAACCCATATCACAAAGACCACCCCTCAGTCTGTGGAGTGGCTAATCTTCTTAATATCTATAAATCACGTGTCATGTTGTTTGTCCGCGACGGATTCCTGAACTGCGCTACCGATTTCAATTAAATTTGCACACCGTGTGCTGTTTCATCCAACTTGAAAGGTAATATAGTTTTTGTTTCGATTAATATAGTCTTTACATGACAATACCCGAGCAAAGCCGCTAGTTTACTACAAATTATAAAAGCATTAGATCATGACTGTATGTCTCCCACTGACAAATTTTAGTTTAGTCTGAGCATACATGGCTGTTCAGTAGAAAATGTCAATGTGTTTTGCTATCTCGTCACAAGATGGCTCTATAGACCGCTAAAACACGGTTGCGCTTCACGCTGCCTAGATCGATACTCACTTTTTATTCCAATTTCTACAACGGCCATTCTTACGGTACATATTTATTCTGGAATAGAGTTTTTGTAAGTGCCCCGTCTCTTAAATACCAAGGAAATGGGGCGCTAAATCTAACTTGTAGGTAACTTATACAAAGGTTGAAACCTAAAAAAACGAATAAGTATAATATTTCATAAGATCAGGTTGTTCCGCACGGTTCCTTTGTACTAATTGTAAGCAGATGTATGATATGAGTTGTATGTTACCTACGGCAACTGAGTGATGTGCCGCGACAAAAGTATGACACTTCCACAAGAGCGAACAGACCCGATTTTTCGATTTTCGGTGTAAAGCTTTTGTTTTAACTCGGTACGTAGTAATGTAAAACTCTTTGTTTGAAACTATATTTTGTAGTCTTGCGCATAAGTCGATCATCGTCAACTTATCAGATCAGAATGAATCGCTATCAATAGAGCTCTGGTATTGAGAGCTGAGCTGAGAAGAGCAATATACTGCTATCAATAGAGCTCTGGTATTGAGAGCTGAGCTGAGAAGAGCAATATACAGCTATCAATAGAGCTCTGGTATTGAGAGCTGAGCTGAGAAGAGCAATATACAGCTATCAATAGAGCTCTGGTATTGAGAGCTGAGCTGAGAAGAGCTATATACAGCTATCAATAGAGCTCTGGTATTGAGAGCTGAGCTGAGAAGAGCTATATACAGCTATCAATAGAGCTCTGGTGATTGAGAGCTGAGCTGAGAAGAGCTATATACAGCTATCAATAGAGCTCTGGTATTGAGAGCTGAGCTGAGAAGAGCTATATACAGCTATCAATAGAGCTCTGGTATTGAGAGCTGAGCTGAGAAGAGCTATATACAGCTATCAATAGAGCTCTGGTATTGAGAGCTGAGCTGAGAAGAGCTATATACAGCTATCAATAGAGCTCTGGTATTGAGAGCTGAGCTGAGAAGAGCTATATACAGCTATCAATAGAGCTCTGGTATTGAGAGCTGAGCTGAGAAGAGCAATATACAGCTATCAATAGAGCTCTGGTATTGAGAGCTGAGCTGAAAGAGCTATATACAGCTATCAATAGAGCTCTGGTATTGAGAGCTGAGCTGAGAAGAGCTATATACAGCTATCAATAGAGCTCTGGTATTGAGAGCTGAGCTGAGAAGAGCTATATACAGCTATCAATAGAGCTCTGGTATTGAGAGCTGAGAGAGCTGAGCTGAGAGCTCTGGTATTGAGAGCTATATACAGCTATCAATAGAGCTCTGGTATTGAGAGCTGAGCTGAGAAGAGCTATATACAGCTATCAATAGAGCTCTGGTATTGAGAGCTGAGCTGAGAAGAGCAATATACAGCTATCAATAGAACTCTGGTATTGAGAGCTGAGCTGAGAAGAGCTATATCGTCCATTCTTTGATTGAGTCCCCAAAAGAGAAAGGAGGGTTTCTCTTTTTAATTTTATACACGTTTCCGGTCTCGTAATCGTAATTATAATACCTTCAGTTTGCAAGTTTTTACCAATAATACATCTTATTATAATCCCATAGTCAGAATGAGTCGCCAATACAACGAAGTCCTTGTCTCCAATAGGGACATTGATATTTTTCACTTAAAATTATTCCAATTTCAGAGGAAAATCAAAGAAATTTTACACTTTAATCTAAAACAATAACCCTGTTGTGCTTACTGTAAATACTATTATGAGTTTTTTTTATATTATTTGCTTATATATTAGTTGTTTCACAATGTTTATATACTTATCTGTTGTGTTATAATATTCTATGTTTATATCTTATTTATCTACTGTTTTAAAGCATGTTAGTTTTTAGTTTTAAATTCAGATCTGTTGGCCTAATTTTCTTTACGTATTATCTATAATGTAATATTATTATTATCAAACCACTGTATTTAAATAAATGTTGTTTCTAGGCCCACATAGTTTGGAATGTAATACAGTTCTGTACAGTATACTCTTATGTTATAGTTTATGTTTATTACATTCTGTTTTGTGTGCTCATTGAATAAATAAATATACAGCTATCAATAGAGGTGCTAGAACTATCGCATATAGCGATGTCTTCCAGATCGTGTTATTATTTATTAAACCTGAACGCTCCCCTAAAGCAGCCTTAACTTGTCTCGTAGAGCAACTGAAGCAGCAGCTCCGCGAGTTGGAGTCGCGCGGGAACGACTCGCTCGCCGTGTACGGGAAGAACATGGTGGACCTCTGCGAGCGTGTCAAACACGCCAGCAAACACTTCAGCGCGCCGCCCATAGGACCCATCGGTAACACACTCTGTTTCAATCACTTTACTAAAATAAATAAATATATTGGTGGACAATTATAAATATATCGAGAGTGAATCGGTTTCTTCTAGGTAAACACGCTCCATCTTAGACCGCATTGTCGCTTAACATCAGGCGAGATGGCGGTCAAGTGTTTGTGTGTGACCTATTAAAGTAAAAAAAAACCATCTGACCCCAAACTAAGCAAAGCGTGTACTATGGCGGCCAGATAGCTGATATAATACTTATAGCTTTTAAATACATACTCATTATACATAGATTACTAGGGATAGGGATGATAACTGGGTCAAAAATATACCAATCTTATTATTAGCCCCTCAGGTAGATAATAGAAAAACATGGGACACGTATTTTTTACTTTATGTAATTATTAAAAATCGGCAAAGTAGATAATAAAATAAATACCAACGTCACGTCTTCATAAAATCGTACAAGTATAGACGTGACTCGAAACTTCTATGTCAATGTGTGAAAATATCTTCGTCATTTTTTGTATGTGAAACAAAAGAAAAATATGTGTGCAATATTTAAAAAAGTCTAACGTTCTAAGGATAGATAGATAGTAAGTTTTGATGATGATGATGACGGTAGATGTAAAGGTCAAACCTCGTCAATTAAATGCAGCTATAACAAGAACAAATCCAAAAAATATGATAAACCCCCGACTACCTCGGATTTGTTATCTGTACAACAATCTACTAGTCAAGCCCTTTCATTTGATACCCATATTGAGGGAGTTGTAAAAAAAAAATGTATTTCGCTATTTTGTAGTAGTGGTCATCTTGGATTTGAAATTTGTCATAGTGCATAGTATTCTACTAGTCAAGCCCTTTCATTTGATACCCATATTGACGTACATAGGCTGTGAAGAAATATTTTGTCCGCCATTTTGTGAAGATGATGATGGCCAAGATGGCCTATATCTTGAATCGATATTTACCAAACATAGCTAAGAACATCCGCACGAAAATTAACCTTCGCCCAAAAAAAACAGCATCGAAATCGGTCTATCCGTTTGAGCTCTGCGGTGCCACAGACAGACACACACACACACACACACAGACACACACACACACAGACACACACACATACAGACAGACAGACATCGACGTCAAACTTATAACACCCCTATTTTTAGTCGGGGGTTAAAAGGCTTTGTCATCAATTCGTCATCTACTCGATTTTTTCGCCTCAGAATAACGTGTTTCTGAAATGTAATTGTCCAAGTTCTATAGTTTTAATTATATTAGTTTTTTTTTCGTTTTTTATTTATTATAGTTTTATCTTTAGGTGCTTATTTGAAAGTAAAGGAGAAGAAATGGGGTGGAGCCCTAGAGCATATCCTCGGCGGCTCCGTTCAGGGGTTCTGTGTTAACAGTCCAGAAGATTCCAGGAAGTTGTTTGAAATTATGGGCCAGGTAAGTCGTTTTGAGCCAGAAACGTCATATGCTGTGGACCAATTGCGCTTTTAAAAAGTGTTTGGTAGACTGTGATTTCTTGCTTAAAGATAATAACAAATTCATTATTAATTTTAATTATCAAACCTGGCCATCTGTCAAGTATCTCTTTTGTGAGTTCAAAAGCAAACAAAAAGCTTTTCATTTATATAACTATAGTATGTACATGATTTTAACTTGTATTTTTGTTACGCTTACATTACTTAACCAGGTAAGTGTAAGTGTAACAAACAAAAATGTATATTAAACATTTTAAAGAAGTAACAGCTATGTCAAGAGATCCCTCCACAATAAATATTTGATACTTGAAATTTGAAGAAATTATTTGACGCACTGCCACTCACTTGAGTAGTCACTTTTAAGACTAATTATACTTACGAGTATAACTCTGTCCACTTCACCAGTAGAAATACAATAAATCGAGTAAAAATACTTTACTACTAGCGCCTCACGTCTTTACCTGCGTAGTTGCGATTCCAGTTGGTTTCCCGCGTTAAAAATAGCCTATGGCTAGATATTGCCATGTCCACTGTGACCCTCCCCTTCGGAACGCGCATGGTAAGATTGTTTATGGCCACGTTAGTTAAGTTTCGTTGTTTTGGTAAATCAAACTATTCTATTATGCATTAGTCAAACTATTCTATTATTAGTCATAACACATCTCCAGCTTTATTTTCATAAGGAAGCGTAGCAATTGATGTTTCAATAGGTATCACTCACTTATCACATTGCACTCGAAACTTCCTCCTCAATCGGTACCAAGGACAGTTGATAACAAGTGATAGCCGTTATAATGTGAGTAGCAGCGGCCTTGAACTGGAGGTGCGCGATTTATCCGGGTGGCTACGAGTTGCGTCACTTTCCTACGACAAAAAGTAGCCTATGTTTGCAATATTTCAGACTTATAGACTTATTACACTTTTAAATTAAGTGACTAGATTTAGAAGTAAATTTAGAAGCAAGGTGAGTCGCCTGAGTTTACTGAAGTCAAAAGCAAGTTAGAAACAAGCAATCCTCTCTTCTAAATGTAGTATGCTAGTTTACTGAATGCCATTACGCTTCACTGAATTCAGTGGCGACTAAATTCAGTTGTCTAAATTTGGCCAAATGTAATAAAACGTAATAATCTGAGTGTTCAATTTCAATTTGATCCTTTCGACGTTAACATCAAAATTTTCGCTTTTTATTTATATAGTATAGATATATACTATAGAGTGACGAGACGAGCAGGACATGTGCCTCATAGTAGCACAGTGACACACGGTTATTAGACCATGAAGAGTCCAAATCAGCACTGTACTGCGCTCGTCACCCAGAGGTCCAAGATATTATATCTTTAAACCCTGTAATTTCACTGGAAACATTGTCCTTCAAACCGGAACACAGTAATGTTTACACTTTACTGCTTGGCGGTAGTATAACTGGCAAAGGTGGTATTTCCCCAGGCGGACTCTGCTAAGAATCATACTATCCTATCACAACAAAACTACTAGTAAAGGTTTGTTGAAGTGTACACTACATGTGTGGTAGGTATACGGCACCGCGCCGAAGCCGAGCGTGACGTGCAGCAAGTTCCTGAGCAAAGCGCACGACGTGCGGCGGAACAAGGTGCGCGCCGGCCCGTTCCAGGCGGCGCTGGACGCCGTGCACGCGCCCGAGCCCGTCGTGTACAACTACCTCGTCGACAACGTGGCGCTCGAGGCCGTGCTGCTCGTGCCGGACCACGGTAATCATCCTAAACAATCATTTCGCCAGAAAGCGGTAACTTAATTTCGGTCCTGAACACGCAAAATAAAAAAAGTTCCTTTTGTTTTTGCAATATTTTTCATCCTTGAAAATAACAAACTTTTAAGTATTTTTTTTCTACACAGGAGTAATTATCAATGAACCGTTTGGCACGTCTCTCGATTGAATTTAAAGCCTACTGAAGGTGTAAAGATACTTCATAGTAGACAGAGTCTGTACAATACGAGCAACTGTTCAGATCTAAAATACCTTGAGTGCTCGAGGCATAAACACATTACAAAATTAATATTTGCCACGATATTCTAATGCTAAAGGCCTCCTTACTCTCGTTCTACGTTTCCCTATCTGCGGTTTCATTTTGGTAGTCTTTCCGGTGTTCGTATAGGTTGTTTTGCCTTCGTTACATCACTAGTACAGATATAGATTAGTTTACGATGATATCCTTTTTGTGTCAGATGATGCGGTCCGGCTGTCGAGCAACGAAGAGAACGTCCCGGAGAACTGCAACAAGATAGTGACGACGGACGGCACGGAGTACCACCCCCGCGCCCAACTACCGCAGCTACGGCGGCGCCGCGCGCGCCTCGCGCTACCTGCAGGTCAGCACGCTCGAGAGGAAGAGGTGAGGACTCGTGCACGACGCGGCTGCGGAGACTGCGAGACCCCGTGACGGAGACACGGCGAGCGTTTTTGTCTACCGACGTTCAAGTGGTCTACCGCCTTTTTTTTTGAGTGAAAACTTCTTTTGGCGCACCACAATAGATTTTCGTGGTACTGTGTGTTCTCAAGCGTCACGCTCGTGAATGAAAGAAATCTTCGAGTGAACTTGGGAACATGGTATGTTACCATGGTTATCATTACACATTTACACATCTAACCGTGGCCATCTAGTCTAGATGGTCACGCTTAGAAGGCTTATTTAGACGACAATGATTTGAAGATTTATTTCAGGCGCTGCTTGCGCTTCACCCGCATAGTTTCTAAAGTGTGCTATCAAATTCTGAGTTACAAGTTTTCACTTCTAACGAGAGTTCCTATGACGACCAATTTTTTTTTATAGTATGGAGTGTGGGTCTCATAATGAAGCTTAAAGTTACACAGCAAGCTATGGAGAGAGATTTGCTTGGAATCTCTTTGCGCGACAGAATCCGTCATGAGGATATTCGCAAAAGAATGAAAGTGGCCGACATAACTCAAAGAGTAAGCAAGCTGAAGTGGCAATGGGCAGGCCACGTCGTTCGCAGAACTGACAACCGATGGAAAGAAAGGTTCTCGAGTGGCGACCACGAACCGGAAGACGCGGTGTTGGACGGCCTAGTTTCCAGCGACCTTTGTGAGGTCATCTGTCTATCCAGTGGACAGATGTCCGACAGCGACAAAGGTCGCTGGAACCTAGATCTTAGATAAAATCTCTAGTTGGGGTAAATCAACTAAAGATAGAAATGCAAGCTTTTGAAAAATAAATTACTATTACTGACACTACAAGTTAAAGTAGCATTTTTTTTGCAGTTCCTGTTTACCCAATAAAGAACAATATGATCACACGTGATCACACACCATCTGATCTTAAGCTGTTTCGCGCTCGATACAACTTCACTCTTTTTTTTTTCTTTGTAAAACAGACAAGTGCAAGAAGAGATTCAAGAGGCGGAGATCACTCTCCGCCAACTGGAAGCTCGCGCTGAGGAGCTGAGCCAAGAAGCGACCGAGGCTCGCAACGTGGAGCGCGCCGCCTCGAAAGCGCTTCAAGCGCTGCTAGCGGAGAGGCACGAGAAAACGGAGGCTGCCAAGCACGCCGCTGAAGCGCTGGATCAGCACCAAACCCCGCATCACACAGTTCTGGTATGTGCTAGAAACTGTTTACCAATCCATACCGACTTTCTTCTTGGGTAATTCGAGATACAAGAAAGCGTACCTGCAAAAACAGGCCGCTGCTAAGATAAAATATCTTTTCTCCGCCATCTCGCCTGGTGTAGAGCTACGATATGAGTTAAGTAGTGTAGTAAGAATGTTCTTATCCTCTCCTATGTCCTCTCTGCTGGACTTGTTTATTTTGGGTTCGAGTGTGAACAATATGTTGTGTGATCAAATGACGGAGTTTTTCATATTTTTGCTATTCTCATTTCGAGTAGGTAACGACGAGTATGATAGACTACGCCACTAGGGAACGTTTTGAAGATGTAGGTATTTTCGATCGACACGTTATACATCTAAACGTGTAATCTACAGGTGGAAGAGCTGAACATCTCCAAGGAGAAGCTTCGGTCGCTCCAGGACGCCGTGGACGCGTTTACCCGCCAGGAGGCGGGGTACCGGGAACAGGTGGACGGGTTCGAGGCGCAGATGAAGGCGACGAAGGCGCGGTTGGCTGCGGCGTCCGCCGCGTGCAGGAGCCTCAGCGTGAGTGCCGATATTGAAATTCCCATCGATATAAACCAATGGATTTGCCCTAAGCACCTTGAAATTGGTAATAAAATTCGTCTGTGTGTAGTGTAAGTCGTTTACGCATCATCAATCTACTTGACCCTTACATTCGCTAGCGGCGAGGTATGCTGTGGATCTATCTATTTTGGGTGTTGACAATGAATAGTGATGGGTAAAACTGCTTCCCGCAACCGACTAGAACGGAAAGAGTGAGCTCACTCTTCCCAACGATGACATAATTCCGTTCGCCGGAAGTTTGGGAGGGCACATCCAATGTTTTATATCGATGGAAATTCCCATCAACAGTTCTTCCTATGTTCTTCGAGTAACTCTTTCAGTTCGGACGATTTGGGGGGGATTAATGGTGTTGTTTCGTACATTACACGCACGTAACATACGTTATAAATAAAAATGAACCTATTGCAGTTGGACTTGGGATCTTTGTATATGTAATAGCGAATTTCATTTCAAGAATGCCTCTAGTACAGAAGAAAGACTCCAGACAGTAAAAGTTATTTAATATGGATACGTGAAGCTCATCCTTCTCGATCCAGCATATTGTTACTATGTAACCATATAAATGTAGTGATCCTTGCTGAATCTGCCTGGGGAAGTGTTACTACACCATTGCCAATTATTCAGCCAAGCAGGATGTGTTTTGGTTTGAAGGGAAACATTTCCATTTATATATTATAGAATATAGAGTATAGAGATAAATCATCTTAATATATTCCTGGGGCGACGTGGGCAGCGCCGCGCTGCAGTGTTAGATAATGATTTGGTCTCTTCATGATTTGATAACTACGTGATAATGTGCTGTTATGGGCAGTCGTGTCGCTTACCTGCTCGTCCTATCTAGCATGTATGTACCTCTAGATATCAAAATACTTGCCAACAGGAGGAAATAGACCAAGAGCAGTTGAAGGTGGACCAGGGGGTGACGGAGCGGCGCACGTGGCAGCAGCGGGTCAAGGAGGACAGGATCAAGCTGACGCAGGTGGAGGCCATCCTCGAGGAGAAGCGGGCCGTCATCGACAGGAAGGTGGAGGAGGCTCTGACGCTGTGTCCCAGGATAGAGAGACCCAGGTAATGTAGAACACGTGGAAAGTGCCACAGCTGTTACTGGTTCTTTTTCTAGGGTTTTTGTTGCAGAGACAATGTTAATCTACAGTTTGTATGTTTTGTATTAGATTTGTGTGTGCAGTTACAAAGTGTTTTTCACGCCAATATGTTGACGAAGTACTCATAACTAGCCGAATTCGATTTTTAACCCCCCGATATATTTCCAATTTCGGGTTTAGCGCCCATATCCTACTTTTAAGTGAAGCGACGACGTTTGTTCGCAAATAGGACACGATAGGGACAAGATACCTTTGTTAAAATTATCCTATGTATATCTAATACAATGTTTGGATGTTTGTTGCTCCTTCACTTCGTAGCGTACGAATGGATCAGGTAGCGATTTGGGATACAGTTCGATTATCAGTTATCACGCGGGAACTACGCGGAGAATAAATACTACGGGTCGCTGTTAGTAACTTATATTAAAAGGTGGTTTGTTTTAAAGTTGGTCTCTCGTCACATGAAGGTCATTCTCAAAAGATTGAATATTTTGTTTTACAAGGCGTTGCAACTTAGTCCCATTTGACGTCAGAATATCATAGCTAGAAAGAAGGCTATCTAATACCTCTCTTCTTGTAATTTATTTTCACATCGTTGTACTAGGGATAAGATGGTAGTAACCAACGAGTTGAAGAAGACGCAGTTGAAGCTGAGCTCGATCCGCAGCGACGGGCTGACGAAGGCGCAGGTCACGGAGAAACTGCTGGAGGTGGAACGCAAGTACCGCCGCACGCAACAGACGCTCAGCCGCCTCAAACTGCTCATCGACGACGTGAGTTTGCTAGCTTATTTTCTTTTCACATTATGGTAATAGCGATAAGATAGAGATAAACGATGAGATGAAGAAGATGTAGTTGAAGGTGAGACGGGCTGACGAAGGCACAAGTGACGGAGAAAGTGCTGTAGGTGGAACGTAAGTACCGCCACAAATAAATAATTACATTGGGATCGTGAAAGCAATGTCTGTTAGCGGAGGCAGAGATGTCGGATTCAGTCGGCTCAAGCTGCTCATTGATGACGTCAGTATGCGAACTTCCTTTCTTAAAAACACCATCACACCTTTGGTTTAACACGTAAACGTAAATGGAATGGCAGTTAGTGGTTGTAGAGACGTCAGCTATTCAGTCGGCTCAAGCTGCTGACGATGCGAGTGTATGCGACATCCCTTCTTTCCCAAAGAAAGGTAGTTTTTTACAATCGCATTGGTGGGAAGGGGTGTAAATTTCGGATGAAGCAGCCATAGCCGATACGAGCTGTTTACGACATGAGATATACTCTTTTCTTCTCTCTCATGTTATACGATCCTCATTTGAACGATTAAAGTTATCATGCCTGAAATTATGCGACAATGGTGGAGGAAGCTTACCCAGAAAGACCAGAATTTGAGATGATTGAATATTATTCTAAAGATCAACACTAATTTTATTCTTTACTAGCTGTACCCTGCCACGCTTCGCTGTGGCACATTGTGATGCAAAAATTAGATAAAAACAATACGGATGCTTACTGCGCTACTTGATGCGGATTATATATCGTTCTAAAATTTCAGCTCGATCGGTGTAGATCTTTTAGAGTTTTTGAAGCATACACAAACCAACATAACATTTTTATATATAGAGATTTTATTCTATTACTATCTATACCTTTACTTTACTTTACCTTTTATTTCGTCCGTTTAGGTGAAGAGCACGACCGACAAGCACCTGAAGTTCTGCCACCGCGTGCAGACCTACATCGCGCGGCGCGTGCAGTACTGCTTCCAGTCCATACTGAACCTGCGCGGGTACTCCGTAAGTTACCGCTTTTTTTAAAAATAAAGAGTAACGAGACGAGCAGGACATGTGCCTGATGGTAAGCAACACGCCTGCCACTTAACAACACAGTGGCACGCAGCTATTGGAACATGAAGAGTTCAAATCATTACCTAGCACTGCTCTGCGCTCGTCACTCCGAGATCTAAGATGTTATATCTCTTCTCCTGTATTTTTTTTACTGGTGGTTCACACACAACACTATCTGACCCCAAACTAAGCAAAGCTTGTACTATGGGAGCCAGATAGCTGATATACTACATATATAGTTTTAACACCCAGACACAGTACAAATATTTGACTTAACATCAGGCGAGATGTCGGTCAAGTGTAAACCTATGTGTGAAAAAAAAAGACTTCATCACACAAATATTTGCACTGGGTGGGAATCGAACCTCGACTTCGCAGGCAGAGTTACCCAATAAGGCCAGCCATTTATTTATGATTCTCACTCGGCGCAATCCTACGTCTTACTATCTTACTAATATAATATTATAAAGATCATTGTTTAGATGTGTTGCTCAATCACGTCGTAACGTCTGAACTGATCTGGCTGAAATTTGGAACACAGTAAAATTATAGTTCGGAGGAACGCATAGGCTATTTTTTATCCCGGGCAAATAAAGGGAACGGGTACTACGCGGTTAAAACACCGGGGCACTGCTAGTGATCAATATTTTGTGAAGTGAGTAGAGGGGCATACATGCACTTGCCTGCAATATACTCGTACCTATGTCGGGGAAACATTACTTTTGTTAGTTTCCCATCGGCATGAAGAGGGCCTTATCATGGCATATAGGATCCTTAATGTGGGCGTCTATGGGTTAGTGCATAAATGAAAATCATTAAAGTCGTCACAATTTTATATTGTCACAATTCAATATTACAGTAAGTAGTAAGTATAGTTAGCATACGAGCGGCGTATTCGATTGATTAACATTATTTGATCGTATCAACTGTACTAGCACACTCTTGTCTACACAACTCTCATATGCATCGGGATTACTGCAAAATAGATAATTCTTAAATAAATAACTCCACAATACGAATCAATAATGGTGTCACCACGACTACGCTCAGACATTGATATTGTCCTGCTCGATATTTGAATAAATTGATTTGAATGTAAACTTAATGCTATAGGAGATTGTGACTCTATATGCGCAGATTTCCCTCGTAGAGTCTCTCAGCTATAATGTCGGTTCCGCCAGGGCCGCATGGACATCGACAACGCGCGCGGCGTGCTGGAGATCCTGTGCACGGGCCGCGAGTCGAGCGCCAAGCGGCACGCCGCGTCCACGTCGTCGCTGTCGGGCGGCGAGCGCTCCTACTCCACCGTGGCCTTCATCATGGCGCTGTGGGAGTGCGTCGAGCTGCCCTTCTACTTCATGGACGAGTTCGATGTCTTCATGGTAATTCATAGATACTAATGTCGCAGCCAAAAAGCGCTATGTTATGGTTTCAGGCTACCAGAACCCTTGCTGATGGAAACAGGCTAGGATACATTTTTGAAAATGCCTTTAGTCTTTTTGGCATTGAGCTTTTTTTGTGAGTGGAAAATTTTGATGTTGGGGAAATGTTGGAATAATGTTGATGAAAGGGAAAATGAGTTCGTGCCAGTCTCCAACGTATTCATATAGCAACGTAGCTTCTGGAGCGGCGAAGCAGGATGTGCATCAAACGCTTTTCGGATGACTTCCAGATTTCGACCGGATGCAAAGTAGTCATTAATGTTTGCGGATGCACGCGTGCCTTGTTTCCACGCGACCATGCGGGCGCGCGCAGCCTCTCTGGTGCGCAGAGTTCGGGGCAGCTCCAACACCATCCTGAGCATGATCGCGGAGCGGTTAGATAGTGTTTTTCTCCGGCACTGTTGTGATAGACATTTGTCAGTACTGAAGCCGGAGAGAGTGTTATAACCATTGTTTCCATATAGGTAGTTTGACATTCTATTTTTAGTTCTATATAACAATTACGATTTGACTGTCATTAATATTAATTATTTTTTATGAAAATTTTATAGAATTTGTGTGTATTTATTCTAACATTTTAATTTATATTTTTATGTTATGACTGAGACTCTGATTTTATTTATTTTGACATTTTAATTTTAATTTTGTGTGACAATTGAATACTTTTTTATATTTTGGATTTTTATGGATTTCATTTGTTAATTTTATATTTATGGGTATAATGGCCTGAAATAAATGAATTTGAATTGAATCAATATGGAGTGTAGACTAATCACAATATTATTAGTGTTTATAAGAACTTCAATTATGTCACAAACATTATAAAATTTTGTCAAGTGTCTGAATGAATTTTAAATTGAAGCCGGTTTTTGTTTTGTCATAGAAAATTAAATTGTATTAGTATAGATTATAGACTGCAGGCCCGTGAACAAAATTGATGGGTCAAATGAACCAGCAGGAGACCTATGTAGGATGATAGAAGGGTATAAAGTAATAAGGTTCAGCACTATACCTATGGTCTAACAGTCCTAACAGTCTATTAATGGTGAGTGACGAGATCATTCGTCTCCACAGGACAACGTGAACCGCAAGATAGTGATGGAGCTTCTGATCGACCACGCGCTCAAGCACCGCGCGCGCCAGTTCGTGTTCCTGACGCCGCAAGACGCGTCCGCCGTCACCGCGTCGCCGGCCGTCGCCATACACCGGTACACTCATATATCCCTGTCACTCTGTTATCTCGTCTTCTATACCTACATATAAAAATACATTTTTCAAAAAAAAATATCCATACAATGAAAACTATTGAGCCAAACTGTAAAAAAAAACTATGGAACCAAATGGCAGCTATTCTGCATTAAACAATGAAATAATCACATAAATTGGATCATGCTCGGCGTAATCGATAGACATACATAAAAAAAAAATACCGGCCGAATTGATAACCTCGTCCCTTTGAACTCTGTTAAACAATAATCTTCTGTCAAAAAGTCTGTATCTCCTTTATAAAATCGTAAACTATGCATTTGATCATGTGAGTTTTTTTTTTGCAAAGTTACTGAACATGAGCCAAATAAGGTTTCTGCGTTGGTACGACAAATTTTCGACAGGTGGCGTCGCAACGTGCGTAGGGTACAGCTAGTAATAATAAATAAATTCCAGAAATATTACAGGGCTTAGAGATATAACATCTTAGACCTCTGGGTAACGAGCCCATTGCAGTGGTAGGTAGTGATTTGGACTCTTCATTCATGGTCCAATAGCTGCGTGTTCTTTCTGTTAAGTGGCCGTTCTCCCGGCTAGACCAGCCGTAACTTCTAATTTTTTAACGTCTAATAAATCGATGAACATGAATGCACAAAAAAGTGTCCCGTTACGCTCATTGTACGCTTTCGCCGCATCTATCAATGACGTTGTCACGTTAAACTATCGTCCGTAAACCAACCGACTTTTTACAGACAACCAATTTTTTTTATTATAATTTAAAGTAGCTAGTCTGTCGTGATTGACCACTAGTGAAATTACGCCGATGCTAAGTATTGTTACTTTTGTTTCAGAATGGCAGATCCCCGACCCTAAAACTAGCACAATAAGTATTTTTCTATCCAGTGGATACACATAATGTCAAACATTGTTTTTTTTGAACATAGATTCAATTTTTTTTGTATACTGTAATTACGTGCAACTGTGATTTTATGAAGGTAAAATACTCGTTTTAATAATTACTTTATTGGTTTTATTTCAACACCATTCCTTTTATATGCCATGTATATTTTAACGGAATCGAGTTGTGGGGCTCTGCTAGAAACTCAAATGTTGAAATTCTCCAACGGTTTCAAAATAAAGCTTTCAGAACTATTTCAAATGCTCCTTGGTTCATGAAGACGACGGAATATCACGAACACATAGAAATCAGAACTGTAAAAGAAGAAAAAGAACACAGGATACATTCATATAAGCAACGAATAACGTCACACACTAACACCTTAGCAATAGCCCTAAGTGATCCTATACCAACAAAAAGGCTCAGACGCCACCATGTATGGGACTTTACTATAAAATATAAATTTTGGAGGCAGATTCTTCACTGGAAGAATGGACCTTAGCAGTCAATATCCGCTCAACGCATCTGCTAAAGGTTTACAACCGATTGCAAGAAAACCGATAAAAAAAATGTATATTTTATTTGTTCTATGACATACGATAGGATAACTTATCGTATGTCATAGAACAAATAAAATATATATATATTTTTTAATCACCACACGTCCACTAAAGCTTTGTCTACTCTCGCATGCGAGAGGGATACTTACAAGTATATAGGGTGAAGGGGAGGGCTGGGCAAAGCTTGAAGGCGATCTTTTGGAACCTTTTGGGCCATGGTTATCTAAAACGAAGTGTGACTATTTTCGAAGTGAAAACTTATGACGCAGCACAGACCGATTTTTCGTGGGCTGTGAAATGAATTCTAGCGGAATGGTAAGAAATCATCGGGCAATCTCGGGACCATGGGTATTGGCCATCTAGAAACGCGTCAGCCAATGGGAACCGCTACCGCATTTCTAGATGACCATGCCATGACGCCCTCCGGTTACACCCGCGTTGTTTCCAAAGCTATCGAATTCTGAGTTAAACGAGTAAGTTGTCACTTCTATAGGCAGTCCCTATGACTGCCAATTTTTTATGGGTTTTGGCTAAAATCGCCGAAATTTTACCGATGTGGGTCCGATTTTTGCCCATAAGACGTCACGGTAATCTGGAAGTTTGATATAATTGTCGATTTTTAATATCCTTTTCAAGTCCGGTAGGTACGAAGACGATAGCAACGTTCTAGAGTTGGGTACGTTTCTAGCGCGAGAGGTAATGGACAACAAACTCGGGCTTTGAAAGAGTGTACCTATGTATGACCGAGCGTCGGAAGTTGGCCCTTGCGATAGTCCCTGTATGTGATGTGGGCATCGCTACAGCCCATTTGGCCAAATTTAAAAAGGGAAAAACGCATACGCCTGCTTCTTTCCCGCAACTGTGTTCTTGTCAATACTTTCCAAAAAGTTGTCAGTGTATTTATTCAGATTACTGACCAATTCGAGCATCTGGTTTCTATATTATTGTCAAGTAGTGTGTAGTGATTCTACTTTGACAACTATGCTCTACTTCGGCACTTTCATAGAGTCGAAGGGTAAATTAGATACCAAAAACTAGTTGCTCTCTCAAGAGCGCGAAGGTGGTAAAAAAAAGGCAACAAAGTCTTGAATGTTCTAAACTTTGAACTTGCCTGGCTTATCGGGGTTTTATCTGCTAAACTTCAGAGTGCGCAACTGATCTAGTTGCCATTTTTTATCGGACTGGTCGTAGCTCGAAAAAATGACATCGTTACAAGGTTGACGTTCCAAAGAGGCTGTGGAATACGTTGCTTAAGTGCGGTTTGAAAAGAAAATCTTGAGGCCCTAAGTATATATCTAGTGACTCGGCTTCTTCTAGGTAAGCATGCTCCATCGTAGACCGCATGGTCGCTTAAGTTCAGGCGAGACGGCGGTCAAAAGAAACCTATAATAGTTAAAAAAATAATACCCACCTGATTGTGCGGTTGATTTCCACCTTCGAGCGCAAGTTCAAGAGAACTGGTTTTAAGCATTTATCGAAATATAAAGGAGCCGTGGTGGCCTAGTTAGTGGATACATTGTACGTAAGTGCAACTTTGGTCGTTACCACTGCCTTTAACGATGAAGAAAAACAGTAAGAGGAAACCGGCATATTCCTAGAATCTTTCGAGATCATGCGTCATCCGCAAACAGCACTGGATCAGCGTGGATTAGAATCTTGACTCACTTCTTTTTAGGGTTCCGTAGCCAAATGGCAAAATACGGGACCCTTATAGATTCGTCATGTCTGTCTGTCCGTTCGTATGTCACAGCCACTTTTCTCAGAAACTATAAAAGCTATACTATTTAAACTTGGTAACTAGATGTAATCTGTGAAGCGCATTAAGATTTTGATACAAGAACAAAATTAAAAATTTTGATTAACCCCCGACTTCCTGGGATTTGTTATGTGTACAATATTCTACTAGTCAAGCCCTTTCATTTGATACCCATATTAAGGGAGTTATGAAAAAAATAAATGTATTTCGCCATTTTATGGTAGCGGCCATCTTGGTTTTGAAATTTGTCATTGTGCAAAGTATTCTACTAGTCAAGCCCTTTCGTTTGATACCCATATTGAGGTAGGTTGTGAAGAAATATTTTGTCCGCCATTTTGTGGAGGCGGCCATTTTGAATCGACATTAACCAAACATATCTAAGAACATCCGCACGGATATTAACCTTCAAATAAAAAAACCGCATCGAAATCGGCCCATCCGTTTGAGCTCTAAGGTGTCACAGACAGACAGACAGATATCGACATCAAACTTATAACACCCCTTTTTTTGGTCGGGGGTTAAAAAATAGAAAAAAACAAAAAAATTTAGGGGTGTCCCATACATAGAACTGAAACTCACATTTTTTTATCAATACCATACGTGTGTGGTATCTATGGATAGGTCATCAAAAATGATATCGAGGCTTCTAGCATACTTTTTTCTAAACTGAATAGTTTGCGCGAGGGACTCTTCCAAAGTGGTAAAAAGTGTCCCCCTGTAACTTCTAAAATAAGAGAATATCAAAAATAAAAAAAGTGTATGATGTACATTACCATGTAAACTATCAACGAAAATTGGTTTGAATGATATCTAGCATGTATGTAGTTTTAATTTAATACGTCATAAATTGACTATTGTTAAAACACTGATTAAAGTAACAACGAAGTACAAGAACTTTTGTATTATGTTACCTACTTGCTGCTACGGGCGAGCCAGACTCGCACTTGACCAGTTTTATTTTAACAATGGTAGGTTTGCACTGGACATCGTGTCTGATATTAAGCGACTGTGCAGTCTACGATGGAGTGTGCTTACTTAAAAGAAACATAATATTTACTTTCGAAAGGACACCAAGATAGGAGCCATCGGGATAAATGCGCTCACGCTAAACAGGTAGGTAAAGTAAGGTGAGAAAAGTAAAAGAAAAATTAAATATCAACACCATTTATTAATACTTTTACAGCTAAACTGCCGTGACTCCGATGAGTACAGAAATGTGATCGATCGCATTTATTGCACTATTCAGACATACAATATCACTTACATAACATGAGAGAGATCCGTGGACACTGTTATGCTAGGAATATTCAACTTAATTACTTACAAATAATAATTAACCGTTTCAAATTTATTAATAAGGTCTATGTTTGATGTCTTTAGTGTTTAGTGTCAAATAACAAAATTTACTTATCGTCAATAATGGTTAAGATAGCATTCATCAGAAAGTTAGGCTGAAGGAAAATCAGAATTTGGTATTATTTTGTCCTTTTTAAGTTCACTCATACAAGGGTACGACATCCTAGCATTACAGTGCACATGGTACAGTGTTGATTTATGGAACTTTCTTGAGATCACACACTCATTACAGAATACAATTGAAAAATATCTATTACAATTAAGTTTTTATATTAGTTTTCAAAATAAATTGATATAAAAATAACTTAAGGCTAAGTGTGTACTAATCGAGCTAAGAATATATTTAAATTATTCTGATAACATATCTAAGTCTTATTTAAGGAGGATAAGCGTAATCATTGAACTTATTTCTAATGGATTTACTAACGAAATATAAATACCCGGATTGTTTTAGGCACATCACATAGTAACACACTTGTCTGGACTAATTCTGAGTGTACATTCCATTTCAATAGTACATTTATTTCATTCGTTCTGAGACATGTAAATTGAAATAAAAATAACGTACGGAAGAATAGTGTCGTAAGAATTACGAATAGTTAAATATAAGTTGTTATATCTATATAATGATTATATTAATATTTGACATATATTTTTATCAGTTCTGGATAGTAACAATCTATTCTTGGCGCGTGACCACAAAATTGTCTAAGTGGGACAATTTGTAATCCATTCCATTCACTATTTAATATATTTTTTGTAGATATTGAAGAATTTTGTTTCAATTATACACAATCTGTCAAATCATAAAATATGGTATTAAATAACAATGTGCGTCGCTTTTACAGGTGGTCGGAAAACTGCATGCTTTGTTCCGCAGAGTGACATTGTGAATGTTACTTGCAATCGAACTTACATTTATTTTAGGATTTTAAAATTAATTTCGTCGCGTACGGGTCTACGCAGATTACATATACTCGACCGAAAGAAGCCCGATCATCAATTCGAAAAAACTTTTAACCTACCCTGAAATAACGAACATAAAAATGATCTGTTTCGTTTAGTTTACAGAGTCGAAAATTAAGAGAATTTTTATTTGAGACTGCTATTTATGAAGTGAAAACTTATTTAGGCGCGTTGAACATTTTTTTGCAGGTGGTCATGAGTTCGCGTCACCCACACGCAAATAGCGGCGAAACAACGTAGATGGACGTGCACAGGATAGGATAATCTATAACATTAATATATTTGCAGCTAGACAGGTAACGTATTTGTACTGTTTAATACTAAAATTTCAAGTTGCAAGTTATTCTATCGGCAGTCCCCATGACTTCCAATTTTTATTCGATCGAGTAGGTTTGATGCCGTACTATTTTTTTTCATAATTGAAACGTGCCCCTTACGACTTAATATATGTTGTCTGCGTAATCCGATCTTGAAATTGTTACTTTAGACGCTGAATCAAATACTAGAATTTAAACCTAGATTTTTTTAAATCGACGCGGCTACAATAATACAATAAGGTAGACAGACAGACGGCTATGAATATTTCGGAGCACAAATCAAAATGCACAGTAAATATTTAATGATATTTTACTGTGCATTTTACACATAACATTTTCTGGTGTGCTCCATAAAGTAATTATTTTTATCGTACAACATCAAGCCAATCAATGGAAAAAAAATGAATTTCGTTAATGATAAGATTGATAAGATTTGAAGTTTGTTTATTTTTAAGATAAACTTATTAACACAAAAAAAATAGCAAACCAAAGAACAACCAAAAAATACTGACAAATTCATAGGTCCGCCTACGCCTGAATGATGATAATACTACTTAAATTATTACTATAATCGTTTTAAAATAGTAAGTCGTAGAATGTACAAGTCAGTTGAACTTATTATAGTTTCTTCATAACATAAGTTCATCAATGAGTTATTTATTTCAATCATTGAAAATATGAATAGTCGCACACATCTGTCTACCTTATTATGTATTTCTATGTTTGACCAGAAAACGATCCAATAATAGGCCAAGATAAAATGCAAAGATCTGTTTCCGCGCGACAGTCTTTGGTTAGTCGAAATAGTCGCTATATTTTTATATATCTGTCGCGAACTCTTACGTATTAAATAAAATTTTAATAAGAATTTTACGTTCGACTCCGAAAGTCTTGTAATCAGTCTCGTGAACATACTTTTTGTTCAACAATTCAAAGAAAAATATATTCAAATATGTACATACAATTAAATTAAATCACGATAAACTAAGCATACACGTTAATAGGTAATTAGCTAAGGAACAGTATCGTCTTATAAAAAAGAACTAAATTGATTGAGATTTAGTAAAAAGGTTGCACTTTCCAACTGTACTAAGAAGAAAAAAGATTACTTAAATGAGAAAAAATAGTTTTTTTTTTCTGATTTTTTGTCACCTCATTTTAGACTTACAAAGATTACTATGAATATAATATTAACGATCTATGTGATTGGTTTACAAATGCTTCCCTATTTATATTTACACAACAAATACACTAAAAATCTTAATCAGAATCGAACACAACCGTTCTATTTACATACTACATGCGGATCTATCATTCGAAACAATTGTTAGTTATGAGTTTAATGCTAAGATGGAATTATCAGACTGAAGCGTTATTACAATAAATGTCAATATTAAATACATTATCGTTTATAAATACGTAGTAAAAATAATGCTGGAATAACATTATTCCTAAAATGCGTACAAAATGTAACGCTAAATGCTGACGCGGAGATGGCATCTGTCAGGAAATTATTTAGCAAACCGGCCTGTCGACCGTTAACTAAAGTGGACACGACGTTGCTATTGGTGTCTCACTCTCATTTCTAGGGCCAATAAAGAGAGAGATATCAAACCCGAGATCATCTTTGTTCGGCGGTGGACCTCATGGGTGTATCATGTGAGATATATCAATGATGTACTAAGCGAACATGAACCAGATGTACTCATATCGGTTTTAGGACTATGTAGGTTTTTTTATAGTATTTATCCTGAAATGAAATTCGTCGAGATAAATTTACTGTCGCATACTGTCGAATGCGGTAGGGTTTTGTATGCAATATAATATTCCGCGATTTCAGGATTTGTTCTCTAGTAATTGTTCATAATCATGCATGAATAGTCATTAATTCATTTTTGCGTTGTTCTTTTCAATTCTATAACACATATAAATTATAGAGATTAATGTTATTGTGGTTTGTGGTAAATATTAGCACTGGTTTTGTTACCTCCGAAAAATAGCTGCTCGGCAAATCAATGGCGCTCAAAATCTTAAACCTCGCTAAAGGCCGTTCCGCGTCAGCAAGTGTTACGCCCTCTCCAGTCATCAGACGTTAGTTAAAGGCTTATTACACTTGGCTAAATTTAGTCGCTACTGAATTAAGTCACTAAATTTAATCAAGTGTAATAAGGGCTTAACGCTGCGTACAGCCACAGTACGCGTGGTACTGTTTCGAAACTTAATTGTTACATGCAAAACGTTTGGAATGTTGAGCAGTACAAATCGACGCTAGTCATGAACTAAATTGGTTCTGATTACGATAAATGTAACATGTAAATTATAATTTTGTCATTGGGTCATACGACATGCGCGAACGAGATGACATAATTGCAATTCAAGTTCAAGGGAATCATTTTTGAAAATAATTTGCATGAGATTATTTAATGCTATTAGCACAAAACACAGGGCGCAAGGATCGGTCTATCACCGTCCGGCCCTTGCACCGCCTACATCGGCTTTGGCTTTGCTATTGTCTCTATAATTTCAGACGAAAAGAAAAGAAAGCAATATCAAAGCTAAAACCGTTTTAGGCAGTAGACCTCCGGCAGAGAAAGGAAGTTACTTGAACATCGTGATTTAAGAGTTAGATCGATACCCGCGTCGTGTGATTTTTGTAATAACGTTGAAAGAGTGAGACGCAAATTATTTTTAAGTTATGGCAGAGTGGACTTTCTCGAAAGGTTAAAATGTCATAGGTACAGGTTTAGATTATTCAGTAAACGTTACGTCTTATCTAGATTCAACGTTTTCAATACCAATTTATTACCAAGATCTTAGATATAGTCCTTTTATTTTATTGTAGTCCAGAAGAAACTACAGGTTCAATACAGGATCAAGTAGTTCAGTGTGTAGTCAAAAGGAAAACGATGATTTAACAGTAAGAAGACAACCAATTATTTCGGACCATCCGCAATTATAAGTTTACATAAAAATATAGTAGAAACTTATTCAAAATGTAGGTACAGCCAATTTCTTTTGGGGTTTCAGAATAATTTACAATCAGGTTTAATCAGGTTTGAATTCTAATTGTAAATTTTGTTTACGTAATCCTGTATTGGCTTAATTCTTTCTGCAATTAAAAGTTATACATTGGAAAAAAATCTGGCTTCCAGGTATCTTTTTTCATGAAAAAGTTATACAGTACTATCGATTCCTGGAATAATTTTCATTATGACTACCTGTTGATCATGGTTGCTGCTAAGCCAGTTCGACGATAAACATTTTTGTGTAGTGTAGGCATCAAGATTTCGAAAATCAATATAATTCACGTGGGCAAAGCCTAAGCGAACCTAAGCTTTTCAGATATATCAATTACATACGAAAGATCAATAAAAAGTGAAATATTTTTTTTATTTAAAAAAATATTTATGGCAATAAGTTTGTGTATTAATCGACCTCAACAGATCTCTTAGTTGGGGCTCACTAAATGTACATGTAGTACAAATAGCGAAATTACTTATAATGAATGCTACAGTGATACATTTCTATCTTTATTGTGCGTAATCGTGCGTAAAAGTACGTCTTCTACGTAGAAACATTTTTTTGTATCGATCAAATACCTATTGTATTTGACCGCCATCTCGCCTGATGTTCGCGCTCCATCGTAGACCATATCGACAGACGATATGGTCTACCTGACCTTACCTAGGGGATGCTAATTGTCTTTACAATTGGTACTAATGACTTTTCGTAATGGTAATGCTAGATTAGAAGCGTAAAATAGTCGTCAATTATTATCACCGTTGTTTTAATGTTGGTTTTGTATCCCTTCCTCAGATTATGTTAGTTTCATGCAAACTTCAAAGCACCGTTAGTTGCTGTCAATAATTTAGTAAGCTCAATAAAACGCGTTAGTACCACTCAGGGTTTAGTAAAATTCATCTATTGAAGGGATACTAATTTATAAGACGAACGAGAGCCCGTAAGCCTTCTGCACTAGCCCAGGGTTTGGTAGCCAGCCAGTGGTGGCAGGCATAGATCACTTAATTTTTTTTTTAATGGTTTTCCCCTAGCTTTTTAAATAAGGCGAACTCGATGAATATTGATGGCATTGGGTTTTCTATTTTCAAATAAATAATTTTGTAGCAATGAACCATGAAAGCTGTGGAGAGAGAGGGTGGTTAGCAAGTCATAGATTGTTAGACAAACGGAAGGATCAGATTTCAGGCATTGCTTTGATCAAAACCATGAAATTTCACATACTTTAAAAATCCACAAAAATCGATAGTTGATTGGGGTGAAACTGACCAATAGACCTTTGAAAACCCCAACAAAATTGAGAAAAGAAGTTAGCTTAATTTGGCATATCAGTAAAAAACCTTAGTAGTCTGTTATGGATACGTAGCGACTACGTACTACGTACGTATGCCCATGGCTTCGCCTGTGTGAATTAATGTGTGATGTAAAAGTTGTTTGAAAAAACAATTTGGTTAAAGGTTGATTTTCGTAAAAAAATACTTTCACAGTACATAGGCCCCTAATGAATTATTCAGACCACAGAACATATATCAGTTCTGTGATTCAGACCTATTATTGTTTGGAGCTTTATAGGAACAGTAGGTTCTTTCTGATAGCAGAAGTCACAGTTGTGTCTGTCAACAATAAAATCTATGAAAATGTACAACAATAATATTACAACAATGATTATGTACTTATTTGGAACATGCGGTGGTTGTAAATAGATGACGGTGGTGATAAATATATTGGGTCCTATACCTACTCCGATTAGGCTATAATAGAAGAAAATATTTTTTGCCTCAATTTCATGCCGATAATTCTCAGCAGACAAAAAACGGCTTAGTGTTTTAAATAGTTTAGATTTTAAACATTTAAGAATAAAGTCTAAATTACCCACAATTCGAAAATTAGTAAACATAGGTCTTGGTTGGAGTGAGAAACGCCATAACAGGAATTGGGGGTCAGTCATTAGCAAAATAGTCCAAGCTATTTGTGTCAATTGTCAGTAAAAAAATTACATGTTCCATTAACATTAATAATAATACCCCATGTATTCCACAGTAGCGCTTGAAGTAGAAGTCGTTGTATATTTCACTGGCAAGTTCGATACTTTTAGTACATAATTTTATAATGTGACCATCACACAACTGTATGTAGTTTTTTTTTTAATTCGATTCTTCAGTGACAGCTTAGATGGTTGTTTTTGGAATAGCACACCACTGAAATTCCTTCAAGACAGTGTCCTAAAATATCTATTTTCAGATGTTGAAAATGTGTATACTGTAATTATAGATCGGAAAAGTTGTATTATTATATTAGGGTTAGGGTATTGCTGTTTTCAATTGGCATTGTGTAAAATATTATTAGGTTTTATCTGCCAATTATGATTATTAATTTCTCTGAGAAAAAATTACAACTCTACATTTTCAACAAAGGCATAGAATAGCTGAATGCTTTTTTTAGAGACTGTTTTTTATTCTCTGATCTTGCATACTCGAGTATCAGATTCTTAGGACCGATTTCTTGTTTGATTTTCCAATATATGGTCTACAATAAAAATGAAACAAATCTACATATACTTAGAAGAGTCAATTCTAATTTTGTATCAATTATATCATAGACAACAACCAAGAAAACTCTTTTTTGACTTGTTACAACTAAAATGGTGTTTTATCCAATAACAACTCATATTTTCAAAATAATGCGTTGCGATTGGTAATTTCGTTTTTTGGTGATACTTTCAATAAGTAACTAAGTTAACAAATTTATACCGAAATTGTCTATGCGGGGAATATGGACTTAAACGTCATGCATACTTTGTGCATAAAGTAGTAACGCTGTTGTAGAAGCGATATGGTCTAGTTAATATAGAAGGTCCTTTGCATAATGTGACATTTCATTATGATACTTTTTTAGTCACACAAAACTAAATAATAAGGCCTGAAACTGTGTGACGCGGTCGCCCGTGCGGTTCCATACAAAATTGACAAGGCACATGATGAAACTTTATTAACTGAAGGCACATTATGAAATAATCCGTCCTCTATTCCGAATACAAATACTATGATAAAAATCACTATTAATATTTACTGCAGTCAATGCATATAAACACACGGCAACAAAATATAGTAATTTTAATCTTAACATATATGTTCAAAATAGACCCTTATTTCTTACCGTGAAACTGGATGAAAAACATTATGAGCAATAAGGGGAGTAAAGCAATAACATGACAACATAAGACTAATCTTACTGTCCCTTTTAACTTGATGTTCATGAAATTAAGTCTATCTGTAGGACCAACACTGTAATAATGTATAAATGTTCAAGAACGCAATTCCCAGACTCAAAAGGGCGAATTTGAAAATAGCAACGATTAATTTTGTTTCGGATTTTTTATCTCTAGAAAGTAGATGTGATCAAGGTGGTCCATGCACCACAATTAAATCTTTTTCGTAAGAATAAACACTTTATGATAATATTTTCCAACTGCTGGGACTCGGGGCTTTCTCACATAAGGAGAGTTGAGGTTGTAATACACCACGCCGGCCAAGTGTTTCTTGGAATATTTTATTTATTAAAACATCAAATTGCCGTAACAACTGTGAAGCACACTTTCGATTTCACAAACGTAGTTCGAATCTTGAGTGCAGCTCTCAAGATGTGCATGTGTATTATTTTATTATTACCACTGGGTTTAAGATATCTTTTGAAGAGATGCAGAATACGCCAACCAGCATTGGTACAATGTGGTGGATTATGCCCTTGACTGGAGCCTTTGAGAAAAAGCCCCGAGTCTCCGCAGTGACGACATAATGGGAGACGTTTTTGATACCGCATTTTCAGTGTTGGTCATCACAGTCAATAAAACAGTGTTTTTGTCACAGTATAGAGATACCGGTCACTCTTCTGCCAATATCCTGACGTCAGGCGGTTGCGACTGGTGCCTGGTGGAGGGCGTCTTCGTGGTGGGTGTCTTGGGGCTCTTGTGGTCCGACTGCGGCGGCGTGGGCGGGTAGATGTGCTCCGGCTCTTGCGACGTCGACGCGCCCGTGTCCTGCGTTGTCGACTGCTGTTCCATTTGCTGGTATACTTTGTCCTGCGGAAGTATTATTTATCACTCATTCGGAATGGGTTTATTTTGAAGATTGGTGCTTGTTTACCTTAAAACAAATATTATCTTCAAAAATATTAGTATTTTCGATGAGTAAACATACAATAATAGAGTACTTTCGAATGTTCCCGCTAAAACACTAACGACTGTCACCAGACTGACATGACGTCACTAACCGCAAACCATTGGTCGCGTTTCAT
Source organism: Ectropis grisescens (assembly GCA_017562165.1). NCBI lineage: Eukaryota > Metazoa > Arthropoda > Insecta > Lepidoptera > Geometridae > Ectropis > Ectropis grisescens. Next base: position 3,369,009 of record CM029771.1, on the reverse strand, counting down.
GCCTGTATGCCCAGTTTGTGTTTTCTATCTTTACTTGAATAGAAACAATCAAAATCGTTGTCGCTAAGATCACAAAATATAATACGATAACAAAATTTAAAAAAAATCATTTACCCCGACTACCTCGGATTTGTAATTTGTACAACATTCTAATAGACAAGCCCTTTATTTGATACCCATATTGAGGTAGTAGTGAAAAAAAATTATTCGCCATTCTGTGGTGACGCCCATCTTGGATTTGAAATTTGTTATAGTGTACTCGTATTATAGTATTTTACTAGTCAAGCCTTTTCATTTGATATATATTTTGTCCGCCATTTTGTGGAGGCGGCAGTCTTGGATATCGATCCAATTAACCAAACATAGCTAAGAAAATCACGGAAATCAATTAACGGGATTAAAAACGCAGAGAAGTAAACAGTCCAGTCAGTCTTCGACAACTTGTTTTGAGGTTAGTGACGTAATAAGCTCATATTGGTGTTTGCAGTCACGTGACAACAGATTATAAAAATGTGATTTTTGATACTTTTACAAAGTATCATAAAAATACAAAGTATCACAAAATTAACACACTAAATTAATCTGAGATTAGTGTTAACATCCCTACTGTGGTAGATCTTTGCCAAGCAGTGAGACAACTGAGTAAATTTTTTTTTAAATAAAGAGCAACGAGACGATCAGGACATGTGCCTGATGGTAAGCAACATGCCCGACACATAACAGCACAGTGACACGCAGCTATTGGAACATGAAGAGTCCAAATCATTACCTAGCACTGCACTGCGCTCGTCACCCAGAGATAAAATAATTAAAATAAAAGCACATTTTTCTGGAAAAAAGCACATTTTTTTCAATTTTTTTTTAATGGTAATGCATTTATTACAAACTGACTACGACCCGCTCCAACTGCGTTAGGGTCGAACAACTATATGACGAAGCGATAAAACATTAATACACATCACTAGGCTTTGCATGCCACAGCTAAGTGCGTCTTCCAAATTTCATAGTTAGGCTCTATTACAAAGTAAATGATTAAATTAACAATTAGCTACATGCTAAAACAGAATGTAAAACAGGATTTTAATCAATTTGATTAACGACCGCAAGTCTGACCGCAATTCCGGATGCTCTTTCCGGTAACACAAGAACTATCACAAGCAGATGCTTTGTACGAGTGTGAGAAATTTTAATAACATTATATGATGAATATATGGTTCAATCATAGAGAAGGAAAGAAGAAAACATCAATTGTTTGAAAATATGGTTTCCTATATTAGAAATAAATACGAGTTCTCGAGAACCTACAAGAAATAACAACTGATCACTTAAGTATTGGAGTGATAATTAGTACATTGTTAATATATAGTATGTATTTAATTTTTCTTATAAGTTTAGCAGGATAAAGTGCAGACTGCCCTACACCCAGCATCGGTCCGCATCCCGCGCGAACGAAGCTTTCTAGTGTTCGGACGCCCTTAGTAATTTCAAAATTCAAGGTGATAAAGCAAGTATTTGGACCCCAACGGTTATCTGAATTTAGCCAGCATCTCAAGTAGAGAGGTGTGTGACTGGCTTTACCGGGACAGATAAGGTCGAGTCTGAGAAACAGCACAGGGGCGCGGACGGTGATATACTCACGAACATGTCGAGGGACACGTGTGACTGGATGCGGGGGCTTTCGTCGTTGTTGATACCGAGACAGATGAGGTCGAGGCTGAGAGAGACAGCGCAGGGGCGCGGGTGGTGGTGGCGGGGGGATACTCACGAACATGTCGAGGGACACGTTGTGTGACTGGATGCGGGGGCTTTCGTCGTTGTTGATACCGAGACAGATGAGGTCGAGGCTGAGAGAGACAGCGCAGGGGTGCGGGTGGTGGTGGCGGGGGGATACTCACGAATATGTCGAGGGACACGTTGTGTGACTGGATGCGGGGGCTTTCGTCGTTGTTGATACCGAGACAGATGAGGTCGAGGCTGAGAGAGACAGCGCAGGGGCGCGGGTGGTGGTGGCAGGGGGATACTCACGAACATGTCGAGGGACACGTTGTGTGACTGGATGCGGGGGCTTTCGTCGTTGTTGATACCGAGACAGATGAGGTCGAGGCTGAGAGAGACAGTGCAGGGGCGCGGGTGGTGGTGGCGGGGGGATACTCACGAACATGTCGAGGGACACGTTGTGTGACTGGATGCGGGGGCTTTCGTCGTTGTTGATACCGAGACAGATGAGGTCGAGGCTGAGAGACACAGCGCAGGGGCGCGGGTGGTGGTGGCGGGGGGATACTCACGAACATGTCGAGGGACACGTTGTGTGACTGGATGCGGGGGCTTTCGTCGTTGTTGATACCGAGACAGATGAGGTCGAGGCTGAGAGAGACAGCGCAGGGGCGCGGGTGGTGGTGGCGGGGGGATACTCACGAACATGTCGAGGGACACGTTGTGTGACTGGATGCGGGGGCTTTCGTCGGTGTTGATGCCGGGGCAGATGAGGTCGAGGCTGAGAGAGACAGCGCAGGGGCGCGGGTGGCGGTGGCGGGGGGATACTCACGAACATGTCGAGGGACACGTTGTGTGACTGGATGCGGTGGCTCTCGTCGGTGTTGATGCCGGGGCAGATGAGGTCGAGGCTGAGAGAGACAGCGCAGGGGCGCGGGTGGTGGTGGCGGGGGGATACTCACGAACATGTCGAGGGACACGTTGTGTGACTGGATGCGGTGGCTCTCGTCGGTGTTGATGCCGGGGCAGATGAGGTCGAGGCCGGCGGCGCGCTGCAGGAACTCCCCGTCGGCGCCGCGCACGACGCACACGGGGCCGCCCGCGCGCACGCCCGCCGCGAACGGCGCCAGCCATCGGTGGCACGGCTCGATGCTCTCCCACGAGTAACCTAATACACACATCACGTCAGCGAGTGATCGTCGAACTGACAAATCACATGGGCGAGAAGGCGAGTAGCCTCGTATTGGAATCACTTTTGCTGGTAAAACGGTAAAGCTTTATCATCATCATCTGCCTATTTTAGTCCACTGCTGTACATAGACCTCTCCCATGTCAAAGCTTCATGACAAGCAGCAAAGTCAAGGTGTTCGTAAAATTATTGTTTATGATTGTATTTAAAGCACTAAAATAAGTAAAACTGTAAAACCCCCGCGCTTCATACGCAACCGCGAACTGCAAGCTTAATCGCAGCGGAATAAAAAACTACAGTTTTATTTTAATTGACAGCAGGCCTATAGATAAACTTACTATATATATATGGGAGTTGGGCTGAAGTGGCCTCAACTTTCTACCGAAGTTTAGGGTAGTGCAGAAGGTGCAGGGCCTAACCTAATCAAATCGTACCTAACGAGTACCTACTACATCTCGTACGACTAGCGCAAGTGCTCTTCAGACGGTACGACCTCGACTTGGGCTGCCGCAGCGGCGGTAGAAAATTTCCAGGAACGACAGAACGGTATCACAGAAGGGAGTGCCGTAAGGGCCGAAACGCAGGCGCGGTGCCATACAAAAGTGGTCCGTCGCGGGCCGGCGGCGGCGGTCCGAACTGACGGGTCCTGACTATTTAGAAATTTATACTGAAGTTATTAATCCCCGTGATGGTAATTTTTTGTAGTGGTGGGACTCTTAGCAAAGCCTGCCGACCGTTGCGTGCGGAGACCACGCTCGGTGACACGTGGCGGGTAACCGTCACAGGTGCCCTTTTAATTATTTATTAGCCGATGAGGGCTAACTGATTTTAATTTTTATCATGCAAGTGACGACTGAGTGATTGTTTAATTTTGGATCTAAAACTGTTGTCGTCTGACTTATTATTGCCCGGTACCTATACCAAAAACGGCGTATTTACAGGAAAACACCCGGCGGTCAGGGTTGCCCATGTAGCGGAGGCGATGGGTTGTGTGGCTCAGTACGTTTCGCGGTCGTCATCTACGGGAGATTTGAGCTTAGCTTCCTGCGATCTGATTGCTTTGACTGCGGCAAAGGAATTCACTTAGGTGCACATAGCGGCTGTGGCGACACAGTAAGTATAGGCGCTAAAGATGACATGACACTCTGTTCGAGATTCGTAGTCATAAAATTTGTTACTACATTCTGTGTAATTTTCTTTAACTAAACTAACTTCGATAGCAACGCCAATAATTATAGTATTGAAGATAAAATCGGATAAACTTATCTTCAGCGGAGTGGAGGTGAGTTACGAAACTGTTTACAGGTCGATAGAATATACCTAAATTTTACGCAATCAGATAAAATTATGTAAAAGGTATCTTTCGAGCAATTATTGTCACAAAGGCAAAAAATATATTTGAGATAGATTTGCTGTTGCAAGACTATCTACTAAGGGTTAACTACCAGAAAGACCGTGTGAACGTCACTTTGCTAAATTATAAATATACGATCCGAGAGCGTCGGACTTGTCACCTCATTCTGAATAAGAATGTTGAAATGAAAGGCTCTTCAAAAGTATTTGCTGGACAGTTGGATCACAGGGTCAATAAAAAAGGCTTTGCCAGTTATAGGAACTGCCGATAGATGTGTAAAATTAGAATTTTAAATGCACGACACATTATTACCATGTCATGTCCAAAAAGTATAATTTGATACAGATATATACTATGAAACCTTTGATACAGGGTTCATCGCTAGGTTCTAAACACTGCAAACGTCACTATGAAGTCTGTCCTATGTAATGTAAGCGTAACTATGAATAATTGGGTCTCGCTGTCGGCGGAACTATCTACGGGTAGAGTTCCACCAGTACAGGTTTAAGTATTTTAAACCATATGTCGAAAAATATAAACTTAAGATTAAAAATGAATAAACAACAGAATAAGAATTACATTTTTATTTATCAAGTATGCACTGCACGTACCTGAGACCCTGACCGCGACATCATTGCTAAAGGTATGCGCCATGGCGGCGGCCGCGATCACGCTGTATGAAAACAGGTTGATATCGACGTGGAGGACGGCTAGATCTATGAGCTGGCCGCACACCACGAACTCCAGGGAGGAGTACTGGGGAAACACAAACGTGTATCCTCTGAGCGCACTCGCAGCCACATCGCTCTCCCCAAGCAACCGGCGCTTGGCACTCCGCCCTTCACTCGCTAGCTGCATATACACATTCAACCAGCTATTGATCGTTATAGGGGTGATGCTCCACGATAAAATCTTCAGAATAAGCAGTTCTTCCATTAGTATCTCGTCTGTGGTGCAAGCGCCGTCTGTGACGTATGCGAATTCACCTATCTTTGGTGGGTATACTTCTTCAACTTTTGCGGCGATGAATAGACACGTTATTCCTGGAATTGAGATAGTTTTGGTTAGGGAACCACACAACACGCACCTCAATACAACACATAATTTTATACGCCAGAGTATTCTCCTAATGCGAGGAACCAATCAAAATGTACCTGGAAAAGTTAAGACGTACAAAACACGCTATCTTTCCAACAACGACCACTGTGTCAAGATTGTTTGACTATATAAGAATGTTAACGAGACTTGAACACTATCCAATCAACCATTATATTATATCTGATAGACACCGTAACCTGTTTATCTATTACATTTTACAAAACATAGAAACTGTGAACAAGGTGTAGTTACTTTGTGTTGCACTTGTACTCGTAGTAGAGAGGAATCAGTTCCAGACATATTTCATACTTTTTATTCTAAAAAAAAAAGTGGTTAAATACGTTACAAATAGATAAATTATATTTATCTAAGAGATTAGGTTCATTCTGCCTTTTTAATTTTAAAACTTTAGTAAATTTAACGTCGTTGAAAGTTTTGGAAGTGAATGTTGCCCTTCTCCACAGCATGAAACTACATGCATACATGAGAAGAGCAACAAAAAAAACGTGTCGATGGATTGGGTGAAAGATACATGAATGGGACAGATTAGACGATTGATAGAGGCCAATGGTAGGTCAATGATGAGTACACAACGTCACCTAGAATAGCGGGTCCTTAGTACGTACCTATAAGCTGCAGTCGTCCTTTCTGTACATCTTCTGTGTTTGTCAGGTACCGGTCTATGTAGTCCACTGTGAGATGAAACGACTCTCTGTGCAGCTTGTATACTTCACACACCTGTTGACAACGTACGCCATTACTTGATGTCACTAGCTCGCCTCGAAATTCTGAGGGTGTGTTTACTTAAGGGTGAAAACGCACACTAAGAAAAGAATCTGAATATTCCTAACCGGAGGGATCTATTCATTGAAATGTATTAAAATTCAAAGTTAATTTTTGGGGTCAATGTTTTGTGCATACAGCTCGACTCGATGTTATGCCACTGACAGGCTAAGCCGCTATCACGTCACGTGCAGTGTGGGTTATGGAAATAAAATAACGAAAGACGTCCTTCAAGATTTTCAGATTTATAGTAGTTTGAATTGCATTATTCTTGGGTTAAAAGTATAAAATAAAGTTACAAAACTTAAATAAGCTCCGTTAACTTTTCATTGTTTTTAAATTTTTTCTCATAATTTAAGTTATAGCTAAGGGCCATTATGAACATGTCAATTTTAAAAAGCCACATCAAAAAGAATCCAAATTGTTTAGGACCTACGATGCCACAGACACAGAAAAACACGTCAAAAGTATACACAGGCCACAACAGCAGCCCACTTTATGTTTCCACTGCTGGGATTAGCGACCTTCTCTAACAAGTAGAGCGTCAAAGCCAATATCCACCACGCAAGTGTGGGTGGATGCCAAATTTCTTAGAAATATGCCTTCTTAGTACACGCCTGTTTCGACTCGAAATTTTCTGCACCGTTAGCGACAGCAGTGAAATGTGGGGAAATACTAAAGGTGCAGGCGGGATTCGAACATCTGACATCTCATATCATATATGTATATCTATGATATAGTCTCTTAGTCATATGACTGGTTATAACCGCTAAGCTACTGTTTGTTCTGTGGCAATGAAGGATAATGGCAATAATAGCCATAGAGCCTCTTCGAAGTAAAAAAAAAACGTTGGCACATTCTGATCTAACAACAGCTGTTCCTAATGAGGGCTTTTCTATTCTAGTCTCGGGTTTTTGTGTGCTGATGAGTCAATAGCGAGAACTGTCGATTAAGACTTGTTAAAAGTACTTATATATCTTTATTAGCATGTCTGTCCACACTTCCTGGTTTAAAACTAATTTGACAAAAAACGTCTGACATTCCTTTTATCGTGGTCGTGGATAATGTGTGCTACAGGTACATGAGGTAATGCGGAATGATACTAGTCGTAAAGACATAATTTAAATGTCTAAATAAATCCCGACACAAATTATAGCCCAAAATCCTCCCGATAACATGAGATTTAAAAATAAATCTATTGCACCGCTATGCAGTCTACACAATGGGAATTGGTTCGATATCCCTTTACGATTCGATCGAATTATATTAGAGCATTAGTACCATCATCATATAGGTAACTATATTATAATTTTAGTGTGCACGGTCTAATACCAATTAACCGTTTTGTCTATCGGAGTTATCGTAGGTCTAAAAAAACGACATCTTTTAATGATTGATGTACCATACATCCGAATGGAAAAGTTTGGCTCCACTTTCGTAACGGATTTCTAACTACATTTCCTAATTCCTAAGAACATGTAAATTTAGAAAAACGTTGTCTGAGTGAGTGTTCCCAGATAGATATAAAACGGATGACTAAAAGTATTTTATTATTTATTTTAGGTAAGCACGCTCCATTGTTGTCTGCACCGACAAGAGACAAGATGCCGGCTAAGTATAGGTAAACCTACTATCGATACAAAAAAATCGACTGATATTTTAAATGTAAAAGTTTGTATGTTTGTCACTCAATGACGTCAGAACGGATCTAGTTGAAATTTCGAACACAGATTATAGTCTAGAATAGCACATTAGCTATTTTTATCGAGAGAAAATAAAGGGAACGGGTACTTAGCAGGTAAAACCGCGGAGCGCTGCGAGTAGGTACTTCATTTTTATTACATGAAGTACATTCATGTATAGTAAGCAGTGAGCACGATTTTTTTGTTTAGTCTACCGTTTCAGCCCAACCCAGCACGTATAATGAGTTCTGAGCACATCTGAATGAATTCGAATCTATAACGCACTGAGGCTCTTTCGGGGGACGACGTCCCGCGTCGCGAACTATTACCACTTTTTGCAAGTCTAGATCAAGATTCTAGAGCATTGTATTCGTGAATGCAACGTCACAGATTATCTTACAATCCAGGGCTTCAACCGCCTAACTAAATTGGCTTTCGCTCTGCTATTACGGTCTCTATCATTTCAAGCGGAAAGAAAAGAGAGAGGTGTCACAAAGCTAAGACAGTTTATCGTTAGACGGTAGACCCCCAGGTCCTGCTATTTTAAAACAAAGCTGAATTACTATCATTATCAATGTCGCCAACTCATTAGCCTATTCAACAGGTTAAGGTACCCAAATCTTTAAACACGTTAACTGCAGAATATAATACATTTTGTTTACGAACAATGCTATTGCAGAACAACAGTTCTTAGTAAAACAGCTGAAAAAGTGAATCACAAAAATCTACTAAAAGGGGAAAACATAGCCCAACTAATATTATAAATTCGTCTCGGCTTAACAGATCGGGTTTAAATTTGGAACACAGTTTATTTATAGTTTGGGATAACACATATGCTACTTTTCATAGCGGTAAAATTACGGGAACGTAAAGTACGCGGATAAATCCGTGGGGTGCTGCCAGTACACTACTGCCCAGTAGTAGAGTAGATAGAGAAGCATCCCTGCCATGTCATAACAAAAGAAGAACCACGATTTTTGTGATTTTTAAGTAGTCCAAGAACGGAATGCCGATTCAACATGTCCTCAAAAGATGTCTTTTTGACGTAACAGCGCAGCGTCTAATATATCGATGAACGCACGGAAAAGTGTCCCGTTATGTCCCGTTACGCTCATTGTACGCTTACGCCGCATCTATCAATGTTTTGTTTTGATGTTGTCACGTTAAACTATCGTCCTTAAACCAACAGACTTTACAGACAACCAATTTAGTTTAACATGTCGGTATCCGCAAGATATTTTCCTTCACCGCACGAGCCAGTGGTAAAGACAAACTTGTACTTGGGTAAATATTCCAAAGTGCAAGCGGGTTCGAACGTTTGTGAAATAAGACGAATTATAAAAGTTCTGTTATGGTAAGGCCCTGTTATCTGGAGTTCAATGTCAATCTGGCCAAGTTTAACAAGGGAAAGACGCAGGCGTGTGTCTGTTCTCCGCAAAAATAAGTCAATGCCAATAGACTGCTACTTTTCGAGGTGTAACCGTGCCGGTTAGTAACCATCTCGAGATACCGGACTGCTCGTAGCTCGAAACACAACATCGTTTCACGGTTGACGTTCCAAAGACGAACGAAGAGGTTCGAATCTACATTTGTAATAAGAACATCTAGGCTGCGAAATGTTGTATGAGTGGGTTTTCCAGATAGTTACAATATTGGTGTCTTCAAACAGAGAGTGAATCGGTTTCTTCTAGTTAAGCACGCTCCATCGTAGACCACACCACAGAAAAAATTATAAAAAATCTACAATCACGAACGAAAATAAAACTTATCAAACTATCTATAAGGGATTTTCGATTTTTGAAAACAGTTAAACTGCGGTGACTTTTTTAAATGCTTAACACGACGCAATGTAAGAATTCCGTATTTTTTTCTTCGTATACATTACGTACTGAATGGGTAATTACTCCGCTATGATGACTGTGCTTATTACTATTGATTTACCGTAGTTATTGTCGTCGCGCAGTTGTGACACAAAAATAAATAGAATCGAGGATAATGACGCGTTCCCAATAAGCTTCGTGACTTTGAACAATAAAGATATCACTTCATTAATGAGATACACCTACCAATAAGATTTAAAATGATACTATATTTTATTGTGGGGTTCACAATAAAATATCTTCATGGTTTTCTATTCCTTTGCCTAACACAGGCATGTTTGTTTTCCAGTGTATTTATAGACCAGGGTTGCATAAATGTACGATAATTTTCACAGACATTATTTTAAGTATCATTAGATTAATGACATCATATTTGTCAAATACTACTTGCTCACGATTTTGAGCGTGTACAATTTTAAAGAAGTGGAGTTAGGGCTAGCACATAGGCTACTTTATATTTCGAAAAAAAAGAAGCTTTAGCATATAAAGAATTTACAAGTGGAGCGATATACTCCATACTATGTGCTAGCCCTGATTAATGATTAGGTACTCTATCTTCCTTCCATATTTCAATCCCCTTTCTATTGCCTAACTAATACGATTTTGATTTTGGTATTGCTCTCTCTACATGTTCAAAGAGAAATACAGTGAGAACAACATAAAAGCCCATTTGTTGTGTATGCTGTGGAATGTGTTGCCTGAGCGGGGTTTTTTCTGAAGGATACAATCTAGGGCTCAAATGGAGAGCCAATTGGTTTATTTTAGGTGAGCACGCTCCATCATAGACCGCATCATTGCTTAACGTCAGTCGAGATGACGATGACGGTCAAGTGTAGACGTATAATTTTTTTGCTGAGTAGGGAAGAGCGGGAAAACAAAAGAGTACATATTTATGGCGCAGCTCTGTTTAACATTATTATACATTTTGAGACGAAACGATTGCAAGATTGAGAAGTATAGTGAGGCGGCCTTTCAGTTTGTATAGCGATGACTACAAATTCATAAAGCAAATAAATATGTTTAAGATCATCAAATCATAAAGCAAACGAATCTATATTTGCATTAGATCTAAATTTAATCGATTTAACGGAAAATCTTCAAGTACAAGTCGAAGCTTTCAAACCGTGTTCCTTATCGCTCCATTGTAGAGGTGTCCCAGTTTCAAGCGGACTTGGTCGAATTCAATTAGTACCCACAGTACGCGACTACGTTATGACGCCTATGTTATAAGCATATGTTACAAACAACGAGGAAGGAAACATATGGAGATGCCCTATTCTACTTCAAAATGTGCAAGGTGGACCCAGCGCCACGTTTAGTCACAAGTTTTGGTACATACACATGTACAAAATAAAGTTATTTACGCGCGAGTTTCATCCTACGCCTGATACTCTTTTAGCTTATATGGAAAAAAAGCGTTTTTTACAAATGGGGATTACTTCTATCAGAGACAATCAAGTCGTTCTTTAAAACTACAATCATAACGACCTTAAGAGTATTTCTTTTATTAACGTCAGTTTTCCGCGGCTGGGCAAATCTCCCTCAATTCTTTCCACTTAATCCACCAGCCTTAAGCTTCCGTTGTCTTATCTATGTCTCGGTCAGAGATCGTCTTTCCTACGAGTGTCAAAACGATCTTGGGGTCGCCTGACCGATGGTGACCGTCCACTGTAGAAACCACCGAACGGGGTGCACACTACTCACATGACCTCCCTATTGACTCCCATTTAACTTTGGTAGATATAAATCCTACGTCTATTATATCTGTAATGAAACTCAGCATGGTGTTTCGAACGCGATCTTGTCTTTTTATACCTAAAAAGGTTGCCTGGAAGAGATCGCTTTTAAAGATAAGGCCGCCCCCTGTCGCACTAATTTACTGTTTTTTTTCAGGTCAGTGCATTTTAAGTTCTAAATTTTTGAGGGAATTTCATGAGAATATGTTTGCAATCAACCTAATCTGTATTTCGGAGCAGTCTGTATTGTTCATACGGCCGTAGTTCTAAACACTTAAATTAACATGGCTTTTGTATGAGGATAACCTGTCATATTATAATTAGCTGTGGGCAGATGTCTTAATTTGGTTGTTGGAGCTTTACTCGTCGTCGTCGCGTCATTTCATCTTTAACTACGAGTAGGTGAATGTTGAAAAACTAAACTACAAGAACTAGTGCACACACGTATCTATATTTAATAGTTTTTAGTTCGATAAGGAGTAACAATAAATAAATTATGACAACGAAAATTAAGCGAAAGTAAAAAAAAATGCTAAAAATACACGAAAAAACTACATCAAGCCGTATTCGGCAAGTTAAGTGCTGTTTGTTGATGTGTAACAGTAATAAATTATCATCGATTGACATAGATATCATTTATTTAAGAAGCCTACATGTTTTTACTGCTAGTAAATAATATAACGTATTCATAAAAAAATCTTCCGCAAATCTCCTTGAATGTTATGGTTTTCCTAGGCCGCGAGTGTCGTCTGCGAGATCCAATCTTAGATCAAATATCGTAGCGCCCGGAAATACTCTTTGGAGAGAATTTCGTAGCGTTCAGCCTCAGATATTCATAGCGTACAAACTCACTCCGATCGTAATTAAATAAAAATACCGAAATGTTTAAAAATAATCGACTCTCTTACGTGTCGACAACAAAAAGTCAGGTGAAATGAAGATAACTGTAAAGCAGGAAAAAACCGATGGTGGTGGATAGGAATCGTTCAGAATCGCGTCGGTTTAGAGGTCGACGTACCTACCTACATCGCAAAAACGGGGTCACTGACCCTTCGTTACATCACTTCCTTAGATACGGGACGGATAAAAAAATTACGGATGTCTTACCTTCTCCCGGTAACCTTCCGCTGCATGAAAACATACATTTAATTTAGTTCCTAACTGTATTTGTAAGTAGGGGCCCACAGACATATCGTCCGCGTTCAAACATAACGTATCCAAAAGAAACATATGTTCACTTTATAAATGTAAAAAAGATTTTAAGTAGGTTTCGATATCACCTCAGACAAAAACACAGATTAAATCGGCGTTTTCTCTTTGTAATATTAAGTATAGAGCAGGATCAAGTGCCTCCCTGTCTACTTCATAATCTGTAACTTCTCCATATGATTTCTCAGGATTGATACGTTTTTTTGGTTTAAAAATAAATTATTTATCATTAATGTATGTAACCTACTTCAATCCTAAATGTCATCAAAACCACTCGTCGTTTCAGAGCGACCGAGTAACAAACTTAAACACACTCAAATTTCGATATTTAAAGGAAGTAAAAGTCAGGACTTGTGACACTCCAATTTATTTTTAGTTAAATCTAGAGATTTAATAAATTGATCAAATCGTTCATAATAATTAGATAATTTGTTTATGAAATCGTATTTAGCTGCTATTTTGTGCTAGTACTAATGGTATAATAAGTTTTGCTTCCCATTCGATTTTACTTGGATGAAAAATCTGTGTATTGATAAGCCACCATGTCCTTTAAGATATTATAATTTTATATAATAATCCTAAGTTTCTTGAGGATATTATTATCAAAAGCTGGTAGAGCTTCAGAGCTTAAAGATATTAAAGAGGGATGTTAAAAAACATAACTGAATCCTAGCTACATCCCTATTTTTCTAACTTCTCAGCTATAATAATAATTTATCCACATATTACCTATAAAGAAATGGTTTTACCTACTTTGTAATTACCTAAATCACACAACAGTTTAATATGTAAATTCGCTTAAGCATCAAATTAATTACAAGTAAAATAAATGCTAAATATTTTTTTAAGTATTAAGTAAGTTTTTTATCAGTCAAACAAATGATTATTGTTAAGATCAAACATTCCTAATACTATTGAGACAACTTGTCCGAACTGGTTCCATTAAATATTCTAAGAATCCATGTCAATTAAAGGTGATAAGATGAACCACTATCATTATTGCTTGTTGCTGAAATATTTTCAATATTTTCATAGGTCAGGATCAAAAGAACCTAAAGCATTAACTAAAATAAAATACTGCCAAGTCTGGTATTTAAAAAAAATAATAATTTTGCAGTGTTTAAAGTTCTAGGTTGAGAGCATTGTAACCAGGTGCCAATGATGCAAATGCATAGGAGACAAAACAATCAAATCAAGCCTATGTTTTGTGTCACATGTAGAAAGGTACAGCTATATTAATCTCGTTATATCATCAGGTACATACCTCATTAAGCCAGTCCAGTAGGATAGCTCTCATGCGGGGCTGGAGGTTGGGGTGGTTGTCAAACATGTTAGGGTTCCGCTTGGCGCTCGACCGCGCGTCGCACTCGCACATGCTATTCCAGACATCGGCAGGGTCTGCCCAGGACAGCCCAGGGAAGGGGCATTTACGTTTTGGCAGGCTCGGGCAGGGAGGTTTGTTGGGGCTGCAAGCATAACTCTTTTTAAAAATCATACGCTTATCAAGATAATGGGTGTAAGACTATGTGACTACTTCATTTATTTTGACCAGTTCAGAGTTCAAGATAGAGCTAAAGGTGCCTATGACGAAACTAGATAACTAATAATAAAAAGTTTGGCTTTATAAGGCCAGTTCAAAGTTCAAATAGTAATGTGTTTGAGGGAACTAATAACAGTGAGATAAATGATAAATCATACTTTTTAGAAGTAGATAAGCAATATGTTTGTATTCTTAAAGATATTACACTTATATGGTTCAAGGTTCCAGACTTAGTGAAACTCAAATGCACCAATACATATGCAATCAGTTACAATTTACACCTTGTGTGCAAATTTCCTGAAAAAGTTTTTTCATAATTTTGATTTCAATGTTACATCCAATATTTCAAACATCAGCAACTTAACTCAAACATCAAAAAAATGCATAACATCAAAAATGCACATGATTGAGAAACAAGTTACCAGCATCAGCACTCCTAAGTTGCTCTACTTAAATTCATACCTGACACAGATTCGTATTTGCAAGTCCACATGTTTATAAATTTTTTGAATGGATAAGCAGTGGATGAAGTCATAAGTTGGCACTTATCTAAATATGCAACCCACCTATCACATTCTAAAAATAACTGATATTCGTGTGTGTGATGTGAGCTCTGGCCAAAAATATTTTATGAGGCCTCAATTGCAATTTCGTCTGGGATTCTAGCTTACACAAACTGAAAAGAAAACACATTAGATACTTACTTGGATCTTTTATTGGAGTGGGGGGTTGACTCTCCCCTTGCAACATTTTCCAATGGGCTAAGCACACAATCTACACTTGGTGGGCTTAAGAAACTGTCAGGGTTAAGGTCCAAGTCTGTGTACACACTCCTGGGCTGGTCGTCATACTGAGAACCTTCATCATCACTGGAGCAGGAAGATGACTCTACAACTACATTTTGTGCGGGCTGGTCATTCAATTCTTCTTCAAGTTTAGGTGATATCTTCAAAGGGGGCATGTTCTCAAGCTATAAAGAAAATAAGTGTCAGTTATACACTTGGTATGTATCAGGCTCTATGCATTAATTATTAAAGATACAAACCTCATCATCAGTGGAGTTTCTTTTCCGCTTTAATGACATATGTTTCTGGGCCTCTTCAGAGGAGGAACTGTGAACAAGTGGTTGACAGTGGTAAGTAAACAAAGCATACCAAGGTCAGTGTCTCATTGCAACAGGGGCCGACTGTGTACATACCCGGTTTGTGCCATTACAGCTGAGTGAGGTCCTTAGCCACTCTATTCACGGCACCTAAAACATATCACAGGTTCAATATTCTTTTCGACACACTCAATTAGAACCTCATAATTAAGCGCAAATAGCCTGAAATTACCGCATGTCATGTTCAAGATGCAAATAGGGTTATGTCACTTGACGACCGCTATTGAGGGCAAATAGCCGATTTTATCGTAGAATACATTAAACCTAAATATAAAGAGAGTATTCTAGACTAGCATAAAGGGCATTATCATGGAATAATATGCCATAAAACACGGTCTATCGAGGAACATTTCCGCAGCGTGCCCCCCTGCTGATTGGCGGGAGTTTTTTTTTCAGAGGGAGATTTCAGGTGGAAATAATGAAATATTATGCTAATATTGGTGGGGTTTAGTCACTACAGTTCATTATCTATCGATTAAAATCAAGAAATTGTGTAAAAGTGTTAATCAGCTGCCGTAAAAAATGCCACGAATCCGTCACATTCGCGCGCGAAATTCTCCCGTCAGCGCCATTAGACACGTCGCAAGCTTGGGTTTCTCGCCACATCCACTTATGGAAATTGATAAAAATAGCACTAGCACCACATGATATCGACACAATAGAGTTACTTTACCGAAATATCACCTTTCACACTAAAATAAATGCACCCTATACCACATAATCGTTGACAACATAATTGGCTTGGCTTATCGCCCACCAAAGGTTTCTAACCTATTTACAGTTGCAAAACTACGAATTAACACTGATTCACTATTTTCAATAGGTTTAATGTATCCTTTAGTTTTTGATTATTGTATTAGAACATACCTGATCATTCACAAATTATTTCAAATCAATCAAAACTAAATTTACTCAGGCACTAGATACGTGAGATAATCGTTGGCCACAATACTTCTTTTTTAAACAAGCTTTATACACAATATGGTCTTATTTTCACTGAATGTAAATAAAAGTAGGACATTTATGGAAGTTTTTACATCTACAAGTCCTTTTTCAGTTTTTCACGGCTCGATAACGCCCGGCTTTCCGCGCGAAAATGTCGCGGCAATTCTAGCTGCTCGGTGGGTTTACAAGTGACTAACTTCACGTTTGTTTCTTCTGAAAACGTCCGTCAATAATTCTGTACATTTCATTTTACGTAGACATTGAAATTAAAATGGCAGAGGTGCTAGCATTGTCCGAAGCTTGAAATACTTGGCTAAAATATTAAAGATAAAACTTGAAATGAGTTGCAATAAAAAAATCAAACAGAAAACTCAACGAATACCAATTGAATCTGTTAATGACAAAATAAATAAGGAAAAATGATACATTTTTCACAATTTTATGACAAATTCGTTACAAAAAATATTGAAAACTAGCAGTAATGTGCGAATTTGTTGAAATCCCACAAAAAGGTTTTAAAATATTTATAAATACTTCCTGGATTTCTTAAATAGACAAAAAATTACGAGTTACGGAATGCTTTATTTAAATCAATGCTTGTCCATGATTGGTGAAAATTTCAAAATGGCGATTTTGATGTACCAACAGCAGTATTTTGTAATGATTTGTACGGTTGGATGCATTGAAAACTCTATTCACTGTAAACTACAGCTGGGCGCCAGCTGATAGAAAATTGAGCGAGAAAAGTCAATAAAGCTGCACTTTTCCTGTGCTGATAACGTGGCAATACAATGATTAGAAATGAAAATTGAGTGAATATCAAAGAAATTTCGCGTAAAAATCGTGGTTAGAATGGCTACACAAAATATAGCGGTAAAATTGTGTGGAATACTTCAAGCACAGGGAGACGAAGGTATATCATATGTAGCGACTTCTATTTCATGATCTTTGAATAAAAGAGAGCTGTTTTTCAATCGAATGGTCTTTTCTAAATAATTTCAGAGGTAACGGCACGCGAATGGCGACTACTGGGTCAGGAACAAGACGGCTCACAGGTGTTGACATGGGTGTCAGATAAGGACGACAAAGAAGTTCTAAATATAGGGGCTTATACTAATAGAACCAAAACACTAGAAACGCTGCATACTTTCAGCGAGAAGTTGAACATTATACAAGCGTCGGTAAATGCTACACGAAGCTTATTAGTCTATGTAGTGAAAACTACGCCTGAAGAGTCTGAGGCAAAAGATGTTCTGTACTGTCCATATTTGATATGTTTGTTGCCTGACAAGAAAAGGGAACCGGAGGAGATTGAAGCAGGTTCTATAAAACAGACTATGGTGCAATATGTGTATGGAAAAAGCAATAAATATAGTCCCGGCATACGAAATGACAGATTTCTTTTGTTCAAGCATTTGGAATGTGAGTTATGCATTATTGCTCTGGTTTTGTTCCATTTCAACTAGCTGACCGTGCAAACTTTGTTTAGTTAAATATCTATTGTGATTGTTTATTTTTTAACTTATAGGTTTACACTTGACCGCCATCTCGCCTGATGTTAAGCGACAATGCGGTCTACGATGGAGCGTGTTTACCTTGGAAAAACCAATTCACTCTCGATTTGAAGACACAAAGATTGTAATCATCGGGGAAACCCTCTCTGGCAATGTATTCCACAGCCTAGACATTCTTATTACAAAAGTAGATTTAAATCTCTTCTTTCGTATCTTTGGAACATCAACCATAAAACGATGTCGCTTTTTCGAGCTGCGAACATTCCGATAGAAAAAACAGTCCCATCTAATTTTAATATTGTTCCTAAACTAAAAGTAGGTTAGGTTACTCCTAACATCAGCTATCTGACAGTGAAAGTTCTATGGAAATTCGGTCTAGCCATTTCAGAGATTATCCAGAAAAACTGACAGACAAACAAAAGTTAAAAAAAAGATTTTTTATGTAAGCACCATAAGATGCTAGCATTTAGTGAAAAGCTTAGCTTTGGAATTAAGAAATTTAAATTTATAGATTACTAAATGATTTTATTTAGTGTGGCATATAATGTTGGATCAAATCTATTGAGTAAAATTTTACCTCTACAAACCAATTGATCTGTAATTTGCTATACTGGTGAAACTAGAAAAATTGTGTTATTATGACAACAATCATTTTTTCAGCATCATGTATAACATCATATTCTCTCTTTTCAGTGAAATGGTAGTTTGTTACTTGTTTTATTTATAAAAAATTTAATCACATATTTGGCAAAACAATCTACTTATATTTCAGACATAAAGATTTACCGAACACCCATGTTTTTGAACGAGTGTGATGATGGGTCGGAGAAGTGGGGTTTTGACGGAATTTATCCTGAACCGGAAACTATTGTCAAGGTGTTCTCCTGGGCTCAATGGGACTGTGTGAACCAGGTATGTCACTACCAGTACTGAGCTGTCCAGGAAGCATCCAACTTTGTTATGGGCAGGCGTGATGCTTAGGGAGCGTTCAAATATTACCTAACACACTTGGCTTGCTGTAACGTTACGGCCACTCATGGGGGGTATTTTTTTTAAACAAGGTATTAAAAACTATCCCAAGTTGGTAACTTGTGTCTCGTATGGTGACTTAAGTAAAACTGGCCACTTGGATGTACCGTTTAGCGGGAGTGAGGGGAGGGGTAAAAACAATGTTGCGTTGCGGTACAAGAATATATAGAATTAAAAATATGCGCTACGTCATACTTGACCTCCTTACTGTAAGGCTCATTATCTTCCTTATTCCGTCACTCTATTTTATAAAACTAGCAGCGCCCTGCGGTTTTAGTTCCCGTTTCCGTTATTTTCCCGCAATAAAAAGCCTATATGCTATTCCAGACCTCACTGTATTCCAAACAACCCGATTCGCTCAGACGTTTCGAAGTGACTGAGTAACAGGAGCGTAGCTACCGCCGTATCTGCGGTATCAATTATACGGGGCCCCCGTGCCATAGGGGCCCACGACGTGTGTAAGGAAACTTAATAAAAACAACTTTTTTTTCAGTAATGACAAAAGTAAAAAAAAGCGATTTCTTTAATTAAAGCGGGCGTTTAAAGGCTATATATGTATAATTTGAATTGTTTGTAAAAAAATACATTTTTGTTTAAGTTTTTTTTCCTTTAGTGAGAAATGTTTACCCTTCGTAAGGGCCCCCAAACAAATTTTTATACGGGGCCCCGCCAAAACATGCTACGCCACTGCTGAGTAACAAACATACACACCTTTACATCAGAAATATGTAGGGGTAGGATAAAATACGATTATATTAGCATCTCCTTCAAGTGTATGCTTTTTGTCAGGTGCTGTACTACATCCACTACCGACCGCCGACGCAGAGCTTCGCCGAGGGCGAGGAGGTGAAGTCCCCGTGCGAGACCACGCCCACGCTCTCCGCCTTCCAGTTCCACGCGGACCTGCCCTACGAGACCGTCGTGAGTTACACCATCTCACTTAGAATACCTTTATTTGGTACAAAACTAACTAACTAACTTTGGTGTGGTAACTTGGTGATTCCAGTGAAAATACAGGGCACACAGATAAAACATCTTATATCTTTGGGTGACGAGCGCAGTGTTCAAATCGCTGCGTGTCACTATGCTGTTATGTGGCAGGCATGTTGCTTACCAACAGGCACATGTCCTGCTAGTCTTATCACTATAAATTATATTTATAAAAAAACATCTAAACTAATTAACTAAAGAGGAAATTACACGACCTATCTTAAACATTCTTCATCATTGGAAAGCTACGTGTTTACTGAGTGTTATAGGCTATATTATATTAAAACAAAAATGGGGATCCCTGCCTTAAATGTAATGTGTTGATGTAATGTGCTTTTTTTTTTCAATAACGTTACTGAAAATCATAGCTGGCCATTAACTCGTTAATCCGTTAATCGTTAACTAACGAAGTGCAGCGAGAAAAACAGGTTCAGACAAGACATATGAAACGACAAGTGCTGGGCAGCGCGTTGCAGCTAGTAAAACAAAATTAGGTAGATATATTTGACCGACGCGTTTCGTTTAATCATTTAATTACTTAGGGCCGCCCCGGTGCTTAGAGTGACGAAAGTTTTGTTTGTTGTTGTTATAAATTACTGTCAGTGATTATTTGCGTGTTGATAAAGAAGAGTGCAGTATAATTTAGTTAGGTATAAAAAGTGTATTGTGCAGTGTAGTACTTAAAACCATAGTTATCATGGAAGACATGGAATCAGATTCTAGCAGTCCTGATGAGAATCCATGGCCACATGTAACTGAGTAAGTACCTATGTAGAATTTGTATCCAGATCGGGCCAGCAAATACCTTTTGCGTGTAAGCAATGCTTACCGAAAGACAGTTCAATTAAATTCATTTATTCCTTATAAGTATATTTTACAAAGAGAGTTTATAATTACTTCCTTGTCAATTACTTCACAGTTAACGTTGAGTCCTAAACTAGGCTGAGCCTGTATCTAGGTATACTAATATTATAAAGCTGAAGAGTTTGTTTGTTTGAACGCTAGGATCTCGGGAAGTACTGGTCCGAATATAAAGATTATTTTTCTATTGGATAGTCCATTTATCGAGGAAGGCTATAGGCTATAGAACATAACGCTACTAATAATAGATGCGGGGCATGAACCAATAATGTGACAAAATCGGGAAAAAATATTCCTTTTTGAGAGGTTTCGTACGTTTCGTGCTTTGACATGACACATGACAGCATGTGTCTAAGATTGCGTCATTGAATATAAACCTTTGCTAATCAAATTTGTTTCTAAATCTGAGTTGGTACGACCAATTTCCGACAGGCGGCATAGCAGGTAGCTGAAGAGGTGTTTTGTTTGAAAGCGATATTCTCAGGAATGACTGAATGATGACTGACTGATTTCAGTCATTCTTTCACCGTTGTATATGTACGGGATCCTGATGAGTGCTATATAATGTACCACGGGCGAAGCCGGGGCAGACATCTAGTGTAATATATAAAATAAAATAAAAGTTTATGTATAAAGGCTGAATAATTTGAGACAACATGTAAGAAGGGGTACATGAGTCACAATTTGTACAATTTGAAAGGATTGTTAAGGCGGACTCTAACCAAGGCAAGATAAATAAGAGAACTTATTCTGACAATATTAATGATAGCAATAATAGCAGTAATCCGAATCCCGTTAAATGAAGAATACAACAGGGTCGACAACTGGGCATCGGGGTGTCGTTCGGCATTGCAACTACTGGCAGACTAAAACTTCAACATGTTAATGTTCATGAAGGGGAATATGCACCTTGCGCCCAGACAGAAACAAATCGCAAAGTTACCCCTTTTCAAAAGGTTTTTTCAAGATTATGACTAAACTAATGAACTTTTAAACAATTTTTTTATACTCAACGAAAGCCAATAAAAAGCTATAGATGCATTCGCAGAGTTTGACTTGATAAAAAGTATCAGTTATTCACTATGTTTAAATATCTACCATATATATAGCTCGCCGTTCGGCAGGCCCGATCTCAGTCAGATGACATCTGCTCTACCACTCAAATCAGTCAGCCGACAAAGCGCCCCCTTTGCTTTTGCTGGTAACCCCCAATAATAAGTCAGCCGACATAGATTCACGCGTTAGAAGCGAACTCCATACCGACGCAAGTCGGTGGGTGTCTCACCCCCCACTCCGCTAGGGCACCAAGAGGTGCCAAACACTATGTCCTCCCGGCACTAGCCGAGCCGTGGTCGAGCCGTCTCAGGCGCCCTCGTGCTAGCAGCCGTAACGCGTCCCAGGTATCATCCCATGCTACAGTGCTAGCATATCAGTAGGTTTTATATAGGTTAGGTTCTTTTTGGGTCCTGCGCCCTCGGCGCTAACCCGAATAGTCAGATCGGTAGTAAAGGCGACTAGGGGCCGGCTGCCATAGGTTAATTAAAAAAAAAAGCAGGCCCGATCAGTCGCGTTTCGGCGCCCACGGACGACGGACCTGTGCTTGATTTTGCAATTTTGACAATCGATAAATCTTAAATATTACGATCATAGTGCCACAGTCTAACAATATCAGTAGGTATTACTAGTGAAGAACGCTATGATCTTGATTTTTGATACCGTTTTCATTGGAATTGCAAATAGATACTGATACCAATTAGTACGCTGTTTACTTTATGTTGTACACCAATAGGGAAGTCTCAAAAAACTGACGTCGATACCACATCAGTAAAAAATTCAATGCGGAAGCAACGGAAAATAGAAAAGTATCGGTAAGATATTCGTCCGTCAAATCAGAGATCGGGATAAGGAAATAATGAGAGAGGAGAAATCCCCTGCGTAAATCCCCTAATATAAATGCAAGTTAGGTATCATTTATTATCCTATTAGTATCATTTATGATACCTAACTTGGATTTATATGCCAGTTAGGTAAATTCTATGGTAGTAAGATACTTAGTACTTGGAAGAAAAGTCCTCACATACACATTTTACCACTTTGGAAGACACTTTAGCGCAAACTATTCAGTTTAGAAAAAACATATTAGGAACTTCCATACAATTTTTGAACACCTATCCATAGATACACGTATGGTTTTCATAGATTTTTTTGAGTTGCTTTTCCAAGTTTGTGACACCACCAAAATTTATTGTTTTTCCTTTTTTTGTATGAAAATGTTAATATGGTTCATAAAATACCTGTACTTACTAAGTTTTAATAGTATACATAGCTTCGGAGAAAAGTGGCTGTGACATACGGATGGACAGACATAACGTATATAGGGTCCCATATTTTGAAATTTGGCTTCGAAGCCCTAAAAACCCAACTTCGTTTATTTAAAACTTATTAAAATGAAATTCAGACACTCGACCAAATTTGATAAGAAGCCTTGTAGGCAGTAAAATTACTCGTAGAATTTAACTCTGCACTAAATTTCCGATTATATTTTTTATATAAGGTTTAGAATCATTTCCTGAGCATAAAATCACAAAATAATAACAAAGCCAGGTGGAGCTTCAAGCGCCAGCTCGAAAAAACGTTTTTGGCCGATATTCCGAAAAAGTTATAAAGCCTATTATTATTGTAGAAAATAAAATTTCCCATCTTTTGTTGTCAGTCAACTTTTTTTCGAACTTACCGATTACGATTTATTATGTCCAACTTAATGATAACAATGTAAAAAAAAATATGATGTGTATTCTGTTCCCAGTAGCATAAACATGACCTTTTTACCGGAATTTTAACCGCGAAAAACATAACTTTTCTTGGTTATGTTTGTCGCGCGTATCTTTTATGTTTGTAAAACTTTTATTTCCACTTATCTTCTAAACGGCTGGATGGATTTTGGTAACTAAGATATTCTAAGACTAGTCTCATTCGCCAAAGTGTCCTTAGATAGTAGGTAATATTTTTTTACGTGTAGATTTTTTTGTAGTCGGGGTTTTTCAATTAAAGTTATTCTATCATATTGCTCGTTGCTCGAATAAACAGCATCGTTCATCATCATGATTGAAGAGTTGAACGAAGAGTTTGGTCTCCACTTTTGTAATAAGAACAACTAAGCTGTGAAAAGCATTGTCAGAGTGGGGTTAAAACGACAAAAAAGGTACAGTGTGTTTGTTTCTATTAGAGAAGCAAGTTCCATCGTAGACCACATAATTTTCACCCACTATTATCGGCATCATCGCAACCGTATCATCAAATGGGCTATAAATCGTAAACGTTAAGTTTAACAAAAAAGTATTCTAGCAACAAAAGATGCAAAATTTTATTTTCTACAATTGTTGTCAAAATATATAGTTTTCAAAATATCGGCTAAAACTTTTTTTTTCAATTGGCGTTTGAAGCTCTACCTGGATCTGTGAGCATTTTGTAATTTTATGCTCAGTAAGTGATCTTTACCTCATAAAATAATTGGATTAGAAATTTAGTGCAAAGTCTCTATTTTTACTGGCCTTTCATTACGTTTCAGCACATTTTTTTTAATTTTTGACGTACTTGTGAATTATTAGGAAACATTTTAAAAAGATGCATGAGATTGGAAAAGCCGTTCTCAACTTATAGTGTGACCAAAAAAGAAAAGGTTGAGTTTTGTATACCTACGAATATAGATAAATTTTATATTTCTTCGTTTATATAGCAACAAAACTCTTATCACTATTATAACCAAATCTTGAACAAAAAATGAGTTTAAATTACATAGTCTAATATTTTAATGTTATTTCTGCACTGTGGCACCGATTCCGCGGTCGGTGACGGTCGCGAAAACAAGACAGCGTTAAATTCCTACTTTGACAGAAATACCTGGCCTTAACGATTAACGTTAACTCGCGTTAATTCTTCCGAAATATAACGCTTTAACGTTTAACGAACCTAACTTTTTTTGTAGCGGATTAACGATTAACGAAGTTAACTATTTGAATAACGGTGCCCAGCTATGCTGAAAATGTTCTTGAAAATGTTAATTAAAAGAAAGATTCACCAATTCTCTGGTATTTCTTTGTTAATTGGCCGCGCTCGTGTAGAGGTAGAGTAGGTAGGTACCTTGTTGTTGTTACTTTATCAGTAACATACATGATATAATCTACCACAGTACCTACATTAATTTTTGAAACAATTTCACAGAAAATGGTACCTATAGGTAATTTTTTCGTAAACGTGCTGAATGAAACCGACTGTAGAATACTCCCAGCAATACCATATATGTTTTTTAACTATGATAGGTTGACAATTGCCACCATCTCGGCTGACGTTAAGCGACGACGTGGCAGAGCTCATCCCATTCATCCTATGAAGAAACCGATTCACTCTCATGGTGAAGACACCAAGATTAGGGGAAAGCCATTCGGGCAACGCATTCCGCAGCCTAGATGTTCTTATCACATAATTGTAATTAAACCTTTGTAGTCCTCGCAAACATTCTTGGTCATTTCATCAAATCAATAGGCCCTTACGCCTTCTATGCCACCTGTTCGGTAGGCGTTTTGAGGGCAACTTTCATTATGTAAACAAACTTAGTTATGTAACTATTTTTCATAAAAAGTTATTTGTAGGTAGTTAAATATTTTTGCTACATGACTTGCCTGGTGGCGCAGACTATAAGAGTGATTATTGTGTAGCTGAACATCCCGCTGAGCCTCCCGCACGTGAGCGGGTCCGGCGAGGGCGGTGCGGCGTGCGGCGCGTACGAGGACGACCCGCTGCCCCTGCGCGTGCACGACTGCAGCCTCGACTTGCAGATCGTCTGCGACCAGAAGGGCATCCTGTGCATCTGCCATCATTACCTCTACAAGGTATGGTTACTGACGTCAGCTAAACATCTTGCTGTTAATCTACGCTTCTCTTCGCTATCTTCCTTTGTCTCCCGTCGAGTATCTCGTCATTCTTTGTTTTGTCCTTTCATTTCCCGTTTCCCATGGTGTCTCCAGATCTTCATGTCCTTGAAGAGATTCTATTCGATTTTAGCGATTAGATCTCCAGTTGCAGCTTTACTTTTTGGTTGTTTCATTTGAATATAGAGTTCATATATCTAGAGTATCTAGAGATGTTATTTCTACTCCATTCAATCGTAATTTGATTTCTATCTTATCAAATCTACGATTTTTCCCTAGGATGTAGGTACAAAGCTGGATCATTGGCCCTTAGATAAAATTCTCTAGATACGCCAATACAATCCGTTTTCAGCCGTTGGACGATTCCACGACATCTCTGGTCCTGGAAGACAGCGTGGACCTGAAGGAGTCCGGGGTGAACTTCGCGTACTCCATCACGCTTCTGCAGCACGGCTGCGTGGTGCACACCGTGGTGCCGGACCTGCCCTGGGCGCTCGCGAAGTCGCTGCGACCTTCCTACATATTGTATGCTGGTTAGTATCCAATTTGACGCATGTCATGGCTCACATCATTTGTTTATAATCACACACGATTGTTAATCAGTTGCCCCTCGGCGTCACAACGATAGAGAGGGCACCATAACGATAGGCTTTAAATCTGTTTACAAGAACAAAATTAAAAATTTTGATTACCCCCGACTGCCTTAGATTTGTTACCTGTACAACATTCTACTAGTCAAGCCCTTTCATTTGTAGTGGTAGGACTCTTGGCAGAGTCCGCCTGGGGAAGTACCACACCTTTGCCAGTTATTCTACCGCCAAGCAGTAATGTGCAAACATTACTGTGTTCCGGTTTTAAGGGCAATGTTTCCAGAGAAATTACAGGGCTTAGAGATATAAGATCTTAGATCTCTGGGTGACGAGCGCAGTGCAGTGCTAGGTAATGATTTGGACTCTTCATGTTCCAATAGCTGTGTGTCACTGTGCTGTTATGTGTCAGGCATGTTGCTTACCATCAGGCACATGTCCTGATCGTCTCGTCACTCTTTATTTAAAAAAAAATATTACCCATACCCATATTAAGGGAGTTGTGAAAAAAGAAATATAATTCGCTATTTTGTGGTAGCGGCCATCTTGGATTTGAAATTTGTCATAGTGCAAAGCATTCTACTAGTCAAGCCCTTTCGTTTGATACCCGTATTGCGGTAGTAGTGAAAAAAAAATATAATTGGCCATTTTGGATTTGGACTTTGTTATACTCTACTAGTCAAGCCCTTTCATTTGATACCCATATTGAGGTAGGTTGTGAAGAAATATTTTGTCCGCCATTTTGTGGAGGCGGCCATTTTGAATCGATATTAACCAAACATAGCTAAGAACACCCGCACGGATATTACCTTTCAAATAATAAAAACCGCATCGAAAGCGGCCCATCCGTTTGAGCTCTACGGTGCCACAGACAGACACACACACACAGACAGACAGAACAGACATCGACGTCAAACTTATAACACCCCTTTTTTTGGTCGGGGTTAAAAATATGAATTTAAGTGCAACGGCACATTTATTGATTTTATATGACATTATTATGGTAACATTTCAAGGCTTGGTATACACTAGCTCAGGATAGGGACAAGTCAAAAGAGTGTAGGGAGGCCTTTGCCCAGCATTGGGACATTTCAGGCTCTTAATAATAATTATTATTATGGTGATATTTTGACATGTAAAAATATATTTTATGAATTATTTATGATTATTCACCATTATGATTATGACTAGTATAGTACAGAGATAATAGAGATGATGATTGGGTCAAAAATATACCATTCTAATTAGTCC
This sequence comes from Ectropis grisescens, assembly GCA_017562165.1. NCBI lineage: Eukaryota > Metazoa > Arthropoda > Insecta > Lepidoptera > Geometridae > Ectropis > Ectropis grisescens. Next base: position 3,341,558 of record CM029771.1, on the reverse strand, counting down.
GTGTGGTACACTTTGAAAACAAGAACAAAATTAAATATTTTGATTAACCCCCGACTACCTCAGATCTGTTATCTGTATACATTTGATACCCATATTGTGGTAGTAGTGAAAAAATAATATAATTCGCCATTTGTGGTGGCGGCCATCTTGGATTTGAAATTTGTCATAATGCAAAATATTCTACTAGTCAAGCCCTTTCATTTGATACCCATATTGAGGTATGTTGTGAAGAAATATTTTGTCCGCCATTTTGTGGAGGCGGCCATCTTGAATTGATATCAACCAAACATAGCTAAGAACATCCGCACGGATATTAACCTTAAAATAAAAATGCATCGAAATCGGCCTATCCGTTTGAGCTCTACGGTGCCACAGACAGACACACACACAGACAGACAGACAGACATCGACGTCAAACTTATAACACCCCTTTTTTTGGTCTGGGGTTAAAAATGTCAAATTTGTTGGGTTTTATCAAATTATTAAAAATCGACAAAGATATAGACCATCAAACTTCGGAGTGGGGGGTTGTGACGTCAAGCCTACATAAAAATCGCATAGACGTGACGTCAGTCGAAACTTCTAAGCGCTATATCTTCGACATTTTTTGTTTTTGGAACAAAAGAAAAAAATCATGTACATTATATATTTATGATCTAACTGACGGAATAATTAGTTTTTTTTAGTCACTATGCCTATTTAATGTCTGAACTATAGTCCGTTCCACGAAGAGGTGTAGAAAATGTAAACAAAGGTGCTACCATAACATAAAAATCGTTTAACCTTAGTATTTTTCTAAAACTGTCTTAAAATATTTTTCACAAACATGATTCGAATTTACTGTGATCTTAAATACAACATACTTGGATTTGTATTGATCAAATAATGATTTATTAACTTATCTTGAAAGTTATGAATAGTAATAGTAGAATGTGGTGGTTACGGTTTTAACCAGTGGCAATTTGATCTGTGTTTCTCAAACTGCGAATCCCATCAAAACATAAATGTAAAGTGAAAGACAAGTTCAATATTATGATATTAAAACCAGCCAAGTCAGACTGTTTTTAATAATCATCATAAATTATGAAAACAAATCATATTTTAAGTGTTTTTTTTTTTCTTAATTTAAATTAGCCACTCCACAGACTCTGGGGTCCGTGACCTTTGTCATTACTATTATCTTTTTTTTTTTTTACAAATTTCTTGGATTAGGAGAAGAAAAGGAAAATAGGGGGGGGGTGTTGTGAACATTTAATTCTAGTACTAGTCCGATTTCGTCTATTGAGCCGATCACTACCGGTTGGAATTCCGACAGTAATCGACTCGACATCGTCTTTTGCTTAAGCCGCCTCCTCCCGGCGCAGAGCCTCCACTATTGCCGCGTTTCTGTCTTTTATGGCCATCTGTAGGTTGAACTCTCGGATGGTATTTGGTGATGCAGCTAACGCTCGCCGTACGAACCGACCGATGGCGTCGTCGGTGTCGTCAGCGTAGTATGTGAAGGTCCCCGTGTGCCGTGAGATTGCAACAACCGCATGGGGCACGCTCTCGTGCAGCTTCATGTTTACCTTAGTTTTAATTACGATGACCGACTCGTATGTCAATCCCTGAGCTTCATGGATGGTAAGGATGCGTGACCCGGTGCCCGACCCGTAACCCTGGTTTGTCAGGGTCTCCTTCTCCTCTTGAGTATACACTAAGAAGAGGGTGTTGGATTGGGTGCCGGGTATTTGCGCTCCCTTAAACCTTCTCTGCTCTAGAGACTTTATACGGGATGCTGATGAGTACATACCTGAGTATATTTCCCTCAGCGCATATGCGACATCCATCGGATTGCGATGTGTGCAGAGCAACTCCTGGCTGATCTTTGTTACCAGGTTCGGGCGGTGATACCTCATTTCGAAGAGATTTTCCCTATCGATGTAAGGTAACTGATTGACGTCTCCGATGAGGACGATTTCGCCTACACCAGACAGCCGTGAGACCACCACAATGGCTCCGAAATGGTTCATGAGAGCCTCATCCACCATGAGGCGGCTGAATTTCTCTTTTCCGAAACCATTTACCAGAGCAGAAGCCATAGTTCGCACCCTGGTTTTGACCAGGTTTCCGATGCGGTGCGATAGCTTCTCTCTTAGATCTTTTGCTGCCTCAGTTGTTGTGGTGATGATAGCGTCCTTGTCCACATCGAAGTGTCTAATCACCCATGTTGTCTTTCCACATCCTGGAACTTCCAGTTCCAGGATTTTAAGTGTTTAAAACTAGTCTATGTTATTATTAATAGATTTTAAAACTGACCACTTAAGACCATTTAGATCTCTATTCTTTAGTCGTTGAAGTCAACAAACAAGGCATATAATATCATAATCCTGAACTTTGATCTTACTTCACTTAAGTACACGTACATTAACATCCACGGATACGGATCTGAATGTGGATATATATACAAGTATCTAAAGCTGCGCTAGTAGGCTCATATCAGATTTGGCTGGGCAGGGAGAGAAAAACGAGTAGTGAAGGTGAGTGTTGATGTACGTCAGAAAGGGGCCCCTTAAACCTAGTCCCGTGTCACAAGTCTCGGGATCTACTCAGGATTTCTATCTCTGCCACACGATGGACCCGGCACGCGTGGATTCCATGAATTCACGCGCACGGTGAATATTCATGGAATGCTAAGAAAATCGTCTAATATTAAAAATATAAAGTAAAAAAAATAAAAGTCAGTCATTTCACATACATAATGAAAAAGAAATTTCAGTGCTACATAACAAAACAAAGCTGTACTTAGTAATTAATATTAATAAAAACTGTTTATACGTTACTATTGTGTTCCATGAACAAACCACCCAAGTTATTTTTGTATTAATGTTTTAAACTTATGCGCACCACATATTTAATAAACGTATAATTATAAAATAATAGAAATAAGACAAAAGGTTGGAAACGGACTTATTGGAATATATTTAACCTTGTTATGTGACGAAAATCTAAATAGACAAACAGAGACGCTTACAACGAACTATCTTCTAAAACAAAGGTTGAGAAATGCTGGTCTGTCATATTGAGAGTGACATTGATTTGTTTACATTTTCTACACCTCTTCGTGGAACGGACTATACTGTAGGATACTAAATCTACTGGTAGGAGGACGAAGATAGTGTTACCAGTCACATCGTGTCTAGTTCAGACCGGCTACTGGGCATTTCCTGCTGAGACAACAAACATGTAGTTGTAAACTAGAACAATTTGTTTGGATAATTATTTTAATGTCTCAAAAAGAAAATCGAGTTATTACGCGATTCTTTTCTTTAATGACTTGATAATAATTGATTAGTTATTTTAGAGTAGAAGGCGTAAAATGTTCGACATTAATTGTTAATTCTATTTGAAAAACACAATATAGGGTCCCTCGGACCATAGGATACTTCTTCTTCTTTCTTTGCTAATTTTTCACAATGTTTTTAAAGTAAAAAATGTATCTAATTGATGTGATGAATTAACTTATATCTATCAAATATGAATACAACAAAACTAGCTCACTAGCTCAAATTTCCTACCCTTTGCCAACAGATACCCAGCTTCTAGTCAAAATACCGATGTTATACACGCATCTCCTGGACATCAGCCTAAACCACGAGCCTTGCTGCACCATAGTGATTCCAATGGAGGAGTACGAGAGCGGGCCGAGCCTCACCCCCATCCTCGGCTGGGGAGCCCACGCCATGGTCGATCTGAAGACATTGGATGTGGTCACTATGACCGTTGCTGAGAAGGACCTGGCAGCGACATTTAAAACAAATGCGGCGATTGAGAATAAACTCGCGATTCTGCATTATTTGATACAGCACGAAGGGAACATGGATCTGGCTGAAGAGGTATGCTTATTACGTTTGAAATTCAGTGATTTTTTTTGTACAGTTTATCGATCTAACTTGGTCGATATGAACCTTGCGTCAACGGACGATTAATAGTGCTTAGAACGCTAATTCTTGCTCCTTTACCATTTTCACTTTAGCTTTGACTTATTTGACTTTGCCACTTGCACTATTCAATCTGGTGAAGCTAGAAAGATTTATTCCTTTCATTTTCTTCCATTGGTATTCATTGATGGAAAGGCGTGCTATTGCATGCTTTTTATAGGACATGCTTCACCAGGACTCATGTTCTATCTTTTTTCTGGGCCGACTGTGCAGCTTTTTTGGCTGACCTGGTGGCTTAGATGGTAGTAAGTCTGCCTGCGAAGCCGTGGGTCGTGGGTTCGATACCCACCCCGTGCAAATGTTTGTGTGATGAATTCAAATATTTGTACTGTGCCTGGGTGTTTTCTATGTATAATAAGTATGTATTTAAAAATATATAAGTGTTATATCAGCTATCTGGCTTCCATAGTACAACTTTTGCTTAGTTTGGGGTCAGATAGTGTTGTGGGTGAAATGTCCACTAATTTTTTTTTAACCTTTGATGATGAACTCAGAAAGAATATCCTATTAATATTATATATACGTCATCGTTTAACATCAGGCGTGATGGCGGTCAAGTGTAAACCTATAAAAGTGAAAAAAAAAGTGAAAGTTTGTAACAATTTATGGATGTGATTCACGTTAAATCTACTGACGGTATTTGGAAAAAAATTGGTACATAGATAGATAATAATTATATATCATGATAATAGATAAAATAACACATAGGGGACCGTTCAAGTATTACGAACGCAATTTGGGGGTGTCTTGTGAAACGGTGCGTCATGGAGGTATTTTTTTTTAATTAAAAATTATCAGGACATTAAAATCTCCTAGTTGGCAACTAGTGTGGTATCTTTTAAGTAAAAATGATTAGGTACTTCGATGTCACGTAATGTTTACGGAGAGTGTGAGGAAAGGTGTTAAAAAATGTTAAGGTGCGTTACGAAATACTTGAACGCTGGCTACTTTTTATTACAGGAAATTAACAAGATCAAGGAACTATGCGGGTGAAGCGGGGCGCTGGTAATGATGTTACGTTATGAAATTTTGTTATTCTTGTTCCCAGCTGATATCGTGGTCGTGCGTGAACCAAAACGACAGCGTGTCGCGCGCGGGGTTCCAGCGCCTCCTGCAGGAGTACCTGGTGTCGGCCACGCACGCGCTCACGCGCCGCTCGCTGCCCGCCTCGGCGCTGCCGCTGATGCGCATGCTGCCCTACACGGAGCACCTCGCCTTCGCGCCAGTTAAGGTACGTTTACGCACAAATTGAGGATACGAGTACCCTTCGATAGTAAGTGTTTTATTTTAGTAAATTGTTGGAACGTTGTGTCAAGAAAAAAGAAGTGTGGCACTCGGGGACTGCCGCGGTAAAGCTATTGCAAGTTGCATGCATTTTTATCAACATAAGCAATAGGGATGTTAATAATTTTTCGGAATTGCTTTTATTTTGAAGAGTGACATATGTTTACCATAAAAAATATCACGGGAAATCCGTTAAGTTGGCAACACTGCTAAGAGCATTTAGTCTGTAAAGATAATACAAATAAGATTCAACGTCGAATGACCGAGTGGGGAGGACGGCGTTATGGTCTTCCATCCCTCTTTCTTGTGAACATAAGAAAGAGATGCACGATCACTAAAATTCGGTCCCCAGGCCCGCGATAAAAGCTATGCAATAGCTTAAAAAATACGATTGTAATTTAATTTTGAATTTGCAATTTGATTTGATATTTGATTTTGATTTTGAAGAGTTATACAGTTATTGTTTTTTGGTCACATTAATTCCTAGGAAGAGGGAAGGATCGTAGCGTCCATATCCGTACTGATGGAGAGGTGGAACAGTTCTACGGACAGTTATACACGACAACACATCAGCCTGTCGTAAATCTGACCCATGCCCTAAGAGTCAGATTAACCCGACACTATACGGAAGATATCCCGCATGTTAGCCTGTATGAGATACGAATGGCCTTGACACAGCTAAAACAAAAAGGTGATGACGGAATCACAGCTCGGGTCCTCAAAGCGGCAGGTTTACCTTTGCTAAAACCTCTATAAAAGCTTTTCAATTCCAATAGGCATGGCACTGACCTGTCATACTCTTTTATGATTCCTCCTATTTTAAGAAAGGCGACAAAACTGAAAAATTTTAGACTCTATGTACTATGTTTATAAACTGTTTTCGAGGGTCCTTTCGAACAGTCTCGCTCACAGGTTTGACGTTTTCCAACCGTCCGAACAAGCCGGATTCCTTAAAAGCTTCAGCACCATAGACCACATGCATACGCTGCGGTAGATTATACAGAAGACCGAGAGTGTAACCAGCAGTTTGGTGTTTGTGGACTATGAGAAAGCCTTTAATTCGATCGAGACCTGGGCTATGATGCAGTCCCTCCAGCGGTGCCAAATCAACCATCGGTACATCGAAATGTTAAGGTGTCTGTATGAATATGCCACAATGTCAGTTCGTCTCCAGGACCGGAACTCGAAACCCATCCAACTGTAACGAGGCGTGAGACAGGGGAGTGACATATCCCTGAAACTATTTACCGCTGTGGTAGAAGACGTCTTCAAACTTCTGGACTGAAGCGGACCCGGCATGAACATCAATGACGAGTAAATCACCAACCTCGGACATAAGAAGACAAAAAAGTCTTTGACCAGTACATGCTGCCAGCGATGACTTATGGGTCACCATAACCATGGATCTCATAAAAAAGCTCAAAATCATTCAAAGGGCATCCGAGTCATGATCCGAGTCTCCCTGCGTGGTAGAATCAGAAAGGAGGAAATCCGCAGGAGATCCAAAGTAACCAATATAGCTGAACGAGTTGCTAAACTCAAGTGGCAGTGGGCCGTTTACGTAGCTCGCAGAGCTGACGGACTTTAGGGCGGAAAGGTTCTCGAGTGGCGACCACGTACTGGAAAACGCAGCTTTGGCAGGCCTCTCACGACATGGACCGAAGATCTAGTGGATGTCGCCGGAAAGCTGACGTTTGTGGATATCTTTGGGGAAGGCGTAGTAGAAGGAAGAAGTAGTAGAAGTCATTCGGTTGACATGATAATAAAGTACTTCCAGGATTTTCCATAGCTTAGATCTATGCAGCTCTAGGTACCTCTGTGTTAAGCTTGAACTTGGTAGGGCGTTAATCTTGTGATTGGCGTCAACCAGTATGCGTTAGTAACGAGCTAGTTCCGGGAAAAATTGAATGTGATTCTGCTTGTAGTCGAAGTATCATATCGGCCCAGCCGCTGCCGCTGTGTCGTTTCTTTATTCTTGGTACATGATATTGTCACGTGTGTGCAGGTGCGCGACATGTGCGTGAGCGTGACCGCGGACTCGCTGTGGAACAGCGCGTGCGTGGTGCTGGCGCCGCGGCAGCGCGTGTGCCAGTTCGCGGAGGACGTGTGGACGCGGCTGTGGGCGGCGCTCAACCGCGCGCGCCCGGCGCGGCTGCGGCCCGCGCACGTGCTGGCCAAGCTGCGCGTCAGCCTGCACTGCTACCAGGTGCGTGCCGGCGGGCTGGGCTGCCGAGTGGAAACGTTTCAAAATTCGTCACAGCGAAATTTTGAAATAAATTCTAAAATTTTAGTTTAAAAGTAGTCTTATGAACTAATTCCAGTATAATTTAATGAATGTAAATTGTCATTTATCATTTCTACATATTTTTGGCAAAATTTGTTTTAAACATTTGGACAGTTGCTAATCAATAGAAGACTAAAGGAACTGGTAAACTGGTATATTTTGCGTCGGCCGATCACTTAACGCGCAGGTGAACAGGACATGCGCAGGTGGAAGTAGTGATGACCTATGGAAGTCGGTCGCAAAAGAAATCTCAATACCGAAGACCGTACCCTGTGACCTTCGTAACATTAACATTTCCATAGCTCCCGAATTCTGTGTGTGTTAATGCATACATTCGTGTCGCGGCAGCCGGAGGCGCTGTCCCGCTGCAGCACGCCGCTGTCGCCGCTGGGCGCGGCGCCGGCGCCGGGCGCGCCGCGCCGCGCCGCCGCCGCGCACGACCTGCTGCCCTTCCTCGAGCTCGACGTCTGCACGGCCGGCAAGCAGGAGCACGTCATCGCGGCCGTGAGTACAGAACATCATGCTACAGGGAACATCACCCCCCGACACGACCAGTACTTGTATTACAACACTCTCGAACCAGATAGCGGCTACGAGGCCGGAATAATGTTTCCTTTTACTATAATTTGCTAATTTCTTAAAATAATTAAATGCTCCACAGACTTCGGGGTCCTTTGCCATTTGGGGTCAGATCATGCTAAAGGGAACATCGCCCCCCAACATTGCCAGTACATATACCACGCTACTCCCGAATTAGATAGCGGTTACGAGGCCGCAACTATGCTTTTTTAAATTATATTTAGCAACTCCACAGACTCCGGGGTCTGTGACCTTGGGTTTGGTTTCTTTTTTTACATACAGATGATAAGGAAAATAGGAAAGAGTAGGGAATGTTGTCAACTTAATTCTAGTGTTCTATAATCCGATTTTGCTGTTTTTTAAGTCGCTTCCTCTCGGATAAGAGCTTCCACCACGGCCGCATTCTGATGGCCAGAACAATGTTCATCAACACTACGATTACCACGTATCTACCCACTTATACCACGCCACTCTCGTACCACATGTCACGAGGCTGGAACAAAGCTCTACAACACTACCAGTGCCCGCTTACTCCACGCCACTGTCGAACCAGGCACTGGTTACGAAGCCGTGTTGCCCCTCGACGCCGTCAACACTCGCTTACAACACGCCACTGTCAAACCATATTCAGTGCACGAGACCGATATATCAGAGTATTCTCCTTACTTCGTTTGTGGATAAATCGCATCGTCACCGCACCACAAATGTCTGTGCAGGAACCGTGCATGAACCCTGAATTTCGGTTTTTGGGCTATACATAGGTACATAACACAAAATTACCTAAATTGGAGTCCTCTCCACTCCGGTAAATTATTTTGTTTATTTTATTTTTATAAGCGTGTATGTACTAGCTGGCTTCAAGCAATGGGGGGCTGTATCTACACCTCGATAACTTTTATTAGGAAAAGGAGGATCCTACGATCTTGCTACTATGGATCCCGGACTCGAATATTTATGGCATTCATTATAATTTATTATAGTGGTAATGATAGACTTTAGATGACTTTAGTATCGTATAACACGCAGCAACGAGCTTAGTTTTCCTTCAAATAAGTAGTTTAGACACCCCGAGCTCCTGCGGGCTCCTTGCATTATATACTTGTAATGTTTTAAATATACTGCTAGCGTTGTCTCTTAATATTTTTTGACGTCTCGCAGACCTTTTATTTCAAATTCCTTCTCACATCGTATGTTACCGTGAGTGAGAGCAACGCCGTGACATTCTTTCTCATCGGAGCTGGACATCCCGAGTGAGTAGGAGATTTATGGTGATGTGGTACGCAGCGCACCATGGCTTCACCGGTATATTTCCCGTTCCCGTATTTTAATCCAGAGTAGTTCTAATTCCAGGCTGTAATTTATCTGTGTTACAAATTTCAACTCGATCAGTTCAGGTGTGCCAACGTGATACAATAAGAAACTTTTGATTTGTAATATTAGTACGATTTGAGTTCCTTCTCGCGACCGCCGCGACGTTTATTCTCATCGGAGCTGGACGTTCCATAAGAGTAGGAGATTGAAGGTGATGTGGTGACAGAACCTGCGCGAGGTGAGCGTGCACCTGATGCGCGAGCTGTCGGCGGGCGGCGCGGGCGGCGCGGGCGGCGCGGAGGGCGGCGTGCACGCGGTGGGCGCGCGCTGGGCCGCGGCGCAGCTGGACGCGTCGCGCGCGCTGTGCCGCGCGCTGGCGCGCCCACTCGCCGCCACCGTCACCCACAACCAGCAGCGCGGGTTCACCTTCATGTGAGCTTCATGTTCACACGCGCCTCTACCGCCTAACTATAAGCGCAGTCTAATAAACCACAGTCGCTCGACGACGCCGTCTAGACGCGGCAATCGTGCGGGGGGAGAAGCGGGAAGCGCGCTCCCAAACTGCGAACACGAATATGTTGGCAATTTGGGATCGTGGTTCGGGGCTGACGTTTGACGCATGTTTTGATATTAATTGTTTATAGTAATAAATATGTATGTTTCCAATATTTTGGCATGTTGACAATAAATGAATAAAAAAAGCATTTCTCACTTGTCACTGCCTTCTGCATTGTCGATATTTACCGCAAGTTCAAAGATGTCGTGCGACTGGTAGTTTTTCTTTTATGCTGTGTTGAAATGGTCATAGCTTTGATATTGCTCTCTCTTTTCTTTTCGCTTGAAGTTATAGAGACAGCAATAGGAAGCCCAAGGCGATTTAGTTAGGCGGTAGAAGGGCCGGTGCCGGTGGTCCGACCAGCTTGGCAGCTTCGCCAACCCTGGGTCTTACAACCGGTGGCTTCAGTACTATATACCCGAATATCAATACGTACCACGAATACTGTAGTCACGTGACGCCTACGAAATATACGAAAAACTACAAACTGCTCGCGACTTCCACTGTTTAGAGTTTAGAAAGAGCCCTAAGGGATTTTGCATATTTTACAGTTAAAAAGTAGCATCTGTCCTATTATTTAGTATTTTCTGAGTTGAGTAGAACCTGAACCGTTCGGTTTTTACAAAGTGATTGAGCTGCAATAATCCATAATTTTACATATAAGCTCGTTCGTAAAAAAGAAAGAAGCAAACTTGTTTTTCATAAGTATTTCTATAGTCACGTTATGGTGCATATTCGTATTTGGGTCGATATTACGATACGTCCGTACGCACCAGTTGGAAGCTCAGCAGTTTGTGTTCTGTGATGTTTGAACCATTTGTTCTTTATTTGCACGCTTGCGTTGACGCTTCACGCGTGTTAAATGATTGGTGCACTTTCCACCCGAGTTCCATATTGCGATATTTTGGTTGCTTTTATACTTATACATTCTTGTAAATAGTTTTGGATATCCGTGTGATATTTTTGTTTTTCGTGTTCATTTGGTATGTGGTTTTGGTTTTATGTGGATTTGGTTTTGTTTGGATTTGGTTTTCAGGACCTTTTTTTATTGGGCTGTTTTATGTCTTTGTGTGCGTGTTGGTTATTTTGCGTTGTTATTGCTTGTTTGGATTGTATAGTGTTTTTAATTTTTATTGATGCTATTTTTATAGTTTACTAGACGGCCATGTATTGTACACAGAAAAAAATGCCCACTCTTTTCACCCTTTTCTCGTGACCTATACCTATTACATATGATACTTCGTGATAGCCTATCTTGACGAACTACCTAATGTTTTTTTTATTTTATTTATAAGTGTTCTCATGGAAGTGATAGTTATCTTATATGAGAATGTCTTTAAACCTTAAACCTTATCTTGCGATCTGGCATGTTTGCTACCATTCTGGATACCCATGAACCCACGACTCACGAGATCACGAAAGGCGTTACAATTCACGCTACAAATTGTTAAAAACATTGTAGGCACCTATTTATAGAAAAACTAGCAGCGCCCCGCGATTCTACCCGCGCAGTTCACGTTCCTGTTATTTTTCCGGGAAAAAGTAGTCTATGTGTTCTTCCAGACTATGATCTAACTGTGTTTCAAATTTCAGTCCGATCCATTCATACGCTACAACGTGATTGAGCAACAAACATACAAAGTTGACATTTATAATATAGATAGGATTACTAGGCAACGAGACAAACCATCTATAATATATCCTGGCTACGAGCGCGTTCTGATTTGAATTATTCGAAACTGGACGTCTACCTACTCTCTTTCTACGAAAAACGTAATTTCAAAATAAACTCGCGACTTTCTTACTCAGATTTTACTTCGATCGTTGTCGTTTCGTCCGTTTAAATGTTTTAATTATTTAACCTCTAATAAACCTTTAATATACTCTAATTAGAGTAGGGTTCGAATATTTGAACGTCAAACGATGTTCGATCGGACGAAACGAAGTAGAACCAGAATAGGAAATTCGCGAGTTTATTTCGAAAGTACGTTTTTCGTAGTAAGATAGTAGACGTCCAGTGTTGTTATGGTAAGGCGTTAATCTATTACTATCGGGTGCTTTTTTGTTTATCTCACCCCAAGATATCATGTCTGCATCATTCGGTTTGCAGTAGAGGCCACTTGAGTCCAACTGCAATAGGTCCTTTAAAAAAAAATGCCTGGAACATGGGTCCAATGATGTATTATATCGAGCAGTGAGGAGATGGAGCCGACGCACGCCTACGTGGTCTTCAAAGTCCTGGAGCAGTACTACCAGGCGGCCGAGGCGGTCGCGTACCCGCTGCCGCAGGGGTTCACGTCGTTCTTCACGTACCTCGGCTACCGCACGCTGCCCTTCCACACCTTCATCCTCTACGTGCACCGGAACGTCTTCGAGCTGCAGATTGACGTCATCAAGGCCATCATTGCCAGTAAGTACCACTAGAACTCGAATTACTGAATTTACATAATATACTCGTGGTTACACTACTAACTGTTCTTTCTTACTAGGGTACTGAACACTACCCTTCCACACCTTGAAAGTCAAGTTCTACTCGTAGGTATACCGAACTGTCTAGAATCTTTAAATCGACGTCATCGAAGCTGTCATTGTTTGGAAGCACACTGTGATTTTCACAACTGTTATCGAAATAGCTGCCATCGACTAAAATGCCATCCGTTTTTTTTTCCTCAAGCGATGTAGAAGTTAGCCGAAACTATTTAGAAACTAAAAATTACAACCAGCACTGATTTATGGGAAATAAAATAAATACCTACATCTTATGCGATCCCCAAATAATGGGTCAGCCGGCATCAGAACACAAAATTGTATTTGGCTTCAGTGTTAATGCTGTTTGCTTTCCATTTAAAATAAAATAATATAAAAGTAAACTCTACATTCCGGCTACAAATCGGTAGGGTTCTTGGCTAGGACCGCTGCTGGTCGCCACCTTCTGGGATACCACGCCAATTCTTGATCTTCCCCGTTCATAGAAACCGTGCCTTCTGCTGGGCTGGCGCCCAAAGTTTCGTAAGCAATAGGGACTATCAGAAGCTAACTGTCATAAAACTGGATTGGTCCCTTTGAAATAAAACTGGATTGACAATGAAGATGGCACCGACAACGGGTGACAATAATCTTCTAGGACTTTTTTGTTGCGGACTCGTATTTATTTAAGTCTTTACCAAAGGAGGTGACAAGATATTTGTGTTGCAGGCAAGGAGGAGGAGGAGAAGCATAGCGTGGAGAAGAAGCTGCGCCTGGTGCAGGTGGCGGGCGAGGGCCGAGCGAGGCGCGCGCTGGGCGCGTGGCCGCACCGCGCCGCGCTGGTGCTGCGAGCCAGAGACCACGCCGCCACGCTGCTGTCCGGCGCGCGCTGCGAGCCCGCGCGCCGCCAGCTCCCCGCAGGTACGTGGCCGAGTACGAGAGGTACGAGGTGAAGGCCCAAATTACCCCGGTGCCTGAATACACAGGAGCCCTACCCTGCCAATGATATCAGCATCGAAGCCAGCAACTGACCTTGTCCACAAAGGGACTGAAGAAGATCACTACGCAGGAATACATGCTGGGATTAGCGTACCGATTCACAGTCCAATCGGTTCGGTCTAAGGTGAGTCCATAGCTAGCATAGCATAGAATTGAGATTGTGTATTGCAAATTAGATAGGTAGCGGGCGGATTCCGTGGCTCCTGAGCCAACTGGATCGTAAATTGCTACGCAGAACTAGTCGCGTGCTGCACCGACCAATATACGGTCAAGGACACCTATACATAATTTTACCGAGATTTCTTTTTATAATCAATATCATATTCAATCAATCAAAATTATAAATGTGACTTCAGGGTTTCGAAGGAAACAACTATATCATCGATATGTTGGTGGATGACGCATGTCCTCGAAAGATTGTAGGAATATGTCGGTTTCCGCACAATGTTTTCCTTCACCGTTTTTAAGCTAACGGCATTGCGAAAAGAGAGTGGTGCGCGTGTGATTCGAACCAGAAGCTCCGGATCGGCAGTTTCAGTTCTCCCAAATAGACCAGCCGTAACTTGCTAGACCAGCTGTAACTTTGAATTGACAAGAACTGCATTGATTATGTCGTACTATATCCCAGGTATAACGACGCTTCCGTCGGGCGAGCGCCTCTCTCCCCTGGACACGTTCCTCGACCTGCTGACAGCGAAGGCCAGCCTCAACGAGCTCGACTTCAACCTCATCATCCAGGCGACCATAGCGTCCGTACAGCAAGACTCGGCCACCTAGATACCTTACCTACCTAGTCATCGTTAGTTGGGCTACCATAGATACCTACTCGCCAAAATAAAATTCTGAGATAAGGTCTGTCTATGAAACCCTAATTCTAATGTTCGATAACTAGTAAAGGCCACTTGAGACTAATTGTCATAGGTCGCTAAAAAACCTTCCCTTCCAATGAACTCGAATTCCAAAATGTAATGGAATCCTCGATACGAAGATTTTGAGAATCGTTTGCCAAAAACGTCCATCTGTGATGGCCCTCAAACTTTTTTTTTATTTTTAAATGCGTAAGTATTTCCTCAATAACGAACAATGATACCATAGAATTGTATTAGTGGATTATATCGGTGACATTAATTTCCCTGCACCTAATGATTTCTAATGTAATTCGGACGTAATAAAACTTAGATGGAACCACTTACGCAATTATAATAGTGTGATAATTATGATAATGTTTGTAAATGATCTCTTTATACAAGTAGATAAAAAACCGATTTGTTCAGATTCAACAATAATCTAAAAAAAATTCTCAAGAACTGCCATCAAATCAACTAAAGTTATCATACTAAATGTTATCTAATTTGTTTATTTCTATGTAATATAAGTAGTAAGCTGTAATTGTCCCTAGAATTTTATGTAGTAAAATAGTGAAGCAGTTATTAATATTGGTGCAGTAGGTCTAAGATTACTTCACGTTTACAAAGACAACTTGCAAAATATCCATTATCTCTTCATAGTATAGACACTATAGATTGAAAAAGGTTATGTTACGGTTATGAATAAAAAGTATGATAATGGTACAGTATATGATTTTTGCAAGTTGAAAGTAACCCAAAATAAAATGTTTCTCCTTGTTACTTCATTCTGATATTAATATTGGTTATTTGTGAATTAAAATTATTTTACTTGTAGAAGCTTTGGGGTGAGAATAATATGTTTTCCTTTAACTGGATTGACCAGTGTCAAGGCACAATTCATAATACCTAATGGTGAGGTGATAGTGACCATACTTTCGAAGCTTTCAAAGTTTTGGGTTCTAATGAAATTCAAAAGCCAAATCTAAGGCTACTTTACAATTAATTTTGTTGAGAATGATACCAAAGAAGCACAAAGATTGATCTTTTGTAAGTTATTGTTTGGTGACATTCCATCTGCCATCTAGCAGATCTAGCTAATTCAAACATTCCATGTATGTGTGCAATTTCCTAGTGCAATACTTTTATATTACCTAAGGTTATACTTAAATTAAACCATGTTTATCTACAACACTTTTTATTGAAATCCCCACATCCTCACATTAACAACATTTACAGGGAGAATCATAGAATTACTATATAACTAGGACTAGCATCAGTTGTAGAATGGATTGTATGTAACCCAGTGTGCTCTTTGCTGTTCCTTCTCGCTTTGATGTGAGGTAAATAAAGACCTGTAGACTTCGCTCGTCTGCGGATCCTTTGCTACGCTGTAGTCTTTCTTAGTCTTCTTGTAAGATGGGTCCTGTTGTAATTCTGTTGAGGAGAATGCGCGTTTCGATGAACCGAAATGTCCTCTAGCTTTATGGTTTGGATTGTACTTTGGTAGAGACAATGGAATTGTTTCAATTTCTTTTTTGACTGCGTTACTCGGTCCCGCCTCAGATTCTGTTTTGATATCTTCCTCTTGTTTTATTTCTGTGCTTGTTGAAGGTTCTTGTGCAGTTTGCGAAGTGGAAGCTTCAGAATTGTTTTCCAGTTTTACAGTTTTATCTGCTTTGGATTTTTTACTGCTTTTCCTGTTTGCTGCACGTAAAGCCATTTTTTCCTTGAGTCGTTCAATATCTTCATCTGTCCCATTTAATACAACTACATCATTGTCTGTGAATGGTGATTGACACTGTAGATAGAAAATATCAAATTAATTTACATTCATTAGTGAAAAGGGCAAATCCAGTAAAAAAATATATTTGGTAATATAAAAAAACAGTAACTAATACTTACCATATGGCAAATATTCTGTTTAACTTCCTTGAGAGCTCTTTCAGCGAGTACACAGCCACAGCTCCAGATGAACACAAAACGGAATTTCCCTGACATCTCAATACCGCTGATGGGGCAGATGTAGGGTGCATTGAGCTCTACAACTGTACTGTCAGTGTGCTCTGACTCTTTGTATGCTGGGTTCTTTGCAAGGTTCAGATCTTTTATGTCCTAGAAATAAAGAAAATATTATGTTACTCATTACGCTGTAAAAGTTAATTGCAAACCGGATGAATGTTAAACACATTAACTAACTACATTTATTTATTTATTAACTAAAACGGGTGTATAGACCAATTACATTAGTTAATCAAAACATCAAATAATATATATATATCATGCATCTCATTTTACAAGTCCACTTATAAATTCAGTAGGTACAATTGTTCAACAAAATACTTATTAATAAACAATTCTTGAAGACAAATACACATAATACTGTAGACAACAGATATGTTAGAAAAATATCACTGAAGTGCTATTTATATATCTATTAACGTCAACTTACAAATATAGTCACGAGTAAAAACATATGGTCAAACAGAATAAACAAAAAGTTAATCAAAATAACTATACTAAACAAGAACATAATTTTCTTCAAAATTAATCATTTTTTAACCCCCCGACCAAAAAAAGGGGTGTTATAAGTTTGACGTCGATGTCTGTCTGTCTGTCTGTGTGTGTGTCTGTCTGTAGCACCGTAGAGCTCAAACAGATGGGCCGATTTCGATGCGGTTTTTTTATTTGAAGGTTAATACCCGTGCGGATGTTCTTAGCTATGTTTGGTTAATATCGATTCAAAATGGCCGCCTCCACAAAATGGCAAATTGTATTTTTTTTTTACTACTACCTCAATATGGGTATCAAAAGAAAGGGCTTGACTAATAGAGTACTTTGCACTATGACAAATTGAAATCCAAGATGGCCATCTTGGATTTAATTTTGTCTACCTACCACATAGCTACCACAAAATAGCGAAATACATTTCTTTGTTCACAACTTCCTTAATATGGGTATCAAATGAAAGGGCTTGACTAGCAGAACGTTATACAGATAATCCGATATCTGAGGTAGTCGGGGGGTTAATCAAATTTTTAGTTTTGTTCTTGTCATTAATAAAAATAATCACCTTAGTGGTGCAGAATATCGATAGCGAAAATTAAGTCATGCAATCAAATAAAGATTCATTATCATCGTCATATACCCTGCCTGCCTTTATCTCACAGTACTTCAGACATTCAGATCTGATGCTCTTCCAGGCATCCGCAAACAAATCACACTCAGGTGTCATGGCCAGGAGAGAGTTGAGTAAGATAAGATACATGAAATTAGGTCTGCATTTAGACTAGTTATGAAAAATCCATTTGAATTACAATGAAGTCTCTATTATTTTGATGAGGTTAATTAGATTTGATTCCAAGAACTCGGTAACATTTAGGAACATCATATTAATTATTATTTTAGAGTGATTCCAAATAACATACCTTCATATTCTTGATATGACTGATCGAATCAGGTTTGCTTTCTTTGTCAATTAGTGCTTCAAGAACGGAGCTCTTGCTGTACAATCTTCCCAGGCCGCAAGCGACTACAGGTGCCTGGAGAGGCTGTTGCGACAGTGCACAATTGCGCCATTTAAAAGAACGGTCTGCATCTTTGTCTTTCTAAAACACAAAATGAAATTTAATAAGTAAAAGTTCGACTCTGAATACAATAACAACGATTGGGAAGGTCACATCGAAACAGACTTACCTGTTCTGGCTTTTTTTTCAATCGCACCAACTCGTCTCTGCGGGGGATAGTGCCTCCATCACAACCCATTGTACAAAATAACTTTAAAATACGATTAAAGAGTTATTTCACGAATAAACACGACGCTACGCCACGCATCAGCGTAATCCCTATAATCTATAATTCCCAGGGTTGCCATTAAAAAAAACATGACTGCCGTGTTTTGGATATCTAATTGCCGTGTTTTGAGGCAAAATTTAAGAAATTGCTGTGTCTCGTTTATATTTTTTTTTATCGCGTATAGGTCCGCGTTTGACCACCAACTCGCCTGATGGTAAGCGATGGTGTAGTCGAAGATGACGCACGTTTACCTAGAAAGTACCTATTCACTCTGACCTTGAAAAGTTCTAGTTTATATCTCTCAGGGAACAAGGAGGCCGGCAACTTATTCAAACCGTTTAGTACGGATTTTGGGAATATCCACAGTATATGTGTGGTAGTGAGCCGACTTACGACTTGTCCTGTTATGGAAAGGGGAAGGCAATATTAGGTTGTGTAACTCCGCTGCACACTCTCCAAATTGTATCCTGTAAAACACTGTCAAACTAGCCACTTTTCGACGATGTTCTGGGCTTAGCAGTTTTTTAGCTACTAAGTCTCTAATTCTCTATCACCGATTAGCCGAACAGCGCACCGTTCAACCGAGTCAAGAGCTGGTACTATGCCGACCCATCCCATAGGCGGCAGCAGTTTTCATAAACTATGTACTTTGTAGCTCTACTGTCCCTAATGAAGGTTAAGAAACAAAAATAAATACAAATAGCTGTTTATTCATTAGAACCATTATAATATAAATATCTTATGTCACTTAAATTTATTTCTTCTTCTTCCTCTTTCTTTAGTTTGTATTTTGAACTGTCTTTCATGTAATTTAGCATTTCTTTAGTTGGCTTAAAATTTGTGCAATTTCCTTTAGACTTAATGTATTGTTTATAGTGGAAGTGATCATTTTGTTACGAGATTTCGTTTTTAAAAGTATGTTGCTCTGATTGCCGTGTTTTATGATACGGCAATGAAAGTTCTGCCGTGTACCGTGTTTTTTTGCCAAGCAGCCCCAATTGCCGTATTAACACGGCAATTGCCGTAGCAATGGCATCGCTGATAATTCCTAATGAGTAATGACACTAATCACCAGGGTTGCCATTAAAAAAAACATGACTGCCGTGTTTTGGATTTCGAATTGCCGTGTTTTGAGGCAAAATTTAAGAAATTGCCGTGTCTCGTATACATTTTTTATCGCGTATAGGTCCGCGTTTGACCACCAACTCGCCTGATGGTAAGCGATGGTGTAGTCGAAGATGACGCACGTTGACCTAGAAAGTACCTATTCACTCTGACCTTGAAAAGTTCTAGATTATATATTTATATCTCTCAGGGAACAAGGAGGCCGGCAACTTATTCAAACCGTTTAGTACGGATTTTGGGAATATGGGAATATCCACAGTGTATGTGTGGTAGTGAGCCGACTTACGACTTGACCTGTATTGAAAGGGGAAGGCAATATTAGGTTGTGTAACTCCGCTGCACACTCTCCAAATTGTATCCTGTAAAACACTGTCAAACTAGCCACTTTTCGACGATGTTCTGGGCTTAGCAGTTTTTTAGCTACTAAGTCACTAATTCTCTATCACCGATTAGCCGAACAGCGCGCCGTTCAACCGAGTCAAGAGCTGGTACTATGCCGACCCATCCCATAGGCGGCAGCAGTTTTCATAAACTATGTACTTTGTAGCTCTACTGTCCCTAATGAAGGTTAAAGAAACAAAAATAAATACAAATAGCTGTTTATTCATTAGAACCATTATAATATAAATATCTTATGTCACTTAAATTTATTACTTCTTCTTCATCTTTCTTTAGTTTTTATTTTGAACTGCCTTTCATGTAATTTAGCATTTCTTTAGTTGGCTTAAAATTTGTGCAATTTCTATTAGTCTTAATGTATTGTTTGGCGAGCAATGTATTGTTTATAGTGGAAGTGATCATTTTGTTACGAGATTTCGTTTTTTTAAAGTCTGTTGCTCTGATTGCCGTGTTTTATGATACGGCAATGAAAGTTCTGCCGTGTACCGTGTTTTTTGCCAAGCAGCCCCAATTGCCGTATAACACGGCAATTGCCGTAGCAATGGCATCGCTGCTAATCACACTAATGACAAGTGACAAGAAAGAAGAATTTCAAGAATGAAACTGAATGTAAATGACAAATGCCTAACTAATGTCGTAATGTCAATAGTAACAGAGCTGCCATATCAAAAATAAAAGTTTAATGCAGTTTTGTCTCTATTCTTAGGGTTTTGTCCATGTCTTTTGATCTACTGTTGGGTCCGAAGATTCTCTTTTATCGATCTTGTTTATACCATCTCTTTTCTTTTACACAATTGGCCTTACTGAATATACGCTCGCATTCCGTATTGAACGCAGGGGTGGATCTAAGGGCGGGTCATGGCTCTCCCTAATTAAACAAATTAAAATTCACGTATTCACTTATCGCATGACGTGACTTGACCATGACTATAAATAGGTATGACCCACTTGGCGCCAAAGCTAAATCTGTCCTTGATTGGACTTCAGCAAATAAAATATTCCTAGCATTCAAAACGCTTAATTAGCCAGCTAGGTCACGTGACACGTTTTGTTTGTTAGTTTGTTCTATAAGTATTCGTATCTTTGTAAACTAAGAGTAGATTTTGTCACCGTCGTTCTGCTCCGACGGTAAGTGTAACTGCTGTAAATGTTACGTAATACGTAAACGTAATACCACAGTATGAAGAAAAATGGTGACAATGCTGAGCGCTGTGACAAATATAAAAATTGGCAGTCATAGGAACTGAACGGAACTGGCAATAGCAGTGTAAAACTTAGAATTTGATAGCTTACTTTGGAAACTATGCGGGTGAAACCGGAAGGCGTGGCCATGAGCAGGCTATCTAGAAATGCTAACGCTAATAATAAAAATAAATAATTTGTAGATAGCAAATGGGAAAAACTCATGCGTTTCTAGCTTTCTAGATGGTCAATGGGATATCCTGACGCATTTTTAGATGGCCAATGGCCATGGTCCCGAGTTTACTCGAAGATCTCATATCATACCCGAGCGTGACGTCAGAATTCAATTTACAGCCCACGAAAAATCTGTGTGTTCCGCACTAAAAGAAGCTTTCCCTTCAAAAATATTTGAAGTGAAACTTCTTTAGGTGGATGAAGTATTTATGGGCGAAGAAAAATCGTCGATTTCATGTCATTGCGACATTATTATACGTCACGTTGGTATGGTATAGTATGGTATGGTTGGTATTTTTACTTGACGATAGATGACAGTAATTGATAATTTGAGTCCATCCGAAATGTAGGCAGGCAGTATGAGGCGTTTTCCAGATGCAAATTGACTTGTCAAAAAGAGTTCTAAAAATTGCCAAGTGCGGCACCACTGTTGGTTTTTGTGGAATTTCTCTAAAAAAATAAAACATGGGCGCCACCCATCGTGAAATTGGGAACTGTCTTTGACAGTTCTTTTTACATGGAAAACGCCCCATTGGAATAACAGCCAGCATTCATTTTAGTCGTAAACGTCTTCGTCTGTATGATTTATTAGCCTGTGGTAAAACTTGGCACATGGCAGCACCGAATAAAGTCAAAGTACTTTATTCATAAATGTACAATTTACACGTCAATTAATAAAAAACAAAAAAAGAAAGAGCATACAAAATTGTATACATTTTCAAAGTTTGAAATGACTACTTTTCTGTATTATAATAATTATTGTACAGAAAACATTATACGATTATAATATGGTTTTAATACAATTGTACTGACCCATGTCAAATTTATTTCTTTACATTTTTATGGGAACTTTGCCATCACTCTCTAAAACTTCGCTATAACTACAAAAAGCTTGATCGATAAGCCAGCACTTCAATCTGTTTTTGAAGCTGCCAAAACTTGGGGCCGATATAACTATTTTCGGAAGAGTGTTATAAACTTCCGGTCCCATAATGTGAGTCAACTTCTGTGACCTCGTGAGAGAGTGTGGTATAACATCCAACTTGGCGGCGTTGCGTATGTTACGACAATGTCTCTCTCCTCGCGTGTTGTATGATTCTACATTATTTCTGACATATAAAAAAGAATAGTCAAGACTCGGTTGTTTTCGTTCATTCCTCTGAAGTTAGCCATAACTGGCAATAGTAGAAGTAGAGGGTAGAGGGAACTCCGATGCCGACGCCAATTTATAAAAAGTAAAAAGTTTAACTTACAGCTGTCATGAGCTGTCAAAGTCTATATCAATTTCACGTTTATTTTGATAATTCAGGATTCAGGTGTTTCGGTGCTTGTGAGATTTTATTTTATGATATTTAAGGTGCTAGGTACACAGTAATGGTTCAATATTAAACTCTGTTGAGTTAAAGCTTCACAATTATGCCCGACGTCGAAATGGAGGAGAGAGTGCCAGAGAACGGCTCGGACTGTGAAAACAGTCAAGATTCTTTGGACAAGTCTGCAGTGTCGGAAAAACTGTTAATAAATAAGAAAAAGAAAAAACGAGGTATCGTTTTTCTATCAACCATACCGCCTTACATGAACGTGGCTAAAATACGTGAAATATTCAGTCAGTTTGGTGAAGTGGGCAGGATTTATCTACAACCAACGGGCAGTGAGTATTTAGAGGTTATGTTGACAATAAACTATGTATCAAATCAACTATTTTTTGTACTATAAAAGTGATTTGGTTTCAGAACCTGGCGAGAAAAGGAAACGTGTTCCAAATCAATTTTCTGAAGGTTGGATTGAATTTCAAAAGAAGAAAGTTGCTAAAGAAGTGGCTCTCAAGTTGAACAATACTAAAATTGGTACCAGAAAAAAGTCTCGTTATTATGATATGATATGGAACATCAAGTATATTCCGAGGTTCAAATGGATTCATCTAAGTGAGCGTCTCGCTTATGAGAAAGCAGCTATGAAACAGCGACTTAGGGCAGAGATATCTCAAGCTAAGAAGGAGGCCCATTACCTACAAAATAATGTTGAAAAGAGCAAGAAAATGAAGAAAAGAAGACCAGTAGAGGGTGTTGAGTAAAGTTTTATTGTTAATTGTTTGTAAAATAGGAAGCTATAAAATAAAAACAACAAATGTTTTTATTTCTACTCAGGCTATAAAATTATAAAGTCATGTCATTGTTCTGTCAATATGAAAGTGGTTTTAATTTATAAGTCACCTTTTTTACTAATTTCAAATCTGACTAACCTGTACAAAAATCTGAGCCACTGATATGCTGTTATGAGAGTTAGAAAGGAATTTCAAGCATCTGTTAATAGCCAGTAAGGAATGGCAAACATAAGGCACAACAAAATAGCATAGCAGAGATGTAATAACTGGTGTGATTCTAGAAAAAAAGAATAACTCTTAGCAAGTTCTCCCATTACAGCCCAAATCTACTTCTGACTAAAGTTCACTCTGCCACTAATAATCTCTTCAACTCTCATCCTTTCCTTAGCGGTCATAGGATCTTTAGTCAGTTTCTGGATGTACCGCCGTGGTGGTATCTTGTGAGACAAGATTCCCTGAGAGAATTCTCTGTGGACTCTTACTCCATCTAGAGCGTTCGGTTGAAGTTTCTCAAAACTATGCAATTCTGACATGAATTGCTTTCGCTGTGCTACCTTCGCCCAGTGGTAGCGGTGGCGACACACTACTCGGCTAGAATAAAAAGTGAAGATTTAAATAGAATTATCATTTTTTGTCAAATGTTATAATATATAATTTGTTAAGAAATTGACAAAAAAGGTGTAGAAGACATAAGACGATGGCACATTTGAGCACAAGACAAGAGGAATGAAAAGATGGTGGTGAAGTATGTCCTAAATATTGGTTACCTATTTATTGTCTTTACTAAACATTAGAAATTTGATGAAATTTATGTTTATTTCATCAAATTTCCTTTGTCAAATTTGTATCACTCCTGAATAACTCCTGAATACTTCTTTTGAGGAAATTAAACACTTACTAGGCTAAGCATAGTTTTGTGTATGAGGGGTAAATGCTGACATCTGATCTAGCCAGTTCAGGATAGCCAGGGTAAAGGGGTATTCTTCTCCTTTTTATTGGTATTCCTTGATCAACCATTCTGGTTTTGTGAAGATTTTACTAGCAATACTCTTTTGCCATAAAATTGTTATAGAGTTTCTTTCTCACTAATATGCAATTGTTATTGAGCTGTATTGTGTAAAAAATACACCACTGCAGGTAACTTCACGTAACCATGGTGATAGTAAATTATCTATGCCACAGAGTACCTACTCTGACGAGCTCTATGGTTATAAATTATAGAACATGTTATCATTACTTAATCTATGTGTTATCAGCATAAATTGTGTTAACTTTTTATTTTCCAGAAAAAAAGAATAAATATACATCATATAAGATAAACACCCACAGCACAGAACTCTTATTACTGGCATATTTGCATTTGATGGTCAATCTTTCTACATAACTTTGGAATCATGAGGCTAAATCAAATAGCCACTATAGAGTTGTAGTTGAACTGAATAAATATTAAGAGTAATCAGTGACAGCTTTTGGTACGAATTTGGTTTAAATCAAGAATCTGTACCATAAATTTAAAAAATCTGCATCTGTGCATACACATTTTCCAGGCTAAATTCCATTTAAATAACTTACAGTGAAGCAGCAAATACATAGCCATTTTACATTTTCTATACTAGATGAGTTTTCAGTTAGTCATACATAATATATCTATTAGGACTATCATACTTAACATTTCATAGCAAGGTCACTAAAAGCAAGTACAATAAAAATCTTGTGTGTTTAAAACCAAAATTAAATCAATAACATTTTATTACATACAGCAATAATTTTATTAAAACTACGTTGTAGAGCCTTGCAGTCCCATTCTGTCTGTATTGATATTGCTGGAGAGTTCGGCTACATGTAGAAGATTATTTACAAGTTGGAACAGCGTTCAGGACGTTGCAGTCATGGCGTTGACTCTGCTCTTGCATACACAGTCATTGAATTGATTCACTAACACTGAACAGATTAGGGATTTGTTTGGGTTTGTACTGTAGCACTCGAGAACCTGGAATGATAGAAATGCATGTGTTAGTTTATTTTATTTTAAGAATTGAAAATTATAGATAAGCCTCTTATTATGGGTTGGTCAGCCCTTCGCACTTTACTTCAATTATTGAAAATGCCATGCAATTACCAAAAATAATAAATAGTGGATGAAAATTTAATTGCATGTTTTTTAGGGAACAGATTAAACAGGCAGGCTATTAAGGTGCTTGATAGTATACCATCAATCATGTCCAGTGTTATTCAGATTTTTGGTAAAACAAAGTTCAAACCAATGACAGAGATACCACTACACTCAACAGTTCTAGGTATAAGATGGTAAATCAGTGTGCTCAGAAATTTATATAGTTCATAACCAACTTAGTTTTGTATAGTCTGGCTAGAACCAGTAGTAATCACATCTCATTCGTTTGAAGCCTACACTCATATGAAGAAATAAAATACTACGAATTTGGGTCTATTGAGGTCTTCAGAAAAGTATTTTATCTATGCTATTTGTATTTGTGAATATAAGTAAATAGGTATACAATTACAAAAAATGGTATTATTCTCTAATCCATTCACAAATTTCACTTAATTAGAAACCAATAGCAGCAGATTACTCAAAATCATAAAAGTATTAGGGTTTTATCATAATACTTAAGAATTCTTTCAGTAGGTATTGCATTTTGTGTGACTGATATTATAAAATAAATGTGAAATTTTCTATGACGGATGGATGTTTGTTATTCTATCAGGCAAAAACTATTGAGCAGTCCTGGATGAAATTTGGTACACACAGATAATAATACTCTGGAATAACACAAAAAGTTATATTTATTGATTAATAGGCGAGCAGCTTTAGCTGATGTGCCTATATCTCAGTGTTGAAATAACAAATTATAGGTAATTGTCTGTTAAAATATTATATTGCAAAGAAATTACGGGAAATAGAACTATGCATGTAAAACTGGGGGTTACACTAGTACATAAAAGTATACTATAGGTCTGATAGTTATGAAGATAAACAATAACTCAATTGGTAATCTTGGCTATTGAGAATCATTGGGTTCATAATTAACATGACCCAAACAAATATAATGTATTGGTATGGATCAGAATGCAGTGGCTATAAGAACAGAAGCTTCCGTAGTGGGTGATAACAGGAGAAGAACTATGACGAAAGATTAAGGACTATACATTCTCACCAAAGTTTCACAAAACAATAAAAATAATTTAAATGATTGTGATAAAAAATCACGGCACTAAGGTATATTTCACCAGAACAAGTTCTTTCAACATTCAATAAAATCACAGTTACCTTTGCTTTCTCATCTTGACATGGTGGTAACTTATTAGTAATTTTATCTTGCTGCACAACATTGTACAATTCATTTGCTTCCTTCAGTGTTTTCTGGTATTCCAAATGCATTGTGCTGTTTATCTTTTCGTGTGCTCGTTTGAGGGTTTCAATACGTCGTGCCCAGTACGCCTCCTCGGCAGCGTTCTCCTGCTGTTGCCTCTGGTCGTAGAACTGGGGTGGCGGCGGTGGGGCAGCGTACTGCTGCGGTGGTGGCTGCTGACCTTGCTAAAAATACATCATTCACACACTTTTATGTACATATTAGTAGTATATCATTAACTGTTACAAGTTAGTTTGCAGTAGCTTAACAATTCTAATTGTGTTGCATTTGTAAACTTCAGCTGTATACCGTGTGGTGATATTTTAAGTCAGTTTTTCAAAAACCGGGGTTGGTTGGAATAACCTGTACCGCTACGATCGGTAATGGCACTCAAGGCTACTGTAGGCTAAAACTGATGGACTTCTGTTATCACCGACAAAGTTTACCACTTATTAGGAATGTTTCGTACAGAAACAATGGTTTATTATGCTACAACAAGGCCTGACATTGATCTAAATTATGTAATGCAGCATCATATTTACTTTCTCGGAAAGCTGAGCAGATATCCGATCTAACGCATCTTGGGACACTTGTATAGCATTTTCGTTTTCCACACTAATTTTTCGAGTGCTTTGTGAACCTCCCATGTTTTTCTAAATCGGAAAAATTAAATATTTTTTATCGGCAAATCACGTCAAAAGGACATCTTTGACAGTTCGCTCACACATTCTTATCATAGAGCAGTGGTGCAAGTTTTTTTTAAGATGTTCATTCATTTTTACTTTACGTTAATTATTAATTCTGGCAACTTTTTTCGATTTCCCTACTCTACAACAGATGGCGTACTACTGTGTTACTGTCGTGGCTGCTTCTTTCTAATTGTATAGATGGCGCTCACAATGATTCAGAATGTAAATTTTTTAATTTGAAACATTTTGTACCTTCTTTCTGGGTTTTGGGTGTGTAGGTTCTTCTTTTTTATTTTAAATAGCACAGTTATAATGTTTTACTACTTGTCGCTTTCTTCTCTTCTTTTAGTGGAAGTAGAGAATAGGAGGCTCGATTTCTTTCTGAAGGACTGGGGAGAAGTAGGCACCTAAGTAACTCAGAATCTTTATATTTTTTTTTAAACAGAACTGAAAACTTCTTTTGTTTGGAACACAGATTTTACGTGAGCTGTGAATGAAGCTCATCGTCACGCTCGTAAATGAAAGAAATCATGGTCACATACACGGGACGCATTTCATAAGCATGGCCATCTGGCCATGCTTAGAAGATTAATCTAGATGGCTATGCCTATAATACCAAATATCAATCTAGATGGCCATGCTTAGAAGACTTATCTAGACGACCATGCTTTAAAGATTTATTCCCGACTAAGCTCTACTTTCCAAAGTGAGCTATCAAATTCGGAGTTTCCTATAAGTTTTGACTTCTATCGGCAGTCCTTATTGCCCTGTTTTTACTGGAAGAGTCTCGCAGTATTAGCTGCGCAGTTCCCGTTTCCGTCTTCGTCAATAAAAATCACCTTGTGTGGTATTGTAGATTATAATCTGTGTTCCAAATTTCAACATGATCGCTTCAGCCGATGCGTTGGAGCCAACAAATACTGTATACCAAGCGGCCAACATACAAACTTTCGCATAAGTATAAAATATTAGTAGGATCTATATCCTACTAGTCTAGAAATCCTATCATCTCTAGACTACCTACATATATAAGTATGTAGGGTTGCCAACTTTTTTTTACAAGAAATAGTGTAGGTAATATATTCAGGTCTATGAAGAATTTTAAACAGTAAACAGTTTTAGAAAAAATAGCCTTATTTTACATATTTACTGGTTCAAATACATATTTTTTAGAACTGCTCTTCGTTCAGAAACTTAGTGAGATTTGTTTGTGGCTGCGCTGCATTGAGCAGTGAGCACCCTCTGACTAAATACTAACAAATTTTGGGTGAGCATCTTAGTATAATAAAATAACACATATTTGTATGTGTTATAATGCTTTACTACTTGTCGCTTTATTATAGAAAACACTATCTTAGTGGAAGTAGAGAATATGAGGCTCGATTTCTTTCTGAAGGACTGGGGAAAAGTACCTAAGTAACTCAGAATCTTTTTTTTTTTTTAACAGAACTGAAAACTTCACAACACAGATTTTACGTGAGCTGTGAGTTTTCATTTTGATGCTGGAAACAGTATTTAGTCATACTTTATTTTTGTTCAACAGTAAAGAGTATAGGTAATTTAGTGAAAAACAGTAATAAGTAATAATACTGTTTAAATCAGTATAATTGTCAACCCTACCTACATACTACTGTCTACCGAACTTGGGATGTGCACATGTGCATGAAAAGCCTGCTGATTTAAAGTTCGCAAAAAGATGACAGATTTGCTGGTACCTAGGTAGGACCTCAGGAATCTCAGGATGCCACCTGAGATTCCTGAGGTCGGGACCTGTGAATAATTTCTAATTTAACACTAGCGTTGTGAAACTAGCGAAATTAACCACTTTGCTGTAGGATTGAACCTTTACACGGCAAGACTTGTCAGACAAGTAATATATCTTCAAAGCAGAGTATTTTTTTTTTGTATCTATCTTTTCCACCCTAAACAATTTTTTAAAGTAGCAACTATTAAATGTAGTACATTTGACAAAAACTGTATTCACCGACGAAACTTGCGCTAGACACCCTGTTTAAAAAAAATACAAAGAAGTTAGACACCCATGAATGCGTAACCCCTTATATTAAGGGGATATTCGTGTTGAACAGCGGGAAGTAAGTGGGCAGACGCGAAGAACAAATCAAATCACCTTATTTAACCGCATTGTACCTACAACTGCTGTCTATTCTGCGGCGATGGTACAAAAAGTGACCGCAAAGGCGGGAACCGGTCGCGCCGGTCGCAAGGGCCCATCGCGCCGCCTAGGGTTGCCATCTCTAAAGTTTGGCAACCAGGACAAGTCGTGGAAACCCCGGATTTTAGAACCCATGTAATAATCTTATCTTTCATACCTCGGCCATTCAGGATAAAGAGGTCAAATTTGAACCAATCTCGTAATTTGGTTTTCATACCTCATACGTTGAGACGGGGGTCTCAAAGTCTTAGGGGGGGCGTAGGATAAGATTTTTCAACAGATATATAAACCCGGAATACGAAGTTCAGTCGGGACGCTCCACAGACGGCCTCTAAACTAGGACAAATCCGGGAAAACCGGGACGGATGGCAACCCTAGCGTTGCCGGACTTTCTTCTCGGCCGGTGAGCTCCCGCACCGCCGCGCCGCCGACCGACCTTACCTCGATTTATTTTCACTAATATAAAATAATAATTCTATGGACAGCAGTCGGGATTGAGATACTGCCGTCCTTGCCATACTACCCGCAATCAGTAGAGATAGTTTTGGTTTTGGGCTGTGTCTTATAAGAATATTTTATTTGTCATAAGAACACTGTTCTTCGGAACAGGGTTTAATTTTAGTTTAAACAAAATTTAAAAATAAAACTAGTGCTACAACAGGCAGTCTTATCGCTGAAAGCGATTTCTTCCAGGCAACCTTTGGATGAAAGTGGCTTTTGATTTTTTAACTATAATAGGTTTGCACTTGACCACCATCTCGCCTGATGTTAAGCGATGATGAGATCTACGATGGAGCGTGCTTACCTAGAAGAAACCAATTCACTCTCGATTTGAAGACACCAAAATTGTAACCATCAGGGAAAACCCACTCAGGCAACGCATTCCACAACCTAGACGTTCTTGATAATTTTAATAAGCGGCGCGGCGTTAAGTTTTTGTCACGTGTCATCTAATATGGTATGTGTCATAATATAGTAAGTATTTAAAGGTAGGTTAGGTGTATGAGTTTTATTTATGATATAGTCTACAGAGTGATGGGATGGACAGGAGTTGCGCATTATATGAAGCAACACGCCTGTCCATTACAGCACTGTTTCACTTAGTTATATGAACATGAAGAATCAATGCTTAGCACTGCATTGCACTCGTCACTCGGAAATACTAAATTTGTCTCGTTGCCCTGTAATTTCTTTTGAAACATTACTCTTCAAACCGGAACACAGTAGTATTATTGCATATTACTGCTAGACGGTCAAATAACAAAGATGTGATATTTCACCAGGTGGACTTTGCAAAGTTCGCACCTCTATAAAATAAGATACATAATATACACAATCATCCAAAATACAATAAATAAAAGTGAGTCTAATACATAGGTAAATACAACTTATATTAATTAGGAACATATCACTTAAAATAACAAAAAAAAAAGTGACAAGAAATAGCACCGGAGAACTGCATTAGTTACGATTAACTGGTGACGACAGCCGTGCATTGTGATAAGTAAAATTCCTTTACATTGTTCTTAAACACGTTTAAAGACAGCGACTGTCTTATAGAAGCCGAATAGAAATAAGTTTTAACAGTTAAAATAAGTTTTATTTTTTAACCGTCTTCAAAAAAGGAGGTTTCTCAATTCGACCGTATATATATATATATATATATATATATATTTACATCCTACAATATTTTTGGCGTCATGCACGTCGTGCATCATTACGACGTCCTCCGGTTCCTCTTGCTTATTTTAACATCTCTTAATGAATATTGCTTAGTTTTTCGATTTCCAGCTCCGTGGGATACATCGTTTTCTGATCATTTTATTTTTCGCGATATTCCTCTTACGTTCGTGCCGCAACATTTTTGAACCCCGAACCATGGTCATTAATTATAAACGTCCTGGATATATTGATCTTGATTTACCAATGGCATCGACTATTTAGCGTCTGCATAGGATGAACGGCATTTGTGAGTGCGACGTTGCCAGCTAGTTTAGATTTACTTTCTCTTTCTTTTACTTCAATTTCGTAAGATCTATAGTTATACGGATGCCCGATATTTTTATATTCTTTATTATTATCTATCTACAAATTTATTCTCACAATATTAAGGTATTGAAATTGTTATAAGGCGTCTTGTTGTGAATGATCACAGATTATTGAATTGTGATTTAGACAAAGTTTAGTAATAAACAATTACTTAATAAGATAAAAAAAAAATTAAGCTCCTATTTATGAGATTTTTACACCAATAATCGCAGGTATTACCTAGAATAACAAGCATAAATGTACAGTTTGTATAAATATGTACATGTTTGTTTAGTCATATTTTTTTAGCTTTGCTTAGTTGGGGTCAGATGGTGTTGTGTGTGAATTGCCCACCAATATTTATTTATTTATTTTTTATTAATTTAAGACAAGTAGGTTTTTTTTAAAAATAAAGAGTGACGAGACGATCAGGACATGTGCCTGATGGTAAGCAACATGCCTGACACATAACAGCACAGTGACACGCAGCTATTGGAACATGAAGAGTCCAAATCATTACCTAGCACTGCACTGCGCTCGTCACCCAGAGATCTAAGATCTTATATCTCTAAGCCTTGTAATTTCTCTGGACACATTGCCCTTCAAACCGGAACACAGTAATGTTTGCACATTACTGCTTGGCGGTAGAATAACTGGCAAAGGTGTGGTACTTCCCCAGGCGGACTATGCCAAGAGTCCTACCACTACAATAGGTACGTAATAACCTCATTTGTGGATCAACACAAATGTAAATAAGATAAAATCGGGATTGTATCCTGACATAGACTGAACCAATATTATATACAGACGTCCAGTGTAATATACGGACGTCCAATATGATATACGGACGTCCAATATCTATATACGGACGTCCAATATCTATATACGGACGCCTAATAGTTATATACGGATGTTCAATAGCCTGGCCACTTTAATTATAAAAATACGGCGCTATGTGAAGCAGTTATGTTTGGCAACGAGCTACTGTATGGTAGAAATACTGCTGCCAATCGTGTTGCGCCATACTGGATTATTCCCATTTGTCTCCACACATTTATCCCTAGTAGAAACAAACGGGTGCTGAGTTTCTGAGAGCGGGTGGAAAACGGTTACTTAAAGTCCTTCAGGAGCTGTTCTACTCCGTCATACTTGACGGTAATACGCCAGAAGCGTGGAGCTGAAGTGTGGTGGTGCTCTTCTACAAAAAAGGTGACATCACTTTGTTGAAGAAATACATACCCATCTCACTTCTGAGCCACGTTTATAAGTAATCACGAATTGTCTCGCACGCAGGTTTGACGACTTCCAGCCACCCAAACAAGCCGGTTTCCAAAAATATTGGTAGACACTTCACCCAGAACACCATCTGACCCCAAACTAAGCAAAGCTTGTACTATGGCGGCCAGATAGCTGATATAATACTTATAAAATTTACTTACTTATAAAATACTATAGTACGAGTACCACAGACCATATCCATACACTTCGGCAGATTATACAGAAAACCGACGAGTATAATCGGCTACCATGTTTAGTAGTGGTAGGACTCTTGGCAGAGTCCGCCTGGGGAAGTACCACACCTTTGCCAGTTATTCTACCGCCAAGCAGTAATGTGCAAACATTACTGTGTTCCGGTTTGAAGGGCAATGTTTCCAGAGAAATTACAGGGCTTAGAGATATAAGATCTTAGATCTCTGGGTGACGAGCGCAGTGCAGTGCTAGGTAATGATTTGGACTCTTCATGTTCCAATAGCTGCTTGTCACTGTGCTGTTATGTGTCAGGCATGTTGCTTACCATCAGGCACATGACCTGATCGTCTCGTCACTCTATATTAAAAAAAAAAAAAAAAAAAAAAAATAAAAAAAAAATTATAGCGTAGGTATATCGAAGTGTTGAAGTGTTTATCCAACAAAGCCACCATGTCTATCCGTCTTCAGGACCAATGCACAAATCCGATCCAAATGCAAAAAGGGGAGACAGGGAGACGTTATCTCTCCGAAACTGTTCACCTCTGCATTGGAGGATATTTTTAAGCTTTTAAACTACAACGGATATGGTATCAACATTAATGGCAAATACATCACCCACCTTCGATTTGCCGACGATATAGTCATTATAACTTTGGCTCAGTGCTCAGAGACCGGTCCATGTTTGAAACGGCAGTATCGAAAGTGGCGACCATTACGCTTATCTAGGTCAGATGATCCAGTTAGGCAGATCAAACATTGACAAGGAGGTCAGCCGACGAATCCAACTCGGATGGGCAGTGTTTGGCATCACATCTTCTCGCCAGAAATATCACAAACTCTCATGGCGAAAGTTTACAATCAGTGTGTGTTACCAGTGATGATATATGGTACTGAGACGTGGTCGCCAACCATTGCATATTGGCATGATATGCAAACTCAAAGTTGCGCAACGGGCAATGGAGAGAGCTATGCTTGGAATTTCACTGCGTGACAAAACCCGCAACTAGGAAATCCGCAGAAGAATGAAGGTCATCGTCATAGCTTTTAAAATTAGCAAGTTGAAATGGCAATGGGCAGGTTGCAGATAATGATGTATAGCGTATATGGGCTATGAGAAAGCCTTCAATTTCATCGAAACCTAGGCAGTGCTTCAGTTTTTCCAGCGTTGAAGTGTATAACAGCAAAGCCACAATGTCTGTCCGATTACAGGATCAGTGCACAAAACATATCCAGCTACAGAAAGGCGTGAGGCAGGGAGATGTTATATCTCCGAAACTGTTCACACCTGTACCGGTTATTGTTGGCAATACAACACTCGAAGTTATTGGCGAATACGTTTACTTAGGTCAAAAGATCTAAATAGGTAGATCCAACTTCGACAAAGAGGTCCAGCGAAGGATCCAACTCGGATGGGCAGCGTTCGGGAAACTTCGGCCCATCTTTGAGTCCAAAATACCCCAATTCCTAAAGACAAAAGTATTTAAGTAGTGCTTGTTGCCCGTGATGGCTTATGGAACTGAGACGTGGTCCTTAACTGTAGGCCTCAACACGAAACTCAAAGTTACACAGCGAGCTTTGGAGAGAGCTATGTTTAGAGTCTCTCTACACGACAGAATCCGTAATGAGGATGTTCGCAAAAGAACGAAAGTGGCCGACATAGCTCAGAATAAGAAAGCTGAAGTGGCAATGGGCTGGCTACATCGCTCGCAAAACTGACAACCGATGGGAAGAAAGTTTCTCGAAAGGCGACCACGAACCGGAAGACGCAGTGTTGGACGGACTCCCACTATTTGGACAAATGACCTCACAAAGGTCGCTGGAAACCGCTGGTTGCAGGTTGCGCAGGACCGTTTATTGTTGAAATCTAGAGGGGAGGACTATGTTCAGCAGTGGACGTCTTGCGGCTGACGATGATGAGAGATGACGAGGGACAAATGGGAATTACTGGCAGTATGAAGAAATATTTTTAAACAACTTCTCTTGACGTCCCCGGTGGGAAAATATCTCACTGGATTTGAATTGGACATCCATATATAGCAATTGGACGTCCGTATACAGCTATTGAGCGTCCGTTTATAGCAATTGGACGTCCGTATATAGCTATTGAGCGTCTGTATATAGTAATTCGACGTCCGTATATAGCTATTGAGCGTCCGTATAATATAGTAATTGAACGTCCGTATGTAGCTATTAAGCGTCCGTATATAGCAATTGGACGTCCATATATAGCTATTGAGCGTCCGTATATTTCTTCTCTTTATCGTCGACGCTCAATTTTAGCACGTATATTGAGTGTAAGGCTAAATTAGCCACCAAAAACTAGGTATTCTCTCAAAGGTGCGAAGATACCATTCAGATAGACATACAGATTCAATTCTGAACAGTTGCTCACGTTAAATAAAGCACAGATACGCTCCTGTATGGAGTACTGTTCGCACCTTTGGGATGGATCGGCTAAGTATCAGCTGGAGACTTTGGAATCGATTGAGAGACGTGCCGAAAGGCCCATAGGTAATGACACTCTTGTGCGTAAAAGAATCCAAAGTATTGATCATCGCCGCAAAATTGCTAGCTTATCGGTTTTATACCGGTTATACTTCGGAGAGTGTGCAATTGATCTTCATGATCTAATACCATCTTGTCCTTTTTTCTATCAGACTTCTCGTATCTCAAAAAAGCGACATCGTTCCATGGTTGATGTTCCGAAAACACCAACGAAGAGATTTGACTCCAAGTTTGTGACAAGAACGTCTAGGTTGTGGAATGCGTTGCCTTAGTGGGTTTTCCCTTATAGTTACAATATTGGTGTCTTCAAATCGAGAGTGAATCGTTTTCTTCTAGGTAAGCACGCTCCATTGTAGATTGCATCGTCACTTAACATCAGGCGAGATGGTGGTCAAGTGCAAACCTATTAAATAATCAAAAAAATGGCAATTGGACGCCCGTATATAGCTATTGAGCGTCCGTATATGATATTATTTTTCTTCTCCGAAGTCCTCGATAATTCATCTTCTATCTACATGTAATCATTCCAATAACACATCATTTATTTTTTGCAACTTTTTGAAAGTTTAAATGAAGTCGGACTTCTAATAATACGCAACGCGTACAACGCCACCTACGGCGAATATATTTTTTTTGATTTCAGTCCGTGATAAATATTATGTGATCTATTGTTGCGAGCTGGCAACGTCGCAGTTGCGGACGCCAAATACGCGGATCCATAGTCAGAAAATCTCCGAGTTATACGGCTGTGAATATACGCGCGACAGCAGCGCCTCACCTGCGCTGAGATTTCGTCACGAACTTTTTAATATATTATTGAATCCATTTTAGAGTTTTTTTGGCTTCTATCGATATTTGTCCTACGGCTAGTCAGGACCGATAGGACGTAAATGGCAATGGCTATAAAAGTGGCGTCCAGTATGCGGACGCCAAAAGCAGGTGGACGCCAGTTTAAATGCACTTTTTTCTTCAGAGGACGGCTAATTGTTTGGAGGATGTAAATATATATATATATATATATATATATATATTTCATGCAAGGAACGAGCTTAATGATGTTCAAAAATATGAGGGGCAACAGTACACACTAACTAAAGAGGTGGTCTAATGGTGATTTTTTCTATATTTAATTGCTCGTTCACTTCGTAAGGATAAATTAAACTATAGAAGTATTTATATTTTATATTAAGCGCTAATTATATTTTTTGCGAACATCAGAAATACCATAAAATGCGAGGACGAAGACCAGCTTTAATTCGTTAGAAAAACAAGGAGGCGCTTTTAACACAAACACGTCTATAAATTATATGCAGAATCTTATCTAAAATGTGCCACAAACATGAATTTAACGAATGTTAAATGTTATAAAACACGGCACCGTAGGTAATTTGCTTTGCCCTCAAAATAATTCCTGTTTTATGCGTTTATATTACTGTACTCTTCCAATACTTTGTTTCGATAAACTTTATGATCTTACATGGTTTAATTACTAAAAGCGGCAATGAAAAATAATTTTGAAATAATTAACAGGTCGATGAAATGATATGAAATTTTAAATTATACCTCTTACGATAGTATAATCGGTCTAGCAACTTTATTTACTTAGTTTGGGGGCAAGGGTTCCATGTGGTCCTAATCAATGAGTTTACACTTTATCTAAGGTCATAATCCACTACGCTAGCTAAAAGTCACAAGTGACATGTCGTCGAAAAATGTATTTCTTGGACCACGCCTAGAAGATACCGATTCACTAGTATTATAGTGATATGTGCGATTCACTCTCGATTTGAAAATACTAAGATTGTAATCATCGGGAAAAAACCACCCAGGAAACACATTCCATAGCCTGGACGTTTTTATCACATAAGTAGTGTACAAATCCCAAAAGACTTCGTAGTGTGCAAATAAAACAAAGTATGGTTTTAAATGCAATACTATATTGTAAATCCAGTCATTTTACTAATTCACAATTTGATCATAGAAAATATAGGTATATTATATTGGTGGACCATTCACACACAACACCATCTGACCCCAAACTAAGGAAAGCTTGTGTGATGGCAGCCAGATAGCTGATATAATACTTATATAGTTTTAAATACATACTTATTATACATAGAAATACCCACACAAAACAGTGCAAACATTTGAATTCATCACACAAATATTTGCACTGGGTGGGGATCGAACCCACGACCCTCGGCTTCGCAGGCAGAGCTACTACTACCAACTAAGCCACTAAGGCAGTCAACATCTTTAGCGTGTTGTAGTATACAACTAGCGCCGTTTATGTCATATATAAAGTATTATACAAAGTACATATGAACAAGTAGAGTCAAACTTTTTCGTCCAGGTCTTTGTAACATCAACCATGAAACTATTTCGTTTTTGAGCTACGAGCAGTCGGATAGAAAAATGGGCAAGGTGGCATCGTTTCATGGCTGATATTTTAAAGACTTAAACGAAGAAGTTTGATTCTACTCTTGTGATAAGAACGTCGAGGCTGTGGAATGGGTTGCCTGAGTGGGGTTTACCAGACGGTTACAATCTTGGTATTTTCAAATGGAGAGATCGGTATCTTCTAGGTAAGCCCCTTCCATTGAAGACCAGATCGTCACTTAACATCAGGTGAGATGGTGGTCAAGTTAAGCCTATAAAAGTTAAAAAAAAGCTTGGAATGTTTGGAATACGGCAGTCGAGGACAGCTATACAGCAAACATATGCGTCTTTGTTTTTGGTTATTGAAAATCCCCCTATCTGTCCTTGACAAAATTCACTTAAATTAACAAACATACTCGTACTGATTTAACGCAGCATCCCTCGACTCCCCTGCTAAATTAATCACTATTTATAGCCCGATAGAACCGTGTTACTATTACTACACATCTCATTTCGTAGGGTAATCCATTAATTGCCCAGATTGGGCTCGGTTTTTGTACCTCTGACGTTTATCTTTTTTTATTAGACAACCACCTGTACGGACCCTTCGATGGCTTCGATGACTGGTTATTTTTATGTGGCCAAAAAACATCATCTCAAATACATTAGAACTCAAACTCTGATAAAGTTTATTTAGAGTTAAATTTAGTTTGAACGTGATAGGGTAAATGTTGTTCTTGAATAGTGAGGGTGAGAAGATGAGTCCACCGACGGACTCCGGGGAACGCAGGTAGAAAATCGATTGTTATTAGATGTCAGATCTTTTCATAACAATACAAATATTATAAAGAATGTGCTGTGTAAAGAATAGCGATGTCTCGGACAAAGGCATTGAAGTCAAATTAGTTTTATCAGAGTTCGCTGTGAAATATTGGGTGATTCTTGTTGTAAGAAATGCTAAATCATTTAGTTTGAGACTCAATTTTTTACTGGCAGTTTTACTTGACTATATATTGTTATTATTAGCAACACCCCACAGTTTCATCTGGGTAGTTTCCGACCCGTTATTTTCCCTCTGCAGCAGAAGGACAGATACGCAAAATCCCGGAATAGCAAAATCCCAGATTAGCAGAAGGACAGATTAGCATAAACACAGATAATGTACTGTCGAGATACAAACCCTATTAACCTTATTATCAATATTGACCTCTTTCTCTATACCTACACCACTTTAATTGTCATAAATAGTGAAGATAATCTATTTACTTGTGATCTCTTTCTATATACAATCTACATGGCTACTTTTATTTGTCAAAATAATCAAGTTAATCTATTTTCCAGGATAAAATATAGCCTATGTGTTTTCTGACCATTATCTATATATGTACCAAATTTCATCCAAATCCTTTTAATAGTAGTTTGTGCGTGAAGAGTAACAAACATATATCCACACATTCTTACAATCTTTCGCATTTATTATACAACGTGGTGAGTTTACTCCCAACAACATTGTAACAGTCCAGTCCAACACTGATGTAGACTTCATCACCCAAGGTCTCTTTCCCTTCACCACGGTAGATCACGAGATAATTCGAGTCAAAGTTCGACGTAAAATTCCCACCAAATCACCAGCTTCAACCCTAACGCATGTACAGCTGACTAACAACGTCGCGACGTCGGACAAAAATCCGTGCCGAGATCTGGCCATTAGTGGTATGTCAAATAAAATAACAAACAATTTTTTTTATGGAAATATAATTTTGAGCTTTCATGTTTGTCTATTTTTAGCCTCCGACCAAAAAAAGGGGTGTTTTAAGTTTGACGTCGATGTCTGTCTGTCTGTCTGTCTGTGTGTGTCTGTCTGTGGCACCCTAGAGCTAAAAAGGATGGGCCAACTTCGATGCGATTTTTTTATTTGAATGTTATTTACCGTGCGGATGTTCTTAGCTATGTTTGGTAAATATCGATTCAACATGGCGGGCAATATATTTTTTCACAACCTACCCTAATATGGGTATCAAATAAAAGGGATTGACTAGTAGAATACTATACACAATGACAAATTTCAAATCCAAGATGGCCGCCACCACAAAATGGCGAATTACATTAATTTTTTTCACTACTATCACAATATGGGTATCAAATGAAAGGGCTTGACTAGTAAAATACTATGCACTATGACACATTTCAAATCCAAGATGGCCGCTACCACAAAATGGCGAAATAAATATTTTTTCACAACTCCGTCAATATGGGTGTCAAATGAAAGGGCTTGACTAGTAGAATGTTATACAAATAACAAATCCGAGGTAGTCGGGGGTTAATCAAAATTTTTAATTTTGTTCTTGTCACATATTATATGATTCAAAACTTTATGTAGATGAACTACCATACATATTGTTGCACCTTTCTGCTACACCTTGTACTTATAAGGAAGATTTATATGTTGAGGTTATGTTAAGACGTATAGCTTTCTTAAGAGTGTTTTTACCGAAAATAATAAAAACTAGATTGCTCCGGTAAAGGGGCAGACTAAGCTACCTAACCACAGGTAGCTTAGTTTCTGCCCCTTTACCGGCAGCAGGCTGAAGGACATTTTTGATAACGTGTGCCGTGTCGAAGATACAATTTTTAACTATCTATTTTTGTTAGGTATATTGGTTCCCGTTTCCGCTGTTTTATAATCTGTGTACCAAATTTCAACCCGATCCGTTCCACAATTGTCACGTAATTGAGCGACAAAAACCCAATTTTGCTATCTGTAATATTAGTAGATACGATATTCTGATTTAAATTTGATTAAACTGGAATCTGTCATTTTACATCAAATAACTTCCTCATTTGATTTATTTTATCAATCTAAAGTCAAAGTACTTTATTCATAAATGTACAATTTGCACGTCAATTAATAAAAAATAAAAACAAAAGAAAGAGCATACAAATTGTATACATTTTCAAAGTTTGAAATGACTACTTTACTGTATTACAATAATTATTGTACAGAAAACTGTCAAGCGTTACACGATTCCTATTAACTATTTCTTAAAATGAAATGGCAATAAAGCTAATAATCAATAAAAACATATCAAAAATGTTACCGCTAATAATAATTTTACAGCGAGGTCTCACACAATAAAATTATGACCGTGTAATAAATAGTAAGGAGGTGCATGCACTTTTACTTACTCTTTACCACCGTATTTCAAACTTGAGTTGATTTAAACTCTTGACTAACAAATTTGAAAGCTTTTTAGTGCGCATAAACTTTGCGTAACGTAGAAAGAGATGTAAATATTTAAAATACTAGTAGTACTAAGTAGTTAACTGATACTGGCAGTGCCCGACGGATTCACCCACGAAGTTTCCAAACCCATCAATTTCCCGTGATAAAAAGTGGCCCTTGAATTATGCCAGATTATAATGTGTGTTTCAATTTTCAATCCGATCAGCTCAACCGTATTAACATGACTGAGCAATAAACATACAAACATCGAAACTCTCATTTTTATTATATTTAACGCAGGATTAACGTAAGTGCTGGGAGCTGGGACTGTACCTATCTCACAAGACGAGAGTCAATGCCGTAGTCCACCATCCTAGTCCAGTACCTACAGGTGGAGGGACTACACTTCATCATCATCATCATTGTCAGCCCATGTTCGTCCACTGCTGGACATAAGCCTTTCCAATATTGTGCCACATCCATCCGCTTCCCGCCACTCTCTTCAGGTCGTCGGTCCACCGACCGTCGACTACACTTGTCTTCGAAAAAAATCTTTTGATTTGAAACTTTCTTTTGCGCGCGCCACTGACAGATTTTTCGTGGGCTGTGAATTGGATTCTAGCGTCACGCTCGGGAATGATAAGAAATCTTCGGGTAAACTGGAGACCATGGCCATAGGCCATTTCGAATGCTGCTGAAAAATGCTGTCGTATTTCTAGATGGCCAATGGCCATGTTCATGGCCACGCCCTCCGATTTCGCGTTCCGGTTTCTGTAGTTTCCAAAGTAAGCTATCGAATTCGAAGTTTATAAGTTTTCACTTCTGTCGGCAGTTCCTGCCAAGCCGTTAAGACTGGCAATTTTTTATGAAACATGCAGGGTCATGCAGGCACGGTATATTCCTTCGTCGATAAAGAAAATTCCATTTTAGAAATTGGTGAAGATTTCTCACAGTACACCAATAAATAATTTATTAGGGTCTGTTTGATAGAAACGTTGTTAGATGAGTTGTAAAGCCGACTGATTGGAAGCCCTCGCGAGCGCCGGGTCTGCATAGCAATGCAAGGGCGTCAATTATGTGTCTCTGGACCCGCATTCTATTTAACATTCGTTTGGTATTGCAGAACCTTCTGTTATTGCAGACGAGCACGTAGCCAACTTTATTGGCAGAAAGCTTTTAAATTGAAATGAATCGAAATTTTCCCAAAGTTTCAAACATTATATGTTTTAAAAGTATAAATATTTTTAAATCTCTAGACAACATTTTAAATTGAAGTTTTGCTAAATTGAATATTATTTCATACATGATTGCGGTCAATCGTAGACCACATGTTTAGTCAGTTATTATTCACCGCAATGATACATAACATTTGCAAACAAGCAAATTTGTTTTAGTTTCTTCTAGGTAAACACGCTCCATCGAAGACCGCATCGTCGCTTAACATCAGTTGAGATGCCGGCCAAGTGTACATTTTTATAAGTTAAAGAAAAACTTAACATGTTTTTTTTTATCTTTTTATGGTTCCATAAAAAATACCCTTTCAACTCGTTTAATTGAAAGGGTATTTTTTAATAAATGTATGGAACAGGAGATTTTTTTAATTAGCCATTACAAAGATTTCAGATTAGTGCAGTTATTCTACGTATCTGTTGCTTTCAATGAATTAAAAACAGTAGAAGTTATTTGAATTAGAGTTTTACTATCAGCACCTCGCGGTTTCACCCACGTAGCTCCCATTCCCGTCTTAAGGTGCGTCCCCCAGCAACACGAGTTTTTTGTCCAGTTTTCAGAGCTATCTACTCATCAGACAAAACAAGTATCAACTGGTAAAAAAATACATTAAATTTCTGCAGTTTCTTGGCTTCAAATGGTTTTTTTTGTTAATGAATTTATTTTTTGAATAATCTCCTTACAACGAAACCATAAAAATAGAAATAATTGTAATTCTCGTGCATCTACTCGAAAACCCGCCATTATTTGAATTTTGTTCTTACACCAACGGATACGCAATTCTATTACGAACATTTTGGTAGAAATATTTTTTTCAAAATACCAAAATCTGATTTTGTAAAGAGCGACATTTCCACTGTTTCTCTCTTGCTCTTTCTGGCGGTGTGCGATGAGGTAAGAAATTCTCAAGATCATTTACTCGGGGTACGCCCTTAATGCATAAAATAGCCTATGTGTTATACCAGATTGTAATCTGTCTAATACGCACGTAGTGCGTACTAAACGTCAATCAGATCCAGTTAGCAGTGTTTGCATGAAAGAGTATCAGACGTCTAATCCAGACAAAATGCGCGTTTATGTATCATAACAATGGCAAGATTAGCTATTAATCGTTTTTTTTATAACAATAAAACACGCTATAAGATAACATTACTTTAAAAATGCCCGTAAGGCTAATTCATGACGCTTGCTAAGAATTAAAATGCAAAATTTTGATTTAATAGCGTCTTATTCGATACAGTAGGAAGAATAGTATGCAAATTAGTTGAAATTACTCCACGACACGGCAGTCCAATACGAGCAAAGAGCATTGACATTTAGAAAAATCTAAACAAAAAAGAGAAACGCAAATAAAAAATAATAAATCACAAGTGGAGCCCCACCGGCCGCGGTAATGAAACGGGTGAGATAACGAGGCTAGATTTCGGCGGCATGCTCGTCTGGGACGCGTCACGATTTATGGATCATTCCGTTTTGCACAACTAGATCACGATCAACATTTTTCCCCACCAGACTTCTCCACTAACTTAGTGGGGAAATGAAAAAAATATCTTTAAACATAACGTTGTTTCAGTTATCTAACTAAGAACATTAGATATTCGCAGAGTAAAAATATATCTCTATTTAATTACCACATATAGAAATAAATTCGGTGTTGCAATGAGACGCCGCGAGTTTTTTTTTGTCAACTTACCAAAAAGGCAGTGTAATTATTTAGTATATCTTTAGAAAGAATTTTGTCTTTAGAATTTCGAAACAAAAACTATTAGTGTGTTAATCTTTCCCAAATTGTTGTTACCAATCCTAGTAAATGAAATCTAGAATAGTATAGTGCATTAACAGCCCTCTCTTGTGTTCCCGTTGCTGGAACACAAGAGAGGGCTGTTACTGTATACTCGGAACCTTTCCCCTCAAAGAGAAAGTTAAGGTTTTAATCCACCGCTCTGGTGAAGTGTAGGGGGACACATATCCTCTAATTAAAGATGTATTTCTTGGAAAAAGCCCAATATGATCTTAAATCAAATAATTTTACCAATTATAGCCTATATAAAATATATATTGAGCCAGTATTCCACATAATTGGTAAAATTATTTGTAACCCTACACGTTGTTCAGCCATATAAATTACCAAAGGAAAAAAGGTAAAGTGCTGAAGCACTTTCACACTCTTTCACACTTCAAGACAGTTAATGTAAATGATTTCGCGTCAATGAACGTGGAATAAATTATCGTTCACACAAAATAATAAAATAAAAAATTCAGAGTAAGGGCAAAATTGTCCCAAATACTTTGAGATATCTTCTGAAATCTATCAAATACAAAATTATTGGTCGAGCCGTTTCGGAGG
The DNA here is from genome assembly GCA_017562165.1 of Ectropis grisescens. Lineage (NCBI taxonomy): Eukaryota > Metazoa > Arthropoda > Insecta > Lepidoptera > Geometridae > Ectropis > Ectropis grisescens. The sequence goes on along the minus strand of CM029771.1, from coordinate 3,297,000 downwards.
AGTATGAACACAAATATCATGACACATTTTTTTTTCTATTTATGAATACTATTTTCATTTTTAATTGAACGGTTACCTTCCTCAAAAATTAAGTATCTGTGTTAGCGTTAGTGTCCAAATTTGATAGTTTAACTGTTTGTATGTAGGTGGAGATGACTTAAGAATTGGTGGGGAAAAACGGAATGGCTACAATGAATGGTTTACATCAGAAGCAGCTCATCTGTCGCTCGGCCGCATTTATCAACAGCGATTACTGCTCCTGCGCCACGACGCCCGCGAACGCTGTAAAGATGCTTCCATGCATAATGCACAATCCTTTGCGACATGTTTTTCACCTTTTTTTAAAGTTTCCATCAAGCGAGTTGGTGGTAAGAACTGAGGTTCCGTGCCAACCAAATAGTGCTCAACAGGCTTTAAAACGTGTAAAAGTAAGTAAGTAAGTGTAAAAGGTTTTTAAGAGTTTAAAATAAAACCCACGGGCCAAGTTATTCGCGAAGTGTAATACCATACAACACACCACACCATACAACAAAAGCAGCGTAGTGTATGCCCATTTTTCCCACTGCTGGGATTCGGGGCCTTCTCTCACAAAGCAAAGCCACTCTAGCCAAGTGGAGGTTAGTAGATGTCAAATGTCGTCAAAACATTGCCCAAACTAGCAACCATTCTACTGATTTTATAAATGTGAATATGATTTTTTATGATACTTGGTCTCTACTGCCTACCGAACTTTGAGCTTGCACAAAAGGCGCAAGGCCCTAACCTTATTTTACTAACTATACTTACACATACGTAGATCATACCTGAAAGTATAGCTGCAGCACAGCTGAAAGCATACTCGCTGCATACCTGTAAACATACTCGTAGCATACTCAAAAGCATAATCGCAGCATACCTGAAAATCTTCAATAAACTTGACATATTAGGAAGATATTCACATAAGTCGCCTTGAATTCACCAGATATGTTTAATCTATAGTCGTTGTCGTGTCGCTTCAGTCCTTAGTGTGAAAGCTTCCTAACCTGACCACAGCTTCTGTATCGCATCTTGCTCTAATGGTTTTATCTGCTCAAATGAAGCGAGCCTTCTGCCACAGAATAGATTACAGTGCCCTTAGCTAAGATTTATTTAAGTTAGATTGCATGTAATTTATTCACCACTTTCTAAATGCTTCTAGTTATCTTCGGTAGGTACTCAGATTTTCGTATGTAATAATAGAAACTTTTATAAAATGAATCATGCTCATGATAATGGAATTTGTACCAAAAAATAGCACACATTAGATTTTTTTTACTGGGCAGAGCCTTTATTAACACAACAAAAATACAGTGAGAACTACACTACACTACAAACCTACCTAGCCAACTACTTACACTAAGCACACCTGAATTATCCATAGACCACTGTAGGTCTACAGATAATCAAGATGTTCAAGCCCACTACCAATCGGAAGCACATACACATTAGATTGACTTTTGACTTACAATTTCAAAAGTCCTTATCGCAGCAACAATGCATACAAATATCCGACACGTAAACAAAAACTGATAAAACAAAACTGGAAAATTATATATTTAATTGGATAACGGGACACTCACGTATATACGGTCGGTCAATCCGACTCGAGTTTCGGCCGCGTCCGGCGGCCTTTTTCATGGAGAGTGCACGCGCGCGACGGCTGCCCGTTTGGCACGGAAAATTATACTAGCACAATATGAAATTATAACAGACAGAGGCTTTAGTAACAAAACTTCTTTTTTATAGTATAAAGTGACAAGACGAACAGGGCATGTGCCTGATGTTAAGCAACATGAATGTCCATAGCAGCTCAGTGACACGCAGCTATTGGACCATGCAGAGCCCAAATCACTACCTAGCTCTTCACTGCGCTCGTCACATCGTTGTTCAGCATATTTCACTAGAAACATGGCCTTTCTGCGTAGCCCTGTGTAACGAAACCCTAAATATACATTTTTTCATATCAAATTCCTCGAGCAACAACTCTTTAAACAATTTAAATTAAGGATCTAAGTATCTGTAAGATTTCCACGATCTTTGGCTTCATTCACTCCGCGGGTCCAGAGGTCCACAGGGGAACGAGCGCGGGGAGCGGGAAGGGGGTAAAGGGAGGCTAATGTTATAATTTGTAATTTAAACCGCGGCCCTACTGGCTTAATTATAGAGGTTAATGTGCGGTTTCAACGCGACGATTTTGCGGTCGCAGGATTTATTCAATTTACTCAGAAATGTAAGATTATCGTGGATTAGTTGGAAACTTAATTTGTCGTTTAAAACGTGCACTTTACTCTTAATATTGTTTAAAATGAAGGCAGAGCTTTTGTTATTTTGTAAAAATTATAATTACACGTCAAAGCTACAAAACGAACATTTTAATCGACGATTGTAGATTTTTGAAGTGATAAAATTTTAGTAAATTTTTTTTTCAGGTTTTAGTATTTTTATCTGCAATATTACCATGAATGTTTACAATAACACCGTTTACTTAAAACATATTTTTACTATTTTTTTAATAAATCAACTTAAGCCGCTCTCTAATGTTTTGTAGTTGTGTCATCTGTTCTATGGTTGTGTTCAAAATTCTCGGCCATAGAGTGTTTTCAGAGTCTAGAATGAATGAAACGAGACGAGACGAGACGAGGAGGATATGTATCTGAAGGTAAGCACTAAGAATCATGTCTGCCCATAACAGCACAGTGAAACGCAGCTACTGGAACATGAAGAGCCCAAATCATTACCTACAGCAATGCACTCGTCATCCAGAGAAATAAGATGTTTGTCTCTACACCATGTATTTTCACTGCAAACATTGCCCTTCAAACTAGAACAAAGTGATGTATCCACATTACTGTTTCGCGGTAGAATAATTGGCAATGGTATGGTGCTTCTCCAGCAGGTCACTGCAAAAAGTTCTACCAATAAAAAGATTATTAGGATGTATTTACTTGTGTCATTTGTAGAGGTATGATACGAGGCAACTAAATCACACCTTAAAATGTGGTGAAACCAGAGTAAACCTTCAAAGTTATACAATTATTATTTCTGCACAAGGCAGTCCGAGATTAACTTCGTTTGAGGTTTTTAGGGACGCGGGCGCGGGCGGTAATGTTAGCTCTCGCCCGCGGCCGGCTTTGCTTAGCTCTTCACTGTCAGTTCGCCCTACGAAACGCAGGTACGTACAAAACGTATACTCATATTTTTACGTTTGAAGTCAAAACTTCGTTAGTTTGAACATCGTGGGTTTCGTGGAACTCGCGTACTCTCTACGAGCTCTCTCTCTTTCTCTATAATATAGCTATATTATGAATAGCATAAGCAACCCTACAAACTTGTTATTTCTGCTGGGATTCAGCAGTATCTTTCATATATCTGGGTCACATGAGAAAAACAGTAAATACTCAAATTTTTTTTTGTTTAGGTGTTACAAATGAATTAGTTTTAGAAAAAAAACTTAATTTCAGAACTTAACAGATTTCAAAAATAGATTTCACAAAAAATAGAAAATTAATACAAGTGTCTCAGTTTAATTTTAAACGAAAGTCAGTTTTCGATTTTTACCCCCGACGCAAAAAGAGAGGTATTATAAGTTTGAAGTGGATGTCTATCTATCCGGGTGTGTATGTCTGACGGTGGAATCGTAGCTCTCGAACGGATAGGCCGATTTCAAAGATTTTTTTTCATTTGAAAACTAGTGTTTTTGCTGTAGGTCTTGGCTATGTTAACGATTCAACAACAACCATCTCCACAAAATGGCGGACTTTTCCACAACCCTCCTCCACATGGGTATCAAATGAAAGAACTAGACTAGTAGAAATCCAGTCTGGAGTAAATCAACATAATTAATTTTGTTTTTTTTTTTGTAGAAAATAAAATTATAGGAAGACGAGCTACAGTTAAGGGCGCTCACGCAGGGCGCCCGTTTATGTCTTTTGTTAGTGAGGTGCGCGCGCGCAGCGGACCTCGCATCTCTTCGTTAACGATTCCGTTTATTCTAATGAACCGGCTCTCGGATCCACATTATAATAATTTCTTTAACAAGTAAATTGCACGTTTGGAATGATTTATATCCAAATATTATTACAACTTATTTATAATTTCTGAGTTACGCATTTTATAAATTAGTAGGAGTGTCTCGAATATTTTTTTATACACTTAATTATACTGATAATATCAAAACATACTGCTGCCAACTCGTATGAGTATAAAAACTCTCGTAAAATTTACAACGCGTAAAAACGTGAAATTTATTTCAGATTTTAGTTGGGAACTAAGAATTTTATTTTTGATAAGAAAAGTTAGCGAATATATTTTGATAGTCGGTTCGAGTCTCAGCGTGTGTAACTAATCGTTTCATCGGAGTTGATTCAGGGGGTCGACGGCCGGCTAAGCGAGTTCTCGTCTAGGCATCCTAGACTCGCAATAAATACCTACCTCCAACATAGCGGCCACAACTCACGAGAGAACGCGATTGAAGCTCGAGGCTATTGGATATTAAAAAAAAAAATAGTTTGTATTTTGAATATTAAAATAACATTTAATGTTTTAAATATTGCGTAAAATATCAATTACTAGCGGTCCGCTCCGTCTTCGCTCGGGGTACCTACATAACATATCTCTACTAATATTATAAATATTGTTTGTTTGTTTGTTTGAACGCTAGGATCTCGGGAAGTACTGGTCCGAATTGAAAGATTATTTTTTTATTGATTAGTCCATTTATCGAGGAAGGCTATAGGCTATAGAACATTACGCTACTATTAAAAGAAACGGAGCATGAATCAAGAATGTAACAAAATCGGGAAAAAATATTCCTATTTGAGAGTTTTCGTTTTCGTACGTTTCGTGCTTTGACATGACACATAACAGCATGTGTCAAGATTGCGTCATTGAATATAAACCATTGCCACAGATTACATACCTCACCTTTGCTAATCAAATTTGTTTCTAAATCTGAGTTTGTACGACCAAATTCTGACAGGTGGCGTAGCAGGTAGTTGAAGAGGTGGTTTGTTTGAAAGCGATATTCTTAGGGAATGACTGAACCGGTTTCAGTCATTCTTTCACCGTTGTATATGTACGGGATCCTGATGAGTGCTATATAATGTACCACGGGCGTAGCCGGGGCGGGCATCTAGTAGTCTATAATATTGAGGGATCTTGAACATACCAAACAATGAACATATTTTTGAAATCGGTCCAGAAGTTCTTGAGATTAGCGCGTTCAAAAAAAACCTCTTCAGCTTTATAATATATAAAGCTATATAAATATAAAAATATATAAACTCTTTATTTATATACCTATAAATAAATAATTGCCCGTGGTACATTATATAGTACTCATCAGGATATATTATATATTATACATTTACATATTTTTACATAATTTATATAAAAATATATAAACTCTTTATTTATTTACCTATAAATTTTTATTTATATACCTATAAATAAAGAGTTCACAATGTAATTTGTATTCACAAATGTTACTTTATATCAACAGTGGATGTCCGCCCCGGCGTTGCCTGTGGTACATTATATAGTACTCATCAGGATCCCGTAAATATACAACGGTGAAAGAATTACTGAAATCGGTTCAGTCATTCCTGAGAATATCGCTTTAAAACAAAACACCTCTTCAGCTACCTGCTACGCCACCTGTCGGAAATTGGTTGTACCAACTCAGATTTAGAAAAAAAAAATGATTAGCAAAGGTTTTACATTCAAGAGTGTATGTAATCTGTGATATTCAATGACGCAATCTTAGACACATGCTGTCATGTGTCATGTCAAAGCACGACACGTACGAAAACCCTTAATATGGAATATTTTTTCCCGATTTCGTTACTTTCTTGATTCATGCTCCGCTTCTATTAATAGTAGCGTTATTTTCTATAGCCTGTAGCCTTCCTCGATAAATGAACTATCCAATAGAAAAATAATCTTTCAATCCGGACCATTACTTCCCGTGATCCTAGCGTTCAAACAAACAAACAAACTCAGCTTTATAATATTAGTATAGATTTAAATATGTTGAATGTAATTGTTATTGTTGTTGTATATGGGTTCTTCAGATGTGCTTAGTGTAAGTAGTTAGCAATGAGGTATGTAGCATAGCGTAGTTCTCATTTAAATTTAGTTTTGTTGATAAAAGCTCTGCTTGTTTTAAAAAAAGGTCATATTTTTTACTCAGAACCTCTGTGAAGAAACTATACCTGATAACGCAAAAATAATGAGATAAAGCAATAGGGTAGATAAAGGCTGTGGATGATGAGACTGATTGTTTACCCTACTACTGTGATATTTTACTGAAGTGTCTTTAATATGCAGTATTTTATTTACTAAATGATGATGTGGTATATGTATACATAATACAATTTAAATAAAGTGCGCTTAATTCTTCAGCCATTCTTTAAGATAAGGAATGTAATATTCTAAATTGTGAAGACAGTGGATTTGTCGCTTCTTTTTCGTTTTTGCAATGGGTTTTGCTCATTATAGCTCATGATATACGTTGGAGAAAGAATATCATACTCTTTTTACAAATAAAAGCAAATGAAAACCTCCCTCTTTTTTAAAATCAGTACAAAATAACAATTCCGTAAATGCTTCTGCGTTGCACCCAAGCCGCTGACATCACGACTCTTGTTCACATTATTTGGAGAATAAACACGGAGTAAAACTTACTATTGACAGTATAACCACGAAAACACGGTTTAGGCTACGCGATAATGTACCTTTCTGTGGTTTAAAGCGCATTGTGTTTTGTCTGTCTCTTACTGTTTGGGTTTTTAGTACCTAATCAACTACTGCTACACGCTTATAATAAATACACGTGGTCACGTGTAATTCCATATTGTTGCCGCACCAAACATATATAACGCAAGTATTGATCTTCGTAAGACAGGTTCAGAACGAACCTATTAATCTTAAATTACAATACATCCAATGTTGTGATGTTTGTTCCCAGTGAACTCTTCAAGCGATATTCACATGCGAATGCGATATGACATTCTCGTGCGAAAAAGACTACAAAGTCTCAAACATCGCCGGAAAATTGCTAGCTTATCGGGTTTTTATCGGATACACTTCGGAGAGTGTGCGACTGATTTGTACGATCTAATACCACCTTGCCCTTTTTTCGAGCTACGAGCTCGGTTGATGTTCCAAAGACACGAACGAAGAGATTTGACTCTACTTTTGTGATAAGAACGTCTAGGCTGTGGAATACGTTGCCTGAGAGGGTTTTTCCCGATAGTTACAATCTTTGTGTTTTCAAATCGAGAGTGAATCGGTTTCTTCTAGGTAAACACGCTTCATCGTAGACCGCATCATCGTTTAACATCAGGCGAGATGGCAGTCAAGTGTAAACCTATAAAAGTTAAAAAAAAAAAAAAAAAATCACGAAAGTTGACATTTACGTATTATTTGGTTCAATTTGAGGGATAATATGGTTTTTATTTCGATAAATTTTCCCAAATTTTCCCTCTCTTTCTCTGTGGTCGCTCCCTCATGACTGAGGATCGTGGTCATCGCTGGATGTGGATGCTCTACTCCTAGATTTTATTATCTGCTTCCACCGGTGTCTGCTCATCGCGTCTCTGAAGACCGCGCAGAATTTGGTTGATGAAGAGCCTCTCACTTGATCGTGCCATGTAGTTGGGAACTTCCCCCAACATTAAACATTTACATAAAATTTTCCCTAGACATACTTATTGCGAAGGGTTAGTAAAACTTTTTGTTCATGTTTCGGGAACCTCAACCATGATGAACGATGTCAGGTTTTCGAGCTACAAGCAGTCCGATAGAAAAAAGCTAGGTGATATTAAATCATGCAGATCAGTTGCACACCCCGAAATGCGTACGATAAAAACCGCTAAGCTAGCAAACGTTGAAGTTTTTTATGAGCCTCTCAATTTCGCTTTCAGCGTTCAATTCCCGAAATGACAGCATGACGCAAAAGGAAGCCGCCAGAAGAGGCCACGTTAGCAATAATTCTTAACCAACTCTATTTCAACCGCCATTTCACATAACACTTTATTTGCTTCAAATTAATCCTTTCCGTGGTTTTGCCGGCGCTGATAAAAAAACGACATCGATCGGAGATAATACAAATATAACTTTGCTGTTGGATTGAAGTTTTTTGGTGTTGAAATGGACTTTATTGTGTAGGTGATAAGGTGTGAGAGTTTGTGGGGTGGTGGTAGTGGTAGTGGTATTTGGAGTAACATGTCTGGGCGGGGAGCGGGCGGCCAGGAATGCGGTCTGGTACGGCGCTGTATCTGCGCCGCCACGAGTATGTATACGACTTTAGGTGCGCGTCGGCTACGATATCTGTGGACATGCGTTCATTGTCGTTTTGGCGGGAAAGTCTTTATGATACACAATGGTAGGTCTTTACAGAACCTGGTTGTTATTTGTTGAAGAAAGGTAAAACGTCGGTCAAATTTATAATCGAATTCAAAATTTTGTTGAGGAAGAAAAAATTTTTTTTCTTAAGTAGATGTGGTTTAGATACCTACATATTTTATATCGTTTATTGCCGTCGGCGTCGTTAGAAGATTTTCACTAATCTTTTTTGAATCGTAAATTTCATATCATCATATCGTATTTTTGTTTTGTAAATGCGTATTCGTAATGCCCTTAGATTGTGATCCAAAGCAAAATACAAGATCTATTAAAATTATAAGCTATAAAATTAACAGCCTTATATGGAAGCAATCCTAGACTTTAAACTTTAAACTGATCAGGCTGACTTTTGCGCTTAGATAAGCGTGAAAAATATTAGTCTTGAAAAAATGTATCGCATAAAGAATAGTACCTACTTTTTTATAATCTCACGCAATGCAAGTCACAAGCATATTTATACGTTATTATAACATAAAATTTATGCAAATTAAAACTGTATGGTAATTCTTACAAAACGTTATAGATATTACATTTTATCGCCAAGTCCATATTATTAGCAGTCCTTTCTCGTATAAAAGTGGTGCGCTGGAGGCGACCCGGTCCGCTGTCGGACGGCGCACGCGCACCGAGTACCCAGAGCTCGTGCGAGCGGACCGGGTCACCGACCGCCGCAGACAATTGGACCCGATCGTCTGTACGCTCCCTAATTTATGTTATGGGCGTATGTTCTTCATGTGATTGCGGATAAGTTTGGGAAGAAGTTTTAGGTAATCGTGTCTCGTGAAAGTAAAAATCTATTGTATTTTCTTGATAATAAAGATTTGTATTTGTATCAATGTAGTATAAAGTGACGAGACAAACAGGATATGAGCATGGTGGCAAGCAACACAAACCTGCTAAATTAGTACTGTGTCAAGCAGCTATTGGAACATGAATAGTTCAATACAACTAATCTCGTAACCTGAATATATTAAATGATTTATCTCTATGCACATAATTTATAATAATAATAATAATAATTTATTGTTCCCAAATAAAGTACATACAGTTACATTTACAAATTGCATTTCATGACAAGTTATACAGATAAATTGAGGTACAGCGGGCCCCAAACTAGGCAAGGCCTGTATTTTGGGCACCCTACATCGGTTTACAATTTCGTTTTACGCAGTTCCTAGTACACAATAATATAACGCAGAGTTGTTAGAACAATTTTATAATTTAAAATAAATAAATAATTAAACAATATTTCAATTGATATTTAATTTCCTATTATTAGATCCAGGCATACAAATTGATATTCGATTTTCGATTTAACTACATTTGGGCAAAGAGTAGAAAATAGTGGCACTATTAATAACACTATCTGTTCTAGCTTTTTGTCAATTGCTGTGTAATCAAATAAAACCAATGTTCCACATCAAAACTGCATTGCCAAGCTGCAAACCTTTCTTTTTTAGCAGAATTAATGTAATTTCTCTTAAAACTCTATCATACATACCGGAGCACGCTAATGTTTGCAAACTACTTATGGCGTATGGCGTATGGCGGTAGTGACGCTGGTCTAGTCGGGAGAACGGCGACTGCCGATCCGGAGATCCCGGGTTCAAAACCACGCGCACACTGTCTTTTCGAAGTAATGTACGTAATGCCGTTAACTTAAAAACGGTGAAGGAAAACATCGTGAAGAAACCGACATGTAACTAGAATCTTTAGAAGTCATGTGTCTCTACCAACCAGCACTGGGCCAAAGTGGTGGATTATGGTCTTGACTCTCTCCTTGCGAGAGAAGGCCCCGATTCCCAGCAGTGGGAACGTTTAGTGGGGTGTTTATGCATTATGCATATGCTTTGACGATAAAACGGCAAAGATTTGGTACTTCCTCTGGTAGACTCTGCACAGAGTATTACCCCTACAAAATCTCTACTAATATTATAAAGCTGAAGAGGTCTTTTGTTTGAACACGATGATCTCAGGAACTACTAGACCTATTTTCAAAATTATTTCACCGTTGTATATGTACCCGTACCCTTGAGTGCTACAGGCTATATATTATGCACTACGGGTGAAGCCGGGACAAACAGCTGGTACATTTATAACGCAGAAATGTGAACGCGCGCTGTACTTAGAGAGATATTGCTTAGATGTCTGCGATAGCTATCATTTCTATAGCTTGTATTTTTAAACCCAGATTCTTTTCTGCAAAAACCAAAAAAATGCAATTCTTTATAGGTTAAATAGCTAACAATATTAACTATAATTGATATACAATTAATGACAAATACATTCAAATGCAAGCAGTTTCATATTTAAGACGTTATTGAGACGTAATATTGAGACGTAGTATTGAGGCGCATCTCATTAAAATAAAAACGTTTTCGAGCGTTTGGTCAACACTACATGTAAACAAAATATTTGCGTTAATTTAGCTCAACCTTTGGCTACACACGGTTTTAACTGGTAGTGTATGAATTTTTATTATCTGTAGATTCTCATCTATCATTGGATAATGCCTTCTATAACGGAAATACTTAGTGTAGTGTCGTTTTCATTATGTTAATAATAAAATTAGTAATTTTGCTAAATACGAGTACCTACTTCCTATACTTTGACTAACAAAATTACTGCGTAAATTTTATATCTAAAATGACACTAGGTAATGCTTTTGCGCGCCTACTTCACGTAATACTTAGGCTTAGATAAAAAAGTTTACAAATTTTAAGGAGCGATGACGTCATCTTCTGAGATCAAGTAACAATAAATTCCGAGTACGTACTTACTCGGAGATGGTAGTGCACTATAAAGTTCGATTTACACTCTAAGCGGTAGGTAAATTCCAAAGCTATAAAAAGGAACGTAACGAAACAATAAAAGAACATCGAATAGTTTTCAGATAATGTTAATTGTGATTTAGAAACTTTAAACTCTGGGTGTCAGCGCAGTGCCTGCCTAGAGGTATTGGTTTGGTTTCTTCCTGTTCCAATTGCCGTTTGTTACTGTGCTGTTATAAGCAGGCATGTTGCTTACCATCAGGCACATGATGTGCTCGTCTCGTCCCTCTATATTATAAAAACATGAATTTGTTTTTTAAATTAATATTACAATAATAGTCGCACCTCGTAGTTTTCGTATTCGTATTCGTAGGCGGGCTGTTTTCCGCAACTCGACGTCTCGATGCGCCTATTTTGCGTGTGTGGGAAGTAGGCTTCACTCCTGCCATCCCAGCTCCAGCAGGAAGCCCAGCAGCATCTTCACGTTGCCGCATGCTTCGCGGAGCGTCCCCGGTGTGCCCAGGAATTTTGCCCGATGATCCGCCACTCCCGTGCACTCCGTGAGCACGTGAGCGGCCGTTTCTTCAGCCTCAAGGCAAGCTCTGCAAAGAGGACTGTCGGTAATACCTAGTGTGAATAGGTGTTTATTGTACAAACCGTGACCTGTCAGTGCGCCCGTGACCAGTCGCAAATGTTGACGATTCAGGTTCAGCAGCTGCCGAGTGTACCGTGTATTACGGCCCCCCAGTGCTGCCCTGGACTGTCTACAGTCTAACCTCTTGGTCCAGTTGTCGTTGTGTTCCTTGGTGATTTCTCGCAGCCATTTCCGAACCTGCGACAGTGGGAGTGGGACAATCGGTTCGGGTCCATGTACCCGTTCCGCTGATGCCCTCCTCGCCAGTTCGTCCGCTGCGTCGTTACCTCTCGATCCACTATGGCCTTTGATCCATTGAAAACGATTTGGTTTTGTTCACATACCTCCGTAAGAGATTTGTGGCATTCAAGAACTAGCCCCGAAGTGATGGTGTTGCTCTTTAGGGCATGTAGAGTCGCCGCGCTGTCGGAGAGTATGCGGATGTTATATCCCTGTACCTTCTTGTCGGCGATTATGGTCGCAGCCCTCGTGATGCCCACGCATTCTGCCTGGAAGACGGAGTTGTAGGCCCCAAGGGATGTGTAATACCTGATGTTTAAGTCTTCCGAGAAGGTGCCGGATCCGACGCCCTCGTTGGTTCTCGAACCATCAGTAAAGATCGTTAACTCGGTGGAGCTGTGGTCTCCAAAAGGAGATTCCTCGAGTTGAATTTTGTATTTCTTATCAAATACGAACTGTTTGGGTATCCTGTCACTTACCGCCAGCAGCATGGGTTGATGCTTCAGGCTGTCCTGGAGGACCTTCGTGTGAGGAATACCTGTTTCATGCCAGAGACCGAGGGTCCGTAGTCTTATTGCAGACATCGCCGCCTCCTGCTGCACATGTGAGTGGAGCGGAGCCAGATCCAGCATTATTTCCAGGGCTGCCGTTGGTGTTGTGCTCATACCGCTGGTAGTAGCTAAACATGCCAACCTCTGGAATTGTTGTAACTTCGCGATGGTTGTCGCCTGTGTAGTTCTGGTCCACCAGACCAAAGCCCCGTAGGTGATGATGGGCCTGATCACTGTGGTGTATAGCCATAGGGTGACTTTTGGATTAAGTCCCCACGTCTTACCTATCATTCTGCGACATTGATAGAAGGTGACACAGGCCTTGTTGATCTTGTTCTCCAGGTGTTTGTTCCAGTTCAAAAAAACTAAGCACCTCGTAGTTACCCAATTGTAGTTTTATTTAATACATTTATTTTTAATTTTTAAATAAGCCACTTGTAGAGTGGTTAATTTAAAAATTAAAAAATACTCCGAAAAGTACTAAAAAGATTCCGGGGTCCGTGATTATTGTCATTACAATTCTCCTTTTTTTATACATTTGTTGGATTAGGAGAAGAAGAGGAAGTTGGGTACATTTCAAACCTACATACTAAATGCTATTCTAGACTATAATATCTTTTCTTACCAAATATTATCCAAATGAATTCTGCATTATTTGCATGAAAGAATATTACCATCCATGTAGGTACTCATTCATCCATACATGCAAATTTGCGCAGTTATGTTATAATGAATTTAAAAGAATCTCTACACTGTATTTTTCTTATTGCAGTGAAAACTAGCCGCCTTGAGTTTTTTTCTGGTGGAAGATAACATTATGGGTTTGTGTTACCAACATGCATTAGAGTAATGTACCTGTGGCAAAATAGGTGACGTCTTGTCGAACATTAATGCTATTTAACACTATAACTTTAAAATCGTAAGTTTTCACTTCTATCGGCAGGTCCTGTGACCCTATGACAAGTGTAGTACAGTGAATCGGGATAGCGTCGCTCGCAGTATGTCTCGAGCCTAGCCCCGGCGTGGTCGTGACCGGACTAAAGGGGAGTCGCACGCGGCCGCCGGCCGATGGTATCTCCTTCACGAAATGACTAACTCTAGACTCAGCTCTGGCAGGAATCTGAAAAATTTATATAAAATGCAATATCGACCTAACTGTAAATATAACAGGAATGACGGCTGGGTCAAAAAATATGCCATTCTAATTAGTTCGTCACGTAGATTGTGGAAAAATATGAAACACGTATATTTGTTTTTTCTAATCATCTTAAAATTACAAAGAACAGATCATGAAACTTCCGGAGCGGGGGTTGTGACGTCACCCTAAAAATCATACCATAACGTGACGTCAGTTGAAACTTGTAAGTACTGTATCTTCGTCATATTTTATTATTTGTGAACCATAATAAAAAGTACGTGTACAATATCTAATAACCTAACTGACGAAATATTTTTTCTATACTGGAAGATGTCTGGAGCTATTACAGTTCTATAGGTAGGTATTACACAGTAAAAACAAAAAAAAATCTGTAGTATTTCGACATCTACGTTATTTTAAATATCAATGCTATCTCAAACGTTCACGAGCCAAATTCTTTTCGCTTTTAATTCACATTTTCGAGAGGGACATAGTTCTGCTGTCTCAAACAACGAAAATATGCAAACGTGCGAAGTTTTCGTGTGATTTGAAAATAAAATATAAGCAGAGTGATGTTTGGTGATTCAACCTCTGAAATTATTTAAAGTGAGGTAAAAACTCCGTCTAGCATTGTAAATATAACATCTGAGGAAAATAAATGATAATATTTCTCTTTTATTCCATATTTCTTGCAGCTGCTGCATCTCAGGAAATTGAATAATTCTCGAACATTCGTGTACTACCTACTCGTATTACGGTAGAACCGTTCGAGAATGCGATTCTTTATCAGAGTTTTGCGGGCAAATTGAATTTCCGTTTTTTCCACCCACATTGAAAACATTAGGTAATTTAATGGCGATTTGATGTTTTCAAAATGAGCTCAATTTGCGAAAGCTTATATACCGAAAGCTTGTCTTTTTTAATAACATTATAAAGCTGAGCTACATCGTTGGAGGTAATTTAGATGTGTCTCTTGACATCTCTAAGGCCTTCGATAGGGTTTGGCACGAGGGCCTTATTGCTAAGCTTCCCGCATACGGACTGCCTACCAGTCTATGTACATGGATTGCGGACTTCCTGAGGGAACGATCGATCCGAGTAGTCGTCGATGGCTGTTCGTCCGACTCAATGGTGATTAATGCCGGTGTACCTCAGGGGTCAGTACTTTCTGCAACTTTATTTCTGCTGTACATAAACGATCTGCTTAAGCCTGGTATCTATGGGTATGCAGACGACAGCACAGTTGTAGAATCATATATATCCAATGCAAGAACTAAAGAGACGGAAATTGAAGCGTTGAGAAAGGACATGGTCGAGCGGACAGATAAGATTCTCACCGATGTAGTAAAATGGGGTGATGAGAATCGGGCGCAATTCAACGCTCATAAAACTCAGGCATGTCTTTTCTCTGCAAAAAAGTGTCCTATCACACTATCTCCAACTTTCCGAAACGTGCCTGTACAATTGGCAGACCACTTGGACCTTCTAGGACTGACCCTTAGCCCGACTCTAAATTACGGTGGCTACCTGGAGTCAAAAGCCAAATTAGCTTGAAAAAAGCTTGGTGTTCTCAATAAGGTACAGCAATATTTCACACCGAATCAACTACTAGCTCTATATCAAGCTCAAGTCCGTTCTTGTGTGGAATACTGCTGCCACCTATGGGATGGATCGGCAAAGTACCAGCTCGAAGCTCTTGACTCGGTTGAACGGCGCGCTGTTAGGCTAATCGGCGATAGAGACTTAATAGCTAAAAAACTGCTTAGCCTAGAACATCGTCGAAAAGTGGCTAGTCTGACAGTGTTTTACAGGATACATTTTTGTAGAGTATGCAGCGGAGTTGCACGACCTGATATTGCCTTCCCCTTTCCACTACAGGACAAGTCGTAAGTCGGCTCACTACCACCCATACACTGTGGATATTCCCACTATTCGTACTAAACGGTTTGAATCCACTTTTCTCGTACGTACAACTTTGGAGTGGAATAAGTTGCCGGCCTCCTTGTTCCCTGAGAGATACAATCTACAACTTTTCAAGGTCAGAGTGAATAGGTACCTTCTAGGTCAACGTGCGTCATCTTCGACCACACCGTCGCTTACCATCAGGAGAGTTGGTGGTCAAACGCGGACCTATATGAGATAAAAAAAAATTTATAACTGTGGCACAACAAATACCACTTACGTATTGTTTGTATTTTGATATAGTATACATTTCGAAGACTGTGCATCTGATCTCCAAGATTTATTTAGGTATTAAAGCTAGGACTGTTTTTCTGTGAGATAGTTCGCACGTTCGCAGCTTGAAAAACGACACCAGATTGATTTTGATGGTCGTTCCAATAGTTCCAAAGAGTTTTTTTGTTATTTGTACACATAAATTGTCGTCTTTCATTTCATGTTCAAATAGCGACGTGGTAGTGTACTGTCATAATATGCAGGCGTGTTGATTGTTGGTTTGTTGGGCACTGAAGTGTTGCTAGAAACAATATGTTAGTAAAACCAAAATTATAGTAATACAATAAAAAAAAAATTGGCAGTCACAGGAACTGCCGATAGAAGTGAAAACTTATAACTCAGAATTTGATAGCTAACTTTGGAAACTACGCGGATTTACTACGAAGATTTGTTATCATTCCCGAGTGTGAAACTAGAGTTCAGTTCATAGCCCACGAAAAATCTATCTGTGGCGCGCTAAAAGAAGATTTCACTTCAACAACAGAAAAAATAAAAAAGAAGTGTGGCACTCGGAGACTGCCGCGGTAAAGCTGTTGCATGCATTTTTATCAACATAAGCAATAGGGATGTTAACAATTTTTCGGAATTGCTTTTATTTTGAAGAGTGACATTTGTTTACCATAAAAAATATCACGGGAAATCCGTTAAGTTGGCAACACTGCTAAGAGCATTTAGTCTGTAAAGCTCATACAAATAAGATTCAAAGTTGAATGACCGAGTGGGGAGGACGACGTTACGGTCTTCCATCCCTTTTTCTTGTGAACATAGAAAGAGATGTACGATCACAAAAATTCGTTCCCCAGGCTCGCGATAAAAGCTATGCAATAGCTTAATAAAGTTTTGAAGTTAAAAAATATTTCCAAACTACGGCCTAGTGGGTACATTTCGTTTCTCGACTCTGTCATCAATAATCTCCATGAACATTCGTATCACGTGCGACTCGTCCAAGTTTTAAATGGTTAATAGTAACAGTAAAACTGGTAATCCGTTTACGTTGATATTTGATCACTTCGGTTGGTACATATGAAAAAGTGTCTGGGTTTATTTTATTATTTTTATAACGTGAACTTTTACAAATCTTTGTGTCTTCAAACCGAGAGTGAACCTATTATTATGATATTATTATGATATATTGAGTGTTATTTCTACGTAAACACGTTTCATCGTAGACCGCATCGTCGTTTAACATCAGGCGAGATGGCGTTCAAGTGTGAACCTATAAAAGTAAAAAAAACCTTGTTAGAATAGTGACATCTTCACTTAAATTACTCATCATCTTTATCATTAGCCTGTGTTCGTCCACTGCTGGACATAGGCCTCTCCTATAACGTATTAGCGAGCTGAGTGGCGTACCACTCAGCCCGATCCTCGGGTTTACGTTTCCAACCGCCACCAGCCGACTTTCGTATGTTGTCACTCCACCTAGTCTCAGGGCGTCCTAAACGTAGTGTTCGCGGTCTCCGCTCCAGAACCAAATACAAATACAAATTGTTTATTTCAATAAAATAGGTGCATTCTACAATTACATTTCCAATATCCCAAACTAGGTGTGTAGCACTCCTGTATTTTGGGTATTAGTCCTATTCGTTTTTACATCAATTTATGTACATACATTATAGAAAAACATACATAAACATTTTAACTTTATAAGAAATTAAATAAATCATGCCAATCAGCTAAGAAATAAATTAATAAGTTAGTAATGGGAGTTCAAAATTAAAATTAAAACCAATGTCAACATTTAAAATAAACATAACAAATTCAAAAGTCATAGTAAAATCAACATTAAAATTAAAATCTAAATTAAAAGTAGTAGTAGTAGTAGTAACCCGTCTACCCCAACGGTTATCTGGTCTGCGACAGATGCTACCGGCCCATTGCCACTTCAGTTTGCTAATACCTACGCTGAGCCATGTCGGTGACTTTAGTTCTGTGACGAATTACTTAATTGCGGATGCAATCCCTCAGAGACACCCTAAGCATAGCTCTTTCCATACCTCGCTGGGTGACTTTGAGCTTAAATTATTAGCATAGATAATAATAATAACTAGTGGTCGTCATGTAGTCAAAATTCGATTATAAAGCATTATTAATTTATTGACCTATTCTTAATTTGACCACAGACTGTAGCAATAAACAAAAGAGTATTTATGCGCTTGTGTCTAAAACGTGCTAGTGTGTATTTTTGTAAATTGATTTAATGTATTTTTATGCAAAATACTTGTATTTTATTCTGCTTTTATTCTTATAACAAAACTGTAGTTACGAAATAGCTGAATTGCTCTAATAAATTCAGATCATTTGTCTCAATTAAGGGAATGAGTTTTTCGATCCCAATGTTGCTAGGTAAGCCCAAAACTATGATAAATAGGGAAAACCTCGCAACGAGATTAATTTGGGAAGGAATGTAAATTTTGCTAAATAATAATTATATTTTTTCCCTCAAAAGCAACAAAACCTAGTTTAATAAAAATTACAATAAACAGTATTTAAAGATTTTTACCGTGCATCTGTGTAAGAAAAAAGTGTGTAATAAATATAAATATATAAATATGTGTATAATAAAGTAGTGGAATAAATGGGTTCGGAGTAACCATCGTTCCATGTTTTCAGAACTCAACTGTAAATGAAGAAGAATAAAAGAATGAACTTTGAAGACCTGAATGTAATTTTTAGTTAAAAGGAATTATTTCGGTCTTACTTTCCTGATTGTAAAATTAACATAGATTTGTTAGCAATCTCGAAAGAGAAATGGAATAAATAATTTGAAAACTTCTGTTTACATTACATTAGATTCATAACAAATTTAAAATCTTGGTTCTTTTCTAGTTTTTGATTTTATTACTAGCCCTATTGTATCCTACCACGCTTCGCTGTAGCACATTGTGATGCAAAAATTTAATAAAAACAATTCTTAATGCGGATTTTACATCATTGTAAAATTTCTGCTCGATCAGATGGTGGTGGAGATGGAGGTGCAGAACTTTTTGAGTTTTTGAAGCGTACACAAACCAACATTACATTTTTATATATAGAGATTTCTTGAGAAAAGATCTCATTCCAATTACAATTTCTTTAAAAAAAATTATTAACTAATTTTAATATAAGTGTACGTGAAATAACGCAGCCAAAATGTCATATTGAGACAAAATGAATCAATCATATCACTAATACTTTTAAACAAATCAAATAAACATAAACATTACAAAAGTATTTTAACTTTCAAGTATACTTGTGAACTTGATAATTTAATAACAACATAAAATTAATTGTATGAAGCAATAAATCCATTAATTAAACATACATTAAAGTTTTCCACGCAATGCGGTCAGCGTTAACGCCATTGTAGCAGAATAATCTAAACTATACATACTCTCGGGGAGTCCGATATACAGGTGAAACTTAATTTATGACCTATCGTGTAAACCGCCAAGCCAGCTGGAAAATTATTGCTATTGTACTTAGTTGCGTAATTTTGTGGTACGTACTATTTTGTCTTCTAAATTAAATGAATTTTCATTTTTAGAGTTCCGTAAAATGTAAAAACGGAAGGAACCCTTATAGATTCGTCATGCCTGTCTGTCTGTCCGTCTATATGTCACAGCCATTTTTTTCTATAAGAAACTATAAGAACTATACTGTTGAAACTTGGTAAGTAGATGTATTCTGTGAACCGCATTAAGATTTTACACAAATATATAAAAAAAGAACAATAACATTTTTTCATACTCAGAAAGTCAAGACGTCGTTCCATATTTGATGTTTCGAATCGAAAGAAAGATGTTTTCCACTTTCGTAATAAGAACAAATGATATGTGGAATATGTCGTCTGAGTGGGTATTCTCTGACAGTTATATACAAAGTAAGAAGTTTTGTATAAAAAAACAAAACAGTCGTCTGAGTGGGTATTCTCTGACAGTTATATACAAAGTAAGAAGTTTTGTACTCGTAGTGGTAGGGCTGTTTGCAGAGTTCGGTTGGGGAAGTACCACAGCGTTGCCAGTTATTCTACCACCAAGCAGTAGTGTGCAAACATTACTGTGTTCCGGTTTGAAGGGAAATGCTTCTAGAGATATTACTGGGCTAAGACATAAAACACATATCTCTGGGTGACGAGCGCAGTGCGGTGCTAGGTAAACGTTTGGACTCTTCATGTGTTCCAATAGCTGTGTGTCACTGTGCTGTTATGGGCACTGCTCATATTGGGCAGGCATGTTGCTTACCATCAGGCACATGTCCTGCTTGTCTTGTCACTCTATACTATAAAAAAAAGTAAAAGTGTTCCATCGTATACCGCATCGTCGCTACAAGGCGGGGAAACGTAAGCGTATAAAAACGATACCTCTCAAATGGGGGTTAATCGATTCCTATAATTCAATATCTAATTTTTCTATTATGAGGTCATTTCTACAATAGACCAGATGATTAGTTCCGTTCGAAGTTCATTAATATTCAATCCCTAATGTTCAATTTCCCATTACTCTGTCCAAGTTATAATGACTTTATTGTGCGTACATTACATACCGCACTATCTATTTGGTTCAGTCCTTTCACAGCCAATGATTAATTACTTTTGGAGCTATCTGGATGGGATATTCCATTTCTATTATATTAGCTCAGCGTAATTAAGTTTTTTTATAAACCTAGCGGTTTTATTTTCATTACGAATACCTATTTAATATCATCTGGACGTCTGAAAAATGCCATCTAAAGTAACTTCACTATTGTATTAAAATCTGACTGATGTATTTTTGTCTCGGAAATGTTAAAACAGTATCGCTATTAATAGTTACTAAATTAAAATTTAATTCCGTGTCCGACTGTTTCAGTGAAGTCATCATCAGCCTATTCTTTTTCACTGCTAGAGATAGACATTGACTTTCAGGGCGTCCTACGCTACGTTTGCCAATTGGTGGTTTCCACCAATTTCCACCCGTACCTACACGTCTGGTGGTCGTACCTACACGTCTACTCCAATGGTTATCGGTCCTCCGGGTCTCGGTTTTTTTTCTTTTTTTCCTCCGATAGATATTATGAGTGTGTATTTGAAATTAAATGTATACGTATGATATACGTATCAGCCATCTACATTTCATACTACAAGTTTTTCTCGGTTCGGTGCTAGATGGCTTAAAAATGTGTCGGATATAATTGCGTCTTATTATTATTACTCTTATTACATTTATGAAAAATAACGCTGTCGTGATCTCCACAACACGGCTTGTTTATCTCTTTACTGTCGCGTACGTCATAAATGTCTTCAACAATTTGATTTTACTCGAAAAAAAGAACGTTTGGTTCGCATAATCCTCGAAAAATTTTTTGTTACGGCATTCGAAACGGCAGGTAAATCCTTGTTATAAGTAACTGAGTTAAAAACCCTCCCAGTAATGTTTCTAGTGTTCTAGCTGTGGCTTTGATAATGTTTTCAAAGTTTGACGAAGGCAACAGTGTGACTAACTTATTTTAGTACACATAGCATTTACAACAACATTAATTACTGAGAGTCGGGCTTTCTCTTACAAACTGGCCATGTGAGGGTTAGCCAGATGTCACGTGTCGTCGAAAGAGAGTTTTTTTGGATCATTGGATTTAGATTTGGATTTAGTAGTGGTAGGGCTCCTAGCAGAGTCCGCCTGGGGAAGTACCACACCTTTGCCAGTTATTCTACCGCTACAATATTTCCAGAGAAATTACAGGGCTTAGAGATATAACATCTTAGACCTCTGGGTGATGAGCGCAGTGCAGTGCTACGTAATGATTTGGACTCTTCATGTCCCATTAGCTGCGTGTGACTGTGCTGTTATGTGGCAGGCATGTTGCTTACCATCAGGCACATGTCCTGCTCGTCTCGTCACTACTTACTAAAAAAAAATTGTGGGTTCTTCATGATATTTTCCTTTACCCGTTAAAGCTACTAGCATTTGCTGCCGGCGAAAGAAGATATCATCGGTCATGACTATCATGTAGCACTTGAAAGTATTTTCAGAGGTAAAGACGTAATTCTATCCTACCATTTCACGTTTGTGAAATCGGGCAATTGTTCCACTAGACCACCACGGCCATCTACAAACACATTGAATTAAATCTAGCGACAACTTTACTTACATCTAGACCCCTAGAGAGAAGAACATAATGCTAGGAAAATGTTAGACCTGGTGGTAAGCAGTCACAATGTGGGAGGGCGCCCAAAAATGAGTGGATGTATATGAGAGACGATTTGCGTGCAAAGGGAGTGAGCGATGGTCGAACGAGAAAAACGAGATATGCTGACCATAATTAGTGGAAAAAAGGCAAATAGATAACCTGTGGAAAAGTGAAAAACTGAGGTGACCAAAAATCATACATAAGCGAGTTCAATATGACCAGATTCTTTTCAAATATGCAGTAAACTTTCAAATTCACACGGACAAAATACGAGGGACGTGATCGTTGGATGTGTCGTTTTATCTCGCGACACTTCTAGGACATTTTCCCACGGAAACAAATAGCTACTCTCGTTCCGTATCAGCTTTACATTTGTGGGCTCTGTATCTCGTACGAAGCCCATTTGTACCGAACAGTCGTCAACAAATGTAGCTTAGGACCGGAAACATTTAAATAGTTTTTATTTTTGTTTTCGAAATGTCGAAAATAAATGAATAATGATAGCTTTACACGAATGCATAATTTGTGCGATTACGGTCTTTTAACAATACACAAATTAGACCGAAAAAATTTGGATTGACAATTTTTTAGTGCTATCAAGTTATGTCTAGAACGGCCAAAAGCGGAACTACTGAGTTACAAGCACTAAAAAACATAGCAAGTAGTATAATATTGTAATAGGTCATCTTTCGATCGTGGTGCCATCGCTACATACCATACATAGTTTGTCGACAATTTGTATTGTAATAGAGATCACATTATCGAACATTAAGATTTTATTAACATCAATTATCTCTAGACCTTCATAATTTTTTGTAGATTGTGAGTTCATTTTTTTCAATTCTGACATCGAAAATAATTCCATAAGAATTAACACAAATAATTAAATTAATTTTCTTTTTAATTTTTTTTACGAAATTATTATCGAAAATTTGCGTCAACCCGAGGCTAAAACTATTCCCCTACAAGTATATATCACTTAATGAAGTAATTTATATTTTAGGTCATTGCAAATAGGTTACCGAAAGCTATATAGATATTGGGCTATTTCGGATTCCGACTACAGTTTTGCAAACAACGTAGTATTCATCTTTCCCGCTGGAGTCATTTTATGCAGCATATTTACGGGTGAACTGACAAACGATGGTGACTAGCTTTGCCATATAACCACTGTAAATATATCATAATTAATAAGACTAGTATAGTGACACGTCCTATCTTTTTACATCTGAGCATAAAGTCAACATATCGGTCGTTGGATTATACAAACAAGGCTAATAAATTGGAATAATTTCTGCACGAACACGAAACGGGCACGAAATCGTGCAGCTTCAACGAGGGATCCATTTGCCGGAGTTGCTGAGGTTGAAGCGGGTTGGGAGAAACACTTCTTACTTTTTGCTTTGCGTCGTGTGTAAATTTTGTAAAGGTGGGTAGCTCATGCATGAAGAAGCTTTTATTAATATTGAGGGATAGGATGTGCGCATGCTAAATACCTATCCATAACAGCGTACTGCTACGGAGTTATAAGTTAAAAACATATGTTTTTTGAAAGAGTGACAAACAAACGTACCCAGCCCCCAGGGTAGGTGAGAACAGGCTGCTTATGAGCATTAAAAATAGGACTGACTAGGCGATGCGATGATGATCTGTAGAAAGTGTTACTTCGAATTTGTTTCGTTCTTGTAAGCAATTGGTGTATAGCCAAATAACACGCAGCCGAAACCTTCGAAGTTAGAAATGCTCGAGATTTGGAAAACCTGTGAAACAAACATAAAACACTAGTAGTAGTATCATTAATCACAGGTTTGTCTGTTTTGATATAATAAAAGGAGTTTCTAATACTTCTTTGCAGTTTTATGCAACATGTTGAATTCGAAGAATATCCGTTCGTATGTAAAAGTGAAACTGTATCGAAATGCCAGAGGCGTGCTACACCAATAGAACAAATAATAACGCCTAATCTATGGCAACACCATATAACGACGGTAAATATTTCGCAACTAGCGGTCCGTCCGTCCGTCCGGCTTCGCTTGTGGTTAATGATATTATAACCTATCACTCAGGGATCACTTAGATACCTATCCAACGGTGAAATAATTTTTGAAATCGGTCCAATAGTTCCCGAGATCAGCGCGTTCAAGCAAAACACCTTTTCAGCTTTATAAAATTAGTAAAGGTACCTCTAGATTAGTGATACTGTTGTAAGCGTAACATTAGTATGGATTACTGATACCATTGTAAGGAAAAAAAATGCTTAAATGCTATGAAAGTTATCGAATAGCTAGATATGATAACTAATTTACGGTGACGTTCAAGGTTATTAAGTCTTTTTCGAACAAGGGTGCCTATGGCACGTCCCGATCGCTTTCAAACTCAGACGAAATACAAATTGGATAGCACGTGCACGGCGTCTCAAGCACTAGCTCATCAGAATGTCCGATCCATAAACGACATGTAACACACGCCATCATTACCACAACTTGCCCAATCTCCGGACAAATTGTACACACAACCCACCTAATTTGAATCCTTATATTGCATTTCATAGAGATTAGTTTCGTTTGAAACCGTATCAGCTTGCATTGTTTCCCAACAAGATATTAGTAAACAGAATGTGTGAACACATAAGGCAAACTGAAGGTAGTTTAAGATGTAATGTGATCATGGGCAAGACTGCTCTAAACGTTGTGTAAGTAGGAAATGAATGTGTGTGGTACTTTTTTTTGTTTATTTTACAATGAAAGCAATTAGTTTTCGATGGGTGTCTATAAATAATTTTTTTTTTCAAGTTTGTGTAGTTTTGGTTGGTTTAGGCGGGTGAATAGCGACTGCCGATCCTGAGCCCCGGATTTAAATCCCACGCGCAATACTGTCTTTTCTAAGTCATGTGTTATCCACCAACTCACAGTGGGCCAGCGTCAACGTGGTGGATTATGGCTTCGACTCACTCCTAGCGAGAGAAAGTGAAAATGACAGTTTTAACTTAACTTTCAAATGGAAAAGTTTCTAGCTCGTGTAATCCTTGGTGGCTGGTATGGCAGTCAGGATCAGAATATTACTTTAGTTATGTAAGACTTGGAAAGATTCTATGAACATGCCAGTTTCCTCACTATGTTATGATGTTTGTGTCAAGTGAACTCTTCATAAAGTCATATGACATTCACGAAAGTGTCCATTTAAGTGTAATTTGATCCAACTTAAGAAAAAGGTAGTTTAATTTTTATATACGAGTATATGACAATATCCGAACGGACCTGGAATGGGTCGCTAGTATGGGTAAGAAAATACTTTACTTCCCTAAAAGGTATACCTAGTCATTCGTTTCATTTTTAACCCCCGACCAAAAAAAGGGGTGTTATAAGTTTGACGTCGATGTCTGTCTGTCTGTCTGTCTGTGTGTGTGTCTGTCTGTGGCACCGTAGAGCTCAAACGGATGGGCCGATTTCGATGCGGGTTTCTTTATTTGAAGGTTAATATCCATGCGGATGTTCTTAGCTATGTTTGGTTAATATCGATTCAAGATGGCTGCCTCCACAAAATGGCGGACAAAATATTTCTTCACAAACTACCTCAATATGGGTATCAAATGAAAGGACTTGACTAGTAGAATACTATATATTATAAAAATAAATCAAATCCAAGATGACCGCCACCACAAAATGGCGAATCATGTTATTTTTTTGACTACTACCTCAATATGGGTATCAAACGAAAGGGCTTGACTAGTTGAATATATTGCACTATGACAAATTTCAAATCCAAGATGGCCGCTACCACAAAATGGCGAAATACATTTTTTATTCACAACTCCCTTAATATGGGTATCAAATGAAAGGGCTTGACTAGTAGAATGTTGTATGTTGTACAAATAACAAATCCGAGGTAGTCGGGGGTTAATCAAAATTTTTAATTTTGTTCTTGTCTCTATTATACACTTCATTTCCTAAAACCAATTGGTATACACGTAAAACAGTCAGGCACGATGATGTCATAGGTTTGAGCTGCGAGTCTCCGAACCGGTCTAGGCTACCTACTTTCCCAGGCCGGGGTTATGAGTCATTAAGCTTAATGGGAATTCTGATAGGTGGTAAGTTAAATCTAGATACATATTAGGTACATTTTAACTACGGTACGATACCTGTTTATGGGCTATGTAACAAGCAAAATGGACTATATTGCATCGCATTTCAGAGTAAAAAATAATGTCAGTCATAGAGACTGCAAATACAAGTAACAACGTATAACTTAAAAGATAAGTACCTAATTATGAAACAGTACTAATGTTGCACACAAATATACTGATATTACGTAGTTCGGTGATGCAATAATGTAGTAGTGGTAGGACCCCGCAGTGTCCGCCTGGGGAAGTACCTTTGCCAGTTATTCTACCGCCAAGCAGTAATAGGCAAATATTACAATGTTCCGGCTTAAAGGCCAATGTTTCCAGATAAATTACAGGGCTTAGAGATATAACATTTTAGATCTCTGGAGCGCTAGGTAATGATTTGGACTCTTCATGTTCCAATAGCTCACCACTGTCTTTTCGAAATCGTGTGTGGTGTGTGTCAGTGTGCTGTTATGTGGCAGGCATATTGCTTACCATCAGGCACATGTCCTGCTCGTCTTGTCACTCTATACTATAAAAAATGCTAACTCACAACGTATCACACGCCTAAAGTGTCTTACGGATAGGTCTCGCTCCGCAGTTCCGCCGCTCCAACGTTACACCGCTGCGCCGCCATATTAGCATGTCCGTGACGCGAACCCCTAAGGTTTTCTCCTACTAAAAAGTTCTCAGCGTGGCTCAACAAGTTTTCAGTTCAATGACTTATTTCCAATACAACTTAGCACATACAATCAGCAAAGTAACACTTTTTTATAGTATCGTGACGACCAGGACATGTGCCTCATGGTAATAATTATCTATAACATTTGTTTACAGTATTTGTATCCGAAATACTCTTTCAACAAATAATAGGCATTATCTCTATATATAGAAATGTTATGTTGGTTTGTGTACGCTTCAAAAACTCAAAAAGTTCTGCACTGATCGAGCTGAAATTTTACAATGATGTATATATACCTAATCCGCATCAAGGATTCTTTTTATTTAATTTTCGCATTACAAAGTGCCACAGCGAAGCGTGGCACATTGTACAGATAGTTTTATATATATATATATATATATATATATATAATCTTTGTAAACCCATATACGCAAATATATGAATTGAATATTTATTAAATGTCCTTTAGGGGGGTTTCAAACATTCCGACGGATTCAGCACATTTTACGTAGTAGAAATCAATGAAAATATTTATTAATTACGGAAATAAATAATCTCTACTTAGTTACATATTTGAAACAAAATGAAACAAAATTACCAGCCTATCGGTTTTTTATCGGATACACTTTGGCGAGTGTGCGACTGATTTGCATGATCTGATACCACCTTGCCCTTTTTTCTATCGGAATGCTCGTAGCTCGAAAAAACGACATCGTTTCATGGTTGATGTTCCAAAGACACGAACGAAAAGATTTGACTCTACTTTTGTGACAAGAACGTCTAGGATGTGGAATACGTTGCCTGAGTGGGTTTTCCCCGATGGTTACAATCTTTGTGTCTTCAAATTGAGAGTGAATCGGTTTCTTCTAGGTAAACACGCTCCATCGTAGACCGCATCGTCGCTTAACATCAGGCGAGATGGCGGTCAAGTGTAAACCTATAAAAGTTAAAAAAAAACAAGTTGTTTCTCGCAGTGGGTCTTATTACACTTGTATTGATTTTAATTCAATTAACGTGTACATAAAACTTTATTGAGGTTGCGCTGCAACTTTTAAATCAGCTACAGCTAATGGTTGCAACTTTGTAAGGCGGCTTCACCCACAGATCGGCCAACAATTTCATCCATTACCACGAAAGGTTTCCGTCTGATCATTATAACTCCCGATTCACTCTCCGACGTGACCGACGGACGCTGCATAATTTTGAAGTGAAATTTCAATATGTATGTTTTCAAATAGCATTTAAGTGAATATAAGCTTAATTTGACTGGCCCATTGCGGAGCCATCGGTCGTGATTTCGATTCTCACCCAGACTAGTATTTATGTAATTAATACAAATATTTATTCTGTTTATGGGTGTTTCTATGCA
Organism: Ectropis grisescens; assembly: GCA_017562165.1. Classification (NCBI taxonomy): domain Eukaryota; kingdom Metazoa; phylum Arthropoda; class Insecta; order Lepidoptera; family Geometridae; genus Ectropis; species Ectropis grisescens. The sequence continues at coordinate 3,268,701 of CM029771.1, read as the reverse complement.
TAATAAGTATTTATTTAAAACTTTAATATAACTATTTGGTACCCGCAGTAGGTAACAACTTTGCTTAGTTTGGGGCTAGGTAGTGTAGTGTGAGAAATCTCCACCAGTCTTTCGTTCTTTCTCAGCTAACTTTAATTAGCTAACAGATTTAGCTTACGTTAGCTTACGATAAAATTAATGGGAATTACGAGCTGGCCAAATCAAAAGCGACGGATGACGCACGTCATTGAAACATGCTGGTCTCTTTACGATTTTTGTTTCACTGTTAAAGCTAGTGGTATATATTTGCACGTGGATTAAAACCCAGAAGTGCAGGTGGGATTTGACCCTACGACCACACGATTGACGATTGTAAAATCGGACGTTCTTGCCACTAAGCTACCATGGCATAAGTCCAGAATACATTTGTCCAAAGGTATGTTTAATTATTTACTTATAATTTGAATGCTTTTGCATTTCAAAAAGTTGCGGCAGCCTAAAACATAAGCAGCCCGCAAAATGTAACCACTGCTGGTGCTCGGGCCTTCTCTCGCAAAGAGAGATCCAAGGCCATAATCCATCACGCTGACCCATTGCGGGTTGATGGATGACGTATGACTTGAAAGATTCTAGGTACATGTCGCTTTCTTCACGATATTTTCCTCCACCATATTTTTTTAAATTTACGGTATTACGCACGTCACTTAGAAAAAACATAGGTGCGCGTGGGTTGAACCTCCAGGCTGTTGATTAGTGGTCACCGTGCTCCAGACTAGACCAGCCGTAACTTAAATCCGAGTAAAAACCAAGAAATACGACTTCAACGATTCAAGACTTAGAAAATTGTTGACCAAACAATTACAATATGTAATGATAATGATTAACTTGTTTTGTAAATAGTAGGTAAACACGTAATAAAACGGTCTCTATCTAATTTCAAAATTATCGTATCTCTAATTCCGACCCTCATCATCATGTTTACAGCCGCGCGGTCAGTCCTCGGCTGCGGTCGGGCTCTCAGACGGGCCGGGCGGCGCGCTCACAGATAAAGGGTCCTACTATTCAGACTACGTTATTTTAGGGCAATGGGATTACTTCACTAGCTCAAAGTTTGGTAGGCATTAGAGGTCCATTGAAACTAACTCCATCCATCCATCCATTACAAAAAATACGTTATTTACAAAACATAAAACCGTAACAGTAGGTACGTCAAAATGGTAAAAAATGTTGATTTAAACTGTGGATGATGAACCATCACCCTTTCATCATCAGTTACTACCAAGTAACCTAGTCAAGGAATTTTATTACCTTATCATTATTAAGGAAGGTCATAAGCTTTATTAATGTAGTAACGTTGTTTGTGACATGTTTATGTAATAATCTATACTAATATTATAAAGAGGAAAGATTTGTTTGTTTGTTTATTTGTAATGAATAGGCTCCGAAACTACTGGACCGATTTCAAAATTCTTTCACCTTTGGAAAGCTACATTATCCCCGAGTAACATAGGCTATATTATATTTAAAAAAATTAGGGATCCTTACTAAAACTCCAATAATGTAACATAAGGTGTAAAAAAGACCTGAAAATTCCTTACGTCGCGTGTGCTGCGAAAACTATTGATGATAGAACAAAATCATTTACTACGACTTTGCAGAACTCATCATTATCTACAAAAGTGTCGCGACAGCATATGTCTAAATATTATAGTTAATACCTTTTATAATTTTTACATTTCATCATTTCATTCGGAAGATATCACGAGTTTAAAAATGCAAGTATTAGAAAAAGTCACGTGGTTGTCGCTCACCGCGCTCAGCTAGCCAGCATGCGATGTAGGCTCCATGTAAGCGTCACTGGGGTACGGGGGAGTCAATGTAATAAAATAAAGTGCCGCGCGGCTCCTCGCGCGATCGGCTCCCTACGCAGCGGTCGTGTGCGTGATCGTATGATTTTAGCTTTAAAAATGTTGAATTCGTTTCGTAGGTAAATAAGTATATGATAATAAATATTATATTTTAATGTAACCATTCAAACTGCTTATAGTAGTATTTTATGGGTATTCCTGTTCAAAATTTCAGCAAAATTTAGTAAAGGTAGTTTTCTAAGCCCATATTTAAATTTTTTTTTCAATAAGTAAGTACCTACTACTTACCTGATAATAAATATTATATTTTAATTATTCAAACAGCTTAGTACTTCATATAGTTCAATAAGCAAAATTTAGTAAAAGCCTGTTTAATTATTTTACATAAATACACGGGTAACTCACGTATAATGTAGTCAGTCCAGTCCGACTCAAGTTTAATTATTTATTTCCTTCTATTTTCATTTTATAATGCCCAAAATGCCAAAAGATCAAGATCTCAACTTTCTAAACATAGTTCCCAGGCGAGGGCAATAAAAATACGGCGTAATGAGGAATCTTCATCAGAAACTGAAAATCGCCTTGCAAGTCGGAGAGAATACGCGTCGCAATCGCGTGCTAGAGAGTCAAGTATCGAGCGTTCGTAGCGGCTTGCTGAACAAAATTTTATCACTGGCCCAGCAGCTGGTCAACTAGCTCATATACCGAGGATACCGATGATTCCAACTGATCTGCCAATCCCTTTTAAACGACTTCAGTTTCCGGTGAAATCATCTTTCGCTTTAACTATTAACAAGTCCCAGGGCCAAACCTTCGAATTATTAGGGATCGACCTACGAAAAGAATGTTTCACTCATGGCCAACTGTATGTTGGCCTATCACGTGTCGGAGCTCCTAAAAATCAATTTATTTTGCTGCCACAAAATAAAACTACTTCAAATATCGTTGACAGGGAAGCTCTGACTCACTAAAACTAATGGCTTTTGTTTTGTAAATAATATTATATATGTATAAAATTTTAAAATAAAAAAATACAAAAAAACATTAATAAAAAATTCATAAAAAATTCAAACTTCCTTTATAACTTTACTTTTTTTTTGAAACCCGATACAAAAAAGGGTGTATGTGTGTGTGTATGTACCCGTGCGAAGCCGGGGCGGGCCGCTAGTTAGTAATATATTTGACGTGTAAATCGGTTTAACCATTAAATATGAATATTTATGTAATTTCTTACAAATTTAGAGTCTGAGTATAAATAATATGGAATAACTTTTTAACTATTAAAAGACAACAATGTGGTGTTTGTTAACTGCTATTTAGTTTATCAAACGTTTTGTGATCACCTGCGCCAAATTTTTAATTTACGGCCCATTCAAATTCCATATATTGGTCATTGAATCATCTCTTGTCCTGTGTAACCCCTTGTTCTGAGCTTGGTGAGTTCATCCAAAAACGATTGAACTGTAGGTACTCGAACAGTTAGAAAATACTAAAGATTCATTATTAGACACATCTTTTGTACATAAGTATATCCTTTTTAATACATTGAAATAAAGAAATCTTTACTAAAATTATAACAGCCAAGTGAGAACTGTGGGGATTTAATATTGAAATCGATAGCTCACCTTACCACCTGCATTGAACATCACCAGATTGCGCTGGAAGATACGAGTCGATTGCAAGATCTATAATTCTTAAATATGTTTTACATTTATAGAGACTGTATGAATATGATATTTATAGATATTGGAAAGGTAAGACCGAGGATCGGGCTGAGTGGCGTATTATAGGAGAGGCCTATGTCCAGCAGTGGATTAACACGGGCTGATGATGTATGTATGTATATAGATATTAGAATAGCGTACTGTGAAGAAGCAAACACGGCCCAGCCCGTCATGTCGGGTAATTGATGACTGTGCGAGATCGGGCGGCGGCTCGGGACGAGGTTCGTTAGTAGCACCCTTTTACGTGCCGAGGTTTTAGCTCGGGAACAGGGTCTTAATGGCGCGTCCTGTCTTAACACGCTATGCGCTCACAGTCCCATCTCTCACTCACACTTCAATTGTTTGTGTAGAAAATTGCCGATTTACAAACTAATTTTTTCAAAAGATGTTTACTAAAATAGATGAAATCTAAAAACTTGTGATGTTTTTGAGTATAATAAAATCGAAATATAAGTTTACGACTTTCCATTTCCATTTGTTCTTTAGTCCATCAATTTATCCATCCATTTTAGTCCATCCAGTTCCATTAGTTTCCATTTAGTCTTTTTGAATTCAAAGAGATTAAAACGAAGTCACATTTACATAAAATAAAAGAAGTTATATTACTTATACATAAAAAGCAACATCCATAGTTAGCACTTTCCATCATAGACCGCATCGTCGCAAAACTATCATTGGAATATGGCATAAGAAAATCTGATTTATATTATACCTGATTTTAGAATATAACACTTCAACAGACATTGAAAAAATCGTAAATTGAACAAAAAAAGTTCTTATCATATTATGATGATGGAAGCTCTAAAAATAAATGTTTACGATTTCATCAGCGTCATATAAGTGTTATTCTATCATATTTATCATCGTCGTCATAGCCTCATTTGAAAACACCTCGTTATAAGTATTTTACCCATTTGTAAAAAAAAACTTCTACTTTTAATGTTTTTCTTTTAAGTCATGCAGTCCAGCAACATGCAAGTTTAGGAATGTCTGCATTAGCTTACAGTCAGAATCTTTATTGTGGATTTCGAGCTATTACCTTGATTACGAATGTTATAAACAGTCCTTAGGTCTAATAGGAAATAAACTACACGCAATAGCATCATTAGCAGGCGAGCCAGAGTCTTGTCGGGAGTGCCTTTCTGTTGGTACTTATAATAAAATGGAGCTGATTATACGAATAGTCATGAGATGAGACTATAAAGCTATATAACCATTATTATGAAACAATGGGAAATATGTATTGGAAATATAGTACTCATTATTAACTGACTTAGAAAAAACCGGAGGTTATATGTCCAGCTGTATGTTTTTACGTTGTAGGCTACGAATCCGTCAATTGTAGTGTAGTGGTAAGACTCTTGGTAGAGTCCGCCTGGGTAAATATCACACCTTTGCCAGTTATTCTACCGCCAAGCATTACTGTGCAAACATTACTCTGTTTCGGTTTGAAGGGCAATGTTTCCAGAGAAATTACAGGGCTTAGAGATATATTTTCATGTATTATTCGATGACTATGATTACATAAGTTAAACAGATTCGACATTAATATTTATGTGACATTGTTGATAATTGTTTATATCTTAATTTTTTATTTAATTTTATTTTGATATTTGTGTAAAATGTACACATGATGTATACCTATGGATTAATTTTGTGACATGTAACATTTTCGTTATGAATAAAATATTATGACTACTATGACTATGACTATAACATCTTAGATGTCTGAGTGACGAGCGCAGTGCAGTGTCAGGTAATGATTTGGACTCTTCATGTTCCAATAGCTGCGTGTCTTTGTGCTGTACTGTGTTAGGCATGTTGCTTACCATCAGGCACATGTGCTGCTGGTATCGTAACTATTTATTAAAAAAATTGAATATCGACCTACTCTGAATTGGTTCCATTTAGAGTTCGACAAAAATGAATTCTTTTTGGGTAAAATCAACTCGTCACAGATATTTTCGATGACATCACAATAAAAAAATACCGAGTTGACAGTTAAATAATGTTACGAAGGAAGCTCTAAAGTTAAGGTCTCGAAGGCTTTTGGATCAGAGGTATCTACACTGACAGCTGGATGAGTTTTATTTCTGTAACGTTCGACCTACCTGGCTACCTGCTTTCGTGACTGAATAAGCCATTGCAGGCGTCACAGATGCAATCACATTTTAGGCAAGTCAAATAAAAACTTAATAAGTCAAAGTGATTTTAAATTAACTGGCATTGGCCCATAGTTTACTTCTTTGTTTCGATGAAAATTTGCTATTAGGAAATAACTTTTCTATCGATAACTCGTAGTGCCTCGCGGTTTCACTCGTGTTATTTTTCCGGAATTAATAGTAGTGGGGTTTTCCAGACTATAATTTACTATGTTCCAAACTTCAACCCGATCCATTTAGCTGTTTCAAAACATCCAAACTTTCTTATTTTTAATTTTGTTACGGTAAGTTTGCACTTGAATGCCATCTTGCCTGATGTTAAGCAACGATGTGATCCGTGACGTAGGGCGCTAAACGAGAATAAACCAATTCACTACCAATAGCATTGATCACATCTAGATCCTTAAAAACAAATACGAATACCTTTATTGCTGTTTGCAGGTAAGATAATATGATACAAAACATTTTAAAAGTTGACTCATACAAACTGGCCACTTCGAGAGGCATGCAATAGGTATATCTGGTAAAAAAAAATGATTTAGTCTTAATTTATACAATAAAAAAAAGTCAACTGATTAAAGCCTTCTTTCTAACTGATTGAAGACCACAGAAATCTAAATAATATTTTTATTTAGATTTCTGTATTGAATTATTATTTTTATTTAAATTATCTAACTGATTAAAATACTTCCTGCTTAGATTATAATCTATCTAGTGCTCGTCTGTAGAGCAGATCACTACCGGTTGGGATTCCGCTAGTAATCGACTCGACATCGAGTGTTTGCCTAATTGCTTTTGCCAAGCAATACACTCCGAAGTTTAGATATTCTTAATACAGAAATGGAAGTCAAACCAAATCGTTTGAGTCTGTGTGAATCACCATGAAAAAAGCAAGGTGGTGTGAGACCATGCATATTAGCTGCTCTCCGAAACGCATCCAATCAAGAACTTGCGGCGACGTTCTAGACTGTGAAGTTTTTTACGAACAAGGGAGACCTTTTTCTGTGAATTGAGTTATCGACCGTAAAATATTCGAATCCGTTGTCTTATTTTTGCATCCACAGACATTTTCTAAATTATAACATTAGGGGGACATTCTCGGAAATTATTATTTGAATAAGCAAATTATGTTATTATTGAATTGAATTAGACATTAGAATTACAGAAGTAAACTTCTGTTTATAAAAAATAGGTATATCTACAATAACAAAACATAAAACAAGAGCCTGACGAATGCAAAATGACACGGCCGTAAATAGCTAAAAGCTAATGGAAAACCAGAAAACGACGGGATAAAATAAAAATGGACGAGAATTCTGAAGAGTAATTAGTTATTATAACTGACTTTTACATTCACAAAATGTCAGATAAGGGAATCGGATAATCCAATGTAGTATCGGTTAATATTTTTGTTTTCACTTAGTTGATCCGGCGAACTTCGTTCTGCCTAAGAGACAATATTATATATAACATACATACATACATCATACGTAAACATGAACAGATTTAGGATTTTGACAACTAGTCTGATATTTTTTTGACGTATATCATATTTTGGTACTTATTATTCTATTACGGACAAAGACAAATCCAAAAACATAAATCACGAAAATTGGTTCCGGCTGAACCTTGACTTATTAATGGTGTAACTAACACGACTTTCTATTTATTTATTTCTTAAATAAAGAGTGACGAGACGAGCAGGACTTGTGCCTGATGGTAAGCAACATACCTGCCATATAACAGCATAGTGACACGCAGCTATTGGAACATGAAGAGTTCAAATCATTACCTAGTCCTGCATTGCGCTCGTCACCCAGAGATCTAAGATGTTATATCTCTAAGCCCTGTAATTTCACTGGAAACATTGCTTTTAAACCGGAATGAACCATTAATGCTTGCACATTCCTGCTTGGCGGTAGAATAACTGGCAAAGGTGTGGTACTCCCCAGGCGGACTCTGCTAAGAGTCCTACCACTTGGACCAGCCTCATTCACAGCCTACGAAAAAATCTATGTGCGGTGCGCCAAAATAAGTTTACACTAACAAAGTAAACTATTTTCGTACAAAAAATTAAACCTACTTCAAAACCACAAATAGGCACTCAAAAGCGAAAAATAAACTAAAATCATTATTATAAGCGCTACTCACTCGAGCATTTTTTGTACGAAAATAGTTTATTTTGCCCTTTTTAGTGTAAAACAAGTTATTATTAATCCTTTTACACAATTTCGTATTAACAGGATCGAGTTTCATAACTTTTGTAAAATCTACAACTACGTCATCCAGAAAATTGTACGCAAATACATATTAGTTTATGGTTCATATTCGATTTCGATAAGATTTATATGGGACCATTCGAGAAGCATACCCATCCGAACAGAAAAAGAAATCAGTGCAGGGGTTCTCGAGATATCAGGTAACATACATAAAAAAAAAACCATAGGGGTCGAATTGATAACCTCCTCCTTTTTTTGGAAGTCGGTTAATAATATATTGCGGTATACGGCTCGCGCTTGACCGCTTTCTACGAAGGAGTCTGCGATGAAACGCAGTAGCGCAGAAAAAATCAATCCATTCAGTCAGAAGATATTGAAACTGTTTCTATCAAAAAAACCCACTCAGGCAGTACGTCTCACAGTCTAGCCGTTCGTATAATGGAAATTCGTTAGAAAATCGACTATGAAACGATACCACGTTGGGTTTTTGGCGATCTAATAAATATTGAATATTGATACAAATTAAATGCATTGTAAATAGAGATCTTTCTGGAATAAATATAAACTTTAAAGTAAGTAAATTGTTATCTAAAAATATTTTTAGTATAATCATTAAAACACTTATTAAACCAAACTTTTATCTGCGTAGTACACACATAGAGATGAAATGTGAAATAGTTTATTTATTATTTTAATCGTCTTTTATGAAATGAAACAATATAATGCACTGCAAATCGTCAATAATGTAAATTGTCGTTTAATTAGATTTGTATCAAAATAGCACAAAGAGATTTCGAAAAAACACTATCAAAATTGGCTCATTCGTTTCAGAGTTGTAATGGTACAAACCCAAATCCTGGTACAAACACATTAAACTTATACAATATCTCTTTTTTAACTTTTGATATACAAGTTTGCTATCAGCACTGCCTTTATCGGTGATGACCAACATTGTGATGAAACCAGCATGTTACAAGAAAGATATCTTTCTAGGACATGCGCCATCGGCACAGTCGCACTTAGTCAGCTTGGTGGATTATGTCTTTGACTCTTTTTGTGAGAAAAGATTCTATCGCCAAGTGTTCCGGTCTGAAGGGCAATGTTTCCCGTGAAAATATGGGCATAGATATAAAACATCCTATATCTCTGGGTGACGAGCGTAAAGAAATGTTAGATAATGATTTTGGTTTCTTCATATTCCAATAGCTGTATGTGACTGGCTGTGCTATTATGCACAACAACGTTGCTTATCGTCAAGCACACGACCTGCTCGTCTCGTCACTTTATACTTTAAAAAAAGTCCCGATTAATAGCAGTGGGAATATAGCTGGTAATGATTATGCCAATATAATTAAAATTACTGCAATAAAAATTACAAAGTAGTAAAAAAGTAGTGAAGCCACAAACCGTTGCTATTCGATTGATCTCTTAACTCGATTGTTCCTGCTATCGTAACGAATACCATCAGCGCCGTATTCAAACAATACCCAATTAAGAAACCCTTTATTCAAAAACCGATTTTTATTCAATAAACCAACTCTTGTCTCTGTGAAATCGGTTATAATCGGTACAACGAGTTCGTATTCGATTAATATTGATTCTTTTATCGGTGATTTTGGTGATTCAATCGGCTCGTTCGATTCTCTATTGTGTAATGGGAAATCAGAGTATGAGTACAGAGTATTGGGGAATCAGAGAGTATGAGTACAGAGTATTGGGGAATCAGAGTATGAGTACAGAGTATTTGGGGTATGATCAGAGTATCAGAGTATGAGTACAGAGTATTGGGGAATCAGAGTATGAGTACAGAGTATGAGTACAGAGTATTGGGGAATCAGAGTATGAGTACAGAGTACCTATTGGGGAATCAGAGTATGAGTACAGAGTATTGGAGAATCAGAGTATGAGTACAGAGTATTGGGGAATCAGAGTATGAGTACAGAGTATTGGGAATCAGAGTATGAGTTCAGAGTATTGGGGAATCAGAGTATGAGTACAGAGTATTGGGGAATCAGAGTATGAGTAACGAGTATTGGGGAATCAGAGTATGAGTACAAAGTATTGGGGAATCAGAGTATGAGTACAGAGTATTGGGGAATCAGAGTATAAGTATAACTAACTAGCGTGTTCTTAGAATTTCTCGAGTTCGTACGTCATACACTAACGCGCACTGGGACCAGCGTGGTGGATTATGGCATTTACTTTTTTTTTTTCTTTTATAGGTTTACACTTGGCCGCCATCTCGCCTGATGTTAAGCGACGATGCGGTCTACGATGGAGCGTGATACTCTCTCCTTGTCAGAGATATAGCCCTGAGTCCCACCGTTGGGTACATTTAGTAAGCATGGTATGATCAATAATACACAAATAAATATGGGTAGACATTTCACACACCACACCATCTGACTCCAAACTAAGCAAAGCTTGTACTATGGAAGCCATTTAGCTCATATAATACTTCTATATTTTTAATTACATAAGACGGAAGATAATCATACTTTCTAGTTAAAACTTGTAACGTTACATATTGGCTTTAAACAATATGTAAGCGTACATTTCCTACTAAAATCATCATTCATGAGACTATGTAGAAATTTATGTACTTACATAGTGAATTTTCATACAACTAATATCTGTTCTATCGTGTCCTCACGATAAAGCATATTTTTCTGATCATAATATTAGTATTCTTCATGTATTATTTCTATTTTAAACTGTAGAAAACTACGTTTTTCTGAAAATTTTATTTATTTACTTTATGTCATCACATTTCAAACATTCACTATTGCTTAGCAACCTCTATCATTTTCATAAGGTTGAATAGTTTTTAGGTCTAATTCTCTCTGGCCGCTAATTATAAAATAAACTGTCTCTCATTTTAGATTTGAATACCATTATTAGAATACCAAGTCTTCTTGTAAAAGCTAGGAACTGAGATGGGCAGTCAACATTTGGATTTCAAAGTAGAAGCATCACAAGATACCCTGAAAGGTGCAACGTGAAAATAGGACTGCTGTGGGCTACTATCGCTGTTGATCCGGTGCGAGCCACTGATGTTGTGGACTGCTGTGGCTACTACCGCTGCTGATCCCTGCTGCGAGCCACTGATGTTGTGGACTGCTGTGGGCTACCGCTGCTGATCCCTGCTGCTGATCCCTGCTGCGGGCTACTACCGCTGCTGATCCTGCTGCGAGCCACTGATGTTGTGGACTGCTGTGGGCTACTACCGCTGCTGATCCCTGCTGCGAGCCACTGATGTTGTGGACTGCTGTGGGCTACTACCGCTGCTGATCCTGCTGCTGTACTGTGGGCTACTACCGCTGCTGATCCCTGCTGCGAGCCACTGATGCCACTGTGGACTGCTGTGGGCTACTACCGCTGCTGATCCCTGCTGCGAGCCACTGATGTTGTGGACTGCTGTGGGCTACTACCGCTGCTGATCCTGCTGCGAGCCACTGATGTTGTGGACTGCTGTGGGCTACTACCGCTGCTGATCCCTGCTGCGAGCCACTGATGTTGTGGACTGCTGTGGGCTACTACCGCTGCTGATCCCTGCTGCGAGCCACTGATGTTGTGGACTGCTGTGGGCTACTCCCTGCTGATCCCTGCTGCGAGCCACTGATGTTGTGGACTGCTGTGGGCTACTACCGCTGCTGATCCCTGCTGCGAGCCACTGATGTTGTGGATGCTACTGATCTGCTGCTGCTGCTGATCTGTGCCTGCCCTGCTGCGAGCCCTACTGAATGTTGTGGTGCTGTGCGCTGTTGATCCCTGCTGTGAGCCACTGAACATCGTGAGCTGCTGATCCCTGCTGCGAGCCACGGAATCCTACCATCCTACCGTTCAAACCCTCTCAGTTCCTGTTTTTTTTTTTTTTTTTTTTTAAAAACAGGAACTGAGAGGGATTCCGTGGCTCGCAGCAGGGATCAGCAGCCCACAGCAGGATCAGTAGCCCACGGTAGAGTTCAGTGGCTCACAGCAGGGATCAACAGCGCACAGCACCACAACATCCACCTGGCTTCAGCAGCTCACTCAGTGGCTCGCAGCAGGGATCAACAGCGGTAGTAGCCCACAGCAGTCCACAACATCAGTGGCTCGCAGCAGGGATCAGCAGAAAAACGTAGTTTTCTACAGTTTAAAATAGAAATAATACATGAAGAATACTAATACGAGGGTCAAACTGAAAGTTCTTAGAACTGGCCACTTATAAACAATATAATAAAAAAATAATTCTATAATTTGAAAATAGAACTCTTTGCCAATATTACTGAGTATATACTTCATTCATTTGTCATTTGTTTTACGATTTGGCGGCAAATTGAAAATTGTCTGTGTCACGTCAACATGAATTTAACACGAGAAAATTTTCGTGCAATGATTTTTTATGACTTTCGATGTCATTTAAGTCAACAAGAAAGTTATGATAGACTACGATTGGCCTTTCACGATGAAGCCCCATCTCGTGCGACTGTTTACAACTGGTTTAATGAGTTTAAACGTGGTCGCACTAATCTCACTGATGATTTACGTGAGGGACGGCCTTCTACGGCGACGACTGAAGATAACATCTGTGTTGTGCGGCGTATGATAGAGACTGACAAAGAGTGACCTATCAGCAGATTCGGACAAGCTTAGGCATCGGTATGAGTCAAGTGCACAAAATCCTACACGAACATTTAGCGGTCAGGAAGCTTTGCGCCCGGTGGATACCTCATAATTTGACTGAGGCTCAAAAAACCCATCGTGTGGATTGGTGCCGTAAAATGATTGAAAGATTTAACGGAGGTGACTCAAATGCTGTGTTCGACATACTAACAGGTGACGAAAGCTGGATTTACTGTTATGATCCTGAAACCAAAAGACAATCTGCTCAGTGGGTGTTTCCTTTCGAGGAGTTGCCAACTAAAGTGAAGAGAGATCGAAGTGCGGGGAAAAAATTGTGGCCTCGTTCTTTGGAAGGATAGGTAATTTTGCAACAATTGTGTTAGAGGATCAAAAAACAGTTTCTGCAGAATGGTACACTACCAATTGTTTGCCACTTGTCTTGGAAAAGTTCGAGAGAAACGACCGCAGTAGGATCCTCCTTCACCACGACAACGCCTCATCGCACACCGCCAAGCGAACGATCGACTATTTGGCGACATCAAACGTTGAATTACTGGGTCACCCGCCGTATAGCCCCGACCTCGCGCCTTGTGATTTTTATTTACTTTCAAAAATTAAAGAAAAACTTAAAGGAAAGCGGTTTATGAATGCTGAAGAAGCGGTGGCTGCGTATCGCGATGCCATTGAAGAGACCCCTAAGGACGAGTGGGCAAAGTGCTTTTCCCAGTGGTTCCATCGCATGCAGCGGTGTATTGACGTGAATGGACAATATTTTGAAAAGATATAATAAAACTAATAACTGGCTAATGTAATCAGTTTTTGATTTTCTAAGAACTTTCAGTTTGACCCTCGTATTATGATCAGAAAAATATGCTTTATCGTGAGGACACGATAGAACAGATATTAGTTGTATGAAAATTCACTATGTAAGTACATAAATTTCTACATAGTCTCATGAATGATGATTTGAGTAGGAAATGTACGCTTACATATTGTTTAAAGCCAATATGTAACGTTACAAACTTAACACAATGATATCTTTCATCCATAAAATTGATCAAAAGATAACGTAAAAGCAAAAGTAAATTCATTCCGTCGTTGAAGAGTATAACAAAGACTTTAAAACGCTCCATAGTTTCTATTTCATGAAAATGTTGAAGAGGTCGGGGAAAAAAATACATAACGAGATTTGCAGGTCTCAGACGGGCACGATCTTATTAACGAAATGTAATCTAAACTTCACTGCTTTTATAGTGTTAGTGGCACACTCCACTTTTTTTAGGGTTCTGTAGCCAAATGGCAAAATACGGGACGCTTATAGATTCGTCATGTCTGTCTGTCTGTCCGTATGCCATAGCCACTTTTCTCCGAAACCGTAAGAAATACTATTGAAACTGAGTAAGTATTCTGTGAACCGCGTTAAGATTTTCATACAAAAAAAGAATACATTTTGGGGGTGTCCCATACTTAGAACTGAAACTCAAAAATTATTGTGTAAATATTTATTTATGGATAGGTCTTAAAAAATCATATTGTATCAAACATATTTTTTTTCTGAATTGAGTTGTGAGATAGTTTGAGCGAGAGACTCTTCCAAAGTGGTAAAATGTCCTGTATCTTCTAAAATAAGAGACTGATAAAACAAAAAAAGATTATGATGTACATTACCATGTAAACTTTCAATGAAAATTGGTTTGAACGAGATCTTTTTTTCGGTTTTAAATAACGTCATAAATTCACTATTGTTAAAACACTTTTTAAAGTAACAACGGACTACAAGAACTTTTAAATTATGTTACTTGCTACTACAGAAGCCTTCATGGGCAAGTCCGACTCGCACTTGACCACTGAATATAAAAAAATATTTATTTTAAGTCCAGCGACTATTAAATAAAACATATGTAGATATGATTACTGAGATATAGATTGATATACTCCTTTCATAATTTAATAAAACAAAAACTCAAAGATAACATCTCAAAATATAGCAGCAAATGGCGATTTTATCGCTAAAAGCGATCTATTCTACGCAACCAAGGAATTAAATAGGAATTATACTATAATAAGACAAATACAAACCTATTCAAAAAGGTACACTATGATTAAATGATCATATTTTGTTTTGAAAGCAAACAAAGTTTTTGTATAATAATTTTTATTAACGTTTACTTCTAGTAGTTATAATATTATTATTTTTGGTGTTATTTTATTGTTGTATCCCTCTAATTTATTGTACGACTTCATAATCTTCATCATCAGCTTATGCTAGTCCCATGGTGGAGGTAGAAGTCTTCCAATGTTTGCCATTCAGCACGAACCTCCGCTATTCGATTCCATCCACTGCTGTCATACGTATATCATCACTCCATCTAGAGGTACTCCCAGGGTATTTATTATCTCTACACAGGAGCACTTCTAACAAAACTGTTACTATGTCAATTTATGCGCAGAAAGCATCCTATAAATGCGATAATTAGTTGTTTCGATGTTTGTTACGGAATAACGTCAGAACACCGAATGGATCGGATTGAAATTTGGTATAGTCTCAAATTAGATAGTCTGGTATAGTTTTAAGCTATTGCATAGCTTTTATCGCGGGCCTGGGGACCGAATTTTAGTGATCGTGCATCTCTTTCTTATGTTCGCAAGAAGAGGGATGGAAGACCGTAACGCCGTCCTCCCTATTCGGTCATTCGTCTTTGAATCTTATTTGTATTAGCTTTACAGACTAAATGCTCTTAGCTGTCGAAGACTGACTAGATTGTATACTTCGCAGCATTTTTTTTTATGGTAAACAAATGTCACTGTTGTTAACATCCCTATTGCTTATGTTGATAAAAATGCATGCAACATGCAATAGCTTTACCGCGGCAGTCCCCGAGTGGCACATTTCTTTTTTTTTAATAAAGAGTGACACGACGAGCAGTACATGTGCCTGATGGTAAGTAACATGCCTGCCACATAACAGCACAGTGACATGCAGCTTTTGGAACACGAAGAGAACAAATCATTACCTAGCACTGCACTGCGCTCGTTATATCTCTAAGCCCTGTAATTTCTCTGGAAACATTGCCCTTTAAACTGGCACACATATAGTCTGGAATAACATATCTAATTTTCGTCGCCGGATAATAACAGGAACGGGAACAACGCGAATGAAACCCCGGTCTCGAATAGTCTAGAAATAAACGAAATGCGTTTCCGTTGAGCTTATTCTAGTTTTTCCATTAGAGCTTGCGACGGTTGTAAGACACGAACGAGCCCTCGTGACTAAACTCTTTCAAGCGAGATTCCTAGGAACCTCGCCCACTGCTCTTTAAATAGCCTGCTTTGGCTTTCTAATGGACGCGGTTATCTGGTGTCTGGACGTCGGACGGGTTACCCGCAGACAGGATGCCCCACGCTCAATATTTATTAGGGTAAGTTCCGGGTCGTATTGCCTACGAAGCAGTGAGTTATAAGGATCTTAAAGATCTTAGCCTCAAAGAGATTGAGATCGAGCAATTTTGCCGATACGATAACGGAAAGGAGTGAAATAAACCTACTAATATTATGATTGCAGGTGAAATTTTGCCGATAAGATAACGGGCAGCAGCGAAATAATGCTACTAATATTATAAATGCAGAAATTTGAAACACAGTAAGATTATAGTCGGCAATAACATAGACTACTTTTTATTATAAGCAAATATCAGGAACGGGATGTATGCTGGTTGAAGCGATTTGGTAATAAATCAAAGATAAGAAACATCCAAACTTTCGAATTTTTAATGTTAGTAGGATATGATCGCGAGTCTAGTTTTAAATTCTTTTGGCCTTGACACGAAGCTTTTTTATTTTATTTTTTAAATAAAGAGTGACGAGACGAGCAGGGCATGTGCCAGATGGTAAGCATCACGCCACCTAACAGCACAGTGACATGCAGCTATTTAAACGTGACAAGTCCAAACCATTACTTAGCACTGCACTGCGCTCGTCACCCAGAGATCTAAGATGTTATAACATCTTAGATCTCTGGGTGACGATCTCTGGGTAGAGATATATCTCTAAGCCCTTCCTCTAGTTACATTGCCCTTCAGACCGGAACACAGTAATGTTTGCACATTGCTGCTTGGCGGTAGAATAACTAGCAAAGGTGACTATTTGCCGGGGTCGGAATCTGTACTTCCCCCGGGTAATTCCTAGAGGCAGTTAGAGGTCTATTTTGTTGGACCTTTTTCAGCCTATTGGCGGTGGCTGCATCATGGTTTAGTGGAACGTTTTCTTATTCGATCATTTCTTACACCATCATACTTGTCTCATACCTAAAGACGTACCGTTAATTTCGATGTATATTAAAGCGCCTTAACCTTTTAGAAAAACTTCGAGGTTGAGACCTCATAACGCGTAGTTTGCTCTCGGAAAATGCACCTAATGGTAAACAGTGGAAAGTCGAGTACATAACGAGTACGATTTGCTATAATCGTGCACTACGCCAACTAGGCCGGGGTCGTCGGTCGCCGGGAAACTTTATTGAAATATCAATTTATTTGCAATTGGATTACTCGAGTGCCGCTTCAATTATGGAGATTGTTTATGTATCTTGTTTCTAGAACGTAGTTAGAATACTGGGCTAGACTTTCTAAACTTTGTTATGAAACAAGCCTATCCCATCGTTTTGCTAATGTGATTTTGGATTAAAGTAATACACATTTACGGTATAGTTGTGCTTCCGAAATGAGATTAATCCTGGTTTGGGTTCCAAACGAGAAATGTTTGCGGACTCGAACTTTTCTTGAAGAAGACCGCCAAATGCGGTTGAAACTTAAGTCAGACTAGAGCTACCTTACGTGGTTAACCTGATAATTATGTAAAAATGTACATACGTTGAGTTTTTTTAGCAAAGTAAGTATTATAATCATTATAAAATATGAGATTAATGCATAAATCTGTCAAAATAGTTATCGATTGCGCCACAGGCGATCTTAATGGCCGCCATAGTACAAGCTTTGCTTAGTTTGGGGTCAGATGGTGTTGTGTGTGAATTGTCCATCAATATTTATTTATTTTTAAGAGTAGTGACGTTTTCAAAACGTATCTTTTTCATTATTTAAAAGACAGTTTGCTTGTGCGTTGTCTATCATTCTAACACGCAGACCAAGTTTTTTTACAAAATATAAAATACTCGATTCTCATAATTTAAGTAGGGAATAGTTATTCAAAAAATCGTTTACAATTAATTTTTAACCTGTACTAACAAAACAAAGTTACAACTAAAACTACACCATCCTGCGTAACTTAACTTACTACTTATACTAAGCACATCTGACTTATCCATAGACTAAGGAAGGTCGAACGACAATGAAGATGATCAAGCCCACTATTAGTCGAACGTATGTCCGTTTATACGCCAAGTTCATACGTTGGCCAAATAAACACTTGCATTTTGGTCACGTCGCAGTTACAATCATGTTAACCAAACGAACTAACCAAAAATGTTAAAAAAAGTCGGAAAGGTTTTTGAAAATGAGATAAGCTCCCGTCTCCTGGGGCCCAATGTCTCAACACCAAACGGCTCATATATAAGTATATGTATTTAACCACTTCTAAGGTTTGCATATTCGCGCCATTTGAGAAGTTCAGATGATTAGCTGCTTCATGATCCAACGTCTCTAGAAGGTGTGATAGTGCCAGAGTATCAATGTCAGTTTAACATAATTAGTTTTGGTACACATAATACCTGTACATTTCAGAAACTGAATACGAATTGTTTCCCACTAGTAATTAGCGCGTTTTTGCATAAAATTATCGTAATTTTGTCTCATTACTTCGCCAATAAGCCGACATTGTGGCGAATTTCGAAAACTCGTTCGGTAATCGTTAATGGTTTCAACGAACCAAAAACTTGATTATTCGAACGTGACCAAAGGATACGTTGCAGTTTATTCTGTGAACTCTTATATAATGATAATATTATAATAAGGTAAAGCGATCTCGGTTAAGGTTATTGACGTGAAAACTTCTCTTGGCGCAGCACAAACAGATTTTTCGTGGACTATGAATTGAATTCGACGAAAGTCTTTAACCAGTGCGTGTTGCCAGTGATGGCTTATGGAACAGGACATGGTCCTTAACTGTGGGCCTCATAACGAAGCTCAAAGTCACACAGCGAGCTATGGAGAGGGCTATGCTCGGAGTCTCTTTGCGCGACAGAATCCGTAATGAGGATATTCGCAAAAGAACGAAAGTGGCCGACATAGCTCAAAGAGTTAGCAAGCTGAAGTGGCAATGGGCAGGCCACATCGCTCGCAGAACTGACAACCGATGGGGAAGAAAGGTTCTCGAGTGGCGACCACAAACCGGAAGACGCAGTGTTGGACGGCCTCCCACTAGATGGACATATGACCTCTTAAAGGTCGCTGGAAACCGCTGGTTGCAGGTTGCGCAGGACCGTTCGTTGTGGAAACCTAGGGGGGAGGCCTATGTTCACCAGTGGACGTATTACGGCTGATGATGATGATGAATTGAATTCTAGCGAAAAAAAATTCTCCGGAAAATCTAGCATTAATAAGAAGAATAAAATTAGAATTTACTGATTTACTAACACTGTGCATATTTTACAATTTTTTTTTCTTACCGAGCTTATTTATGTAAAACAAAAGTAGCTTGACCAACTTACTCTTTATACTCGTAACATCCGCTATTTGCTTGTCAAAGTCCCGCTAAAATCGGTCCAGCCATTTCAGAGGTTAGTCGGAATTGTTGCAATAATATGCTACTTATGTATAGACTTTCATATGCTTTTAGTGAAAAGTTTTTAATTTGGAATTATAATCACACATATCAACTTCATTAATGTGTATAGATTGCAAGTGGTTAAGTTAAGAAGTAGTGCAGTGGCGGAGAGATTCGGGCGGACCGGTCGGGCGGCGCCGGCGCAGGACCGGTTGTTTTTTCGCAAGCTCCCTCTGCGCCCGCGCACTCGATATCGGAGATACGAGTATCTGTTGCTATGCTGAGAATGGGACGGGGAAACGTAAAATAAATATATGTAATACAATATTATAAAGCTGAAGAGGGTTTTTCTTTGAACGCGCTAAGGAACTAAAACGCCGATTTAAAGAAATCTTACACCATTGTTTATGTAGGTACAATTCTGAGTGCTATATGAGAGAGTATAAGCTATATATTATGTACCAAGAGCAAAGCCGGACAGCTAGTAAATATATAAAACTCGGTTGAAGCCCCTTTTGGGCACACATACACACATACTACACAGCTCCAATGATACTTCAATGAAATCTACAAAAATAAAAAAATAAAAACCTTTTATTCCTCAGTGAAACAATGTCATTAATTTAGTGTGTTGTTGTGTCAGAGGCCAGAGAGTTGTTCTTTAGTTTTCACCGTAGTGGGTATACATATGTATCTACATATATTTTTATTTCTTACTATGTGGTGGGACTATCTTCCACTAAGTAAGTAAAAACTGGAGTTTTGCAGTCTGATTGTGGAAACACCAATACCTTTGCTAGTTATTAAAAATAACTACTGATAGAATGTCGATAGTGGTGTATTTTTTAGGGAAATAACAGGAAAAAATGTAAATCTGCAATTATTAGTTGTAATTTTCTTTATTCACAAAGTATTACATATCAAAATAAATATTACGATATTTGTCAGGTCAAAAATGTTTTTTATTTGTATGTTAAGCATTAATTACATGAGTGTGAAATGTTCATCATCAACAGCCCACTAAATGTTCCCACTGCTGGGACTCGGGCGTTCTCTCGCAAGGAGAGATTTAAGGCCATAATCCACCACGCTGGCCCAGGGTGAATTGGTGGATGATACATTATTTCGAAAGGTTCCTGGTCGGTTTCCTCACGATGTTTTCCTTCACCGTTTTTAAATGGTGTGTTACGCACATGACTTCCAAAAGACAGTGGTACGTGTGGGGTTTGAACTCGAGAAGTTAAGTTACGGCTAGTCGAGTCGGGAGAACGGCGCCTGCCGATCCGAGGGCCTACCACCTTACTAAAACTGCATTAGCTTTGATATTGATATTGATATTGTTCTATTATCTCTTTTCTTTTCGCCTGAAATGATTGAGACAGCAATCGAAAATTTAATAGCCAATTTAATTAGCTGGTAGAGAGGCCGGAGTGAAATGTTAATCTAACGTAAATTATTATTATTGTATCAGCAGTATACCGCGGTTTTACCCAAATAGTGTCCATTCCCGTTATTTTCCCGTGATAAAAGCTAATGCACTATTCCAGACACTAGCTAGATTACCTAGCTACGTATACCCCACATTTCAATCCTACCGGTTCAGGGGTTCCGACGTGACTGAGTAATAAACATCTAAACGTCAAAACTTTCGTATTTACAATATTATGTAAGTGAGATTACATCATTGTATTAGCCTATCTTGTTCAAATGTTGATCAAAGGCCTATCTTCTCTTCCTGACATGGTCTCTATCGAAAGCTATTACGAGCCAATCTTTACAAACATTGAAATTAAAAAAAAACAGTTCCAAAGTATAATGGTGGTTATGAAGTAATTACATATAATTAACATAAAACAACAAAAATATTGTTTGATTATATCAATTAGTATCATTGTTTCATGTATTCTCTTACTGCATGAAATTAATTTTAACGTGATCAAGTCTGAGTGGTTGTAGAATGCTTGTTCGATATGCCATTGTTTCTGTTTATGTTTGTACGATCCCCTAGAAGACGCAGTTTTTATTAAAATATATAGAGATTTTTCTTTTAAATTTTAACGTTAATCTCTATATATAAAAATGTTGTGTTGGTTTGTGTACGCTTCAAAAACTCAAAAAGTTCTGCACCGATCGAGCTGAAATTTTAGAATGATATATATTCCGCATCAAGGATTGTTTCTAATTTTTACATCACAATGTGCCACAGCAAAGCGTGACAGGGTACAGCTAGTAACTACATAAATATTCACATACTCGATCGAAATTTCATAGTGATAGCATGTTTTAATTACATGGTCTTCTAAAGCGTCCGAACCAAAAAACAAAGCGCCTTCAACGTGACTTCATCTTAAATCCACAGTCAAATTGATTCGACTTCCTGTTTTGAGTTGATTAAAACTCTCCATCAATATGTTCATATCTATCGATGTATACGCGATGACTGTATACAACTAGATGCACAAAAAATGGCGGACACGTTAGTCCAAATCTGCGGTTCGAGCATTGACTCCATTTAGCTGGGCTGGGCTCGCGGGGAAGTGTACCTAAACGTGTTTTCTGTTGGTGCCCGTTCTCACAGTTTCTACGACACGTTACACGACATTAAGGTATTCTCAAACTGACAAAATAAATTGTGATAAAAAAAAATCTCTTGAGCACAATTTTGTCTTTTTGAGTTATTTTGATATCACAGACTTCTGACTTTATTTACTGATTTGACTTTACTGAAAACTTTAGTACAGTGTTTTAGATCACGACCCAAATTCTGAAAACTTTAGGTTTTCGCGATCAGTCGCAGTACGCAGTAGTTGAGTAAATGCTTCAATGTGGCGCTAATAGTCCAAACGCATTAGGTGAAAAATGATGTAATATGTACTTGGAATATACCAGAGCACACCATCCTGGAGCTCAATTAAGTCAGCAGTGCTTAAAATTTAAAATGTTAGTGTTTTAAAAATCACACTGTTTTGGAATTTCTTTAATAGTATTTTAACGCCTAGGCTATGGAATGAGTTGCCTGAGTGGGGTTTTCCCGAAAGTTATAATCTTGGTGTCTTCAAATCGAGAGTGAATCGGTTTCTTCTAGGTAAACACGCTTCATCGTAGACCGCATCGTCGCTTACCATCAGGCGAGATGGCGGTCAAGTGTAAACTTATTAAAATTAAAAAAAAAACGCTCCCAATCGAAACTATCTCCCCGGTGTAATTTGCAATATACGTTGTCATACTAATCCAGAATAAACTGTTAATACTTTTTATAATTATATTTTGGCCAGATGAAGTAGAAGACATGTCGTGAGTTACCTGATTTGTGATTATTCAGTTACTTATTAATCAAGTTCCAAATTTCGTCCAATGGAAACGTGTCCGTACACCCACACAGACGCTCTCGTATAGCCACGCCCCACATGCGCAGGAGATCGCGAGATCATGAGATTGTCTAGTCTCTACCTATAGTATACACCTATATACGTCTATAGGTATAGTCGATACTATGTCTATTGTGTAGGATCCATTGTCTGCCATGTTTCGTCGATCAAGCTTGGATTGTCTTCTCTCAGTAGGAATCCGTCAAGGAGGTTGTAAGCACACTGGAGAATTGTTGGTTGAATTACAATCCGTTAACAATCCTTCACGGCAAGGCTATTGATAGGATAATACTTGTTGGCAACATTACAATTTCGCTAGGATAAATTTACGAGTACATTTATTTAAAACTTGTGAAATTATTTTAGATTTTTACAAAAATAATAATTGGTATTTTTGTCTCTACACCCTTTTCTGCATCTTCGGTACTATTCACACAATCAAGTCTAATTATCCTGTATTTTTTTTTATTTTTATCTACCAATCAAGGATAGTGACTTATACCTAGAGTCACCTCACTGATAGCTTTACAGACCATTTCTATTAGATTCTTCAGAACTCTTCCAATTATTAATTAATAATTAATTGTGGCTTAAATAATAAAGCAAAGATTGCGAATTCCACGAATTCTACATCGTCCTTGGTATTTGCATCTGAAGGCTATATTGAAGACTCTAGGTACAGAAAGTAGTGGTTTAGGTATTAGTCACGGGTTTTACCAATGAATTTTGCACTTGGGGCAATGGTTGAAATGGGCGTACCTTATTTATATACAGAGACTGACTCATTGGGATATTTAAATAAATAAATAAAAGATCACACACAACACTTAATGAAGTTACTCAGACGAGTTTTTGACGAAACTTGTGAACGAACAAACGAACAACGAAAAAGCGAACGAAACATGTGATATTTTAAAGTATTGATGTTTCTTACGTCTTTGATCGATTAAATAAATAATGCCTTGTGCATAAACATCAAATTAAACAACAAAAAAAAAACGCAATGCAAGGATACATATGTTTGTAAGTGAAGTAAATACGAGTACTATGCGCTTATTCCTATCGCAGTTCACAAAAGAGCACATAGCTTTGAAACGGCTGAACCGATTTTGATGAAACATGACTAAGAGTACTACTGACTAATTCACCTTTCAAACATAATCAAGAACAGCGCACTCGTTTGGAATCTACGATGTCATAGACAGAAACACATACACAGACACGTCAAACCTTAACCTTCCGGACCCAAGGCACAACTACTATGCTCAACTGATTGTGCCATGGGTACTTTTGATTCCCTGCTACACAACTAATTGGTCCGTTCCGGAAAAAAAGTGTACCTATGACACAACTGACGAAAACTCGAATTCCTGGTTGTGCCCTGGGTTCTTTTGAGACACAACTGATTGATTCCTTAGGAAAAAATGTATCTTTGACCCAACTTACGAAAATTACAGAACAGACAACACATTACACATTTTATAAAAAAGGTGATCAATGTAGGTACTTACTTTGTAAATTTAGGCATTATTAAATCATGAATTTGGACTTCCTCCTTGATATATTGCCAGCCTTCTAATATTCTTTGATTTTGCAACTACGGTAAGGCTAACAATTTTTTCGGCCTTTATCGTGTAGCCTAAAAGTGTAAAAGTTTACATTTTCGCCACACATTTTTGTTCCAATGGTAGTAAAAACCACGAGTCGCAGCTTTTGGAAAAAACTTAGCAACAGTGTTTATTATAGAAATTTCGAAGTCGAAATGTGGTTTTTATATGGTCCATTTACATCTGTCGCCTACAGTAGTTTGTGCAAATTGTGCAATCTGTGACTGTAGCAGATGGAATACCCTTTCGTAAGTTGCTTTGCTTCTTATTTGGCATTAGTGCAAACACAAGTGGTTTTACATTCACTGTCTCTTGTACTCTTGTGTACTCCCAAAGTCACCATGCATCGATAGCAACTGAGTAAAGGGCTTCGGGCAGCTTTTAAATGTTGCATCTATAAAGTACTCCTTAATGTTACATAGTTGCAGTCTTAATTCAGGTGAACGGAAGACCAAAATTCTGGACATAGTAGTTGTGCAGAAGGTCTGGGTTGAGTCAGGAACTCAGTTGTGTAGAAGGAATCAAAAGTACCCACGGCACAATCAGTTGAGCATAGTAGTTGTGCCTTGGGTCCGGAAAGGTCTGGGTTGAGTCGCAGGAACTCAGTTGTGTAGAAGGGAATCAAAAGTGCCCACGGCACAATCAGTTGAGCATAGCAGTTGTGCCTTGGGTCCGGAAGGAACCTTAAATAGTACACTTAAATAACCGACTTACCGTCTTCTTCCGACCATTTTCACTCAATGTTTAAGTAAGCAAAACTTTTTTTTTTTCAAATTTCAGCTCTATACGACGTAATTGAACAACACATCCAAACATTAACATTTATAATACTATCAAGATTTAGGAGGTACAAGATCACGTACTGACAGACAGATACAAAAAGACTCAGAACTACAAACAGAGACGTTAATTTCATAATATACATTTTGACCTGGGTAAAAAACAGAACAATAGTGAAAACGTGTCGCTATTTATATTTCAAACAAAGACGTTTTTCGCAGCCAGTTTGAAAAAGCAGACTTGGTTTCCGCGCCAGGAATTGAACCAGTCGGTAGCTCCTACAAAAACTAGCGTGAATGTACAGCATCGTCTACATGCCAAGAAAATACTGATACGTGGTCTGCAGCGCGATTAAAATAATTGTGGAGTAATTTATATTCTTACTACCATATAATTATGCTAAAACAAAATAACAAATATTAAAATACCAGCGGCATCCCGAAATTTTATTCGCATACCTCGCTCGATCCCTTTATTTTCTCGCGATGGAAAGTAACCTAATCTTTTTATTAATACATATGTATATACCAAATTTCATACAGATCCTTGTAGTAGTTTTTCCTTGAAAGAATGTAAACATCCATTCATTCATACCGCATTTATAATTTTGGTAGGATATAACTGATTCCTATGAGTGAAACTGATTAGTAAGGGAGATTTAATTGGTACTACATTATCATCTTGTCTATTGTCTACAATACAGTACTACCACTCTTTCTTAAATGCCCATAAAACACTTAATATAAATTACTGTAAGATTAACAACTATTAAAGCACTTTAATTGGCGGTCTTGTCGCTTAGAGCGATTTCTCCTAGGAAAGAATGTTGCTTATGACCCTTAATTTACATTTTGTCTATGATTTGCGTGCGTTTGAGTGATCAGATTACGTTTATGTGTGTGATTGGGAATGATATTTCTATTTTTTCACGAAAATATTATGTAAGATCTAACTTAATAATATAATATTCAAAAAGCGTAAATGATATGAGCTCAGGGTTAACGAAATAAGGTTGCATAAGTAATGCTGCCAGAACTAAAATACATATCAAAAGTTTAACAAATAAGAGAAATTATGGCACTCGGGGACTGCCGCGGTAAAGCTATTGCATGTTGCATGCATTTTTATCAACATAAGCAATAGGGACGTTAACAATTTTTCGGAATTGCTTTTATTTTACAGAGCGACATTTGTTTACCTTAAAAAATAGCACGGGAAATCCGTTAAGTTGGCAACACTGCTAAGTGCATTTAGTCTGTAAAGCTAATACAAATAAGATTCAAAGTCGAATGACCGAGTGGGGAGGACGGCGTTACGGTCTTCCATCCCTCTTTCTTGTGAACATAAGAAAGAGATGCACGATCACTAAAATTCGGTCCCCAAGCCCGCGATAAAAGCAATGCAATAGCTTAAAAAATGTTTTTATTTATAAAGTCTATGAGCTTAGTAACCGAATACTGAGTTACATATCAAGGTATACAAACTGCGACTTGACTGTAATGAGAAATAAACAAACATAGACATTCTGTAAAGTTATCGTGCCACTAAAAGCTCTTGATTCCTGTTATAGAAAACAGTTATAGGCGACGATGTAAGCTTTAAACACTTTAAACGGGATCTTCATTTAATTCGCTATATACAAACAGTATTCTTGTTATTACTCATGTATATTTCCACGCGGCTGTACCTACTATTGGATTACTGTGAGATACTAGATAGGTTGTGCTTCTAATATAACTAACTAGTTCAACATTTCTAACACGAGTCTTCAGTGGTGGCTCAGCCATGTCTTCACAACTTCATTATCGCAGCTAAGTACTAGTTATTTACATTAGCCAAGCCCTCGTCTTAGCTTAGCAGTTTATAGGTTTCCAGATAATTTAATTGGATTCCTAACGATGGCCGTTGTTCGTAAATAATTGGGTTTGATTTTATGGCTGGCGGTTTTAGCACCTTCGGGAATTTTGTTAGAGATCTATAAATTGGGGCGATGATGTGAAATGACTTGGGCTTTAAATGAATTGCGAATAACTGATTCGCTGTTGAAATGCTGCCAGCATTCTACATTTTTCAGCATTATTTTCCTTCAAGAAGTGACTATTATGAGACCGCTTGGGTAAGTGTCACACCTTTGCCAGTTATTTTACCGCCAAGCTATAATGTGCAAACAACACTGTGATCCGGGTATGCTGTGTACCGATTTTTTTTTCTAAGGTGTACAAGTATACCACCGTTGACTTTAAAGGTGAAGGAAAACACTGTGAGGAAACCGGCCAGCTCCAAGAAAATCAAAATATTCGAGCACATGCATCAACCGCCAACCCGCGCTTGGCCAGTGATTCCATATTGATGTTGAAACTTTGAGTCTCTCCTTGTGGAATAGATCGGTGGGTGAACAAAAACTGCGCTGTTTATCTGTACTAATATTATACTGAAGAGGTTTTTTGTTTGAACGCGCTAATCTCAGGAACTACTGGACCCATTTCAAAACTTCTTTCATCATTGAATATGTACGTGATCTCTGCGTGATATGGGCTATATGTTATGTACTACAAGCGATGCCGGGGCGGACCGCTAGTCCATTATAAAATCAAAAAATTAGGGCTTGACTGCTTTTGGAAATCTTAACTTCAGAATGGCTCAACATAGCAAACGTTTGCTTAGCATCCGACAAAAAGTTTTAGTATTAAAAAATCATAATCGGATTAAATATTTCGATAGTAGGTATTCCTCTACCTACTCGTACCTGCGAATGGAACTCGATCTCTGAAATATTAAATATCGATGTAGACGTAAGCGTGACCAATCGAAAAAGTAACTACAGTTAAGTGAATCATAAAGATTTCGAGATCTAATTGAAGGAATTCTGAGAAAGTGTCTTAAGAGGGTACGGTCATTTAGAAATGAGGAAAACTACGCAATATATTTTTGATACTTTAAAAGAGTACACATCAAAATCAAAGTCATGGTGCTGAAGATGTTTTAAATGTCGTTTTAAATGGTCAATGACTTTTAAATCTGTTATTCATTAGGATTATTGATGAAAAGATAAGTTTTGTGTTATTGGGATGGGTCGGCTAAGTACCAGCAGTGTAGGTTTTGAATTCAATCAACAGACAAGCCATTGCTTGAAAAATACTTCATAATACAGAATTTAACCGCAACAAAGAAGTTTATTGGTTTTTAGCATTTAGGAGCTAATGCTATGCTTTAATACTTCATTGCCTTTTTTTTGATTGGCTTGCTTATAGCTCGCAAAAGTGATATTGTTTCATGGTTGATGTTCTAAAGGCTCGAGTGAAGAGGGGGAATATAATCTCGATATCTACAAGTATTGAGTGTATCTTCTTACCTAAAACATATAACGCGCTCGTAGACTACGTCGTCTCGTAGTGTATGTCAAAATAAAACCAATGACATTTTTATCAGCAGGCACTACCGTCAGTTTATTTAAGCTAGCTGTTTGTCCCGGATTCACACAAATAAAACATTTAAGCCCATGATAATCGACTAACAATAAAACCGGAGACCTACACATGTCTCAGAGACAATTTAGTGATGTAATCACGTTCGATTTTTCGAAATCGGTCTTGTTATTCTGACTTTATTTGTTACAACTAAACGAAAATACAAACATTTCCTGTTTAAAGTATTAGTAAATAAGTATAAGAAGTAAAGAAACCAACGTAGCGATGCCTTGCTGAAATTGACTGTTCGTAAAAGTTACATCGGCTTATTTAATACAAACATCCTTCGCGTTGACGGCGGCTTGCTTTCTACTAGTCTTGAAGCAATTGCGGAGCCATTTTAACAATGATTGCGTTATCCTCCGCACAGTCCTGGACAATTCTTTCGGTTAATGTGGTCCAGCTTCCTATCTCGAGCGTTAATTGACAGTTGAATCGGTCCGGTCACGAATTAATCGTCTGTTGAATTATTTATAGGACGCGATGGGCGAGGGCGGAGTGAGGTGGGGGGCGAGGGGGGGAACAGGTCGGCATTGTGTCGGGATGCAGGGATAACGACTGAACAGGGCTGCGAGGGAAGAGTTAAATGAAAAAAAATATGCGTTTATAGTTTTTTAAACTTTTGCGATTGGAACTTCCATTGAGAATATCCCACAAGACAAATTTGTGCTTAATTAGCACAGAAGGTAAGCACAGAAAGCGCAGGGCCCTGTTATCCTAACTTAGTATTAACCAAATGTACACAAATGCACTAAGTAACTAGAACTTGTGCAGGCAGAGCGGGTTTCCTGGAAGAGACTGGTCTTAGCAATAAGCCCGCCCTTTGTGGCGCTAGTTCATGAGTGTTTGTTTTATTGTAATATTTATGTTTTTTATGTCACAATAAAAAAACAAGCCTAACTTATAAGTTAGTGAGCTAAAAATGTTTAATCTTCTGTTACTTTGCTTGTAACAGAAGATAAAAAATTTGAAACACAAGTGCAGTTGGCCTACCTCATTTCGATTATTTCGTATTTGAAATTAATACACACATACAAATACTTTGTTCATTACCAATATAAAAGAAACGTAAAACAGTGAGTTAACATGAAATAATAATGGAAACACATAATAATTACCCAAAAGTACAAACGCATTAGCTTTCCAATAAGTTTCAAACTAAGCTCAAGCTTGTTTGTATATTGGGACTACAGCTTTTACAACACATAGTTTTGAAACTTTCGCGATTAGAATTCATATTGTAAACATAACACAGGACTTTTACAACATCACAAAGATGAGATACAAAGTGAACAAGTCAAAGCAGCAAGAAGTAGTAGGCTAGTAAGGCAAGCTAATTGATTCACGAAAGACTGCATCAAAATTAGACAAGTAGTTTTGTAAAAAAAAAAAAGTGTTTGCACAACATCCTGTCACCCCAAACGCATATACCGTTTCCGTCCCATCGCGGGTAAAAATAGTGGAACATGATTTCGTCGTTGAAATTTGTTATCATTGTGTGGTGTCGTCCTTGAGTCCCGTGGGAGAGGCAGCCCTGCGGCGGAGAGCGCAGGCGCGGGGCCGGAATGCCGGCTCTTGTTCGTTTTGGGCCGTCTGCGCAGGTAGGCCCCCCCGCGCCCCGCTGCCTGTTGCTAGCCGGCCCTGGACCCACCGACGTGGACCAACTACTCGCGTACTTGTAGTATTTTGTGTCTTGCAGATTTGATCTCGCATGCAGAAGATACTTCTTACATGATATAACAAGAGAACTAAAAAAAAACGCTAGTAACGTGCCAAAACTTTTGTTACCGGGTAAATTATTTGTAGCAGTAATTGGACACGGATTTGCAATTGAACAAAACCTAGTCGTCAAAACGTTACTTGCTAATATTGAAAAAAGTATTTTTATTACATAAGATGAACAAGCAGATGAGCTACCGAATGGTTTGTGGTTACCCCTTATGATCTTCAACATCTGAGACGTGCTGATAACGATGGTTCGGAAGCCCAACATAGTGCTAAGATGTACTTTAATATAAATGTTATTGTTGCGCTTCTGTGGGAAGGCAATAAATAACAAATAGGCTATTTATTCAACATACTTGGTATCCTGCAAGTGCCCAAAGAAAAAAACCAGTCCAAGTATTTTCAGAGCATAGGGCAATGTCAACTTGAAAAAAAAACATATTACTTGGTGTTAAAGCTGGTTAGAGAGTTTTGAAGTTCATTTGGGGAAGTACCGCATGGATGAGACGCCTCACTACGTGTTCGGTAAACGGTACTATTTGCTTTTTCTGTTTGAAGCTTAATTACTGTATTTAAAGAACAATGTAACAAGTGTGTGGATTTACATTAACAATCACTAAGTTATTGCGAGTAAATCGTTGAATCTGTGAAAAATATTGAACGAACCATAGGTGTTATTTTTGTCACAGATTTTTTAAAATGTTCTCATAATTTTTCAAGACGTGATTCTCATAGTAAGTAACACTTCAGTCCATGTAGCTATTTGAACATGAAGAATTCTAATAACTGTTAATCACTGCATTGCTCTCGTTATCCAGATATTTCAGATGATTTAGCTCTTTGTCCAAAAATATTTCTAGTTGAAATCTATTCACACACATTTAGAAAAATATTCAGAAATGGTGGCGAGGCTCAAACCTACGACTTCATGCTTGTGAGCTTGCCGACCTAACTACTGTGCTAGCACGACTTTTTCTACCAACAATAATAATCAGTTAGCCGACCTAGATATGTCCTCATAATAAGTGTAAGATAACTGACATCAATAAAATTAAAAATCACAAAATCAGTCAGCCATCACATATACTTTTGCTACAAAATCTTCAAATAATAAGTTAGCCGACATCGGAAAGCAAAAAATTAAGTTTTAGCTCTAGATTTTGGCTGCAAGTCAGAAGGTGTCAGATCCTTCTCACCCTATGATACCTTTTTAAAGTCAAGTTAATACAGTGGTTTTCCCTTGGTTTTCTCAATGATAGTACCTTCTTGAACTTCTTAAGACGCCTTTTCACTAGTCGTCATACGAGATTTAGAACCGCTGAGTATGGTAAGTGAGTATGTTAAATAGGTATGTGGAATACTTTTGAGGTCTATTTTCAGGTAATTTATATTTATTTTTAAGTGTAAATACAGTTAGTATGCACCTTATTAGCTACTAAAATGTTTCAGTAAGCAGTAGAAGCCATCTGAGCTGCGCTATGGCTGTAGAAACAATAAAAAAATCTGATTACATGAAAGATGTTATTCTGGAAACTTGTATAGCTATTTTGGGCCACCAACACACTCGCCATGTATGGGGTTCGCAGCTGGTTTTTATAACTACCTGGAAGAAAATATTCTTCTTGTATTTTCTCCTAATACAAGTAGATGATGATCTTTATTCTTTTTTAAAACTTACCATGTAAGTGTAATACAATCTTATGATTCAAAATTTCCCTTTTTTTAAGAGAAATGGTACTGTTTTGTTGTGGTGGTACAATAAATGGGCGAGGAATGCGCAGACGCACGCAGCGATGTTATTCCACGAGCCGCGTTCCCGCTCTCCTCGGCTCTCCAAGCTCGAGTGGTCGCGGCCCGAGGGCCCTTCACAGTTTTTTTAGTTATTTCTCGTCGGGAGGTCACTTGAGCAGTAAAAACTTAGATCAATCGACAGTAAGGGCTCCACGGAAATAGGTGAAAATAAACTTACACATATGTATTTATTAACTATCATGACACAATTTGCTGTGCCATTTTGCACAAGATTATTTTAACTCTAGTTAAAATCTAAATGCGTACTTAAGGTGTAATCCATTTGATATGGTTACTATAACTGACTAGAATAAATCCAGATTTTTTGGTTTTTTTTCTGTTACAATGTATACAGAAATGAATGAATTTTAGATCTCGACGTAAAAGATAAACACTTCAATTTACAAAAACTCTTCTTTTTAACCGACTTCAAGGAGATGGTTTTCAATTTGGTTGTTTGTTGATTTATCAAAACGTCATATAATTTAAAAAGGTTAATAACGGGTAAGTCACGAGTGATATGGTCGTACAATCTGATTCGACGTCATATTGGCTTCTATAGATTAGGCTTTCCTTAATTTAGGATTTGTGGCTAGATGGTGCCGTGTGAAAGTGTGTCCGCAGTTGTCCACCAATTTATTTCAAAAAAGAGTACTAACTTCTGTATTTCAGTACTTATATTATTTGTCTCTTTGAGCTCTTTTGACGTCATAAACGTTAAAAATTTGAACTTATCTGCACAAGTTACTTAACTTACTGCCACTATGATTCTCAACCGGCAAAAGTATTAAGTCAAAATAAATAAAAGAGTGGCCTGAGAGTGGAAACCAGGTCATAAAGGCGGCCGTGTCCTGCGCCCGAGCTTTATTGATGGCTTTCCGATCTCACACAAAAACTGCTCGACGGCAAGGTGCATAGGGTACTTTATTTTTAACCCGCAGTGTATATGATCGCAGGTAGAGAAGTGTTTTCATCTCTCATGTATTAACATTTTTTACTTATTTAGTTAGATTCTCGCACTATATACGCTGAATATCGTTTTTATTAACTCAGTAAATTGTAACAGCTTGAATTAATTTCTATGGTTTTTAACTAAAATAATAATTGTTTTGCTTCTTACTCCATAGTTACATATCGAATTTATATCAAATCAATTTTTTTTTAATCAAATTTATTACATTTCATTTAAATAATAAATTTTACTTTTATTTGCAATAATGTATTAG
The DNA here is from genome assembly GCA_017562165.1 of Ectropis grisescens. Taxonomy (NCBI): domain Eukaryota; kingdom Metazoa; phylum Arthropoda; class Insecta; order Lepidoptera; family Geometridae; genus Ectropis; species Ectropis grisescens. The sequence continues at coordinate 3,235,466 of CM029771.1, read as the reverse complement.
ATCTTGATCATGGTTACAAAAACCAACTTCAATTTAAAATTTAAATATCCGATGTTTATTTACAATATTTACAAATATATAAAAAGCTAAATCAAATTATTATACCATACCATGAAAATAAACAAATTTACAAATTAAGCACGGCCTCAAGATCACTACCGCGCGGCAAGGCTGACTAATTTACAAATATAAACTTCTAGTGATTTAATGAAAACACTTTTGTTTACTATTATCATTCTTAAGGAAGGAAATGTTTTCCCTGAAAATGTTCCATAAAACTGCATCAAAATATCTGGAGCTATCAAACAGCTCGTAATGAATAAAATAGTACGGTTCCAGTACTGTTCATTCAGTATTTGGTGTGTGTTTTTTCACGCTATATACACTTCTTTAAAATGTATTGGACGATCTTTCTCACCACCCTGTGTAAGGAAATCCAACAATAAAAACAAAAACAGTGACTTCTATGTTTGCTGTCTACAAGACGACTGAACGACCCAGCATAAGCCTATAAAAAAAAAATGAAATGTGACTATAGCTATTTCCAAATATAAAATACTGTCTTATTGATCCTGATCTGTGACCGTTTAGCCTGAAACATTATGTTTCAGCTAAATCTCACTGAGGCTAGCCAGTCTACGTTCAAAGCCGGTAGAAGAAGCATATCCTCTGCATCGAGGCGTGAAGTTTCCCCGAAATTATTCTCCTACGCACTAGAGGATTCTTTACAAGTCTTCTTCCAGTGATCGCAAGTTGTCCATCCAGTCTTTGCAGACGATGTGGTCTGCAGAATTGCAGCGATCTTACACTATCGTAGGTGAGAGATGTACTAGCCATTGATGTTGATACCACGTCCAGCCTAATCCAGCGTCTTTAAAAGATCGCTGCAATTCTGCAGACCACATCGTCTGCAAAGACTGGACAACTTGCGATCACTGGAAGACTTGTAACGAATGCTAGACAGCTTGGCTAACTCTTCTCAACGCATCGGTCTCCAGATGAACTTTTATAAAACCAAAGTCATGTGCAACGAGTTCGTTACTCCAGGACCGATTGGCGTAAATGAAACCACTCTGGAGGTTGTTAGAATATATGTTTACCTAGAGTAAACGCTCGAACTGGGTAAAACTGCTTTAAAAGCAAGTAGCTTTGAGAGTGAGGCTATGAGAAGAATTCAGCTGGGCTGGGCAGCATTTGGAAAACTTCGCCGAGTCTTCTCGTCACCCATCCCACAATGTCTGAAGACAAAAGTGTACAACCAGTGCGTCCTACCGGTCATGACATACGGCACTGAAACGAGGACACTAACAGTAAAAGCAGTCCAAATTTGCATAGTCACTCAGCGAGCTATGGAAAGAGTTATGTTTGGAGTTTCTCTGAGGGATTGTATTCGTAATGAAGCCATCCGTCAGAGAACCAAAGTCACCGACATAGTTCAGTGCATCAGCAAGCTGAAGTAGCAGTGGGCTGGTCATATCTGTCGCAGAAGCGTTAACCGTTGGGGTAAACGAGTTCTGGGGTGGAGACCGCGAATAGGCAAACGTAATGTAGGACGTCCTAAGACTAGGTGGAATGAAGATTCACGAAAGGCAGCTGGTGGCGGTTGAAAACGTAAAGCCGAAGGTCAGGCTGAGTGGAATATTATTGGAGAGGCCTTTATTCAGCTGTGAACAAATGTGGGCTGATGATAATGATGATGAAGATCTCACTGCTGTTTATAATATCTATCATATGAAGTGTCGCCACAATTCACGTATTTATAATTATTTAATAGCGGGTCGGAAAGTTATTTGTTATACAAGAGTGCAAAGTTGATTGTTAACCGCGTGCTCAATTTTGATGACCGAGCAAGCGAAGGATTCTAAAATTGAATCACGAGCGTAGCGAGTGATTCAAAATAGAATCCTGAGCGTAGCAAGAGAATCAAAAGAGCACAAGGTGAAAAATCTTGCACTCGAGTGCAACACGTAACTTTTCATTAAGTACACCAAGGAGGTTCCGAGTCTGAGTTTTAACATAATAAAACAAAATTATGATGCATTCGGCACCAAGGAGGTAGAAATAAATAGGTTGAATTATGTTTTGAATTCAAAACTGGTTCTTTTCCAAATAGTTGTGTAATTTTTAAGCACCATTTGTGACTAACGACTATTACAACATATTAACTTAAATTGCTGGCGTCAAGTTGTTTAAATCTACTGGAATTCAAATTTTAAAGTAAAATATTTTTTAGCGAGCCAACGCATTCACCCAAAAATGTTACATTATTAGGAACATACATTGTGTCATACTGTTACAAGGTGGGTATATTATTTTAATTGTTAAGCCAGGAGGAATTTTGGATATGAATGAGATATAAACATCACAGGATATTAAAGTTGTCTTAAATTTTTAAGCGTTTTAATACTGTTCAGTTACTGTTCACTGCTGTTTTATGCAGCCCATTTACCGTAAATTACTTAAAACCATAACTCTCCATTTATCGTGGGATTGTTAGTACGATTAATGCAATAATCGTTAAAAATTTATTATATTTTTATTGTTAACGAGAGGAGAGAGCGGGGTCTGTTTTGAACGCGAGTTTAATCTTCAGAAGTGGTGTAGTATTTTATAGTCTCCCTGTAGGTCGGGCTTCTCAGGTTCAATGTAGAATAAGATTATAAAATAGGTGCCTAGAATGAAGTACCCAAGCTAAGATAGTAGCGAAGTAAGCCTTTAAAATGGGCCATAAGATATAAATTCTAAATTAAGACATTAAAGTCCGCAATACAAAACAGTACTTAGCACAATCTAGTTTCTCTCCGCCGTATTCTATTTATTTATTCAAGGTTTACGTTTGCTTAACGCCAGTGAAATTATTGACATTAGTTAATGTCTAGGAAAATTGTTGGAGTTTGAAATATTTTTCATCAAGAACTGTAAATGTTCTACACTTTTGACTTTTCTTTTAAACTCCCGATATTTTGGATTCTGTTTTTTTTACTGTGATAGGTTTGTACTTGACCACCATCTCGCCTGATGTTAAGCGATGATGCGATCTACGATGGAGCGTGCTTACCTAGAAGAAACCGATTTACTCTCGATTTGAAGACACCACGATTGTAACTGTCGGGGAAAACCTACTCAAGTAACGCATTCTACAACCTCGACGTTCTTATCACAAACGTGGAATCAAACCTCTTCGTTCGTGTTTTTGGAACACAACCATGAAACGATGCCGCTTTTTTAAGATACGAGAAGTTCGATAAAAGAAAGGGCAAGGTGGTATTAGATTCTAATTAGATTCTGTTGCCTTCCTTGAGAGTATAGTTGAAAAAAAAAACAAGCAAGATGAATGAAAACTACACTCAAATAAAACTATTATCTTTCCACCATTTATTTCAATTATAAACATATTTCATTCTATAACGTAAATTATGTACCTAATGAAAAAATAGTTTTACTTCTTCCACGTCAATTCTAAAAGGAAAGCCAAAGTATAGTCTTTTTGAATAAAATATGCACCACCTTGTTTAGTTACCTCGAGTCGTTAAAGGCAATAAATGCGTCTCCATTTGAAATTGAAATAGGTGTAATTCTACTAAGTTCCAGGTTCTTTAAGATAGTAGGAAAATGTATTGGAATAAAATCGTAGTTAGCTTTGAAATACGGACCTATTCTAATTACCATTTTACTCTCTCCTAGCATTCAAACGCGTTGTTTATATTTTCTCCAAGCTGAGTTGGGTTTTAGAAACCGTTTCAGTTACAATTACGTTCCTCATGGCCGTATAAAAAAGTCGGACGTAGTCTCGCTAAAACAAAAACTGTGTCACTAGAGTCGGCCACATTTGCACGTGTGCGTAGTCAGGTTGTCACTGATAGGCTGATACACACACATAAACACAAGTAGCGCTTGTGATGACCCACTGATGTGTGCTTGTCAGCCTGTATGTGTCAGCGCACACGCACATATTATGCGGCCGACTCGATGGACACAGTTGTTGTTTTTATACGTCCATGACGTTCCTTAATAGATTTCAGTAAAGCGTTCAAAAGACATCAACGCGCTCTTCTCAATATGCATACATTATTGTTTTGGTCTGATGAATTTTGCACAACATTATTAAGGCAGCAAGATTAAAGAGAAATTTGATCTTGTACCCATGAATTTATTGAAAAAATATACACTCAGATTCTATTTTTGCAAGTATGATATGTGTAGGAAACGTGTGAAGTTCAATTTATTTCTGGCAATAGCTGAAGGGGCAAAATGTATATAGGGATCTAAATAAAAACCACTCATTTCAAGCAAACTTTGAACACTGCTGGGGCTGTTACTCAGTGAAAATCCAAATACATACTTAAAATAAAATAAAAATGCATACTAAAAGAAGTTCCATACATTAAATTAACTGCATACAAAAATCAAATAGAACATCGACTTAAATTATCAGGTTTGAATTTAAATTAATATTCTATTTGATTAAAATAAAGTTAAACTAATCATAAAGTCACTTTATATTTATATTTATTTATATTAAAATAAATATTATTACTTACCCTCGAATTCTGACCAAAAACTACTAGAATACGGTATCAGTTTCATATAAATTACACATTGAAAACCACCTAGTTTATCTTATGGCAATAAAACTGAATAGTATTACATCCATTGAACCAAATGAAATGATTACATAACTCCACTTTATACGGCTTTTAAACAGCTACATTTAAATCTATTATCAACAATGAAGTAAATTTGCTTTCTCTTGCATTATCTTTAAATTGTCCATAATATCTGATGATCCCCTATTTATTTTATTACTAAAGATTTCCGAATGACATTTGAACGGGCAAAAGAAAGTCGCGCAATGACCCAGCATCAGGGCCAAGACTCACTAGGTTCTATATTGATTTTACATTTTCAGGTAATCAGTTGCATACTGTGAATCTATGACAAGTAAACTCTTTTTATTTTGGCTGAACTTATTCAATAATTTAGTAGTGGTAGGACTTTTTACTGAGTCCGACTGGGGAAGAACCACACCTTTGTTAGTTATTTTACCACCAATGTAAAAAGGAAAGGTTTGACGGTTTGAAAGGCACTATTTCCAGAGAAATAACTGGGCATATATATTAGTTATCTTATATCTCTGCGAGACGAGTGCAGTGAAGTGCTGGGTGCATTTATTTACTCTTTATGTTCCAATAGCTGCGTGACGCTGTACTGTTATGGTCAGACATGTTGCTTACCATGAGGTACATGTCCTGCTCGTTCCCTCATATTACGATAAACAAACGATTATTTTATGTTGCATTCAATTTAATATTAAAAAACACGAAAGCAGAAAAAATTACGTAACATAAGAAGAACATCTTACAATTTTTTTAAAATTGTATTAAAATTAAAAGCAAAATTCAATTTATTTTAATTAATAAATACATGTTATGTAAATATAGATGGTTGTTAAAAATCAATGATTTCGTTTAACAACTGAATTCTTTGTTCGTCAGCAAAGCTTTGAATACAATGTATGTCATGTCATTGAAATTTAATACAGTCAGTCTTGGGACGGGTGAATGGATTCTCTAACTAAGCACATCAAACATAATTTTTATTATGGTTGGTAATGTGATACTACAATAACTGTGAAACCACGTTACAAACAATTTTGACAAAAACTGTGAAAATAAAGGCAACCATTTTTTTTTAACTTTTATAGGTTTACACTTGACCGCCATCTCGCCTGATGTTAAGTGACGTTGCGGTCTACGATGGAGCGTGTTTACCCAGAAGAAACCGATTCGCTCTTGATTTGAAGACACAAAAATTGTAACCATCGGGGAAAACCCACTCAGGCAACGTATTCCACAGCCTAGACGTTCTTATCACAAAAGTAGAGTCAAATCTCTTCGTTCGTGTCTTTGGAACATCAACCATGAAACGATGTCACTTTTTCGAGCTACGAGCATTCCGATAGAAAAAAGGCATTTGCTTAAGTAAATACCTGCAGTGACCAACATTTTTTTGCATGCCGTTTGTGAATTACTTTTCTCGTATTTAGTGGCTATTTTCCAGTTCCATAATCTAGCGTCGTGGACTTGATGCCGAAGATCCGATCTCCACAGATATTGACAGAAAGGTCACGATTCTCCCATAGCAGTGTCGCAACGAATATATTTTTATGTTACTTTATTTATAGTATCAATAAAATGATTGCCGCATTGACATATATACCTACGTAAGGATAAGTCGATAAACATGATATTGGTGTCGTAAATTAAAGTGAGACTTGTTATTTTGTGAACTTTTTATAAGACCGTATGTACGATGTGGAGGCCTGTATTTAAATATTTTCTGGGGTAGCACTTGTTACTTAATTACTACTCTACTGTTCGTTTGTGATTTATTGAATAGAAGATAATTCCTTGACCGGAATTATATTAGTTGCGCCCGCGCTTTTATTTGTAGGTACCCTGGGAGGAAAAATAAGTCAATTATTTCTACAAGCAGGTACAAATAGTTATTTCCATTACGGACCTCACTTATAGTAAGTGTAAGCGTTTTTCCTTTTTTATTTACATTAGCCTTGTATCGAAATTAGTTTATTAAATTTCAATCGATTTCATATGTATGCAAATTATGCCTTAATAGAATTTTAAGTAAAGTGGATACGCCTTGTAATTTACGTTTTTCCGATTTACTTTGAGCAAATCGAAAATTAAAAAATATATATACTTACTATTTGTGATTAACATAATTATATTTCATTTAAGAATATTGAAATTATTTTATTACATTCTATTGTCTTAATCCTATAATAACGATAAAGTACCTAATGTCAAGATAATTAAACACGTTTTATCAAACATAGATATGCTCCAAAATTACTTTTAATATCATCATAAATATTTGTCTCATCAACATTTGAATCAGCCAATACTAATAAACTACTGGACGTATTCGTATTAATTAAATAATCTGTCACATGTATTGTTACAACTTCTTTTATGTATTGTAACTGTATGCATCCATTTTATAGCATTTAAACACTCCGTAGAAGTGATATCGACCCTAGAAGTACTTAAAACATCTCGCAAACCGGTCTAAGTCTCGCGAACTGCAGACACTATACCCACAAACACGATCCCGGCTCGGCACACTCCCAGCATCCAATATTTATGAGTTCGCCATTACGAAAATAACCGCAGACGTCGGTCCGCGAAAGATAACCTTGGTAGGAAAATATGTGAGTACGAGCGGCGCGGGCGACGGGGCGGGCGGACTCAGGCTTTTTACTTGTATTTTTTGTCTGTTTTTTTAGAGCGCGCCGAGAGAAACGACCGTTGGAGCGCTGCTCGTGCTATACGACGCTTTGTTCTTTGCGACTTTTTGGAATACCTAATACATAATAATGTGTTGGGTTTATCAGCGAGGAAAGTATTGGAGGAATCTGCGGAGATCGCTGCGGGAAACTTGGAATACCTTGGTTATTTGTGGAACCTTAGAAATGTTCTGAAAACGACCAGTAATCGTACTATTAAATAACGTTGGTTATTGCTTTATACCTTTTTTTAGGATTTTTACAAACATTAAGTGGTATTACTAATAGTACCATCTCTTACTTCTTCATCTATAATGTGCGTATTTTATTAGAAGTTTATGACGTAAAAATACAAAAAAAAACTGTTTTATGGAGTTTTACTAGAGTTCCATAAAAGCAGCAACATTTTAATGTACAAAGTAGTGGGTTCAAGTTATTTGCTACTCGTATTACTTATTATTTTCTAAATCAATATCGTGTCGATTGATATCTCGTTTATTAGAACCTTCTAATTGTTAATATTAAATAAATATTTCTAGAGATTCCTCACACAACACCATCAATCTCCAAATTAAACAAAGCTATTTGGCTCTCTGGTTAGAACAGGAGCCACATGGATGATTTAATACCTACATGAAAGTAAATATATACTTATGATACGTAGAAACTCCCAGACATAGAACACATATTTGTACCTATTCATCACACAAAAGTATTTGTCCTGGGTGAGAATAGAGGTCATAAACTCCGACTTGGTGAGTATACTACCAACTCAGCCACGACGTCAGTCAATTAATCAGTTAAGGATATTTTTAAGCGTTTTTCTCTAAGGTCAAAATGTTCTTCCCCTTAGCGTAGTTAATAAAAAGACAGTGCAACAAGCGTAGACCATTTGTTGTCTCATCTCATCAATTTATATCATCCGAGCGGCTTCCTGCGGCTAATGATCGCAGGACTGCGCGGGTTTTTGTCCCACAACGACGAGCGTGATGGATAGTCCTCGCTGAAAGGCTAACAGGCGACTACGACTCGAGATTTTATATCCTGATAGAAATTTATTATCAAGTATTAGACAAATGGTACCGGTTAATAGACTCAGCGATTGGTTTGTGAGCTATAATTTGTTATATAACAACTAGGGTTCATTCTCTGGCTACGTTTACTATTTCGGTAAACCAAGACACATAAAAACAGGGATAGGACAGGAGACAATGGATATTGAATGATATGTGTGACGGTCAGCCCCATGTCACGCGGAGTTCCACAGGGGTCTGCTCTTGGGCCACCCCTGTGGAACTTTGGCTACGACTGGGTGCTGAGATGCGCTAACCTTCGTGGCGTCAGCTTAATTTGTTACGCTGACGACACGTTGGTAACAGCGAGAGGGGGGACTTTCCACGATGCGGCGATCCTGGCCACAGCGGGCGTGGCAGCCGTGGTGACCAGTATTAGTAGCTTGGGCCTGGAGGTGGCGCTCCACAAATCGGAGGCCATCTGTTTTCATGGTCCTCGACGAGCGCCGCCTGCAGGCGCGAACATAGTGGTGGGCGGAGTCACCATTCCTGTCAAGCCGACACTGAAGTATCTTGGTGTCGTACTTGACAGCAAATGGAGGTGGGGGGCGCATCTGCGTCAACTTACCCCCAAGCTGACGCAGGCAGCGTTGGCGCTGGGCCGTCTCCTGCCCAATATGGGAGGGGCTGGGCGCGCTGCCGACTTCTTTACATGGCTGTGTTGCGCTCCATGGCCCTGTACGGCGCTCCCGTATGGGCAGGGCAGCTAAACCGTGCAGAGGAGGCTCTTCTCCACGCGTCCCAAAGGGTCATGGCCGTGAGAGTGTGTCGGGGATACCGCACACTCTCACACGAGGTGGCCTGCGCTCTCGCCGGATCGCTGCCATGGTGCCTGGAGGCCGAGGTTCTGTCCTCGGTCTACTGGTGCCAGGTGCGTGCGAGAAGCCGGGAATCGCGCTGCGCACCACAGGAGGTGGTGCGATGGCGCAGAGATGCCAGGGCTAGGGCCCTGGTGAGGTGGAAGGAGCAGATCCTCTCGGGACCCACTCAGAGAGGAACCGGCGCCCGACGGCTCCTCGAGGCAATCCGGCCCATTCTCCTGAGTGGGTCCAGGGGACATGGAGTCCTCACCTTCCGGACTACGCAGGTGCTCTCGGGACACGGGTGTTTTGGGAGGTATCTGTGTAGAGTCGCCGGAAGGAGGAAACCCCAGTATGCCATCGGTGCGGTTGCGCGGAAGATACCGCGCAACACGTGCTGGAAACATGCCCAGGAGAGGAGGAACCGCGGCGATCCCTGGCCGAGGTCATAGGGCGGACCTCTCACTGCCGACCATCTTACCAAAGATGCTTGACAATGAGAGGTCGTGGGAGGCGGTGGTCTCCTTCTGCGAGATAGTCATGTCGCGGAGGGAGGCCGAGGAGCGAGAGAGGAGATGGATCCTCTTGCTCCTCCGCGGAGAAGGAAGCGGACACGGGGCGAGCCGCTCGGGCTCGCACCCCGTCTCCACTTGGAGTGCCTGGGGCGTCGGGCGTTTAGGGCCGCCCGGCCCCCCTAGGGGATAGGCTCTCCCGAGGCGGTGACGCGCCGATGGTTTCTGGTGCGTCACTGGAGCCAAATGCGGGGCCCCATCCCCCGCGAGGCGGGCCCGCAAGGGTGCCGGCATTGGGTCAGAGTCGTCGAAGGGAGTGCGAAGAGTGACCCGCGACTTGACTCACTGCCATGCTGGAGAAACCTGTGGGGTTTTAGTCGGTAGAGGCACCACTTCACTTTTAGAAGTGGTGTCGAGCCCGACACACCTGCCGTGTCCCTACACGGTGGACGGTGCGTCAAAGCATTTCCCCCACACAAAAAAAAAAAAAAGGAGACAATGGATATACAATATGCAGTGTACCCGCATTTAACAGTAACTGGAGATTGTTCAAGATGATTGGTTTTACAATTAATAGTAGACTGCAGGCCCATGAACAAAATTTATGGGTCATCTGATACAGCAGGAGACCTATGTAGGATGATAGAAGGGTATAAAGTAATAGGATTGAGCACTATGCCGTCACTTGTAAGCTGTCCAACTGAGTGCTATTGAAGAGGGGGGGGGGTTCTAAACCTCGCTCATTTCTCGTTGTCGCATGATTTTTGTACGGCGTTGCGGAATAATAGATTAGAAGAGGTATTGAAACTATAAAATTAAAAATTTTAAAATTTTGTGAAAAAAAATCATGATTTTCCGACGATTTACAGAGTAAGTTTGGTCATTTGATTATGTTCGGCTTTGGTTCCATACAGTTTCAATACCTCTTCTAATACATTATTTCGCAATGCCGTACAAAAACCATGCGACAAGGAGAAATGATCGAGGTTTAGAACCCCCTCTCTTTAACTGCACTCAGTTGGAAAGCTTACAAGTGACGGCATAGTGCTCAATCTTATTACTTTATACCCTTTTATCATCCTACATAGGTCTCCTGCTGTATCAGATAACCCATAAATTTTGTTCACGGGCCTGCAGTCTATAGGACAAAACGGCAATTTTTATTTTATGTATATACTACCTGACCCGGCGAACTTACTAAGGCGAATAAAATGTATATACTTTTATTCACGTTTAATAAAAAGCTTTTTCACAAATAGACACTTCAATTTTATAAAAGACTAGCAGCACCCCACGGTTTTACCTTCGTAGTTCTTGTTCCCGTGGTTCTCCCAAGATATAATAATGTAACCTGTGTTACAACCTATATTCTAAAAGTTTTCCAAATTTCAGGTCGATAACTGTTTAGACTTTCCGATGTGATTGAGCAACAAACATCAAAACTATCACATTTGTAATATTAGTAGGAAGTACTGATGTACTGTATGTATGTACTGATTTTACAAAATGTCGTTCTGAAGAAAGCATTTTCAACTAACGAACGTGAAGGCAATGGGAGAACTAGTAGATATCGGGTTAGCTGTGAAACTGTTCATCGTGTTCCTTGTTGGCGACCTGGCAGGGGAGAGTCTGCACGAACTTGTCTCGACTTCAAATGCCATCGGAGACAGCCCGTCTGAGTCACGACGCTCACTTCTATTCTTCCGACCAGTATGGGCATCTAAAAAACAATAATGGCACGCCGACGCACAATGGCGATTAACCTCTGCGAGAGCGGAGTTCAACCTCCGTGGTCTGACGGGTACCGTTACCGACCCGGAACTCGCGACCGTGCTGTAACGTACGGGGTGGTCTATCTCGAATAATGCGAGCCATGGGTCGAGCCAAACTTTATGGCGCGCTGCGGTGTCGGAATACCACATTGAATATGGACTAGAACAAAAGACCTCCTTACTAGTATGAGACGGATTGCGTGTAGCTCAAAAAAGCGATATTGTTTCATGGTTGTTGTTTCAAATGTTTCAAAGACTCGAACGAGGAGGTTTATCCACTTTCGTAATAAGAATGTCCAGATTTTGTAGAATGGACTGAGTGGATTTTTACAGATAGTTACAGTCTTCGTTGATTGTTCCGGTAGTGACTTGGTTTTTTGTAGCCAACCACGCTTTATTGTGGACCGCATCGTCGTAATATCAGTTGAGATGACGGTCAATTGCAAACCTATCATTATTATGAAAACTTTTGGCCAGATGGTTTATCGAAAGCGCTAGTGTAGACTGCGTGGGATTAACTGACTTACCCAAGTTTGGAACTACGAGTACAAAGAGATGGAGCTATAATTAGCAAATCAATTAATATAAACTCCATCACGATTCATGTAATATACAATGAGTTGTAGTGGTTCAGCGGCGAGAAAACTCGCGAGTCATAGTCGTAGTTTAGGTTCCACCTGTCCTCTTAGCATTTTTCCGAATGCAGATTTTTCCGAATTTGTTAACCCCACTGCGCCGCTTTTAACGGTTAAAACATTGTGAGGAAATCAGCATGGTCCAAGAAAAGCATCTATCTAGTACTTGTGTCATCTGACGTAATATGTATGACAGTTGTGCGTGTGGGGTTGGAACCCGGGGTCTCCGGATCGGCAGGCGCCGTTCTCCTTATTAGACCAGCCGTAACTTACTAGACCAGCCATAGCTTATTTAAGATTATTAAAAAATATACAAATTAAATATCCTAAATTCATAAATTTGTATGCATGTGTTTTTTGTTGTGAATATATTACGGGTATATTCGCCAGAGCATACACGGTGACAGACAGGATGTGAAGCGGATGCAAAACGGTATTTCAAGATTTATCGGCAGCTCTACTTTGGAAAATAGCCTAGATTTTGCATAATGATGTGACATTTATGTGAACGGAGCTGATATAAAAATTAGACGCTTCGACACAAACCCGTTTAGATATGATCAAACTGGCTTTACGTGATCATAATTGATGCATATAGTCTTTGTAACATGAAGTTTGAAGATTATTATACATACCTTACTCAAAAAAAGATTTCAAAGTCTAAACCTTGTTTTTTTTTTTCTAAAAAAGTTTTGTTTCGGTGTGTATCTGTTTTTTAGTTGAGACTAATTGAATCTAATAATAATATCCTCGTGTAATAATAAAATATGGCTATTTAATGATGCAGAAAGTAGTGAATTTCACCGTCAAGGGCTCTGTTCGCGATGTTGCTAAGGCAATTGGTGCTGGTTCTCTCCACTTATAAAGCAGTTTAGCTGATGCCGATGGAAACTTCTAATGAAAGTTATTACGGCAAGACAGGCCAGTTCTATAGATATTACAAAGAGATAAGCACTTCTATTCATTCTCGAAACTTTTTTTTATCCTAGATTTTTTTTTACAAATATTTTTCAATAACAGATGAATTTGACGTAATTTTATTAGTATAGTCAAGGCTCATACTATGGCTAAATAAACAAACTGCACCGTGCACCTATTATGAAAGCTTATGAAATTAATAAAAAATACATTAACACATTCACATTCATAATATTAGTAGATTTTAGAAAAATATTACAATTAAGCGATGCAACACTATTCCGTGTTCTCGTTAGAGTTAATGCCTGAGTTGTGAATCTAGCGATTATGTTATGTTCAAAAATACCTTGCCAGTTGTTTGTTATGTTTTACACGGATGCTGGCAGATATTCGTTCATCAAACATGTGACGTACTTCACTTAATTATGAATATATTATACTCTATTCACGGTAGGCGGACCGATTAAGCCGCTCTATTATTATCTACTAAAAGGTCTTTGCCCAAATAAGTAGCTTTGCTTGCCGATTACAGCAAGCAGCTTCATCGTTAGACTCGGGACACTTTACACTGCACAGGGCAGACCGTAGCCGTGACGTGAAAACGTCATACATCACGATATTCTCTATGGTTCTAAAGACTTCAAAATCTTGAACATTACCTCAAAGTACTTTTATCGGGTTAAATCAGATAATATTCGGAAACTATGATAATGATTGATGATGTATGATTTAATGTCATCTTGCCCCTTTTTATGGGACTGATCGTAGCACGCCGGTATCCTGACAATGTTTTCCATCACCGTTAAAGGCATTAGTGATGACGAACTCGTACATCTGCACTGTGAACAGTCACTGGGCCACCATGACTTGATATTTAATCCAATATTATTTATTATATCATACGAGAAATATAATCCGTCTTTTATGTAGTTGTGGTGTAAAATTGGCAATAAAGAACGAATTCAGAAATAATGTAATGATTAAGCGAATTACTAATAATTGTATTTTCACTCATACCAATTACGGGATAGTTACCACGGTTAAATTGTGGACCGAGTACAAGTAATTATACCTGATTGAAAACAAGGCTTTTTATGTAAGACCGTCATTGGTTTCATTTGTATAGGGAAATGCACTCAAAATTCTCTAAGATTCAACTCGAGAGTGAATCCGTTTCTTTTACACGCTCCATCGTAGACCGTATTATCCCTTAAAATTAAGCGAGATGGCGGTCAAGTGTACACTTATTAAAGCTAAAAAAATAGCCTAAAACATAGAGTGATACAAAGTCCATCACAACCGCGGATGTGATCACGACGCTTTCGTCGATTCGTATGGAAGAATTGGAAACTTCACCGATAGACCATCCAAGACTTCAACTTACAGATGGCCATCAGGAATAGAAATGTGGTCGTAGTGGAAGCTTTGAGCCGGAAGGAGGCGACTTAGAAAATAGCAAAATTGGACTAAAGATCACTAGAATAATGTCGAAATTGTTCCCTAGTCTTCTAGATAATCATCTAGTTCTAGAGACAAGAACAAAATTAAAAATTTTGATTAACCCCCGACTACCTCTGGCTCAAATTTGGAACTAGATGATAGTCTAGCACAGGGGTCGGCAAGTAGTTTTAGGTGGGGTCCGGATTTGTTATCTGTACAACATTCTACTAGTCAAACCCTTTCATTTGATACCCATATTAAAGGAGTTGTGAAAAAAGATATGTATTTCGCCATTTTGTGGTAGTGGCCATCTTGGCCATTTGAAATTTTGTTATAGTGTATAATTTCAATTATTTCTACTAGTCAAAAATGCCATGAGAGCTTCGTCCACATTCCTTCATTTGGTACCCATATTGGTTCGCAGGTAGGTTGTGAAGAAATATTTTGTCCGCCATTTTGTGGTGGCGGCCATCTTGAATCGATATTAACCAAACCGACTGTGTTAACTAAAACCAGATTTGATCCGCACGGATGTTAACCTTCAAATAAAAAAACCGCATTAAAATCGGTCCATCTGTTTGAGCTCTACGGTGCCACAGACAGACACACACACAGACAGACAGACAGACATCGACGTCAAACTTATAACACCCCTTTTTTTGGTTGGGGGTTAAAAAAGGAACGAGTTATGAGGAGTTGCTAAATCCTACTAATTTAATAAATTTCAAAATTTGGACGTTTGTTGCTTTCCATCGCATCCACGCTTATCACCCGGGTGTTTCACCAGCAATCACGTCGTAACGTCTGAACTGATGATCTGGCTCAAATTTGGAACACAGGTAGATGATAGTCTGCGGATACTAGAAGAACACATTATCTTGGCTACTTTTCCTCCAGCGGGAAAGAGGAGCGTATAACAAAACCGCTTTGTCGAAAATATTTAATAGTATTTATTTACAACATTCGGGTAAAAATTGAGACGTGTACTAGTTTTAAATAAAAAATGAGCACGCTCGGCGCCGCCTTGGTGTAAAGTGAACCATCCTAAACGTTGATTTGAGTTCTCTGACCGCTGTTTTCATAAATATTTGATCATAGTTTTAGCACTCGATTGTCAGCCGAGGATGGCCTCGAGAATGTTCTTGGAAATAATCTCTTCACTGTTCTTTTAATTAACGAGTTAGGGTGATATTTGTACGGTGAGGCTGAGTTGTTTTGTGAAATAGTCAAATGAATTAATAGACTTTGATAAATCTGGTTGATTACAAGAACCGTTTATTGCAACTCTACAGTTTTCATATTTTTGTTTCACTAGCATGTTAAATTGGATGTTGAGGTAAGTACATGCCTTTTCCATGTAGATTTATTTTATTGACCATCGAATCCTATAGAAATACTTGTAAAAAGTAGTTAAATTTCGAATTTTGTTTGTGATATGACGAGTACCTAATTCAATAATATATTTTTACATTAGTTTACGTTTAAGTATTTTAAGATTTTGTTAGTACATATGTTAGTTTTAAATAGTTTTAATGGAAGTTGTCATACTTTTAATAAATTTGGAAGATTCGGTTTTATACCTAGTTATTTTCAATAACTTTAAATTGACATGAATGGAAATTTGGGGCATTTGTTTTATAATGGCATAAGATGTGGCACACATTTGTAGCACAAAGTGACACACAAAATTTCTATATTTCAGTTCGAGCCGTTCAGGCCTTCCGATGTAATTGTGCCACAAACATCCAAAATGTACTATTTTATATATTAATATCAGTAAAACATCCAAACATTGGTCTAAATTGTCCAATTCCTGGGCAAAAGGTTTTCTTTTCTCCTTCCTTCATCGTGCGATTACAGTTCGTCGCGCCACCGTCGTCTGGATCCACGCGAAGGCCGCTTTGATGTCCGAGATGATTTAAGAAGGTATTATCCCAAACTGTATGAACATATCTATAATTTAGCGCTCGTAAACTTGGTGAAATTCTTGAAACGCGACTTTGTACGGGGGTTAAGTGTTTTGTTATTTATGTAAGGATCATGAACATGAGAGTGTAGTATTACGGAGTTTTACATCGGTGCGGCAAGCTTGTTATGTTCGTATTTTACGGCGGTGAAACATACTTTTGCCTGACTTTCAGTACAGCTTAAATTGTTACGATAAGTTTTACTTAAGTAATTTTTTTGTACAAAAGGAACTCATTTTACAAAGTCTTACAAAAAAAGTATTTTGATAATAAGTTAATTGGTAATTTAAAAACACGTATTTAGCCTCCGACACAAATTTTACCTAAGCACTGGCTCGATATAAGTTTTCAACTTTAATGAAACCGCATCAAAACGGCTTAGTAGCTTTTGAACTAGATAGATCGATTACTTCGTCATTGCACTGAATCTGAAAACAAAATATGGTACTACAGACAGATAACCACGTTAAATTGCTAATACTCTCTTATCTTAAATACAATCTATTTACACGTGACTGAAAGGTTTAACTGGGTGAAAAATACCACCATTTGCTCTGCATTTTACTATGTATAAAGAAAACTAGCTTAACGTTTACGTAATTAATGTTTAATCTAAGTCTGTTACTTCTGTATTATTACAACTTTATTACGTATACTTTTAGACTTCATGTAATTTCTTTTTGTTATTAGATAAGATTTTGTATGTTTTTGGTGGATGTAATAAAGTATTACAATAATATTAAAAAATAGTAATACAAAACCTATCAGTTTTTGATTCTGAAGGAAAGAGTTGCAATCATTTATTCAATGTATTTTCAATCTATTTGCTCAAAACCTACGAAAACTAGGAATTTGTAATTATTTTGATAAAAATCTATTAGCTATATAAATGTTTGACGTTCCTGAAGTTAAATGACCTGAAAAATACAAAATGCAACTTAAATCAAATTTGTAACGCGGCGGTAAACCTTTGTTCACGTGGCTAAATTGAAGTTGTTCCAATTTAAATCACAATAGAACAAAAAATAATAATTGAAGTCGGTTGACAGCTAGTGGTGACATTGACAAATTACACAAACATATAGACAAAAAATATAAACAGCTGAACTGGGTTATTTTGATTTCTGTGTTTAAAGCTTTAAAGTTAAAATACGTCAATTTATAAATATTTTGTCAATAAATTGGAGATGTTTCACACTCTTCAGTTTTGTGAGAATGAGTAAATACACTATTATATACACTAAAAATATTTTTTAATTTTGTTCTCTTCTATTTAAATACACCTCGTCTTACAATAACGACCACAGAAAAGATTTTTTTTTAATTTACAGCACCCGTTTGATAATACATAGACAGATTAGATGTTTTATTTTCTAGTTTTTGTCGTTTTTTGCAATTAAAAACTTGAGAAGCAACATTATTGATCTATATAAGCAAACAAAGACCTCCTACTCAATGCTTCATGTTGCTAGCCTGTTACTATCTGCAATAGGTAATCTTACTTTACTATCCCGGAAATAGTACTTAAACGGATGATTTGTTAACCAATTGTTGAGCAGATAAGCTACTTCAGCCTTTTCACCGTTCAGCATCCGCAGAGATAAAAGCAACAAGCTGTTATGGAAAACGAGCCTATTTTTAAATCACACGAAAATTATTGTTGCAATTAATATCATGTTCCGAATGGATATCTCTTTCATTGTAATTTTCGTAAATCAACAGTTTTATTGCAAACATATTAGTACGTGTTTTATAGTATTATATCGGCCTTTGAATTGACCTTTGCAGAATTGAAAAATTATCTATCTCTCAGTGACGAGTCCATGGCAGTGCTAGGCAACACGTGAGTTTTTAAAGAGTTTTTACTTAAAACTAAAAGTTTAATTTAATCAGACTAACAGCTTGATAACATCTATAACATGTAGCCTTTATAAAACTTATTTATTAGGACTTAAATAAGTAACTATACATTCTTAAGGTAAGTCTTCACCGGCCCTTGTAAAGTCTTTGTTAATTGAACGAGAGTCTTGTCACCGGCCCGAACAAGCAATATCCATCCTCGAGCCAACACCGAGATTTACAACACGATTGTCAAAAGGCTGGTAACTTTATCGGGCACGAGTAACGACTGACTTCGGAATAGGACCCTATCTCGCTATCGGAGGCTTTGTTCGACAATGAGTCGTCTTTAGAAATAAATGTACCGCATGTACTGGGGTATTTAGAAATGCTACGCGAAATTAGATAATCTTCAGTATCTTTACTGTATTATAAACTCGAAAGTTTGTGGATATAGATGGAATTTTGTAACTCTTTGAAGCAAAAGCTACTGAAGGGATCTTGACCAAATTTGATATGTAGATTTATTCGCTGAAACAACTCAATAATGCGTACACAATAATTGTAATGATAAACAACCAGATACCAAACAGACGAACAAACATCCATATTCATCCCTCAAATTTTTGTCCATTATAGGAATCAAATCCACGGCCGACGCCTTTGTACGCAGACTCACAGCCAATCCACTCACACAATGACATGAAGCGAGCCAACCGTTTCCGAATAACCTTATAACTGCTAGCACAAAAATTAGCGTCGTAGGTATGTACAGAGATTATATCTTGACAGGTATTGTCCACTGAGGCTGATTTACGGACAAATGCGATAGGTACATAAAGCATATAAGCACATAGAGGTATATTAAAATCTTATGGTGTGTACTCATTCATGTATTTTCAAAAGGAATTCAATTTAAACTTTTAACACGTAAACGTTCATAAAGCTAGATAAAACCCAGTACATATGCGACGTAAAGAGCTGTGTAATGTAATGACTGATAGGTAATAATTGTGGGTACTAGAAAGCGGAATGTTTGCTTTGGAAGTTACTACATCATAAAGTTTTGTTTTGATTCAATTGTGGGTTCGGACCCCACCCAGTGCAAATATTTGTGTGATGAATTCAAATGTTTGCACTGTGTCTGGGTGTTTCTATTTATAATAAGTATGTGTTTAAAACTATATTAGTTTATCAGATATTTGGCCGCCATAGTACAAGCTTTGCTTAGTTTAGGGGTCAGATGGTGTTATATGTGAATTGTCCACCAATATTTATTTATTTAATTATTTTTACATTTTATTAGGTTTGCGCTTGACTGTCATCTCGCTTGATGTTAAGAGACGATGCGGTCTATAAAGGATCGTGTTTATTTAAAAGAAACTGACTCATTCTCGACGCTAAAACTGTATTCACCGGGAAAAACAATTTTGCACATAGCACCAACTAGCCTCGACAATTACTCATTCAGGATATACGCAAAATATTTGCAAGTAATCATATTCCTTAGTTTCTTGACCAGAAGCGGCATGATCCATCCAATACCGACATCCGGTATTGGAGTGTTGACTTTCCATATTTCGCGGAAAAAAGGGTAAATTAACGTATTTGCATATGGATTCATCACAACTGTGACTCATTGTTCTTTTTACTTTCAATCGTCACCTATACCGGGTGATATGATAAAGAGATAAATAAGCAATATTACATGCAAAAAGTCTATAAGCACTTTGGCGCCATCACACCAAGTCTCATAGACAACTAGACCCTTCAGAGTCTTGAACATTACCGTAAAATTACTGGCTTATCGATTTTCTTCAGATACATTTTGAAGAGTGTGAAACTGATCTGCATGATCTTATATTACCTTGCCCTTTTATCCATCAGGCTGTTTGTTGTTGGAAAAAGCAACATCGTTTCGTTTCGGTTGACGTTCCAAAGACACGAACGAAGAATTTTGACTCCAGTTTTGTTATAAGAACGTCTGGGCCTAGGCTATGGGACTCGTTGCCTGAATGTTTTTTAACTTTTATAGGTTTACACCTGACCGCCATATCGCCTGATGTTAAGGGACGTTGCGGTCTACGATGGAGTGTGTTTACCTAGAATAAACCAATTCACTGTCGACTTGCAGACACAAATATTGTAACCATCAGGGAAAACCCACTCAGCTAACAAATCCTGAGTTTTCACTTCTATCGGCAGTTCCTATGACTGCCAATTTTTTTCCACAATTTTAAGAATAAACAAAAGTGGATGTATGCTTGTGTGACTAATACATGGCAATATGTGTAATGTTTTCTTATTGATTTGATGAACGCATATTTAAAAGAAAAGTATTTTCCACTCTTTATTTTAACTAAAAACTATAAATGTGCGAAATTTTATACTCTTCATCCGCGTAATATAAAAAAAACGGAGTAAATATTTTGCTTCATGTAATCTATAGATATACCATGATAGTTTAGTTATACATATATTATTCGTAGATAATGTAATTGCGCCGAGTCAATCGATCTTTCGAAAGTAGAACATTCTAGACACCCACCGCGCCTGGTGCCGACCTCAACTTGTACAAGTACGCATACAATCAGTAACCAGTAATCTAAATCAAGAGGTCAATGACTCGCGACTTGCTTGATCAATGCCACATGACGTGGACCATCTATTTCATATTACGAACACAAATACTGCAGAATTGGGGTTATAGGCGATTCGCCACAAAGTAAATTCGTCACAATTTGTATACTCCATACATTCAAAGTAAACTCGCCACAACTTATAAAAAAACAAATGAACAATGTCACAGGTGAATAAAGTTGTTGTAAATTCGTCACAGATTTTTGTTTTATGTCATTTTTGCATAAAGTAGGGTTAGCAAGTAATATTTAGGGTTATAGGCAATTCATACAATTTATTGGGTTAGGTAAGTACTCGAAATGATACAAAGATTTTAAACTATGACAACAAATAACTAATGGCTCATTCCATGACAAACGCTATAATCTTTGTAGTTAAATACTAGGAAAACCTGTCTTTAGGACATTTATCATATAAATTTCAAAGACGATAATTATTGTATGTGGTGTCCATTTCGGTAAATTTTACATCTGTTATATAAAAAGTTGTTTTTTCACTAGTGTAGGTTACTGCGGAATAGCGATACACTTGACTGATATATCCCCTGATGCTAAGCAATGATGTGGTCTACGCTATACCATCCCCAGAAGTACATATACAGCTGATAAAAACTGCACAAAAACTTGAAAATATGCCTTCCAAAACAAACGTTTGTAGATTTGATACCTTTTTTGTAATGGTAGGAATCTCTTTGCAGAATCCTCCTGGGATTCACAGCCGATACCTTTGCTGTAATGAGCAAACATGTTTTTTAACATCAGTAACATGGCCTTCTAATCTCGTCACTCTATACTATAAAAACCTATGACTTCATGACCTGCTCAAAAATTTGATTTTATTTTTCTCGAATTATAACATCTTCGCATCTTGTAAATTAACGTTTTAGACGCTTAATACAACAAACATTACTTGGTAACCCTACTTTATGCAATAAATAAATAGTTTAAAAACTAAAGAAACACGCTTATACAAAAGATCCAACTAAAAAGTTTTCTTGTTTTTCTAAAAACTTTGTGTAGTAAACAAAGTTCTTAATACTTATGATCTTGGTAAGGTGATCGTGGTGAGGTGATCGATAAGAATGGTTGGTGGGACAACTCTACAAACCATTGCATTCTCATCGGTCCTTGATAAGAATGCAAAGTTTAAAACTAATCGTGTTGTTTGAAATTGGTAAAATCCTATTCAAAGATTCCGTTAAATAAATACATTGATTCATAGATTCCTACATACCAAGTTAATAAAATCGTGTTAAATATTATGTGAAATGAGAGATTACTTAAAAAGGCTAGGTACTAAAAATATCTGCCTGAGTAGACTTTCCAGATAGTTATAATTGGTATCTTCAAATCGAGTTGAATCGGTTTCTACTAGGTAAGCTTAATCGAAAACCGCATCGTCGTCAAGGCGGTCAAGTGTAAACCTATGAAAGTAAAAATAAAATCTGATTTTACTGTGTATGTTGTATACTATGTTGTCTGTTTATATTCCTTTAATTTTGTGCCTCTTAGTTTTAAGCTTAAGAAAAATAATTATATATAAAATACTACACATTTATTCTTTGATTTTTCTGCTGTCTATACATAAAAAAACACTGTGGCGAATTTACAATTGATAAATGAGGATTTATCAAAAAAATAGAATTGTGGCGAATTTACACACATTTATTTTTGTGGCGAATTAACTTTGTGGCGAATCGCCTATAACCCCAGAATTGTAAAGGCAAACAAAAACATCTGAATATTTCTTTAACGTCGCAAAGGGACCTTTTACGTCCTTAAGATGGATTGTTTTAAGTTTTTAGGAAATTTAACAGGTCAGTTGATTAAAATTCTTAGCGCATATAACTTCGCGTTTGACTGCTAATTCGTCAGATGGGAAGCGGTGTGCAGTCGACAGTGGCGCACACTGACCTAGAAGACCTATTCACTCTGACCTTGAGGAGTTCCAGATTACATCTCTCAGGAAATCACGAAGCTGACAGTCTTTTCCGCCCTTTAGCCGTACGAGTAAGAAAGAAACTTAAGATTTAGAAATTTGCTACGTTTACGATGTCAAAATAACTTAAAATTTTAAATTGAACTTAACTTAAATTTTATTATTAACTATTGATTGGTTGTAATAAGTTACTTTACCTGAAATAGACATATTTTGTTTTTTTTTTTACTTAAGTCAAATATTGCACCACGGCTGTAAGTTGCTAGTTTTTATATTTCGTCTACAAAACCAAAAACCACCAGAAACGAAAAATATCTATTCCCACTGGAAAAGTCTACAGTAGGTAGAGGTACAGGTAGGCATACTGACCAACTACAATGAATGATCTTGGCTTTGATACGAGTATTGATCTGAGAACAATATCAAAACTTACAATTAACAAAAGCGATCGAAGGGTCAAGTCTATTTTATGGCGCAAATGTTTTTCTTCTGTTTGTTCACAATTTTATACCGTTGAACGAAAACACACCTTGCATATTATATTATTTCATAACGCAATTTATGAAACAGATGGCAGTTTTATGGTTATATTTGTTCGTAGACTCGATATCATAAAGTAACAGAGTAACGTATCGTTTCATTATTCTAAAATTAATCAAAAATTCAATTATTTTGATTGCGGTTGAAAATTGTAGAGGTCTCTAATTAAGTAGTGGAATTTGTTTGAACAAGCAAACAAAACTAACAAACGTCGTAAATATCGAAACTTGACTTGAAATTGGACTTTGTCAAAAAATGTACCTACATGATTATTCTATGTATTATGTATAATGTTTCTATGTATAATAAGTATGTATTTATAACTATATAAGTATTATATCAGCAATCTGACCGCCATATTACAAGCTTTGCTTAGTTTAGGGTCAAATGCTGTTGTGTGTAAATTGTCCACCAATATTCTAGTATAAATTTGAAATGCAGCGGAAAGTCCTTCAGAATCTATTAACAATTGATGTATCACTAGTAGCGCCCAGTAGTTATACCCGTGTAGTCTTGCTGCTGCTGCTCTGTTTACTTTCTCACAAATTGTAGCCTAAGATGTGCTATTTCAGACAATAATAAAACTCTTGATTGAGCGATAAATACTCAAACATCCTTACTATGTCGTCTTACTGATATTATGGGTGCAAAAGGCACGTAATTGAGCATGTTTCTTGCTCAATTACGTCGATACGATTGAACAGATCAGGTTGTAGTTTGGAACATAAAATCTGGAAAATACTCATAACATCTTTATCGCGGGAACATAAACAAGGTAGTTAAAACCGCGGAACATTGCTAGTTTATAAAATTAGAAGGATTCTCGTTCATATTGTTTGATTCTTGTAGCATAAAGTAGACCTCCACGTATCTTTCTGTAGGTTTTTAAAGAATAAAAGCTATTATATTATCTTATTTTGTTGTTTGCCCTTTCAATTTTTTTTGATTCTGTTTTAGCTCCCTGTTCAAACAAAGTAAATTGCTATTTGTATTCCGTTTGCGAGTTCCTTACTGTTTAAATATTCAGTATTTTAATTTTTTCAGTTGATGGATTGGGACATTGTTTGTAGTCGACCATGAGACAAAGCGCGTAAAAACGAGGAAAACCCAAAAATATAACAAAGAATGCAGATTGTTTTAGAACGATATGTTTACACATGACCGCCAACTTGCAGTTGATCGATGCTAAGATGTACAAAGTGGTCAACAACCTAGAAGAAGCTGATTAATCTCGTCTAGAAGATACCAAGATCCCATTCCAAGAGCCATCGTGAAAAATCCATTCAGGGAACGCATTGCACAGCCTAGACATTCTTATTGCGAAAACGGGATCAAACCTCCTCGATCGAGCTTCTACTTTTCAGTTATATGATCTACTAACTCGTTCGTGTTTTCTATTCGTTTTTTATTTTTCTTTTCCATTTTTTTTCTTATTTATTCATGTCTATAAACTCTTCGCTCCTTAATGTTCGTTTTAATTATTACAAAATTAGAAAGAAATAATATGAAAACTTCTATTACAGCAGTACAGCGTGGCTGCTATAAAAACTACGCTAATTATTTATAAAAGTAATTACTTTCACTATAGACATGAATGAATAGAACTTACATGTGAATAGGGATGGTGACTAAAAAAAACAAATTGGACTGTCAGTTAGATTACAAAAAAAAAAATTTGTACAAGCATTTTTTATTTAATTACAAAAACTAATAAAAGTGGTCAAGTACGAGTCGGACTCGCCCATGAAGGCTTCCGTAGCAGCAAGTAACATAATATAAAAGTTCTTGTAGTTCGTTATCACAGTGTTTAACAATAGGGAATTTAGGTATGACGATTTAAAATAATACTACTTCATAGATCTCATTCAAACCAATTTTCGTTGATAGTTTACATGGTAATAGATATCGTACACTTTTTTTATTTTTTCATTATCTTATTTTAGTAGTTACAGGGGGTTGTGTGTCCCCCCCACACACATTTTACTACTTTGGAAGAATCTCACGCGCAAACTATTCATTTTAGAAAAAAGTTTTGTTAGAAACCTCAATATAATTTTGAAGACCTATCCATAAATAGCCCACACGTATGGTTTTTGATTTTTTTTTTTGATTTTCAGTTCTAATTAGGGACACCCCTAAAATTTTTATAATTTTTTCTATTTTTGTGTGAAAATCTTAATGCGGTTCACAGAGTACATCTACTTACCAAGTTTCAATAGTATAGCTCTTATAGTTTCGGAGAAAAGTGGCTGTGACATACGGACGGACAGACAGACAGACATGACGAATCTATAAGGGTCCCCGTATTTTGCCATTTGGCTACGGAACCCTAAAAATGACGAAGATATAGTTTTTAGAAGTTTTGACTGACGTCACGTCTATATTATGATTTTTATGTAGACTTGACGTCACAACCCCCCAATGCGGACGTTTGATAGTCTATATCTTATCTTTATCGATTTTTAACAATTAGATGAAACAAAACATACCCTACCCTTAATTTATTATTGTTGTCGGACTAATTAGAATGGTATATTTTCGACCCAGTCATCATTCCCCATTATGCTTAGAATTATAGAACTCCACGAACAGTTTGAAATATGTACCAAAATACGTATTTAAGTAGACATATTGAAGATATACTTGAACAGATATCGGGCTCTGAATGAGATTCGAACCCACAACCTACAGTTATCGCTGCAATGGATCATTCGAGATCGTTTCATTGAGCCCAAATGTGTTAGCTCTCGTAAAAGTTACCGGGGCGATAAGAGTCCACGAAAATACTGCAGTATCAGCTGTTACCATATTTTTATGTTCTTATATTTTATGTATTGTCAGAATGCCGTTTTAGTAGCTCAATTTAAGCCCAGAGTCTGAACTCTGGGCTTTTATCTCTATCAGAATGTTAAGGCATTAAAAGTGGATAAATTAAGATTACTTACAAATAAATATTTACCTAGGAGGAATAGAAATACCAAGAAACTGAATAAATATTTGCTTTATTCACACAAATATTTGCCCTGAGCGGGAATCAAACCTACGACCTCCAATTCGGCGAACAGACTTACGAGGGTAATCAAATTTAGACGTTTAACAAACGCATTAAGACAAAATTGAACTTTGTTTACTTTTTGAATGCGTCGCTAAGTTGATTACTGTTAACTTTTTAAAGTACTCGAATAAAAGTTAAGAGTTGAAAGTTTTTGTAGTGATGCCTACGTCATCGATAGATAATGTATCGAGTATTGTATACCAGCATACCGGTTTGAACTGGTTAGCACCAGTACAGCCGGTTACTAGGGATGCCCAAAAAAGTGTATTGTATCGATATATCGCATCGTAACTGTATCGAACTTGGTTGTATCGATACGCGATATTATCGATTTCCTTTGTATCGATATATCGTATCGTAACCGTATCGCATGCCTTTCATTTAATATGCGATATAATGAGTATATATCGTGCAAAGGGTTATCTTTTTAGTAGTTTTACTATATATATATTTTTATAAAGAAACAAATTATTATATGTAATTAGAATAGTTTTATTCAACAAAAAAAAATACAATTGCCATTGATCAGCACTTAAACAACGCAAAAATAATAATTTGGATAAGCGCTGTGGATTTAACCTATTACGGCTTTCGGAAAGTGTGTGCGAACGACTACCTACGAACGGAATGACAAAGGAGAACATAAACTAAACAGTTATTAATCATATTTGACGGTACTACAAAGTTCAAAGATTATTTAAATCTACCTCCAAGTCTAAATAAAAGCCGCCTGTTCTTGCTCCATAAACAATTTTGTCGACGTTATCATTCTCTTATTACTAATAACAAGATATTCAATGGCACTGTCTATTATCGTTTAGTGATGATGTAATAGGTACATTAAAATTTTACAAATTAATCACCGACATAGTTTGATACGATATGGTAATGCGATATTTTTATAAGAATGCGATATATCGAAGCGTATCGTATGGTCAAAATATCGCATCAAATATCGATATATCGTATAGTGCTGTATCGATATTCCGATATATCGTATCGTAACGGGCATCCCTACCGGTTACCAGACCGGTCGGGAGAACGACGCACAGGTATCGGAGATTTTTTTATTTATTACGAGTTATAGAAAGCTTATAATAACCAGCAAGTCATCTAAATTAGTGTTTTCTAATACCACGAGTACATTTACACGTTGTTAATAAGAAAAATTACGTTACAAGCTGTCTCCAATGCTTTTTGCGTTAACAGACGGAACGTTTCAAAGTTATTCACTGTACTACGATTAGGAAACCTTTTGAGTGTTATTTTATTAGTCAGATTTCGAAAGATGTGGTCTGGAGCTTCATCAGAGCTCTGGACACTACGTTAAGTCCTACTAACTAATATTATAAATGTAAAAGTTTGTGAGGATGTATGGATATTTGTTACTCTTTCACAGAATAAGTACTGAAAGGATCTGGATACAGGGGGACACATGACACCCCTAGTGTGGGATGCAGGGTCCACCTCCTAAACGAAGTGATCTATGCCGATCACTGCTATTGATCTATTGAAACTATGATAATATGTAACTTCATTACATTCCTTGTATTTTTTGAATAAATAAATTTGAAAAATTTGAATTTGTTTTGATTTGATAGGATACAATTTGGAACATGAACAGATACCTAATAGTCTGGAATATCCCACAGGTATTTTTTATCCCAGTCAATTAACGGGATCGAAAACTGCACGGGTGAAACCACGGAACACTGCTATTTGTACAATCTTCTAATTTGTCATTTTAGCTATTACCATCTTTACACCAAATTCGTCGTGATACTAAAACAGTAACGAGATCAGTTCACAGGTTGTTTGTTCTCCAAATTAACTGGATCACTCTAAGTCAGAGCCAGCAAAAACCACGTCCGCGTGGGTTCAGTATTCCTTATTTCCAAATAATTAACGCACAAAAAACAAGCACGCATATCTAATTATACTCGTAGCACTAAACTACCCACTAAATGTAACCATAGCTGGAACGCAGGGCCTACACTTACAAGGAGAGAGCCAGGCCATAATCCACTACGCTGGTCAAATGCAAGCTAGCAGACGATACATACAAGAAATATATCTTTCTTGGAACATACCGGTTTTATCATGATGTTTTCTTTCATGATGTGACGATCCATTCATAAAGAGGGGGCCATAAAATGGGATGCCCGTACATGATCATTAATTTACTATCAGGTGAGTTGGTGGTAATAATAATATTTTTAAATTCAAAAAATGCACAGAGAAAAACAATAAAATAATTAATTACACGGTCAATTTGTAAAAATGCCTGTCGTGTGCGAATGTTCGAGTATAAACTTCATGGAAATTGAGAGGGTAACACCATTCAATATCCATATATTTTAAATTTATCATCAGACGGACAGCACACGAACTTGCTTTAGTATAACTAAATACTTCAAAGTTTAGGTTAAGTACTGAACCTAATAATTGAAAATAATTAACTGATGAGAACTTAATTATTATTATCGGGTAGGTCACCGTCAACCTAGACTTTCTGAGGCGTTAGATTCAAAGCGTACCTAAATTGAATACCAAACAATTTTTATCGTTCGGGAAAGTTCTAGAGCGGCTAGATATTCTCGTGGGTAGAAACTTTCTAGGTCTAGACGGCAATTAGAAAGGAACCAAACACCTACATAGGTAGCAGAGCCGGCGCTTATCTAGCGCTTAGATTAACCTATATCCTGGTGACTCACTCTGCAGTGACAATATTGACAGCAGGCAACATTCTAAAGTCTTTGGGCTTGTTCCCTGTTGATTGTTTATTAACCCTGTTGGTTGATTTACGTCAAATTCAGATTTAGAAGCGCCGTAAATAAAGCAATAAAAATATTATGGCTTTATCGGCCTAGATTATGTTTGTAACCTCGGTGAGGTTTCAAATATATTACAACTTTAAGTTGAGATATTTGACTAGACCTTGCTCGCTTGGTGTACATGTTTTTTTATCGATAGGTTATAATAGGTTTACGCTAGACCGCCATCTTGCAGGTGTTAAGCGTATTTATCCAGAAGAAATCAATTCATTCTTGATTCGATGATACCTGGATTATGTTCATTAGGAAATATTGAGACAAGAATAAGAAGGTTTTAACTAACAACCATGTAATACCTCTTATTTTGAGTCTCTCGAATATCAAATATCATGACACGTGTCGCTTTATCACATTACGAGTAGTTAGTTCTATAGAGAAAAGCAAAATTAAAATTTTCCGAACAGTATGAAGTGTTTTTAGCTCAAAAGTCTATTTACAAATGATGATGCCTATGATCCTTTTGGCACGTCTCTCTTCACAGTTTATAAATCTTAAATCCTATGCTGAAGGTACGAAGTCGAAACATCATTATGAACATCAACATCATTTATATTTGTTAGATCTTCGAAAGGGATAATATCGTCGTCAACTTATCGTTCTGGCGGACGGGTAATGGCTGCTCAGCTTGAAGTAATAAACTACCATCAAAATATCCCGCAAAATTCCGAAGCACAGCGCACTTCGCCAGCATCGGATCGTTGCCTACGCGCCTACGCCCAATCCACGTAGTTTCTATTGTATGCAGAAACGCAATCCGCGTTCATTCCGCGAGAGCGCCAGCTGGATGTGCAATAAAATTTACATAAACTGACGTAAATTTTATATAAATGCCGTTTAAATAAAAGCGGGGCTGCAGGCGGTCGCCCCAAACGCACAGGCTATTTGAGACGTCCGCATCGTTGGGGGTCTCATTTGCACCAGACGATCTACGTTTTGAATCGCAATAAGAACGTATAAGCTTTGGAATGCGTTGCCTGAGTGGCTTTTCCTCGATGGATACAATGTTGCTGTCTCTAAGTCGCGAGTGAATTGGTTTTTACTAGGTAAACATGCTCCTAGACCACCAACAGTGCAGTCAAATACAAATCTATTGCAGTTGAAAAATTGATCCAAACGAATCAATCAATCTGAGATCCATACGAGTTAAATGAAGGTCTAGGAGTTAAGGAAATAACAAAAAGATAAGAACAAGTTGATGAAAAAATCTACTTTAATGCTGCGAGGTATTGAGTTGAGGTAAATTCAGCGGACAAATTCTCGTCTTTCGAGTGAGAAGAATAAGTTAGATTTTTATTTAATTGAGGAGCGGACTTAAATACGTGCGAGGCGGTCCAGCCCAAAACGATACGATACAAAACACTATATAACACTACAAAATACAAACTGAACTCAATACTCAATTAACATTTTGGTTATCACGAAAAATTTACTGAAGTGTGGCTTGCTCAGTCGATATCCTTCAGAGGTTACGTTTCTATAATCTGAGCTCTTCGTTTAAAGGTTCCCAGACAAGTGGTTGTCAGCCATGACATTCGGTGAGAAGCTTAAATTTTAGTTTTAGTAAGTATTTGTAGTTTCAAGCGCAGAAAAGACTTTTGCATTAATAAATTTATTTAATCGTTATAAACATCGTTATCTAACCATGACATTAAAATAGGAAAGTATCTACGAAATCCTACGCGTACAACTGTCTCTTCAAAGTCATGTACGTAATGCCGCTAACTTGAAAACTGTGCAAGAAAACATCATGAGTTCCAAGAATCCTTCGAGGTCAGCCAACGTTCATCGATTTGTTGGACGTTGTCCCGTCAAAAAATCTCATCCAAATTTTTAGTACACTGCCATTACCTAAACGCTCGAGCCGACTCGACCGGACACACTCTAACAATGTTGCAGTATAAATAATAATAATAAATAAATATTGGCGGACAATTCACACACGCACAGATGGTGTTATCTGACCCCAAACTAAGCAAAGCTTGTACTATGGCGGCCACATAGTTGATATAATACTTGTACAATACATACTTTTTATAAATAGAAACACCCGGACACAGTGCAAACATTTGAATTCATCACACAAATATTTGCACTGGGTGGGAATCGAACCCACGACCCTCGGCTTCGCTACTACCCACTAAGCCACACGAGGCCAGTATGATACCTAAACTCGAGCTCTGTTGTTTTGTGAAAGGCCTCTTAAAAAAATTCTGACGTCATATTTTAAACTTAGAAATCTAATTGAAATATCGTATTTGTTATATAAAATGCTAATAAACTATAGATATTTTAATACTTTCTAATTTTAAAATAACGGTTCAGAATAGGCGGTCTATCGAGGTTCAATATAACATAACCTAAAGGAAGGTCATCTACCAACCCGCACTTATGGCCTTGTTATGGGTTTTGACTCCCTCATTGCGCAAGAAGAGCCCGAGTCATAGTAGTTGGAACATTTAGTGGTATGCCTATGAGTGATCGAGCAGCTCGTAGTGGAAAGCTCTTTATAGAGTTGGGGAATGGAGTTGCTTGGGTAAGTTAGCCTTTGCTAGTTATTCTACAGTCACGGTAATAGTGTTTCAATCTGAACGACAATCACACGGCCATCATCATGGAGATACCGTCTTATTTCTCATTGTGTCGAACGCAGTGCAATTTTAGGTAGTTACTGAGATTCTTCATGTTCAAGTGGTTGCATGGCATTGTACTGTAAATGACAGGCAGGCAGGCAAGTATTGCTTATTATCAAACACGTGTCTTGGTGGTTGCGTCCAACTAAATTGTAAAAAATAAATATATCTACTTCTCAATGACACATTTTGAAGATTACCTCCTTGAGTTAAAAACATAAACACTACAAACAAAACTAAAACGTCTACACAGTGAGGTTAGTTGAAAAAACAATGAAGTTGTATTACATTATAATTAGTTAAGAAGCGGGTTGATGCCGTGAGTTTTGTTCCGGAACAGTTGGCCCATTGTTCCGGCAGCCTTGGCTCTCTCCCACGAGTTCAACGCCAATTCGGTGTCGAATTTCGGTGCATTGTGTTTGGGGTTCCGTGGCGAGTAAACGATGTCTCGACGATCAATTCCCGGGGACTGGTTAGCTAATTGGTAAATTAGACCAAGACGTGCCACTAGTAAATACTAGCACTAGTAAATACTACTCTCGAATTAGCAAATGCTAATTCGAGTAGCAAAGATTAGCAGACATTAGTGGTAGGTCTACGACAAACTTGTCTGTAAAGATAGTTTTATAAGGTTCGAAAATACTGCCTAAAACAATTGCTAGTCAGGGACTGCTAACTACCGGACTGACATAAAAGTGAAAATTTATGACTTAGAACTTTACATTTCGAGAGCTACTAGTAAATGTTGGGTAGGTACTTAAGGGCAGCTGAAAACTTGTCACATGGCTCTTCTGATATTTCCCAACTCGGAGATGTAGACTGATGAGAGGCATGTTTCTTGGACAATGCGGAATTATCCAGCTGGTGAATTATGGCCTCGAGGCTATAGGAAGAGGAAAGAGTCTCTCCCCGGCTTCACGAGAGAGAATCCCAGCAATGGACATTTGATGCTTACGCTTAAAATGCTATAACCGATATAAATAAAATCGCTCAAAAAAAGTCTAGAGCGCTATTTTGGTATCTTTGCTCTCATATTGCTTTTAACCAATATTAGTTTTAAAAATAGACGATGAATCAGATGACAAATAATATGATACAATCGATTAAAAGTTAAAAATGAAAAAAGAAGAAGAAGACTATCAGCTGACTATTATTTTCATCATTGTATAAATTCAGACCAATGGAAACTGTGTTGCCAGACATATTGCATGCCTCTAAAAGAAGAGGCCAGTTTGTATGGGTCAGTTATTAAAATGTTTTGTATCACCTTATCTTACCTGCAAACAGCAATAAAGATTTTGTATTTGTATTTTGTATTTGTAACATTTAGCTGAGGTTGTCGCTTAGAAAATCTGGATATGACCCAAACTGCCACCTCTTCTACAGCTTCTATAAGTGGTGGAAAAGCGGTTATTTTGCATGATAAGTGTTATTTATGCGCTAGTTGGCAACAATGTTGCAAGAACATGTAAGTAGGCGCGAGTGTCGCCGTTTTATAAGTAGAGGATTCCTTTGCAGAATCGGCTTACGAAGTCCTTTTGCTAATAATTGTACTCTCGAGCGTATGTGAATATTAGCTGAGGGAATATTAGATCAGTGCTTCTAAGGATGAGAGTTCGTATAATGTGGGCTTTTTACGGTTACACTTTAGAAGATGTTTTTAGGATCAGGAAGTAGACGCTCAATGTAAGGGCATAAAGTTGTTATAAGTATTACATTGTCAACATTGTTCTATGAATGAAGTTCTACCATTTTGACAGTTGTTGATGCTGGATATTGCAACGAACGTAACCGGCAGAACTGTGCGTTTTCAGCGAGTACACCGTTGTTATTACCGGTTTCTTCACAATGCTTTCCTCCACCCTTAACGTCAGTGGTAATGACATACTCGTATATCTACACTTAGAAAAGATATCTAGATCTCTAGATCTATATTTAGAGATCTATTTTTGTATTGTAAACCTATACTAATATCATAAATGTGAAAATGTTGATTTTTGTTGTTTAACGACGTTGGAACTTCTATATAGACCGGCTGGAAATTTGAAAGACAAATTAAACTCTGGAAGCAAACTAGCTAATTTTTCAGAGTATCGGGACATTTAACGCGCTCCTAATTTAAAGAACTACGCAGATAAAACAGAGGAATACTTCTAGTAAAATAGTATAAAAAGTCTTTCCATTTCAGTAACACCACATCTTTGACATAGCGGTTTGACGGCGGTGACGATTTGATATTATTATTCCATTTGGTTTCAAACCAAGGGGAATATTAATATCAAATCGTTGTCTATTTAAAATTATCTCGTCAATCTGAAGGAACCCCACACAACAAGTTTAAATCATGATATCTTGTGCACCATCCAAAACACCGGCAAGTGTAGCGAGTCGAATCGTTACGCCATAACCTCCTCCCGTGACCACACCTCGCCTCCCAAGTTATTAAGCTTCCTCCGATACTATCGAAGGACTTTATCCTTTATGTACGAATCGATTAAGGTGGTAATCGCTCAAATATTTTGAATGACGAAGCGTATTTTGTGATGCTAACGATATCGTAAGGTAATTATGGTAAAGAAATTGAAGAAATACTGATAAACTCTTACACGCTATTTGAGCTGATGCTACATTTGAGGAAAAAAAAACTTGAGAGGTGTCAAGGGACACCCGGATGGAACGAAGTTCCTTTCGATTAATTAGTGAAGGAATTATTATTATTTTTTATTATTTATTATTAACAAAAACCCTGTATACACTCAACAAAAATAATCGTCGCGACACCACACTGTTCAATGCGAAATAGAAATGAAAATATCTGGCTTGCTTTCTATAAGAGAGAGAGAGAGACAGACAGAGAAACATGCGACGCCGCACAGCTTACAATAGCAAAAAGTGTCGTGACAACTTTTCGTAAGATTTTTTTCCGTCTAGCCCCCTTTCACAACGCGCGATAAGGAACTTCGTTCCAATAAATAATAGATACCTACACAAGTACCTATTTACCGGCTGAAAAATATTAACAATGTATTTGTATAAATAAATCTTATAATATGATGGAAATATCCAACAAATGAAAGTACCAAATTAGCCGTCACACTGACAGAAGCGGGAAACGCGCTTCTACTATGGCGATGCAAAATCAGGTGACGTCTCCTGATTTAGTCTCAGTCGCAACAAGGAGTTGTGTACGTTCGCTGACAATTGTGTACGTTCGCTGACAATTCAATTTTCAAACTTTTCAAACAAATTTTCGCCACGTTATGTTCTCTTGAGATTATAGCATACCTCATCTTCGTTTCTTCAATTATATCGATGGTCACACTACATATTTAAAAAAAAATACACAGAGTTGCTTGCTCATTACAGCACAGTACTAACTCGGACTGGGCCAGGGTGTTGGATTATGACCTTCACTATCTCCTTGCGAGAAAAAAGCTCCATCCAAGTACTAGTTAGTCCTTTTGTCCTGTCAAGTAATTTATTTGCAAAGATTACCATTTAACTCGGCCTTTATCATTTAACTTGGTAGAATAACTGAAAACGCTGAGATACTTCTCTAGGCGGACTCTGCAAAGAGTCCTACTACATACTACAAAACAAACCGCTGATCATCTACAATTCTACACTAATATTATAAAGATGAAGAGTTTATTTGTTTAAACGAACTAATCTCAGGAACAACCAGACTGATTCTAAACAATCTCTCATCATTACATATGTACGTGATCCTATACTATAGGCTACAAATATATTGTGTATCACGGGCGAAACCGGGGCGGACCGCTAGTAGACAGCATAAATTCTCTAAACGTCTTGTCAGAACTGTGCTTGTTAGACACGTACTATCACGCGATCTTACAGCTCATGCGAATAAAAATGACCAAATTTGTGGCATGACGTCACCGTCTCTAAGGTCACGCCTCACGCGCGCTGAATCATTGACCCTTGTGGTCGCGCCGAGACTAGATACGTTGCCTAATACGACGGTGGCGATTGTAGCCGGTGTTATTCAAATTTGGTTAAATTTTGTAGGCTCATTAATTGGTTAGGTATGGTCAAGCCCTTTTGCGGCATATTGAGGGGAAACTCGGGGTTAGCAAGAGGACAGCTTACTAACAAAATTAATATTTATGTAATTTATTTTATTGCCCTAGCATCTGAGATGTTAAATTATTAAAGATGAAATGACATGTAACCGTCTAGTTATTCACTCTCTTTACGCACAGACTTAAATATAAGTTATTCTCATTAGGCCCTTCTACCTTACAATAATAAGAAATCGTAATACTAATCGAATAGACTGCCCTAGTCGGAATATACTGATCGGATCGGATCGGATATGTTACTGTATGCATGTATGTTAACTATATGGACTTAAATTGTCTGGGAGATATCACTTTTAATGATAACGTCACTGTTTCATTTTTTATTTAATTTTATTGTTCCCTCTTTCTGTGTATTTTTTTCTTTATTAGTGTGTCATTAAAATAATTTTATTGTTCCCTCTTTCTGTATTTTTTTTCTTTTTAGTTATTAAAATAAGTATTATTGCATTTTATTTTTTTTTTTTTTGGGTGAAGGTATTCACCAAATGAAAAAAAACCCTTCATTTATTGGTTTAATTAATGTGTATTTACTTACAAGATAGTGTAAGTGGGCGAGCACGATGCGCGCTTGATGGTAAACAGCACGCTTGCCCACGAGATAGCAGCACCACCCAAGTATTTGAAGATTACCCTGCGCTTACTAAACTGCTGTGGTAGACCAAAGTTCGATAGGCTGTAGAGGCCACTTCTTTTTTAAAGTAATCTAGTTCGAAGAATAAGACATACTTCTGATTGTATGAAACATGTCTATCTAATAATCGAAAAAATCCTCGTAGTCCTTTGAACTTAAAAAGTCCGAATCGTCACATATCACTGCACTGTACTCGCCACCCATAGATATTAGATGATTTACATCTTAACCCTGTAATTTCTCTGGGAACGTTGCCCTTCAAATTGGAACTGAAAAACTGACATAATTATTGTGGTACCTCCCCAGACTCTACAAAGAGTCCCTTCGACTACAAAAAGCATGAAGCAACACTCCTTTTATACAAAAAAAATCATAAAACAAAAAATATAGTCTAATCAAGCTCTTCCTTTGTTTTTCATCAATTAAGATTTTAACAATCCCATGGATACACAGACTGCTCTAAGAATGACAAGAACTGAAACAAGAACAAAATTAAAAATTTTGACTAACCCCCGACTACCTCGGATCTCGGATTATATGTACAGCGTTCTACTAATCCTTTTCATTTGATACCCATATTAAAGGAGATGTGAAAAAAGAAATGTGTTTCAACATTTTGTGGTAGCGGCCATCTTGGATTTAAATTTGTCATAGTGTGATCTATTCTACTAGACAAGCCCTTTCATTTCCCATATTGAGGTAGTAGTGAAAAAAAAAATAGTTCGGCACTTTGTGGTGGCGGTCATTTTGAATCGATATTAACCAAACATAGCTAAGAACATCCGCACGGATATTAATTAAAAAAAACGCATCGAAATAGGCCCATCCGTTTGAGCTCTACGGTGCCACAGACCGACAGACACACACACACAGACAGACAGACACACAGACAGACATCGACGTCAAACTTATATCACCCCTTTTTTTGGTCGGGGTTTAAAACATGGCGCAGCTATTTATATTCAAGTAATAATTTACAGTATAAGAATCGTAAAGCTAGATAGTAAAGTATATCTTGGGCTGACCGAATGTGAAGTCACGGACATCCAAGGCCACGGCGGCCGTTACAAAGCCGGCCGGAGTTGCCGGGATCTAGACAGGTATAGATGCTATGATTATACCTAGGGTTTGCAACTAATAATATTACGAGCAAACGTGATTTTCAACCGTCGAAAACTTAAAAACGGCGTTCGACTGCTTTGTAGTAGAACAATTATGATCACTGCGTATTTTTACACGACTGCAATGTTTTCAAACTTATCTTGTATGTTTGTTAATTTCTTTATTTTCCTCGTATGTTCCAAAAGATAGAATGGATTTTGACAATTAAGATATCGTTAGATAAGATTCGTTTCAATTACCCAACTGTCTTTATGTAGGATATTGTATTACATAATATTTTTTATCTGGTGATTTTCCGCAGTCGGGTTTTTAAATTAAATGGTTTTTTTGTGGTCAATTCACACACAACACTATCTGACCCCAAACTAAGCAAAGCTTGTACTATGGCGGCCAGTTAGCTGATACGAGTATAATACTTATATAGTTCTAAACAACGATCTCAATACACAGATGTGCCCTCCCAAATTCCAGGCCGCACAATCACGATATCGTTGGGAAGGGTTGAGATCACTCTTTGCGCTCCAGTTCGCTGCAGGAAGTGGCAAACGCTGGACGCTTTTACTTATCACTATTCGTTGTCAACAACCAAAATAAGTGGAACCACAGCATACCGCGCCGCTAGCGATTCTAGGGGTCACTTAGATTGTTTGTATATAATCCACTTACGATATACATAGAGCCGCAGTTTATTACCAGTTTCAAGGTGCTCAGGGCACATCTATTGGTTTATATCGATGGTTCTAAATACATTTGTACTTATTATACACAGAAACACCCAGACACCGTACAAATATTTGAATTCATCACACAAATATTTGCACCGGGTGGGAATCGAACCCATGACCCTCGGCTTCGCAAGTAGAATTACTACCCACTAAGCTACGACCCACTTAGATTATGGCCTGAAACAGGACATAGACTTTTATTAACATCACGTAATAAAAATATAGCGCTATGGAATCCCCATTGTTTTCTACAACAGTTCTCATAGTTAAATTCCTTAAAAATGCATAAAATTATGCTTAGTTCTTGACTACGCATACATTTGCCTACTCCATTCAGGCCGCAGTGTTAACTGAGCGAACAAACAAGTCCAGACTTTCTGCTTACCCGCGGCGCGTCAAAGGCGGCCATTCCGCGAACCGCCGTAAACCGCGGTTCCTATAGCCACCACTAACAGAAAACGATTCGTTCGGCGGCTCGGCTGAAGCACAAATGTTATGAGCTGCCAAAAACAAAGCAAATCTTTTGATTGTTATGGCCTTTCCTTGTTGCCAGTCTTCATGTTTCTTTGAATCTTAACTCTTCGGTTTTTATACAACGCTGAAAGAGATCCACGGTTTGCCCGCATAATTCCTGTTCAGCTATTTTTCTGCGCTATGTAAAAGTAGGCTATGTGCACTGAAAAATTTAAGGCTGCAATATGTGTTCCGAATAATTGAGCAACAAATACCAAAACATACAAACAGCCATATACTAAAATATACATAAATGTTAGTGGTAGGACTCTTGGCAGAGTCCGCTTGGGGAAGTACCACGCCTTTGCCAGTTATTCTACCGCTAAGCAGTAATGTGCAAACATTACTGTGTGCCGGTTTGAAGGGCAATGTTTCCAGAGAAATTACAGCGCTTAGAGATATAACATCTTCTCTTCTTCATCGATCTTTGGGTGATGAGCGCAGTGCAGTGCTAGGTAATGATTTGGATTCTTCATGTTACAATAGCTGCTTATCGCTGTGCTGTTATCTGGCAGGCATGTTGCTTACCATCAGGCACAGGTCCTGCTCGTCTTGTTACTCTTTATTAAAATAAAACAAACAGCCAAATTCTTACGTTTATAATATTCTTTAGATTAGTTTTATTATTAGTTTTATTGATTAGCCCCTGAGTAATCCGCAGCTTAACCAATACACCACACCAAAAAACAAAAAGCCAATCATTTTAACGGGATGCAAAGTAGCCTATGCTAATTCAGGCAAAGCTGGCTGGCTTAGTTGGTATTAAGTCTGCCTGCGAAGCCATACTACCAACTGAGTTAGTAGGTTCGGTTCTCATCCAGTGCAAATATTTGTGTGACGAATAGGTACAAATAATTGTCTATAATAGTGCCTGGGTGATTTGTGTGTATAATAAGTATGTATTTAAAAATATATAAGAACTATATCAGCTATCTGGGTCCCA
Source organism: Ectropis grisescens (assembly GCA_017562165.1). Lineage (NCBI taxonomy): Eukaryota > Metazoa > Arthropoda > Insecta > Lepidoptera > Geometridae > Ectropis > Ectropis grisescens. Next base: position 3,195,527 of record CM029771.1, on the reverse strand, counting down.
TAGTACACAATTCACTTAGTTCGGGGCTAGATGGTGCAATATTTATTTTAAAAAAACAGGTAATTTACCTAGTTATTACGTATGTAATAGCAGTAAGTATTGAAATCCTTTCCGTTATAGCAGATATATATGCGAGAGCAAATAATAACTAATAATAATTTCGGGCATCAGGCACATGTCCTGCTCGTATCGTAATCTCTATATATAAAAATGTTATGTTGGTTTGTGTACGCTTCAAAAACTCAAAAAGTTCTGCACCGATCGAGCTGAAAATTTAAAATGATATATAATCCGCATCAAGGATTGTTTTTATCTAATTTTTGCATCACAATGTGCCACAGCGAAGCGTGGCAGGGTACAGCTAGTTATTTACATAAAAAAAAGGTAATAGCAAAAAAAAAATAATTTTTATAGCGCGATAATAACGGGCACGGAAACTGCACGAGTAAAACCCGAGGTCGCTGCTAGTCATAGATACAACAATTTGTTAATTATTTCTAACTAGCAGCGCCCATGGTTATGTCGCGTAATTTCCGTTCCGGTTGTTTCCCAGGATAAAAAGTATTCCAGGCTACATTATAACTAACTTACAAATTTCAATCCAATCCGTTCAGATGTTCCTAGATAGAGAATGCGTATAAGCTTTGAGCAGTTAGCTGGCTTGAAGGATTTTTCTTGGGGCGACGCCAACGTGATGTGGCGCGAAGAGGACGTCTCTTCAGCTGTGGATGAGGAGAGCGATGGCTGACACATGCTCGTGAATGCAGGCTTGCAAAAGTTGTAGTGCTCGTGTCACATATAGATGCATAGGAATTAGAACTTAGGTCCAGGAGAGATCAAAGTCTCCAATTTTGGGGGAATTTTGGGGGGGTCACCAATAGTAATACAATATGTCGAGTAAACAAGACTTTACTAGTTTTGTTTCAGTTTCCTGCGATAAAAATAACCTATGTACTATACGATATTTTGTATACAATTTTAGGGAGGTCAGGACCCTTGTGACCCCCTTGAAGCGCGCCTGCTTAGGGCTAAGGTTGACTCCAAAATGTTAAATGTCACTCATATTTTTTTTTAATTTATTATTAATTTTTTTCCCTTAATATTTCTTGTTATAGGTATTATTACAAGTTATGATGTTTGAATTGTAATTTATTCTTAAGTTGTTTTGTAGTATTTTTCTGGCCTTCTGTGCGCTTTGGTGTATACTGTAAGCACAGAAGGCAACTGAAATTTAATAAATAAATAAATAATCAAAATGTAAATTCTGGGAAGTTCGTGTTTATGATGGCTGAAATCCTAGCAATATTATAAATGTGAAAGTTTGGATCTTTGTCGATCAATCATAACAAGTGGAAATTTGGAACTCAAATAGATTACGTTCCAAATAACAGATAAACTACTTTTCACCTCAAAAAAATTTAAAGTTCCCTTAGAAACTGGTCTTCTCTAAAATATACCCCGCACGAAATCGCGAGCTGACGCTAGTTTGAAATACCAAAAACTCGGATGTTATTCTTCTAAAACATTTTACTACGAGCTTGTGATAAGGAACCCGCGATAACGTCCGTCTAGATGCTCGTTGGTCGTGAAATAAATAAAAAAACCCAATGCCAAAGCGCGACAATACAACTTTATCGGCATACCACAGGCCTTTGTTATAAAATTCGGCACGAAAACCGATTCGCGACGCCGGAATTCGACGCCTTTCGGTCTGAATTGGTTTGGAATACTTTATGGTGTCGACGTCATAACAAACCGACGTCGACAGTCGGTGCACGAAATGCAAGGCTAAATTAGCGTAATTGGTAGCAATTTTGTACACTTGTGTTGTAGCAGTAATTGTGCAAATATGTTAACATTTAAATGCTAAATGCACAAATGCAACCGTTGTGGCTTAGTGGTTAAAATGTGCGATGCACAATCCTGAGATCATAGGTTCGAGTCTAGTTTTGCATCTATGAGTACTTTTCCAAGCACAGATGTTCAAGTTAACGGTTAGGAAAATAATCGTGAGGATACTGGCATGTTCTAAGAATATTTAGAGCTCAGACGTTATCTGACAACAGATTGGGCTGAACAGGCACTGGGCCAGATTGATGGATTTTAGTCTTGACTCTCTTCGTGAGAGAAGATCCCAATTCCCAGCAGTGGGAACATTTAGTAACATACGTATAATCTATAAATAATCATTCAAATTGCAAGTAGCAATACGCGCAAAGCTAAATCGCAATGTTTTTTACAAGTTGATCTCAGATGACTTTAAAATGCCGATAAGAAAATTTCAAAAAATATATTTGTCAAGAATAAGAGGCTTCCACCAACTCGTCTATGATGAGCTAGATATATTTTTATGATACATAACTCGTATTGTGATGAAACGAGTAAGACATACTCGTAGATATGATGGTGAACAACACGCCTGTCAGCACAGAGGAATTCTATTTTTAATTACCATTTGAGTAGACCTATTCGAACTTGAAACAGAACGCAGAACTGATAACCGGTGGGGAAGAAAGGTTCTCGTGGCGACCACGAATCGGCAGACGCAGTGTTGGACGGTCTCCCACTAGATGGACAGATGACACAAAGGTCGCTGGAAACCACTGGTTGCAGGTTGCGCAGGACCGTTCGTTGTGGAAATCTAGGGGGAGGCCCATGTCCAGCAGTGGACATCTTGCGGCTGATGATGATGATGATTCAAACTTGAAGAGTACCTATTCTTTTTAATTGATTTTCGGGTGCGATACAGTAAAAATGTGTAACAACCAATTTGGTTTTTAAAATAAAATATGAAGAGTCCAAATCACAATATATTTTATTTTCGATCGGCTTACATTCTTGCAAATAATGTCCCGTTTCCTAGTAGTAAAAACGCAAAAATGATTGTCTTATGGAACTTGTTTGTTTCTGGTAATGTCAAAAAAAAACTTTAGATACCTAATTCTAAATGTTTTTAATTAGCACATAAATCGAGTTAGCTACCAAAATGTTTTAATGTAGGTATGCATGACCTAAAGCTGTAGAATGGCAATGGCACGCGAGCCCTGAGAACAAAATAATGTTGTGTGTTGTGTGTAATTTAGTTTAGAAAGCCCGGTGAAGTAAGAAAGAGCTAGCCAGATGTAGCACTAGTAGAAAAGCTAAGACTTTTTTCGTGTAAATTTTATGAACATAAAAGCACAGTTCTCAAACGGTTTCTGTATCTTTTCTGGATATAAAACCTATGCGTTTTTCTAGTTTACAACACAGACTAAGTAGAGGTTTACAATTAATGTCCTAGACGACCGTAGATTTATATAGGTACCTAATATCACTAGTTTTATTGTAAACTGGCAGTACTTTACTATTTAAATGTGACATATATATGTATCTGTCACCTGTGTTTCAATTTATAACATGATCCGTTTAATAGTTCCATTAAAATTGAGTAACGAATGTTACTAACATTCTATACTAATATCATGAGACAAAATTAAAGATAAGTTAAGTGTTTAGTAGTGGTAAGACTTTTGGCAGAGTCCGCCTGGGAAAGTACCACATATTTGTCAGTTATTCTACCACCAGGCCAATGTGCAAACATTATTGTGTTCCGGTTTGAGGGGCAATGTTACCAGAGAAATTACAGGGTTTAGAAATATAACATCTAAGATCTCTGGGTAACGAGCGCAGTGCAGTGTTAGGTGTGCATGAAGTGCATGATTTGAACTCTTCATGTTCCCATAGCCCATTGCGTGTCAGTATGCTGTTATGTGATAGGCATGTTGCTTACCATTAGGCACATGTCCAGCTTGTCTCGTCACTCTTTATAAAAAAAAAAGTGTGTGTGTATATCTTCCCACGAATTTTTTTAACAGCGAAACAGCTTTGAACGAAGTTAAATACCTATGTATGTAATAAGTAAGTTATCTGGATTAACATATATACTACTTTACTACTATAAAGTTAATAGTTTTTAGCCAAAGGTCACACCGCAGGGCGCACTTAGTTTACAATATACCTAAGTAGAATTTAAGATCTTGTACGGCACTAAACTCATTTGCAAACAGTATTCAAATGTAAAGCTAAAGCGTTAATTGGGTATTTTATTATCTAAGCCATTATATAGCAGCCAAACCTAGTGTCACCCACGCTCTCCCATATTTGGCGTAATTTATTACAGATTTTAGTCTTTAGAAACATGTTCAAAGAATTAAAAAATCAACTCTGATCTAAATATCTATGTGACGCGTGAAATATGTACAAGCAAGTATAATTTATGTTGGAATTTTTAATTTATCGTAGAGCGCATTCCGTGTTTGCTCTTAACTATTATATACTAAGTATTTGTGATGATGCTTGCACGATGCAGATGTTTTCACTTTAATATAAGAACATCCTAGTAATATTATAAATGCGAAATTTAGAGGTTTCTTGCTCCATTATGTTAGAACGGAAGAACGAATCGGGTTGAAATTTGAAACACAATTTGATTGTTATCTGAAATAGCCTAAGCTACTCTGTATCGCGCGAAATTTATGGGAATGAGAACAACGCGAGTGAAACCGAGCGGCGTTGCTAGTTGAATATATGCTCACAATTCATGAAACTGACAATAATCTTGGAATATTTGCTCTCATATGAATGTTGCAAAAGTATGCTACATACACTTTTTAAGGTTCCGTAGCCAAATGGCAAAATATGGGACCCTTATAGATTCGTCATGTCCGTCCGTCCGTCCGTCCGTCCGTCCGTCCGTACCATTAACCATAAAAGCTATACTATTGAAACTTGGTAAGTAGATGTAAGCATTAAGATTTTGATACAAGTAATTCAACACTACATAGTATAAAACAAAGTCGCTCGTCTTTAAAACTACCAAACAGATTTGATGCGGGTTTTTAAATAGATAGCGTGATTCAAGAGGAAGGTTTATACGTATAACTAGCTGTACCTTGCCACGCTTCGCTGTGGCACAGTGTAATGCAAAAATTAGAGAAAAAAAACAATCCTTGATGCGGATTATATATCATTCTAAAATTTCAGCTCAATCGATGCAGAACTTTTTGAGTTTTTGAAGCGTACACAAACCAACATAACATTTTTATATATTGAGATATGTCCATACAACAGTAGAGAAACACCAAGGTCTACCAAAAATGTCAACAATGGTAAAGCTATTTCTTAGAATAGCCCACAATAACCATTTTTATTCGTATTTTTAGTTACTCGTGCATTGCTCCCATGTGAAGCCGGGGCAGGTCGCTAGTTCTATATAATCCTATCCGAAAACTTACATTCTTCATGTCAATCGCCGCGGAGTCCAATTCTGGGACAAACATACTCTATAAACTTTCTAATGTCAAATTTCAAAATGATTCATTGCTAAATGTCCACTCTACTGGTTTATCTGTCCACTAAGAACAGTCGTAGCTCACTTCGCTTAGTACGAACCATCGTAAACCAGAGAACAAGACAAGAGCCGATCATATTTCCGTTCGGCGTAGAGATGAACATAAATCGTAGATTATCTAAGCTTCTCGATACAACGTCTACTATTACCTACTACAATACCTACAATACTCGCGTACACAGTTACGTAGTCAGGAGGTCTGTGGAAAATAGCGCAATATATTTGTATCCAATGTAGACAAGTACACTTTTTTTGAAATCCCCTGCTTTTTTTTCTTTTAAGTTTTAGATCATACCTATGTTTCCAAGTAAAATAACTACCCATCATACGTTTAAGATTCCTACCGCAGCTAACAATAGATCTGGTAGCTTTGAAAAGGCTTTTTTAAATAAAGAGTGACAAGACGAGCAGGACATGTGCCTGATGGTAAGCAACATGCCTGCCACATAACAGCACAGTGGCACACAGCTATTGGAACATGATGAGGCCAAATATTATCTAGCACTGCATTGCGCTCGTCACCCAGAGATCTAAGATGTTAAATTTAGAAATTTAACATCTTCCAAAAAAAAAATGTTTATATGTTTCCAGAAAAAAATCAGGGCTTAGAAGCCCTGATTCGTCACCCAGAGATCTAAGATGTTAAATTTAGAAATTTAACATCTTCCAAAAAAAAATGTTTCAATGTTTCCAGGGCTACAAAAATCAGGGCTTAGAAGCCCTGATTTTTTTCTATAAACATTGCCCTTCAAACCGGAACACAGTAAGTTTTGAAAATTACTGGTTCACGGTAGAATAACTGGCAAAGCTGTAGTACTTCCCCAGGGGGACTCTTGCCAAGAGTCCTACCATAATCAGGTCTAGAATATTATGATCTGGTCTGCTATATAGATGGATAAGAAGTGTTCTCAAGAACAAGATTGTATCAGATACTTAGATTATACCTGAAAGCATACATATGTAAAGCATAATCGCAGCATACCTAAAAATATTCTATATGACAAGTAGTGCAATGGTAGTGGAGGGTTGATTTGAACTGTCGCCGGTTGAGAAAATCAAGGGTGTATCTATCTTTTACGAAATAAGTGCCCTAGCGGGGCTAGTATGTAAAGCTAATATACTTTATTTTTTGTAATCTGATGTAGTCGTGACTTCTTATTTAGTGATGGCGGTTTTAAAACTCGTATCACTGCCGATTCATTGATTGCTTAGAACAGCAATCAGTGAATCAGCTGTAGTAAACATACAACTGTCGGCTGTCATATGTATGTGTAAAGTCGCGGCCATCTTCTTACTCTTGTATTGCTAAGCGGGATCAGCATAACATGGCTGTGTTGGCTATGCTCGTGTTGGATAAGCTGTAAGGACATCTCAGCAATTAAAATAAATAAATTAGCATTATCTTCCACTTTAACTTTCTCTCATAATTCACATCTTTTACTCATAATTCTCTCCTTTTACACATTATCAACTCGACCACAACTTTTTATCGCACATTTACACTGTGAGCTTACCCCGTGGTTTTGAAATATAACCTGTAAACATAAGTGTTTTCATTAATGGTCACCGAGAATACAGGCTCGAGGAGAACCATACAGGTACGTTACAACGAGTAGAGTTGAGAGATTGAAAGATTATTACGATCGAATCAGACGATTGAGAAGTCTGCAGGGGGTCCTATATTCGCTCTTCATATTATACGAACAAAGTTTGAAATTGGTTCTGGTTTTAGGATTGATAGTTCCGGTGTAGCTCAGTTTATGAGTTGTAGCTAAGTAACGGCTGGTCTAGTCGGGAGAACGGCGACTGCCGATCCGGAGGATCCGGGTTCGAATCCCACCACGCGCACCATTGTCTTTTCGAGGTAATGTGCGCAATGCCGCTAACTTAAAAATGGTGAAGGAAACATCGTGAGGAAACCGACATGTACCTAGAATCTTTCGAGGTCATGTGTCATCCACCAACCCGCACTTGGCCAGCGTGGTGGATTATGGCCTTGATTCTTTCCTTGCGAGAGAAGCCCTCGAGTCCCAGCAGTGGGAACATTTAGTAGGCTGCTTATGTATATGTCAGTTTATGAAACAAAATGAATTAAAATCATTTATGGTTTCAAACTTTACTTTATCTTTGGTGTCAGACTTGCGTAATGAACTTTACTTGTATGTAAATAATATGAGACGATTTTTAATTTAATGGTGTATCATATACCTCCAATAAAGTGATAAACAAGCATACGTTAAATTAAATTTAAAATCCCCAACGCAAGTGTTTCCACATTTAATTTGCACACGTATGTATTGTAAAACAAATACATTTTATATTTTCGCAACTTACAAAAGAGCTGATAACTTTAAAACGGCTAAACTGATTCCGATAAACTAGTGTTTAGTTATCATGAGTAATTAATATAACCTTACTAATTCACCATTCAAATAAGGGAGCTACGATGCCACAGACAGACACATACATACGTGCAGGCACGACATACTTATAACATCCCGTCTTTTAATACCCTTTTATTAGCCGAAATAACGCATTATTAGATTCTCATTACATAGTAGACTTAGTAGGTAGAATATCTCTAACAATATGTATTGGCCATTTGAAAACATTGAAATGGTGAAAACTGTTAATTTGGGATGACAGTTTGTCAGGCCATAACATCCCATAATTCACCAAAACGTGAACAGTACTACTTGATTAATTAAGCTAAAGTTTTAAATTTATTTCCAGATTAATTTAATTTAAGATGAATCTTAATTTTCTCGAGTATCCGACACGGCGTCTGGTGGCCACAGACAGCGCTCGCTACCATATTTCATGCCTGTCCATTGCGTCGCGTGCTAAGCCCCCGTGATCTGGTTGTAACTGGTTCCGTGGCATTAATGCGGTACCTATCATAGTGCACGGTTCCTGGAACCCAGGCACGGCTGTCCTGGATACTCATTATAAATGACATTCACTAGACGACGGCCTGGGAACATGATACCGTGGACTCGGAACTATAAATATTAATAATAAATTTATGTCAAACGGAACGGAATGGCACTGACATAGGAAATCGTGCACATCATACACTCATGCAAACATCTTCACACCCTCACATTCGCACACAATCACACACAGTATTTAATAAAGTTAAAGTTAATAAAACATAAGTATTTATATCCAAGCTGCATGGTTTTGAAGTCTTCATACAGAATAAAATGAAAGATTGATTGATTGAAAGAAAGATCCCACCAAAAAAGTAATGAAATCAAGACAAAGCCGTGCCAAGTCTAAGGTGCCTTACTGCGATTTCTTTATTATTTCAGTAATGTTGTGTGACTTGGCCGTTGAAGGGTACACAAGGGTATAAAACCAGGTGCTCCATGACACCATTGCACCAATCTGTCGCCAGGATCAATCCAAATCAAATTTTGGATTTTATAAATGTGATTATTGCTTACTAAATGACGAAAATTTCAGCGTTTTGGTCTTATCCAAAGGGCCTCAAATAGGGGCCTGAAAATGCAGCGAAATGGTTCCAGTAAAGGATGGTACGGCAGTGTTTGCTTCGCGCTCGACTTGGCGGGGGCACTGCTGTGCCCCCAGATTGTGCAATACAGGCACTGTTTAGTGCAGACTCTAGGGTGCGCTACATTTGCAGTAGTTACAGTTCTAATACTTTTCTTTTTTGTTATATTGTATTTACAAGAAATGGATGTTCATAATATATGTACTTGTAGCCTAATCCTATTAATAACATAAATTGGCTCCATCAGGTCGTAACGTATATACAGTTCGATCTGAAATTTAGAACACAGATTATTTACCTACATACTCTAAAATAGCATATTGATTACTTTTTACGCAGGGAAAGTAATGGATACGAGAACTGCGCAGGCGAAATCGTGGAACGCTGCTAGCACTACAGAGTAATAAAACGAGATGCAATTAATCGAATACATTGGTTTAATCCGTCGAGCAATCGATTACAAAAGCATAATAAAACCTCATTAGGGAAGCCTGAGTACGTATCGGGAATACCGATCGCGCACTTTACGTCTACCGAAGCTTGCGACTGCGTCTACAAATAACTGTGGATTCCTGGTTGCTAAAGAACGTAACTAATGCTTTTAATGGCTTTTCACACCTAGATTTACTTACATTCCAATAAGAATGGAATTTCTAGCCAATACGCTTATAAAATGAGAAATGTTACGTATTCGTAAGACTGCAGTAAGCAAATTTATTTTGCAGTAGCTCCGATATCACTAGGCAGAGAGGGAAACACTCGGCATGTTTCTTTGAGTTCGATGTTTCTCTATATTAGCTAAATTCACGAGCTCTTGATGTTTTATTTCAGGAATCATTTGTAAATAAATTTCGTAAGCATTTACCTACGATTATTCTACGATCTATTTATATGAGATACCAGTCGAGTAGGTGGTAGAGTCCATTTGAAACTAGCTACCATAGGTTCTTTTAAAAAAAACTATTTGTGATATTTTACCATTGCTATTGTTTCTATAAGGAAAAGTTAGTGAAACAATGTAGTTCAATAAATCAAACAATAGAAAAAGCCAACACCCAGGGACTGACACTTAAGAAATGATAGATATAGACCTGGATCATGGAAGTTTGCATGAGTCTTTTGAACTAATAAGGTGTGTTGATAATGAGTCAGTCATCAGTCAGACTCACTCACTTTTAACACACATTCATCGATGGTTTTATTATAATATTAAATATTGAAACGAGCAAGATATGCACCTGAGGTTGAGCAACTGGTGCATCAGCCCCGCAAAGAGTTAAAATCACTGTATTACACATCACTGCGCTGGTCATCCAGGGCTAACAAAACTGTTTTTTTTTTTAATTTGTTTGGTTGCGATGCCTACCGTTTCATTCCTTTCTATAATTCTGGCTTGTTCCTTTGTGGGTGCTGGTTATTTTGGACCCATTATCAAAAAATTGGCCACGATATGTCGTGGTCAATTTTAATTCAATATTTAAATGATCAGCAATTTTCAAAAATTTGTTGACATATATTATGGTCTACACAGGCCCACCACTGCTTGTTTCATCGCCTGCGTGCTATTTGTAGGACTTCAGTAGTCATAAGACGCATTCGACCTTTGGGATCTGGCACCACCATTGAAAGGAGATCATTTTATCGCCCCTATAGAAGTAATTTTCTAAAAGTATTGAAAAGTCCAAAGACCTGGCCACAACAGAATACCTAATGCTGCTAGTAGATCGATGCCGACAAAAACCTTAGTGTGTCTGACCCGGCTGTTGAATGTCTTTTCCGAACCGGACATTTTCCCTCAATATGAAACACTTGCAAGGTAAATAGTACTACCAAAAATGGCAAATATAGACGACAGTCAGCCAGTTACCTAACCTCGTTGAGTAGTTTGAGCAGCGGCTGCTGCTGACGAGCAGTTCGGATTTCGCAGACAGCATTTCACAATGCTGTCTGCATATCAATGTCGAGATATCAATGTTTATAAACAACTTATTTCACTAGAGAGAGTTACAAGTTGAGCTTTAAAACAGCTTGGGGCTATAGTCTTACACTCATTCGTACACAGAAAGATGAAAATGGTGATAATTCTAATCAAATGCAACAAATATGTTTCTAAGCACGCTATCTGCTTCTCACGCGTAATGATACCAGCGTGAGGCGCCATTACTACTCAACTCTAATTGAAATTTAAGTAATGACGAGCGTAATGCACAGCCCGGCCTGAGCTCAGAAGATGCAATCAATATATCTTTCTTAATGACGGAGCTAATGTAGCTACAATATAGCTTATGTTAATACGTATTATATTTATTAATGGCTAAATGTATCCTACGGTATTATTTAAACATTAAGTTCATATATTATAAGAGAAAAAATCTGTTTTCTTAATCAAAAGTGAGTAAATCAAAATCTACCCACTACTTATGTTGGAAGCATGTTGGCAGGAATACAACTCTCAAGCATAATAGTCTGAGGTACCTAATAATATTTAAGTGCTTGCTGGTACCTTTTGTACACCATATATTCCTTAATAAATGTACTTAACGTTACTCTGCCTGTTTTTGTTCCTGATTGAAAGCATTCAGTAATTTCCTCGCTGAGGTAGCATGAAAAGTTACGTGTTGCAATCGTGTGTAAAGATTTTTCACCTTTTGCTCTTTTGATTCCCTCGCTAAAGCTCAGGATTCTAATTTTTTTTACCCTTCGCTTGCTTGGTCATCAAAATCACTCGGTTAAAAAACAACATTGCACTCTTGTATAAGAAATAACTATTGCTTGATACTAAAAATATAAGATACAAAAGCAACCCACTTTATGTTACCTCTGATGGGGCTCAGAACCTTCTTTTTCTTGTTTTCAGACCACAATCTATTACGTTAGCCAAGTTTGGTAGATGACATAAATCATGTATTCGAAGATGTTTCCATTGGAATTTGCCGGATTCCTCGTGATATATGACTTCACCGTTATAGCCAGCGTCTATTACAAACTTTTACATCTGCTCTTTAAAAGACTTTGAGATTCTATACCACGGCCTTGTGACCTTACGGCTTATGAAAACTTGCGTTCTCGCCACTAGCTGCCACGCCTTCATCTGAAGTACAGTTCAGCTCATTGCATTATACAATAAATTACAGGTAAAATATTACAAATAATACTAGCCTAGTGTATCTAGGCCTCTCAAAGCACCTTCATCATTATTGGTAAATTATGCAATTTCCGTGACAAAGCGCCGAGCTTATTATTAACACGATCATAATTTATCGCTGAAATTGGGATTATCTAGGTTTATGCACACCAAACTTTGTTATTCAGTCATTTGAGTATAAGAGCGTTAACCGAATCCTACGTTGAGCTGTAATATGATTTATTTATTAATTACACGATTCGTTTGATTATTTTGGGATACATCAAAATGTACCTACATCATAAAACGGTAAATGTTACGGAAACTCGATGTTGATAACTTTTGATCGGTGTAATGTACTCGATTCCGTTTTACGATAACTAGAAAACTGATGTACTGCTGCGGTACACCTTTTCACAGGAGTGAAACGTTTCACTGTTAAGTCGCTAAAAAAAGTGAAAGATCAAATTATTGCCAGCTCCGTTATCGAAAAATAATCTAAACACCGTATACCTAAAGGATTCCAAAAAGTAGCTGCTATTTAGCCACAAAGAAAGATTTATTCCCAACGATTAATTTAGCGGATTAAAATGAATTGGAAAGTAAATTCACAAAGGCAGTCGGTAACTCGCTACACAAACACGATTCAAAGGGGATTGTTTCTGAGTGAGTGACTCCACTTCACTGGAAGGCTAGTTAGCATTCACAATGGCACAATTGTCTATAAATATTGGCATAAGTTAAAGCTTTAGTACAGAGATTCTCAACAGTGGTTCTCGAAGAAAGGACCATCCGCCTAACAAAATTAATATGTTTATTGTTATTGCTCTCTTAGAACTCAGAAATCAGAACTCTTTTTTTCTTAGTTCGGCTGTGGAATATGGTAGTTGAACAAAAGTAGTTTTACCCTTGTAGACAAAAATAAGACCTCATTGGAATGAGGATATAAAGTTATCAGAATGATTTGCATAAATGCTACCTGCTTGCAAAATTAGAGGTTTTAATCTATAGCATATTTTTCCATTGTATTATTAAAGTGATTTAACTCTATCTAAACAAAAATAAACACTGAAGACAAGAGTTTTAGGGACTTGATAAAACAATATAATTTAAATAATCTAAATCTCCTTAATTTGCCAGGGCATCTATTAAATTAAGCGGGCTACCTCTTTAGGTTTTCCGACTTTTCGATCTTTATTTCAAAAGCCCACTTTCGAGATATTATAAACAGAGATACGCCGATGCCTAAGTGAATGATACTTTGTCATACGTCATATTTACGTAAACACTTTTAAGCAAATAAAAAAAAAACAAAATAATTCCTGTCGTTCCACAAAATATCTCTGTTCGACAAAACTAAACAGACGCCCAAATAAAAATGTTTAAGAGACGATCTTCTTAGCATTCCATGGATTCACCGTGCGGGTGCCGGGTCCATCGTGTGGCAGAGAGAGAAAAACTCGAGTAGTTCCCGAGACTTGTGACTCAGGCGTAGGTTTAAGGGGCCCCTTTCTGACGTACATCAACACTCACCTTCACCACTCGTTTTTCTCTCCCTGCCCAGCCAAATCTGATATGAGCCTACTAGTGCAGCTTTAGATACTCGTTCTAGTATAGAACTTACTGCACTTCTGGATAAGCCAAGGTCTTTCAGTAGGTTATAGAGAGATTTTGCTGGTATACCTCTCGCTCCCTTCTACAGCATACAAACTAACTACATAGCCGTTTTTTGTTAATTCGTTTAGGAGGTCGTAATACTTATTTTTTGTTTCATCGCGTGGTCTTTAGGTATATTAGTTTCCCACGGTACGGTAAGTTCTACAAGGACTATGCGTTTCGTAGCTCTAGAAAAAAGGAAAATGTCCGGTCTGGATGACGAAACACCCACATCCTCTGGGATTTTGTAGTGCTTTTCATACGTGTCCATTAAAATAGTCCAATCAGGTGCTGTACCCAGGATTGAGTAAGGCTTGTTCCTGGAGTTTGAAGTTGAGCCTGCTTTTACAAAGTTGATTTGTCTTTTGTTTGTCGTCAATCCCTTTTGGGCTCTAGCCACTGAAAGGCTCATGGCTTCACGTATGATTTCAAGTACTCTGTCATGACGCCGTGAATAATGACCCCCATTAAGGAGCACCTTGCATCCCACCAATATGTGCCTTGCTGTACATATCGCCTCTCTACAAGTATAGCAACATTTTTCAGAGGCTTTTCCCCACCTTACCAAGTTACTCTGGTCAGGAGGGTCATTTGGAATGCATTTAGATAAAATTTTAATAAGGCAGGAGACCAGTCATAGATCAAGGTGCGCCACTTTAGAGCTAATGGGATACAGAACTCACCTATGGTTAACCACTCACTTTGCATTTCTAAATTCATAGCGTGCACTTTGTAACCGTTATTTTCGTCTTGTTGTAGAAAGGTTTTTACCAAGTCTCGGTCTTCCCTTTTCCTTCTCGCACCCAACCCAGCAGTATTTACTTGTGCACCTGCCATAAATTGTTTATGGAATTGAAGTCTAGATTCTAGGTCTGAAGCAGTTTTGTCTTTTGGGAGAGATGTAATTAAGTCGTCTTGCGACTTTCCCAAAACATGCGTTTTTGTAACTCTTAGGTGTTTGTAAAGTTCAGACGGTTTCTTTAGTTTCAGCCCAAAACTATTGTGATCCCTAAAAGAGTAGAGGATCAGCCGGATGTGCCAATCCTAACCATGACTTCAATATCTTTATGACACTGGCATCTAGCTTTGCCAGGAGAGTTTTACCGATGTCATATACTAGAAAAGGCCAAGTGAGACGTGATGTGAGGTGGTTGTCATATATCCATGCTTTCTTGATATTGCTGATAGGCTGCTGGTCTACCTTATTGAGGTTGTTCATGAAATTTTCAACAACCACCTCTAATGATGGTGTACGTCCTTTGTGATCTATCTTTCTACCAAGAAATTTGAAAGGTACTGCCTCTGCAATTGTGGCAACTCCTTGGCCACTTATGGAGAGTCCCGGATCGTAAGACGTATATTTGGTATTTCGTCTACCCAGACAAAGACAATGACATTTAGATGGTTTTGTCCTCATTCCTCCGTCCATGTACAGAACTCATCGACTTCGTTCAACAATTCTTGACACTGTTTAGGATTACGTGTAAGTATTGCAAGGTCGTCCGCAAAGGCCAAGGTTGACTCAGTGTACTTATTGTTGATTTTAAACCGGTAGCCCCATTTCTTTTCACGGGATATTAATTTGTCTACTAAAATATTTATAACTATATTAAATGCTATTGGTGATAAGCAGCACCCTTGGAATAGTCCTACATTGTATTCAAGTGGTTTTGTGTATTCCTTGTTTACTGCTATGACGAATTTTAAGTGGCAATAATAAGAATTAATTATGTCAATAATTTCAGCAGGAAAGTTATACCATTTTAGGGCAAATATCATAAGTTCATGCTGGACAGAACCAAACGCGTTCTCTAGGTCTATCCAGCAGACTGTTATTTGCCTCTCATGTGTTCTGGCATCTTTCAAACTTTCTGCTAGTAATGTATTGTGTTCCAGGCATCCAGAAATACCAGGCAAGAACCCTTTCTGGTGATTGGGCCTGAAATACTTATTGCTAGTCATAAATGTGGTCATTTTTTGTTTGCAATACAAAAATGACCACAAAAATGAACAATAGTTTGTAATAATAACTGTAAATATATGTATAATATATCACTAGCAGCGCCCCACTGTTTTACCCGCACAGTTTCCGTTTCCGTTATTTTTTCGGAATAAATAGTAGCTTAGTGAGTTTGACGAGGTCTTTTCCGCACTAAATCTCTTAATTGAGTCATAGTGCGTAAAAAGTAGTTATCCCAGACTATAATTTTATTTTTTTCTAAATTGAAAACAAACAACATTACACAATAAGAAAAATTGAGATGTGAAGAAACATTCAAGCTAAATACAGTTTTCATAGATAAAACAATAATTATAATAATCTGTATTTATATTCCAAATTTCGCCTCTATCCGTATTCGTTTCTACGTAATTGAGCACACATCTAAACTTCAACATAAGAAGGAATTTTACTTAGCGACCGCTAAAGTTTGAAAACCAAAAAGTTGAGAACCACTGTTCAGTTTATCCTGCCGTTTGTTTAGAAGCGGGACTGTCACCTTCAGAATGTGTCTGCTTTCATACCTCCAAAGTTCTAGAAATAAAGCTTTTGGTTTGTTTGCGTAGTTTGTTTCCTTTATGTGATCGTTTCTGAGTTCATTGTTTGATGCAATATTTGTAAGTAAATGAGGGCTGTATAGATATACAGACAAATAAACAATTAATGGATACCTTATCGTTTACTGTGATTTCTTCTAGGCAACTGTAAATGAAATGGTTAAGTGTTGGTTGGACGCTCTCTTCGAAGGATCCATATACGCAACAGAAACTTCAATTAATAAGAATTTCAAATCATTTGAGCAGCAATTTAATTTTTTAACATAGTGAGGCCGTAAAACATACTCTTAAGTGATGACCAACCTGCCTCCTTATAACATCACAGAGCCACGCAGATTGAATATGTAGAGTTCAAAGGATTGTCTGGTACACTGCACTTGTGATCCGAAGACAACTCAATTCTCTCTTTCATCAGACTGGTATCAACTTTCTCACTGTCCCGTAATTTGACTACAAACAGTGCCCTTCAAACCATAACACAGATATGTTTGCACAATTGACGTGTAAATTGTATATTTATGAATTAAAAACTTTGACTTGGATTTAGACCTCAGAATTCGAAATAAATCACATGACCAAGCACTCATGTGTACGGAAGCCTATACAACGCAGCTTTCTATAGGTTACATTTCTGACATTGGGCGAGTTACTTGATCTTATCTTGCCTTCTCTTTTCCAGTATATGACAAGTCGAAAGCCAGAGCACTGTCACTTATACATTGTAGATGTTTCCAAAATTTTTACCAAACGTTGAGGCTCTACTTTCCTCATACGTACAGCCTTAGAGTAGAATAAGTTGCCGGTTTCATTGTTCCCTTAGAGATACAATCTGTAACTTTTCAATGTCGGGTTGAATAAAATATCTTCTAGGTCCGCATGCATCTTTGCCCACAAGGTCGACATCAATTCAATTCATTTATTCGAACCATTGGAATAAACATCACTTGGTAACGTCACATACAATTTTGAGGAATGAATTATTTAATATCTTAAGCGGCTGTAAAAAGGCCTTGTCATGTAAAAAAAAATGCAACGGTGTTGGCCAATATACATCAGGAAGTTGGTCGTCAAACACGGTCCTAAATACGATAAAAGAGAACTGTAAGTTTCCAATACTTACCAGAGGTTAAATTAACCACAATAAAAGTCGATACCACTGTTATTCATGTTGATCTCACTATTTAGGTACATATTTACAATACAAACAAATCACCGGACACAGAAGAAACATCAGTTTTCAAATTGCAACCATTATAGGATTTAATCGTGATCTAATTGATTATTTAGGTACCTGCCAAAACATCTGGCAGGGTTGCAACGGTCGTGATCATGGATGTAATGTGTAATGCGAACAATATAATATTCCCAACGTATTTATGAAGGTTTGGAAACAGACAAACAATCTTAAGAGTCGCAGAAAGTAATGTGAAAATGTGTTGTGATGTGACATCGGAGATGCATAAAACATTTTTTTTTCTACATCATACCTGATTCATCGCAATTGGGATGATAATTGGGTCATAAAAAATCGAATATAGACGTGACGTTACTCCAAACTTCTCAACGCTGGATCTTCGTCATTTTAAGTATATGAAACAAAAGAAAAAATAAGTTTACAATACGTTTTAATAATCCAACTGACATGATAATTAGTTTTTTTGCCACCATGCCTGTTGTCATCCGTTCCATAATATTCGCCAGCGTTGCCAGTTCGATAAAATAAGTGGAGTAAGAGCGAGTCGTTAGGGCGAGCGGACGCCATTGCTCTGCGCCCGCGCCTCGTAACGAGCACCCAATTTAAATACCAACAAAAAGTTCTCAAATCACCACGAATCTACCTCGACCAGTTCTCGTGTAGGCGGGCTTCTTGAGCCTGTGGGGACAAGGCATGAGCTATGAGCGAGTTATCTTACTCGACGAAACTACTCATGTGAGGATGTGTGCGCATTTGAGAGCATTGCGCATGAGCATTTCAGACGGTTATGGGGTCTCAGACTCATAGAAAAAATCAATTCCGGCCTGCCTTTCCCGAAAGGGATGCCGTATGGCACTGGCGAGAAGTCTTTAACTGCTCATGTGACACTTATGTATCGGCAGCTCAGACGGCGTTGGTCTGCCGTTGATAGAGAAACGGCCGGTCACTTTCGAAAGAGGTGCCGTCCGACCTTAGAGGGAGGACCAGCCGGCTTTTAGAAAGTTTAGTAAATCCTCCTCCTTTATTTTTAAAGAACGACGATTTACTATGCTTAATAAGGAGGTGAAAAAGTGTCCTGTAAAAAAGGGGGCTCAATAACTAACTTTTGGATGAGTTGGGAAAAGGTGAGTTGATAAACAAGACAAACATATTCGGTCTGTTTTGCGTTAACCGCGATGTAATAGATTCAAACCAAGATTTTTGGGACTTTGCTTTCAAACTACGTCGCTGTAGTCCAAAACCTAAGGTTCTAGAAGCAAGACTATATTTAGGTACACACAGCGTTAGAACACAGAATTAATTATTTACTCATAATTCCTGCAACCACACAGTGAAAACTTGGATATCTATATTAATATTATAAAGCTGAAAAGGTGTTTTCTGAATCTTAGGAACTACTGGACAAATTTCAAAAATTCTTTCATTTTTGGATATGTACGTGATCCCTAATAAGTGTTATATACTGTAGGTTATATACTTAGATAAAGAATAAATGTAAATTCTTCGGTTATATACAATGTACCACCGAAACGGAACGCTAGTAGGTATATATAAGTGATGTGTCCGCTCCAGCCGGTGTCTTGCGCCTCGGTCACGTGGGAGGTTGTAACGCTACATGTGAACGCATCTGCATCGCTCGGGGGTCAACGAACCCTGCACGCTTGTTTAACGAACAACGTGAGAAGGTCATGAGATTCGGCAACTGCCAATATTATTGACCGTTTCAATTTTGAATTTAGAATGCACACAGACATTACATTTGCCTTTTTTACATTTGAGATTAGAACTCGTTTTTCAAAAGTCGAACCAGTTCGAAGTATCGCATGAGTTTAATAAATGAGGTTTAAAGCGAAACCGAAAACGCAGATAAAGATGATGGCGTTTAAGACATAATATTTAGCAAACAATGGTAGGTGAAGGTAAACAGAAAAGTATACAAATGCCCCAAGGAAACGTTTCTCATTTCCAAATGGAAATAGTTTGGCCGTAAACTCTAGAAAGGTCTTTACAGCTTCGTGCTCAGCGATAAAGTGAACTTCATTAATATCTATGCACTCGAGAACAGCAGTGGCGCAGTACCGAGGCAGCCATTACGTTATACGAGGACTCTTAATACTAATATTGATGACGTTTTGACGTATGTACATATGTTTGAGGAGCTAGATTATTATTGCTCATAAAGCCGTCTTGTGAACTAAATACTACCTAGCAGACGCAAAGTAAAGGCTAAAGACCGAAAAAACGTTATGCCTTTGTAGGGTGGTGTCTCTAGTTGAACGAAAACAAATCTTTTCTGGATTTCTTCTCATGTGTGTAGGCTTTACTTCAAAACTATTGAAAATTGGGAAAAGAATACCACCGATAATATTATACCTCCCACTTCGGACCGGGCCCGTAAATGTCACCCTTATTTGTACAAGTTTCTCTATTTACGCATTGGGAAAGTAACATGTTCTTACTTAGGTCTAGTACACAACCTTTCAAAGGGTTCCGTACAAATAGTGTTGCTAAATTGGCTCAAACAATCTGCGATAGAAGTTGGCAGGAACTCGCCCGGTGGGAATAGTCCGCAAGATTGGATCCGACCGTAGTATAAACCTTTTTTACCAATAAACGTTATTATTCGTGCTAGGGATGTGTTATACTGGCTCTTAAGATGTGGTCTTTAAATTCGCCTTACCTACGACGAACAACCTACGAGTAATAACGTTACCTGAAAAAAATCGCCTTTGCCAATAAGACAGCCTGTTCTTTCACTGGTGTTTATAAATATTGGTGGACATTGGTGGACAATAATAATTCACACACAACACCATCTGACCCCAAACTAAGCAAAGCTTGTACTATGGCGGCCAGATAGCTGATATAATACATATATAGTTTTAAATACCTACTTATCATAAATAGAAACGCCCGGACACAGTGCAAACATTTGAATTCATCACACAAATATTTGCACTGGGTGAGAATCAAACCCACGACCCTCGGCTTCGCAGGCAGAGTTACTACCCACTAAGCCACGAGGCCAGTTATGTATTGCTATGTTTTAAAAAAAATTAAATAATTTATTATTAAATAATCAATCAATAAGCGATATTTTTAAAGATTATCATTTCATGACGAAAATTATTATACGTAAGGTTTATTAGTGTATTGTTCTATTTTTTTATGGAAAAATATGATTGGTATTTTGCCAAATATGCTACACATTGCAATTCAATTCAATTCTTTGTTTGCGTATATGGGTATTTACAGATGTTTATATACACATATATATATATAAAACAGAGCTCCATATTCTGCTTTACAGCATGCAAAAACATTAAAATAAAACTTAGCAATGGTAAAAAAAGGTTGCAGATGAAATGAAGTGTTGAAGTTCCAAAATGTGAAATAATTATTAAAATAATGACATATTAGCGATGTACATGTTGTACAGTTGTCTTGCGTATTGTTTTCAATCATACGTCAAATTGTGCACTGTATACGAAAAACAATTTCACGTAAAACACGTCTGAACTTATCGTGAATCGAAGACTTACCGCACTTAATGAGAAAACGCATATCTCTGAATTAGCGTAAGTCGGAGTAGCATAAGTCGGGGCATTACTGTAATTAGTGGTCAATTTAAGCTTGTACGTATTTTTAGGTAGGGTAACGGGACGAATAAAGCGTGGGCCTGATGATCAGAAACAGTCTGTAGCACCACAGTGTTAAGTAGCTTTTTTAACCGACTTCAAAAAAGGAGGTTTATCAATTCGACCGTATATATTTTTTTTATGTGTGTACGCGGATAACTTCGTCGTTTATGAACCGATTTTGATAATATTTTTTTTGTTGTAAAGAAGATATTCCAAAGGTAGTACCATTATAAGGAAACCAGGATCTGATGATGACATCCTAGAGAAATCGAGGAAAACTTTTACTTTATAAGTTTTCTGTTGAAAGTCGGTTCTTTTTTGTTAAAATTATTATTGCTTGTATAATTTATTTGAAAAAACCTGAATTATTTTTTAAACTCGATGAGCTTCTACAACGGTTTCGTGAAACTTAATTTGCAATCATGAAGTTAAATGAGCTTATATACATAGATTACTTGCTTGAAATACACTCGCGTCTGTATCATTGCCTACGAGAAACATGCATTAGTCCTTAATGGATTTACACCACTTTACAATTCCTGTTCTGTGTCTCAAGGTTTCCGCTCTAAAAGTCTAGAGTGAATCTAAATTTACTACTACCCTTGAGTACGTGGCTTAATATAATGATTTCAAAGACTTTATCCGCTGTTTAGGTCGAGTAATTTCTTACCAAAGTTTGATAATATAGAGGTAGTACGTTAGTACGAGTATTTTTTATAGGATAAATTACAAAGATATAACTAATGAATAAATTCTAGTTAAAATTTCGCTATCTTTGTTTCATGGACTGTAATATAAGAATGAATTAAGCACTTTTTATACGATTTCTTAGAAGAAAAATAAAGGGCTCTGAGACCAGGTTTACGTGTAAACATCAATTCTACCCTTATTTGTAAATTGCCTCAATTTACTTAACAAGTGAGGTATCGTTGGAAAAGTCTTGATCATGACGTCATCGTATTATTATTGTTGATTGTACACTAATCGCCTCGCCGAGCGATACTGCTGGCGTATTGAAGCAAAAACTAGCTTTTTAATAGTTTTCTTAAAAACCTTTGTTAGTTGGGTTATTCAAAACACTTAAAATTTTACCTCTCTTGCTAACTGATTGAATAAAACTTTTTAGATAGCTTTAGTTTAGATGACATACCTACAAAATTTTAGCTGTTTTTAGATTTGCATCACTATTATTATATATTTTTTAACAAAACGGATCATTACTTATTTTGTACTTATTTATATTAAATAATAATGTCACGTCCTATGAGTTGTAACTAACTTACTTCTTTGACACTTTTCTTGGTAAATATTATATTTATGCTAATTTTTGTTTAAAATTCTTATGTTTACCATGTAAACAAGCTCATAACCGATTTTTAAATATATTCATGACGAAATGTTAGGTTAATATTCGGATTTCATTTCTTTAAACAAAATGTCTAACGTGCATTATAAATATGTCAGAAAATGTAGTATAAATGAAAATCATCTTAAATATCTAACCATTCAAATGTACCTTTTTAAAATGCCTAGCATTAGGCTCAATTTCGTTTCTTTGAATCTGTTTGACATCACTACGGTTGGAAGTTTCTATTCGAACACCAATATGATTTTACTAAAAAAAGTCTGGTTTTTGTCTCACAAGAATCTTGAGCAAATGTTTGAAATAAGGCGATAATAAACACAAAAGCTCTAAGGTATTGAGGAAAGTCTAGTCTATGAGTACAACGCCAGAGAGACCGGGTAGATAGAAGATACCTTTTACTGCCTAATTCTGTAATAGCGAAATTTCTAAACAAACAATTTGACTACAAGCCCTTTTCCCTTAACTTTATTGCTATGATTGTTCAATGTAAGTACGTTCTGCGTTTTTTGCATTGTGATTGTAAGTTGTATTACAGTGAATAGGTTAGTAGTGCACAGAATATTGAATGTAATAGAGGTAATTTTGCAAAATAATTAAATAATTAGAAAAATATCTCGTGGTACGGGCCCAAGAATTATGACTATGTGTAAGCTTTAAGTTCATCGTATTTGGGTTCACCAATAACCAATCGATATTAATTATTACAATTATTTAGGATCGAAGTCTAAGGTTATATATTTTATGGCTGGAGTCAAGCTCTACCGTTTGTCTTAACGGAAATGCCTGAGTGGGTTTTCCCATGGTTATAGTGTTGATGTCTTTAGAAATGGGAACGTTTGGGGCGTGTGCCGTTTATCGTTGTAGTCCTAGAACATGTTTGCGTTTTGACTTAATAAATTATAGAATACAGGCCCTGATCTGAACTGTTGCCACGGGCGCCAGATTAATCTCACCGAGAACTGGTTATACCCGTACGAGAGCTACGGGGTTCAGCCTCGGACACACTGTTACAATCGGGTACATAGTTTGTTCGATTTATAAAACTTTATACGTTCACATTTTAGTTGGTAGCTTTTACTGATAAGGCTATCGATTTTACCATTAGTTTAGTTATGAAACATAAAGAGGTTGAAATCGTACTTTGTCAAATATAGTAGGAGTGGACACCTTACTCTTTGCAGAGTAATGAGAAAAAATCACTGTGTTACGGTTTTAAAGGTTATGTTTCCAGTGAAATTACAGGGCATTAGGGCATTGAAATACAATCTTACATCTCTGGGTAAGACTGCTATCCCCAGGCTCCCTTGTTAACAGACATGTAATGCCTGTCGCAGACCCGACAACCGTTGGGGTAGACGGGTTCAGGAGTGGAGTCCACGAATCAGCAAACGTAGTGTAGGACGCTCTGAGACATGGAGTGAGGATATACGAAAGACGGCTGGTGGCGGTTGGAAACGTAAGACCGATAATCGAGAGCGTAATATAGGAGAGGCCTTTATGATTTTGACTCTTCATGCTCTAATGTCATTGTGCTGTTATGGACAGACATGTTGCTTACCATCAAGTATATGTCCTACTCATCTCGTCACTCTTTAATATAAAAAAAAAAATCTGTATATGTAAGATTCAAGATGTTAACTCGTTGGGCCATACGAACGCCGTCGGCGTCGTGACGTCACAACGAAACTCAACTCTCAACAACGAAAGTATAGATAGTTATTGTTTCTATATACGATAATTAACTCATTGATATAACTCCTATCTACTAAGAATCGTAAATAAAGCCATAATCGAGTATGTAAGATCACAATGCTATTTGGAATTTCTCCGCATGTCACAATGCTTGTGGTTGTACTCTAACTTCTACTTTTTTTTAGGTCAATGATTGGTTTACACTTGACCAACTTGACCACGCGAGTGAAACCAAGGGGCGTGGCCATGAGCATGGCCATCTAGAAATGCATCAGCAAATGAGAAATGCTGACACATTTCTAGATGACCAATGGGAAATGCTGACGCATGTCTCGATGGCCAATGGCCATGGTCCGAGTTTATCCGAAGATTTATTATCATCCCCGAGCGTGACGCTAGAATTCAATTCACAGCCCGTGAAAAATCTGTGTATGGTGCGCCAAAAGAAGTTTTCACTTCAAAAACTAAAAAACTAGCGACTTTGCGGGCATGGTCAAGACTTTAAGCTCTTTTGCGTTATTTTCGGTTCTTTTAACGTCTTTTTTTGGATATTTAGTAGTTTCGAAAATAGGTTGTAAACTATTTTTCATCTCCCTGCCTCTGCTTTCTTTTTGATTGCGGTTCTATTACTCTTGAACGAACAATAATAAAACCATTGTTCATTGATATGCCGTGTCCCGTCGCTTTGATATTTCGTTCAGTTGATATTAATTTACATTGCAGAACTGTTTCCGGGGTCAGGTACTATTAAATAATACTTTCGTGACTTAACATTTACGTTTAAATCCTAAATTATTTTAATGTAAACATTATTACACATGTTGACGTGCTATTAAAAATACATAGAAAAATAAATTAGCTTATGTAATAGTGAGTACGTTTCAATAGCTTTCTATGATGACAATATTCAAACCAACAAACGAGAATCAGCAGAAAAAGCTAAGTACGGTCCATTCCGTTGTGATTGATAAAAAAAAAAGAAGTGTGGCACTCGGGGACTGCCGCGGTAAAGCTATTGCATGTTGCATGCATTTTTATCAACATAAGCAATAGGAATGTTAACAATTTTTCGGAATTGCTTTTATTTTGAATAGTGCCATTTGTTTACCTTAAAAAATATCACGAGAAATCCGTTAAGTTGGCAACACTGCTAAGAGCATTTAGTCTGTAAAGCTTATACAAATAAGATTCAAAGTCGAATGACCGAGTGGGGAAAACGGCGTTACGGTCTTCCATCCCTCTTTCTTGTGAACATAAGAAAGAGATGCACGATCACTAAAATTCGGTCCCCAGGCCCGCGATAAAAGCTATGCAATAGCTTAAAACACAAAATCTATATATATAAAAGAAAGTCGTGTTTGTTACAACACTTATAACTCGAGAACGGCTGGACCGATTGCCATGGTTTTTGATTTGTTGGATTTGTTTCCGTCCCGAATAACAGAATACATCTTAAAAACAATGAAAACTCGATATGTGTAATGAATACTTAATCATTTCAATAGATGCTGATTTATTTATTACATGTCAAACATTTGTTGTCCAATCCTGTCAAATAGTGTAACAACTTTTTTTTTTTTGAGCTTATGGCCTGGTTGCTGAGACCTTTAAGCCACAACTTTATTTTTTTTCTGAAGACATCATGTGTGCGTTCAGAAATTTATTTTTTGTAAAAGGTCTACAAAGTTCAGGTACTGTTATATTTGTTTGTTTTAGACATTAATTTTCGAAAATTATGTATTAATTATTTCATTTTTAATTCCCGAAAATAATACCTAAGATTTATTCTACAGTAAAAACATAAAATCATCGGAAAGGAACGGAATTTAGGGAATAAAAATCAGTAGGTAAAGGTTATAAGATTAAGGGAAAAAATCTACAGGTTAACAAAAAAGTAAATGTCTTTTTAAGGTTGTCTATGATTTTCTTGATAAACTATTCATACGTAGTGGTTATATACTCTTTGAGCTATTGTCTATGTCTCGAAAGTTCAGGCACTATTATTATATTTGGTGGTTTTATGCAGTGCACATTTTAATAACAATGCCGCGTCCTAGAAGATCTAATCTTTCGAGAACGAGAATTGCACGAGAACAGCGCCGCGTTAGTATGGAGCAAAGAAGGGCCTTAATTCGTGCTTCTCAAACACAAGAGCAAAGAGAGGCAGCCCAAGAAACGGCTGGTTAGAAACGAAAATCCTCGAGCTTATCGTACAGATGAATAATCTTCGAAGTGCAAGAAGAAATGGTTCAAGTATTGATTTGAATCGAGCAGCGTTTCTGTATGATTGCACCATTGACTACAGCTTGCATCGTTTAGTTTGCATTGGTCCAATGGACGTTGTTTGCCAGCATTGTAGAGCATTGAAGTTTGCTGGTGAAATGCCTGGTTTGTGCTGCCTTAGTGGCAAACCATCCGCTTTATTTGTTCTTGCGCCTGACCAAAAAACAAAGAATGTCGTTTACCACAAAGTGCTTGAATGAAAATCCTATTAATGAATTAATCCGAGTTTTTTTATTCCCAATCTGCACAACATACGTTTTCAATCATTTTTTTCTGACATGAGTTTGAAGTACTTAATTTTTTTTATTCTCATTCTGTATTTATGTTTTCATCATCATTCATTATAATAAAATACTTTTTTGTTTCTATCTATATAAATAAACTCTATATAACGACACTGAAGGGACTGCCCATTTTATGGCGTTATAGAGAACTGTCGTTAAATGGAGTTAGAAAAATCAGAATTAGGAAAGGAAAAGTTTATTGGAAAATTGTTTTAAAAATAGGTAGTTACGTATATAAAAAATAATCTTATTTGAACGCTATTGCGTATAGTCTGTTGTTTTTATCGGACGTATTTTGCTGTACCATTAGTTATTTTGTACTTTTTTACTTATTTTATTAATATCTTGCAATATTCAGCCATCTTGGCGATAAAGGAAATAATTTTCCAATAATTTAGCTGCTTTCATTTATCTTCTCTCCGTCTCTATTGCGCGTATCAGTAAAACTTTTCGTTAATACACAGTGATATTCTTTTAGTAGCCATGTTTACAGTTTAAAAGTTTGTAAGCTACTAAGAATATGATAACGTAAAGATAACTCCTACTTATTAGTCATGGTCAATAACAATCTACACGTGCAAGCAATCCCAATTTGTAAACAAAAGAACGAATTTCTTAGAAAGTTGTTACATGATGCCGACAGTCGAATTTATTGCAGGCTAGGATAATAAAGCGACAAAAAAACGTACACAGATGCGCAGTTTTTACTAATTTTAGCAACTTAAAAGGTACTTTTTATTACTCAGTTGTGGTCGTTATGACGAATGGATATAATGCTATGTAGAGTGTATTATTGTATGGAAGACAAGCTAAACCAACCAAAGCCAATTGATTTCGACGCTTTAGGGACTTTGTCGTTAAATAGATGGACGTTACGCGGAGTTTATACTGTATATTATTTTGTATCATTGTTTTACGTTCATCAAAGCCTAAATTAGTTCAGCTAAAAAGTAACACGTCATTCATTGACTGTTGGGCGGTACGAAGTTCGCCGGGTCAGCTAGTATTTAAATAAAATGTTATAGACATTTGTCACACATTTTAGTAGGAGTACTCTTTTTCCGTTACTGTGTTGCTAGGGCACAGAAAAAGCAACGACAGTAGGTACTACTGCCCTGAATACAAACTAAATTTCTTCATTATGTTATTACGAGAATCTAAAGTTTTTTCTGCCTATAACTCTGGCAGTGGCACAATATGTAGGTGCTTGGCAACAATGTACATATTGTGTCGCTGCCAGAGTTAAGTAAGCTTAACAAATTGGTGAGCAATACTTAACTGATTAATTTATTTTCACATAAGTATTTGCACAGTAAATTACATATTTAAATAATACATTTTATGGATGTTATTGAACTTTAATAGCGTCATACCCTAAAAACTGCAGTAGGCTATAAAGTCTGTGTTGCAGAATCTAGAGTATTCCGATTTATTTGTATAAAACTACAATACAATGCAATGCAATGCAATACAATACACAATTATGCCAATACTGTATGTGCATATTATAAGTATCTATTTGCTTATGTATGAGTGTGTGTTTGCGATGTGTATGTATATTTGAGGGTGTGTTTCTGCTTATGTTTCAGTACTAAGCTATTTATTTAATTGTTTTGTTTCATTTTATTTTGGTAATTTTTGACAGTTTGACAGTAGGTGGATGTTTACTACTATCATGACACATAACATGTCATATAATACATAACGTATAAGTAACAAGTTATTAATTATTGACTAGATTTTATTTCTGACGAGTTTCTATTCAAGACACAGACAGGATTTTGGGCAGAAATTAAAGCTGATTAGGTAGCTATTAAATAAATGACGGCTAAAATAAAATAGAACCAGATTGTGAAGTTCTGTAGATAAAAAAATATTTTACAATATTACCTTTTGTCT
The DNA here is from genome assembly GCA_017562165.1 of Ectropis grisescens. Classification (NCBI taxonomy): domain Eukaryota; kingdom Metazoa; phylum Arthropoda; class Insecta; order Lepidoptera; family Geometridae; genus Ectropis; species Ectropis grisescens. Next base: position 3,166,925 of record CM029771.1, on the reverse strand, counting down.
GCACTTCATACGTGATATACTGAAAGTAAGTAAACATTATGAAATTAATTGGTAATAACTTTGTTTTACCAATTAATTTAAATTGCTGTGTCTGGGTGTTTCTATGTGTAATAAGTATGTATTTAGAACTATATAAGTATTATATCAGCTATCTGGCCGCCATATCACAAGCTTTGCTTAGTTTGGGGTCAGATGGTGTTGTGTGTGAATTGTCCACCAATATTTATTTATTTATTTTCTGAAAAAAAAAAATGAAATTTCTCGATTTTATTTCTCATACAAGTTTAACTACATATCGAAAGGCTGCATCTTGCCTCGTCTGAATCACGTTTCCGTAAGCTAAAGGGTAACATGTGTATCACCACAATTATAATTGTATTATTTTGTAGTGGTAGGACTCTTAGCAGAGTCCGCCTGGGGAAGTACCACACCTTTGCCAGTTGTTCTACCGCCAAACAGGAATGTGCAAACTCTACTGTGTTCCGGTTTGAAGGGCAATGTTTCCAGAGAAATTACAGGGTTTACAGATATAACATCTTAGATCTCTGGGTGACGAGCGCAGTGCAGTGCTAGGTAATGATTTGGACTCTTCATGTTCCAATAGCTGCGTGTCACTGTGCTGTTATGTGGCAGGCATGTTGCTTACCATCAGGCACATATCTTGCTCGTCTCACTCGGCAAACTTTACGAAAAGTAGAAAGATTAAACACTACGACGATCTAAAACTCTACGCTTTATGCTCTACGCTTTTGCTAATTATAATCTTTGTGTAATCTTCTTTGTCATCCAATACCAAGTAATAGTCAGGTGTAGTCTGGGTTCGATCCCATTATTTCAAGTTTGTGAAATTGGATGTTGTCTCCACTAGGCCATTACGGCTTTGACGACCTTTTAAGTTCTGACATATGCGTACGTTATGATTAACGTTTTAAGGTAAGCTTTGTTTAGTAATTTGTTATCTCTCGTACAAGTTTTGAGTTAATGTTCAGAGTACAGTGGTGTCCACAAAAGCAATGCAAGTCAGTTAAGTGTTGCGAGAATAAAATCCATTAATTGCGTGACATGGTTAAAATATTGAAGTTTTATTATGGGTGGGTGTTAAGTACCTATTAGGCTCATCTGCCTCGAGATTAATGGCTGGTCTTGGGAGAACGACAACTCCCAATCTGGAACCCCTGGTTCCAATCGCGCGCTCACCACTGTCTTTTAGAAATCGTGTGCGTAATGCTAACGTGAGTTGATATTTTTCTACAACATTTTGGTGTTTTAGAAATTATGGGCATTTTGTACTAAACTAATAGATAAGATACCTCAGTACTTCTTATGCTTATTTGTTATTTTAGTTGAAATAAATTTGATTTGATTTAGTTTTGAGATCATATGTCATCCACCAACCCGCACTTGGACAGATGGTTTATGGCCTAACTTTCTCCTTGTGAGAGAAGGCCCCGAGTCCCAGCAGTGGGAACATTTAGTGGGCTGGTTATGCCCATACTGCTTAGTCGCTTTGAGCAGGTCGAGTGTATGTTGAGTCTTCCCCTTCAAGTTTACATCTAGAGGTAGACCTCTGTTGTACGTCTTGAACGTTGACCACAGATTCTGCTGTCAAGTTACCATATCGTTGGTTCTGAAGTCTGGTTTTCACGTTATTTTCCCTCGACTTGGTCTATTACGCCTCCAGTTTTTGTCAGCCGTTTTAATCCATCAAGCCAGACGTCAAGCAGCTTGACAAGCCGCTTGACGGCTCGAGAGGAAGTACTGATTGATTTACAAGTCCGATGCAAACTGGTTATATGCCTGGTTCTATTTAGAGGTCAGTGAACCAATAAAGTATACAAAGTATGAACCATGTACTTTCTGTACTTGTTTCTCAGCAGAATAGCTCCACCAATAGATGTTATTTCACAGTACTTGTAGCTTATTCTGTGGATGTACAGTAAGACCTGTGCCCGTACTATTGGCTCGTATTTCACGACTATCAAGGAGAAATCGTGTTTCGTGTTGTTTCGATTCTTCATCCTTCGTTAGGTTATGTATAAACATTTACTTAATTCCGTCATTATTAAATGTTTGTTTTGAATATAAATGTTTTATTCTGGCTAAGTCTCTTTGAATTTGGCAAAACTGAGTTAATTGTCACAGAGATGTTAAATTAGTGACACTAATTTACATGCTACATTTGCAACCATGATGCTATGACTTCTATGACTTGATATCATCGCTTGCCGGGTTTTTTTTATAAATTCCAATACCGACTCCCAGCACTTCCCATTAACAAATTTCGAACAAAAACAAGGAAGAATATTACAAAGTGCATTATAATTTACCAAAGAGAGTCATTTAAAACGGATAAATGGATTCAAACTTCTGATATTCTTGAGTAGTCTTTAAATGAGCCATTTTTCAGAAAATACTAGCGCCCCAACTCGGTTCAAAGAATTATAATTTTTGTATCTGCAAAGAATATTTATAGGCTATGCCTATTATAAATAAAAATAATGATACATAATGTATTCACATACAAAGGTACTCAGCAGGTATATATAACACAGGTATTCAGCATTCAATTAAAGCAATACATTTTGAAATGCGTCCTGTAGTTTTTGAGTTTATTTCTACTGAGTTTATATCTGAATAATGTTACGTTGAAGAGTACAGCAGTTTAGCAAACGCAGAAACTGATTACTGATCGTGAGTTGAATCGAAGAATGATCGCAGCAATAACTCGGGTACGGGCCTGTAGCGCTTTGTGGCCCACTCGGCGTTGTAGATGTTTATCGCAATTTTAATCTTCTTACTTCAATCTGGAATGCAGATAAATTAGTACATGGAAAAGTATGAGTAAATATTTAGAATGTACTTCCTACGCGTTAGATGTGATCTTTATATAAGCTTACGCAGAAACGATGTTCGACCGAAAAAGTGGTGTAACTTTAACCAATAGAGTTTTTGGAAGATATACTTTTTTTGATGAGCTATTTTTTTAGAAAATTATAACCATGCATGGTTTGGACGCGCACATCGACTGCAAAAATCCCGTGATGAAGTTAACTGACAATTATCTTTACCATCAGCTATCTTTTTCAACTTAAATCATGTTACGTCACGTATCAATTTGATATAAACACATTTTTTCTACTTTAACTTTTTAAATATTTTCTACGATCTCGAATAACAAAAAAATATTGCAAGAGAACTAAAATACTAAAAAGTGTAAGTATGTGCTATGTAACCACGCAATCTTTATATATAAAAATGTTATGTTGATTTGTGTACGCTTCAAAAATTCAAAAGTTCTGCACCGATCGAGCTGAAATTTTAGAATGATATATCCGCATTAAGGATTGTTTTATCAATTTTTTGCATCAGTCACGTATGTGCCAGAGCAAAGCGTGGCAGGGTACAGCTAGTAAGTTATACTTCTTAAATTTTATGAAGTATTATTAACGTTGACGCGTAACTGACGGTCCTTCTGTGCTATCCCATAGTTGGCTACGCAGTAGAGACCACTAGGAGGTAACTGCCATACATAATATATGTGTCTATATTGTTTTTAAACTTTCACGATTTGAACCCATAACTTTACATTATAGAGGAGATATAGATCGTGATTAAGGTTGTATAATGTAAACATTATACCATTTAAAAAATGTCTATCTTCAGTTAATTTGTGTCAGTGTAAAAATTCTCTGAAGAGACAGTTGTCAGTCTACTTCATTATGTCGTTTTTAGGCTGTCAGTGTGGGCGCGTACCATTAAAATCCACTCTTGTATTTTTATTCCAGCGGGGCAAAATGACTTCAACCAGCAAAACATAAAGTAGGCTATATATTTTACTGTAGTTTCTTGTGTCGTAAGGCGACGCCGCGAAAACTCGCACCGGACACTATGTAGTTTTCCTCATGACGTCGTGAGCTATAAATAAATATGATTTTCACACAAATCACCTGCGAGCCGAGGACAACGACTCGTGCGATTTCCACGAATACTTGATGTATGAGTATTTAGATGCTGGTTGCTACAACAGACTTAGAACAAGCCCGCTTATAGGAGATTGTATTTGATCGCAGATCGCAGTTCTTTGCCTTCAAATTGATGATTTCGTGTTTTTATAGACCAAAATAATAACTAAAAAAATGCTATTCGACCTCACAATAATTTTGAACTATTTGTATTGAAGTTTAAAGCCAGAGATATTATGCAACATATATTTTAAATTTTATAATTATTTTACGTTATACTGAATACTTTTAGTGATGATTTAAGGTTTCTGTCTGCATTGGATTTACGAGCATAGTAACTCTCCCGCCAAGTCAAGCATAAAGTATTCTTATTCATTGGTGCACTGTCTATATATACCGTAGCAAATTTAACTAAACAATCTTAGAACGATAACTCTACATTTTTACTGTTTTAAACAAAATAGTTTGGATGTTTGCTACTTAATAACGTCGGAAAGGCTGAACGGATTGTGTAGAATTTCGGAACACAATTAGGTTATAGTCAGGAACAACAAATAGGCTATCTTTTATAAAAGGTAGCCTATTAATCATAACCTAACCCACGTAGTTCTCGTTATTTTACCGGAGTAAAATAACGGGAACTACGTGGGGAAAACCTTGGGGCAATGCTAGTTCAGGTGTAAATTACATTATTTGTGACATAATGTTAATAAAATGTTTGACAAATAGAGTTCTTATCACTTGACAGTTTATTCTACTTTCCGGTATGATCATGCTACTGGAAAGCATAACAACATATGAGTAATACTGGAACCACTGGGGTCATTCCTGTAATTAGTTGGTGAGATAATGAGGTGAGAAACTAGTGACATTTTGAACTTTGAAAATGATTGTAGGAAGAAATGCAGTTAAAGGTCAATTCGGAAAGTCTATAAAGGCCGCGTTCAGGTTATAAACTACAAGATAAACCAGTAAAGTTTCATATTGTTGACTTTATAAGAAAGTATACATGTAACAAAAAAATAAAAAAAATCTAACGCAATTGTTATGCTAAAGGTTTTTACAGAATAGGTCATTTTTTCAGGTAATATGTAATATGAATATTGAATAATATGCAATGAACATTGTTTTACTTGAAGACATACTAGTTGGCACCGACTTCAAATAAAAGAGGTGGTGGCACTTGCAATTTTATTATATGATTATCCAATTTCCAGTGCCTATTTTTAGTTTTGATAGCGATTTTTTAAAACGTATTTTTTATACTAACTAAGTAGTGTTAACCTTAAGTAATATGAAGAGTAAATTAATGAGTTAAGTGTTTACCTACCTACAACTGTTGGAATTTTAGAATGAACCAGTTACTGAATCGATTTGCATAATATACTCTTGACAACTTTTTTAGCTGCAGTTCTAATCAATTTATTTGTAAGGTAAAATCTAGGCATTCGAGGCATACTCAATGCAAACTCGAAGCATACCAGAAACTGTATCCAAATTAACAACTGACAATATTAAAGACAATATTGAATGTCATATGATACTCATGTGGGCTTAGCTCAGGCTGCCATCGGTAGAGAAAAGTAAAGCATTGTCCTGGTATCGCAGAATAGTGTACCTTACGGCATTTATGATCCCATCGGGGAGAATCTGGTACTTGTCAACGTAGCCGGTTTATAGTAATCATTTTTTGCTTTTTTTTTTCGTTATCTGATGTAGTTTGGAAATTCTTTGTTAATTATACTACGTCGACTATACTCTAGTCGACTGACTGATTGCTGTTGGATGGTGGTGTACTGGATTTTTTTAATAGTATAGAGCGTGAAGCAAGACCTAACAGCACAGTGACACGCAGCTATTGGAATACGAAGAGTCCAAATCATTATCTAGCACCACGCTACGGTTTTAACCCAGAGATATACGGTGTTTTATCTCAAAGTCCAGTAATTTAACTGGAAAATTGCCCTTCAAACCGGAACACAGTAAAGTTTGCACCCTTCTCCTTGGCGGCAGAATAACTATTAAATGTGTCGTACTTCCCCAAGTGGACTCCTACTACTACCATGTGCGTGTTGCCGACTGACTGTCAATTGAAGTTAAATCTGTCCTACGATTTTTTTAAAGAAGTTTATATGCTGGAGTTGTGCTCATGTCCGCAAACTACTGTTGAAAAGCTACCAATAGAACTCCATGGAGGCGTCTACGTCACCGGCGAAGTTGACGGTGATTTCCGTTTGGTACCTGGCGTCTACAACAAACGGCGTATTGGAGCTGAGGGAGTTATTTCTAATCGTTTGTCAACTGTTACCGGCTTTTAGTTGTTTCCTTTGTAATGGGTTTCAAGATTACCTAAATCAGCACAAAGATCATGCGGGCTCCGATCACTCTCCATCTGTTAACCGCCTGCTTATGTCTTATCTCTCTAAGCCTAACTGAGGTACAGACGCGTCTATTGTGGTTTGAGGATATTGATCTCAGTTGAGCTCTCGATTGTACTTTTAAAGTAAATGGTGGTTTAAGATTTATTACGTGAAGCTGATAATATAAACCTAAGTTACCGCTTTTTGAAATATTTACTGAAGACTTACGCGAGCCGAAACGCTATCTAAATTTTGTTCTTAAGTCAAATGATATAGAAATTTTTGATATATGTGACTGCAGTTGAACTCAAATAAATAAAATTAAACTTTGACAATCTTTTATTTTAAAACGCGCAGATTCACACATTCATATTTAATATTTGAAGGATTAAACTGAATTGTATTAACTGATATTGATTAAAATCGTTTGAAAATACATATGTATGTCACTCTAGCATCTGCACCAAACTTTGCCATTTGAGGAAAATGACACGTTCTTGAAATCTTTCGAGGTCATTCGTCATCCGCCCGCCTCATTGGGGCGGCGTAGTGGATTATTCTCAACCCATAGGAAGATAATAACATAGAGACTCTCTTCTTGTGAGAGAAAGTCGCGAGTCCCAGCAATGGAAATATTGAGTGGGCTGCTGTGAAATGCTTATTGAAAGTAAAAACGGTTTGATCTCCCTGTCTATTCCTGGGACAGACCACGTAAAAACTGGTCTAGGTACAACTTGACTGGTTATGATAAAGTATCATTGAAAAATCTCCAATTATTAGTGCTAAAAATCTAAATATAATATACACTAATAAAACGCACTTTGTTTGATGATATTATCACTTATGCAGTTTTTTTATCACTTTAATAAAAAAAAACAAACTAAGCAAAGTTATAGGCCTATATTTTTCGATGTTAAGTATTGTTATTGTGCTGAAATTGTGTGGCTAACTTATTTATAAATAGTTGGTAAATCTGTAAACTACTTATTATTATCACACTGTTAGCAATTATTCTACCAAAAAATATGATGTGCAACTTTTCTGTATTTCGGTTTGAAGGATAATATTTCCGGTGAAATTACAAAGGGAGGAGTCAAATCATTTCATACCTGTAGGGGCCAAGCGCAGTACAATGTGTGTAGTGATTTATCTATTAAATAAAAAAACACTTTCATAACATTAGTAACGAATTTGTACATTAAGATAAAGCAGCAGAAAAAATATTTGAAATATAAATTGTTTCCTTAATTTTACTTCGATGAATCATCGCACAGGACGATTTAACTCAGCTCAAAATAAGCTTTTATTCCAAAGAATAAAAGCAACGGCCATGTTGTATCCACGAAGGCAGTGCAACCGCATTCCGACGTATGTTGGAAGAAAGAAGTATCTTTATATACTTTTACAATAAATATTCAACCCTTTTCGCACTACACTGCAAACGAAATGCAAGCAGAAGTTGCTGGAAAAACGCCAAACTTATTCTGCTTTTTGAATACGACAGAGTACCAAAGTGGTAGAAGTTCTTAATTGGCGTTGGTACTTTCTGCGAAAGAATTTACATCGATTTTCAAAAGCTTAACCGGTTTTCTGCGGTTCGCGGATATGTAGCGTTCTCGATGTACTCACTATATTTCAGGGCGGTCCATGGCGAAATGCACGGATGAAATGTGATAGTCAGTTTATACTGTGGCGCTGTTCTTGGATCTACAAATTTCAAATGAGCACATCACAAATACTAAAAAAAAGAACGGTCTTCGCCACACTTTCTCATTACTGCTTATGAAGTGTACTCGTATATACATATATAGTACCATACCTTTTCTAGTTGTTCTACTACCAAGCAGAATGTGCAAAAAGGTTTCTAGAGAAAAAGCCAGAGAGATAAATCATCTAATTTATCTGGATGATGAGGAAAGAGCAGTGCTAGGCTGTGACTTTGGAAATTTGGACTGTTCATGTTCAAATTGCTGCGTGGTACTGTGTGGTGGTGGACATACACGTGGCTTGTTATTAGGCGCATATTTTGCTCGTACTGTTATTCTACTAATTTCACATATTATGTCAAAGTAGGGATGTTTGTAGCTCAATCAGGTTAGATTTTTTAATGGATCGGGTTAACATTTGGAGGATAGTTGGAATACATCACGGATATTCGGGAATACATAATCTGGAATAGTCTCTAATCTCTCTCTCCTTTTTATAGAGAAAAAAATTGGAAATATGCGGGTAAAATTACGGAGTGTTGCTAGCTAGTATTAGTATGCACATAAATATTGACTTTTTTTTTTAATTTCCAAAGTTTCTGTCGAATAATTTTCAATGAATATTGGGTTGGACCTCAAATTTATATTTAGAAATGTTGCAGCCAATTAGGAAAAATCTTATCTTTCATGATATAATTCATCACTTTAAAATTTTAATTCATGCTAGGTTAGGTAGTGCAAATGGTAGTATTGACAAGTGTTTAATTTTGGAATTGATTAAAAATATTCAGGGTTAAAAAAAAATGTTACTCATATTACTAAGTAAGAAACGTACTTCTAAGATGTAGTTTACGTTTTCGAAACCGTTATAAATTAAAACCTTTACACAGAATTTTCTTATACAGGAATTTGTAAGACTACGAGTGAGGAAGAAATAACTATAAAGAAGTTTGCACGAGTTTTCTTAGACGCAAACGTTTTCAAGCAAAGTGCAGTCGTTATTCTACGGAAACCGACTCATAAAAGATGCTTTTTAGTTCTAACGTATTTCTATCTCATTCAACTCGTTAGTGGCCCGGACTGGGCTGTCGGTCATTCCATTTATTGATTCCCATAAAAGCTGATAGCTACGACAAGACGAGCAAGTTTTTTTTTCATCCGTTCTAGAATTATTCTTATCGACTAACAATTAAACGGACTGTCGAGCAAACTCGTCCGGTTATTTTGAGATAAACTCGCGTTACGACCGTTTTATTTTGAAACCAAACTAGTATTTTTAACCTCGAGTGTGGAATGAATTACCGGCACACGTATGCAGTGAATGGCGAGTATGTAAGTAATTTCATAGCCACGGAGAAATAGTAAACGCGAACGTAAAATTCAGTGATAACCTTGAACGGAGGTGCCAACTAGCGTGAACTTGTACTTGTGCCGGAGGAAATATTACTGGCTGTTTATAAAACCGGTTATTTCAGTACCGTGGGATCGCCTGAAGAGGCAGGACGTTATTTAGCTAAAAAAATTAGTGCACAAAATTGTGTTCGAAACGTGATCGCGAAAAATCGCCGGCGCGCCCAAACCGGTCCCCCCCCGTTCGAAGAAAGCCGCCATTGTACGTCCGCCATTACGAAAATTCGGCCATGTTTGTTTCGCGGCGCAAAAACGCGGCAAAAGTGATCGGTGTCTAGTCCGGACTTAGAACCGACGTTTGGTATTCTAAATTCAGATTTGAACACATGATTCGGATGAATGCGTCTACTAGTCGCTCTGCCTTGAATAACAACATGATATGTCATGTTAGGAGCGGCGGCGGACTTTGATACAATCTAAATAGCTAGTTCAAGCCTAGACAGTAAACATGTTTAGCTAAAAATAATATCCAATCTACTTTGTTCAAGTAACTGTTACATTCAGCATTCGTAGCAGCGTGGAGGTCTTGCGAGTCTGACTAAGAAAAATCATGTTTGTTCTATCTATTGACAGTACCTTCGTGCTATTTTTACAAGTATACTGATGAAAATCTTTATCAAACAATGACGTGTGTTTAGCGACAGACAGCAAAACGTTGGAACAGTTTGGATGGTACGAATCATGGTATGGAAGTGTATCGCTTCCCGCCACGATTCGAAGGTTCGATCGGAAGGCTGCGCGGGGCTGGGACGCGTCGGCGGGCGGTCACCGCGGCGGTGACGTCACGCGGGCGGCGGCGGCGCGCGCGGCGCCGGCCCGCCAGTCGCGCCGAGCCGGCCAGTGCGCGCCGCACGCGCCGCTGCGCCCGCACGTTGCTCCCACTTGGCGGTCCCGCGCCGACCATTCCCACTCTCCCGCGATGCGTTCCTTTTCCGAACAGTTGTCTGAAAGCTTGCGTAGGAGCCGCCAAGTTGGAACAGCCGTGCGGGCCACGCCGCCCTCGCTCCCGGATGCGTCGCTCCTCGTCTCGTGCTTGGGTGAGTTTTTTCTTATATACCTTACGAGAGATATTTTTGTTATCTTTCATTGAAAAAAAAATGTAAGCATAGTAAAGTTTTAGTGTAATAATGGCTATGAAATGTAAATAAATATGCGACAGCATATTTTTTAATTGCCGTCCTGGAATTGCAAATTTTATTAGAACTTCCAAATCTGTCACTTTGTATTTGACACAAGGTATAATAGATTTTTGTAACTTCCTTGGCTTAATACAATTTATTTTGAACAATTATGTTAATTCAAAATCTAAACGTACTTTGAAAGATAAGATTCCGTAAGCGTTTTTTGAAGGTAAATCTAAATTGAAAATTTGAAGGAAATTTTAAACCTTAAACTGTACTATGTATGTCATGAGAATAAAAATATCATTTGCATTGTGGTTGAAATTATGTATAACTCTAAGCAAATTTTTATTCAAATTGTTACACCGTATTTAGATACATAAGGTTTAACGGCGGGTTTTTCCTCTATTTTGACTTACGATCTTAATAGGTATCTGAAGTTAGCAGAACAATTTCAGATAATAAAAGTTTATGACACAAAATTTTAGCGGGCGTTATCGAAGAGTTGTAAATCTTAATTATTATGTTTATGATTATAGACACATACTCGTATCATCTCGTTGCTAAAATAAATTGTAAAATTCTGAGTATTTCAAAACATTTTCAAAAAAGTTGAGGGTAGTCATAATAAAACAAAATAGCAAGAACATGTTTATACAATAAATTAGAAGGAAACCCTATATCGTGATGATTAAGTCGCTCGCGTCCATGCCTTGTCCTACTGCGTAAAACTCTTAACGTTTTGAAATTAAACGTTAAAGTTTTCTTTTCGATGCTTACATTTTCTAACACTTTTGTACCTATTATAGTAAACTTGTCAGTATGTAAGTTACTTGGTAGGCACTATGTGTTAGGAAAATTACAAAATTGTTGGTTTTTATTTCTAAATTTGAATGAAACGGTTTGATAACCATACTCCTGTAAAAGCGGATCCAACTCGTACATTCCCTGGTGTTGCCACCACCTGTATTTTACAGTGGTTATAACATTTCAATGATACTTATTGTGCAATAAATGTTTATTTACAGCAATCAATCGAAAAATAATCAATGTTTTACAATATACTTTTTTTTTTTAGGATTGAATAGACTCATCTCAATACTTCCAAAGTTACTTGGTACATTTTGTTTGTGGTTTTATGACAAAACAAATATTGTACTTATACTCATTTGACTTCAGTAAAAAAAATTACAACTTTTTTGGGTAATACTCGACCTTTTAGTGAGTAAATGTTTGAAACAGAGTGGTCTAGCTACATTAATTTTAGGCATAATGACAGCAAAGTAGGCAAGTATTAGGCGCATGTTGCCCGCATCCGGGTTCGCTGTATCGCGGCGCCCACGTCAGGCCTTGACCGCGTCTCTCCGCGTGCGCACTTCTTACGAATACGCGCACAGCCTTCCAAATTAATATATTTCGTACTAGCAGCACCCACGGTTTCACCCGCATAGTTCTCATTTCCGTAGGGTTTCCGCCATGAAAAGAAGCCTATATGCTATTTCAGATTACAAACTATCTGTGTTCCAAATTTCAACTCGATCTGTTTAGCTGTTGTGTCGTAATTGAGCAATAAAATTCTAAACATCCACACTTTGACAATAATAATATAAGAAGGATGTCAGTGTCAGAAAAATTGCTTACATTTGATAATCTTACTCTAAATTTGAATTTATATAGCTTATGTTGTTATGTCAAACACGGCAGCTTGACTAAACCATTTAATGTTTTTGGTTCCTAGAAAAATGTATTGGAGTCGTATTGTTTCTCTTCTTTAACTAGTTAAATAAACTGCCTGTTATGTTAAAATTGAAATGAAGTTTATCTTATGTTTATTTTAAACAGCGCAAACAACTTGAATCAAAGTTTTATTTCGGTAAATTATTGTAACATACACTAAGCTAATATTATACTATATACATACGAGTAAATATTAAACATTATTGGAAAATTATGATCATAAAAACAAAGTAACTAGGTAAAAATTACAAAACTTACCAATTCCTAAAACCGGTTCTGTAATTCTGTGGCTTTTAGGTTGCTCTAAATTAAAACAAAAAGATCCAAGCCGCACCTGTGTCCACGAGACGTTTTGCACGAAGTTTGAATATAAATATCTGACTGTTGCATTAAGCCTTTAATATGTAAATTAATATGTTTCATCTAATTCGTCGATGTAGTATTTTTCCACAAACTGACACAAAATAGCATTTTATACTTGAATTATAAATCCTAGATTTTTTCCTTGAAATCTTATCAACGCGCATTATCATAATTGATTAATTAAAATTCGAGGACGTTACCGGTTATGATTATTTCAAGAAATTATTTACAGGTTTTTTGTTGAAATTGTTAATGTGTAAAGCAAATGGTAGGAGGGTGCGCGTTGATGTCTTATGCATGGAAAATGAACAAACGCACCGCAGTGCTTAGGAACCTACAATACATTAATAATGTTTAACACGTTTATTGATGAAACCATATAAGACATATAATTTTCTTCGGCCTATAATAGCATCATAACTACCGGTGTAATATTTTCTTATATTAAATTCGTGCTCAATTTACATCAGTGTTTGCACAACTTGGGATAATGTAAACATTTGGATATCACTTTCATTACGCACGCACATATCATACTTTGACTTAATTTATAATTTCCCCTTCTACATTTGTTTTTCTTTTGTTTTGGTTGTTTTGTTTGCTTAATTATCTATAAAATATAACGGTTTTGATTCCGCATCAGTTATTTGTCTTTATTTTTTAAGATTTCCAACGCGCAGCGCCGTTATTAAAAACTAAAATACCACAAAAACTACACTAAATACATAAGTAACTAACTATACTAAGCACACAGTCATGACATTTGAACATGTAGATTTTCTAGAAATATATTAGCGTTAGTAACTAATTATTCGATTTGTAACAACATAATATATGTGTATGCAAATTGTTATGTCACTGACTTCAATTCAATTTGATTTAATTTTATTGGACTATTTCTGACCGACTGAGATTCCAATAACCTTAAAATTATTTACTTCATAATTGTTTCGAAACAAATAAATACGCCAAAGCTGCAGCAACCAAACTTTAACGATTTCTTTTAGGAATAAAAATAGTTCAAAAATATTAAATCCAGGAAATTACCAGATGATGATGATTGTTGAAAAAATATTACTCGTACTAAAAAAATATAACTCGCCAATGTTAAGTTACATTGGCGAGTAAAATCCTAGACGCGGGTTAATTTTTATATGTATATGAATTATAAATGTTTAAAATTAACCTTAAAGAAGCTTAGTGATCTTAATTTAATGAGGGGCACACAACAATATTTGTCGTTAAATAATTGTATTACATATTTCAAAACCAAATCTTAGCCGGATACTCTCGCGTTAATGTAAAACTGATGAAATAGTTGGTTATTTCGACATTCGGGCGCCATTTCATCCCACCAACAACCAAGTTGAGCAAGATAAATTTATTAAACTACTGGTTTCCACTTATGTGCAGCAGAGGTAGCGAATCTGGGACAGATTTGTCACTAAGAGGCACCGCTTAAGTAGCCTGTTACCTACAATTGGCTGCTCGGCAACGAATTGGAATGAGTGCACTGTGATTACCCCAACGTAAGACCACATAAATTGGCAGCGGCAGATTGCAGCAACTGATCACTCCGTCTGTAGTCTCCTTAATTGTCCGTAATTACGCGTGGGCCAGTTGAGCAACTCAATATTGATTTCGGCAAATGTGATCGTTGTATAAGCCAATTTTGGATGCTAAAACAAGTAATCTAACTATAGTTTGTGTTGCCATGGGCTTGAACTGTTGATTACGTATTCAAAACTCGTTTGATTGACTTAAATCAAGTTGTAACGCGGAAACTAGTACTACTTGCCAGTCGCTTCTCGTTTTTGCTGATTTTATGTTTAGTCTGTAAGTAGTATAGGGAGCGTAAAGTGAGATGAAGTTTAGCAAAAGTAATCACAAAGTTTTCACACTTTGTTTTAAATTCCATTCAAGGCATTTTTGACTCCTTGCGGTGTAAATAAAAGTGAAAATGTAATTTATTATTTTCCATTTAACGGATAAAAGTACATTATTTACGTATATAAATAGAACATTGTTTATTATTATCGTCACTGAATTTCAAAATTGTAAAATATTTTTTTAGTTAATTCATATCAGTGTTTAGTGACCACAATGAGTTTCTTAGTTAATTTCTCCTAGTATTATAAGTAGTTAATAATATTCGTAATAATATTCGTCTACCGTGGACGTCGGTCGTCGCTCCTTTCAACTGTGTGTTATTTACATAGCCACCGACCGTGAATGTATGTGTGTATCATTCACAACTCACCGTGTGAATCCGCTCGCTAAGAATGTGCCTGGAAAAATCTAACGTTTTTGTGCGGTGACCATGAAGTTTGGGGACTCGGTCTACGGAAAGTTATTGACAAACCGACATTTGAGTTTAAGGTTTTGAATAGAAATTATTATTGAGTACAGAAAACACTACGAGATGCAGATTGAAAATAGTGTGTTGTTGAATTAACAAGTAATTGTGTTAATAATTAAAAAATACATCAATCAAATCAATGATTTCGTTCTGAAACTTTGGTGATATAAACTTTGCTTACTATTGCAGTACTTATTAATTTATAACCTTTTAAAGACTAAAAACCTGCATAGTACGCCTAATTTTGCCATTTTTTTTGTTGTAATAAGACATTTTTGGGAGGTAGTTTTAAGAAGAAATTCTCCAAAATGCGCTAGGCAAAACAATCTTTTTCAAAATGTAGGAAGAAAACCTGACACAAACTTTCATTCTGAAGTTTATACACAAAAATTACAAATTAACTGATGTGAATATAACATGCGGAGGATAGGAAGGCCCGAGCTAACATGTATACATTAAGTAAGCTAATGTATATACATCAGCAACATATAAGGAAACAATCAGTAAAGTGCATGATGCGTCGTCAGCCCGCGAGTGCGCTGATTCGTCGATGATTCACTGGCTGTCGCAACCCTCGGGCAACGTCTGCGCGGTGTCGTTACCCGCGTTTTGCAACATCCGAGCCGCGCCGGCGCAACGCTTCAACCGTTTTCAGTTTTCGCGGGAATAGCTTTGTTCTCAGCATAACTGTATTTTCGTCTGCTGTCGAGAATTAGTCAGTACAGTCTCGATTTACATAGCCAGCGACCGTGACTTCTCGTGTGAACACTTCATTGCGAGCGACGGAGCGTTCAGCGCCTCCGCTTGGATCATTTTGTTTTATTACCAGCGCCCAAATTAAATTAGAAACGGTATGGTTTTGTGTCGAACCGAGTTTTTGCGGTGTGAAAAAGTTTATTCGTTTCGATTGCTTCATCAAGGCTCGACTACAATGTTTGTAGTTTTGGTTTGTGACCCAAAGTTGAACTGAAAAAAGCACATTTAACCTGCTACTTTCATAAAGGGACCTATGTTAGTTTGCTTCTTCTTAAACTAGCTATTATAATTACTGTATAACATTTGTGCATATAACGTAAATACAATCGTTACTAATATTATAAAGCTGAAGAGTTTGTTTGAACGCACAAATCTCAGGTACTTCTGGACCGATTTCAAAAATTATTTCACCGTTGGATATGCACATGATCTCCTGGGTGCTATAGTTTTTTATTTACCACGGGTGAAGATGGGGAGTACTGCTAACCTTATATAATTTGTCTCAGTGGAATAATATGTGATCTTATATGAGAATTCATCTGTACACTTACTAAGTGTCACATCGGCAGTTGTTATTTTAACGTCATTATTGCCAAAATTCAGTTTTCCTCTTAAACTAATGTATCGTTTCTCATTTAAATGTGCATGCATCCTTCCCATAATGGGTCGTATTAGAAGTACCGTCACGACGCCGCCTGCTGAATGCGGTGCTATCTGGCAGCCATCGCGCTGCTTGCACGATCATACTCCATTCTTTGGCTCTTGAATACATGCCAATTAACTTTTTATACGTATTAAATACCACAAAATATGGTAATTCTTTTCAGTATGTACCTAGCTTTAGTAATGTGAACATAAAAAACAACAGATTAAAGGCATAAGCACAAACTGCCTACACAATGTTCCTACGGCTAAGACTAGAGACTTTCTTTTACAAGGAGAGTATCAAGATTGTTTATTATTATCTATGTTAACCAAAAACGAGTTGGCAAATTAAAAAAGAACATTAGTATATATTTTTAGTTTTTTCTTCGTGTAAATAACGATTTTTACTTTCAGCAAGCAAGCAAGCAAGCACATTATAACTATTAAACATTGCACGTAATGTTCCTATGTAAACTTTTCGAATGAGCTTTTTGGCTTACTGATTTGTGTTGTCTGTTATTAATCTGTGTTAGAAAGTTATTCCGAACAAAGTCTCTAGTTAAGTCAGTCTTTCCAATCTAAGAAAACAAAGACGCCTAACTTTTAATACGATTATTCTAACAAAATACCACGTCCTGTTTTACTTGGTAAACTAAATAACGGGATTAAACACTGGGTCTTTTTGTGTACGGTTATCCTGATCAATACGTGTTAAATTTGTGACTCGAGATGGCGACTAATTATTTAACAGTAAAAATCTTGACAACTCGTTAAACATCGTTTAAATTTTCCATCATTATATTACAATTGTTAGCGACATACACACACCAGTAAATTGAAAACTTTACACACAAGACGTTCCAAGAGGTCTTTAGAAAGTCAGATTTATAAGAAGTAGAGTTAAAACCGTATAAAATACAAATAATTGCATGGCGTTTTCCAAACCAATAACTCTCAAGAGGTGGCTATAAAAATTTACTGTCCATTGGCTTCGGAGAAACCCGAGAGTAACTACCTGGCATAAAACCTTTTGCTTTGTCCGAGACTTATACGGTTTATCATTGACGCTTGTACAGTTGTGGCTTTTAAAAATGGAGACAAAAGTCGGAATTACGCTGAGATGGTGCGCAGTCTGAGAAAGAAGACCTGAGCACAAGAAACAAGGTTTGGGCGATAAAAGTATTAAGGGCTCGGAGGGTTCGGTACAATGCGGCGCAACAGGTTGAGTCGCAGGATTAATTAACACATTGTTCCGGATAGCAGGGGCTCAAGGCTCATTCAACGATCTCTATTATTCTCTCGAGTGTTCTACCATGTCCTTTTTTAGCTCCTTAAATGTAGTGTATTCAATACACTTCCTATTCAACTTTTAAACAGGTTTTCTCTAAGTTCTCGGAAATCTTTGTTCTAAGTAAGACTTTTGAATACCATATTATTTTGGCTCCAGTCCATTTCCACGGTCAATTTCTCTATTTACTAAGTGTAATGATACGTGGCTGCCAAGTAGGGTTAAAGTGAGCTCAGATGCGGAAGGAGTGGGCGGGTCACTCGCCTCGAATGGAAATCTATTGTTAGTACAAAATTAGAAGTTTTACGTAAAATTTAAATCTTCATTGTGTTGCTCATACCCATCATCCACTTTGGTGGCGAATGATCTTTCTACCGAATAATTTAACATTAAATTTAAACGCAAAAAATGTTAGTGTGCCGCGAAATAATAAAAATAATCACCCGTTTCGAGGTAGTGCGAGGCTCTTAAAATAATCAGGTTGTTTCACCGATTGAAACCTGTCCTGAGAAGATCGAGTAACAAAATAACGAAGACTGAGCGAACCCCGGGCGCGGCAAATTAAAGCGGAGCGTAGACCGGCTCGCAGGTATCTTTATTTATATATATTTCTTGTGACGCGGCTGGCGAGCAGGTATCTTTATATCTGTATCTTTTTCGAGTCGTGGAGCGACGGGCAGGTAACTCAGGTAAGTGATGCGTACTCTTCCGACCCTCCACCTGTTCCGCACTTGCTCCCCCGAAGTGGCTCCACGTTCCCCTCTGACGCCCGCGGGCGGACGCGCGCGCGGGGCGAGGCAGCTCTGCGCTCGCCGGCCAGTCTTGTGCAGCCACCTGAGAACCTACACGGCTCTCTCAAGTCTCAACTATCGATCAAGTGCCGCATTGCAAGAACCATCTGTCCCGAAGGTATTTACCTGAGATATTTATACACATCAGTGTTGGACGTCGCGTCCATGTGTGCGATTTCGAGGCTCTTTGTTCGTGTAGTCGTGTGGGTAACAAATGTGTAATATTTGCTGTTAATTTTTCGGTTTTGTTTGTTGTTTGAGTTCGTTAGTCTCCGCTAATACGTGACGGTTTTAAATTGAAATTTCAATGCCACGAGAACGGTCCATAAATATTAGGATTCTCAATGGTGTAGTCGAGTCGCGAGTTCGTATGCGTCTCGTGTGTACCTATGTCTGTGAGTGTATGCGTGTTTATAGTTTGTGTGTAGATGTATTCAGCTCCTGACATCCGTCTGTGTCCATTCAAGCCTAGTTATTAATGAGCCGTCCTCGTTGAAGACCGTTCACCTGTTTCATTTATCCCCATCTACCTACTGGCGTGGTGCTCGGTGCGTGGAACACCTGTGCAACTAAGGCTATTATGGCTGTACTTAATTATCACAAAACAATGAATACGAGTACGTAAATAGGTATAATTTTAACTGTTTTATTTAATGATTCTTGCTTGAGTTACTTCGTTTGTACTTCTTTGGATAGTAGGAGGAGGATATTAATTACGATTTCTTTTTAAATTTTAATCCAAAACGAGTATTGTCGTTGCGGTTCCCATTATATTCTATTAACTTACATATACAAACAGTGTATATAATAGTCATCATTAAGAACTTATTGTCAGGATTCATCAGTATGAAAACCTGATTTAAGGACCTTCCCTCGAATGCAATCTAGGGTTAGATTTGTAAGGTATGCTAAATCTGTTTGATATTCTATATTCGACGTTGTAAATCCCTAATCCTAAGAAACGTGGAGGTGTATTCTGCGGTCATAAATTGGATAATAGTATTAAATCCTAAGAAATATAAAAAATAAGCGTGTGAAAAACAACAGGAGATTAATAAAATATATTCTGTAAAAGATAGAAAGTATTAGATACCCAAGCTTTCCGTTTCTATATAAGTGTAATTAATCCAAATTCAACCATCCCAGACGCAGACAGAATAAAAAAGTCAAATTAACATAAATTCCAATAATTGCACTAATTGCTCGGCGCCAAGCAAGCCTCACCGTAAATGCAACCGCGGGAACGGACGCACTCAATGAATCAAATGAATTAATAAAGAACGATAAATAACGTAAAATGATTGAAAACAAAATAGTAGTATTTATCCGTAATTCGTGTAGACTTTAAACTCTCTACCACGAGTCCTAAAATCAGAGGAAATGACGTAACAATAGTGGGGAGGAGCCTACATCGCACCATATGGGTTTTAGAACTTAGAAAAGGACTATTCCATTTTTGCGGAATGTAAAGATAGCCAATCCAAAGTTTTTTTTATTAATTAATCTACATCAAAATTATCATACTTATGTCAATATTTTTCATTTTATTTGAGTTTTTTTACATAAATATATCAAACACAAAGTTTATAAGAAACATGCTGAAGCTGCCAGTGGTTAGTTGCAAAGTAAGGAATCTCCTGACGAAGCGCGCTACCGCTGTGTCAAGGATAACTGCTATATATTCTGTATCTGACCCTTAATCCAACCGTTTAGCAAAAGCCTCTCAAGATGTTTGTCGAAGTTTTTCAAACATGTGTAATTATTACGTCATATCATTTAAATACCAATCACAGATATTTAATCCAATGTAATTACACAAAACACGCGTAATGAGTAAAACAAGACAAATTGCATTCTTCAATACGAACGACGTTTACTATTGGGCCAGGCCTGAAATTACAAAAAAATCCGCCATTTTGTCGAGTTCATTGAACGTTTTTGTATGGAACAGCTGTTTTTTTCACGACTTTAAGGTTGCCACAATACCAGCAGTTGCTCATATTTAGTATCTTACGCCATTTTGGATTTAGGATAATCGGTCGGATTAACCTTATAAGGCTATTTATTAACTATTTATAGGATTTTTATAGGATATTTTACATTATAGGATATTTATTTATTTTATTTTATAGGATATTTATAGGATACCTACCTGGTAATGTTGTTTTTAAATCTTTTTTCTATTTGTGTCAATCTAAAGCTATAACAGGCCAGTTCTTCTTCGTCTATGGTCTAGGTTGTCTTATCGCGATGTAGATCTGTCGTTCCGATCTGAATTGGTAGTTTTCCCCAAAGATCATCCTATGGTATGCGGCAGATCCGTCCAGCCTAATCGCACTTTAAATTTGTTGTCTTTTGGGTTTCCCTATCTTAGTGCGCTCTGTGTTTGAATTCACAAAACTATGACACAAGATTTTCCCACATAAATTGACTTGCCTATTTTGAGCAATGAATTCAGACTGACGAGTAGTTAAATGGAAACATTATTATAATTCACCTGGGTTCGCTTACCACGAAAACCGCGCCGGGGCATACAAAATGTGATTGCGTTTTCGTCATTTTCAACGATTCCGTGATAAGACTTTGTAACAGAAATGTTAATGTATCTTTGATCAAGTTATGTTACACACATTTATAAACTCAGGTATTTTTCTGATCATAGCATTGTAACAGTCGACGAGGTATTTGTATGATGATAGGTTTCTTTAAATGTTGATTTCCTAATGTATTTCTGAAAAACAATCATAGAAAATAAGAACACGATTAGAAAAATACGAGAATTAGATAATTATACGATCTTATGTCATCAAAAGACCTTTTAATTTCATTGGAAATGATTACTTTGGTAATGTGTTCTCTAATTTAAACACATTTTACTTACTGATATGTATTTGTGGTATCTACATATATTTGATATTTGAGCCGGATTCTTTATCAGTTAATACATGGAGACGAACGATGTTATGTAGATGGGCATAACAGAGTATATAAGTTTATATGTATATAGTGGGATTGAAACATTGTTACTAACCCCGGGCTGCGCGCGAAGTCGTACTAAAATCTATGCTTAGGGCTGGTAATCGCTCATGAGGTAAACGGCGTAGGTACACTACATTGTCCTATTATGTATTTTATACCTGTCGTAGTTTAAAATACTAAATTCAGTGCTGTCACAAAAGATAAACATGGTTACATATAACATAACTTTGTACCACAAATGTGGCTTTTTGCGATTAAGCCAACAGTTGTAACAATGTTTTTTTTCACTGCTTTATATTTTTTGTGGAGTCTTATATATTTTTAAACAAATATATACTTTTTCGAAACTGACTTTTTTATAAAAAATATTAAGAATAAAATATTCACAAAACCAAAAACAAAACTTGAACCCTCTAATAGTAGAATATTCTGTTGTATCGTTTTTACGAAGCATTTTCACGGTCCAGGACATAAATTCAATGCTGAAACGGGAAATTTGATTCTTGTGATAAATGCGATTTAGATATTTACGTTCTTTTATCAAATACTTTTCCACGAATCGGTTTCCTAAGAAAATGTGAGAAATCTCTCGTAAACAGTGAAGAAAAAACTGCGTTAAACAAAGTTTTTTAATGTAGTTATTATGTACGAATATATGTCTTTAATTAATAAAGTGAAGTATAAATAACATTATTTGACTCAAAACAGTCAAAAATGGAAGAAGGGTAGGGAAGGTCTTTGCTCAACACTGGGACACAATGGGATCTTAATAATAATAACTAACATCATTAATTTCAATAATTTCATTTATTACGTAAAATAATTCGTACCTAATATCCTTACTAGTACTTTACAGAAAAAGTTAGACTTTTTCTGTAAAGAAAGAAATTAATGATGTTATTTATTATTATTAAGATCCCATTGTGTCCCAGTGTTGAGCAAAGGCCTCCTACCCTTCTTCCATTTTTGACTGTTTTGAGTCAAATAATGTTATTTATACTTCACTTTATTAATTAAAGACAAATATATTCGTACATAATAACTAAAATCGTGAAAAGTATTCGTAAAAGTTAGAATAACGAGAGTACCTAACAAAGAGAGTACATGCACTCAAAAGTTAATTTTGTATTTATTTTGTACCAAATGATTCGTCTAATTAGTTATCTAAAATAGCATTTCAAATCAAATTGTTCCCCAATTTATTCTCATCTGTTTGCTTTCCAAAGTACATATTCGAAATATCTCCTTTCAGGATCGGGGACATCAAAGAGTACTTGAGGTTTCACCGGTTACATGGCGGGACGTTTGAAGTCACGAGGATAGACCTCTCGGGTCCTCTGAACGGAGGCCGCGTCACGGAAAATCAAGTGAAAAGCTAACGAAGCCTCCCTTTGTGTCTTTCGGGAAAATCTGGTAATCGTTTTATCCTATTAATCAGACGGTCTCAGAGGTACTGTTGCTTTGTCCCGATCTTTGTTATTTTAATGACTATAGTAGCGAATGTTCAAAATTTATAGAGACTCAATTCTTCATAAATAGGTTCAATATTTCTCATGAAAAATGAAAAATAAGCTACGTATCTATCTTAAAAAAGTATAAGAGCAGTATTTAGTCTAAGAGCAGGCACATATCCAACGGTAAAGCTTTTTAATATTAGAATTAAAAAAAACGTGCATTAACTGTAATACGTATATAAAAAAGTAATCAATTTTTTTGTAATTACAACGTAATTTAAACATAAATTACTTAGCCGGTCCATTGTTTTCTTTAAAATCTCCAAAATAAAAGGTGCTACATAGATATCGCTTATCTAAACATCTAATGGGAAGTAATATAGATATCAAACCAATAAATTATCCGTACAACGTACATTTTAATAGCAATTCGAATTTGCGTATCTGAAACGAATATTACACAGCGTGCTGCAGTAATTTACTATGTGCCAGCTATAAATTGAAGCGGTTTTTCGACCTATAAAATAACCAGAGTCGTTTCATAGTGCTGGCATTTGTCGCATGCTAAAGCGTTGAGCTAGATTTAGATGCAATAGCACAGTTAAGCGGCTAGAACAGAGGACTTATCTGTGAGCCGGGCGATGTGAATGAGGGCTAGGTTTCGCAAAAGGCGTCGCTGAAACTGGTCGGGGCGGTCGGCGAGGATTAAATAAGCCATTACAAGAGTTTCTACAGCAATTACCGATGGCCGTAGATGGCAGGGCCGGTTCGCTCGCATTAAATTATACCGAACAGATGCTCGCCCCAAATCCATGGCTTTATTGACGTTGTTCTCTGATAGCTTCGACGCTTTGGCGTTTTGCTCATATTACAACTACTGGTTTCGAAACAAAATAACATCAATTTCACTTAATTGATTATGATAATACACATTTTTGTTGCGGTAGGCAATGGAGGCAAATAGAGTTTAACTGTCGTTACCCCCTAAATATAACTTACTTATAAATTTCGATAATCGAAATTATATTTTTAAAAGCAAAAAAATCAAGTATGACTCAATGAATATAGTTTAATGTTATTTTATTATTTGCAAAGCTTAATTAGTTAGTACAACATATTTAAAAACATTGCTCAGTTTTCTAGCAATGAACACCGTTTTACAACTGAGAAAATACACACATTATTTGGAGAGTATGAACATTAGTTTTAAATATCTTTTCATATCACTGGTTTTCAAGGCACCGACTATTTTACCATATTTATTGTTTTAACATTTTCTTTATACTCAAATTGGGACCGCAGAAACTTCAGATATCACCTGTTCTTTATAAACTTATTTGTTCTTCATCGAGAAGTAAATGGTCTCACCTTTTCTAAATAAGATTAGCTACGGAGTCTTGGTATATTAGTATGTATACTCAGTATATACTCATACGTACGTTGTCCTCAGCGCAGGTGACCGTATCGTGACCGGATAACATCTTAGTTTTACGTCTTGGCTCTCAGATCCACATTCCATAGTTTTTGTTTCGACAGTTTCAATTTTATAAACATCTTATCGAAAATAAGATTTTTTTAAATTATTTGTTTCGTGAACATTGGTGAACATTTCTTTCTTTTTACATAATACTTTGTAGCCCCAAAAACAATGCTTGTAGTACCGAAAGAAATTTAAAACTGATTTAATTGGAAATTGGACAACATTTGAAATCAGCAAAATACAGATTAATGATCCGTATTCATCACACAAACATTAGACCTCGGCGGAAATCGAACACCTTCTTACGGTTCTGCGTGCAGACATATTAACAACTGAGCCATAAGGACAATCTAATCAATCGAAGGCTGAACTTGCCCGCAAATTTCGTACTAGTCACCGCTAACTAGTACGAAATCTACGGACTTGCAAAATCATTTGTTATGCTAATACCAAAATCATGTAACTCAAATTTATTTTACAAAACCCAACCTGGTTTTGCAACTGATCACGTGAATACTATAATTAAGTCAATTAATTTAACATTTAACTTGGTAGTTAAATTACATTACATTCATCCATCCCAAAATTACATTCTAGATATTGTGTTCTGGTGAACATGTGAACATGGTGGGTTAAATGCAGATATTTATTATATTCGAGTAGGTAAAATGCGGGATATGTGTTGAAAGGCATGAGTCAAACTTCGTAAAGTTCACATCACGTCCCTACAAGGCGATTCCGGCGAGGGACGACAAAAAACGCGCGCATACTACTCGACACGCGTATGAATACAAATGTAGCTCCGCACGCAATCGAATTCAAGCACATTACTGCCAAACACGCGGTGTGGACGCTACAGAGCTTGTCATGTTAAAGTCAGTTAAAGTCAGTTAAAGTAGTACTTGACCGGGATTCATAACTGTCAAAAAGATTTATCACGTTAAGAAAACCTTTGAGCTTATAATAAAAGTTTAAAAAAAGAAATTGCTATTCTTAACGCATATTTCAATATACAATCAAGTGTAAACTTGATTGTAAGTGGTCACCGTCGCCTATGGATAACACCATTTTAAAAAACGCCAAAACGTGACATATCAAAACGTAAGAAAATAATCTTATTTAAATTTTGTAAATTAAAACTGTCGTTTCTGTATGTTTCTAATATTCAGTACTTGTGTACTTCTTACCACCCAGTGCAAATATTTGTGCGATGAATACAAATATTTGTTCTGCGTCTGGTTGTTAAATATCCCTGTAATAAGTGTGTATTAACAACTACACAAGCTTTACATCAGCTATCCGGCTCTCATAATATACATAAGCTTTGCTTAGTTATGGTGTTGTGTGAGAAATGTCTACCAATTTAATTTTGTTATTTGTACGTAGAACACACATTCTTACTAAAATGTCCTTACTGGTGTCACAACAGTAGTGACGAGTTATAATGGCGTTTAGCATCCTCCCACGCGCGGCGAAGGACGAAATGCGTAACGTCCTGGCGATGGCGGCTCGGTCCTCACAGATCAACAGGTTCATTGGGACCGAGGCGGGACATGCTGCATATCTATCGAATAAAAATATTGCTTTGATTTTTTTTGACTATCCGTTATATCTAATATCTAACTAGTATCTTATACATCTAATAACTAGGTAGGTACGTAGTATCTTGAAATATATTCTCTTAATAAGTATTTGCAAGTATTGCACTCTGATGGGTTATCTCTGCCATATAATAGATAATCTCTGCCTGAATTTGGTTTGAGCTATTGTTTTATTACTTATTTGTTATTTATGTAGAATTCGGCTATAGATTACAACTTCTAGAGAATTCAGTATTTTTAAAGTAATGGTGTAGAATTAATACCATTAGTTCATCTCAGCGAGACTTTATAAGAAACTTTGCATCTTCTGACGTCTGATACAGATCAAAAGCTTCAATCCGGGACTATATGAGAGCTATCTATGTCTGTGCTGTAAATATACGAGTAAATTTATCCAAATATGACTTTTACATTCATTGCAATTTTGATGTAAATTAACTTATTGTTGAAATATGTTAAGTTATTATGTAAATAGCTAAATAGTGAGGATCACTTACGGTTATACATGACAAAGATATGTTCTCGTAAGTACAGTTGATTTGCGCCATTTAGTTTTTTGAAATACAACATTTAATATTGTTTTACACTATCATGGTTGTTCATACATTGTTTACTCGAGAACAAGGTACATAAAACTTAGTCAAAATTGTGACCCGTATGTCTTTGCGACTATCGCAAATATTCCGTCATCAATCATAGGTACCAGATAGTAAGGTCAAATTGAATAGTATTATTTTACTTACAAAGACAATGTGATTGTTGCGATTGTCTGTACCTTAGATGTTATCTGTGCAACCTTGTATTAGGGAGTTAACATCACAGGTAAAGTTAATTACAGAAACACGAAATTTCCGCAATTTGCTTACGCGCCAGTTCCTCGCCATTTTGTCCAACGTAGAAATAGCGCGGAGCGCCATTATTGCCTCCACAAACAGTGTAACGAGGGTAAGGCTGCAAGGCCGTCGATGGTCGATGCCTCGTCGCAGGCCTCGTTCGTGACTGAAGACTTTTACCTTTTTCGACGGCGTTATGTCACCATGACCACGATACGCTTTTTACCTGAAATCGGAGCGTTTTCGAGGAAGCTATGTGGGACGAGGTCTGTCTTGGAAGAGTTTAAAGCGTTGTGTGTACATTAAACGACGTAGCGGTCATCCCTGTAATATTATTCTTATTTTTAAAGTTTTGTAGATAGGCTGATGAATTTAAATAACGTATGTTTGCACTGGCAGTGTTTAGTGGTCCCTCGTGTAAACGCTAGTAAATATATCGACAATATAGTTCCTTCTTTTCTCGCTATTGGTACTGTTGTCCATAGATCTACGAGCATTTGAACTTCGAGAGTTTTTATTACATATGTTTGTTTTTCAAAGCACTTCCAATGTAGACAACTTTAATGAAACGATTCTTTACATGTTTCAATAAGACTCCCGAGTCTTTCTATAGTATAACTCTTTTCGATGATTCATGAACTACGGGTTGCCTCGAAGACATCGTTTTTAGCTACGAGTACAAGATAGCTTTTTGCTTCTGTATTTGTGAGTTTTATTATTATTATATAATAAAAACAAACTGTTTTTATTTTGTAAAGTGCCAAATGAGTTTATCAAAATAACGGTATTAATTAATCAATGATAACTAATTGATATTCTAAATAAAATATGCTAAGATGATGACATTTTGCATGTTATTAAGCAAAAAAGACGTTTACCTCATTACAAATGCTTGCAACATCGGCAAGGTAATCTCAGTCGTTTATATTTTAACAGTTAATCGGAAAATTGCGTACAAAGGAAGGAAAATTCTCCAATGACAGACAACAGTTTCTAGGTCGCCATTTCCTTTACTTTGCTGCCATGGTCACATGCTTAACCAATCTAACCTGAGACTTTGCATTTAAAATTAGCTATTTGACTTGAGAAGGACGTGAGAGTTCATAATGTGTTGGTTATTTCGCATCGTAGATGTATTTACCTAAACAAACAGTTCTAAGAAGCTGTTGCTATCAAATATCTTTGCTCAAGTCATTTGTGCCTCGGCGCGGTGACGACCGCGGTGGGCTCGCTGTAAACCTTTTTCTCTAAACCTTTTGTGTAGCAATGACGTATTCTTTTAAATTTTTCGACAATGGCCGCAAAAAGTACAGTTTTTGTTGTAGTGTTTTTATAACGATATTCTGTTGCGAATCAGCGCTACAGAAAGATAACTACTATTAAAAATATGGACTGAATTATTTCCTGATTTTGTTTTATTACATTTCAGGAAAAGGGACATACGAAGAACCGCTGTCGTTTATAAGAAGAAAGAAAAAAAAACTGAAATATAGAAAAAACTTTAAGATAAGAAAAAAGAAGATGTTTCGGATAAATCTGCGATGGAAACCAATGAACATCACTATTTAGAAAAAAGAAGTCAAAGTAGATTGGTTAGTTATCTTTGGTTATCTAGCTGTATGAGTATATAGACATCATAAAGCTAGGTTACCGGAGTTAAGTGCCATCTACGACTACGGTCGACGCTTAGAAGATTCACCACTTCTAAAGAAAATTAGTACCACTGACTATAGGGAGAAGTGTTAAGCTTAGAGCCTTCCTGCCTTACTTTCTGCGCTGGCCCGAAATTTGGTAAGAAATATGTAAACGCCATCTCAAGCCAACAGGCATAGGACCCTTTACTAATAAAAAATGTTTGAAGCTGCCATGATTTTTCGCCATAGCTTCGTATTGGTATGAGGATATTTATTTAGTCCTCATGGACTCGCTTCGGCATTAATTCACAGTGAAAAATATATTAGCCCAAAGGTCGTGTGCTAGAATCCCACATAAGATACAATTTGTGTGATGAGTACAAATATTTGTTCTCTAAGTGTATGTATGTATTATTCCAAATCCATTTAATTGTAAGATTAACTCTCTTCGCTTTGTAAATTAATAACTGATTTTTCGAAATTGTAAGAGTACCTATATACAGTTATTTTTGTGCGAAAATTCCAGGCAAATGAATACAAACAAATGAACATCCAGAAATGTTAGTATTCGTATTCAAAGCTTTATTAGTGAAGTTGCCGCCATTCTCTGCCGATTCATAAACATTTATTCAGAGTTTCGAACAAAGCGGAAAGTTCTGGAAAAACATTTTTCACAATCGAGTTATAGAAGCAAACTTTTTTAATTGATTTTATGAAATTTCCACTCGAAACAGAAATGTTTAAACGCTAACTAGTGGTGTTAACATTCTTAACTTTTGAAATCCTTTATTTCTTCATTTAAATGATTTCAAGTTTTTGTCTTATCATTTCGCTAGTCATTCATACCTTTGTTTTGTCGGCGGTTTTCTCCGTCTGTGTGGTGTAGTAAAATTGTCATCTCAATTTAGAATTAGTTTTGAAGAGATTATTAAAGTTCTCATGAACTGGTTTACCCAGTACAAAAATCTATATAAACTAACAACAAAAACATAATACATTGTTTAAAAAATAAATGTTCGAACGTGGTGGTAAAAAGAAATAAAATGTAGTGTAAGGTAAAGAAAGGTTCAGAGAAGTGTTCAGAAATATAAAATGTATCTCGATGAAATTTGGATAATGTAATCACTATAGAGGACTTAATCACGATCAACATTATTATTCAATTATCTCGACTCTTCGGCAGCGTTACACCCGTATAATAATGGGCGTGACGACAGGTCTGCAAATATATTAAATTATTTGATATAATGACAGTGTTTAAATAGAATAAAATATGTACCAATTTTTATTTTGATATTTAGTTTAACTTACTTTATGATCATTCAAAGCTGTGTATGGATGGGCGAGTCCATTTCAAAAGTACGAAATTATTAGAAATGTATTTACCGTTGGATAACCCATTCAGTTTCAAGTTACTTTTGTTATGAAACCAGTTTCCTAAACGCAATATTTAATATAGGTAGCTATCATACAAACTTTACGCGCGACGCATAGTAAATACGACAGTGTGACGTCACGTTTCTGTAGTGTATGAAGCGTTTTTGGGAGAGTCCGAAATTGTGATTTTAAAATCGTGATATCATGGGTAACAAAGAAATTGTTTCACCTATGTTTCAGTTATTGAATAGCCTTTTGATGGCCACATTAAATAAAAAACGAGTCGACATGCCTATTGTTACCGCTAATATTTTTTTTACTTTACAGTATGTGTTCAGATCGTTAAAGTTTAAAAACAATAGATTAAAAACGGCCTGGAATAACACATAGGCTTATGTTTATTTTTATTTCTGGAAAATAATGGGATTCGGAACTATGCATATGAAACCGCGGAACGCCACTAAATTATTGTATAAAATAATAAATACAGCTACAACCATTGTTATCTATATTAACAAAATGGCAAAATTGTAATTAATTGTTTTCTTTAACAATGTAAAGCGAACAGAATTATTTATCTTTTAAAGAACCTAATTTACTATTCTGAAACTGTTTTAAAATTTTCAAGTATTTATTTCTAATACCTCCACGTAAATTACTTTTGATTAAACTTAGAGCTTTCACTTTTGTATAGTGTGAGTTATGAAAAAAAACTTTTCTTCTTAAAAATATTTCTATTTGTAAATATTCTAAAAATATAACACTATAAACTTTAGCAAAGTGTGCTGTGATTTTAACCTTAACCTTCCAATAATAATATTGGAAGGTTAAAATCACAAGAAAAAAAAAATTTAAGGTTAAATTCATAAGAATTTGAAAGAAATTGAATTGACATTTGGAACACAGTATTAAATAATTGCTAGGCAACTTTGCATCGGCATAAACGAGAAACGATATCTAAAACTGTGGGAATCTACATACTGGAATTTACGAATTAAATACTCTTAATCACTCTTATTCTATATAGGTAAGCAGTTAAGCTGTCAGTACTAATAACTAAAATGTAAGAAAAAATGACTTTCCTTCAAAAACACTAGCAAAGGTTTTAAATTCCATGTATTTTATTTATTTATTTATTTATTTATTTATTTATTTCTCAACTACTTGCACACTTACAGTCACGCCAAGACGTGTGTCAAGTTATAACATAGGTAAATTCTTAATAAACATACATTAATAAAGAATAGGATAAGCACTTAAAAAGTAAAACGATGTATAATGTAACTAATACAGTTACATTATTAGTACATAGAAAATTTGGATAAAACGTTAACAAGAAAACATAGGTAATATTGTTTTATATATTAAAAAAAAAATAAAAAAATTAAAAGAATAATAACTTGCACATACTTGTACATCCTATTTGTACACTGGTAACGAACTTAAACAAACATTAACAAACGCATACAATTTAATGACAAAAATGTCAACTTCTGGATGCTGAGAGAGCAGAGCGTTGAGTAGGGAGATGGCCTGCGCCGTGGGCGCGTGCTGCGCGGTGCGCGTGCGCGCCGGCGCGGCCGCCAGCAGGCGCCGCGTGTGCAGGCGCCGGGCGCGCGGCGGCGCCACGAGCGCGAGGCGGGACAGGGTGCTCGGGTTGTCAATCCGGTTGTGCAGCAACAGGTAGTAGTGTACCATAATGGCACACTTACGCCTGAGCTCCAAGGTGTCAATCCCAACCATATATATTGTATACACTGGACCAAAAAAAAACTTTCTAACCTTTACCCAGACAGAAGAAAACGTTGTGAAATAGAAGATCTTTTGTCGCAATTTATTTCAGCTTTACAATGAAATAGGTCAGAATTTTAACACTTTATATAAGGTTGCTATAGCGTGGATAAAAACATAATACAAATGTATACTGCGTAAATTTCCAATCGTCCAAACAGTACCCATACATTGTTATATCACAACAATTTTAAATTTAATTGACGTACATATTGTACCATTGTAGTAGTAGGACTCTTGACAGAGTCCATCAGGCCAAGTACAATACCTTTGTCTTTAATTAATCATTTTATTTCTCCGAGTAATAAGCTCAGGACAGTTCTAGGAAGTGAATTACAAATTTCAGGTTGTAATGACTGCGTGGTATTGTGCTATTATATACTGTACTTCTTACCAACAAGCACATTTTGCCAGTCTACCTTATAAAAGGTACCACCTAAATATCTAAAAATGTATTTTGCGACTTAAGGATATATATTTTAATGTCGAATTAGCTAACGCTTGACCTTGCTTTCCCAAGTAAGTAATATAAAATCGACGAGGTCTGAGGAACAAGTTATCTAGATTCATACCTATTTACTTTTCGTATTTTAAATTTTTGCGTGTTTGTGAGCCATGTATATGCCTTGTATTATTATTTAACTTAAATAGGCTCGTGTTGTAATGTTGTGTTTATTCTGGGCATTACAAACATTACCTTTACTTATAAAAATACACAGAGGTATAACCGGAATTCCAACTTTAAACCTCACAATTCTTAAATCTAGCATTTTAGATATATGTATACTCCGGAATAATTTCCTGAGTCCAATGTTTACGGTCCCTGGAACAAAGACGGTACACAGATGATGAACATCTAATGTACTCTTCCGAACATCTCTGTTTTAATCAAGAATAGAAACATAACCTTATCAGCCTTTGGAAATATCCCCCCCTATTTTCCTCTTCCTCTCCTAATCCAAGAAATATGTAAAAAAAAGATAATTCAAATTACAAAAGTCGCGGACCCCAGGGTCTGTGGAGTGGCTAAATTAAATAATTAAAAAAAAACCTTATCAGCCTACGGGAAAGCACGGGGTCCTGCACAATACGTAACATGACAATCTATGAGGCTTTAGAACTAATATACGAGCCAGTAATCACACTTAAGGCCAAGGCTCACCTGAAGCTACACGAAAGTGTCCCACACGTAGCCGTATTTTTAATAGTTAGTAGTAGCTAGTTTTAGAAAAGAGTCAGCTTTTAAGAATAAATATAATATTTAGTTAATCCTTCTTGCATTCTAGATGAAAAACAAAAAAAAATAATTTAACAACTTGTCTAAAAAAACCGGTAATTTTAGACACTAAACCACCACGTGTATATTATGTGGTTGTAACGTGTTAATGCTTTTTCAAGGATAAAACGAATCAAAAATGCAAAATTGTGAAACGAGAGATCACTCAAGGAGACAAAATTAAACCTAATTCAGTTTTTGTACGGTGATTAGCGATTCTTTGTGTTAAGAAAGAGTTTTTATCTATTTAAGTTGTAACGAGCCTGAGATCGAGTTTCGTGCCTAAAAATAATTTCCAAGGAGGTCCGTAAAGTGTGCGAGATTGCCCTGTCATTACTCGCTTAATTGGATTAAAAAGAAAAGATAATCATTGGATTTCCATTTGTCTTCGCCTTTATTTAAATCTGGGTAACTGGCTCGGAACAAGGGCTTAAAGGTTTTGATTCTAAATTAAATCACAAAGGAGTAGATTAAGTTACCTGTTGAACGAAACCTTAAGCCCATTCCTGAGAGAGTAAACTTGAATCTGAAATATAACCAAGTTTTAACTTAATCTTGTGATTAACATTGTTTTAAGCTGTCATGAATGTCCGCATAATAAGCCCTCTTTATGGTTTAGTATGAAAACTAACGTGGTTAAAATATTACATATCTAAATATTATACTAGCTGACCCGGCAAACGTTGTTTTGCCATATAAATAATTTCCTAATAAAATAAGGGTTGATCGTAGAAGGGTGAAAATTGAAGATTGTATGTATTTTTGTATGTTGTATCATAAAAAAATAGAAATTAAAAATTTTGTTTCAAAAATAAAAATAAAAATTTAGGGGTGGACTACCCCAAACATTTAGGGGGATGAAAAATAGATGTTGGCCGATTCTCATAGATACCGGATAAGCACAAAAAATTTCAGCAAAATCGGTCAAGCCCTTTCGGAGGAGTATGGCAACGAAAACTGTGACACGAGAATTTTATATATATTATATGTATAAAAGAAAGTAGTGTTAGTTACACCATTTATAACTCAACGGCTGAACCGATTTGGCTGAAAATTTGTGAGGAGGTAGCTCAGGACCAGGAAAAGGTCATAGGATAATTTTTATCACGTTCCCGTGGGACGTCAAAAATCGACAAACGACGAATATCCCGTTAGACCGCGTTCCCGTGTGACGTGACATAAAACGTAAACGACAGCTAAACGTCATTTCATCGTCGTCATGTCAACGGTGACATCACCGAATGGAAGCCAAAAGAGTTTTCAATCTGAGCCAAAAGAAAAAGTCGAAGTTGAAGAACCTTTGCTAATCTTTGTTTCTAAATCTGAATTGGTACGACCAATTTCCGACAGGTGGCGTAGCAGGTAGCTGAAGAGGTTTTTTTGTTTCAAAGCGATATTCTCAGGAATGTCTGAACCGATTTCAGTCATTCTTTCACCGTTGGATATGTACGGGATCCCGGTGAGTGCTATATAATGTACCACGGGCGAAGCCGGAGCGGACATTTAGTTTTAAATAAACACAGAGGGTAAACTACGTTTGCTATAGTCAGACTTAAGTTTCGGCCGCATCCGGCGGCCTTTTTCAAGGATACGTTCACGTTCACGTTTTCACGCTCGTGACTACTGCTCGTTTTGGCCGCTTTATGTTGACTTGTTTCATTTCATTTGTACACATTGATTTAATAAAGTAATTTAATTGAATTTCTAGTAATGATAATTTTTAGTATGTTAGAAAAATAATTAAATTGTATTTTATTGTAAATTTTAAATTTAATAATGTAGAATTGTGTGTGATAATTGTAAGTGGAAACCCGTTTTTATCTCAATAAATAAATAAATGTTCACACTTCAGGGACCCTCTTCATCCTTCTTTCATAAGAAGAGAGTCTCCATTATGCTGGCTAAGTACGGCTTCGCAGATGCCGTTCTTGAAATATGTGTTCCTTGAAATACTTTCTTGGCTATTTTCTTAGTTTTGTATTGACTCCATGCCTATTGAACCTATAGGTTTTTTTATAATCAGTTCAATACAAGTAAAAGTCAAGTCCTTTTTTTCGAACCTGGAGTCGATTGGCACAGTACCGAGGAAGATAGTATGATGAAAGAGAGGGGCACAATACCCAGTCAAATAAAGAAGGCCATGGATGATGAAACATTTTCTGAAATAGTGAATAGCTTTATACATGAGAATAAGAATAGCTTTATACATGACAACTATAGAGCTATTGAGGAAAGTAGATTACTTGAGCAGGAACAAAACTCAATTTCCCCTTCTCTAATAGCGTTGAATGCCTATACTTAATACATCAATGGCCCAAAATGTAAACGGTTATTTGGAATAGTCGATTTCATTTAATGTGTAGCACTTAATGATTTTCCTTTGGGTAGACGTCGACTAATATTGGCTATAAACAAAGAATCCAATAAGGTAGATGGAACCGTCATTGGTCGGACGCCAGCCTTCAGAATTAACCAACGCTGTAATTTCCTAACAGTAGCCTGATAGATCCTAATAACCCAGTGATTAGGATTTGTTAAATAAAGAAAGCAAGCAAATACGAGCTTACGTATTTCATAAAAAAAATACAAATTAAAAGATTGTATCTGTCACCATAAAATTGTAAAAACCGAAAGATTAGAATCTAACGACGTCAAACTACAGATTGACTTACCGTGAGATTATAATCTTACGTATTAGATAATAATCTAATGGTGTATACAATTTTATAGTGACACACCAAATAAACAATTTCTATCCTAATAATTCCTATGGTCGCCTACAGACTCCAACTTGAGGTCACCTTCATGGCACCATATTATTGCATTGTCACTGAAGTTACGTATATAAGTAAACCAAATAGACTATTCAAACGAGTTAAAATTCGATGTATGTATCTTGTTTAGTTTAGGAATTCCTATGACCACCTTGCGACTCCATCTTGAGACCTGGCTGTCATGTAGCACAAGAGTACTATTACAATGAACTACGAATAAAACAACGTTTTATCAATGAGACAAATAGCGAGCGAGTGTTTATTAGGTGAACATAATCATCGTACATTCATTCAATAGTAACTTAGTAACAACATAGATGGCATTGGTAGTATTTTGATAGAATATTAACTCCCCCACTTATCAAAATAACCTAGATGCCCGCAATATTTCACCCAATAAACTTTAAACAAAATACTTATATTGCTTTTACATCATGTATTCCTAACAACTGCAAAAAATAAGAATGTTTGGTATTCCCCAAACCTTTAGTGAACAGGTCTGCTGGCATTTCAGCTGTTTCCAAATATCTTAAATGAATAATTTTATCAGTGATACAGTCTTTGGTAAAATGGTATCGAATATCAATATGCTTGGTTCTCTTATTAAAACCACTACTTGAAGACAGCTTAAGTGCACCCTGGTTATCATTAAATATACTTATTGTACATGACTCATTCACAACCATATTTTCAGATTCTGTGCTTGAGAGAGCAACTGTTTTCTGTTTCTTACCCTCCCATAACACTGTACTACTAGCTAATTTGAAACACATGCCTGTGTAAGACCGCCTGGTTAGTATGTCATGTATGTAGTCATGTATTTGGCAGTACGCCAAATACATGAGCCCACCTATTAGTTTCCGATAAGGTATTTGACTTTCTTTAAATACTTTAAAATTCTCTTTGCACAAGTCCAAGTTACTTTATCATAACAATTGTTAAATTGGCTAACAGAAAACAGTTGTCATGGAACAAATTAAAGGCATTGTTTGATGATGCAGGATTTACCCGAAGAATATCTCTTTTACGTAATTTGATATCAATTCGCCTAGAAAATTGTGTTTCCATGCAGTCGTACGTAACGCAAATAGTCGAAACAGGACAAAAACTAAATGGGACTGGATTTAACATCAGTGACGAGTGGATCGGTTGCTTATTGTTAGCAGGACTTTCTGAAAATTTCATGCCTATGATAATGGGGATTGAGCATTCAGGAATACAAATTACAACGGACGCCATTAGAACAAAA
This sequence comes from Ectropis grisescens, assembly GCA_017562165.1. Classification (NCBI taxonomy): domain Eukaryota; kingdom Metazoa; phylum Arthropoda; class Insecta; order Lepidoptera; family Geometridae; genus Ectropis; species Ectropis grisescens. The sequence goes on along the minus strand of CM029771.1, from coordinate 3,129,979 downwards.
CTCATGGATATGGTGGAAACGGATGTGAGCGGTCAATCCAATGAAGTTAGCGGCGCATTCGCAAGCGGTACGCAGAAATGGCAGCATAAGAAAAATAATAAGTTGTCTATGGCCAATGCGCAGAGATACCAATCGAACCAACAGAACGCATCGAAAACAAACTTTAATGACGGCGCTAAAAATCATGTAAAATGCTACCGGTGTAAACAGCCCAGTATATTTAGCATTTCTCAGTTTTTTGTAGTTTATTTTCAAGTAAAAGCAGTGAAATATATAAAATTGGTCGGTTATTCAGTATTTGCAATAAAAGTTTGCAAGAATGACGAACTACTTAGTAAACGTGCCCAAGCTAATAGGGCGGCAGAACTAAAATGAGTGGATCTTCGCAGCGGAGAATTTTCTGATCCTGGAGGATAAGTTGCATTGCATCAAGCCAGAAGCCGGGAAAAAAATAGAAGCCGCAGACGACGTGAGAACCAAGGCAAAATTATTAATGACTAGATAGTGTGTTATATGTACACAGCTGTGAGCTGTGGAAGCGTCCTGGGCCCATAACCTATAATAGACTACGAATAAAACAACGTTTTATCAGTGACACAGATAGCGAGCGAGTGTTTATTAGGTGAACATAATCATCGTACATTCATTAGTAACTTAACTTAGTAACAACATAGATGGCATTGGTAATATTTTGATATTATTAACAATAACATCAAAACTATTAAAACGAGTTGAAACTCGACGGTTTTGCCTTGTTTAGTTTAAGAGCTCCTATGGCCACCTTCCGACTCTATCATGAGATCAGGTTCCTGGTTCCATATTACTCCATTGTCACCGAAGTTACGTAAGTATACCTTTCATCCTAATCTAACGACAGGAAGTGGTTCTAATTTAATTCGCAAGATTTGTCCTACACTAACAGGGCAAGTAGAATAAAAGCTTAAAATAAAAAAAAAAACAGATTTCAATGGTCTGAATGTTTTCATAAAATGTCTTGCTTAAACTATAATTTGAATTCAACGAAGTAGGTATTTACAAACCTAAGACTCCAAGCCCATATACATAATATTAGCATTTATAACGTAAGTTTGATAAGTATATTTTGTCGCCAACAAAACTTTCATTCTAATCTGCTTCCTAAATTACAATAAATGTAAGAGCCTCCTAATACTGGAAAACAAGCATTTTGGAGAGAAATAACACAAATGACGTTCACAGAAAATTAATTAGGAACAACTGTATTTTCTCATTAGCAACGCGCTGGGTTCATTACTCGCCCAATGGAAGGCAAGGGACACGGTACACCGGAGTTTTATTCAACCAACACATTTTTGTTTTATAATAAGATGTAATCAAATTCTCACTATTATACAGGAAGTAAAATAATACCAAGTTAATAACTAAGGATGGAAAATAAGGATGAAACACCAAAATAAACTTTTAACTTTTGACATTAATTAACAGGAAATAGGAGCGTCGATCGTCCGCCGACAGGATGAGTCGACAACATTCGGATGGTCGCAGACCACACTTGGATGAGATTTGCGTAGGATCGGGATGAATGGTTTAGTGTTTTCCTGTCGAAGGTGGAAGAGAAGCAAATAACGCCGCCAGATGCCGCGGCCTAAGATAGGCGCTGAAGTGCCCAGACATCGAAAAACTGCAGGACGTGGCTATTGTCCATACATGGAACCCCACTCTCTTACCACGAATAGACCTTGACGCAGAAATTGATTCGCTGTTCGTGGCAAGTGGTTTACCCTTCCGCAGAGGTGTCAGGTATACTAGTGGTTGGAAGAGATTTCAGACTTCTAACTAATACTGTGTAGCGAGGCGTCGCTGCTACCGGTGAAGAAAAGTTTCAGGAGTTGGAGGAGTCGCGCACGTCATTATGTTGGCTCTAGAGAGAAGTCCTAAAGTGTGAGCCGGTCGATTTTACAACCGTGTGGTCGTAGGTTCAAATCCCGCATACATCTATGAGTATTATTGAAAAGCAAATGTCCACGTTTGTTTGAAGAAAAATAGCATGAGGAAATGTGTAAGTTCAAGAAAAAAATGTTTCCAGGACTTGTCAACCCACCAGTAGCGAACGTGACTGATTCTGACCTTCTTCTTGTGAGATGAGGCCTCTCCACTTCTAGCAGTTGGAACATAAAGTGGGCTGCTTGTGCCAAAGTCCCATATTTATTTTGAACTCGCGATATGTCCTAGCTTCGGCCATGTATAATATTTAGCCTATAGTACTCAAGACTCAAGTACATTTCCGACGGTGCCGGTGAATGAAATTCTTGAAATCGGTCGTATAGTTCCTAAAATTAACGCTATTAAAACCAAAAACCTCATCAGTTTTATACCATTGTACATTAGGTTAAATATCAAAAAACGTCTGAAGGAATGAATTGACGCGAATAAAAACCGCTCGTGTGTAGTTACACTTATAAATACCGATATTAGTTTTTATGCAAAGATACACTGAAATATGGCCAAAGTTTTGGGGATAAATTACACAGTTTATTGTACCTACTGTGCTTTCTTTTTGTTTTAGAGAGATTTATAACTAGCAGATTCAATTCAATTCAATTCAATTCATTTATTCATACCATAAATTCATAAGAAAGTCATTTACAAAAAGGCAAAGAATCTGTGTACATAATATGATAAAATAACAACGTCAAAAAGAATAAAGCAGCTGTAAAGGGGCCTAGTCAATTACATGCAGCTGTAAAAAGGCTTTGTCGAAGACAATATAACAAATAATCAATACACACAGTATACATATACTACATTAGTACAAACAATGTAACATCAAAAGTCTTAAAAATCTATTATTTTACCTTATTACAAGATTCTAATTTCGACACATTTCTCTTCCATACGTTACTATCTTTAACAAAGTCGTCTATATTATAATATGCCTTGCTCAATAGGTAGCTTTTATTTCATTTTTAAACTTGGTTTCATTGAGGCCTTCCACTTGTACAGGGATTGCATTATAGAAGCGAATACCATTACATTTGAAAGAGATATTTGTTTTCTGAAGTCTGCACTTAGGAAATACAATTTTGTGTTTATGGTGCGCTTTTGGATTCAGATCAGTTAATTTCTGCAGACGACTTCGATTTTTTCTTACATACATTATACATTCATAAATATACAATGAAGGGACTGTTAATATGTTAATAGTTTTGAACATCTCCCGTACTGATTCTCTAGGTGATAAATTATATAGACCACGGATTGCTCTTTTTTGCAATACGAAAACAGAGTTTCTGTCCGCAGCCGAACCCCATAATAAGATCCCGTTAATTATTAGATTGTAGTATTATTTGGAGCTTATAGAGAATGTTTATATGAAAAGTTATCTTTTAGAAATTACTTGACTACTACTGTACTGTATAACGTACACATTTAATATTACAGCATCGCTTAACGACATTATAGAAATGTTAATTATTATTCTAAAACGAAAAGATTATTGTGACCAAATTCGATGTCGAGTTTTAAAAAAAGGTTTGTTGGTACACTTTTTAATATCCAACTATGTATGGGTGTTTGGATGTTAATATATCTGTGTCTTTGGATGTTTGTTGCTCATCACGTCGTAACGTATGAACGGATTGGGCTGAAATTCAAAACGCAGTTAAATTATAGCCTGAAAGAAAACTAAGCCTATTTTTTATCCCAGGGAATCAACGGGTGAGGGAACTACTTGGGTAAAACTTGCTTATATTCATTAATAAACAATTAAATATTAAAAAACGTTAATTCTATCACACAATCCAAAGTTAACGCTTTCCATTCTCTGTGGATTAGAGAACGTTATTAATAACGTTAAATTTTAAGCAAGAAGTATTACACTGCTTAGTAATACTGCATAATACTTCTTGCTTACTCTGCTGGAAATGGAAATGAAATGAAAACCATTCATTTGATTTCATAAAATTAATTTCATTACGCTGCTGGGAATCTGGGTCTTCTCCCACATGAGTATATTTTTTTATTAATTAATCGTTATCATTCATCTTTTTGGATAACACTGTCAGGCCGTCAATTGGTGGGCCAACTATTTGATCCCCGAAAAATTCTAACACCCTGGCATGAATGGATCATATGTGCTCGAAACTTGTTTATTATTGATACTCGGCGATTTTCTCTGGATATTTTACAAGACCTTACAAGAAACTAAACCAACCAAAATCAAATCCACACACTTTCATATTTCATGAAATTCTACTGCATTCGAACTGAGATATCATCTAGTACAGAATTCGTGCTAAAAATGACGTAATTCCACCCATAAGACAAAGAACGTGAACTTATTCGACGTACCGTATCCCAAATATTTATTCCAGACATACGGGCGGGCCAACCCTAAAACATGTAATCTGTGCCTAAAACTAAAGTGTAAGGCCTCGAAAGTAATATCTAAGTTGTAAAATTTTTACGTCTATAGCGTCAAACGAACTAAAATAATTAAAGTAAAAGTAAAGTAAAGTAATTATTTATTTGCGTAGCATGGGTACATTTACAGATGGAATGGTTACAAGAAGCAGTTCGCCATACACTGCCTTTTGGCATGCAAAAACATACAACAAATGGAAAAAATAACTGAAACTACAACACTTCAACAAATCAATCAAATTACAATATAAAATACAAAAAATAGTCAAATAATTTTAACAAAGAAATTGGAAAATTAAGATATTAACTTTTGGTTTATATTAATTAAGAATTTAAAATAATATTTAACTAAATATTTCACAAATCACAATCATGTCAATGTCAAAGACTTTTTTGTTTTTGTTTAGCGGAAGCGGCATAAAACTAACCATACACAGTCAAACCCATCGTTAAAATGTTAGTCACACTATTATGATATTATCTTAGACACAACAAAATTACAAAATCGGTTCGTCAAAAATTAAACAAATGAAATACAAAATAAATACATCAATGTCAATTTCAATATTAATTCGATTAATTCGATACATAAAATGTAATAAACATACCAATGAAGAAAATAAAACATGTCAATTAATTATTACAATAATATTCTTTGTCAATTTAGTTGAAAATAGTAAATGTTAATATTTATCTGATAAATACTCACGAATTGAGTAGTATGATTTTTCTAGTAAAATACACTTCAAATTATACCTGAATTTATTATTTCCCTCTAGTGTAACCAACTCTTTTGGAAGGTGATTATAAATCATTGGCGCCATGCATAGTGCGCTATTAGCAAGTAAAGTGGTATTTCTTTTGGGTTCGTTGAGTTTATAATAATTTCGAGCACTTCTGAAACTTTCAAATAAGTCTAGGTTATTGCGTACAAACATAGCACACTCATATTATATATATAGAGACAAGGCACTGTTAAAATTTTCAGACTTTTAAAATAAGGTTTGCAACTTTCTCTTCGTTTTATTTTGCAGATGGCCCTTACACACTTTTTTTGAGCTCTTAATATAGTTAATTTGTTTGGGTTATTGCCCCAAAACATAATTCCATACTTGAGTAGCGATGAGATATAACCATTATACGCTGTCAGCATAGTAGACTGGTTTACAGTTTTTGAAAGTAAATAGAGCCCGTATGAATATTTGCTTAATTTTGCCCTCACGTTTTCTACATGGTGCTTCCAATTTAAGCAGCAATCTACAGTTTTTTTTTATCTGGGCAGAGCCTTTATTAACAAAACTAAAATACAATGAGAACTACATACACTACACTACAAACCTAACTAACTACTTACACTAAGCACACCTGAATTATCTATAGACCACTGTAGGTCTATAGATAATCAAGATGTTCAAGCCCACTACCAATCGGAAGCGTACCCAGCATGCTGGCGGCATTACCACGCTGAATGGCAATGCTTATGCGTTGGGCCAAATAAACGCCAGCATTTTGGTCACGCGTCGCGTCGACCAAGCGCTCGGATAGGCTTTTGAAAATGAGGTGAGCTCCCGGCCCCCACGGCCCCAATGTCTCAACCCCAAAGGGCTCAAATATGTAACCACTTCCGAGGGTTGCATATTTGCGCCGTTTGAGTCGCTCAGCTGAATTAGCCGCTGCACCGGCCCTACTATGTGTCTCTGGAAGATGTGATGGTGCCAAAGTATCGACGCAAGTTGCGTCCCATACTAAGGGCCGACCCAACTTCCAAGGCACAAAACAATATAAACGACACCCTTAGTAGCATTATAAATTGGTTTACTCTAAATAATCTGAAATTAAATCTATGTAAAACAAAAATAATGTTATTCAGAAATAGAATTCAGAAATTGAGTAATCTAGACATTTGTTATTCTGGAAATACAATTGACACTGTGGATATCACAAAGTTTTAGGTTTAATCTACAGTTAAACCTAAAAACTTTGTGATATCCACAGTAAATAATGTTATTCAGAAATAGAATTCAGAAATTGAGTAATCTAGACATTTGTTATTCTGGAAATACAATTGACACTGTGGATATCACAAAGTTTTTAGGTTTAACTGTAGATTAAACCTAAAACTTTGTGATATCCACAGTGTCAATTGTATTTCCAGAATAACAAATGTCTAGATTACTCAATTTCTGAATTCTATTTCTGAATAACATTATTTTTGTTTTACATAGATTTAATTTCAGATTATTTAGAGTTAACCAATTTATAATGCTACTAAGGGTGTCGTTTATATTGTTTTGTATGCAATCACTATCCTTGCCAGTGAATGATATAGTAATTAAACTCTACTTTTGAACATACTGTAATACTTTTGTATGTAAATTGGTCACATACTTTTGTTTGTAAATTAATTAGGTATTATCATCAAAATTGAATATCGGATGATACGAAATTTTGTTTACTATCAAAAACTTGGGCAAAGTCTTCACTTCTAGATATACGAACGTCTGCGATATCCTCTGCCAACAAACCACCAAAGGATACCACACCATTAAAGCATAATCTATCCTATTTATTTATTCTGCGATCATAAAATGTATCGGAATGAACTCACATCGAACTAACGAGAGCGAGGTCGTTCGGCTAAATCCCTCATTTACATACAATAATCCTGCGGTGAAACATCACGTTTTCGGATCATTCCACTCCATACACGGCTTCTATTCCAATCGTTGACATACAAGCATCGGGATCGGTAACATCTGAAAAATAATCGGATTACACACATCCATAGCCAACACTTACGCACAAAGTAACACGAGTGTTTACACCCAGAAACATGTGTGTTTCACGCAACATAAATACAGCTTGTAATTACTATTTTGTGTGTGGTTTAACAAGTGGAGCTGAGCTGTAGCTGAATGATGACTGACGCAAAATAAATAGTATTGGACGCCTAGACGTAAGAAGGGTCGATGAAATCGTCTTAATCTTGGGTCCAGCCTGCAAACAGTACATGTGCAACTCGATTGATATAGAACTTATAAGGATGATATTACAAACGAGAATTTTGTACACAACAGTGGGATAGAAATCGAACCATCGAAGGAAGAGACGATCTGCGTAAAGCGGGGATGAAGCACTGGATGACAGGATTTTTAGAGCTCAGCGCCTTATATTGCGGGAGGCCTATTTGGTGATGATTCAGCCACACACAAGCATTCAAACGAATGTATGCAGCAAAAACTGTGGTGGTCTAGTGGTGAGTACATTCGACGTCACAACCGTGAGGTAAATTATCTCTGTAGATACCTCTGAGTACTATTCCAAAAATTGGTAGATACCAAACTAAGTCAAACTTCATCATCAGTGGCTTCAGCGACGAAGAAAAAAATTGTTAAATATTCGGCATGTTTTAAGAGAAAAACATCTTTCGGGGACTTATATGCCATCCGCCGACTCGCACTTGGTCAGTGTCTTGGATTATGGTAAGTTAAGATGTTTCACCTCATTAAGTGAAAATGGTAAGCAATTAATCTAAAAGTTCTAATTTATATTTTCTTTCACGTCCCCTGTATTATAAGGTTAAGGTATTCAAGCTTTCGATTCATATTCAGTGTGGCTGTGGCGATTGAATACGCAATCTCTAATTGCTTAACCCACTCAAAAGCGCGAAACACGTGTTCAAACTTATGAATTTGAAAACTGATTACAGTTTGGTTTTTTGAATTGAATTCAAAACATTTGTTATTTCACAGAGGTATAAGTAAAAAATGGTTCAATAAGTATAATAGTTTGTGTTTTATATATTAGTATGTATATCAGTAGTCTATACGTCTTAATTACGATACAAACTTAATAATTTTAAAATTACTATGCCAATAATAATTTTGTTAGTTTACATATTCTTTTCTTTGTGTTCAGATGCTAATTGTATTGACCCTTTACATCAAACTAGTGATATTGATTTATTTTATTTCAATTGTTTTTGTGACAAGACATTTGAAGCTATAATTATACTATACTCTACTCCACTGCGCTCTACTTCACTTTACTCTATTTTGAGGCTTAGTGCTAATCTTGAAACCGAAAAAACACTGCACTCAATACATATACATAGTGTAGAGTTCGATTTTGTATAGAATACATGGTTTTTTAACAGCAAGAAGAAAATTGTACGGAACCTTGAATATCTCGTCTTGGCCCGATATTGCTCATGAAAATTGATCAAATTTCATTTGAACTATTATAGGTTTTCACTAGACCGGTCTCACTTGATTTTAAGCGACAATGCCTTAGATAGAGAATAAGTAAATAGACCAGGTTTTTCCGTACGGCTCCTTTGCACCAATCGTAAGCAGATGACGTGCATACTTACTATGGCAACAGAGTGATGTGCCGCGACAAAAGTACGACACTTCCACAAGAGCGACAAGGCAAGAGCGATCACACCCGTGCTTTCGGTGTAAAGCGTTTGTTCCAACTCTATACGTAGTATACGTAAACTCTTTGGACAGTGTGGTCTAGGATGGTGTGGCTAATGTGCTTTCGTAACTACGAAAGTGGAACCATGAATTCATAATAATTATGTGAAAGAATTTACGAAAGCATACACAAAAACATACATGAACGTATACTAGAAAGCATAAACAAAATAATACACAAAAGCAAACCAACACCATAGAATACACGAAAACTCGCATATACAAAGCTACACATAAAGGATGCACGAAAGTTTCCCAAAAAATATACCTAACGATTCCAAATACTTACATACTCGCTTATCGTAATATAGAAGTAAATAAGTAGCCGTCAAATAGAATAAAGAATCGTCTGAAAGCCTGGAATTGTAAGTTAGTGGATTTATTGGATAAGCTGCCCGTTTTGCGGCTGCGAACATCTAACGGCACCCTTTGTCGCACCGAGCCGGGAAATTGGGGACAATCGGATACGTATCACGTACTTGAAGTGTTCTGATGTTAGATGAAGTATAGATCGTGCCAATAAAACTAATATTCCGAGAACAGGCAGCAATTTTTAGGTAGAGTTTTGAGCCAAAATCAAAAAATCATATTTTATACACTCCTATTTACACCAACACGAAGTTTTGTAGTGGTAGGACTCTTAGCAGAGCCCGCCTGGGGAAGTACCACACCTTTGCCAGTTATTCTACCGCCAAACAGAAAACATTACTGTGTTCCGGTGTGAAGGGAAATGTTTTCAGAGAAATTACAGGGCTTTGAGATAACAACTTAGATCTCTGGGTGATGAGCGCAGTGCAGTACTAGGTAATGATTTGGACTCTTCATGTTCCAATAGCTGCGTGTCACTGTGCTGTTATGTGGTAGACATGTTGTTTACCATCAGGCACATGTCCTGCTCGTCTCGTCACTTCTTATTTAAAAAAAAAAGTTTTTAGTTTGCCTCAAATACCCATACTTTGTTGGCGGCTCTCGTATAGCGATCCTGCTAATAGTACAAACTAAACAGCGCCCGCGGTTTCACCCGCGTAGTACACGTTCCTGTAATCTTTTCAATTTCAATTGTTGATCATTCAGATGTTTGAACTGAAATAATCACGCTAACATTCAAAACTCAAATTCAACATCAACAGCCCACTAAATGTTCCCACTGTTGGGGCTCGGGCCTTCTCTCGCAAGGAGAGAGCTGAGGCCATAATCCACCACGCTGGCCCAGTGGGGGTTGGTGGATGACACATGACTTCGAAAGATTCTAGGTACATGTCGGTTTCCTCACGATGTTTTCCTACACCGTTTTAAGCTAGCAGTATTACGCGCTAATACGTATAAACTCAATTTATTACTATTACAAATAGGAATCTCATAAAATATTAATCTAGAAAAATTACAGGAACAGAAAATACGCGAGTAAAACCGGGAGCACTGCTAGTTTTTTTCTAAATATACCTAGTATCTACCTACCGGAGAAAACATCCCTTTTTTCCAACATCCTTGGCCACTGGGGAGTAAATCAGTTAGTGAAGGTTACAGAGATAATATGGCTGTAGAGAGATAACACTTTGATCTGATGGAGACTTGGAGTCGGGCGGAGCATTATCCACTGCTGAGATCACGCCAATGCAAACATTTATTGTAAGTACTTCAACTATTTAACTCCTTATTTTAAAGAGTGACGAGACGATCAGGACATGTGCCTGATGGTAAGCAACATGCCTGACACATAACAGCACAGTGACACGCAGCTATTGGAACATGAAGAGTCCAAATCATTACCTAGCACTACACTGCGCTCGTCACGCAGATATCTAAGATCTTATGTCTCTAAGCCCTGTAATTTCTCTGGAAACATTGCCCTTCAAACCGGAACACAGTAATGTTTGCACATTACTGCTTGGCGGTAGAATAACTGGCAAAGGTGTGGTATTTTCCCAGGCGGACTCTGCCAAGAGTCCTACCACTACAAGGTATCTGTTGAAGGAAGATATCGAGAGGAAATCGGAATGTTTCAAGAAATACAACTATTGCCGTACTGCCTATCATCAGACATATGTCTAACTCGTTCCGTCACTGATTTTAAATAAAAAATGGTTTTGTAGGCTTTCTCAGTCACCAATATCACGAATGAACAACTTGTATATTTGAAACCATTTAATTCAAAATCAAACAAACTTCTTTCTTCTAAATACTGCTTCCCTTGTTTTATTGTACCTAATTACTTTCATAATACACCTTAGCCCACAGGATTCCTGTTGTTAACGAAATCCTTGTAACTAACGTTTTCTACAACAATGATGAGTTATTAGACTCGCGGGATCAAAGATCCACACAAAAGCGACTGCTTACATTTCGCAGAAAATGAACTACTTACTTCTATAAGACTAACGTTAATTTCCTTTGTCTGTATCAAGTCTTTACGTTGCGTTGTTTGAAACAACGCCTGAAGCGAAACAAACAGCAACCGACTCCGAAGGTACACAAGGTGTAGAAACATTTCTATAGAAGGCGCTTCAAGGTATTTACGTTGCTATTGTTGAGAAATTGTAAGCCGTTTTATGTATTTGAGATTTTGTCTAAAATGTATTTTGTAACATTTTGTATGTTTAACGAAATGCAATTTAGCACGTCTATATTTCACAGAGCTATAAACAAAGGCACCATGTTTTCTCGAAGAATGTAATTTATTTGTTACTTTTAGACTTGCGGCTCTTACATTGTTCTAGAAAACAATGTTGCTACTATAGTATAATCGAATTAAGGAAAGCTCATTTCATTTTGTTGTTACAGTGGCTTAGAGGATAGAACGTGATTCGCAATTGTAAGGTCTTAGTTTCAAATCCCGCCTGCACCTCTGCGTATTTTTCCAAGCTGACTATTATTTTGCAGAGTTATGTTTAACATAACTTCATCACTAAACAAAATAAGTATTTCTAAACGTTTCTCCATAACAAGGTTGCCTGGAAGAAATCGCTTTAAGCGATAAGGCCAATTAAGTACTCTGCAAGCTTCTTTGTTCTTTAAAAGTTATTGTATTAGCATTAAGGTTTATTGTTAATTTGTAGTGTAATAAATTATTATATAATTACTAGCTGAACCCGCTACTTCGTTCGCGTAAGCAGATGTTACTGACTTATACATTAATTGGAAGTATCGTACGTCAAATATTTGGATAAGTAGTCATTGAAAACCCTTTGAGTTTGAGTGAATTTGTTTTTCCACACAAAAATTTATTTAATTTGATCATCTTTATTTTTTTTTTTAAACAAAATCAAACATACTTAGTAAGGTTTCGTAGTATCGAACATAGCCGAAAGTGTTAAGTTTGTAGGATTTTTATAGGATACATTATGAAAAGTCTGAAGCTAATGTGCATGATCTGATACCTATTTCTTTTTATCCGCAAGCTGTTTTCTAGCTGTTACCCACGACTTCGCCGGCGTAAAATTTTGAACGAAGCCTGTGGAATCAAAATAATTAAAATTTTGAGTTTTAATAATATTCAAGCAAGATGAACCCGTAAATCTAAGCCAAGTCCTAGTGAAATGTTAATGTATGAATTTAATTGTAGGTAACACAGAAAAAAATCAAGAACGAAAGAATCCAAATTTGGCATCATAATCCTTTTAGCAGGAAAACATATTAGTACAATTTAGAATACCAGTAACGCCACCTAGTAATGAAAGAAAAAATACATACCACAATAGCAAAACATCGATTTAAATGGCCTTTAGTGCTTTTAGATTTAAACTGGCATTAGCGCCGTCTAATGAGAATATTATGTTGCTTGTTATTTTGATTGTGAACGCAAATCACCTATATTATCTACGCCAAAACGGGTGCATATTTTTTCATTTTTGACTTTTACCTTACCATCACATCAAGTTCCTGACGAAAATATATGCTTATATTAATATGGAGTTAAATGAAAATGTAGACTTATTAGCCCATGTGAAATTTTAGACTCTAAACTAATGTGTTTCGTATGTCAACCCATATCGTTGTGCCGTTTTGACGTGATAGTTCATATTTGTTTCCTTAGGACCCATGCTTCTTTTCAGGTTCATAGGTAATAAATACATAAATGTGGTATTTCAGACTATGAGTTATTTCTGTTTCAATTTTCTACCAAATTTGCTTAGTCTTTCCTACGTCACAGTAACCTATAAGTAACAGATTTGCTATTTCTGAGTTCAAACTACGTGTGTTTCGAATTCCATCCAAATATGTTCAGCCGTTCCAACGTTGTCCTGTAAATATTATGAATGTCACTGTTTGGATGTTTGTTACGTAATACATAGAGTACTTATACATAGGCAATGTTTAGCCTATGTGTTCTTCCAGACTGTAATCTAATTCTATTTCAAATTTCAACCCGATCACTTGATACGTTCTGCCATGATTAAAGCGGCAATAGAAATACATCATCTGCGAAAATTTCAACTGTCTAGCTATTACCGTTCTTGAGAAACAGCCTGGTGACAGACGGACGGACGGACGGATAGCGAAGTCTCAGTAATAGGGTCCCGTTTTTACCCTTTGTGTACGGAACCCTAACAACGGTCTGCTTCGGTCACCGAAGCTTGTTGAACACAACCTTTAAATTTTAAACAGTATTTGGATTGAAATAATACGTTTTCCAATAAGTTACGGCTGGTCTAGTAAGTTACAGCTGACCTAGTCGGGAGAACGGCGACTGTCGATCCGGAGACCCAGGGTTCAAAACCACGCGCACCACTATCTTTTCAGAGTCATGTTCGTAATGCCGGTAATTAAAACGGTGAAGGAAAACACCGTGAAGAAACCGAAATCTACCTATAATCTAAGTTCTAAGTCATATGTCATCCACCAACCGACACTGGGCCAGCGTGGTGGATTATAGCCTTGTCTCTCTCCTTGCGAGAGAAGGCCCCGACGCCCAGCAGTGGGAACATTTAATGGGTTGTTTAAATAAAAAAAAAATAAAAAAACATGCAACCCGATTGAGAACATCCTCCTTGTTTGAAGTCGATTATAACCGAATGATGTTTGTTTTTCCACACATATTTTTGACAATTATTTTGTCATCCAAGATGACGCGACGCGATCACGTGGGCACTTTCTAGTATCTAGAATCTAGATATTCTGTGGATCGTCTGTGATACACAGAATACTTAGAAGTTAGTATGTACCGAACGCGCCGCGCGTGTCGTTATTATTTAATGTTTGTGTAATTTCCGAACCAACAGACCGATATTGTTGAAATTTTGACGGGACAATATAAAAATGTGTTCTTTCTAACAAAAAAAAGAATTAATGAAATTAAACAACGCAAACATGAGTTACAACCAAATACACATTCTGACTTTCACCCCCTCCCGCAAGAAAACCGATCAGAATTTGGGGATCAAAAGTAGCCTACAGCAATGTCCTTAGTATAAACTAAAATCATGCCAAGTTTCAGCTGAATTGAATTAGTAGTTTCGGCGTGATGCGTGATCCCTATACAGAAAGACAGACAGACAGACAGACAGACAGACAGACATGAAAGAAAAAAAATGCAGTTTCGCCATCAGTATCGACCATGGAGTGCCCCAAAAAAAATTTTTTCAAAATATCTTCAATGTACAGAATTCGACCCGTTTCAGTTTTATTATAAGTATAGATAGATTATCACTGGTTTGAATAGTGAATACAGTGAGGAAATCGATTCCAGATTGATAGGGTGTAGACCGCGAATCGGCAAACAGCATAAGATGCTCTGAAACTCTACTATGGAGTGACAATATACGTATGGCAGTGGCTGGAGAAGAAAAACTGAGAATAATGCTGCGAGGCGTATAATCGGAGAAGCTTATGTCAAACAATGGACTAGGATAGAAATTCATAACATTCACAGTTAAGTTACAGTTTAAGCGAGTTAAAAACATGGTACCGTTATAATTTGTCAGAGCAGTTACATGAGTATAAAAACTTCTGTTTATGACTTACTTTCAGTCAAGATTTGCAATACGGCAGGTAATGCCTCGTTTATTTTTCATTAATGGACTCTACATTCACTGACAAATTGACTCAATGTTTTAGTAATTTGTCATCATGTAAGTCATGCATGGAATAAGACCTTTGGATTTAAATTTGTATGTATTACAGTGTGTAGTTTGTGGAGTACTGAAATAATTCGTTCAAATTTAAAATTGTTAATAATTATGACAAATCAGATATCTCCTTTCATAATTCAAGCTTTGCTTAGTTAAAGATTAGAAGGTGCAATTAAAAAAAACTGAATTAATTTACTTTTCAGGAAAATAATGTGAGAAAGAAGAAAACTAAATTTTCACATGACGTTTTAAAGAAGATGACTCTAAGCAAAATTCCCTCTGCAGCATCCTCTGTCTCGCGCCGTTTAGGGCGCTGTCTCAAATAAAATATAATTTACGCGGTAATGAAGTAATTTCCCATCACCTCACCGAAATTGAGGGATTAGGGCCGTCTTAATTTCTTTTGTGAACAATTTATGTTTGTTTTCATTAGGCGCTTAACGGGGTGGAATTTCATACTTTATTGTTTGCTCATTTTGTGGGGTAATTTTATTTTAAGATAATTTAACTTTTTTAAGGATTCTTGATATTTCCTGGATGATCTTCTAGCGATCGGGTTACTTAGGAACATTTTAGTAGGTTATTTTTACGTAAAGTGTTTTTACAAACGCTTTAACTACACAATTTTCAATACGTATGTGTGTTCATGGCGTTTTTTGACAAATTATCAGGCATAAGTTTACGCTTTCGGCATTTTTATTCTGCAAGTATTTGTGCTGTTTGTCCTCCAACGTGAAATAAAAGTTCTAAAACGAGATTGACCCCAATTTTGTAATGAAATTTATCTCTCGTGATGACCTTTTTGAGAATGAAAATACTGGTAGTATTACGCTTTATTACCACTTAAAATCTTACTAAGGTCCTAAACATTATAAATAACGTTATAGGGCAAACTAAATTTGCAGAGTAATTGGCGACCTTATCGCTTCATGTATATACAAACTAAATATACCAATATAGAGTCTCGGGGCAAGGAAAACAAGCACGGTGACACACAGCCCTTAATAACACTCCAAAACACTACCTGGAAATGAACTGCACTCGTCACTATGGGGCATAAGATGGTTTATCTCTTTGCCTTGTAATTTTTCTGGAAACATTGTCCTTCAAACCGGTACATAGTGTTGCTTTACATTACTGCATGGCAGTAGAATAACTGGCAAAGGGGCTGCACTTACCTAGGCGGACTCTGTAAAGAGTCCTGCCACTACAAAACATCGTACGTTGCTTGAAACATGTCACAAGATGAAAGTACATACATTTCACAAGATATAGATAGTACATAACTATACCCTTTTTTCATAAAAGTCAGTAAGCCGCTAGCGTTTCCCATTTAGTCGTTTCATTACGCCAAACCTTCAACATTGCGGCGACTCTGTTCCTAAGTAAGCATCAGTTCAAAACATTCTTAGAGGTTCCTATCTCAAGTTATAACAAGATAAGTTTTATTAGAAGGCGTGATGGATTGTTTGCTTTAAAGAAATTACTCTCTAAGAAACTTTGTTTGAGGAATCACTAGAAGCGCGCCACGGTTTCAGCTGTTAGTCCTGTTTCCATGGAGTTAGTAAGATTTTACGGAAAAAAAAGTTTTTTTATTGACGATATGTTTGCATTTGGTCGTCATCTTGCCTGATCTAGTTCTTCTAGACAAGCACGCTTCGTAGTAGACCACAACGTCGCTTAACATCAGGCGAGATGGCGGTCAAGTGTAAATCTATACAAGTAAAGAAAACCGGCTAAGTGCCAGTGAGAGTCTCGCACGAAGGATTCCGTACCATTATCAAATAAACGACGAACACCTTTTTTATTGTATGGGAGCCAACTTAATTATTTATTTTATTTTAAGTAATTATATTTAAAGAGAACACAAAACTACATATTCTTTGAATAGTTAAAGCGTCTACCTGTCACCGTTATTAGTATCGAGCAAGAAAGGGTAAAAAATCAAGTTTGTTGTATGGTAGGTCCTCTTGAATATTTATTGTATTTTTTGTTATAGCGGCAGTAGAAATACATCATCTGTGAAAATTTCAAATGTCTAGCTATCACCGTTTTTGAGATAAAAGCTGGTGACAGACTGACGGAAGGACGGACGGACAGCGAAGTCTTAGTATTATAGTCCCGTTTTTACCCTTTGGGTACGGAACCCCAAAAATGCGGCATGATACAACGCGTTAATCTAAATAAAATCGATTCATCCTAGATTTGAAAAGCGCACACCAAAGTTTTAATGTTCTCATTACGAAAGCGAAGTTAACGTTCGCGTCTTTAGAACTTCAACCATGAAACCGCTTCGAAAGTTGAACTGACTTCAAAATCTTAAAGAAGTACTGAAACGCAGTAAATAACTTCATATCGCTAGTAAATTAAATAAATATTTTTTTGGTAGTGGTAGGATGCAGATTTCACCTGGGGAAGTACCACCAGTTATTCTATCGCCAAGCGGTAATGTGAAAACATCACTGTGTTCCGGTTTGAAGAGCCATATTTCCAATGAAATTATAGGGTATAAACTTAAAATATCTTAAATCTCTGGGTAACGAGCGCAGTGCAGTAGGTAATGATTTGGAATCTTCGTGTTCTAATAGCTTCGTGTCATTCCGCTGTTATAAGCTGGCTTGTTGCATGACGTGAGGCCTTTGAGGATTTACCGTGAGGCGCACGTCCTGCTCGTTTCGACACTCTATATTATTGAAAAGTATTATGAAAAGTTTATAAAGTGTTTGATTAAACAACTCCCCGGGCTGCCAACACTTCATCAGCATCTCGGATGTCGCACATGTTCATAAGCAACGGCTACCCTTTACCATTACACGAATTGTATGCTTATTGCCATTCATCCCATAAAAAAACAATTAATGTTTTGAGCAAAACTTTTATTTAATTAATTAGAAAAAAAAATCTCAAATCTTATTAAATACGCATTATTTTGATTAATAATAATAACGGTATCATGAAATGTTTTCACCAAGCACCTGAAGAGGAATATTTCATTCTGGCGGAGGTGTGATAGATTGCGAGAGGATGACGCGGCATATTTTACTTGCCGGGATGTATTCATTACCAAATTCAAAATTATTTCTAAAATTAATTAAAGTAAAGTTTTTTGTGATCAAAATTATGTTCGAGAGGCGAAACGGCAATACTCAAGTATTGTAATTTTTTTATACTAGGTAATACGTATTAGGGGTATAATAGGTTTACAATCGACCCCCATCGCGCCTGATGTTAAGCAACGATCTAGTTTACAATAGATGTGATAATCTAAAAGAAATCGATTCACTCGCAATTTTAATACACCATGATTGCAACCATCGGGGAAAACGCATTCAAGCAACGCAATCCACAGCCTAGACGTTATTATCACAAACGTAGAGTTACACTTAGGAGTTCATAACGGGCAAACAACGTGACACGAAAATTGTTCTATTTTATTTGATATTTAAAGATTGATAAAAAGAAACAAAATCGCGATGTCAAGAGATAGAACAATCATTTTAAACACAAAAATGTATATCGAAAATCCCACGAGAAAATGCTCGTTACCGAAACATAAAACGCAGTTATCAGACTTTTAGGTAAACTTGGTCAATGGCAGATAATAATTAGAAAGGGTTAAAGAAATTCTAATAACTGTATTACTTGTGTGATGAATTCAAATGTTTGCACTGTGTCTGGGTGTTTCTATGTATAATAAGAATGTATTTAGAACTATATAAGTACTAGCTTTTACCCGCGACTTCGTCCGCGCCACATATTTATTAAAGTAATTGAGGCAGTACCTACTCGTATGTCTACTACCATACAAATTCACGTTTCCTAATCAAAATCGGTCTAAGTCAAAGTTTTATATTTATTAATAAATGTACAATTTACACGGCAAATTACAAAAAAAACTATGTTCTCAAAAAATTAATCAAAAACAGACTTTAATTTCAAATCATATTGGGACGGTCCACCAAATTTTATTAGAGTCTATTAGTAGATATTAGTAGATATATCGTCTGATTACATAAACGCAAATTTTAGTTTGTTGCTCATATTTCAAAAACCGCCCCACTGATTTCGATAAAATTTATATGACCACCTCTGAACTATAACTACCAACCAAAAAAATAACCATCTAAATTGATTCACAATTGGAAATACAACTGGATTGATAACCTCCTCCTTTTTGAAGTCGGTTAAAATAGCATACATAGAGTGCAAAGATCCTTCCATGCACACTTTTACTCCTCATTTCCACTCTTTTCAACTCTTTTCTGTGATAAAAAGTCGCCGTTGTCCTTTCCTAAGTCTAGTCTATCTGTGCACCAAATTGTAACAAACTCTTTAAGTGGCTTAGGCGTTAGGCGGTAACGGACAGAGAGAGTTACTTTCATATATATAATTTCGTATTAGAATTGAAAACAGGTGTTCCTGATCATTTTATAGGAGGCAGTTGTAAAAGATTACCGAAAAGTAATACGTTTACTCCTCAAAAAAACTCATTTTCGCAGTTCTTAATTTGCCTTAATCGAACGTCCATCATGCATAACATTTGATAAGACACCATGGAAATCTCGTCGACTATCAAAAATTCTGTCTGATACGCCATTTAGTGGCTGCGCCCATCTTAAATATTGAGGTTGTATAGTGCACTGTATTCTTCTTGTCAAGCCCTTTTATTTGATACCCATGTTGATGGGATTGATAAAACCTAAGTTATCCGCCATTGTGTAGAGGCCGCCATCTTGGATTTTCATTTTATATAGTACATTGTATTATACTGGTTGAGCACTTTCATTTGATACCCATATTGATGGGATTGATAAAACCTACGTTATTTAAGTACATTAATTATAAATAAATGATACCGCTAGAAGCGTCTTGAAATGCTCTTGAGAGTAATTGGCTCAAACGGATAAAAGTAAGGCGGCACTTCATATGCCGAAACATAAACACCGCACTTATGGAACCTGACACCAGTTTTCCCGCCAAATTTGTAAAACGCGAAAAGCGGCCAGTGTATCAAGCGGTTATATAAGTATCCCCGTATAGTTAGGAATTATAAAATTGCTGGAACAAACGTTTATCGACTCCATTTCAAGTGTCTAGATACAAAGTTTCATGGTTTTATCTTCAATAATATTGAACTTCCAGACTTTCACCCCCAATTCCACCCCCGTAGGTACAGTTCGAAACTACAAAACTGCTAAAATATACATTTTATGGTATCGTGTTAAATATCTAGACGTAAAGTTTCATAGTTCTTCAACAATGACGAAGTTTTTCATATAAACTTTCATCCCTTATTTTAACCCTTTCAACCCTTTTTTCGGAACAAAAAGTAGCCTATGTCCTTTCTCGGGATCTATTCTATCTATGTATAAAATTTCATCAAAATCTGTTGGTTGGTTTAGGCGGTAAAGACGGACAGACAGACAGACAGACAGAGTTACTTTCGCATTTATAATATTAGTATGGATATATCAGCTATCTGGCTGCCATATCACAAGCTTTGCTTAGTTTGGGGTCAGATGGTGTTGTGTGTGGATTGTTCACCAACATAAAAAAAAAATTAGATAAGTAATAAATTAATCAAGTGATTTCTGGACGGTGACAATCTTTCTGTAAATCTAGTCTATGTTCAGTGTAAAACCCTCTACACATAAATCCGAAAATCAGAGGAAATGACATAAAATAAGTGGGGGAGGAGCCTACATCGCACCATATGATTGGTGATTTATGGTGCGATGTAGGGTCCGCCCTACTACTTTTACGTAATTTCCTCTGATTTTAGGGCTCGTGTTTAAAGGGTTTAAGTCTAGTGTGGGTCCCACCAGTGTAAGATACTTTGTGTGTATATGTGATTAATAAGCTAAGTTTTTTCAAGTAACGTTTTCAAACTAAGTATCTAAATAAATTTGGATTCATTTGAATTTTTTTCTCAGTTTACAGCATAATATTTTATAAGATTAATAGATAAGTCAAAACTGATCTCAAAATATTTTACGTATAGTCCAAGATCCCAGAGCCGCCAGACGTCACGTATTTTCTGATCAACGAAATGTGGACGATTGAGTAGAGTTAGTACGTACTAAGAACACATGCTTACCCGCTAACTTGCTTAGACGGCCAATTTTTAGACTTGGATCCAGAAGATACTTTACATACTGCACGTATTTTCTAATAACTGATTTTCACGTATGTTATAGGCAATATCTTTAAAAGTAAAGCCCAATACCCCCCAGACACTTTCCGTCGGCCGTTTTGCTTAACAGATGCTTTAAAACTCCCAAAATAACGACTTTACTTAAATTCTCATACTCCATTTGTATACATGTTTATCAGACAACTATTTTAAAGTCTTTTTCCGACAACTATTTTAAAGTCTTTTCTTAAAAGACAGACCTATCTAAGGAGCCAGTCATCCCCTAAACTCATAATCTCGTACATAAATGTTTTTATGTACCTTCTGGACCCTATATCTCAAAATTGTCCGTCTAAGCAATTTAGCGAGTAAGCACGTGTTCTTAGTACGTACTAACTTTACTCAATGGTACACATTTTGTTCATCAGAAAATACGTGACGTCTGGCGGCCCTGGGATCTTACTCCGGTAGTCTCATTTGTTCATGAGATTAATTTTTACTGTCATCTGCAGACGTTTGATCGAATTTCGATTGTTGTTATATTTTTGCGATTATGTCCTGAGTTCCTGATATTCTGACTCAGACAAAGCCTCAAACATCTAGCCCCAAACAAAGCAAAGCTTATACCATGAAACAACACCATCTGACCCCAAACTAAGCAAAGCTTGTGATATGGCAGCCAGATAGCTGATGTAATGCTTATATACTTATACAAACCACATGCATACTTATTATGCAGCCCAGTGCCAGTAATATTTATATATTTGCCTTGGGTGGGAATCGAATCTACGACCTACGGTTTCGCAGGCATACTTAATACCTGCTAAGACACTAAGCCAGTCAATAAAATCACGTAAATTGTAATTGTCAGCCCTAATACAAACAGGAAAAATAAGAACCAGTGGTGACGAAAAGCGGACAGGTGCGTCACACGACTGATACAAAAAGCTTATATCCTAAACTGAAGTGACATCTCCTCCCCTCCCGTTCCCCGCCCCGCGCCTTATCACTCCGGCTTATCTCTAAGCCGATATTCCCGAAAAATGGCGAAAGCTTTTAAAGCGGTGACGTCTTTACACGGTTACGTTGGTTTATTTTGAAAAGTCGCGTAATGGGGTGAAAGGACGAACAGCTTTGCATGGGTTAGGGGAACAACTTACATTTTTGATTAGTTTTCTAGAAATAGCATATGTATATCGTTTTTTAACGGGTAAATTGTGTGTTAACAAAACTAAATTACAATAATAAC
Source organism: Ectropis grisescens (assembly GCA_017562165.1). Lineage (NCBI taxonomy): Eukaryota > Metazoa > Arthropoda > Insecta > Lepidoptera > Geometridae > Ectropis > Ectropis grisescens. The sequence continues at coordinate 3,107,650 of CM029771.1, read as the reverse complement.
TACACTATTTGTACTACCTACATACTCGTACTTAATTAACTACTTACATTAAGTACCTACATCTGAAATATCCATAGACCGAAAGAGGTATAAAGATAATTAAGCTCACTACAAGTCGGAAGGGTATACAGCATACTGGTGGCACTACCATGTTGAATAGCAATGCTGATGCGTTATGCTGAATAAATGTCAGCCTTTTGGTCACGCCATTTTCTAAATCCTTTCCGAGCGCTTACTGGTCGAAGCGTTGGCCAGTAAGCGCTCGAAAAGGATTTTGAAAATGGGATGATCTCCCGGTCACCACTGACCCAATACCAAATCCATAATGCGCTCATTAACACCAAACGTTTATATATAAAATGACACCCAAGGTTTCCATACTTGCGCCGTTTGAGATGCTAAGCCGAATTAGTCCCTGCACCAGCACTAATATGTGTTTCTGGAAGATGTGATAGTGCTGGAGTACCTATCAATGCAAATTCGCATGTTGTACCCCACACTATATTATAGGGGTCGACTCAACTTCGATGAAACAACAGTAGTCATATTGTCATTTTATGATTGGCACTTGAGCATATTGATTATTTTTAGACCTTCATTTAGCGCTAATCGTTGCAAGGGTAGTGTAGGCCAGCAAAAACTTCTGTAATTGTAATTAGGGCTGTATAGAATTGAGATATGTTGAATCTAATAAATATCCAAGTTACAAAACTACGTTAAGAAACGTCTCATTTGTTTTTCTTAATACTTATAATGACTCAATTAATGATGATGTGTGTAAGTAAAAGCGACATTATAATATTGAATAATCATGTAACATAAAAAATGCTCCCAGTGACAGTGTATGACACTGCCGTGACCAGGATTCGAACCTGGGTTACTACGGCCACAACGTAGGGTCCTAACCACTAGACGATCACGGCTGTCGGAGCTGGTGACGGGGTCCGACAATATTTGCTTTACTTGGAATATTTGCGACACAAACTGGAGCACTTTCACTTTACTGCGCGCGAGTGCTGACCGCGGGACGTAGATTATGAAATAATTGATAATATTGTTTTGAGACCATTGTTAGGTACGAGTACTTTCAAGTCAAACGCTATTTCCGACCCGCGTAAAAATTTGTTTTTAATTTATTCTTGGCCATAGATACTAGTCATTCTTGTGTTGGTGTGCTTACAATGTAAATTCAATTTCAATGCGTAAATAGTTTTCATTTTTAATTATCTAGTAGTTCTTAAATAGTTAAGTATTTCTTATTTTAGTTTTCACTTCTGTCGTGCGGTCTTATGTACACACATGGTTTTTTATTTGGTGTGACATCCCGCAAAAACATCTCATTGATGGTAAGCAGCACGCCTGCTCATAAATAACAACAGAATACAACCTAGCTATTCGAACACAAAGAGTTATCCCAAATCACTACCTCGCAGTGCAGTGCGTTTGTCATCCAAATACATAAGTAATTTTCCCTGCCATTTCTCAAGAAATATTACCATTCCAAATTGAATACAGTAATGTTTTCCCATCACTGTTTTACGGTAGAATAAAAGTAAACCGGATGGTACATCCTCAGACAGATTCTGTAAAAAGTACATGCACTATAAAACTCAATTTTGTTCGTTTCAAGATCTATCGTAGGAGAAGCGTAGGCAGGACGATCGTTGCTCTACGCCGTAGATCGTAGACAGATATTGCAAGCGTAGGATATACTGTAAACTTTTGCCTTATCCTCATAGTATTCAAGAAATATGAGCAACTCGAGATAAATATCTGATTCTGGATTTTCGATTGAAAACGGAAAAACAAAGTGTCAAGCTGAATGGTGATTTACGGGAGATACTATATCTTGCAACGACCGCGTATGACATATTCTGAAGATTTCAACTAGATTTTCTTGTGACATTATAGCCAATATAGGTAAAAGTATATCATATTAATTATCATATCAAAATCATGAATATTATAAAAATGCTCCCCGTGACAGTATACGACACTGCCGTGACCAGGATTCGAACCTGGGTTACTACGGCCACAACGTAGGGTCCTAACCACTAGACGATCACGGCTATTGGAGCTGGTGACGGGGTCCGACGAAATTCGCTTTACTTTGAACATTTGCGACACAAACTGGAGCACTTTCACTTTACTGCGCGCGAGTGTTGACCGCGGGACGGAGATCCAGTTATGACATTATTTGTTATTGTTTTTATCTCTTTTGCAAGACAACCGTCTTTTTATGGTTTCTACTCCTTATCAAACTTTTGTCTAGAAGACGCTAAACACTTAACCAATTCTGTGCCGATGGGACGACAAGCGAGATAACAGGAGAGACGTGACATTTTTAAATCGAATATAACTCACCCAACATTTAGTTATATAAAGTCTGCTCAGAACTAAGTTATCACTATTTTCTGTTCTATTTACCACGTAATAAATATCACTAATATATACGTAGACTAGCTGCCTGTTCCGGCTTTGCTAGGATATTGTCATATAAAGACCATTAATCGAAACAAAAACTATTCTATTTTTCAAATCAAACTGCACACGGTGTGCAAATTTGATTCAAATCGATTAAGTAGTTTTGGCGTCCATCGCAGACAAACAACGTCACAAGTATTTTTTTTAACTTTTATAGGTTTACACTTAACTCCCATCTCGCCTGATGTTAAATGATAATGCAGTCTACGATGACGATTCACTCTCGATTTGAAGACACAAAGTATGTAATCACCGGGAAATACTCACTCAGGCAACGTATTCCACAGCCTAGACGTTCTTATCACAAAAGTAGAGCCACATCTCTTCGTTCGTGTTTTGGAACATCAAACATGAAACGATGTTGCTTTTTCGAGATGCGAGCATTCCGATAGAAAAAAAGGGCAAGGTGGTATTAGATCATGCAAATCAGAAGCACACTCTCCAAAGTGTATGCGATAAAAAGCATTTTTTCGGCGATGTTCAAGACTTTGAAGTCTTTTTCGCACAAGAGTGTAATTACCTATGAGTCTTTTGGCACGTCTCTCGATCGATTCCAGAGCCTCTAGCTGATACTTAGCCGATCCATCCCAGAGGTGCAAACATTATATATTAAGATTTAACCTGTTGTGTTAAGTTATCAAAAATGTACACAGCAATTTGTCGGTTAAACTTACTTTAACCCCATACCTTTTTTACACTACAGAGTGACGAGACTAGCAGGACCTGTACCTGATGGTATAGAATAACATCACTATAACACGCAGCTATCGGTACATGAAGAGTCCAAATCATTACCTCGTTCTGTACTGCGGTGGTCACCCTAAGCTATTAAGATGTTTATCTCTATGCCATTGCCTCCGGAAACGTTGCTCTTCAAACCAGAACGCAGTGAAAGTTTCACATCAGTGCTAGGGGGTATTAATAGCTGGTAAAGGTGTAGTGCTTCCCCAGGCGGACTCGCCATAGAGTTCTATCACTATTTACTCGTATATCGTACTAAGCCTGCCCACAGTGCTCACATACTAACCATACATGCTAATTTATTCGTACATTCCGTATCCAATGCTTACTTGTGTTGTTAAGAAATAATTTCGTAGTAATAAATCTGTTATGATGATGACTAGCGCAAGATTACCCTAGAAGGTACAATCTAAATTTGATCGACGGTAGAACAGATCGACCTGAGTCCTGATTGTCCTATAGCCTTGGCCGGACTGGTTGTTTTCATTAGACATACAATGGATGCTAGTGAAGTACTAGGCTTTGTTGCATTATTTAAACGTTTACATTTGCTACAGTATTGTGGTTAGAATTACTTTTAAAATAATATAACTGGCAGTAATTATTTGTATTGTAGTTTAATCTCACAAAGCGACGCGCTTCTTACTTGTGGTGATTGAGTGTAAAAACACGCTAGGTATGTATGAGTGAGTGAGTGAAATAGGTACTTTTCAGGCAGAACTGAGAGCGTCCGTGGTCACGCACACATTCACTGCGCTTGTGAATATTGTTACATTTGTTACATTGGTTTACCACGAGCAAAGTTCGCGTCGTTTTGTGACATCAAATACAAATACAAATACAAAATCTTTATTGCTGTTTGCAGGTAAGATAAGATGGTACAAAACATTTAAATAATTGACCCATACAAACTGGCCTCTTCTTCTAGAGGCATGCAATATGTCTGGCAACGCAGTTTCCATTGGTCTGAATTTATACTATAAGAATCTTAGGTCCTTTTACATATAAAATTGGTGTTTTCTCATACTGGCCACTTAAGTTCTTAAATATCACCTCTTTGGTTCGGAATTTCAAATTTATCCAATTACTTACTTAAGCTTTTGTGTTTTGAAAACCAGTATTCATTTGTTTTTTCTTATATTGTTTTTATTCAGTTGAGTTTAAAGTGGCCAGTACGATTAAACACCAATTTCATATGTAAGGACCTAATATTTTGTTTTTGTACGTTCCAACATCTATCGTAGCAAAAGCGTAGGCAGGACGATCGTATTGCTACGTCGTAGATCATAGGCACAACGTCGTAGATCATAGGCACATCGCCGTAGATTATATTCGTAGCATACAGGGTACACTGTAAACTTTTTACCTTTTCATCACATTTTTCCAGTCTAGTCCTTTGCAGAAAACAGATTGATTGTTATTTGAAAACATCTAGTATTAATTTGATAAATATTTGACCATATTTTACTGTACTTTCTGACATATATGCGGATCATTTGAGTAAAGAGTGTAAGTAACAAACGTAATACTAATACTATTCTTAGAAAATGTTATACATACATTTTTAAAAATGTTGTTGCTTTGTGAATTTTATCCCAGTTTTTAGCGGAATAGTTGGCAAGTTAAATAATAATCTTCAAGATTGTTTAATACATTAAAAATGAGCTTCCTGTGACAGTGTATGACACTGCCGTGACCAGGATTCGAACCTGGGTTACTACGGCCACAACGTAGGGTCCTAACCACTAGACGATCACGGCTGTTGGAGCTGGTGAGAGGTTTGACAAAATTCGCGCTTGCTTTGAACACTGTGACCAAAACGAGATCACTTTCACAACCGAATTGCGCTTGAGTTATGCCGTGTAGGCATAACCATACCTTTTTTACACTACAGAGTGACGAGACGAGCAGGACCTGTGACCTGATGGTATAGAATATGCCTGTCCATAACAGCACTATAACACACAGCTATCGGTACATGAAGAGTCCAAATCATTACCTCGTTCTGTACTGCGGTGGTCACCCTAAGCTATTAAGATGTTTATCTCTATGCCATTGCCTCTGGAAACGTTGCTCTTCAAACCAGAACGCAGTGAAAGTTTCACATCAGTGCTAGGGGGTATAATAGCTGGTAAAGGTGTAGTGCTTCCCCAGGTGGACTCGCCATAGAGTTCTACCACTATTTACTCGTATATCGTACTAAGCCTGCCCACAGTGCTCACATACTAACCATACACGCTAATTTATTCGTACATTCCGTATCCAATGCTTACTTGTGTTGTTAAGAAATAATTTCGTAGTAATAAATCTGTTATGATGATGACTAGCGCAAGATTACCCTAGAAGGTACAATCTAAATTTGATCGACGGTAGAACAGATCGACCTGGAGTCCTGATTGTCCTATAGCCTTGGCCGGACTGGTTGTTTTCATTAGACATACAATGGATGCTAGTGAAGTACTAGGCTTTGTTGCATTATTTAAACGTTTACATTCGCTACAGTATTGTGGTTAGAATTATTTTTAAAATAATATAACTGGCAGTAATTATTTGTATTGTAGTTTAATCTCACAAAGCGACGCGCTTCTTACTTGTGGTGATTGAGTGTAAAAACACGCTAGGTATGTATGAGTGAGTGAGTGAAATAGGTACTTTTCAGGCAGAACTGAGAGCGTCCGTGGTCACGCACACATTCACTGCGCTTGTGAATATTGTTACATTTGTTACATTGGTTTACCACGAGCAAAGTTCGCGTCGTTTTGTGACATCAAATACAAATACAAATACAAAAATCTTTATTGCTGTTTGCAGGTAAGATAAGATGGTACAAAACATTTAAATAATTGACCCATACAAACTGGCCTCTTCTTCTAGAGGCATGCAATATGTCTGGCAACGCAGTTTCCATTGGTCTGAATTTATACTATAAGAATCTTAGGTCCTTTTACATATAAAATTGGTGTTTTCTCATACTGGCCACTTAAGTTCTTAAATATCACCTCTTTGGTTCGGAATTTCAAATTTATCCAATTACTTACTTAAGCTTTTGTGTTTTGAAAACCAGTATTCATTTGTTTTTTCTTATATTGTTTTTATTCAGTTGAGTTTAAAGTGGCCAGTACGATTAAACACCAATTTCATATGTAAGGACCTAATATTTTGTTTTTGTACGTTCCAACATCTATCGTAGCAAAAGCGTAGGCAGGACGATCGTATTGCTACGTCGTAGATCATAGGCACAACGTCGTAGATCATAGGCACATCGCCGTAGATTATATTCGTAGCATACAGGGTACACTGTAAACTTTTACCTTTTCATCACATTTTTCCAGTCTAGTCCTTTGCAGAAAACAGATTGATTGTTATTTGAAAACATCTAGTATTAATTTGATAAATATTTGACCATATTTTACTGTACTTTCTGACATATATGCGGATCATTTGAGTAAAGAGTGTAAGTAACAAACGTAATACTAATACTATTCTTAGAAAATGTTATACATACATTTTAAAAATGTTGTTGCTTTGTGAATTTTATCCCAGTTTTTAGCGGAATAGTTGGCAAGTTAAATAATAATCTTCAAGATTGTTTAATACATTAAAAAATGAGCTTCCCTGTGACAGTGTATGACACTGCCGTGACCAGGATTCGAACCTGGGTTACTACGGCCACAACGTAGGGTCCTAACCACTAGACGATCACGGCTGTTGGAGCTGGTGAGAGGTTTGACAAAATTCGCGCTTGCTTTGAACACTGTGACCAAAACGAGATCACTTTCACAACCGAATTGCGCTTGAGTTATGCCGTGTAGGCATAACCATACCTTTTTTACACTACAGAGTGACGAGACGAGCAGGACCTGTGACCTGATGGTATAGAATATGCCTGTCCATAACAGCACTATAACACACAGCTATCGGTACATGAAGAGTCCAAATCATTACCTCGTTCTGTACTGCGGTGGTCACCCTAAGCTATTAAGATGTTTATCTCTATGCCATTGCCTCTGGAAACGTTGCTCTTCAAACCAGAACGCAGTGAAAGTTTCACATCAGTGCTAGGGGGTATAATAGCTGGTAAAGGTGTAGTGCTTCCCAGGTGGACTCGCCATAGAGTTCTACCACTATTTACTCGTATATCGTACTAAGCCTGCCCACAGTGCTCACATACTAACCATACACGCTAATTTATTCGTACATTCCGTATCCAATGCTTACTTGTGTTGTTAAGAAATAATTTCGTAGTAATAAATCTGTTATGATGATGACTAGCGCAAGATTACCCTAGAAGGTACAATCTAAATTTGATCGACGGTAGAACAGATCGACCTGGAGTCCTGATTGTCCTATAGCCTTGGCCGGACTGGTTGTTTTCATTAGACATACAATGGATGCTAGTGAAGTACTAGGCTTTGTTGCATTATTTAAACGTTTACATTCGCTACAGTATTGTGGTTAGAATTATTTTTAAAATAATATAACTGGCAGTAATTATTTGTATTGTAGTTTAATCTCACAAAGCGACGCGCTTCTTACTTGTGGTGATTGAGTGTAAAAACACGCTAGGTATGTATGAGTGAGTGAGTGAAATAGGTACTTTTCAGGCAGAACTGAGAGCGTCCGTGGTCACGCACACATTCACTGCGCTTGTGAATATTGTTACATTTGTTACATTGGTTTACCACGAGCAAAGTTCGCGTCGTTTTGTGACATCAAATACAAATACAAATACAAAAATCTTTATTGCTGTTTGCAGGTAAGATAAGATGGTACAAAACATTTAAATAATTGACCCATACAAACTGGCCTCTTCTTCTAGAGGCATGCAATATGTCTGGCAACGCAGTTTCCATTGGTCTGAATTTATACTATAAGAATCTTAGGTCCTTTTACATATAAAATTGGTGTTTTCTCATACTGGCCACTTAAGTTCTTAAATATCACCTCTTTGGTTCGGAATTTCAAATTTATCCAATTACTTACTTAAGCTTTTGTGTTTTGAAAACCAGTATTCATTTGTTTTTTTATATTGTTTTTATTCAGTTGAGTTTAAAGTGGCCAGTACGATTAAACACCAATTTCATATGTAAGGACCTAATATTTTGTTTTGTACGTTCCAACATCTATCGTAGCAAAAGCGTAGGCAGGACGATCGTATTGCTACGTCGTAGATCATAGGCACAACGTCGTAGATCATAGGCACATCGCCGTAGATTATATTCGTAGCATACAGGGTACACTGTAAACTTTTTACCTTTTCATCACATTTTTCCAGTCTAGTCCTTTGCAGAAAACAGATTGATTGTTATTTGAAAACATCTAGTATTAATTTGATAAATATTTGACCATATTTTACTGTACTTTCTGACATATATGCGGATCATTTGAGTAAAGAGTGTAAGTAACAAACGTAATACTAATACTATTCTTAGAAAATGTTATACATACATTTTTAAAAATGTTGTTGCTTTGTGAATTTTATCCCAGTTTTTAGCGGAATAGTTGGCAAGTTAAATAATAATCTTCAAGATTGTTTAATACATTAAAAAATGAGCTTCCCTGTGACAGTGTATGACACTGCCGTGACCAGGATTCGAACCTGGGTTACTACGGCCACAACGTAGGGTCCTAACCACTAGACGATCACGGCTGTTGGAGCTGGTGAGAGGTTTGACAAAATTCGCGCTTGCTTTGAACACTGTGACCAAAACGAGATCACTTTCACAACCGAATTGCGCTTGAGTTATGCCTACACACCGTTGACCAATCAAAATAACGTACATTATTTTAATTTACTTATAATAAAGGAAGCGGTTCAATATTCTACTGTAGCTCTTTTTTTTAACTGACTTCAAAAACGGAGGAGGTTCTCGATTCCGTTGCATGTTTTTTTTTGTAAGGATTTTACGCTATTTATAGCGCCTCTAATTAGTTCTGAATCTATTTTAATGTTTATTTTTTATTGGTAGATCATAGTTTAGATGTAGTCATAGACATTTTACCGAAATCGATGTGGCGGTTTTTGAAATATGAACAAAAACTATAATTAGCTTTCATGTACAGCTTCAGCTGCACAAGACGTTGGCGTAATTGTGCTCATCAAACATATCACACTTACATAGCACAACTGGATAGAAACCAGAAATTAATAGACGATGAATCAGATGACATATAATATGATACAACCGATTAAAAGCTAAAAATGAAAAAAGAAGAAGAAGACTTTATCAGCTGACTATTATTATCATTGTATAAATTCAGACCGATGGAAACTGTATTGCCAGACATATTGCATGCCTCTAGAAGAAGGAGCCAGTTTGTATGGGTCAACTATTAAAATGTTTTGTATCACGTTATTTTACCTGCAAACAGCAATAAAAATAAAATCATCCCACCAGCTCGGAAAGAGTACTTTTGCTCCTCGATATCAGGACGCAAAAGTCGTTTTTACCCCTCTAGAGGTTAATTTGAATTTAGAACATCGTGTGTACTGAGGTTTTGAATTCAAAACATTATTCAACCTATTTATTTCCACCTCCTTGGTGCCAAATGCATCATACATTTTTTTAAATATCTTAAAAACTCAGACTCGGAACCTCCTTGGTGTACTTACATTACGCGAAAACATTTAAAAATTTGCATTTAGTCATTTTCTCGCTGAGGTGGAATGAAAAGTTACGTGTTGCACTCGAGTGCAAAGATTTTTCACCTTGTGCTCTTTTGATTCCCTTGCTACGCTCCGGATTCTAATTTTGAATCACTCGCTGCGCTCGTGATTCAATTTTAGAATCCTTCGCTTGCTCGGTCATCAAAATTGAGCACGCAGTTAAAAATCAACTTTGCACTCTTGTATAACAAATAACTATTGTATTTGTATTTGGACGATGGGAACGTAGAGAACGATATCTTATGAGATTTGGTCGAGTGTCCCATTTAAATTTTAAATTGGAATCAGTTTTTGTTTTACCGAGAAAATAAGTAATTTATTTTTAAATAGTTGAAGTAGTTGGCTAAATGCAAAAAAATAAGGTCTTAATTTCTATAAAATAATCTGAAAAGACTCATTTAGCCCATTGAAATGCTACAATTTAAATTAACAAAGGACCTAATATTACATTTTTAAAGGACGCAATTTTGTCTGTGAGACATGGTCGATAGAAAGATTATACATAAAAAGGCGTTTTCCAAGATGGCGGCCGGGGAACAAGAGTGGCAACCCCACAAAGTTTGAGTTAAGTTTCTATTGTCCCAAAAATAAAATTACGTCGTCTAAAAAATGTAAAGCTCATGTAACATTTCAATGGACTAATTTCAGAACAAAAATCTGTATATTGTGACATTAGCTGGATTTTGTCTATTTGATTTCGTTAGATATCACAAACGTCGAAAATCAGTGTACTTATCTGTAAACTATGAGTTACATGTTTGGAATTGTTAGTTAGCTTTCTTACTCCTGCAATTAATATAATGCCAGATTTGAATATTGTTACGGTTCCGTACTTGAAAGGTATAAACGGTACCCTATTAGCGAAGTTCTTTTGTCCGCCAGCCTTACCTATAAAGGGATACCTTGCCAAGTTTTGACTTTAATAAATTTTCCGTAAGCGAAATATACTAACTAGCATCTGAAAATACAGCTACGAGTACTATCCAATGTGTGGAATAGAATTACATTTTCTGCAAAAAAGAATTTCTATAAAATGTAAAGAATACAATCAAAATGTGTGAAAAATAGAAATAAATATTGGTGGAAAATTCACACACAACATCATCTGACCGTAACTAAGAAAAGCTTGTAAGATGACAGCCAGAGAGCTGATATAATACTTACATAAATTATTACTTATATTCTAAATACATACTTATTAAACATAGAAAAATACAGTTTCTGCTACGCCCTGTAAGGACACTGTTTAATTTTACCAAACATTTACCAGCATTTACGTAACGTTAGAGACTTGTATGGGCTACAGTTTAGTTTTCGAAATTATGATAATGTGGTCGAAATGTAATTTAGTTTCAATTAATGTTATTAACAAACAAAGCCGTGGTCTTAACACCATCCTTCTATTTAGTCCCATTACAGGTGCAATAGATGTAGCAAAAGGTTTCCCATACTTAAATTAATGGTAGTGGATGGGTCAAGTTAACAAAATACACCCGGTCCGAGTGTTTGTGGTGGGCAATTGTTTTTACAGAGTGAACGCCATCCGTCAGTCGACCTCAGGGTCGTCCTCCAAAGCGATGGAAAGAAGAGCTTTAACAAATGACTGTACCATGGAAGCACTGGATTTGATTTAGTGAAGGGAATTGTTTGCTCAGATAATTGAGACTATTTAAAAAAAAAGAGAACGGATATAATACATGTAATAATGAAACTCAATAAAGATTGAGTATTTTCACGCATATTTATTCAAACAATCAGCCACTAAGAATCAACACAATAAATAAAAGAAAGCCAAGCTGAATAGAGATGAGGATCTTCAACTGTGTTTTTGTTGAGAATGATCGGACCACGATCGGACGAACAAATTTTTCAGTAGTATTTACTAAATGTGATAAAAGGTCGGCCTCAGATTGGAGCAGTTCATATTAAAACTAAGCACCATTTTATAATTATAAGCTACAAAAATGTGATGTCTTTATGATCCGACTACTGGGACATAGGACCTTCAGTCACAAAGTAAGAGGGTTTTCCACGCTAACTCAGTGCAGGTTGGCGGTCAACAAGTACTCGGGTGTCGTTCTTATAATATTACAATGTCCCAACGATGTTATCCTTCACTGTTAAAGCGAGTGGTGCTATCAAACCTGTATTATGCATTTGGATAAATACTCCGAGACACGAGTATCCGAAACGAGATTCGAACCTCTGACCTCAAGAATGTGACATCAAACGCCATTGCCAATATGCCACCTTGGTTCATATTATAACGAATGACACAAACACTAAATTAATCATAAACTTTTCGTTAAAAAAAAATAACGGTGAAACCTTGGTCGTTGTTAGTTGGATAAATCATGTGTCAGTCAGTGAAACAAATTAATTTCTGTATCGTCAATTCATTCCGATTGATTAAATGGCTAAGTAGTCCTGAACCACCCGTACTGTACCTAAAAAATAGCTCCCCGTGACAGTGTATGACACTGCCGTGACCAGGATTCGAACCTGGGTTACTACGGCCACAACGTAGGGTCCTAACCACTAGACGATCACGGCTGTCGGAGCTGGTGACTGTATCACTGAATTCTTAAATCTCAAGTAACAAACTGAATTACTTTCACTACATAATTCGCTACGGTTTGCGCAAGACTCGATAAAGTGTACTGAGCGTTTTTTGGTAGTTTGCAATTGATTTTAACAATAGAGGGAATTGACCACATGGAACGGGTTTTCAACATTTCGAATATTTTTAACCGACTTTAAAAAAAGAGGCAACTCTCAATTCGTCCATACATTTTTTTTTGAAAGATTTACACAGCTATGTGGAAATCTTTTAATCGTTTGAATTGGAACACGTAAACATAAATGAAGTATGTTTACGGGTACGTATGCTCATCGTCATAACAATCAACATAAGTGTGTTTTTTATGTAACTATAATGCTGTGTATGGATATAATAGTATGTAGATTAAATAGCTCAAATACTCAAGCTTGCTTATTGACTTCCTTTTGCGGCGGGTTTTTGTGGTAGGCGCAACAGTGTGACACTCTTCCCTGAACTCTGTCAAGGAGAGTGATGAATTGTCACATTTAGCATACTCTTCAATGTTTACTGTTTGTCAGAAGTGAACTATTCGTGACACTTATGGTGCATAGATATAAAACTGATGTATGGGTTAGATCTAAAATTACCTCCAAAAAGTTGCTCACTCTCGTGTCTATGGTCCCAAAATTAAACAACATAAAAACTTATGAGCATCAGCCTGTATCAAGAACTACACTGTCTTAAAGCGATTCAGGATCTGCTTTGAAACTATCAATTTAAAAAATATAACAAAAAATCTATTATTCAAATTTACCCTTTAAATTTGAATAATATGTTTTTTAATCCAAATAAGAATATGTTAAGCCCGTAACTCGCCTATTGGTAAGCTAGATGGTAGGTTTTTCTATGGTATTTAATGACGAGACAAGCAAAACATATGCCAGATACTAGCAACAGGCCTGGTCATAGCATCACAGTGGTAAGCAGCTATTGGAACGTGAGAGTGTAAATCATTAGCTTGCACTGCGCTCGTCACCCAGAGATATAAGATGGTTCATCTTTACGTCCAGTAATTTATCTGGTAATATTGCCCTTTAAACCAGAACACAGTGATATTTACACATTACTACTTGGCCTTAAAATAACTGGTAAAGGTGTGTCACTTCTCCTGACTCGCGAAGAGTCTTACCACTACATAAAGAAGTCTAGAATCCTATTTAGATACATACGAAAAAGTACGCGATAATTTTTTACCTAGCTTCATGGAAAAAAGCAAAAACGTTTTCTAGTTTTCCAATAGACTCAGCGTAATTGGACAAACTTGCATAGTTTTACAGCACAAAAGCGATCTCTTTTCTATATTCCCTCGTTTGATCCAAAGGGATCATTCCGGGTTGGTGAATGGAAAATATCAAGTACTCTCTCTCCTCTGTGATCCGATTGCGATGTATTCTGCTGGTTACGATGAACTTAGCTCATTGCTCTGTACTCAGGTATTTATGATTATGATATTTGATGTTAATATCGACTGCTTGGACCTGTGCTGTTACGGGCATATTGCTTACGACGTACTCGTAATGCTCGTTCCGTTACCCTTTACTACAAAAAAAATCTCATCACAATCAGACAATATTTTTGTAATACTTTTTCGAGAATGAGCGTAACATATTTAGTTACATCATTGAATTGAATACTACTTTCAAAAAGTCTATTAGTATTACCTCTGTATTTAATTTAATTTACAAAATTAAATAGAAACTAATGCCAACAAAGTAACGCTTAAATTGAATGAATAGCTTTTCTTTGCAAGTAGTTTGTTAAAACCCCGCGAACAAAGCAAACGGCCCTCCCCTCGTACGTCACGGGTACGTGGTGACGTCACCGCTGGCTACGAGAGCCTTCCCCGTAGAGTAAACATTTGCCTTATAAGAAAGAGCTCTCAATCTCCAATTTTGATCGTAATTGAATGTCCTCGGCGCACGGCGGGTCTACCGGGTTGTATCGACTGCATGGAGGCGGAATACTGGATTTATGGAGATTTACTCTTTTAAAATAAACTGTGTGTTTGAATAAGGTTTATATAACCAACAGCACCCATAATTATCAACTTTACTTTACTTGTACTGATGATGATATGTATATGATAACCGCTTGATACACTGGCCACTTTTCGCGTTTTACAAATTTGGCGGGAAAACGGGTGTCAGGTTACATAAGTGCGGTGTTTATGTTTCGGCATATGAAGTGTCACCTTACTTTTACCCGTTTGAGCCATTTACTCTCAAGAGCGTTTCAAGACGCTTCTAGCGGTATCATTTATTTATAATTAATGTACTTAAAATGTAAACTAACATTTTTGACACTTACGTAAAAAAATTTGCGATTTCTCAAGTAGTCTAACAACTATAACTTTAGTAATTTATGAGGGAGACAGTGGTTTTATGGGTTAAATGGGTTGTATACGAAATAACAAACTCGAAACACCAAAAAAACTGTATTCGATTGCACAAGTTATAATTTTTTTCAATACTTCGGGACCATTTTCCCGCCAAAATTTTGATTTTGTTTTTTTTTTTAATTTTACGATTTTCTATGTAAATGAACTTTAATTTTAATGTGGGTTATATCAAAATAAAGACCGGTTCAAGTAGACGCTATTAAACACAAATTTATCGGTATACCTACTCAAATAAAAAGACGAAAAAATTTTTTCCCGCCAAAAACCCAAAACGGAAATATAAGTTTGTTTGTTGTCGTCATCAACCAAGTTTTTGGGTACTATATTACACGCCGGTGTATCAAGCGGTACTTGGGGACTTTTAGGTCGTTTGTGATTTTATTAGAATTGTTAGGCGTAAAAAGCGTAAACGCGACGCATGGCACTGAATAGGGCGTTTTCAAGAGGCAAAAATATCTGTCAAAGACTGTGCCCGATTTCGCCGTAGGTGGCGCCACTGTTTCATTTTGTTAGATAAATTTCACAAAAACCAACAGTGGTGCCACACTTGGCAATATTTAGAACTATCGTTGACAAGTCTTGCTGCGTTTTCCAGACGCCTCATTGTGAACAATGAGGCGTCTGGAAAACGCAGTAAAAAGGTTTTCCAGACGCCACGCCACCACATATTACTGAATGTAATCTGTGCAAGCCACCATCTGAATTGAAGTTGATGACCACTCTCTCCTGATGAAGCAGAAAATATATTTTGAAAATATATAAATAATAAATGCATTTAGGTCTCAACCAACACTGTAATCTGAAAGAAGCAAATTGTGGGACGTGGAATTAATTGTAAAGAACATAAAGCAGAGTTGATCAGGACATGTTACTAGGTAATGAGATGTCAGTCAAAGTGAAGCTGTGGTGAAATGGTGATAATGATAAATGGAAAACTCTGGTGACCACTGGCAAGATACCATCAAGGTATCTCGTTTTGTAGGTTTACACTTGACCGCCATCTCGCCAGATGTTAAGCGACGATGCGGTCTGCGATGGAGCGTGTTTACCTAAAAGAAGCCGATTCACTCTCGATTTGAAGACACAAAGTTTGTAACCAACAGGGAAAACCCACTCAGGTAACGTATCCCACAACCTAGACATTCTTATCACAAAAGTAGAGCCAAATCTCTCATTCGTGTCTTTGGAACATCACCCATGAAACGATGTCGCTTTTTCGAGCTACGAGCATTCCGATAAAAAAAATGAGATTTCAAAAATTCTCTTTGGATGTGCACGTAATCCCTGAGTGCATTTTATACTACGGGGGAAGCCGGAGCGAAACTCTTATGAAAATATACAGATAGATTTGTTTACCAAAAAACATGCAATAAAAAACGGTTCAATAATATACAACGTGTGCGGAAAGGTCCAACAATTTTTGAACAGGTCATTCCAACACTGATGTGGACTTCATCTTCGAAGGTCTCTTTCCCCTCGGCACTTTAGATCGCGAGATAATACGAGTCAAAGCTTGATGTAAAATTGACCAGCTTCAACCCTAATGCGCGGCGGTGCGGCGTGCGACGACGGAGCTGCGCGCGGCGGCCGGCGGTCAGTGACCGCGCCGCGCCGCCGGTGATTAGGGTTGTCAAATAAAATAATAAACAACGAATTTTTCACTTTGTATGTAAAAAAAATATTGTGCTTTCGTGTCTAATATTCACATATGTGATTCGATACCTAGTATAGACGAACTACAATAAATATTGTTGGACCACACGTTGTATATCGGTTGTCCATAATGATGAGTTTTCAGTCCCTAGCCCACTGAAAATAATCATCAGAATGTAACTCTGTTAAACACAGTAACGTAACAGTTTCACTTATCTTATTTACCGATCCACATACCTTTCTAACTTATTTGTAGCACACATCGATCCTGTCCCTCCACTCTCCTCCGGGTTCCGTACAATAAGGAAATACCATCTTATTGGCTTTCAAAACAGATACTTTCTTATTAAGTATTATTTTTAATAAACTAATTATCACATCTTTTTCGTCATTTACCTATCATATTATTATAAATAAATATTAAATAAATGAATATTGGTGGACAATTCACACACAACACCATCTGACCCCAAACTAAGCAAAGCTTGTGTGATGGCAGCCAGATAGCTGATATAATACTTATATAGTTTTAAATACATGCTTATTATAATATTATTATATCTTATTTATTATATAAGTAGTAATATAACACTTTATTACAACCACAAATCTTAAAAATAGGTCATAACATTGATCACATTTTAGGACACATAAATTTGCAGAGTAAGTGGCGGCCTTATCGCTTAAAGCGATTTCTTCCAGGCAACCTTTAAGTATAGTAGTATTTTGCAAATATTATACTATCCCAAATTGTAAGCAAGTAAGATATTGATTGTATTTTTAACGTTTTAGTAGATATGCGTACTCAGTTCCTACCATGTTTAAAATTTCAATGTTGTAGATAGAAAATAAAAATTGCTGTTTCACAATAGTTTGTCTGACAACATAAACTCTCCCTCTTTATATTTTCACTGGTGGAAATCTGGCCTATGATTCATCACCGTGACAAACACAAGTTGGTAGACGACACACGTCCACGAAATATGTGTTTCTGGGCCGAAGTCTTAGATCTCTGGGTGACGAGCGCAGTGCAGTTCTAGTTAATGATATGGACTCATCATGTTCCAACAGTTGCATGTCACCGTGCTGCTATGTGGTAGGCATGTTGCTCACCATCAGGAATATGTCCTGCTCGTCACTATTTAAAAAATGTATTTTTCTCAGAAAGTCATTGGCGATAATAAAGTTATTTATAATACTATATCTACGAGTAAACCTGGAGAAATTACCCGGTAGTGGAGACGGAATTTGAGCCTGATGATTGTGAAAACAAACCTTTTTACCACTAGGTCATGACAACTTTACCAGGCTATGTTTTGTCAGACCCACTTTTCCACCGAAGTGTACTTACTTTTCGTAATAAATCTTTGTTACTTTTGGACGCATTCATCAAAATCTAGCACTTCCCGTTGAATATATCATTTACTCGCTTCTACAAGTACAATTCAGTACGGAACATAGACCGCGATCAATCATGAAGTATTTCTAACAGACTTAACTCAATAGAAATGTAAATAGTCCCTGTGCGCTGCCAAAGTTTTCCGATGTGTAACGAAAAGTACTTAATGTACTGAAAAAAATATGTAGGTTCTTTATTTGAATATTTTTACAAATAGATACCTCGGATTCGTCTAGACTTACAAAAAGTCGGGTCTTTGTGTAGGCTCAGTAAGCTGGAGGCTGTATTTCGTATTTTTACATTGTCGTGTCAAAAATATTTATGTAAAATTTTGTTACATTGAAGACAAAGCCGCTTTGCCGCGGGCAGACAAAAAATAGTCAAATTTATTTGTTTTGGAAAAGTATTTTCTGCATGAAAATAAATATAAGGACACACATTACAAGCGGATATTAATGGTGTTATTCAATATCATAACCGATCATTCCGTAAGGAAATGTATTCTTATTCGCATTATAAGAAATGAAATGACATGATAGACAGATGACCTCATAAAGGTCGCTGGAAGCCGCTGGTTGCAGGTTGCGCAGGACCGTTTGTTGTGGAAATCTAGGGGGAGGCCTATGTTCAGCAGTGGACGTCTTGCGGCTGATGATGATGATGATGATAAGAAATGAAATTGAGTTTATCTGTGTATACAATAAAATTGTAAAAAATTGACATTGTTCGTTACAATTGTAATAAGTACATAATTTTAATTTTGACACTTATTTGTACGATACCTATAATCGTACAATGTAAAGTTCAATTTAAACTTTAAAAATGTATAATCTTTGTATGCTCTTATTTTGTTTTTTTTTTTTTATAAAATTGACGTGTAAATTGTACATTTATCAATAAAGAACTTTAACTTTGATGTTGCTAGTAAACTTTTGTCCATAACGTTTTTCTCGCTGAAAGCTGAAGACTGATATTTTTACGGATGAAAACACAGATATCACTACACACAGACAGAAATTAAATATAAATCTATTTTATTGTTTAATTGTAGAATTATTAACCACTCCTTTTTGTACTTCCCCTCCTCCTTATTCTCAAATCTCTCTTTCCATCCTATGGTTGCCTGGAAGAGATCCCTTTTAGTGATAAGGTCACCAATTGCTACTTTAGTTTGTTTTGTTATATGTAGTTTTTGTTTGTTTTTTTTTATTAAGCGTAATAAAGAGTTAATCTATTTATACGGTCGAATTGAGAAACCTCCTTTTTTTAAGTCTGTTAAAATACGTATGTGTTTATAATATGATCCAGTAGCTCTGGAGATTAGCTTGCTTAAACAAATAACCCTTTCAGCTTTTCGTTCCGTTTAAGGTAAATTATCCATTTCCAGGAATCACATTTGGCGTAAATAAATAATTGTAAAAAAACTGTCGTAGTTGTAGCTGTGGTTTACGCCACTAACTATTTATATTATCTACTTTTTCATCATCTAATATATAAAATTCTCGTGTCACAGTTTTAGTTGCCATACTCCTCCGAAACGGCTTGACCGATTTTGATGAAATTTTTTGTGCTTATCCGGTATCTATGAGAATCGGCCAACATCTATTTTTCATCCCCCTAAATGTTAGGGGTAGTCCACCCCTAAATTTTATTATTTATTTTTTAGACAAAATTTTTAATTTCTATTTTTGTATGATACAACATACAAAAATACATACAATCCTCAATTTTCACCCTTCTATGATCAACCCTTATTTTTTAATAGCCATTTTAGTAATTTAATCATTTTTCCTCTCCGGTCGAAAACTGATCAATCGTCATTTAATTAGTTATCCCCGCCAGATGTCTACAGGTGTCACTTCTGACCCAGTAAACAGCACGATAATTTGGGGATCAAAAGTAGCCTATAGCATATATATAGTTTGAACACGCTAATCTCGGGAACTACTGGACCGATTTAAAAAAATCGTTCACCGTTCTTTCATATGTTCGTAATCCTTGAACGCTGTAGGTTATATATATATATATGTACCACGGGCGAAGCCGGGGCGGGTCGCTAGTAATTATATAGAATAATGTCTGATACCATTTCACCTGGTATTAAGTGACAATGGGGGTCTACGACGGAGCATGTTTATCTCAACATTTTATTAAAGCACATAACGGCACGCACAGAATAAATACACTTCACAGAGCTAGCCTGCTACTGCTACTATCTAGCAGAAAACGATTCACTCTCGATTCGAAGGCACCAAGACTGTAGCCATTGAGAAATAATTTTGATTTTAGTAGCAATCTACAGGTAGGTATAGCGTTCATGATGTAAAAGTACTTAGTAACAAAAATAGTTTTACCATATGTCCTAGTTGTAGGAGCACGTACGTGTACGTGACTGATGTAGTACATAAGTGGATGACAGCAGAGAGCGAGCGAGTCTCTCGCCCCGCGTCACTTGTACAGTAAAAACAATATAATCAGCAGTTTATACAGTGACGTGGTTTCATTCCATCTCCAGTACCAGCAACACCTACAGTGGTGACCCCGACGTGATTCGAACTCGTGATCTTCTGTTCCCGACGTGATTCGAACTCGTGATCTCCTATTCCCGACGTGATTCGAACTCGTGATCTCCTGTTCCCGACGTGATCTGCAGAGGGCCTATAGTGGTGACCCCGACGTGATCTACAGAGGGTCTACAGTGGTGACCCCAGACAGAAAATTGAACAGTGAAGATTCAGAATATTTTTTGGTGTTGCTGCGTAATTTTTGTATACTTCCAACAATGTTTCCGCAAACGGCGCCAGTAAGAGGACAAGTAGGGCAGCAGGGCAAAAATGATAAGCGGACAGATTCCGCTGATTTGACCCTGGCCGCTATAGGTGTGTTAACGAGACTTCCTGACTTTTGGGTTGACATGCCGCGGTTATGGTTTGCCCAGTTTGAAGCAGTAATGATACCGCGGAAACAAGGAGATGAGACAAGATTTAACATCTCAAAAATGGGAGAGACTCAATTCGACAGGTGAGTGACCTGTTGACAGCGCCGCCGGAAAACAACAAGTATACGGCGCTGAAGGACCGGTTGCTGCAAGTTTACGAGGAGAGTGCTGAGCGACATTTCCAGAAGCTCATGTCAGAGCTAGAACTGGGTTCGCAGAAGCCTACGCATCTGCTCCGGCGTATGAGAGAGTTGGGACGAACAGCGCAGGTTTCGGAGCAGACGATAAAAAGCTTGTGGCTATCCAGGATGCCAGCCTCCGCCAGAACAGTCATTGTGGTGGGCAAGACCAGGCGCTGGACAGTTTGGCAAGTATGGTGGACATGATCGTAGAGAACACCTCCGCCTACGACATTGCTGCTGTATTCGGGAGTGTCGAGAATGAAGACCAGATGAAGGAACTCGTTTTAGAAGTGGCCTCATTACGCACCGAGGATCAAGGCCGAGAGCGCGGGAGAAGCAGGAGCCGGCAGAAATGGAACGGGAATAGGTCTGGTTCGCGGAAGAGAATAGCTCCAGGTGATCCAGATTGGCTGTGCAGGTTCCATTTCCGGTTCAAGGAAAATACTACGCGTTGCGGGCACCCATGTGCGTGAAATAAGAAGCAAGCGGAAAACTAGGAGCGGTGGCAGAAATATAAAATGGCAATGAATATAGGAAAATGTATTTTTGAGAAAAGTTAAACAGATTTTTTTTGAGAAAAGTTAAATAGATTTTTTAGGTTACGAGGTCTCGGAAAATGGATTAAGTCCTTTACCTGATAAAGTCAAGGTTATTCAGGACTATCCAAAACCGAAGACGGTAGAGCGGTTACGCAGGTTTTTGGGTATGTTAAAGTTTTGTAGAGTGCCCATAGCAAACGCTGCACAAGTGCAAGAAATCTTAGATAAGTATTTACACGGTGCAAAAAAGGATAAGAGTAGAATAGTATGGACTGAAGAGGCAATTAGAGCATTTGAAAGGTGTAAGGAAAACTTACAAAATGCTGCCACATTATCGCACCCGAGTCCAGGGCAGAGTTAACTCTTATGACAGACGCGTCAGACCTTAGTATAGGCGCGGTATTGCAACCCACGGAATCCCAGAAAAGTACTGTACATACGACAAGGAACTTTTGGCGATTTATTCGGGTATAATTTATTTTAGAGATTTGAGTGAAGGTAGAGATTTTGCGGTTTATACAGACCACAAACCACTCATATATATGTGTTAGAAAATAAAGTCGAATAAGGAAGTACCGAGACGTGCCCCACAGTTATTGTTTATTAGTGAATTTGCAAAAGATCGTCACAATGGGAGCACATAAATATGCTGATACATCGCTGATGCATTGTCACGCGTAGAATCGACCATATTTACATCCGCGTTCCAAGATACGGAAATGGCAGAATTGTAAAAATGCCAGTTCGCTTTAAACAATAGGGCAAGCTAGAACGCTGAGTGAGCAAAATGGTTCGAAGTCAATGTGCCAAGGTTAGCACGAAAACATATTATGTTCATGTGACGACAGGTTTCTCGTAATTTTATAATGTAAACAAGTTGTGATTTAATAATGTTTTTTTTGGATTGTTATATGTTTTTCTCCTTTTTTTTTAAGAAGGGGGTGTATGTAGGAGCACGTACGTGTACGTGACTGATGTAGTACATAAGTGGATGACAGCAGAGAGCGAGCGAGTCTCTCGTCCCGCGTCACTTGTACAGTAAAAACAATATAATCAGCAGTTTATACAGTGACGTGGTTTCATTCCATCTCCAGTACCAGCAACACCTACATAGTTAAATTGTAATTTTGTATGGATGGATAAATACATTCATCCATTTTGCATGGCTCTAGAAGTAAATGCCAGTTTGTATGGGCCATCTTTTAAAATGTTTTGTATCATCTTACCTACAAACAGCAATAAAGATTTTTGTATATGTAAAATATTGTTGAAACGAAAACTACTGAAAGGATCTGGATCAGTTACAAAATTGTTGTAATAAAAAAGCTTTCTCATTAACCGTAACATAAAGACTATTTTCATTCAGAATAATTGGCCGATTCTACAGTTAGCCGATGAAACCACGGGAAAGGTATTTCTAAATCTTTCTTTCCAAACTACAAGGAACAGAAACTGAAGCTAAATCTTTTGAAACTTATAAGTTTGAATTCGGAATCCTTTTATTCTTATAAGAATATACCTCTAGAGAGGTGGAAGTTAGGTAAATCCTCCACCTCTAACGCAAAAATACAATTTCAGTATATTCACCAAGAAAATAACAAAGACCTGTTTATCATAAACATGGATTGTTGACTCAATTATTGTTGGGTAAAGCTTCTGTTTTTATCTCGTAAAATTTCGGTGGATGAAGGCGGCACAAGACTGGCCATTGTGGAAATCATTGGGGGAGGTCCATGTCCAGCAGTGGACGTCCGACTAAATGTTCCCACAGCTGGGACTAGTAGCCTTCTTTCGCAAGGAGAGAGTCAAGGCTACAACCATAACCCACCACGCTGGCCCAGTGCTGGTAGGTGAAAGACTCACAACTCAAAATATTCTAAGAACATGTCGGTTTACTCAAGATGTTTTTCTTCAGCGTTTTTAAGTTAGCGGCATTACGCATATAACTTCGAAGAGAGAGAGAGTGGTGCATGTGGAACGTGATTACCTGTAAAAAAAACATACGGGTCGAATTGATAACCTCTTCCTTTTTGGAAGTCAGTTAAAACAGATTCACGATCGACTTGTAAACATCAACGGAAAACCCCCACTCAGGCAACAAAATCACGGAAAAACGAACATTTTCTTCCATTTATCTAGACGACGTAATCATAGCTTCTTATAAAAAATCGAAGTCAATCGAAGAAAATTAATAAATTGAAAATACTAATGACATTTAAAATCACCCAAACATATATCGCAGTCTCGCCTAGTCGAGAAATATAACATCTTTAAATCAAATACTTCGACGTTTGGGTAGCGTTACAACCGCCATGGTCGCGAGAAGACATCGCGATTCAGTCCTGTGTTATGTTTACAAAATGACCGTAAATCGCGAAATTTTAAAAACTGTATTAAGTCATTTAGAAGCCAAACCTTACTTTAGGTTTTATTACACTTGGCTAAATATTGTCGCTACTGAATCCAGTGAAATGTAAGTAATAGTATTCATTAAGCTAGCATACTAAATTCGGTGAGGTCTTATGGAACTGAGACGTGGTCCTTCACTGTGGGTCTCATAACGAAGCTCAATGTCACACAGCCAGCTATGGAGAGAGATATGCTCGGAGTCTCTTTGCGCGTCAGAATCCGTAATAAGGATATTCGCAAAAGAACGAAAGTGGCCGACATAGCTCAAAGAGTAAACAAGCTGAAGTGGCAATGGGCAGGCCACATCACTCGCAGAACTGACAACCGATGTGGAAGAAAGGTTCTCGAGTGGCGACCACGAACCGGAAGACGCAGTGTTGGACGGCCTCCCACTAGATGGACATATGACCTCACAAAGGTCGCTGGAAACCACTGGTTGCAGGTTGCACAGGACCGTTCGTTGTGGAAATCTACATCTGTTCAGCAGTGGACATCTTGCGGCTGGTGATGATGATGATGATGACTAAATTCGGAAGCGAAGATTGTTTGTTTTTAACTTGCTTCTAAAATTGCCTCTGAATTCAGCCTATAAATTAAGTGAAGTGTAGAGTCTTTTATATCTCTTGAATTGTGAAAGTATACCTCGCAGATCTTCATACGTGGAATGATAGAGGGCAGGTACGTGGAATGGCGTGTCATGAAGGAACAATTTGTCGGCTGACGGGGCATTGCGGGCGCCGGTGGTCGCAATCTTCCGCGTCACCGATCGCCTGACCCCACTGATGCCCCGTGTGAGAACACGATATATTGCCCCATGCCTCATATTTGGTTATTGAATCATCCCAAGCTTTGAACTTTGAACCTGTCGTTGGGCATGCAACTGGATATTTATTTAGTTATTCAATGAGCACACAAAACAGAATGTAATAAACACATATGTATTTGTCGGCGAACGTAGTCTCGCCATCAACATTATTGATCGCATCCTTCTGCTGTGGGCGTAGCGGCGGGTAGTGTTGGATGAAAACTCGAACTAACACATTCGAATTTATGAAGCACAGGTAACAATGTAGGTTTTATAGCGAAGTAGGTATCGTAGAACGCGCGATGGTTCAGTGCCGACCGGACGCGTCGAAAGTCGAAAGCCAAGAGAGAACTAACTCCAACAATCCGTCCATTCGACAGCGCGCGCGCCACTAACTCCATCGAGCGCCACCAGGTGGCGCTAACGTTCCAGACACTACTAGATTGCAACTCTATTGAGATTCGAACATATAGAACACTGTAAATATATATTTATACATATAGGCATATAGGCATATGCCTACAAACAATTAATGATCAAATACTGTGAAATAACACATTACTTACATTAATATTTGGCTTACATTACAGATCTGAACTTAAAACTAACATGTTTCAAAACAGTTAATAAATAAGGTAGTATGGTAATGTTAATGCAATATTCCCGTATTGCATTAAAATCAGATCTCTTAACAAAAAATATGTTTATTTCAATCAATGTATAAACATTGACATTCAGCGTGAGAATAAGTATAGTTTGTTGGGCATACTTTTAACTGTTTTTTTAAGAATATAAACCATCCTTATTAAATAACACATGACACATACAAGGCCTAAGGTGCGACAATCTTACCCAAAAGACGCCTGATATTCATTATTCGTTTAAAGGTTCCTAGCGAAGGTTCCACTTCCATTCAATCTTGGCTGGTCAGGTTATAACAGAGCTTTCAAAATGCTTAGCTTTAAAATAACGAAACCTTAGAATTGTAATTTTATTTTTCCCAGAATTGTATTATTATTCACTCAGTAAGTAAGTAATTCAATTAATAATTAAAAAAAAAGCCCGACTTTTTGTAATAAGGGCCGTTTGGGAACTGAAATTTGGGCCTTTCATTCGAAGCCTATTGAGGGAGTTAATATATAATTCAAATATGGAATCGGCCATTTTATAGCGCCATCTTAGAGCAATTTTAATAAAATATACTTAGCTAGTAATTATTATCTACTAATTTACATTTCAAATCAAAAATTCGAAATTTAAGAGTGACTCATCCATGTGGATGCTACGATGCCACATACAGACAAACACATAATATACTCGTCTATTTATAACTAATATCTGCTGCACTGCATCGTTTTTGCCAGGTAAACCACTATACGGATCTTCATTTCAAATGACACTTAAATTGCATTTGTTTGCTATTACGACTTTCTTTCAAACGTAAACTACGAGTAGTTAACTATTACGCGCCATCAGCACTCCTTCAAAGGTCACAGGAAAAGTTTATAGCAACTTGACTTTACACCTGAAAATACGAGGAGAAATACTGAAAAAATAAAAGTGGATGGAAAATAAGCCTTACGCATTCACTCTTAAAGTTGTTATTACGTTATTCGAGAGTCTGCTATCAAGAGCTCGCCGAGTGGTCTTGTCTTATTGCACTAAAATGTTCACCTTTTCTCTATTTTTCAAGCGTCGCTGGCGCCAGCGATATCTTCCTTGAAATTTAACATAAAGCCGTAAATTCCGCAATTTTTACGTCTTTCTGTACAAAATAACTTAATACTCTGTACAAAATGAATTTATCTTGACTATGAATTGGTGTGCAAATACTTTCGTCCACGTGTGACGATATAGGTTTATCGAGACGGAAACGCTACCAAATGTATGGTTTTTAACCCTTCAAACCGGAACACAGTAATGTTTGCACATTACTGCTTGGCGGTAGAATAACTGGCAAAGGTATGGTACTTCCCCAGGCGGACTCTGCCAAGAGTCCTACCACTACAAAATCAAATTAGCGCCCCTAGCAGATGCAAAAGAAATACATCTATACATTTGTTAGCCTTTACATGACGTTAGTAAGATTAATGTTTTTTAATATTAATATTATTTAAGTCGTTATTGTACATAACTAGATATAATTGAAAGGTGGTAATTAACGTATTATACTCGTATTAATGTCGCAATATTGCACATCCTGCGTGTTCGGATTTAGTAACAACTTGTTTAAACTAAGACTTTTAACTAATACCTGTATCGTAGCAATATAGTGAATTTAATTTTAAACTATAATTTATTGTTTTATTTTTATTAATAATTAATTTTTAGATATTAATATTTCGAGCGATCATAGATTTAGATTTTTTGGCTATCTTTGTATCTTTTCTGGCGAGTGACTGACGGACGGATTAGAAAAATACTTGAGGTCGGCTTAAACGTCTACTCCTAACAGGTAACAGGACAGTGCCATTCTATTTTAACAAGCTCCTATTGATTCTACTTGTATATCTCTTGCGTTATTTACAACAATCTTATGTTTATAATATTGATCACATATTACAATTATCGGAAACTGTAACAACACACAACTAACTCATTAATATTACCTACCGTTAATTTTAAAAATTTGCAAGCTTTTTAATTCGACATCCGTTGAAATTGAAACCTGTTAAATGTTTCTACCCTGTAATGCAATATTTAATCATTGCGTAAGCTTTCACCGCGCTCGTTATCCAGAGACTTTAGTTGATTTATCTCTTTGACCTGTAATTTCACTAGAAGTATCCTCACTTCAAATCAGAAAACACTAATAGTTTCATTTAAAATAGATAATTAGAAGTGTATCGATCTACTTATTATATTATATAGACACACCAAAAATCAGATACACTCCGCGAGGCATAAGCTGAGCTTTGCATTTGTGTGAGTGTACATGGATAGTGTAGGTGTGACAACCGGCCTTAGGCGCGGCGCCATTCTGTCTCGCCGCGCTCCTGCCTGATTGGTGATCACTCACACTAATGCAAAGCTCAGCCCATACCTCGCGGACAAAATTTCAAGCTCCTGCCTGATTGGTGATCACCACACTAATGCAAAGCTCAGCTTATACCTCGCGGAGTGTACTCAGAAAAAATACAATGTATTGTACAGTTGTGTAACAGTTAGCGGTCTTATCGCTGAAAGCAATGTCTTCCAGCGATATTACTGCCTGGCAGTAGGATAACTAGTCAAAGTGAGGTAACTACTTTCTCCGGCGAACTTGCAAAGAGCCCTACTACTACAAAATATGATATTACTAAAATATATTAAAAATCTTCATCCATAACAGGATTATTTACCAAAATGATGTAGTAGACTAGTCGCTAGAACGTGCAATTCGCAATAGTAAGGTCACAGGTTTGAATGCCACCTGTACCTCTGATTATTTTATCATGCTATGTTTATGCAATAAATATGCTATGCAATAAATATGTACAAGTAATAATACGTTTAAAAAGTGTAAATTATGATTACTATATAGGTAATCAATAACTGAATATTTAGCATGGTGAAATGGTGAAGCGAATTCGCAATATTTTGATGTACTTTCATGCACCATGCTTACTGGTAAGCTGACAAATGGCGGGAGTCGACACAAAAGTTTCTAATCACGGGAAGACATATCAAAATACCACTTTTTTGTCTTTTGGGACGGTTACTATTGGAAGTCGAACTCGAATGTAGAATTCGAGAAAACGTATCTACTCACTGATTCACTGTAAATATCCTGTAGTTGTAATATTTGTGCAGTGTACAACTTTGACATTTTAGAATTATGTTGTGTTACATTGTTTAATCTCATATATTTATGGTAACTTACTTCCGAATTTCAAAATATTATTTATCTATACAACTTTTGTAATTTGGGAATACAGCACTTTTGGTAATAATATCTATCCACTGGCTTAAAAAAACCTAAAAGTAAATCGTTTTTATTCTTTTTAATAAACCTATGGAAGTTGGCCTCAAATGATATCTACGGAACTTTAGGCTATCGTAGAAGCTCCGCCTAATCTAATTTTACTAACTAAACGTAGATCATACCTTTAAATAATTATATTATCCTAAATTGATTATATGTGCAAATAGAAATAAATGGCGTACAGTCAGCTAAAAAAATGTAACTCCGAAAACAACAAGAAATAAATCCATCGTGTTTCAAATCGATGCAAACCAATCTATCCACGGGAACGTCTGAAAGAAATCGAATCTACGAATACACCTGAATAGATAACCAAACATTTTCGAAATAAAATATCGCTAAGATATTTTTCCAAATAATGTGTAGCAATATTTCCTGGTGTAGCCTGAAAGCTAGCACAAGTCCCGTGTTTTCAGCTTCAGTCGAGGCGCGTTCCCGGCGCCGGCAACACGCCCCGTTTCACGCGGTTTCTTCCCCCAACTAGCCGCGAATTCCTAAAACAAACAAGTAAGTCCATCTATAAAACACGGTAGACTTCTAAAGTTAAAACCTACGGTTCAATAGCAACAACCTCTTTTGTCGCGTAAAAATATATACTATAATCTGTGTTAGCATAGTGTTTCCAAAACTTTAAATTAAGAACGCGTGATCGAATTTAAAACATTTGAATACTATAGTTATTCTAAAAAGTGTAAATGTCTTACATTAATTTAATATAGTTTATACGTCAAATTAATTATCAGATATCATTAAAGTAAGTGTAATGGGAAAAACGATTTAAGAGGAGATAAGAAGAAAAGCTGATCGGGAAGGCAGATAAACCCGGATTTTATTTTGATTGGGGTAAGAAATGTTTTATTTATTTATTTTACAAATCCTCTATTAATAGTTTATACAAATTTTATTTTGTATACGCTCATTTTTTAGTTAAAATTATGCAGAACAACTACTACGTCGAAGATACTGCGTTTACTATTTCTAATTAATATATTTTATTTCGAAACCAACCTAGAATCCCCAGTCCCCAAAAAATGAGAAAAAATCATTGGTTCATTTGCAGTTTGTTGAATTCAAGGAGCATTTTATAAAGAAAAATACAATGTATTTCACAATTTTAGTATTGAACTTATAGAAAACTTATTCATTCACAAAGCGAGACGGCGGTCAAGCGGAAACTTATTAAAGAAAAATGTCATAATAGCAGTATAGATAAGTTAAAAATTTTTTTTCACTTTTATAGTCGCATATTAATACACGAAAATTTATTAATCTATTTAATAACATCGTATATAGTAATATTTAGTAGTTAATATAATTATATTAATATTTGTTAGTCGCAGAAAAACTTGAAAACGACTGTACCGATTTCGGTAATTTTGTATTTGATCCGGAAATGTTTGCAGTAGTCCAAGGAAGGTTTTAAAAGAGAAAGTAGCCGTGTTTCGCGGTTTACCCCAGTAGTTCACGTTCCCATAATTTTCCGGAATAAAAAGTAGCCTATGTACTAATTCCAATAAATGAAATATTGTCAAAATAAAATTACAAAGCTGTCAAAAAAGAATTTAAATACAAAAACACGCAACAAAAAAAAATGTTACTGGTCAAATAAAAACTCCCCCACGCGCCGAACGTCGCTCAAAGGTCCCCATAATACTGGCCGCATTCCCCCGCTGGATCGCTATGGAAATCCGCTGAACCAGATACCAGCCAGCCCGGGAATCGCGTCCTCTGTCACGCAAACGCCGTCCCAGGTCCAGCACAAACCTTCGAGCCTCTACACACCACGGCCTCGCAGTCTCGACAGCAAACGGGACGAAATTAATTTATTATTTAATTAATTAATTTAATTCCAATAATATTTTTTGTTATTTTCTTCCTTATTTCAACGCATTAAACGGATTGGTTTGAAATTTGTAATACAGTTTGGAATCTATGATAGCACATAGGATTTTTTTAAGTGTGACGAGACGAGCAGGGCATGTGCCTGATGGTATGCAGTAAGCAATATCCCTGGCACACAACAGCACAGTGACACGCAGCTATTGGAACATGAAGAGTCGAAATCATTACCTAGCACTGCACTGCGCTCGTCACCAAGAGATCTAAGCAGATCTCTAAGCCCTGTAATTTCTCTGGAAATGTTGCCCTTCAAACGGGAACAGAGTAATGTTTGCACTTTACTGTTTGGCGGTAGAATAACTGGCAGAGGTGTGGTACTTCCCCAGGCGGACTCTGCTAAGAGTCCTACCACTACAAAAATCCCGGAAAAAATAACGAAACGGGAAAAAACAGCGGCAATTAGAACAGCGCCCATGAAATTTCGCGGCGCTGTTATCCATAGACCGATGAAGAGCTAATCAAGATGATTCAGCCTGCTACCAATTCTAAGTGTGCTAGCGGCATTATTACGCTTAATGGCAATACGTCGAGTAAATAAACGCCGATATTTTAGTCATACGAGTATGTCGCGTCGGCGAACATTTTTGAAAATGAGATGGCCTCCAAGGGTTATCTAATGTCTCAACATCATACGATTTTTAAACATAATCGCTTCCGAGGTTTGATGATATTTTTTTAGTATTTTCGGTACCTTACTTTGAATACAAATTGTGTATTGTTTGCGAATTTTCGTCATGGTAATACCAATACATACAAATATTGGGCATCAAGAGGACATTGATAAGATAAGTAGCGATCGATGTTCGAGTTTTCAGTGTGACAAAGTGAAATTGCATGTGACTTGATTTGTTTAATGCAATCAATGAAAACAATAAACAAATTGGCCACAACAATAGAACACAAACATGGTGTATGATTAACTGAACATGGCGAACAAAACTGCAAGGAAAAAATCGAAAATCTTTTGAAATCGGAAATTCTTGGTTGGTACCAAGTACTATGGTAACTTTTCGTAGTATATGCTTCCCAATTTATGTTTTCACCGCTGGGATCAGTCCAAGGCCGTTTAAGGCCTTCAGGGGTCTTATGAGGAGACCTCCAGTTCCAGCAGTAAAAACATTGTGGGCTGCTGTAAACCCACCATGCTGGTCAAGTGCGGGTTGTCAGATATTCATGCGTCCTTGAAAGATGTCTTTTACCTTTTTCCTTTCAATTAAAAGTGGTAGTGATGACAAACAGTAACAGATGTAGTAACCTGCACTCGAAAAAACGGTGAGAGGTGCAGGTAAGATTCGAACCTACGACCGTGGAATATGACGCTCTAGGCGTTAGGATAGATTTTTGCTAACATGACTTTTTGCAATCTTTGTACTCGTATTTCGTAACTGCACTTAAAACGAACCTTTGCTTACCATCAGGTGATTTAGTGATGCAAGTGCACCTTTTGTTTTGATAATGTGCGAAAAAACATATATACGGTCGAATTGCGAAACCTCCTTTTTTGAAGTCGGTTAAAAAAGATAAAATTGTGGTATAGTAAATCGGTTCGCGTTTATTAGCATTAAAAGTCTGTCTAGTTTCGTAGACTCAGGCATTTACATAGAATGTCACTTGAATAACATTGACATCAAGGTTGTAGAAGATGAGAACTTGGGATAGGTTTGCCAAATAAGTAACTCCTTTTTCCAACTGAGATTGAACATCGGGCGCCAATACGGAATGTCTTTATTGTGTGTAAAATTTGATGCATTTATGCTGTTCTATATTTATTAAATATTGTCTATCAATATTTATTTTGGTTAATATTTATATTTTAATATTGTTTATGTGTCTACACGCATATATGTATATGCCGTTATACTCTGAAATGAATATATTTAAATAACTACTAATATTTACTAGTTTATTACGTCATACTTTTATTTGTACAAATCAATATAACTACAAGTCAATAAAACGTAATTCTTTCTAATCTAATGTGTTTTTTAATAGTTTTAACACTAGAATATTAATTATTTATTAATAGTGATTGAGTTTCCATCAACTAATATTGTATATTCGATCCAAGCTGATATCGTCAGAAAAAATGGAGAGAACTCGAAAAAATTGTTGCCCAGCGTCGGAGAACAAAGGTTGCTGAACAATAATACGATTAAAATAAAGTTTTTGCTTTTGTCTGTAGTTATTTAAAATCCCGACTTACGGTGTTTTTCTCTTCCAAAACAATTTTGATGATTTTTAAAAGTGGTTTAGGTAGGCATAGGTCAAAAACAAATTTATTTTTCACACACCCTCAATAACTCAATCTTTAATTTTTAACAGCTAGTTTTTTTATCAAATACACATTTTTGCAGTTTTACAGTTTCCAATTGATTGTGTCACCTGGTGTTGAACGACGATGTAGGTCTACGATTTACATAGAACATACGATAGAAGTGCGACGAGCTTACCTAGAAGAAGTCGATTCGCTCCTGACTTGAAAATACCAAGATTGTGAAAAATACTCCTTCACGCAATAATTTTGACAACCCAGAACAGAATTTTGATATATATTCGTACTATATCTGTTTGAACCGTACCTAAATATCTGCCGTTCCCGCGGAGACAATTACATATCGTGCCACGTCACTAAATTATATGTTATTTTACATAGTAAAATAACTAATTTCTAACACAAATGACAGTTCAGAGAACTCTTCTATAGCTAGGAAACATAAAAAGTTCTAGGGAGATATCACTTCAAAAACTTAAAGTCTTCCTGCGGATCCCAATATTGATTTTACTATTGCATTAAAGTACGTAACTAAGACGTAAAATCAGAACCTATTCATGTTCCTACGGCTATGATTTACATTATTATCTGTGACAGTATTCGAGCGTATACGACATCGTTAACTGAGAGATATTCGTTAATATAACTAGATTGAATCTTCGACATTAATTGAATACTTAGTCATGTCTATAAGGTATGTGCCATTTCGAGAGCTATTCTAGAGGTATATATTCCTATTTAATATAACCTGCGGCTCGCTACAACATCGTTTAATAACAATTTTAATTTTATTTTATTTAATGTTGCCGATGACATTCAATAAACAAGAAATAAATATTACATCAACCCATCTAGTCCCTACTATCTAACTGCAAGATGACTAATAGGTATATTAATGAAAAATATATACGCATGATACACAGAACACTCAGGCACTGAGTAAATATGTATAATAATTTGATAGGTAAGGATTTGAACTTTTCATGTTACAATAGCTGTTTACCATCAGGCACATGTCTTGCTCGTCTCGTCTCTCTGTATAATGTCTATAAAAACTTCTATGAATCTAGACACACGGCTGTGTAGCCAGTCAAGTTACTTCAAATAAACTGGTAAGCCGCACCATGTCTAATATTATTATAATACTTTTATAGAACGTGGATTCCGCCGACGCGACGTTGAAAATTACAAAATGTCGTTGAATCATTCCTTGTTATAAAATGTCCCATATAATGTATGTAAATGTACATACCGACTGTACATGAACTTAGTTAGATCTTCGATTGTTGTAGTACAGATCCCGTGTTGGTGTCTCCATGTATCAACGGACGGAGTGTGATTTTCAATAAAGGGCGCATTGTTAATTTCTGTTAAGGATGAAACAAGTCCAATGAACAAAATGATACTCCAAATTTTGTAAATAATTGTAATAATAATTGTAAGTAAAAAGCTTTTTTTTTACTATAATAAGCTAATCTATATTAACTATATTCTAATAAAGAAACATAACAACCAAACTTATATACATAACCATAATTTATATATACATCTCTATATATAAAAATGTTATGTTGGTTTGTGTACGCTTCAAAAACTCAAAAAGTTCTGCACCGATCGAGCTGAAATTTTAGAATGATATATAAACCGCATCAAGGATTGTTTTATCTAATTTTTGCATCACAATGTGCCACAGCGAAGCGTACGGTACAGCTAGTTAAATATAAAAAGAACGAACTTATAACACAAATACTCCGTCGAGATCACTGCCGCGCGGCAGGTTCCCCAGAACGCTGAGAGCGTCACCCCTTTGGATCGCGATACTTATTTTTTTTAAGTGCCAGCTCTGAGATCCCCTGAGGCTAGAACCGCTTCGACAGTTGTTTTGTGAACCTTTTCATGTCGGATGACCACGGACCCATAGTCTCCACAGCCAACGCAAAAATATCATAATTTGCGCTGAGCTGGGAGTATTTCCGTTGTTTAAGGAGATGGGCCTGTTCAGCCACAGCTCCAACGGTTTCAACAGTACTACCTACATGCTCCAAATTGATGTCCTCATTTTGTTAGTATTTATCGTAATTCAAACACACACAAGACGTCTCGTCAAGTATTTTAGCTGTAGAGGTACCATGCCATACATAAATACTAGATTAGTAGATATTTTTTTTGTAAAATCGCAGAAATAAAAAAATAATTGCAGGTAATAATATTAAGTTTATTTATATGTAAGAACATAACAAACATATAATTAATTAGGAGAAAGTAGATGAAACTTGACAAGATGCCGAGCCTTTTCTTTAAGCTCGGAAAACCTCATTTACTAGTAATTACTTTTTTAGCTTTGTCAAGTTTTTATCTTTATTCTATTTCCCCCACAGAGGTCGTTAATTAAGGGTAATGGAATGTACAAGCATAAAAGAATTTAAACATGAAAATTACAGGAACGGAAATTTAGCGAGTAAAACTATAGGATGCTGCTAGTTTTCAATATAGCGATGGCTCACAATAATACTTTATTTAAAAGTATCTAAATAATACTTTATTTATGTGTGTTTGCGAAGGATGGCTCTTAAGCTCGGCAACTTAAGAGCCATCCTTCGCCAAACAGAGAGCAGAGCCAAACTTCAGAGAGTGTAACACTGATCTGCATGATTTAATACCCCTGCTTCTTCTTCTATCGGACTTCTCGTATCTCCAAAAACTGACATCGTTTCATGGTTGATGTTCCAAAGACACAAACGAGATTTGACTACGTTTGTAATAAGAACGTCTAGGTTCTAGGTTGTGGATTGGTCGCATAACATATAGCGAGATGGTGATCAAGTGCAAACCTATTATTGTTGAAAAAAGCCATAGTTTGGGTATAGCTTGCGAAACTGGCAGCTCTTGGTGCGGAAAGGTTTTTGAGTAGCAACCACGTACCGGAAGATTCAACGTTGGCAGGCCTTCCACAAGATGGACCGACGATCTGGAGAAGTTCGCCAGAAATCGTTGGATGCGGGCAGCCCAAGTTCGTTCGTTCATCCAGCAGTGGATGTCCTTCGGCTGATACAAACGTTCATTTACTATCAGCAGTGTTGGCGATCAAACGTGGACGTATGGGCGCTAAAAATAGCCAATAACTTTGCTCAAGAATATCTTGTGACAAAATAATTTTTTAGACTCCACTTGTAGTTTCAGAAACTGACGTATAATCAAAGATAATCTTCTTTAAAATATATCAAAATAAATAAATACACTATTAAACTACACATAAAAACGTCTCAAGTACAGATGGGTATTTCGTTCAAATCAAAGAGAATGTAAATATGTTCAAATGAAAATCAAAGAGAATGTAAATACTACGTATGTCATTGTTTCTTTAGTCAACACGATTGACATATCATAAGCCGAGAAGCCGAAATATCCTTACAGAAATCGCGTGAAGTATTTATTATGTGTTTAGTGCTTTCTCGTGTAGCGCTATTGTGGCGTTAAGGCTAGATCGTGTTAGATGTGTCACGCTGTAGTCTGTAAGTATTACATTACACAGGTTCCCTTTTATTGTGGTACTCATACTTGGGGAAAGTTTTCCTGTTTTTATTTTAATTTCCAGATTTCTCGTAAGAATAATAACAAAAAATGTGATAACTGTAATTCAAAAAACCCAACTGCAAAAAATCAATAATTAAAGAAACATTGTGTAATATCTGTAATTGTCTAAAAACTGTGCCAAAATACTCTCATTTTTTTATTACACTTTCGAAGAGGTGTATGTATTTCTCTCTCAAGCCGGAATACCACATTTGCTCAGCTCTCCACCGGCTGCCGTACAATCTACAATGTTCAAATGATCAACCTGCCTCCCAAATGGCTTCATTTAATGAACCTCGGCGTACTCAGCTACAGCTTGGCAACAAAAGTCTGGGATTAAAAAAAATGTGACGTAATATAACACTACACCAGAGACAATTTTTCTTTTTAGAATTATTAGAATCTTCTGTAGAAATGCTCGTATTAGAGCCCAATTATAATAAATTTGAAGCTGTTTGCATGTTTGTGTGTTTTACAAGTGGCTTCAACGTGAAAGAAAATATGACTAAAGCTCAAAAAGTTGGATAAAGACATATTTCAAGGGCGTGAGTTTACATCAGCCAAGTGTTCAGTTAGCGTGTTGGATTATGACCTTGATTTTCTCCTATCCTATCGGTTGGAATTTAAAACGGGATGATAATGTTTGATTCATATTTTATTTGCATTTTTGCCTTATCTATGGTAAGCAACAACCCGCCCATAACAGACAAGTGCAAAGCAGTTCTTTGAACATGAAGAACTAAAATCACTATACAGGTTACACTGTGCTCGTCATCTTAAAATCACATACACCAATGTACTTGTAATTACAAAGTACACTATATATTTGTACTACTTCCGCATACTATGGCTGTTTCGTAAATGTATTTACGACAGTGGCGGTGCCATATTCCCCTGCTCTTCTTTGCCAAACCCAATGTATTTTCGTATTTTCATGACGAACACACCCAAGGGTGTCTCAGCGGACGGTATTTGCCAAAAGCCCTCGCTAATAACGATATGTTTGCACTTTGTTATGGGAAAGTACGAAGCGAGGGTACCTAAGCTGCTGGTTGTATATTTTTATAGCTCTCTTTTGCGTCAGACTTAGAGTAGCGGGATTAAAGGCCTAATAACATTTCTATGTTTAATAGGGAAATCAGTTTTGTGATATCCGCAATAAGGACACGTGTTTAATTATAAATAAATATCGGTGGACATTTCACACGCAACACCATCTGACCCCAAACTAAGCAAAGCTTGTACTATGGAAGCCAGATAGCTGATATAATACTTGCATATTTTTAAATACATACTTATTATACATAGAAAACACCCAGGCACAGTACAAATATTTTAATTCATCACACAAACATTTGCAGTGTGCAAAATTATGTGTGAATAGTTTAATTTAACTGTGCGTTTGCCTCACTTAGCCTCTTAATTGAGCCAATGTACTTAGAGTAAGAGTGTAGGAAGAGTAGAGAGTGGAGTAAGAATAGAGATCGAGGTAAGAGTTGAGAGTGGAGTAAGTGTAGAGAGAAGATTAGAGTACAGAGTAGAACAAAGAGTAGAGGAAGAGTAAAGAGTCACAAGTGTGGAAAAAAATCAGGGGGAAATGTGCCCAAGTGCTTAAGGTTCCCTGAAAAAACTTAATACCTAATAGAGACAATTTGAGCACTTCATAAACAAAACATCTATGAAAAAAAATTGGTTGCCTGTAAAGTCGGTATACGGGCGAAAGTTTTACGTGACAACGACTTTGAGTGGTAAAATAGTTTTACGGAAGGGACGCGTGCCTTTTACTTTTTATGTCTGTCTCTCTCGCTCTTAGGCGAGCTAACCATGCCCGAGTGGAAGGGACGCGTGTCTCTCACTCGCTCTCGTTGTGAGCGCATAACGTGAGCGGAGCGTAACGCAGTTTCTTGAAGTGTCACCCGGCAAACCAATTTATAAGACGTTGTCACGTCAAAAATTATGTAATGCAGCATTTTGATCAAAAATAATCAATAATTTAATTGAGTAACTACCTACAACATAGTCAATATCTCACTCGTAAGAAGACTCCTCTAAATTAAATTAAGTTAAAGCTGCTTATACGTACTTATAACGTTGTAGAACAACATTTTTCGTTTGTCAGTACAACAATTCTACGACATAGACGTATAAAACAAGTCGGACGTAGTCTCGCTAAGACTTTTCCGTTCCGTTTAAAATGGTTAAATCAGCACCGAGTTCGGGTAGCTTCAAAAACCGATTAAAAAGCTGGCTTATCGATCCAACTGTTTATAGTTACAGCGAGTTTTTAAATAGTGATGGCAAACTCACAATAAAATGGTTAAAAATTGACATTGTTCATTACAATTGTTATAAGTACATATATTTTAATGTTTGACACTAACTTATTTGTACGATACTTATTATCGTATAATAAAATGTTCAATGTAAACTTTAAAAATGTATACTCTTTGTGTGCTCTTATATTGTTTTTTCTAAAATTGACCTGTAAATTGTACATTTATCAATAAAGAACTTTGACTTTGGTAATATTCCGAGATAAATTGAGGGATTCATTTTGATATGTTCCTCTCCAGCCAGGTTTGCACATCCCTATTGGGATATAATAGGAGAACCATGTGACAATGTTTCAGCATGCCACAAATACATATATCCAAAATTTGCTGCCAGCTCTCGGTATATAAGTATACATTGTATGTTTTCCAATCACACCTTCTCTGCATATGATACGAATATATTTACATTAACAAGATACGAAGCTAATTTTCATTCGTTTCGTCCCAAATCACATGATGAAATAAACCGTTATTGGGAGGAATAAATCGGTAGCTATCATGGCTTATTTACTCCGACATGTGCCGAGTTATTGCGTCGCGGGTAACGTGGATTATATTTACACGCTCAGAGCTATAAACTAGATGTGCGTCTGAAAAGATGGGGGTATAGTTACAGCGACAAGCGCCATCAAGACGGAAACTAAAGTATTTTGTAGAAGTACGAACCTTAGCAGAGTCTGCCGACCTACCATACCTTTGTCAGTTATTTTACCGCTAAGCAGTAATAAATAAATATCAATGTGTTCCGTTTTGAAGGGCAATGTTTTAAGGAAAATTACAAGGTGTAGTAATAAATCATCTTATATATCCAGCCAGATAATGGTCTGGACTTTTCATGTCCAATAGCTGTGTGACACTCTCCTGTTATGGACACGCGTTTTGCTAACAATCTGAAAATGGACCTACTCGCTCTCTACTATTATTAAAAATGTGATTTGAAGTTACTGGTTACGCCTGCTGAGAATAACTTGAGCCTGAGCTAAGATGGAGTAACCTCTCCCTTAAGACAACTCGTGCTTGATCTGAAACATTCTAGGACATTGCGGTATACTCATATTTCTAGGCGGTTCTGTTATGGAACAAATTACTTGCGCCATTTTTTATACTGTCTCTGTCATTTGAAACCTATAAAATATGTTTGTTTATCAGTTTTATTTGTCAAAACTGTAGCTTCATTACTAAACAAGTTATAACCGTTAACTTATCAACTACCGTCTTGGACATTTCCAATACAACACTAACTAACCCAAGCTTGAAACTAACTAAGCTTAAAGCTAGCTTGTATTGTAAAAACCATGTAGCTATTTTTTACACAACTATTAGTACATACGTATGATATGTACTCGATTACAACAAATATTTCATATTTTCACACAAATATTAGTCTTAGTTGAGAATTGAACCAATGACCTCCGGTTTTACGTGAAGGCTCAGTACTAAGTCAGAAAGCCAGTCAAACTAAAAAAATACTTGGTACTGCAGACGGGATGTAAGCCTCACGTTTGTAAATGCGGATAGAACGTGCATCTAACCACTAAACCACCACGGCATTTCCTGTAAATCAAACGAGTATTTAAACGCTCCGCTCGTCGCTTGTACTATGGCCACAGCTGAAAGCTGTTTTGCTTGTAAGGCTTGATGCACGACTTAGGTACCTACAGGTCGGTTCACGGTTTACGTGGTAAATGTGTTTTCTTAACACCTTCTTAGGTCTTGTTGGGCTATAAACCACACTTTCCATTATCGGAGATCTTGTTATGTGGAGTATCGGGGTTTTTACTGCTCAGCAAATCAATATTATTTTAGCTCCATTTTGTTGGCAAATGTAATGAATTATGTATCGTAAAAAAGCAACCTGTTCAGTCATCATATGGTCACCATGTGGGTGATCTAATAAGTTCAAATACGTAATATAAAGATAATAATATGAAGATAAAATATATCATGTATTCAATTTCATATCTTTATAGTGATACTAGCAGTGCCCCGTCGTTTTACCCGTCTAGTTCCCTTTATTTTCCCAGAATAAAGTAGCCTATATGTTTTTCCACACTACAGTCTAATTTCATTTCAAATTTTATTTCAATTCCGTTCGTTCGTTACGGCGTGATTGAGTAAGCAATAAACAGCGAAATATCCAAACATTCACCCATTGACACTTAAAATTGTAATTTTATAATTAGTACCTGGTTGACCGAGCTTTGCTCGGTTTTTTAAAATGATATTTAGGCAGGTACGAATTACGTAGTGATGACTTACTTGAATTATATATAAATTAAATTATTAAATTGAATTATATAAAAGGCTCTAAGTATAAGATTTTCTCAGAAAAAAAAGAACAAAAAGAAAAATCCCGTGTGAACCATCAGGATTCGAATCGAGGTCTGTTGGCTCCGAGGGCGAGCATATTCCGTCTGCGCCATTTAGACTTAAAGACCAGTAGCGAAATAAGTTATCGTATTCTAATGACATTGTAGGAGTTTTTCATTGTATAAAAACGCGCATAAAATGATGTTTTAAAAAAATAAAACCTAGCTAGATCGATTTATCGTCCCCAAAACCACCCCATGTATACATAATTTCATGAAAATCGTTCGAGCCGTTTCCGAGATTCAGATTATATTTATATACTAGCTGACCCGGCAAACGTTGTTTTGCCATATAAATAATTTCCTAATATAATAAGGGTTGATCGTAGAAGGGTGAAAATTGAGGATTGTATGTATTTTTGTATGTTGTATCATGAAAAAATTGAAATTAAAATTTTTGTATAAAAATTAAAAATAAAAATTTAGGGGTGGACTACCCCTAACATTTAGGGGGATGAAAAATAGATGTTAGCCGATTCTCATAGATACCGGATAAGCACAAAAAATTTCATCAAAATCGGTCAAGCCGTTTCGGAGGAGTATGGCCACGAAAACTGTGACACGAAAATTTTATATATTAGATACCTACAAGAATTGGTCGTTTAAAGGTATAAGATAAGATTAAGGAGGATAGCAGGATTGCAAAGCTAAAGAATTTGCTTCTTTGAACGCGCGTATCTCAGAAACTACTTCATCGATTTCAAAAATTATTTCTCCGTTGGATATGTGCGCAATCTCTAAGTTCTATAGAATATACATATGTACATTTTATGTATCACTGGTGAAGCCAGGGCGGACGGCTAGTTGACTACTTAGTGTCCTATACAAATAGAACAAAAACGTTAGGTAAATTAAAACATTTTAAATATTCGACATTGTGCGGTGTCCTCTATTTATTTCGAAAATATTAGAGTGTTTACCATTTGGAGTTGTAATACTAAGCTGGCACAAACAAATTATCCTCATCGCACTGAGCTGTCGAAACTTTACGAACTTCTGAAATAAATTAGAGGTGTCAATCGTTGGGGCCTCCACTACCTTATACAAATAAGATATCTGATAGAGGAACTAAAACTTAGTGAAGTTATTAAATAATGTACATTTGTTCAGTATCATTCGTAGTATCAGCGATGTAAGTCATTGTGCCATCCGCAGTACACTTAAGTTATTGTTTATGATTTTACTTTGATTGCTTTTTAGATTGATTTGTTTTCTTATAAACTTGTATGATTGACGTGCCCAGTGTAACATAAGGGGTTATAAGGTGAATATATATATTCTATTCTATTCTTTTTTAAGTGTAAGTCATTTACAAACTTTGTCTGTCATATTTATTTAATTACAAGCCCATATTCCCAAAAGGGGTAAGCTTTTTTTACTGTACGGATTTCCTGTATAAATTTTCATCCTCCTATTCAACCTATTAGTACCTTGCGTCTAACGCGCAAGTCGAACGTTTAGTACGTTTGGTAGTTGGGTGGTAGGTTAGTAAAAAAACAATAACGTAAATTAGTGGAAAAAAGTCATAAACAATCACTGAAAATCATTCGCAAGTGAAGTTGCCAGACAAGAGAAACTAGTCAAAATATTTGTCCATAAAACGTTTGTCACAAATAGCTCATATTTTCCAGAAAATACCAAAGTGAATTACGGAAGATCGACAGTGTCTAGCGGCAAACACGGCCATGGCACACTGTTGGCCAACAGATAAAGCTGTCAAAGGCCACGCTCGGAGAAATTGGAACAAACTCCAGACATTTTAGACAAGTTGTGTCGCGGGAACGATCCAGGGCGCATTGAGATCCTATTCTTGAGCGGCCGTCTTTGGATAAAGTCAACCTCTATTTGTGATATGGAGTGTCCGATTTTAAGCCAAGATAATACAAGGACAGTAAAAATAGACGTTAACAAATAGAAAATAAAAAAAAGATATCACTGGAAACAAAAAATGCTCTAGGGTATTTTTGCATAGTGCACAGTTTCAGAAATGTCGGCTAAAGCGTTTTTTCAAGATGACGCTTGAAGCTCCACCTGTATCTGTCAGCATATTGTGATTTTATGCTCAGTAAGTGAGCCTTATAAGAAAAAAAATTGGATCGGAAATTTTGTGCTAAGTTAAATTCTATTTTTACTGGCCTTATACTGCTTTTACTGCTACTTTGATTTGCGGCAAGAATCTGACATTAATAACGCACGCATGTTCTTTATTTGTCTTATTTGTGTAGATAGAAGATAATTTATCCACAAAAATACTTTTATTGAACGACGACGCAAAAAAACGACGAGTTGTTTTAAATTTGACGTGTTTATCTTTCTCTCGTTCTCTCTGTGTCTCTATCTACCATCTTAGCTCCCGAACGGATGAATCGATTTTGATTTAGCTTTTTATTGTTTGAAAGGCGAATTAGTAGAGAGTGTTCTTAGTTATTTGGTTAGCTGCGGTAGAAATATTTTTTAATTGCAAACAACTGTGACCTCAAATTTGAAACATTGAAGTTGAAAGTTTAAAAAAAAAAAATTAATGGTTTAATGACGTGAATGTAGCGACGTTTTCACATTTTTAAGTTGAAAATAAGTGTCTTCTAGATTCGACTTACTGTGGTAAGTGCCACAAGTTATTGTAGTTTTTTTTTATACAGAGATGTAACAAGACGATCAA
This sequence comes from Ectropis grisescens, assembly GCA_017562165.1. NCBI lineage: Eukaryota > Metazoa > Arthropoda > Insecta > Lepidoptera > Geometridae > Ectropis > Ectropis grisescens. The sequence goes on along the minus strand of CM029771.1, from coordinate 3,063,764 downwards.
GATTCTGGTTAAGAAACTGGTAGAAATATGAAATGGATTATATTATCACTGTTCAGTATTGAATCTAGAAACAATACTAGTCAAAGAAGAACACATTAATATTGGTAGGAATTCCACTGCTTGGTGGCAGGAACTATCATAGGTGTGATACGTAGAGGTATCTAGATATACTAATTATACTTATATATCTTCCTATACTAAAAGTCATCCAAATTATAGTCAACAATCTAAAAAGAAAAAAAACAGGCATAAGAATAGGGATCCGTGGCGGGGGTGGACAACTTGCGCCTGCCTTGCGTCCACCTGCTTTGCATAACGGTGTATACTAACATTACTGTATTGTTAATTTAGTTTGCTAACTGCTGCGTAAATGGGGAGTGCTTCAGTTTATAGAGGTACGGGCTATTCTGTTAATTTGTACTATTTATTTTAACAAAAAAAAACATTGTTGAAACTGAGTTTATTTTCGCGTTTATCTAAGATAAAAAGAAAAGAAGATTTATAAAAAGAACTGAGCTCGAATATAACTATGTATCAACTGAAAATAAAATGTATATTTTTTTTTTTATCTGGGCAGAACCTTTATTAACAAAACTAAAATACAATGAGAACTACATACACTACACTACAAACCTAACTACTTACACTAAGCACACCTGAATTATCTATAGACCACTAGGTCTATAGATAATCAAGATGTTCAAGCCCACTACCAATCGGAAGCGTACCCAGCATGCTGGCGGCATTACCACGCTGAATGGCAATTATGTATTTATAAAATTATGTATTTAACTTTTTTTAAATTATCATGATTTTACGCTGGATTGTTATCTCGTATGATGTGAAGTGACGATTCGTTCTACGATGAAGCAATTTTTCTTGAAATAACCAATTCACTCTCGACTTGAATACACCAAGATTGTGGCCAGTGGGAAAAATCCACTCAGACAACTCGTTCCACAACCTAGATATTCTGATTACAAAACTGGAGTCAATACTCGGGTTGTTGTAGAACGTCAAACATGAAACAATGTCACTTTTGTCGTACTGCGTTGTTTTCTGTCGTAATATATATTAAACGAAATTCTCAATAAGAATTTCTTACATCAGATGTTTCATATTTTTTATTTCAGCCTACACTAAGATTGGACTAAGCATTAGCCAGCCAGTTTATTGAAAGTTGTAACAAACGATTTACATGGATTTTCATCAATCATATCATCGGATTCCGGACTATCCATTATCAAAATAGGGATGTTAACACTAATCACCAATGAATGTTTAATGTTAATTTTATGATAGTTTGTATTAATAGAATATCGAAAATCACATTATTATAATTTAATATGTATTACGTAGTAAATTTATTATAAATAATTTTAAATGCTATATTTTTAATTTGTGGTCATATGACTGGATACACCAATATGACTTATTACGTCACTAGTCGCAAAACAACGTACGTACTAGTCGTAAACAACGAACTACTCGTACCTAAAGTAGTGATGGTATTAGTGAATTTTGGCGCACAATATTTCATATTGTAATTTTTAATTAATTATTGTTATTATTTTTGACTTAGTATTCTTCTGACATTTTCTTTTGTTTATGTATTATAATTAATTAAATAATTAAATAAGTGTGTAACTTCATTTGACAAAAAAACAAATAATAAAAAATATGACATTTTATTTGTACCTGTGACATTATAACTTTCAATTAATTCTTGGGACATTATTATGATATTTTATTAAGTAATGAATTACATGTTTATTTCATGTCAATTATTTGGATATATGCATCATGTGAGGAATAGATATAACTTAAATTGAATTGTATGTGGTAAATGTGCCAAGGCATAGTATGGTCATGAACAGCGTTCTTTATTTTATGCTGGTTTGTTATTGGCGGTCAATTGACCATTGTATTGATATGTGTTGTCATTGGTTGATTGTGGGTATCTCTTCATTTAGTCTGTAATTGATTTCGGATGATTCTATCTGTAGTCTGTAGTGTTTATTGTTGACATTGTGTTATGTATGATATATGTTATTTGGTTTAGATTTATTATTTGCATGCCGAAAGGTGGATTATGGTGCTCTGTATTGACCTTGTGTAATCTGTTAAGATCTTTTATATACCCATATACGCGAATAAATGAAAAAAAAACAAACTGCCGAAAAGTGACTACTTTTCTGCATTTTTATTATAGTTTGTGATCTTAGCGACGACGATTTTGATTCTTTGTATTCAAGTAATGATAAGAAAACACATAAATTGGACATACAGTCATGAATCGCGACCAATGTTTTGCGACTAGTGACGCCATGTCTATTGTTATGGTTTTAGCGGAAAAAATAAAAATTAGTCTAACATTGTATGTTTAATCATTGAAAATACTAATATTTTAAAATAAAATGTTATTTCTTACGGTAAACATGCGTCAATCTTCAAAATAAAAGCAGTTCCGAAAAATTTTTAACATCCCTATTGAGGTATTTAACTTAAATTAGAGCGTTTGGTTTCTTCCTCTTTCTATCTCTAGGTGGCTTTGATTCAGTGTAGTAAGCTTCGTGGCTTGCTTCATAAATGCTACTGGTGTAACTCCGCTTTATATCATTATAGATTACTTTACACCATACAAGGTTTTACAATGTACAGTAATTAGATAGTGGTTAAGCAAGTTATCGCGGCTAACAAGATGAGACAGCCATCCCGAGACAGCTCGTGTGTGGTTGCCGGTTGATGTAGGATGCTCCGATAACCGCCCGCCGATCCGTGAGCGGTAATTGCGATCCCAATCTACGGATGCGGATCAAATTATCTGCTTACACGACAGTAACTTAGCTACATTACGCTGATTACGGATATTATTAGATTAATCATAATATAATGTCTTCATTATGAACTCCATGGTGGCCTAACGGCGCTCAATTCACAATTTTGAGCCCGCAGGTTCAAATCTCGCGTATGTACGATATGTGTACACATATCTATATGTATGATATACAAACAAGTTGGTTAAGAGTCATACCACTACAAAGATAAATGTATAAACAAATAGATTTTTGTTATGAGTCTTTTTTATAGTTAAAAGTGATGAGACGAACAGGACATGAGCCTGAAGGTAACCAACATGCCTGCTCACAACAGCACAGTAATCCAGCCAAAACAATACCTGGCACTGTACTGCACTCGTCACCCAGCGATATAAGATGTGTTGTTTCTATGCCCTGTAATTTCACTGAATATCGCCCTTCAAACCGGAACACAGTAATGTTTGCACAATACTATTGCAAAGGTGTGGTCTTGCCCCAGGCGGACTCTGTATAGCGTCCTACCACTACAAATGAGTGTGTCGCTAGGCTTTACCTAGCGACACTATTCTGTGTACTTACTGTCATATTTGTAATCTCCTTTTAGTCTGTCAGTGGAATGAGAGCCCTGATTACACGTCACTCCATCCCTAGCGAGCGACAGAACGAATAGCCAATAGAATGGCCAATCAGTCTCTCTGGGGACACGCCGCAATTCTGTTCTGCGGTTAGATATGCCGCTATTAGGCGCCTATTTAGTTGATTGTGTCTCACTAACTTTGTGCGTTGTGAACTTTGACCTTAAGATTCCTGTTTTGAATATATATATATATATATATATATTGATCCTTTTTGTTATACACACAAAATGTTTCCAGAGAAATTACAGGGCTTAGAGATATAAGATCTTAGATCTCTGGGTGACGTGCGCAGTGCAGTGCTAGGTAATGATTTGGACTCTTCATGTTCCAATAGCTGCGTGTTACTGTGCTGTTATGTGTCAGGCATGTTGCTTACCATCAGGCACATGTCCTGATCGTCTCGGCACTCTTTATTTAAAAAAAAAAAACACTGTCCTGTGCTGAATGTAACTGAAAGTGTTTAAATTGATCCTGGATGAGTTTTTTACCAGTTAATTGTAAAATTTGCATCGTTTTTCTTCATGCGTTGATTATAATATACTAGCGTAATAACATCAGGCCGCGAAGGCGGTCAAGTATAAACCTATAATAGTAAAAAAAATATACTCGAAGTATCTATACAGGTAAAAAACAGTACGTGAAGTACTTTATACTCTAAATTTCTAATATTAATTTAGAGTTATGCACAAAAATACATTAAAAAAAAGTGTACTTATGTTAGCACATAAGAAGTTAGATAATATTTTTGAATTGAAAATTTTATTTTGGCGCGCCAATGACAGATTTTCGTAGGCTGTGAATTGAATTCTAGCGTCACGCTCGGGAATGATAAGAAACCTTTGGGCAAACTCGAGACCATGGCCATTAGCCATCAAGAAATGCGTCAGCATTTCTCATTGGATTTCTAGATGACTATGCTCATGGCCACGCCCTCCAGATTCACCACCGTAGTTTCCAAAGTAGAAAGACTATCAGGAGTTCCTATGACTGCCCTTTTTTTATTCCTCGTTGATATCTCACTTCAACCATATATTATAGATAATATCTTCTAATCTAGATAACTTCAGGATTTCGCTTTTTCGTGTCGGTGTGTGCGACAATCGTAAACATTTACACTCATAAAGACGCCAAGAAGTATGACCCAAAGAGTTTACATATAATACATACCTACCTATAGAGTTAGATTTTCCGCACGGTTCCTTTGTGTCAATCGTAAGCAGATGACGTGCATACTTTCTATGGCAACAGAGCGATTTGCCGCGACAAAAGTATGACACTTCCACACGAACGACAAGGCAAGAAAGATGGTACCCATGCTTTCGGTGCGTTTCGTAAAGCGTTTGTGCCAACTCTAATACGTAGTATATGTAAACTTTTTGGTATGACCTCAAAAAATATTACACACTACATTGTATTTTCACGCACAAATGTTCTATTGTGTATTGTCAAAGTCTGTGGTCAAATTGAGAACAGAGTATTATTGCTTTGTAGCCGAATTTCGGTAATTTGGCGACCACTAGTCATATAGTTCAAACATCCTCAAGAGCAAACAACAAAGTATTTTCTGAACGTATTAATGAAATGAAAACATGAAAGCCCTCGGGGTAAAAGCTCGTTTTCATGTAATCTTTTACGACTTTCTTTAGCTTGAAGTAAACCACTCGAAGAACGTCAAGTTAATTCCTGAGACACAGGAAAAATAAGTAAAAAATAAGTCTAAGCTCTGTCATCACAAGGAAACCGATGGGATCCTCTTTCACATTTGCGCGAGAGAAGCAATTAAGGGTGTCACAGTAAGTTTCAGACGGTCTAGTTCGACTTAAGTGTGCTCGGCGTTGTTCAAAGTTAGGTTAGTTAGTTTTGTTAAAAAGTCGGATGTTATTAGGATAGTAATTTGTGTGTCTAGCGGTGACAGCGAAAGCAAATACGAGTATGCAGAATGCAGACTTACCTGCAGTGATGTCTATATCAAAACTGATTATAATGCTGAAGAAGTTTTTGTTTGAACGTGCTGATATCAAATAAGTACTGGACCGATTTCAAAACTTATTTCACCGTTGGTTGCGCATTACCACGCTTCGCTGTGGCGCATTGTGATGCAAAATTAGATAAAACAATCCTTGATGCCGATTCTAAAATTTCAGCTCGATCGGTGCAGAACTTTTGAGTTTTTGAAACGTAGACAAACCAACATAACGTTTTTATACATAGAAGATGTAGTAGGCCAGAGGAGAAGCAGGGTTGACCTGTAGCTAAAGAATATAACCGTTTTTGTATAAGGTTGTAAGGTCACAAAAACGAGCTGTAACTCTAGTCGGCCTACCGCCTAACTTAAACTTAACTGCTTGTGTTATTGCTATTGCTGTATAGAGAGACGGTGGCATGGACTTAGCAATGGCACTAGACCTGTATATTGAGCTTATATTACCGTGATGGTTCGATTCAAATGACGGTCGATAATTCGTGCTCCGCGATTGTAAGCCGTATTGACCCGAGGTAAGGTTTGCGGTCACGTTGCACTTGTACAATAATTGCTTTGCAATATCGTAGACATACGCTGCTACGCGCTACCTACCTAATATTTGTGCGCTCACCTGGCACAACGTGATATGGCAACACAATTTATATGCTGTCTCTAAGGATTCGCTGCACGGACCCTGTTGTAGCAGCTAATGTTTAACTGAAATAGCAAATATAATAAAGTATCATAGTAAAGTAAAAAACTATTCTCGATGATAGAATATGTTGTGACAACGCATGTACATATGTGCATTCCGATTGGCTCATTTTTGCAGTTATTGCGATCTCTAATTTAAATGTGAAAAAAAATGTATCGTGAAAATACAGTTTATGTAATATAGAGAGATGAACATTGATTCTGAAATAAATATTGTAATCCTCATTATATATTTTTCGCTTATCTCTTTATATATTCTAATACCTACTACCATTAGCCCGTGGTTTTTTGACATTTTTCGGTAAAAAATAATCTATAAAATCTAGATACAAAATGTGGTATTCCAGGTTATAATCAGATCTTTATAAGTTCTGAATTACCTACTGTTCAGTCTTTATGAATAATTGACCAAAACACATTGAAACATACAAATATCCACACTTTCGCATTTGTAGAATTAGTACGATAGTATGATTTCAAGTCGCGTTGTTTCTACTTCTAACTCATTTTAAATATTGTATAAAATAATAACCGAACAAAAACATACACTGTAAACTCAGACGATTCAGACATTATCTATTCCTTCCTTTCGTGCACTTTTAGGAAATGGAAATCTCACCGAATGGAAAGTTTTTCCGCAGCTCTGTAAAAAGGAGCGTCTCCAATAAAATGTGGACAAAATTCGAAAAAGAGCAAATGTGCTTCTGTTATGTTTCTAGGTGTTTCTTCCAATCAAGTGTTTACATCTCTATTTATAACTAGCGGTCCCCTCCGGCTTCGCCCGTGGTACATAACATGTCGCCTATAGCGCACAAGGATCACGTTTACATTTAGTGAGCTGCGTATGCTAGTATGACTATTTAAGTTTGGTTTTGGGATTTACGTGTAAATATGGTGCATGAAACTACATCGCAATAGCGGGGACAAGGTCTACCATATAATTACAGTAAATATCCCGGAATCAATAATATTTTGGCTACAAGCTTCGCCATCACTCAAAACTGGCTGCATACTCCAATTGTAGTTCGCTTAGCCATTAGTCGCCATTAGTTAGGCGCATAGTTTAGGTCAAAACTGTAAATTGTTATATATCATTTAAGTTTATTGTTAACTGTGTACTGTTTTGTATACCTAAATAATTAAATAATAGTAGAGGTATGTGAAAAGTTTTCAGTTTGCTTCAAATACTTCAAATACAAATAGTAGTGGCAGGGCTCTTGGTAGAGTCCGCCTGGGGAAGTACCACCTTTGCCAGTTATTCCAACGCCAAGCAGATATGTGCAAATATTACTGTGTTCCGGTTTGAAGGGCAATTTTTCCAGATAAATTAAAGGGCTAGATATAACATCTTAGATCTCTGGGTGACGAGCGCAGTGCAGTGCTAGGTAATGATTTGGACTCTTCATGTTCCAATAGCTGGATGTCAATGTGCTGTTATGTGGCAGGTATGTTGCTTACCATCAGGCACATGTCCTGCGCGTCCCGTCAATCTTAATTTAAAAAAAATACCTTACCAAAATTTGCAACCATCTCTCGGAATACTACTGGTTAGCGGGTATTTTTACTGCCCATTTCAAACGCCGAAAATTTGCAAATCTCGGAAGTGGTTAAATGTTTGAATAACTTGGACACCGAGTTTTTAACATTTTGAACCCATTACAGATTTAAAAAACCTTTCCGAGCGCTTAATCTACGCGACATATGACCAAAAAGCTGACATTTATTTGGCTACACGTATCTTCTAAAGCTTTTCGAACTGTATTGGTCATTTTTTTATTGAGATGGGACAGAGCCTTTATGAACAAAACTCAAATACAATGAGAACTATACTACACTACACACCAACCTAAGTAACTACTTACACTAAGCACATTTGAATTATCCAGACCACACATACATACACATAGGTCTACAGATAATCAAGATGTTCAAGCCCACTACCAATTGGAAGCGTACCCAGTGCTGAATGGCAATGCGTATGCATTGGGCCAAATAAACGCCAGCATTTTAGTCACGCATCATGTCGATCAAGCGCGATTGATCATTTGATCATTTTGATTCTCTTTGTAGATATTCATTTGCGTCCTACCCTCTTTCTAGTCCTACTTCCTATAAAAGTAAATGTTTGGATGTTTGTGTGTTTGTTGCTCAATCAAGTCGTAAATTTTGAACGGATCGGGCTGAAATTCGGAACATAGACAGACTATATTCTGGAAAAAAACATAGGCTACTTTATATGCTGAAAAAATAACTGGAACGTGAACTACGCGTGTGAAACCGCAGCGTGCTGCTAGTATAGAATATGGATAATTTGGGCGTTCTTAGCGTAGTTCATTATTTAGGTAAATAATGTTGTTTTTATTGTGATTTAATTTGATTGTTTTTAAACTTTTGCGATTTGCACACATAATGTTTCTGTATCTTCTCGTGAGCACGGCGGTTGTAACGCTGCCGAAATGTCGAGGTAAGTAAACAATGATTACCTCGTACAACATAAACATTAATTTAATTTTGTTAATAAAGGATCTGTCCGTAACAAAATAGCTACATTTAAGATATAAGTGAGAGATGAAACGAAGTTCCTGTTTTCTTAGTTACGTAAGTAAAGAAATGGGAAGACCCTTTTTACTTCAGAAGCCATCGCTGAATCAGGGGATCGGGGCCTCACTTTTATGTGTTCCCGCACATTAGTTTTGAATAGTTAGATAAACTAACGAGGTCAAGGGTTGAACAGATTGTCGTCTGAGGATGTTTTCTAGAACGTCTCTCATTTATCTGCGTAGTCTGAAATAAACTTGTATTGCCAAAGTCAACGCATTTTATTGGTAGACTAGATGTCCGCCCCGGCTTCGCCCGTGGTACATTATATAGCACTCAACGGGATCCCGTACATATCCAACGACGAAAGAATGACTTAAATTGGTTCAGTCATTCCTGATAATATCGCTTTGAAACAAAAAACCTCTTCAGCTACCTGCTACGCCACCTGTCGGAAATTGGTCGTACCAACACAGATTTAGAAACAAATTTGATTAGCAAAGGTTTATGTTCAATGACGCAATCTTGGACATACCGAATGGAAGCCAAAAGAAGAAGTTGAAGTTGACGCAATCTTAGACACATGCTGTCATGTCAAAGTACGCTACGAAAACTCTCAAAAAGGAATATTTTATAGGCTAAACCACAATAAAAGCCACAAACCAAAAGTTGAAAAAGGAATATATTTTTCCCGTTTTTGTTACATTCTTGATTCATGCTCCGCTTCTATTGATAGTAGCGTTATGTTCTATATGTATGCCTATAGCCTTCCTCGATAAATGGACTATCTAATAGAATAATAATCTTTCAATTCGGACCAGTACTTTCCAAGATCCTAGCGTTCAAATAAACAAACAAAATCTTTAGCTTTATAATATTAGTATAGAAGATACATAATTTTCCCATTAAGACATGAATAGGAGGAGCGCGAGCGTCCTAAAAACAGTGTAGATGAATAAAGCGACAGGACAAAAGATTATGAGAGTGAGTTATGGTAAAAATTGTAAGTCAATATGTTGTCCTAATGTATATGTTGTCCTACTTATCAAATTTCTCTAAGAAAATGAATCATTGGCGCCTCCTTTGGCAAAATTGAGAACTATTTCTCATAGATATTTTTGCTTTTTGAAAACGTCTACTTGTTTGAAACAATATGCGTGCGTGTGATGAAATGAAAGTGTCTCTCTACGATGAAATGATAGACTGAAGTGGACGATTAACAGCGCAGTGCTGACCCCTCCTAGGAAGAATATGGCAAGAAGATGATGATGCTTATGTGAATTTACACGTCCGACGATTAAAAAAATTTAAATCTTCACTATTATAAAACTACATAGTTGTTCATACTTTTATTGGACGAAACATGAAATTCACAATACAGTTATCGAATTACAACGCTGTCAAACTGCACAACAGTTTTAAGTCTTTCTAGGACGCATTAGGTACAATGGAATAAATAAATATTCTACTCTATACTAATACTTTAAACAGAGAAGGTTGGGTTCCCAGTTGTTTTTAAATGTGTGAGAAGATTCGGAACCATTCCACCGATATCAACACATTTTAAACCACTAGAAGTGACATACGATGTTACTCGCGTAGTTAAAACTTCTTGGTAGTTCGGCGATAAAAATGTAGCTTATTTGCTATTTCAGATCATATCCTGTGTTCCGAATTTCAACCTGACCTGTTTAGCCGCTCCCATTTGCTAACTTAAGATCTTATGTATGCACCTTCGAATAAAATTATATCAGAACAGTTACCTCTTAGTGATTCAATAAAAAATTCCAACGCATAAGCTTGCCATTCAGCGCGGTAATACCGCCAGCATGCTGGGTACGCTTCCGATTGGTAGTGGGCTTGAACATCTTGATTATCTGTAGACCTACAGTGGTCTATGGATAATCCAGGTGTGCTTAGTGTAAGTAGTTAGGTAGGTTTGTAGTGTAGTTCTCATTGGATTTTAGTTTTGTTAATAAAGGCTCTGCCCAGATAAAATTTATATTATATCAAGATCGGATCGGATCTTATGTTCGGATGGTACGTAGTAGGTCCAATAGACTCTTTGCCGACAAAGGAGGGTCCACCTGGGGAAGTACCACATCTTTGCCAAAAACTAATGGGCATACCTACGTCAATATGTGGCGTTTAAAATACCTTGTTTCCAAATAAATTACACAGCATAAAGAAAAATCATCTGATATCTCTGAGTGACGAACAGGGCAGTGGTATGATTTAGACGCTTCATAATCCAATATCAGCTTGACAATGTGGTATTGCTTACAATCAGGCAAATGTCCTGCTCGCCCCGTCGTTCCGTACTATAAAAAAATCTTCTTCCAAGTCGCGGGAAGTATTGAGTTCGTGTGTAGACTCCGCAGCGATATATAAACTCAGAGTTAGGAACTTCATTGGCTCGACGGTGATTGTTGACAAACTCTGTTATAAGCAAAGTTCGCGTTACAAGCGGGTAAAGAAACATGTTGTTTTATTGCTTCTTTCAGTTTGTTGCCGCATTTTCGCTCGGATTTGGGCAGAAGTTTTGATTTCCGCACCACATGTTTGAGTTCGGGAGCTTCTTCAAAATGTTATTGACAAATGTACGACTTTTGTGACATCAAACGGCGCTTGCAGAATGACAGATGAAGCAAAAACCATGTAAAACATAAAAGAATTGGCAGGCATAGGAACTGCCGATCGAAGTGAACACTTATAACTCAGAATTTGATAGCTTACTTTAGAAACTACGCGGGTCAAACGGAGGACGTGGCCATAAGCAAGGTCATGGCTCGAGTTCACCCGAAGATTTCTTAACATTGCCGAACGTGACGCTAGAATTCAATTCACAGCCTGCGAAAAATTTGTCTGTGACGCGCCAAAAGAAGTTCTCACTTCAAAAATTCTCAACCAGCTCCTCGCGGTTTTGCTTACGGCGTTTTCACTCCTGCAACTTTCCTGCGATAAAAATTGGCACATGTGGTTTTCCAAACTATAATCTAACATATCGTTTCAAACTTTAACCCAGCACATTTTTAGTCGTTCCTGCGGGATTGAGCAACAAAAATCCAAACATTAAATAATCCCCATTTTCATATTTATAATACTAGCAGTGTCCCATGGTTTTACCCGCGCAGATCCTGTTATATTCCTGTGATAAAAGCCGCAGTAGAAAATGCCTCTGAGGACACCCAGTATACCAACTAGCTTAATCAGCCGTTCAATCAACAAGCTGGCCGCTTTGCTAAACAGCACTCTTTTATGATAGATTGAATGGCTAATTAAGCTAGTTAGCTGCGACATACCCACCGGGAAACACGGACTCAGGTAGAAACTTCTACAGTTTTGCAGTGCGGATGATCATTGTGAATTCAAACAGTTTATCATAGCTCAAAAAATTGCATATGTTTATGTGCGATTTTTTGCACGTGATTGCCATCTCGCTTGATGTTAAGCGATAATTCAGTCTACTATGGAACGTGATTACCTTAGAATAAACCGATTAATTCTCGATTTTATAAGACCAAGATTGTAACCATCGGGAAAATCTACTCAGGCAACGCATTCTACAACCTAGGGGGTATAGTATCGGAACGTTAAAATTTTCGGCAGTTGCACTATGACCGGTAGTTTATTTCACTATTTGCATTAAGTACGTTATCACCTGCATACACTTAGAAATGTCTAAACGTTATCCACGCTCACGAGAGCTTCTGTTCAATAGACTAAGCTTTCAACGTCGCTAAGCTTCCAATTGCTATGCAAGTTGCACGTGCTTATATGGAACGTATTCTGTTTCAACGATAGCGTGGAACAAAATCTGGTTTAACTTGCGGAGTCTAGCCTGCTGCATTCATTCCGCTAAGTGCACGTATGCGCAATGCGTCGTTTTGAACATTTGCCGGACATCGAGTCATGTGTCATGTCAGCAATTTGTGTTTGTAACAGCTCTTAACCGTATTTCACGTGGTGTTAACATTACTCAGGACTTAATTACGATTTAAATCATTATTTAATTACTTCACATTTATTTCTAGGTATTTCATCATTCGGTGTGTTTGCGTTTAAACTTTCTAGTTGTCAATTGAATAATTATGTCGAAAATTAGTAATATCATTATAATTTAATTCAAAAAACCTACCCCAGGCATAGAATAGATCATATAGATAGAACGGACACTCCCCAACCCCCGCCAATTTCAAGCTTCCTCACCCCTCAGGCCGTTTCGGATACGCTAGGAGCACTCAACGAAGGGCTGGTATCAAACATCTAATTCCTAACGAAATATCATCATGGTGGGTTGTTGTGCTGTTTACGGCTGTCCGTCAACTAAACGGGCCAAGATTAAAAGCTTTATTTAATATCCTAATGATAAAATAAAGTAAGATTAGTAACTTTTCAATAACGTTGCTTTATAATATTGCAAGCTTTGCTTAGTTTGGGTTCAGATGGTGTTGTGTGTAAATTGTCTACCAATATTTATTTATTTATAATAACAAAGTCATTTTTAACTCAAATTTCGTAACTTACACAGCCTTATGTGCCCAAGCACGGATTGATAATGCCTGGAGGAATAATTATAATAACAGAATAAAGTTTCCTTCATGGGTAAGTTTAAAATAAAATGCGAATGTGTACCTACTAACAGAAATAGATATCTAGGTACCTGATCTAATCTATCATCGGTTTCGTTTCATTTTACGCGGCAATATAAACACCCACAGATTTCTGAAACAATTAAGAAATCTGTGCAAACACCCTTTTAATTAGAATAGTATAATTTGGCACCATTCTATTTTTGTAACTCAACATTATAGCAAGTTTATAAACTACTTTACGTCACCAGGTGTGCTCAAGCGGCACAACTATTCAATAAAACAATTCAGTAGCCCTAGCTCTAACGCACACATTCACGCGTGTGTACGAACGACATCTGCATAGTTGTGTGAAGAGTAGGTAGCTCCACAGCGGCGTTTGTATGGAATTTTAGTGCCCCAGGGCGGGATGTGCCCCAGGTTCTTAATAAGCTTGTTTGTTTTTAAGAATTAAGTATTTATTTGTCGTGACAAAAACTTAAATTTTGAAGACTATTTTGAAGACAGGGGTAAAACCTAAGACCAATCCAGCCGCCGTCTCTTCTGAATACAGTCAACGACTACAATGTGACAAGGATATGGATGTATGTTACTCGATAGTTCCGCCGATTGTGAATCTAGGTCGATGTTTTTTTTTTTTGTTTGGTAGAAAATACTTCAGAAGTGGTCTGTAATAAATGTAATCGAAATCGGTTCAGTGGTTTCTGATCAAAAAATCTGTTCAGTGGTTTCTCCGAAACCGCGCTCTCTCATTCAAACAGTGTGTTTAGTTGCTTTTACAAAATTTAAGAAATTTTGTCGAGTGTTTTAGTCTGCAGGCCCGTGAACAAAATTTATGGGTCATCTGATACAGCAGGAGACCTATGTAGGATGATAGAAGGGTATAAAGTAATAAGATTGAGCACTATGCCGTCACTTGTAAGCTGTCCAACTGAGTGCAGTTGAAGAGGGGGGGGGGGGGGTTCTAAACCTCGATCATTTCTCCTCGTCGCATGATTTTTGTACGGCATTGCGAAATAATGTATTGAAGAGAAGAGGAATGTATGGAACCAAAGCCGAACATAATCAAATGACCAAACTTACTCTGTAAATCGTCGGAAAATCATGATTTTTTTTAAGAATTTTAAAATTTACAATTATTATAGTTTCAATACCTCTTCTAATCTATTATTCGGCAACGCCGTACAAAAATCATGCGACAACGAGAAATGATCGAGGTTTTGTTTCAGTTTTTGTTTTTAGAAGAAAATAAAATTATTTATTTTAAGCACTAGCTTCTGTTGCTATATTTCATTTGAAGAATATATACTTTTTGATTTACAGCAACATTGGACACATTTTTCTGTAAATGTGCATAATATTAGCTATCCACACAGTTAAGATATACCAAGAAGCTCAGTCGAAGCTTAAAATACCATATATACCAGATAGATACCATGTATACCAGATACATACATTTATTCATAGTGTACTGTATGAGTAATGATATCCTAAAGTAATAAATACCACCGTAATCCTACAAACCTTGTTTAACAACTAGCACCAGAGTACCTTAAATGATACGACCTTAAAGTGAGCGTCGGTAGCGTAGATTATGGATCTGTCTGGAGTCTGCTGATAGATACTCATAGTACTATGCTTTATCATTGTGTTCTTACGGGATACTCGATGCCAAGGTTAGCCTTTAGAATTAAATTAATATCAAAATTACTGTTATTCTTTATCTTGGAATATTCTTCATGTTTTATACTATTCTATGATTCACAGCCAAACTACAATACAACACACTACAAACTATAAATAAAGCTAAACGAACGAACGAACAATACAACTGACTAAACGCAACTGATAGTAAACAATACGCTTGTCCATAACAACACAGTATAACATAGCTAATTGAACATTGAAGACGCACATCGCAGTGCTACCACTTCGCTCGTCACCCAGAGACATAGGATGAATTATGTACCTCTATGCTCTGTGACACCTCTGGAAACATTCTCTACTAAAATGGAAAATACAGATAGGTAGGCAGGACGATCGCAGGGCTACGCTGTAGATCGTAGACTAACATTATACGCGTAGCATATATTTATGATTTTTTGCCTTATCCTCATTGTTCTGTAAAAATCATCATCATCTTCATTTCTGTAAAAAATAGATTGATTGAGCTTTCAAAATATCGAATAATGAGACCAAGAAACGAGCTGAGGGACGTATTATGAAAGAAGTGTATGTACTCTAGTGGACGAGTCTAAGCTAATTTTGATGAACTATCTATGCATGTATGAAGTTAACTTTATTTTACCGCATTGTAATAACTCGCTCCAAGAAGAGCTTAAGTTAAACAGAATAATAATACTAATAAACTATTTTTATAAAAGTATGCACAGAATATTTTGAAATTTTATACTTTATTATTAGCATAATGGCTACTAGTTAGTACTTCTAATTCAAAAAATATTCTCCTCCGTGACAGTGTATGACACTGCCGTGACCAGGATTCGAACCTGGGTTACTACGGCCACAACGTAGGGTCCTAACCACTAGACGATCACGGCTACCGGAGCTGGTGACGGGGTCCGACGAAATTCGCTTTACTTTGAATATTTGCGACACAAACTGGAGCACTTTCACTTTACTGCGCGCGAGTGCTGACCGCGCGACCGGGATTGAAATGTAAAAAATTGGTAAATTTTAGGGTCTCTACTGCCTATATAAACTTTGGTTATTGCATTTTATACTATCATACCAAAAAGCACAACGGCCCAATTGAGAGGCTAAGTGCGGAAAAGGCCCCGTCTAACTAACTATTCTCACTGAAACTGTTGTTTAACCAGGAAAACTAACGCGATTAAGTCAAGTACATTCCTTGCGTCCAACATCATACAATAATTAGCCGCAGGGATATTATGATGGAGCTTTATAATTATAATACCAAATGATATCCATTATTTGTTTTTATCTTTTACTAGATGTCCGCCCCGGCTTCGCCCGTGGTACATTATATAGCACTCATCAGGATCCCGTACATATACAACGCTGAAAGAATGACTGAAATCGACAATATCTCTTTCAAACAAAACACCTCTTCAGCTACCTGCTACGCCACCTGTCGGAAATTGGTCGTACCAACTCAGATTTAGAAACAAATTTGATTAGCAAAGGTTTATATTCAATTGGTGTTTAATCTGTGATATTAAACGATGCAATCTTAGACACATGTTGTCATGTGTCATGTCAAAGCACGAAATGTACGAAAAACTCTTATAAGGAATATTTTTTCCCGATTTTCTTACATTCTTGGTTCATGCTCCGCTTCTATTAGTAGTAGCGTTATGTACTATAACCTATGGCCTTCTATCTAATGGACTATCCAATAGAAAAATAATCTTCCAATTCGGACCAGTACTTCCCGAGATACTAGCGTTCTAACAAACAAACTGTTTAGCTTTATAATATTAGTATAGATTAGTACAGATTTCAATCTAATACCCGTAACCGAAACTATCAGATAATCCGAAATAATTACATATCCGAAACGATGTATCCACATCCAAAATATAATCCATAGTATCCCTATTTAGTGAATACGGAACACACAGCCCGCGTCGTTGTAGTGTCATTTATATCAATAATATCGGAACTACAAAAACGATGATAATGAGATGTTGATAAGTTAATATGTAGCGTGACTTATTTCCAGCGAAATCAGACCACGATAATGAGTGACAACCGAATACACTTTTTAAATTGGACATACTTACCTTAGTAATTTTTACACCTAACAAAAGTTTTTTTTTTTAAATAAAGATTGACGAGACTAGCAGGACATGTCCCTGATGGTAAGCAAAATGCCTACCACATAACAGCACAGTGACACGCAGCTATTGGAACATGAAGAGTTCAAATTATTACCTAGCACTGCACTGCGCTCATCACCCAGATATCTAAGATGTTATATCTCTAAGCCCTGTAATTTCTCTGGAAACATTGCCCTTCAAACCGGAACACATTAATGTTTTCACATTACTGCTTGGCGGTAGAATAACTGGCAAAGGTGTGGTACTTCCCCAGGCGGGCTCTGCTAGGAGTCCTACCACTACAGTGTGAGTATATTGTTACAGAAACATAATAGATGTCAATAACCTCTTTTACTAAGAAACTCTTGATGTTGGTTGTAAGAAAAGCAAAGGCTCCGTGTAAAGAGAAAGGTCAGAACTTGAGCAAAAAGGTCACGTTCACTTCCTTTTTGTTGTAGCCTCAAGTAAGATGTCACAATGTAAGAAAGAATCTCTATACCTAACTAACCTCATTTATGAGATCACAAAAAAATATCCGTTCGACTTTGCTCGAAAAAAATTAAAAAAAGATCGTTACATCTTTGCGGGAAATACGAATAAGTAGCCTATTTGCAAATCTAATATATAAAATTCTCGTGTCACAGTTTTTGTTGCCATACTCCTCCGAAACGGCTTGACCGATTTTGATGATTTTTTGTACTTATCCGGTATCTATGAGAATCGGCCAACATCTATTTTTCATCCCCTAAATGTTAGGGGTAGTCCACCCCAAATTTTTATTTTATTTTTAGACAAAATTTTAATTTCTATTATTTTATGATACAACATACAAAAATACATACAATGCTCAATTTTACCATTCTACGATCAACCCTTATTTTTAATAGCCATTTTAGTAATTTAATCATTTTCCTCTCGGTCGAAAACTGATCAATCGTCATTTAATTAGTCATCCCCGCCAGTTGTCTACAGGTGTCACTTCTGACCCAGTAAACAGCACGATAATTTGGGGATCAAAAGTAGTCTATAGCATATATATAGTTAGAACACGGTAATCTCGGGAACTATCGGACCGATTTAAAAAATCATTCACCGTTCTTTCATATGTACGTAATCCTTGAATGATGTAGGTTATATATATGTACCACGGGCGAAGCCGGGGCGGGCCGCTAGTCTATATATAAATGCATGTGTGTATGTTTATAAAACGTATATATTTCCCCGCTTAACTGCAATCTACCTTAAGCTTAATTGATAATACGATCTAGAAAAGAACGTATTTATCCAGAGTCTATCAATATGTTCTCAATTTGATGACACCCAGATTATAACACCGATGGAATATCTCCCAAATAACCCACTAAAGCAGCGCATTCCAATGCTTAGAAAATTCTTACTGATTACTAGGATATTAGTAAAGATAAGTTGCAAAATTTCATACTTTAATAAATCGATTCGCCGTTCGCGCAATTTTCGTAAAAAAAAATATACTTCATGTACAGATTATTTTTTTCATTTTTACCTAATAGACTGGTCAATGAGCATATTCAAATAATGTAAAAGAAAACAAAGAAACCAACTTAAAAATATTTGAGTATTACAGAGTAGTCCAGATTAAATTAAACTGTTGACTCGCAACTCTCCATTTTTTTCTTTGAAGCCGCATTGCAGTTACAATTTATCAAATGCTCTGAAATAAATCCTACAAATTTAAACCAAAAATGTAAAGAAAATTCGTGAGTTTAGACTAGCAAATTTGTAATTAGTGTAATGTTGTCACTGCCAAAGATAAGAGAACAAGAGTACACGATAATTTAAAATTTGCAAAGACAAAAAATAAATTCTTATTTTCGCGCAGCAAATAAAGAGCGTTCTAGTAAAAAAAAATTAGATAAAAACGACGTATTTATATTACAGAATGACTAAACGTGAATAAGGAGTCAAATCACTGCCCCACATAGCACTGCGCTCGTCATCCAGAGATATCAGATGATTTATTTCTTTGACATGTAATTTCTCTAGTAACATTTTGCTTCAAGCCGGACCGCGGTCATATTTGCACATTACTGACAGACGCTAGAATATCTGGCAAATGTATTTAAAAGATTTAGACTAATAATTCTCAAATTACCGAGTGAGATATCCATAAATCAAATTATTAAGTGTATGAATCAGAGTAACTTCAAATTTAATGGGACAAAATTAATGTCATGTTTTGGAAAAATAAATTTAAAAAATTGTGTATAGAAAAAGTTATTCGGATTTCTTTTAATCTATTGAAGTAGAAAATCTGGACTCTGAAAACAGCAGCTTGGTATAGTAAAGTGACCCAAAAATAAAACAGTGAAAATTATGTTATTAAAATGGTGATTTGTGCCTTTTGTTTAAAATATTATTATAGATAGTGCCATTGTCTTTGTCATTGTATTTTAGTTGCTTGTCCGTCCGTCTGGGGTTTTGGAGAATCCGTCTGGGAAAAGGGAAAATGATATATGAGTACACCTTTGCTTAACCTTCAAACAGTAATGGGGAGCAGATAACGAGAGCATTCGCCCCAAAATATTTGCTTCATTGATTAATTTTGACATTTACATTTACGTTTCATGTTTAAATAAGGTTTCGTGATCTGCGTTCATTTTGAAAACCGCGTAAGAACAACTTTGTTTAATTTCCGGTTAGATGGTGTTGTTTAAAAAAAAATGAAATATATATGGGTAGACAATTCACACACAACACCAAACTAAGCAAAGCTTGTACTATGGCGGCCAGACAGCTGATATAATACTTATGTAGGTGTAAATACATACTTATTATACATAGAAGCACCCAGACACAGTACAAATATTTGAATTCATCACTCAAATGTTTGCACTGGGTGGGAATCAAACCCAATGAACCTAGGGTTCGCAGGTAGAGTTACTGCTTACTAAGCCACGAGGCCAGTCAACAGTGTCTACTAATATTTATTTATTTCATATCGCAAAAAAATGGGTAACATGTGTTACATTTTTTTTTAACTATAATAGGTTTGCACTTGACCACCATCTCGCCTGATGTTAAGCGATGATGAGATCTACGATGGAGCGTGCTTACCTACAAGAAACCGATTCACTCTCGATTTGAAGACACCAAGATTGTAACCATCAGGGAAAGCCCACTCAGGCAACGCATTCCACAACCTAGACGTTCTTATCACAAACGTGGAGTCAAACCTCTTCGTTCGCGTTTTCGGAATTAATTAATATTAATTAATTTAAAAAAACGTGCTATCCATTGTATCACAATTCACAAGTCAGTGGACTGTTAGTTTATCGTCTACTTGAACTCTGAGTCACTCTCTACATTGTAAACGTAGATTAATGCTCGAAGTGCTTCATTTCAACTAGACTGTTTATACACAGCGCCGAAAGATGAAAAACTTCGGCCACGAAGCGACGCGACGTAGGCGAGGAAAGTAGAAAAATCTTAGTAAAAACAAACACGTTATATTCTTAGCGAGGTGAAGTCATACAGTTTTGCTTTATACACTTCCCAGTTTTGTTTCGTTTCCTAAATTCCTCCTAGAATAGAAATTCCAAGAAATACTTTTAGAATAAATACGGCTAATATAAATTAATATTGATGGACAATTCACACACAACACCATCTGACACCAAACTAAGCAAAGCTTGTAAAATGGCGGCCAGGTAGCTGATACAATACTTTTATAGTTGTAAATACATACTTATTATACATACTCGTAGAAACACCTAATATCCAACCGTGGCTTTGTTTGTGTAGATTTAAGAAACGAAAATGAAGTATACCGACATAAATTAAGAAAGAGAGTATTGGGTACTTCCTAGGTCAACGTGCGTCATCTTCAACCACGCCGTCGCTTACCATCAGGCTAGTAGGTGGTCAAACGTGGACCTACATATCTATATCTATACTAATATTATAAAGAGGAAAGATTTGTATTTTTGTATGCTACGAATAAACTCAAAAACTACTGGACCGATTACAAAAATTCTTTTACCAATAGAAAGCTACATTATCACTGAGTAACATAGGCTATGTTTATTACGAAAAAAAATGAGATATCTATGGAAATTTTTGCTAAAACCAACGCAAGGTATAAAAACAACAGTCATAAAATGGCTTTCATCGCAAACGCTGCGGAAAGCACTAATGATAGACCAAAACAATGTTCTACAATATTATAGAGCGTATTAAAATCTACAAAAAAACCTCGCGAGACCATATGTCTAACTACAGTAATTACGTCGCTACAGCTACTTTTTTACATTTTAAAAGTAGGTAAAAATGCCTATCAAATTCAGACCATGTTATCAACACATTTGTATTAATTCTTATCCAAATAAATTATTTCTTATTCAAGACTCTTTTAATACCTATTGATTACTTTTTGAATTATTGAAGTGGGACATTCCATTCAAAAGATATAACGAAATCAAAAATATCAATCCTATCAAAATGCGGCGCCGCGCGGCGTAACACCGATAGAGGGGACACCGAGGCACGGGGGAGAGGTGTTCGCAGCTATGAAATAGGTAAGTACGAGCAGCCGCGCGCGCGTCTACTAATTCGCGTGGTCGCCTCGCTACGCAGGTGGTGGACGCAAATGATACTAAATATTAAACATTTTTTCGTAACACTTTTTATGTTCCTATCAAAATGCTCTTTTCAGAACTACTTTTGTATAAGTTTATTCTACATTTACTGTTATTGTTCAAGTTTTCTCACACTTTCTACACAGTATTACATTAAATTTATTCCATTTCTGCTTCCTCACGATGTTTTCTTTCACCGTTTTAAATTGGAGGCATTACGGATATTATTATGACTTCGAAAAAACAGTGATGCGCGTGTAATTTGAGCTGGGGGGATAGGATAAGATATAGGTCATCCCCAAAGGTCCCCTTTATCCTACTTACTAAATTAGAATAAAACGAGCATTAAGGACTACGATGATGAGACGATCAGAAATCTAGCTGTGTCAATAGATTCAATAAGCAGCCCACTAAATATTCCTACTACTGGGACTCGGGGCCCTCTCTCGCAAGGAGAGAGTCAAGTCCATAATCCACCACGCTGGCCCAGTGCGGGTTGGTGGATGACACATGACCTCAAAAGATTCTAAGTACATGGCAATTTCTTCACGATGTTTTCCTTCGCCGTTTTAAGTTTTGCGGTATTACGCATTTTACTCCGAAAAGACAGTGGTGCCTGGTGCACGTGGGATTTAAAACCGGGGCTCCAGATCGGCCGCCGCCGTTCTCCCGACTAGACCAGCCGTAACTATTTAGTACGTATTTAGAACTAATAGACTTTAGTAGTTACATAAAACATTGCACAACCATAAACTACGTCGTAGGTGGCATTAGCAGATTTTTAACACTAAATTACAACAATTAAATATTTACTGATTTAATTTTTGATTTGATGCGTAAAAGTAAAAGGGGAATAACAACGACGCCAGACACGCCTAACGTTTTTAGAACTAATGATAATATAACGTAACAACTAACGCATAACAGTTTTCGCATAATTTTTGCTACCGTATAAAGCATAAACATAACTTAGCATAATGTTTAAAGGCACTTAGCATATTGAGAGAAGCATAACAATACCTAAACATAACAATTGGTCCTATTATGGTCTATCACTGGAGTTTGACTCCGGGTGAGCTCCCGGAGCCAGAAGCTCTATGTCATTGAGTGTAACCTCTCGCTACGGCGGCGACCTCGCTTGGCTCGCTCCTCTCAGGACCTCCCTTGAGATTCTGGCTCCCGCATTTTTTTAATAAAGTAAAATAGGCAAAAAAACATGCGTTTTAAATGATAAACACATGATTGGGATTGTTTGTTTTGTCTTGGTCGTATGTACTAAAATTTCTAAGTCTAATAATTTTGTTCTATACTTATTTTCCATAATACCCGTGCGAAGCCGGGGCGGGCTGCTAGTACGCAATAAAAAAGACCTACTACCCTCCTTCCTACCAATATTATAAATGCGAAAGATTACAGATGGATAACTTACGGATGTTTGTTTCTCTTTTAGCAAAAACTACTACATAGATGTATGAAATTTAGTACAAAGATAAGTAATTTGGTACCTAGTCAGGAGTAGCACATATACTCTTTTTAAACCTGGCAAAACAACGGGATCGGACACTACTTAGTATAATCCTGGATGTTGATAGTAGTGATTCATTGTAAACGCCGTCTGAGCGTTAATTTAATCTAGTAGTGGTAGGACTCGTGGAAGAGTCTGCCTGGGGTAGTACCACACAAATATTCTACCGCCAATCAATAATGTGCAAACATTACTGTGTTCCGGTTTGAAGGGCAATGTTTTCAGAGAAATTGCAGGGCTTAGAGATACAACATCTTAGATCTCTGGGTGACGAGCGCAGTGCAGTGCTAGGTAATGATTCGGACTCTTCATGTTCCAATAGCTGCGTGTCACTGTGCTGTAATGTGGCAGGCATGTTGCTTACCATCAGGCACATGTACTGCTCGTCTCGTCACTTTTTATTTAACAAAAAAATATTCTGACGCTTTTTTAATGTAAACTTTTTAACATAGATAGATAGGATCAGCAGTAGGTAAGTGGTAAGTTGTATCTGTGCCTGTTGGTAAATATTCTACCCACAACAGCACAATGTCACGCAGCTATTGTAACATGACGGGTCCAAATAATTCCTTAGCACTGCACTGCGTTCATCATATAAAAATAAAACCGGTTGCAAATAAATTACTGTTTCTTTTAAAACGTTTTTTTTTTCAGTAGTAAAAAAGTGTCTTTTATTTTTATGCAAGTGTCAGCTGACTGATACTGCGTGTAAGGTTTTTAAAATCTTTTTTTTTTCAATAGTAAAGATGTGTCTGTTATGTAATAGAAGTGTCAGCTGTATGATGGTACATACATACATACATACTACATATGTATATCGTTGCTTCCGATTGGCATGAGTGATGAGTGATAGTCAAATGATATCGTAATTTTTGGACTAATTTTACTGGACTTACATCTAGAGCATAGATCATGAAAACGAATACTACTTAATATAAACATCTTGATTATCTGTAGACCTTTATCGATCTATGGATAATTCAAGTGCGCTTAGTGTGAGTAGTTAATTAGGTATGTAGCGTAGTGTAGTTCTCATTGTATTTTAGTTATGTTAATAATGATATTGCACGCTAAAAATAAAAATAATATGCTAAAAACTGGCAAAAATGTGGTACTTCCCCAGGCAGACTGTAAAAAGTCCGGACTCTGCGAAGAATCCTCCAACATTAAATAAGATACTTATTTTTGAAGTATTATTATAAATAGGTAAAGTTATAAGAAATATCAAAGTAAGCTCATTCAAACTACATCTTATATTCTTTGTTCCGGTGAATGCCCTCAGTTGAAACGGTACATCGTAATAACATGACAAACGTCCACGATTCGTCCTGCTATCTGAGAGCTTGTTATGAAACTCTCGCTTTTGTGTCGCTGTAACAAGGAAAATCTCTAGTTGTGTGAAAAATATCGTTATGTTTTATTTAGCGCGAGTTATGCTTATAACGTTGTGTCATGTCTGTGTATGGCAGCGTATAAGGGTTTCTTTGATTAACGGATATGGCTCGCAAAAATAAGTACTGTAGTAAAAATTTCTCCATTAATATTATCATTCTTTTGAACTATCACGGTTGTTGATACTGGTGTAGTGACTAGTATTATCAATTACGGGATATTATTTAAGGGTAATGCATCCCATTCTTAATACCACGAGTAAATAAGTATATCCATTTGTTTGAGAAATCATTTAAATTTTATTAAACTAATATAAATCGAAAATAAACGTCCACAAAGTCATGTCAGTTAGAATAAAACGCCTCGAACCGTTCCTGGTGCAATCATTTAAATTATTCTTCACCAAGTGAATTGAGGGAACAAAACGTATTTAAAGCTTTTAAAGTGGGTACATTATAAAATAAGTACACAAACACCACTTGTTTCAATAGTATCTTTCTGAAAGGAATAGTCGCCAGAAATCTAGCAGAATTTTCTTAAGAACCTTACTGTTTGTACGAAAAAACATATCAGCATTTCAAGTACTCGTTACTTTCACGAAGCTTTTGACCAGATCCATATAGGTCAAATGATTTTCTTGATAATATTTTTAATCCTGTAGTCAACGCAGACTAAAAAAAATTATTTATAACGTAATGTAATTTTACTTCAAATGAAAATTGATTTGCCTGATATACAAATAGTACCTGGGTGACCGAGCTTTGCTCGGTTTAAGCACTGAGTATGGTTAGATACATACAGATTTTCTTAAACAAAAAAAGTAACTTGAAAAAAGAAGGGCGGCCATCTGGATATGAACCAGGATCTACTATATAATGCACCGCCCAAACTTACCGGCTGAGCTATAATACTTTACCGTAGCGAAATTTACCGTCACATTCTAATGTCAATGTAACAGTTTTCATTGTAGAAAAAAGCGCATCAAACGGCGTTTTTTTTTAAATAAACCCCTAACTATATCCTCCCCGAAACCCCCTGTATACATAATTTCATGAAAATCGATCGAGCCGTTTCCGAGATTCTGATTCTATATATCTATATACCTACAAGAATTGCTCGTTTAAAGGTATAAGATGTAGATATGTACTAAAAAAAATCTTATTTAATCTCCGAGAGTAAATCAACCTAGATGATAATGAACTGGGTGAATTCTTACAAACAATAAATCACCACTGAACTAGAATGTATTTATGCCGAATTGAATCGAAGCAGAGTTGTTATTATTGGCAGCCACTTGCGAAACTATCAGCAGAACTGAATATTGTAACATTTGGAAAGAATCCAGACAAAGAAACGCATTCATACAGGCCGTGGTTATTGATGTCTAAGTCCAAAATCTCGCGTCAGCCTAATTTGGCCAACAATAAGACACGTTTTCAACCGACTTCAAAAAAAGGAGGTTTCTCCATTCGATCGTATATATGTTTTTTTTTCTAAGTCGGGAGAAGAGAACGGCGACTGCCCATCCCTTGCCCGCAGCCCTTGGTTCAAATCCCACGCGCACCACTAATATGATCGACGTCACATTCGTAATGCGGCTAACTTAAACACTGTGAAGAAAACATCGTGAGGAAATCGACATGTTCCTATAATATTTCAAGGTCATGCGTCATCCACCAACTCGCACTGGGCCAGTGTGGTGGATAATGGTATTGACTCTCTCCTTGCGAGAGTAAGCCTCTTGTGCCAGCAGTGTACAGTGGAGTGGGCTGCTTATAAGGCGTTTTCAAGATCTTTCGCGATTTGAACACATATCGTTTATATTGTACGGGACTTTGAAACAGTGATCTATATCGTGATTAAGTCCTGTATAATGTGCAAATAGACCTGTCAAAGAAAGTTCTCAATTTCGACAAGTGTGGCGCATATATTTTATTTTCTGAAATTGCTCTAGCAAAATGAAACATTGGCGCCGCCAACCGACGATCAATTTGAAAACTATCTTTTCATTACACTACCTCGGAAAGAGTACTTTTGTTCCTCGACATCAGGGCGCAAAATTCGTTTTTACCCTGTAGAGAGTGAAGTAAATATGAATTTAGAACATTGTGTGCACTAAGTTTTTGAATTCGAAACATAATTAAACCTTCTTATTTCTACCTTTTTTGTGCCTACTTCATCATATTTTTTTATTTGTTAATAACTCAGACTAGGAACCTCTTTGGTGTACTTTTTTTCTAAAGCCTTTGCGCGCGACACAGATTACATACCTCGCGCGCAATTTTCTTCTCACGTATGGAGGCTAGAGGTAAGGAATGTTATCTCAAATGGTAGAATATTTAAAAATGCTATGAATGAATCATTTGTAAACGAATTCATGTATGCCGAGTTAAATAATTAAATATCATTGACGACTAAAATAGTTACTAATAAAAAATTTCAACTACTTGCGTAGTACAAAATAATGTAGCAAATATAACATCAATTAATTACTATTTTGAGAAAACACATAACATTTTTTTTTCATGAATTCTAAATATGCGTTTATTTATTTCCTTTAAAATTTACCCTGACGCTAATATGGCGCTACCATAATTTTTTGCATTTGGGCGGACACTTTTTCATGTATACAGATGACTTACCTCAACCTCTCAACTCTCCATAGTTTCACGTCATATTGTTGTTGTTAAAACAATGGCTAAATAAACTCAAAGTAAAAACCTTAGGTTACAGATAAATTGAATACAAGTAAAAAAACCGAAATAAGCGATTCTAGCAACAAAGAAGTTTATTTGACGCCAACATACAGACTGAAACTGTTAAAATGCAAAGTATTTAGTCATTTCCTCGCTAAGGTGGGATGAAAAATTACGTGTTGCACTCTAGTGCAAAGATTTTTCACTTTATGCCCTTTTGATTCCCTTGCTACACTCCGGATTCTAATTTTTTTATCACTTTCTGAGCTCGTGTACAATTTTAGAATCCTTCGCTTGCTCGGTCATAAAAAGTGAGCAAGCGGTCAAAAAGCAACTTTGTACTTTTGTACAAAAAATAACTACTGTCAAGTTTTATTGACTCTCCAAGAGTCATCAAGTGTCCAAAAACGCATTTTGCAAAATCGCAATAACATCATGCTTCGAGGGATTTGTAAATAGTGCACTTTGTAGCGAGAAAGTCATGGTGACCTTATTAGGTCACCATGACTTTCCGAATGTGTGAATGTGAGAATATCCGGTTTACAATCATGACGTCCTTGGTTCACAAATATTTCAGATATAGCGGTAAGACTCTTTGCAGAGTCCGTTTGGTGAAATACCATACAGTTACCACTTAATTTACATCCAAGATGTTATATGCTAAATAATACTGTGTTCCGTTTTGAAGGGCAACGTTTCCAGCGAAGTTACAAGGCTATTAAGAGATAAATTATTTAATATCTCTGGGTGACGAGTGCAGTGGTGGTTGCGATTTGGACTCTTCTTGTTGAAATAGTTGCGTGTATATACATATATCGTGTTTGTATGAGTATCTAAAGTTCAGTCAGAATATTACGTTAAGGTGAAGTTACCATAAGTAGCCCATTTTATTTTCTTATGTAGCTAGAACTGGGTGTCGAGGTCTTCTCTCACATAGAGAGAATTAAGGTCAAAACCCACCTGACCAAATGTAAGTTAGCAGATGACGCATAGTCTTGAAATATTAGTATATTGCATAAAACACGCCGTTTACCTAAGATGTTTTCCTGTGAGCCTGTGGTAAAGACAGACTTGTGAAGATGCTCGTGACAATTTTTTTTTTTTTTTTACCTTCTATAGGCTCACACTTCACACACATACACACACACACACACCACATAGCCATCTCGCCTGATGTTAAGCGACGATGCGGTCTACGATGGAGCGTGTTTACCTAGAAGAAACCGATTCACTCTCGATTTGAAGACACAAAGATTGTAACCATCGGGGAAAACCCACTCAGGCAACGTATTCCACAGCCTAGACGTTCTTATCACAAACGTAGAGTCAAATCTCTTCGTTCGTGTCTTTGGAACATCAACCATGAAACGATGTCGCTTTTTCGAGCTACGAGCATTCCGATAGAAAAAAAGGGCAAGGTGGTATTAGATCATGCAGATCAGTTGCACACTCTCCGAAGTGTATCCGATAAAAAAAATCGATAGGCTAGCGATTTTTCGGCGATGCTCAAGACTTTGAAGTCTTTTTCGCACAAGAGTGTCATTGCCTATGAACCTTTTGGCACGTCTCTCGATCGATTCCAGGGCCTCCAGCTGATACTTGGCCGATCCATCCCAAAGGTGCGAACAGTATTCCATACAGGAGCGAATCTGTGCTTGATATAATGTGAGCAACTGTTCAGACTTGAAGTACCTTCGCACCTTTGAAAGGACACCCAGTTTGTTGGCAGCTAATTTAGCCTTGGACTCGATATACGAGCCAAAGTTGAGCGTAGATGTCAAAGTGACGCCCAAAAGCTCAAGACGGTCAGAAACCGGCACGGACACACCTCGAAAAGTAGGAGTCAGTTGAAATGGACTCCGTTTTGCGGAGAAAAGACACGCCTGCGTCTTACTCTCGTTGAACTTGACCAGATTGGCATCGCCCCATTTAGACACCGCCTCAAGGGTCAAGGTCAAACGCTCGATCAAACTCTCTCTCAATACCTGAGTTTGCTGCCCACTGGCTCTCGCGCTAGATATGTAACTCTCTACGACGGTGCTATCATCTGCGTACCCAAAAATACCGGGCTTTAACAGATCATTGATATGTAGCAGGAAGAAAGTACGCAGAAAGTACTGACCCCTGAGTGACTCCGGCATTGATAGCCATTAGATCCGACGAGCAGCCATCAATGACGACTCGTTTGGACCGATCCCTCAAGAAGTCCGATATCCATGCAATAAACCCAGGAGACAAACCATAACTAGAAAGCTTGCTTATAAGGGCATCATGCCAAACCCTGTCGAAAGCCTTCGAGATATCCAGGGAGACTGCAAGTGCTTCCCCGTGTTTCTCAATAGCTTCACTCCAGATGTGAGTGACGTACGCTAGAATATCCCCGGTGGACCGGTTTCGGCGAAATCCGTATTGCCGGTCACTTAGGAGGTCGTTTGATTCCAGGTACGTCAGGAGCCTGTGGTTTAAGACACGTTCCATAGTCTTGCAGAGTATGGACGTGACCGAGATGGGCCTGTAGTTGGCAGGGTTAGCACGACTACCCTTTTTAGGCACTGGTTGCACATTGGCAAGCTTCCAAGACTTCGGTACTAGCCCAGTTTGGAGAGAGAGCTTAAAAAGGCGCGTCAGTATCGGAGACAACTCAGGCGCACAAGCCTTCAACAGTAGGGCAGGAATACCATCTGGGCCACTGGCTTTATTCACGTCCAGATTGCGTAGCACTTTGCGAACCTCCATTTGGCGAATATGTATCTCTGACATAAACGACGGACAGCCAGGTGGAATAGGAGGTGTCGCGCTACCAGCATCTAGACGCGAAGATTCCGCAAACTGAGGTGCAAACAAGTTTGCCTTCTCCGTTGCAGTGTGAGCCAGTGTCCCATCAGGTTTCAGCAATGGAGGTAGTGAGGGGCGGCAGAAGTTCGATTCGACCGATTTAGCTAGGGACCAAAACGCTTTGCTGCCCGCAGGGTACGAAGCTAGTTTGTTCCCTATTCGACTAATGTGGTCAAAACGAGCCCACTGAAGGACCTTTTTGCATGCCTTAGCAGCCTTGTTAAACGCTTGCTTCTTCCGGTGTATGTCCCTTGCCTTACGCTGTCGAGCATCAACCCAGGCTAGGTAGGACTCATGTTTCAATGCTTCAGCACTTTTACATTGAAAAATATTTCAGATGTGTAAGTGAGATTCAAATCTATGGTTTCACGAATGAGAATTCCATGTTCTAGCAATTAGGCCAACACAGCTTTCCAAGTATTTTTGAGGTTTCATTTTGCAGTTGTGAAATTAAAATAACTGGAAGCCTTTATTTCGAAATACAAGTTATGATGGAAAAACAAGTTATTGTGGAAACTTTACTCTCGGTAGAAAGAGAATTAATTGGATAGGCTTCGAAAATACCCAACAACTTGACAAAAGGCTTTTAAAATTGTTCTTTTAATTTTCCTTTTGGGTGCGGAGTTTTATTTTGCAATTTTAGGATTTCGTTTCTGTATTCCTACTGTTTACGTATTAGAATAAGCAGCTCATTTTATGTTTGCAGGGACCTGGGGTTGTCTCTTACAAGAAGATAGTCAAGGTCATAATCCACCACGCTGGCCATGTGCGGGGCGGTAGATGACGCATATCCTCAAAAGATACGAGTATGTTCCTTAAAACATGCTGGTTTCCTCACGATGTTTTCTTTCATCATAAATGCCAGTGCCATATGGTCATGGCTATAATGCCACTGGCATTTATGGCCATAGTTGTACATCACTTGGAAAGTATTCTGAGGTGTCGTCGCGATTCAAACCCCCGACTTTACCATTGCGAGTCGAATGTTCTCACCTCTGGGGCACCACAGTTTCTAACTCGATTAAAGTAATTTCATCATCATCATCATCATCATCAGCCGCAAGACGTCCAGTGCTGAACATAGGCCTCCCCCCTAGATTTCCACAACAAACGGTCCTGCGCAACCTGCAACCAGCGGTTTCCAGCGACCTTTATGAGGTCATCTGTCCATCTAGTGGGAGGCCGTCCAACACTGCGTCTTCCGGTACGTGGTCGCCACTCGAGAACCTTTCTTCCCCATCGGTAGTCAGTTCTGCGAGTGATGTGGCCTGCCCATTGCCACTTCAGCTTGCTTACTCTTTGAGCTATGTCGGCCACTTTCGTTCTTTTGCGAATATCCTCATTACGGATTCTGTCGCGCAAAGAGACTCCGAGCATAGCCCTCTCCATAGCTCGCTGTGTGACTTTGAGCTTCGTTATGAGGCCCACAGTTAAGGAGTAATTTAATAGTAGATTATTCACTAAGGGAGTAAAGCACTGTCTTGTGTCATAGGCGTCATATTAGATCCTGAGCGCAGCGAGGGACTCGAGTCAACTCCCGCGTTAAGCTAGTACATTACCTTGATTAACATAGTCTACTTTTTATATCGTACAGCACAGCTGACAAAAGATAAATAAAGATAGTTAAATATTTAAGTGAAATGAGAATCTCACAATTTTTTGGCGTAGTTTGAAGTTTATAATTAAAACAAAAATGTTCGTTCGAAATTATTTCTACAGTTTTCAATATGACTACGTACTAGTACTCGGTTAGGTATTCGCATATAGACGATTATTTGCTCATAAATGTACATGCAGATAAGTGCATATCACAAAAGTTGAAAGGTTATTTATACATATAAAGCAGGAGACCACGACTGCCAGACCTTTATTTTAACTAGAAGCGCTCCGCAGTCTTAACCGCGTAGGTAGTGCTTTAAGTTTTTCAAGATGTTCGTCCGTCCCAAGATTGCCTGGCAGATATCTTTTTTATTTTCGACAGTTATTTCACATATCTTACAGTTCTCCTAAATTGTATGTATCATTTTAGTGATGTGAATAATAAAGAATGATATTAATTTGTTGGTTTAAAATCAAAACCACTGCCATAACTATTTTTTTTTTAAATAAAGAGTGACGAGACGATCAGGACATGTGCCTGATGGTAAGCAACATGCTTGACACATAACAGCACAGTGACACGCAGCTATTGGAACATGAAGAGTCCGAATCATTACCTAGCACTGCACTGTGCTCGTCACCCAGAGATCTAAGATCTTATATCTCTAAGCCCTGTAATTTCTCTGGAAACATTGCCCTTCAAACCGGAACACAGTAATGTTTGCACATTACTGCTCAGCGGTAGAATAACCGGCAAAGGTGTGGTACTTACAAACTTATAACCGGGGATCGTTGTCACCTATGCTGGGAACATGCATAGTAAAACTTTCAACTTTTATAACATTACGAAGGTCTGGCAATCGTGGGCTTCTGGACTAATATAGATGTCGAGGTACAAATGGGAATCATTTCCTGCCTCCGCCAGCGGATGAGCGATGTATTCCGTAAGCCGGTACGACGTGTGTCCGCTTTGCACCTGTTGTCATTTCATTGCAATTTAACACTTGAGCTAAAAGTATGGGTACCAAAACTAAAAAAAAAAAAAAAAAAATACATACAGCCGAATAGAGAACTTCCTCCTTTTTTAAAGTCGGTTAAAAAGACTTTAATTTCACTCGATGAACTTGTTAGCTATCTTGCCGGGCTCATAAAAAACATTTTGATTTTAATAAGAGAGTATAAAGTTTAGATTTCTCGATAAGTTAGGCTAGAAGCTCAGACAAATTATTCTGCTCTAAGACTAGAAACATAATTATTATTATAGTACGAGTATGTATGTAAGTCAATATTATAGAAAGTTCATATATAAAAATGTATTAGTTAAAAATTCATATCAAAAATATTTTTGTTAACATTATTTTTATCAGCTATTAATGTCATATCAAACTAAAAAAAACTTTAATCTTCTTAAATCTAAAAAAATAAATAAAGTGAATCCTTAAATCCTCCATAATATTTTCGTTGTATTGGCCCTAATAACGACGGCTTCACAAAACAAAACTTTTTTTAAGTAAAATTTAATTATCGTAATTTGTATTTTACTTTATTTCATTTCAAAGCACAGCGAATAGAAAAATTCTACTAATACCTACGATAAATACACAAGTAAGTTTATGGATTTTATTGTTTATTGTAGAGCAAGTCATCGTTTGGAAGTTTGTTGCTCAATCACATCTCACGCAACGGCACAACGGATTGGGTTGAAATTTGGAACACAGATAGTCTGTAATAGTACTTAGGTTATTTTTCATTGCAGGAAACTAACGAGAAAAGAACTACACACGCAAGTAAAATCATGAAGCACTGCTAGTCTCTAAATACATTTTTAGACAAAAACATTTTTTATATCGAGATGTGCAATTATAGACTAGAAAAATCCAAAACTTACTTGTTTTAGTCGGGTAAAAACACGTGTCGAAAAAAATATAACACAAAGAGAATAAAGGCTTGAAAAGGATCCGTTCATAGCTACTTTCCTGAGCACCTCTCCTGAATCCTTGAACAGTTTATTATTCAGGTGGCGCCTGTGTAGTTATTTCGGACAATAATAGTGGTACTTAGGACCCTCGGGATGTTCGGGCTGGCGTAACAGGGTTAAATAGCGGCCTTCATTTGAGTACGGAGATCTAATTAAAGAGGTCCAAATGTTCACTCTCGTTGTCAAATTTCCTTTTTGCAATAATACTGTAGCGGAAAAATAAATAAGAAAAACTTTATAATAGCTATTACATATTACTTAAACGTTATTAAACCCTTTAGGTATAATTTCTTCGTCAAACTTCGAGGCGTGATTATTATCTGTCCTTGTTCATTCCTACTTTTACTCAAAGTTTACGAGCTAAATCGCTGTAAAATTATTTACTATAGAACGTTATCAATTCAGTATAGAAATTTCCGAACTTTGTGATGGCAAACAAACTCAAAATAGTTTCGATTTGATTTGTCGAATAAATAACAAAATAGTACTTATTTTCTTAGTAAAAGTGGCTAAAAATTTTCGCTAGTGGGCTAAAGTGACTGACGTTAAAATAACGTTTACATAAAAGGTAGTTTAAATCAACTTGGTGTAACTCCACAAGTTTGAAGGTGTAGTAGAACCATTGTTCATGATCCCACTTGATGCTCACCAGAACAAAAGAAACGAGAACAATGAACAAAATAGTTTCCCCCCTACCAATCAATGGAACAAGGCCAATAGTAATAAGGTCATTCAAGATTGAGTAAGATGTTGTATTTAAATTAATAAGTTATTGTTTAGATTAAAATATAGATAGATATGCACATTCATTCTTTTGAGAGGCAGCCATTGTGTATCTAATCAAAGTAAATTTTCTGATCTGGTGTACATTTACAGCTTCCAGCTAATTCAGGTGCCTTTGTAGACAAATAAATACTGTCATTATTATGAAATAAAAACAAAACAGATTACTAATATGTATATGAAAATCACCGTGCGCATGCTCAATTCTAGTTTGATTCAAATGTTTAATTTTGTAATTAGCGTTATAATTATCTGTTTAAATCATAGTTTATTTAAGTATTTATTTATATTATTTCGTCATGAATAAGTTACTAATATTGTAAACTAACCGAGCTTTGGCTAGTGCCGGCGTGCTTAGTATTAATTTTGTAAATAATATAAATTAAAACACATATGATGATGGTTTACTTTATTCAAGTATTAATGTTACAATTATTTTATTATATTTACTAGACACTTCTAACTATACAAAGTCAAATGGGTAGCCAACTAAATGGAAATCAGAATAGATATTCAGATTATAAAACAGTGGTAAAAATATATGCGAATATCACAACTACTTAATCATGGAATATGTTTACAGTACCATAAATATAAATGCAAAACCAGCTGACAATAAAGAAAGCTGGTTGAAAACTACAAATACCAAAACTGGTATAAATAACATATTGATAAAAAGACATTAGTCACAGATTTGCCAGGCAAAAGTATCACCTAACAATTTTATTAATTTGTAAAGTTATTACGTAAAATAAAGTTACTGTAAAGCTGAGGAATAAACAGATATCACCAACAGATCAATCCATAAGAGGTCTTTTTTTTTTAAATAAAGAGTGATGAGACGATCAGGACATGTGCCTGATGGTAAACAACATGCCTGCCACATAACAGCACAGTGACACGCAGCTATTGGAACATGAAGAGTCCAAATCATTACCTAGCACTGCACTGCGCTCGTCACCCAGAGATCTAAGATCTTATATCTCTAAGGTATATAGTTGTTTTGTCGCGCATTGGTCCGTATTAGACCAACAGCTTGCCTGATGGTAAGCGAAGGTGCTTTTGATGGTATTTCTCACATCTGTAACATTGTAAGACATTATTTATTACTACTATATTGTTCAGTCATATATTTCATTGATTGAAACTATCTCTTGCCGATTTAACTGACGAAAAATGCAAATGAAAACATGCAAGTAGATTTTGTTTATCAAGACACTAATTGATCCAGTTTCAGCGCACTTTTTTTTCATTCTCTCTTCTTTTCTTTTTTCTCATTTTTTTCTTAAAGAACTGTTGAACAACAGCCTTTTTTATAATTAATCAATGTTACTGATAATCACAAAAAAACAGTTATTGAACTATAAATTGTTTCAGTTTATTCTTTAATATAATCATACTCTTGGAAAACGTTACCATCATTCTTGGCAGTGAAAGAAAATTAGTTCGTTTCATTCGCCTCAAACACTAAGTGTCATTTGTGTACAGTTGTAAAAAGTTCGCCGATGTTCTTAGAGGTTTTAATGAGTTTTTTGGAGACAAAAAGCACCTCGGGCATTGAGTTTTAACAAGTGTTGTAACTTTCAGTAATAAAACAAATATATAAATTCTTAAATCGTCTGAGTCTTTTAAAAGTTCTTCCAAGAGAGAAAGTTTAATGGTTACATAAACACGATTAGTAATCTCAAGTTCTGTTTTTTTTTTTGTTGTAAAAAGATACGAGTACAAGCAGAGCATATCCCTGATGCAGCAGATGGTAATCAACACGCCTTTCTATAACAGTACACTGTACTACACTTACTCGTCACCCTAAATATATAAGACTAGATGTCCGCCCCGGCTTCGCCCGTGGAACATATATAGCACTCATCGAGATCCCGCACATATCCAACGGTGAAAAAATTTTAGAAATCGGTTCAGTCATTCCTGAGAATTTCGCTTTCAAACAAAACACCTCTTCAGCTACCTGCTACGCCACCTGTCAGAAATTGGTCGTACCAACTCTAGAGATTAGCAAAAAGGTTTTATATTCAAGAGGTATGTAATCTGTGATATACAATGACGCAATCTTAGACACATGCTGTCATGTGTCATGTCAAAGCACGAAACGTACGAAAACTCTCAAAAAGGAATATTTTTTCCCGATTTTGTTACATTATTGATTCATGCTCCGCTTCTGTTAATAGTAGCTTTATTTTCTATAGCCTATAGCTTTCCGCGATAAATGTACTATCTAATAAAAAAAGAATCTTTCAATTCGGACCAGCACTTCCCGAGATCCTAGGGTTCAAACAAACAAACTCTTCAGCTTTATAATATTAGTATAGAAGCTAAATGTACCTCTATGCTCTATACTAAAAACATTGCCCCCCATACCGAAACGCAGTGATGTTTTCACATTACTGCTTGGCGGTAGAACAACTAGCAAAGATGGAGTAGTTCCCCAAGTGGACTCTGGAAACAGTCCTACCACTACAAGGAAAAGTCTTATTGCTACTGCCACGCAATGATTAATATACTAATTTCTCCGTAGAGCTTAGCTGAGAACGATAGCAAGGGCTCTACCATAAATACTTAAAATAATACTAAGTTATAATATTCAAGTCAAATCAGGGCTTATACACCATCTGAGACCTCTGGGTGACGAGCGCAGTGCAGTGCTAGGTAATGATCACTGTGCTGTTATGTGGCAGGCATGTTGCTTACCATCTGGCACATGCCCTGTTTGTCTCGTCGCTCTTTATTAAAAAACCCTTACCGCTTATTTACATCTGCTGAGCAATTAGCGAGATAAACACATGTAGGTATAACAACTATTCTAATTTATGATGTCAATTCTAAGAGAAGTGTTATCATTGGAAATGGACGTAGCATGCCACCGTAAGAGAACAGTTCTATCGTATGTTAAGATATGCAAATAAAGTCGACGTGGGCAGAGGCTGCGTCTTAGACCCGCCCTTCTACCGCCTAAATAAATCGGCTTTAGCTTTGCTATTGGTGGCTCTATCTATTCAAGTGAAAATAAAAGAGAGGGCAACATCAAACCTAAGACAGTTTTCGTTAAGCGATAGATCACCCGGTCTTCATGCGTCACCTGTCTCACATTTTGGGTCGCTTTGCACATAATATTATTAAATCAGTACATACACAAAAAACCGTAGTGGCTTAGTGTATAAATTATATCGTGAAGTCGTAAGTTCAAATCTTACCAGCATATCTAAGTATATTTTCCAAGTTCAGATATTATACAAGTATGTCGTCACCACTGGGTTTATGGAAAATGTCGCGAAGAAACCAGAATTTTTCTAGAATCTTGAATAGTGATGAGAAATTGAAATGTGATAGTAACGAGAAAACTAGAAGTGAAAACGATTTGAAAGAAAAAATGTTAGTCTATATTTAGTAGCGAATTTGGCAAGCGCTATTTACAAGTATATACTCTATCTGACTAACTGAAAGATTTGGCATCCAATCTGATGTTCTGCAACTTGAGACTAACATAGTTGAAGTGTTAAAGCGGAGGTGCGAAGGATTTGTAATTGGATTCAAATGGGACGGTAACAGCGGATAACTCGCCCTAAATGTACGTAGAGTTGGGTCGAGACCCGACACATACCCTCGGGTTAGATAAACACAATGTGATGGAATGTATTGATTTACTGATATTTAACCCCTACACAACTTGATGAGAGGATTATATTAAACACCTAACTAAATAAGAGTACGTAGAATATTTTAACCTGTAGCCTCAATTAGACACAGAGATACACTGAGCATTACTACTATGCTGTTTAGTAGTGTGATTTTTAACAATAATTATTACAGATATAAAAAAATAATAATAGATTATACTATAAGTGTGTAAAGTTTGTGTTTACTGCTGAGGACCCACTAAGGCCTGAGTCGAAGGCGAGAATGTTTACAGACTTAGTAAACATTCACTCAAATATTAGTAAATGTTTTATTTTAGAACACGTACAATTTTAAATTACTTATTTTCAAAGACGAAGTTGCATGAAGTGAGCATGCCGTAGCTACGAGCAGATTAATTAATTTGTTCTATTGAATAAGATCTTTTTTGTATCGAACTTTTTTTAAGAACAAAGTAAGTCAATTAATAAGAAAAGTCTGCAGCTCCTTTGTTAATAATAGTAATGAAAAAGTCA
This sequence comes from Ectropis grisescens, assembly GCA_017562165.1. Taxonomy (NCBI): domain Eukaryota; kingdom Metazoa; phylum Arthropoda; class Insecta; order Lepidoptera; family Geometridae; genus Ectropis; species Ectropis grisescens. Next base: position 3,025,110 of record CM029771.1, on the reverse strand, counting down.
CAGATTGATTATAAGTGTCATTACACGGCTGATTGCGGTGAATTTCGAGCCACTTTATGAGCAAGTGTGTTGAAACAACAATATCAAGCCCCAAAACTCCTCACAGCTTAGACTACTGAAGCCAGACTGCTGATATAGTAGGTACATATTTGTACTAAATACAAAATAATAATACCGAAATGCATGAAAATGCACCGAAATGTCAAGGATTTGTTCCCTTCTATTTGACTATTATAAATTATTAGGACCACACCTTTGCCAGTTATTCTACCGCCAAGCAGTAATGTGCAAACATTACTGTGTTCCGGTTTGAAGGGCAATGTTTCCAGAGAAATTACGGGGCTTAGAGATATAAGATCTTAGATCTCTGGGTGACGAGCTGTTATGAGGACTTTGTCCGAATTGTTTTTAAAAAAAGAAATTATTTGGATCTGGAAAGACTTTTATTTAATTTTCACAATAGATTGGGCTTAAAGTAAAAGGCGAGTGTCACGCGCGGATGATGGATTGGAACTGAGGAACTTACTACAGGAGGGAAGGTGTCTGGAACTGAATATGCTTACAAGCAAGTAGAATATGCTGACTAAGGGCTATCATATACATAGGGTATATATAACAACCCCCAGGGTTAGAAATAAAGTTAACCTATAGAAGTTAAATTTATGAAAAGGTAGTGCGGATTCTAGGGGATGGTTTTATGACTGGGATGTCTTCAGGATCCGGTAAATCACGAGAACACTCTGTGCTGCCTGAGGGGCCAGCTATATTAACATTACACTTAAACTTAGAGTAATAGTACTTATACAATTTATAAACACAAAATATTATAATAATAGCAAAGGCTAGTGTGCTTAGGCTCAATGTAAAATGGGTCCCATATCGGTCTAAGAGTGACTCTTCGTTTATAATGGTGTCTGCGTTACTAATCAGGTTGCTAGTTAATTTAGTATCTAAAGTTAAATCTTTCAAATTAATATTTTCTAGACGGATGGGAGACGCATTTAGTTTGAGTTTGTTTATCTTAACAGGATTACAGCATGATTCATTGATAATATTGAAGTCCATACTAAACATGTCCAAAGTAATATTTAAATAATTACGTTTAGGTATCAATTTTACATTTTTGCTATAAGCTAAACAAGATACAGGAAGGGTGAGTATACCAGTACCGAGAATATTAATTCGATATACAGTTGCATTTTCACATTCAATGTCCAATTTTGTAAGTTCAGATTGTACATAAATCCAACTATTTTGTCGTAGAGGGTGCCAAATATTTATATGTCCAAATATTGATTTAGTTACGCACTGTATTGGAAGTGACGTGATTGGTCGTGTTATCACTTCGCTTTCGCAGTTGGGATTGTCAGTTGATGACGAGATACTAGTGACGTCACATATGTAATATGCGGTGACGACACTTTCACAATTTACTAGTTGGTCAAATGTACAGTAGCGAGCTTTATCTTTGGTCAGAGCTATATAGGATGATGTTGGCATTATCAGACTATATGTGTTAGGGTGACTCACATCGTGTGGGATCGGCAAGGGTATATTATGATACAGTAGAAACTCGTCTGTATTGACCAGAGGAAGCTTAAGTACAAACACTATCTTATTATCGTAAAAATAGCACAAAACTTTAGTCATACTTAAAATACTAAACATATTTCTTAATTCTAAAGCTACAGGTAAGCTGACGCCGGGCGCTAAATGGAGGAGGTTATCGGCGAGTTCTCGGTATAGTTGCATCGGCGTAATTACCGACGGGTGTATAATGTTTTTGTTACTGAGTAACACAGCTATTGTTATGTCTTCTAGTTGAAAGGAAAGAGTGAGTAAAGTAGCTTCGAGCTGGTTTAACAAAGTCTCAAATTTACTTCTCACTAATAATTCATTTGTAGTAAATGAAATGTTTTTTAGGTTATTCGAGAGCTCCTCAATAGCCGTATTAAGATACTCCTCATTTAATTTAAATTTATGTATAGTTTGATTGTACATAGTTAGAGTGGATGACGTCATTAAAATATTATCTTTCATAAGTGAGGCTAGCTTTTTCTCATTGTTTTGGACAGAGTTAATGGCGTTGTTGTACATGTTGGCATCGTTCTCGTCAAGGGTGCCGAAAACAGTTTTTAGGATGGAGCCTCCCGCACCGATCCAGGCTGAACGTTTATGTCTAATGTCTATCAAATGAGAAATTGAACTAAACTCTTTTAATAAATCTTGGTAGCGAACACCTAGAGGTTCCACCACGTTATAGCATTCGGAAGCCTCCCAATAAATCTATCTGTCTACATAAAAATTTAAAGGTACCCAAAACAGAGTTAATATTAGAGAGGTGAGGTTGTATATACGAGATATCGATTGGGATGATAACGTTAAGATTTCCGTTTTTTATTCTCATTTTTCCCATATATTCCGGGTATAGTCCTGTTCCATTTTGGATAGGTTGAATAAAATTTGGAGTCGCTCCAGCGATGGCGCTGAAATTAATTAATAGAGCTTTCAGTTTCATGACGTCTGGTATAAGTGTAAACATTCGATAACAAATCTGAGAACGCCTGGTCAACTATGGCGTATGGCTGCCTATGACACCGTTACGATACTAAGTGAAATATAAAAAAAAAATTAATTTATTAAAATACACGTAATTTATATTATTTTATATACAATGCTAAGACGACTAGCACTTATGGGGATGCCTTACCGGCTGGTTTTATTTGGTCGAAATGATGGCTGACGTGTCGCCTATTTATAAGTAAAGTGAGGCTGTTTCTACCGTTTATCTTTACAATTTTGTAAGGTCCCTTCCAGATGGGCGATAGCGCTTTACGAAGTCGAAGATGATTTTTTTTAAATAAACATAATCTCCTGCGTGATATGTCACGGGGCGAGTGTGGGTATCGTAGTAGGCTTTAGATGATTGTTTGGATTTATTTATGTGCTCAACAGCTTTATCTCTTGTGAGCTTGAGGCGGTGTTGTAGCATTTTAATGTAGTCGGGATAAGTAGCGTCTGAGAGAGGTTCGTAAATGGAGTTTGGAAGAGTAGCTTTGTGACCAAAAACTAATTCGTAAGGGGGTGAAATTTGTCGTAGAATGTGTTGCTGTGTTGTATGCCAACATGGCTGTATAGACATATTTGGGCCAATCGTCTTGATTTTCGGATATGTACGATTTAAGATATTCCTTCAATGTCGAGTGACTTCTCTCTAATGCTCCTTGTGTCTGAGGGTGGTAAGGAGACGACCAGAGTTGTTTTATCTTAAGGAATTTACATGTATGCTTAAACATTTCTGCCGTGAAATTTGTGCCTTGGTCAGTGAGAATGGTTTTAGGGATGCCAAACAGGGAGATGAAATGGACTAGGCAGTCGCTGGTTTCCTCAGCGGTAGTGCTACGAATAGGGTAAGCTACTGAATATTTGGTAAGGTCATCTTGAAGAGTGAGGATGAATCTTAGTTTTGCGGGGCCGGATTCAGGGAGCGGACCGACTATGTCAATAGATACTCTTTCAAATGGGGCTGTAGAAGTGGTCGTAATTTGCATGGGAGCTCTGTTAATTTGTCGGAAGGCTTTATTAGTTTGGCAGGAAGTACATTTTTTGACATAGTTCTCAATTTCGCTGCGCATATTTTTCCAATAGTATTGCTCGCGGATTCTGTTGAACATTCTATTTGATCCGAGGTGTCCTGCAATTGGAATATCATGATTTTCGCGTAGAATCTTTTGCACTTCCGTGGGACTAGGATAGTATATTTTATCACGGTATATATCTATCTGTATACCTGTGTTATGGAACAAGTGAATCAAAATGTTATAGATTTTCGTATATGAATGTTTATCAAATGGATTTTTGAAATCGGACATACTTATTTTCTCGATTTGTTCTGATTCTAAAATTAAGTGGTTTCGAAGATTTCTCAGGGATCTGTAGATGTCACTATAAGAAGAGTTGTCGAAATGATGTACTTTAGTGAACAAAAAGTAGTATTGCTTATTGCCGACCTGAAGTGGTTTATATGAGAAGAGACTTCTTTCAGAATTTGCAAATGATTCAGGGTCACCGGATATCGTTAATATATCTTGAACGTAAGGGATAGATTCGTCGAGATCAAGTGACGTAGGAATTATCAAAATTTTATTAGAGCTTTTTAACAGACTGTCATTGTGTTCTATGATTTTAGTGTTATATTGTACAGTCGGAGGAATTTTCAAAAATTGATTATAGGCATCTGCAGGGTCAGGCGAGTTTGGCGGAAGGTCAATTATTTCCGGATTTGCCTGTTGCGGTGTTTGAGTTAAGCCACTAGTTGATGGTTGAGGGTCAGAGTCAGTTTTAGGGTTAGCTTCTACATCTTTTGATAAGGGGTCCGGAGGACATGCCGTCGTGGAAGAGTCGTTTGGATTTGGCGTATTTAAGGAGCTAAAGTCAACGGGGTCGTTATTAAAGGGGCTTAGGATGTCAGCCCCAAGATCTATTAGTTCGTTATCTGTGAAATTCTCAACGCGTTCGGGTTGCACGGGATTTACAGGATATCTGGAAAGAGCATCAGCAGCCGAGTTTAATTTACCTTTTCTATATACGATGTCGTATTCGAATTCTTGTAATTGTAGACGCCAGCGTTGTAATTTGCTGCTAGGGTCTGTGTGATTAAATAGCCATTTTAAGGGTCGGTGATCTGTTACTACTGTGAATTTACGTCCAAAAGATATGGTCTGAACGTTTTGCAACCCCAAACTATGGCTAGTAATTCTTTCTCAGTTGTGCTATAGTTTGTTTCGCATTTGTTTAGCGTTCTGGACGCATAAGCTATGGGATGGTCCTTTCCAATAGGACCTTGGGAAAGGATCGCTGATATCGCGTAGTTAGATGCGTCGCATGTTAGATTAAAGGGTTTAGTAAAATCTGGATAAACGAGGACAGGCGCAGAAATTAGTTTGTCTTTGAGTTTCTCAAATGCCAGTTGTTGTTCATTTGTCCACTCAAAGGGGACGTTTTTCTTTAACAGAGAAGTAAGAGGTTTCGAGAATTTTGAGAAATCTGGTATAAACCGTCTGTAATAGGAAATGAGGCCTAGGAAAGATTTTATATCCTTGGGACACTTAGGAATTGGGAAATTTTGAACCGACTTTATTTTATTGGGATCGGGTTTCAACCTGTTTTCGGTGATAACGTGACCTAGGTAGCCCACTTCTTTTCGCAAAAACTCACATTTGTCGGGTTGTAATTTAAGGTTGTAGGATCGTAGTCTGTGAAATACGGCGTTCAAATTTTGGATATGGGATATAAGATCGTGTGAATACGTGACAATATCGTCAAGATAGACAAAGCATCTTTCGCCCTGAAGGCCAGTAAGCACATTATTCATAAGACGTTGGAAAGTAGCAGGCGCATTTTTAAACCGAACGGCATTCGGTTAAATTCAAAATGTCCTTGTGGGACACTAAATGCTGTTTTGCATGCGTCTTTGGGATCCATTTTGATTTGATGAAACCCAGATGCGAGGTCAAGGGTCGAAAAGTATTTTGAATTGCCTAGTTGATCAAGAATTTCAACAATGTTTGGGATTGGATAGGTTTCGCCGATCGTGTTATCGTTCAATTTTCTGTAGTCGATTACGATGCGCCATTTGGCTTGGCCGGATGCGTCTGCCTTTTTTCGGGACAATCCAAATAGGGAGGACCAAGGGAAGTAGAAGGCTGAATAATGTTTTGGTCCAGCATCTTATTTATCTGAGATTTTACTTCTTGTTTATGGATTTCAGGGAACCTGTAAGATTTTACATTAATTGGTTGGTCTGGCGAAGTACGTATTTCATGTCGAGTTGCGTCGGTTGAAGTAAGTAAGTCGTCAGGTAAATGGAATATGTCGGAGTAGTTTGAACATAAGTTGTAGAGTGCGTCACGTTCTTCGGGATTCAAATGTGACACCCGAAGTAACTTAAGTACTTCGTCTGTTCTGTCTAAGCACGTTTTGTTGGTATTGCATGGTAGACAAGGTCGGTTTTCGAATGGATGTAGAGTAAGTTGTAAGTTTGAATTTAGAGTGACTGCATCTTCAGAAGTATTTAAAATAGTTAAGTTAACCCGGTTATTAGTTTTTACTTTTACCAGGCAATTTGAAATAAAAAGTGTGTCGTTTATGTGTTGGTCGATGATAAGGCCTTCTTTTAATTCAGGATTTTTCACAGTACATTCTACTGTGATTTCGGATCGAGACGGTATCTTGTAAGTAGGATCTGTGAAATTCATTTTTAAATTATTATTCCCTAGGTTAAGGGTTTGACGGTTGTAGTCAACAGAACATTGGAAGTGGCTGAGCAAGTCATTCCCTATTATTCCGTCGTATGGTAAGTCCAAGTGGTTAATGACATGAAATGTATACGAGTACTGCTCCCGACCAAATATAAGGTTTAGGTCGAGGTTGCCGATAGTAGGCATTGGCTTTTCGCAACTGTCTATTCCCTTTAATTTAATTATTTCTTTTCTTAATTGTTGTTTGGTTTGGATTGAGTCATTTTTAAGAAGACATACAGATGATCCGCTGTCGACAAGAAACGATAGGGGTTTTTTGGAAACAGAGGTTTGGATGAGTACGTGAGGTAAGGATATTTTGTTTGAAATAGATGATATCTCATATATTTTGCATTCGTCTATTGGTTTGGATGGGACTCTGGTTTGGGGCTGGTTACCCGTGTTGTGGTCCTTGGGACTTGATTTTTGGACACTGATTTGGGGCTGGTTACCCGTGTTGTGGTCCTTGGGACTTGATTTTTGGACACTGATTTGGGGCTGGTTACCCGTGTTGTGGTCCTTGGGAATAGAAGTAGCGACGTTATTTTGGGGCTGGTTACCCGTGTTGTAGCCTCTGGGTATAGAATGGGTGTCATTGTTATCTAGGGGAAAGGTTGGCCGTTGATTTTTGGGTCTCACGAGACACCTCCGCGAGCCCACTATTCGTTTAAATGGTAGTCATTGGTTTGTTCATATAAATGGCCATCGTTATTTTGTTCGTAGTCATTTGTGTCGGGTTGTTGTATCGGGGGAATCTCGGTGTTGTCACTGTCGGCTACCCAGTTGACGCGAGCAGGTTGAGGTCTGAAATGTTGTTGATGAGGGCGTTGTTGGAATGGGGGAGAAGTTTGTTGAACTTTAAATTTATTATTGTTATATTCTCTTTTCCTGCAATTTTCGATAATGTGACCCGGGGCCTTGCAATATCTGCAGAATAGAGGATTTCGGTCCAATTGTTTCGGTGCTTGTGATCTGAAGTTGGTATTAGAATTGTGGGAATATTGAAACTTTGGAGGTTGACGTTGATTTGAAGGCTGCAGGCTGCGTTTGTCGAATAGTTTTTGAATTTTTTCCTCGGAAACAGCGGCGTTGATGGCCTCGTTTAGAGTTGTAGGCTCTTTACACCGCACAATGTTGGAAAGTTCAGGCTTAAGGCCAATTAAGAATGTGTGGAGGGCTAGGTCCTCCATAGCCGCGATACGGCCCGCAAGTTCTGATTTTTTTTTATTCGAAAGCGTTATTTCGGTTAATAATTTTGATAGGCATGTTTCAATGCGTAAGGCAAACTGACTAACTGCCTCATTGTTTAGTTGTCGGCATTCCTGTAGGTCTGTCATGAGATGGGCGTAGTGTTTCTTCTCCCCGAATTGGGTTTTTAAAAAACTACTTAAATCGTCCCATGAGTCGAATTCTTTTATTGAGCAGGCTGACTCGGCTTTTCCTTCAAGCTGTGACAGGATATATTTAAATATGATGGGTTGTTGGGCGTCTGTCGCCAAGTCTATAGCATTTTCACAGTTTGTCAGAAATGAATTTAGTTTCTCCCGTGTGCCGTCAAAACATTTAATAAATTGGAATAAGGTTCCGATTTGGATGGTGTCGGGTTTCTGATCTCTAGTGGTCATCTTTGTTAATATGAGTAAGTAAACGAAGTTGAAAATTAGTAACGGTTCGGTGTGATAGGCGGCCACTGAGTTGTATACAATAAGATATGAGATAAGAGTTTGCAGTAAGTAATATGAATTGTTTTGTCTAGTAACAAAATTACAAGGGCACTTATGGGAGTAGTAAAATAGTAATAGTAACAATTATTTGGATCTTCTGGAGAACTATTTCTTGAGGAACACTTTAGAAGGTCAAAAGTTATCTTCAGTTACACTTACAGGGACACGTAGAGGATGCACAGGAACATAATCACATAAACACAACACAACACTTGAAGACGACACAAACACAAAACGCAGGGACACGACGTAAGTTGCAGGGACCAGACCTTGGCCTAGGTCTGTCTGGAATTCTGGATACAGTGTGACGAGAGTAAATGGAGGACTTCTCGTATTTTGACGATTTCGGTTTTAACCGGATTTAGGATGGAATTAGTTTTGAGTTCCACTGGCACAGTAATAGCACTCGCGTGAAGGTCATTAGTTCTAAGCCCGTTTGGAGACGTATTCCAGGGATACCTTAACCATCGGTATCCCACCGCTGCCACCAAATTGTTATGAGGACTTTGTCCGAATTGTTTTTAAAAAAAGAAATTATTTGGATCTGGAAAGACTTTTATTTAATTTTCACAATAGATTGGGCTTAAAGTAAAAGGCGAGTGTCACGCGCGGATGATGGATTGGAACTGAGGAACTTACTACAGGAGGGAAGGTGTCTGGAACTGAATATGCTTACAAGCAAGTAGAATATGCTGACTAAGGGCTATCATATACATAGGGTATATATAACAGAGCGCAGCGCAGTGCTAGGTAATGATTTGGACTCTTCATGTTCCAATAGCTGTGTGTCACTGTGCTGTTATGTGTCAGGCATGTTGCTTACCATCAGGCACATGTCCTGATCGTCTAGTCACTCGTTATTTAAAAAAAAAAATCAATGGGTTTTTACTTATAACGTTAGTAATTACAATACTAATCGTAGGATGTAGATAATTTCCGAAACGGTTTTAATTAACAAATTCAATTCATCACTAAATTTATTTAATACATTTGGAGTGTTGATTTCAAGGCAGCAATTCCATTATCTGAAATGAGACTTGAAAAGGGAAACAAAAGTTGCTAATTAATTTGATTTCAAATGAATACAATCGGCGACTGTGTAAACTGTATTGATTGATCAAATATCAGCTGGCTCTTTCTCCATGCTGCTTGTGGCTTAAAGTGAAATCGATTCTTGGTTGACATTCCAAATACTCGAATTTGGAGAATTTGCAAAAGAATTTGGAGAACATTTTAGAAGTAACAACTTCTAAATAATACTTTTCGTATTTGCCTGAGTAGGAATTGCCTGATATATTATATTTTGATATATATATATCTTGGATATATTTTGGCTGTATTGCAATCGAGAGTGAACAGGTTTCTTCTAGGTCAGCCCGTTCCATTGGTGACAACGTGGTCGTACAACATGAGATCCTTACCAGACAGCGGTCAAGCGCATTTTCGATTACAAAGAAATTATATCACAAGAACAAAATAAAAAAAATTGATTTACCCCCGACTTAGATTTGTAATCTGTACAACATTCTACTAGTCAAGCCCTTTCATTTGATACCCATATTGAAGAAGTTACAGGTTGTGAAGAAATATTTTGTCCGCCATTTTGTGGAGGCGGCCATCTTGAACTGATATTAACCAAACATGACTAAGAACATTTGCGTGAAAATTAACTTTCAAATAAAAGAAATCGCATCAAATTCAGCCCATCCGCTTGAGCTCTACGTTGCCACAGACAGACAGACATTGACGTCAAACTTATAACACCCCTTTTATTGATCAGAGCTTAAAAATGGGTATTCGATAATTGTACTTACTGTAGAAGACAATATAAGTATTCCATTTTTTGTCGAGCTATAGAAGATGAAAAAATCCGCATATCAAAAGCATGGGTATTAATTAAGCTTATGCTAAAACCTTGTGGAACTTCTGAGTACAGTCAAATCAATTCCTGAATTTTCAAGGTCAGTGACGTTGCACGTTCATTAAAAAAAACTGAAAGGCGTTATGGCTTTAGTAGATTTTGGAAAACAACAATTATTGTCGCTAGTTAGGTTAGTTAGATTCGAAAATGCTCGACAGAATCGCATTATAATCAGAATATTTGTGCAAAGTGTATTTGTTGTATATTCAACCTTATAATAATTATTAGTATGCTAAATAATATTAGACCTATGTTAACAACCTCTTACAGGCAGGGTTGTTATGAATAAAACTACGCAAAACCACATACCTAACTACTTCCTAACAGAAAACGTACTTATCTGAGTTATTTCTTTCTTTTTCTTTAGAGGTCTGTAGATTCAGTTTTACAGTATTTTTAACAAATACTTTTTTGGTATAATTAACAAATCTGCTTGTATAAATAAACTAGCATATATAACCTATAACCTATGACACCCAGGAAATACGTAGGTACATATGAAAGAACAGTGAAAGATTTTTTTTTAAATCGGTCCAGTAGTTCCCGAGATTAGCGCGTTCAAACAAATAACTTTTTCAGCTTTATAATATTAGTATATATGCACATAACATCAAAGATACGTTTATATTTCTGGTGACATTTTACCATCATATAGGTACATATCGACATCACGATGCTTACGTCAGAACGTCATTCATATATACATTTTCTCCTATAATAATTATAAATCGTAAGTATTTGACCACTTATGCTATGTCACTTTGCACAAAGTATAAGATCATAACACTTCCAGCGTGAAGCACAGAAATAATGAGAAAACTTTATCCGCACACTCTTATACATACTTATTGCGAGCCTTGGGCAAACAGGATAAAGCTATCGTCGTCTTCTTATTGTATTATCTACGTTATCCCTCAACAATAAGAATCAAAATCCTGAAGACGTTAAATTCTATCGTCATGCTGAAAATTTTGCAACGTAATGTGTTCATTTTGTCATCGTTCTATTATGCGAGGTGAGGAATAAGTCTTGACGTGTATGATGGATGCGAATCCATTATTGTGGAGTGTTCGATGTAATGCTCTTATGATTCTCAGTCACACGTAATGTATAAGCCAGACAACCTGACAGCTTATCCTTTTTGAAGGTTAACGCGCTTCTTGGATTTAACTTTGAGTTATTATGTTCGGAAGTATATTAATACAAGTGTAAAAAGGCTAAGAATAAAATCAGCAGTTTACGTATTCTTATTTGAATGAGCGTTGCGAGTTTTGAAGTTTTTAAGGGAGTTATGGCAGTTCTACTGCCACTACTCTCTTTCTAACTAGCGCAAAAGGCGCAGGGCCTTACTGACCACACTTACTCGCATAAGCAAAGTTTACCTGAAGTCATTTCATATGCCGTTGTCAATGAGTATTACGAGTCCTACTTCTCAACGAGTATGAACTCGACTTAGGCAGCCACCGACAGGGAGAATCAAGTATCGACCTGGTATCCCTAAAGGCTTGTTCGCACTAGGCTAGTAATTTAGCCTAGTGGCGAGTAATTTAGCAACTAAACGTGTATGAACAGTGAAAATTTAGTCGAGTAGTTTAGGAAGTGATTTAGTCGAGTCAATCCATTTTGTTCTATTTTCAACGGGCGAGTAGCACCCCCCACCACGCGTTCGTTGCGAGCGGTGCGCTCATTGGCTCGCCGATTAAACAGGTTCGAACTTGTCGAATTAGTCTGGAGAGAAAAATAACTTCAAACAAATGCGTTGTAGGATCTTCATGTTGCGAAACGCTACTCACTTGTGAACTGCACTAAAGCACGGTGCGAACGATTTTTGAATAGTAGCGAGTATTTTAGCTACTAAATTACTCTCTACTAGACTAATTTGCTAGCCTAATGCGAACAAGCCTTTAAGGGGCAAGCGGCAAGCGAGCAACATCTAGCACCTGTGGACTTGTACTTGGTGAATAGGTGCGAGTATGTAGAGAACATATAATATTTTAAAGTCATCTTATGTCGTCTGGCTTATTAATAATTGTCGGCAGAGTGATTGTAACTTTCTAAATTAATGTCAGCTGATTTATTATTCGGACATATCGGCTGACCGTTTATTGGCAGTGGAATGTCCATTGTCGGTTGACTGATGATTATTGCATTTAAACTTGATGTCAACTGATTTATTATTGCCGAGAGATTTAAAGGAAAGGTGATCAAACAAGGTATCCGTGATTGTGGAACTAGTGGTGGTGTCACTGTTTTCATGGAAATGACCAGCCATTTCTATATCATAATATAATGAATCTCAATATATAAAAATGTTATGTTGGTTTGTTTACGCTTCAGAAACTCAAAAAGTTCTACACCGATCGAGCTGAAATTTTAGAATGATATATAATCCACATCAAGGATTGTTTTTATCTAATTTTTGCATCACAATGTGCTACAGCAAAGCGTGGCAGGGTTCAGCTAGTATACGATAAAGATATAGCGAAAATATCAGAGTGTTATCTGGTTAACACTGCTTTGCCTCAGTGTTACTCGTATATTACAGTAATTTGTGTTTATTGTGTTTACAATACCGAGTAGCGATATTATGCTGTTATCGGCGGGCGTTTTTGTGATTTTCCACCTTTCTCGTCTCGCTCAATGCATGGCAAAAACTATTAGGTATGTGCGAATGTGCGTAAGTACAAATACAGTTAGTACGGCTTTGTAGTGTCTGGGTAAGGGTAATGTTGGGAAGGCAGTATAGGCTATGTGAGGCCAACTACATAGGTACTCCTTAAATTAGTTTTTTTAATTCTACTTAAGTTACTATACAAAACCAAGTTATCTATCTATACATTAATGTAAGTTTTTAATAAGAGGTATTAAATATCTCTGTTAGCATTTAAATCACGCTCCATTTTCTTTTATTTTCCTTTGAAATTGTTTCGTTTCGCTCGAGTAATGGTTTAGCTATGAGTTCAGTGATTCTTTTGTTATTTCAATAGTAAATGAATCTCCAAAATTTTAATTAGCGTTCTTAAAATAAAATTCAATAAAATCAGTCGTATTGCAGGACTGTAATAACGTGTGGATTGTAAGAAAATATTTATTATGCTGGGGCCACACTTACGAGAAATGCCATTAATTATCACGATAATGGACATTTGTATTTTATACCTACGGTTGATGTCCATTATCATTATCATTATAGAGAACAATATCAAAGCTAAGATAGATACTCTTTATTGACACACAAAAAAAGGATACATAGCAAATAAACAAAGCATAGTAAATTAGTGCTGCAGTGGGCGCCCTTATCGCAAAAAGCGATTTCTTCCAGGCAACCTTAGGATGGAACACAATATGTGGACAAGTCAAAAATTGGGGTGCGTAAATAGTACAAAAAAATACTTACAGTAACAAAAATAAGACAGCCTTAGTTAGGCAGTAGACCCTCTGGCCAGACAGACAGCGTCACTGTAGCGACGCTGCTTACATTTTTGCAACTTCTGGTTTGACAAATTGTTTTCATCTGGAGTTATGCCAAGCCATTTGCAGATACCCCAGGACCTGAGTTATGAGTAGATAGTAGAATCATAAATATTTAATGTTTCGGTAAAAGGCTATTCATAAATATTTATGGCGTTAACTGTCGCTATTTTACTACGTCTCAAGTTCTTTGATGAATTACTGTGTCTAGTCACGTGGAACGGAACGGGAATTCCCTGTTTGATAGAAACACAGCCTCGAATACCTAGAACATTCATCCATAAGATTCACAAAATATTTGATACCTACAAATTTGTGCCAAATTACCCGTACTGGCATTGTTTTATACGGGTTTTACTAAGTATACGGTACATTAAAATGTACCGTATCATATTATGTTGATTTATAAATTACTAGATGTCCGCCCCGGCCTTGCCCGTGGTACATTATATAGTACTCATCAGGATCACGTACATATACAACGGTAAAAGAATGACTGAAATCGGTTCAGTCATTACTGAGAATATCGCTTTCAAACAAAACACCTCTTCAGCTACCTGCTACGCCACCTGTCGGAAACTGGATGTACCAACTCAGATTTAGAAAAAAAAATTTGATTAGCAAAGGTTTTATATTCAAGAGGTATGTAATCTGTGATATTCATGACGCAATCTTAGACATGATTTCGTGCTTTAACATGACACATGCTGTCATGTGTCATGTTAAAGCACGAAACGTACGAAAACTCTAAAAAAGGATTTTTTTCCCGATTTTGTTACATTCTTGATTCATAATCCGCTTCTATTAATAGTAGCGTTATTTTCTATAGCCTATAGCCTTCCTCGATAAATGGACTATCCAATAGAAAAAGAATATTTAAATCCGGACAAGTACTTCCCGAGATCCTAGCGTTCAAACAAACAAACTCTTCAGCTTTATAATCTAACTAGATGCCCGCCCCGGCTTCGCCCGTGGTATATTATATAGCACTCATCGGGATCCCGTACATATCCAACGGTGAAAGAATGACTGAAATCGGTTCACTCATTCCTGAGAATATCGATTTCAAACAAAAAACCTCTTCAGCTACCTGGTACGCCACCTGTCGGAAATTGGTCGTACCAACTCAGATTTAGAAAAAAAAAATAGCAAAGGTTTTTATATTCAATGCACAGATTACTGAAATTCAATGACGCAATCTTTGACACATGCTGTCATGTGTCATGTCAAAGCACGAAACATACGAAAACTCTCAAAAGGGAAATATTTTTTCCCGATTTTGTTACATTCTTGTTTCATGCTCCGCTTCAATTAATAGTAGAGTTATTTTCTATAGCCTAAAGCCTTCCTCGATAAATGGACTATCCAATAGAAAAACAATCTTTCAATTCGGACCAGTACTTTCCGAGATCCTAGCGTTCAAACAAACAAACAAACAAACTCTTCAGCTTTATAATATTAGTATAGATATATAAAATTCTCGTGTCACAGTTTTCGTTGCCATACTCGTCCGAAACGGCTTGACCGATTTTGATGAAATTTTTTGTGCCCTTCCGGTTTCTATGAGAATCGGCCAACATCTATTTTTCATCCCCCAAAATTTTAGGGGTAGTCCACCCCTAAATTTTATTTTTAATTTTTTAGACACAAATTTTAATTTCTGTTTTTTTATGATACAACATACAAAAATACATACAATCCTCAATTTTCACCCTTCTACGATCGACCCTTATTTTATTAGGAAATTATTTATATGGCAAAACAACGTTTGCCGGGTCAGCTAGTGTTAGTATAGATGTCTCAATGGGAAAGGCAATCTCCATCTTCAAACATTGCAGAATAGCCACCACGAATAGTGTGTAATGTGTTCGATATGTGTTCTAATTACGAAAGTTTAAAAGCTATATGTTTGCAATGTTTTGGAAATACATTAAAGAATACAGTAAAAGATATAAAGAAAACAAAATGTAAAAAATTAAAAAGGTGGCTAATGGCGACCTTATCGCTAAAAGCGATCATTTCCAGGCAACCGCTGGCTGCTGGAAAAGGAGACGTGAATGAGATAAAGAGGGGAAGTAGTAATAATGTGTGGAAGATACTTATAAGTCTGTAATTTTCAAAACAATCAATAAGTGGTCAAGTGCGAATCGGACTCGCTCATGAAGGCTTTCGTAGCAGCAAGTAACATAATATAAAAGTTCTTGTACTTAGTTCGTTGTTACTTTAATCAGTGTTTTGACAATAGTGAATTTATAACGTATTAAAATAAAACTACTTACTAGATTTCATTCAAACCAATTTTCGTTGATAGTTTACTTACAGTCTTACTTACTTAGTCTCTCGCGCAAACTAAACAGTTTAAAAAAAACATGTTATAATTACAAATCTCAATATCATTTTTAAAGACCTATCCATAGATAACCCACACGTGTGGCTTTGATGGAAAAAAAAATGAGTTTCAGTTCTGAGTATGGGACACCCCCATAATTTATTGTTTTTTTTTTCGTTTTTTGTGTGTTTACAAGTCTATTCCTATATATCTACATGTATATACATCTACTTATCAAGTTTCAATAGTCTAGCTCTTATAGCTTCGGAGAAAAGTGGCTGTGACATACAGACGGATAGACAGACATGATGAATCTATAAGGGTCCCGTATTTTGCCATTTGGCTACGGAACCCTAAAAACATACTACATATAAATAATTGTACATTCTAGTACATACGTGTACGATTTAAATAAGACTAACGACTGCAACTAAACGATCCGTAGACGAGTAGATCTAATTCACCAGTGGCTTGAAAACAGCTAGCGATAGAGCTTGTCTAGTAGATACAGACAAAGCGTTCCACAGCACAACGGCCCGAAAAGCGAAATAGTGAGATAAGAGCATTAGTTACTTGTCATTAAGAGTGATTTTACAACATTACCTTTCTCGAAGGCTACAAGGTTAAGCTGGTAGTATATAATCCGGAAACAAATTCCAGGCCGAGGAAAATTTAGTGAAGCCATAAGTCGAACTAATTGTTATGTAGAATGGGCTAAGTTTCGTTCAGAATCTATTAAGCGGCCGTTGGATAACAATTGATACTCTGCAGCCATCTAATGGCAGCCATTCTGGATCTAAATGTTAGGTAAATTAAGCGAGACTACTGATACTGACATAAAGTATATATAGTTGCTGTAAAGGCTTTGTACTTTGTAGTGGTAAGATTTTTGTGAAGTGCAATTTTTTGCTACGCTGAATACTTTTTGTTGGAAAGAAATCGTATGGGTTCGGGCCACCAACATGAGTACACTCCGCGAGGTATAAGCTGAGCTTTGCATTAGTGTGAGTGATCACCAATCAGCCAGGAGCTTGAAATTTTGTCCGCGAGGTATAGGCTGAGCTTTGCATTAGTGTGAGTAATCACCAATCAGGCAGGAGCGCGGCGAGACAGAATGGCGTCGCGCCTAAGGCCGGTTGTCACACCTACACTATCCATGTACACTCACACAAATGCAAAGCTCAGCTTATGCCTCGCAGAGTGTACGAATGTCGAACGGCGGTGGCAGTGGTATAATGTCGCGGCGTGGAAGCGTTTTTTCAAGTTCAATTAGGAGACGTCACCATTGCTTAATTTAATCAGCGTTAATCAGCCGCCAAGCAATAATGTTTTATGAAATAAGGGGCGATGTAGAGAAATTTCAGGGCCAAGAGATAATCATCAGTACCGACAGAGTAGGTTTAATTCTCTGTACAGCGCCATCTATTTACTCAAACTGCTTTACCGACGGAACGAGTCGCGGCATATTTCAAATTAAAGGAATAAACTATTTCTTTATAGAGTAAGATCCCAGGGCCGCCAGACGTCACGTATTTTCTGATGGATAAAATGTGGACGATTGAGTAGAGTTAATACGTACTAAGAACACATGCTTGCCCGCTAACTTGCTTAGACGGGCAATTTTGAGATATGGGGTCCAAAACATACATTACTTATTTCACATATTTTCTGATAACTGATTTTCACGTATGTTATAGACAATATCTTTAAAATAAACCCCAATACTCCCAAACATTTTCCGTTGACCGTTTTGCTTAACAGACGTTTTAAAACTCGCCGAGTTTTCTTCCATCAGAAAATACGTGACGTCTGGTGGCTCTGGGATCTTGGATTATAATATTATACATATTTAGCGGTATCGGTTACAGTGTCACGAGTTCAATTGTTTTTTCCCGTCCCAAATAACGCTCAAAGCTCTTAAAAAAGTTTCACTTCAGCAATTTCGAACGTTTTATATAATAAAGAATAAATGTACGTACGTGAACAGATCTTATCTTTAAGCTAGTACCGAGTTCACAGACCTGCCGCTAAGATTTTCGAGATGTAATCTGTACATTACGGATCTAAATCCTCGGTAATTACCCGGCTCGAACACGTCGCGGAGATAATCACGCCTGGCGCCCTCGATACTGAGATGAGGCCTAAATTGGGAAACTCCCTTAAGCCATCTTTCCACTACAGAAGATGCTAAAGATGTTGAAGTTTGGTTGACAGGACGCTTGACCAACATGTTGGCTTTTATTTGACTGAACATTCAAATAAAATAAATGACAGCATCACATCCACCTGTAGATACCAAGTCTTATGGGTCGTAAAGATGCACACAACCTACCTTTGCCATAGGTCGGTTTCTCCCGCAACCGTTGGTTACATCACCGAATACCGGAGAGTTCAACTTGCAAATGTTCAAATCGTCTTTCTTCTTAGAATTTAGTTTATTCTGTTTGTGCACCGTACATTTTTACACCAATTTTTTACTGATCTTTTCTAATAGGAAGTGCTTTAGAAACCTTACCTTTACCCTGGCGTATAATGTTTTTCATTGAGTTGTCAAATGAAAAATCCTGAGGAGAAAAGTAATAAAATATTAATGCATCTTTTTAGACCTTCCGAATGTGTCAATCGCCCCAAAATCTTATCCTAAGCTTTGCTTGTAGTATCGATTGTTACATTCAGCTTCTCATCCCTGAGCACTTGAGACAAGGTGAGATTTCTCCGAAAGTGAAGTGAAGAGATGATAAAAACGGTGTTCGATAACTTTGCTTACTCCCAAAATGTCAAGTTTTATCGAAGTTTCAAATCTATCCAACCAGGTACAAAGATAAAATATTATAAAATACTCTGACCCTGGCACTTATTATATAATAATTCATTAAAGTTTAATCTCTTAAACAGATAACTGAATTTCCAGGAAGTAATTACACGAAAATCTTCAAGATTTAACGTAAAACATATTTTCGTTTGAAAATGTTATCTTAATCCACGTTGTCCTCACTTCAAACGGTAAATTGATGGCCATTGAGATTCTTAATTAATCCCGTCATTAAAAGAAATTGCTTTCTTTTAATTACTGAAATCGGAAATTAACGCTTTTCTAATAGAAATCCCGGAAATTAGTGGGAATTGTTAAGATAATGGTTTATTTCTTAGAAAGTGTTGTTGTGATTTTTACTGCGTTTTTCCATCTTAATTTTTTGGAACATTATTAATGTGTTTAACATGTTCAGCATGATGTTAATTGCTTTTAAATCCAAGTAATAGCATCGAGAGTAGTATTGAGCAAGAAACGATAAAAAAAGAAGTTTGTTGTATGGGATAAATTTAATAAATTTAATATATAAATATTAAATTTTAATTTTTAAACTTAAATTTAAATATTTATTTGTAGTATTTGTTGTTATAACGCCAATAGAAATACATCATCGTCAAAATTTCGACTGTCTAGCTACCATTGTTCTTGAGATACAGCCTGGTGACAAACGGACGGATGGACGGACGGACAGACAGCGAAGTCGCAGTAATAGGGTTCCGGTTTTAGCCTTTGGGTACGAAATGTAAATAGAAATAGGGTAAATTTATTATGTTCTAATTTTAAATTAAACATGCAATGGCGTAAAGATACCTTACTATACCTATATACATCTAGCTGTCGATGCGCAGATCACTACGTGGTATGAAACAAAGTCGCTTCCGTGGTCTGTTTGCTTCTATGTATGCTTAGATCTTTAGAACTACGCATAGAATTCTGAGGTGTTTGAATATATAAGGTGTTGCAGAAAGGTGCAACAATATTTATGGTAGTTCACATTAAGTTTTGAATCATATATGTGAAAATTAAAAGTGAAAGCTCAAATTTTTTTTCTTTCTTATATAATATATTACTTATTTGTTATTTTATTTGACATATTCCTAATGGCCAAATCTCGGCACGGATTTTTGTACGATGTCACGACGTCGGCGGTGATGTCGTTTGCCAGCTGTACATGTGTTAGGGTTGAAGGTGGTAATTTGGTGGGATTTGTACGTCAAACTTTGACTCGAATTATCGTACTCGTGATCTACCGCGCTGAGAGGAAAAAGACCTTGGGTGATGAAGTCTTCATCAGTGTTAGAATGGACTGTTAAACTATTGTTGGGGGTAATTCGACCATGTTGTATACGTATACTAGAGTGATTTCAGAGGAAGGTTAAGTGCCTAATGTATGCATAATATAGCGGAGGAATGCTGATAATTTTAAAGGTTTCTAATTGGATATTTGAATGTTGTTGTTGTTGCTGAATCACGTCGCCATCATAACGCCTAAACAGATCGGCTCTTCTGTCGCCTAACTAAATCGCCTTTGCTTGGCTATTGCGGTCTCTATCATTTCAAGCGGGAAGAGAAGAGAGAGAAATTTCAAACGTTAGACATTTTTCGTTCAGCGGTAGAAATTCGGAACATAATTAGACTAGTCTGGAAGAACGCATATTCTACTTTTTATTCCAAGAAAATAACGGGTACGTGAACTAAGGGATAAAACCACGAAACGCAGCTAGTGTGAAATAAAAGTAACGCTCTGTGACTCATTCTGAATTAAACATAGTTGTTGGGATTTTTAAAACATCGGATTGAATCTCCCAATTTTCAACTCGTATCACAGTTAACCAGCTATTTCCATACACTATTGAGATGTTATTTTAACTGTAAACGGAAATCCAACTATAGAGCGGTTTCCGTGAACGATTTGGCACTGATTACACAATTAAAACAACCGCGGCTGTTTACCCTCGGCGTTGCAACAACTCTGTACCG
The DNA here is from genome assembly GCA_017562165.1 of Ectropis grisescens. Taxonomy (NCBI): domain Eukaryota; kingdom Metazoa; phylum Arthropoda; class Insecta; order Lepidoptera; family Geometridae; genus Ectropis; species Ectropis grisescens. The sequence goes on along the minus strand of CM029771.1, from coordinate 3,004,574 downwards.
ATCCTTGTTTACTTTGCACTTCGAAATAGAATAGCAGGGGGCGGTGCGAGATCCTCGTAACAACAGCTGCGTTTGTATGTATATGGCTGTTTTCTTTTTTTCCGGTTTGAAAGACGTTTTTAGAGTAATTTGTGAATATCGACATAAAGACGAACGAGGAAGTGTAGTTGCACTTTTGGAATAAGAACATGTAAACTTTGGAATAGCTGAGGATAGGGTTGAGTTGCAAGCCATGGGAGAGACCTACGTCCAGCGGTGAACTAAGATAGGCTGATGATGATGATGATAAAACTTGGAATGCGTTACCTGAGTGAGTATTTCCTGATCAATACTATCTATGTCTTCAAGTCTAAAGTGAATTGTTTTTTAATTTCTAGGTTACCACGCTTGAGCCGCATTGTTCCTAAATACCAGACGATGTGGCAGTTCAAACTTATTATCGACTAGCGATCCGCCCCGGCTTCCATGTGGCCTGTGTATAGCTTGTAGCACACAGGATCACGTACATATTCAACGGTGAAACTTTTTTTTAAATCGATCCTGTTGTTTTTGGGATTAGCGCGTTCATACAAACTCTGCATCTTTAAAATGTAAGTATAAGTAGATAAAAAAACTAATGCCTATATCTGGGCGACGAGCCCAATGTGTTGTCAGGTAGTAATTTGTACTATCCAGGACTTTTCGTTTTGTTGTCAAGTACACGAGCGTAGCTTACGTCCAGTGCGTGTTTTGTTCGCATCATCATAATTAAAACAACCGCGGTGTTAGGTCCCGGCGTTGCAACTACTCTGTATTGATCCTTATTTACTTTGCACTTCGAAATAGAATAGCACCAGAGTGGTGCGACCTCTTCATAACGATAGCTGCGTTTATACGTTAATGACTGATTCTTCTTTTCACCGACTTAAAAAAACAGGATTTTTTTACAAAGGTTTGGCAAATTTGTGTGTCTTAATATTTACATCGTGATTAGAAATACGATTTACTATGTTTTTATGTTATGTAAATAAGTTTAATAGTTTTGCAATATACTTAAATACAAAACGTTTTATAAGAGAATGATTTAGTTTGTAACATAAACGAACAATTTTGAAATTATCAATGATTTAAACTGGGAATGCGATTTTACACGAGTATTTATATTTGAGTTGTTTAATAACTTTTTAAACTGTTCTGTTTTTTTGAAATATCAAACCAGAAAGTAATTCATTATCATCAACAACCTTTATACATCCACTGCTAGTCCTGCAAGAGGACAAAAGGATAAAGAGGCAAGAGCAAGAGACAAAGAGGCAGACTTATTGCTACTTGACTGATATAAAACAAGGCCAGTCAATTTAGTCATTACTACTATTTATGTAACTAGAAAATACGAAGCCACAAAAGTATTATGCAAGTTGCGTCTCATAATTGGAGTCCACACAATTTTATCTCTAACAGTGATGATGAAAATTCGGCAATTTAAAACATAGTTGAACAAAAATCTTATTCCAAATAACTTACATAACTCTACAAAATATTATCCATCAAGAAAATGCCCAAATATAAATTCTTACGCAATTATGACAAAGGAATGAAGACGGGCACAAAAATTAAGCCTTTATTATGAGAATTACATGAAAGAGTGTTCATTTCGGCGGGATTACAAGCAAAGCCTTATTTGGGCCGACAAGAGGGAAAATAATTCAAAATCTTTCTCTCTAACGTCGGTAGCTATTTCTCGAGGAATATTGTACAAGAAGTTTAGACGTAAGCTACGTTTACCTAAGATAATATGTGGGCTAAATAATAGCGCATCCGTTCTAAAATTTCATTTATGTACGGTCACTGTTTTTATCTCATAACCCCCGACGAAATATCAAATGGGTATCAAATGAAAGGGCTTGACTAGTAGAATACTATACACTATAACGAGTTTCAAATCCAAGATGGCCGCTACCACAAAATGGCGAAATACATTTCTTTTTTCACAGCTTCTTTAATATGGGTATCAAATGAAAGGGCTTGACTAGTAGTATGTTGTACAGATAACCGAGTACCGAGACCGGTTAGTCGAGGGTTAATCAAATTTTTTAATTTTTTTCTTGTGGTTTAACTGCGTAGGTCCCGTTACCGTTATTTCCTCGTGATGAAAAGGAGCCTCTGTGTTATTCCAGACTGCATTTATCTGTCTTCCAAACTATCAGTTCAGACGTTTCAACGTGATTGAGCAAAAAACATCAAAACAACCCAACATAAAATTTTCCATTCATTATATTAGGAGAAAGCAGTATATTAACTAACCGTTGTTAGTTGCGTTAATGTTTCATTAAAGTCCTTCTTTTTTGTCTAGAATAATAAACATTTTCAAAAACTGTAACATTTTATTATCTTACAAATAATACGATTACTCATATGTATACCCGTAGTGGCTTAGAGGCGATAATGTTTGATTCGGTCTCAATCGTGAGGTTAGGTTCGAATGCCATTTGCACCTCGGACTCATTTTCCAAAAGTAGACGTGCAGGATTTTCATTACCACTGGTTTTCACGGGAATGAAAAACATTGTGAGAAAACCAGCACGAGAAACCCAGCTGAGAAAGTGTCTTACGAGGACATGCGTCATCCGCTAACCCGCTCTAGTACAGCGAAGTGGATTATGACCTTTGACTCTTTCGTTGTGAGAGAAGACCCGAGCAATAGCAATAGGAACATAATATATAGTGACTGCTTGGGCTGAGTAATCCTTGCTTTGTTGGTAAAGCAGAAATAATTAGAAATCCAAGCCCCAAATTTTACCCTCTTAAAAATTGTTTATTGAAAAATCCGTCCATAATTAAGGTTAGTGTTACACTAACAAATTTTCTTCCCTCTAAGGCCTTACAAATAAATTATACAACTGTAGTGGTATTATTTGCAGAGTGCGCCTGGGATAGATACGGGATTATACGACAGTAAAGTGTTACAAAATTAGACAAAATCTGTTTCACCTGTTACAACATTAGATGATTTCTGTGTTCTTAAATACTCGTCACTCAGTAGTTTATTTATAGGGTAGCCAAGACGAGTAGGATATATGCCTGGTGGTAAACAACATGCCTGCCACATAACAGCACAGTGACATGTTGCTATTGGAACATGAAGAGGACAAATCATTACCTTGCACTACGATAGACGTTGTTTTATCTCTTAGCCCAATAATTTCTCTGGAAACATTGGCCTTCAAATCGGAAAACTGTTGCACACTACTACTTGGCGGCAAAATAATTAGCAAAGGTGTAGTAGTTCCGAGTTTGGTCGCTCTACTGATCAATTTAGTGGCACTACACACGTCCCCCTCGCGCTATTTGTCCGACGGCGCGTCACTCAATCGACGCAGTTCGTAGAAACGTGACCTTTTCGGGATTCATGACGTCACTTCCTTCAACAGCACACTGTCGCCCAATAACTTAAATATCCGGAGACTGCAAGTTGTAAACTTTACGACTTTTTATACGGTTCGTGTGAATGTTATCGAGAAACGTTCATATAACGTGCTCGAGATTTGCAAGTCGTATATTATTTATATGTGCTTATCTGCTTATATTTTAGCTTAGTCAAAATCACACTGTTTTTTAATTGTAAACCAATCATATATATTTTTTCTGAAAGCCAAGTAGGACTATTAGCAAAAATGTCATAACAACAACTGCTGATACTTAAGTGGCTGTACTGACTTTGTAGTTTAATCAATTAGTCAAGTTATTTTCACTTAATTATTTATAATTATGACAATTTTTGCGAGCGGGCTAAGCATTTTCCCAAAAAATAACTAAATTCATTTCGAATCGAATGACACCTCAATCGAAATAAGCATTTGTTGACTAAACTATTTACGTGTAGGGAAATATTGTACGGACAGCGCCATGTTCCCAGTAAGACTTCTTTCGAGGACACGCGTCATCCACTAATCTACACTTGTCCAGCTTAGCGGACTGTAGCTTATTCTTTATTATAGACTAGATGCCCGCCCCAGCTTCGCCCGTGGTATATTATATAGCACTCATCGGGAACCCGTACATATCCAACGGTAAAAGAATGACTGAAATCGGTTCACTCATTCCTGAGATTATCGATTTCAAACATAAAACCTCTTCAGCTACCTGCTACGCCACCTGTCGGAAATTGGTCGTACCAACTCAGATTTAGAAAAAAAAATAGCAAAGGTTTATATTCAATGCACAGATTACTGAAATTCAATGACGCAATCTTTGACACATGCTGTCATGTGTCATGTCAAAGCACGAAATGTACGAAAACTCTCAAAAGGGGAATATTTTTTCCCGATTTTGTTACATTCTTGTTTCATGCTCCGCTTCAATTAATAGTATAGTTATTTTCTATAGCCTATAGCCTTCCTCGATAAATGGACTATCCAATAGAAAAAGAATCTTTCAATTCGGACCAGTACTTCCCGAGATCCTAGCGTTCAAACAAACAAACAAACTCTTCAGCATTATAATATTAGTATAGACTAGATGCTCGCCCCGGCTTCGCCCGTGGTATATTATATAGCACTCATCTAGATCCCGTACATATCCAACAGTGAAAGAATGACTGAAATCGGTTCACTCATTCCTGAGAATATCAATTTCAAACAAAAAACCTCTTCAGCAACCTGCTACGCCACCTGTCGGAAATTGGTCGTACCAACTCAGATTTAGAAAAAAAAATTAGCAAAGGTTTATATTCGAGGCACAGATTACTGAAATTCAATGACGCAATCTTTGACACATGCTGTCATGTGTCATGTCAAAGCACGAAACGTACGAAAACTCTCAAAAGGGGAATATTTTTTCTCGATTTTGTTACATTCTTGTTTCATGCTCCGCTTCAATTAATAGTAGAGTTATTTTCTATAGCCTAAAGCCTTCCTCGATAAATGGACTATCCAATAGAAAAATAATCTTTCAATTCTGACCAGTACTTCCCGAGATCCTAGCGTTCAAGCAAACAAACAAACAAACAAACAAACAAACTCTTCAGCTTTATCTATACTAATATTAGTATAGATTTATTCCTTGAAACCTAGCAGTGGTAACATGGTGGGATGCTTATGTTTTATTCAATTAATTGTATCCACTATCCATTGGACTGACCGCGACGCCAACGGTCACTACAAACATAAATAAATATTCTGCAACGGTCATTTTGTTTTGATTTATTGTAGGGCATTGGGTTCAAACAAAGTAAATAATATATATTTTTATTTTATTTTTAACCCCCGACCAAAAAAAGGGGTGTTATAAGTTTGACGTCGATGTCTGTCTGTCGGTCTGTCTGTCTGTCTGCTGTCTGTCTGTCTGTCTGTCTGTCTGTCTGTCTGTCTGTCTGTCTGTGTGTGTGTCTGTCTGTGGCATCGTTGAGCTCAAACGGATGGACCGATTTCAATGCGGTTTTTTTTATTCGAAGGTTGATATCCGTGCGGATGTTCTTAGCTATGTTTGGTTAATATCGATTCAAGATGGCCGCCTCCACAAAATGGCGGACAAAATATTTCTTCACAACTTATCTCAATATGGGTATCAAATGAAAGTCTAAGACTAGTAGAATACAATACATAATAACAAATTTCAAATCCAAGATGGCCGCCACCACAATATGGCGAATTACATAATTTTTTTCACTACTACCACAATATGGGTATCAAATGAAAGGGCTTGACTAGTAGAATACTTTGCACTGTGACAAATTTCAAATCCAAGATGGCCGCTACCACAAAATGGCGAAATACATTTATTTTTTCACAACTCCCTTAATATGGGTATCAAATGAAAGGGCTTGACTAGCAGAATGTTGTACAGATTACAAATCCGAGGTAGTCGGGGGCTAATCAAAATTTTTAATTTTGTTCTTGTTATAAAAATATTAGCGGTTCGCTCCGGCTTCACCCGTGGTACACATTAGCCTATAGTACTCAAGGATCACTCACACATCCAACGGAATAATAATTTTCGAAATTGGTCCAGTAGTTCCTTAGATTAGCGCGTTCAAACAAATAAACGCTTCAGCTTTATAATATTAGAATAGATTATTTAAGGTTATACATGAGAAAGATTCTCATTGATCTTATTCAAACGAATATAGCGTATTTGCCGTGAGCAGTCAATCTGCCGAAAACAGCATCCGTTCACGAGTATGATAGATGCGAAATGAGATGAGAACACGCGCGCGCACTCTCCTTGAAAAAAGATCGCCGGACGCGATCGAAACTTGAGTCGGACTGGACTGACTATATCAAACGTGAGTTACCCGTGTATTTATTTAGGATAGATATGCTCGTAGCATTCGCTCTTTTCGCGCAAATGATAAGGAATATCGCGACCGGATTAATTTACACACACAATCAAGTTTGAATGTTTTTGCACAACCAAACACTTCAATTACCCTTTCTTCATTGCAAGCTTACGTATGAAGCAATTCTTCGAAACTCCAACTGTTTCAGCGTTTTCCTCCATTTAGGTTCTTGTTAGTTCTATTCACAACTTACAAAACTTTGGATTCCCGCACAATATTAAATTTGCCAACCACGCTTTACAACTGTAATTAAAGTTATGAAACTAGCGTTTGCGAACACGTGTTTAAACTAATTTTGAATACGTGTTTACTGATAGGTAATTTAGTGATTAAGATTTATATCAAATAAACTTAAATTTTACACAAAAAATATTAGTAGATAGATAAACTCTTTATTGCACTTATAAAACAAACTTACAAAACAAACAATCACGCACATGTACTGCTAGTCTCGTCACTTCTTATTTAAAAAAAAAGCGAGAAACAAATCATTGTATTATTCCGAGAGCTGGTAGCAAATTTTAGCTAGGTATTTGAGGCAAGCTGAATAGTTGTCACATAGAGCTCTCAAGTTTATCTCTATTAAGTATATCCCAATATGGAGGTGCCGACCTGGTTGGTGAGTATCGGAGCAAAAAAATACACCTTGCCTCTCAAAACCTACCCAAAAATTTGCTACTAGCTCTCAGAATAATACACGGACTTGTTTCTCGCTTATTTTTAACCCCCTACCAAAAAAAGGGGTGTTATAAGTTTGACGTCGATGTCTGTCTGTCTGTCTGTCTGTCTGTCTGTCTGTCTGTCTGTCTGTGTGTCGCCGATTTCGATGCGGTTTTTTTATTTGAAAGTTAATAACCGTGCGGGTGTTCTTAGCTATGTCTGGTTAATATCGATTCAAAATGGCCGCCTCCACAAAATGACGGACAAAATATTTCTTCACAACCTACCTCAATATGGGTATCAAATGAAAGGGCTTGACTAGTAGAATGTTGTACAGATAACAAATCTAAGGTAGTCGGGGGTTAATCAAAATTTTTAATTTTGTTCTTGTTAATAAGAAGTGACGAGACGAGCAGGATATGTGCCTGATGGTAAGTTTTACGCGAATTAAGTTTGTTGGCTAACTGTTCTTTGAGTAAGTTTATAAGTTTTTCATAAGATGTTGCTACGATCCACGGTGTCTAATTCTAAATCGCGAAGGCAATAATACATTTTCAATCAATAACATGAACTCTATGCGCTCAGATAGCTAAACGGACCTATAGAGTTAACAGTTTAGCCTTATTACTAAGCATCAAGAATTCAAGCCTCTTTTAGAAAGTCGGTGGTTTTTTTTATGTGCTTACATGACTGTTGAGCAAACGAAGTGTACAGTATATATGAGTAGTACAAATCCTAGAAATTAGTACTTCTGTACACAGACCCTAACACAGGTCCCGAGCTAGATATTATAAAAGCAAACATTTACACAGATCTCGTTTCGCTTGCTAACGAACTATTTGGTTTTCAGCTGGCGTTGAGATAGTTTTCAGAAAATTTATTATAACTAACTTTACGGACGCCCGACATTGTAAATAATATGTTGAATTTACAATTTAAATGTGTAGTTAGTGTAGTTAGGTAATTTAAAGCGCGTATAACAATATTTTAGTTTTATTTACAGCTAGTGGCCCGTTCTGGCTTCGCTCGGATTTCTTAATAAATAAGAATTACGCTACACGTTATTTGTCTCCAATTTGATTAACGTAAAAGGGTTATAATGACGCAACCTAAAAGATAGACACATGCTGTCACAGACTTCAGCGCATATCAGCGAACGCAACGAAAGCTCTCAAAAAGGAATATTTCTTTCATGTTTTTGTTACATTCTTCATTCATACTTCGCTGCTATTGATAGTAGCGTAATGTAAATATAGCATATATCCCGCCTCAATAAATGGACTACCCAACAAAAAGTCTTTCAATTTGAACCAGCAGTTCCTGAGCTTATCGCGGTCAAACAAACAATCAAACTCTTCAGCTTTATGGTATTAGTATAGATATAAAATATATTTTCGTAAGATATTATTAGATATTACATTGTAACAATTTTAAGGTGCTAAATAATTCCTTGACATCAAATCATTCTTGTCCGTTTGAATTGAAATGATAATTCCACTGAACAAAGCTGAATCGGTTTAATTTTCCGTTATTTTAAATCCTCTTACCCCTTTTAATTCCAATAAATGATATCTCAATTTTCATTGTATTAATAGCTGACTGGCGAATGAACAAAATTAATTCCATTCACGGAGAGAATATTCATGATACCCAGAAACAATAAACAGGCTATTTGCTTTCCATCAACGACTTCCCATTAAACGTAATTGATAAGTAACCTTCGGAAGATTATTAAGTACAGTCTTAGATAAAGTACAGTACAATTTATAACTAAATCTTTTTGTGCAAAGACCACATAACACAGGAATTATATTGCACTGCCAATTGGTACTTACCTCGCGACTTCACTCACATCTTTCCCAATCAGGTCATTTTCTCGAGATAAAAAGTAGCAAATTTGTTATTTCAGACAAATTATTTATCTATGTACCAAATTTCATCTTGTTCCTTTTTGTAGTTTTTGCGTAAAAGAGTAATAAACATCCTCACAATCTTTCAGGCTTACAATGTTTGTAAGAAGTAGGATTTTATGCTAGTCTTATTGCTAAATATAATCTAGACCAGGGAACCGTGTACAGGTAGATTATTTATAAACATCACCCAAAGTATGTCATTTATTGTTAAAGCGGTAATGAAAAACTTGTACACTTACACTTATATATCAATCTCAGATTGGACTCGAACCCACAACCTGACTATTGTAAGTCGCACGTTTTACTCACTAGGCCACAACAGCTCTTCGTAGCCATCTTTATCTAACTTTGACATTAGACACCGTTCTATGTTAATAATAATAAGCGTAAGGTAACCCTGCGATTTTTGAAGACCAAATGAGGGTAGATCTAGATCCCCTCATTTCGCAATGAGACGACCCGCAATTTCTTCAGTCTTCTCGTGACTACGGCGGTTGTAACGCTGCCGAAACGTCGATAATGATTAAACAATGAATTAAATCGTGATTAAGTCCTGTACATTATAAACATAATAATAATAAGGTCCAGATTGCGACAGTAAATTTGACTTGGTATTAACGACTAGCGCTTTATTTGTCTTGTCTCGGCAACCACCTACTTCACCTGTCTTTACTTTGTCTGGCGAAATATCCTGCCTCATTCCAATTCAAAGTCACTACCAGCATTCCGAGCTTTCATTATTCACCGGGTTCGGTGTTTCAAAATGATTTATTATCTATTAAAGACAAACACATAGAACAGACAGACAAACAGAATCGGCTGGCCTGGTGGCTTAGTTGGTAGTAAGCCTGCGAAGCCGTGGGTCGTGGGTTCGATCCCCACCCAGTGCAAATGTTTGTGTGATGAATTCAAATGTTTGTACTGTGCCTGGGTGTTTTCTATGTATATTAAGTATATATTTAAAAATATGTAAGTATTATACCAGCTATCTGGCTTCCATATTACAAGCTTTGCTTAGTTTGGGGTCAGATGGTGTTGTGTGTGAAATGCCCACCCTTATTTATTTATTATCATTTTATTTTAAAATGCACACTATAAGAAAAAATAAGCAATGCAGTAACTAACATCTAGTGGCATATATTTATACGGTGACAGTAACGCTAATAGCGAATTCTTCCAAACCACTGTCATTAGCAGGAAAACCAAGTAATGTGTGTTACCATTAGATACCTGTCCTGTTCGTCCCTCCACTCCATTTTTTACTGTAAAAAAGAGTAATAAAATAAGTAACTACCAAAAACTAATTATTTAATAAATTGTGTGCAAGAGCAATTACACGGCGCGGTGAACACAGGCCATTTCAATCGAAAGTGCTCCAGTTTTTGCATTACCCGAGCAATTAAAGTATACAACTTTACTGGAGAAACTTCGCTGAATTAACTACCTATTCAATATGGTTTCTTTTCATCAACTCAAGAAAGCAGTGGTAGGTTTGGGAGATCTGTCACCAGCTCCGACAGCCGTGATCGTCTAGTGGTTAGGACCCTACGTTGTGGCCGTAGTAACCCAGGTTCGAATCCTGGTCACGGCAGTGTCGTACACTGTCACGGGGGAGTCTTATTTTTTGCTCGCGTACACGGTTAAATAGGAAGTAGGTTTTATTTCCGGTTTCATAAAGTTCTATAAAAAAAAATCAATCTGAGAAAAAAATTGTATACCCTTCATCTTAATGTCAAAAACTTTTTTTTAAATAGGTTAATACTATTAAAATAACTGAACAGGTTGTTTGTTTTAAAAAGCTAATCTTGGAAACATCAATACTGATTTGAAATTTATGTTTTGTACCTGACAATTTAATACACGGAAAAAGCCATAAACTATTATTGTTTTAGCCTTTTCCAACTTCTTTGGTTTTAATTATTATGTGTTTTCACTTCACTGGTAAGCATTATTAATTACGGGGTTTTATTTTTTTGCGATAAAAAATTTATGTACTATCTCCTCTAACTTTCAACCCGATCCGTTCAGAAGCTCCGACGTGATTGAGCAACAAATATCAAAACTTTGATATTTTAATATTAGTAGGAAGTAAGAAACCGAAGATAATATAATTGATTGATAAATACATTACATGGTAAATATTAAACAATTTTGTCTACTTATTTTAAAGTCAGGGTTAATAAGTATCTTCTATGTCAGGTTAGGTCAGGTCAGATCACACCATCGCTTACCATCAGGTCAAACGCGCACCTTGTGTGCATTAAAAAACTACTTCCCCAAAAACTTTTATCTATTTTTTGCGCAATCGTGAAAAAATAATAACGTTCCAACTGGCTCGTCGCCAATTGACAAGATAGATTTTATTCAAAGCGAGATAAAAATACGTAAATCATAATGTATAAATATCCAGCGGTATTGAAGCTACCTGTCACAAAACATTACTTCGAAATGTTCACGGCAATGATCTGCTTTATGAGTCAAAATATAAGGCTATGCAGAAACCGGCCTTAGCCGAAAGTGATTTACATCTTGATGGTGAAGATTTTGCACGCAATGCCAAATATCTCCAGTTTAGGCAAAGCCTGTACTTTGTACTTTTGCTGGTCACTCTTTCTCTTGGTGCAATAGGTAGTAAGTCTATCCACATAGCCTTCTTAGGTTGTGGGTTCAATTTCAAGGACCGATATTTGTGAGATAAATAGAACATAGAAACATCCATAGACAGAACGTATTACATCAGAATTTAAACAAATGTAATAATGTAATAAAAAATCCCCATAAATTATACAGTTAACAAAACAAAAAATGTTTGTGCTGAATGAGATTCGAGCCCACAACCTATGTGTCCGCAAACCGGCAGTAAAGCTGGTGGTTATGACTCCAGAAAGAAAAGCCTTTGGACGACAGCGTCTGTGTCATGATAACTGCTACTCGTACATCGGTCTGATCCTTTCATCTAGACAACAGTCAACTGTCGAAAACGCCTTTCAAGATGTTGATCAAGGCTTTTGGATTTTGCTATACCGTTTGAGGAAAGCGATTTTTGCATAATAAAGAACAGTAAATGTCTTCAACAAATCACCCCATATCAGAGTCAATACCCTTCCCATTTTGGAACAACCACCATTTTATTTAAAAAAAAATTATTTTGACTTTTCGTAATAAATAGCTGTACCGTACATATCTAATAAGTACATGAAAAATTCAATCAACATGCCATGAATTATATTTAACCAAAAATAAGAATAAATAAGTGTTAAATTTTGGTTAAAATCATAAAAAATACCTATAAAACATGGCCAAAAAAAAATAGAGATAGAAGATAGGTATTAGTAGTAGTAGTAGTAGTATTGAAAGTGTTTTAAATTACCTGACAATGAATCACACTAGATTTATTTAAAGGATATTAAATTTTATGACACAACTAAAAATGAAAAAAAGAAGAAGAAGACTTTATCAGCTGACTATTTTTATCATTGTATAAATTCAGACCAATAGAAACTGTGTTGCCAGACATATTGCATGCCTCTAGAAGAAGAGGCCGGTATGGGACAACTTTTAAAATGTTTTGTATCACCTTACCTGCAAACAGCAATAAAGATTTTTGTATTTGTATTTCGTCATATTCTGAATGTACGGCAATCATTCTGCGTAATCCCATTTTCGTTGGAAAATTATTTCCTAAAGAAATACTTTTAATGAATTGTAAATAAAACCCACGCATATTTCAGAGCGATTTATCTAGTTTCAACAAAAATCTGCGGTCTATCGTCTGGAGGCCTCAAAAATTCATTATGCAAAAACTTTGTTTTGAGATGTAAATTGAATTCTACATCAAAACTTTGAGACTATTGGTTTGTTGAGTAAATACTTTTATTAGCTATAAATAAATTACCTAATACAACCCTAAAGTTCTCATTTTTACTAATTTTCAGGCACTGGAACAGTTTTAGAAAACATTGTTTAATTTAATTTAAAAAAAAAAAATTTTTTGGTAAGTAATTGATTAGACGATCAGGACATGAGCCTGATCGTAAATGTCAAGTTTGCCCATAATAGTCAAGTGCTACACAGATAGATAACAGTATACGAGAACACATAGGACACGCGAGTAAAATAGCGGGGCACCGCTAGTATCTTCAGTGTTGTATAAAATGTGTTCCGTTACAATTCTACAAGTATAGCTGTAGCAAAACATGTTAAGTTTGCCGCAATGCGCTATTGTCTCTCAAATATAAAGTAGAGCGTCCATTTTTGTAGTGGTTGGGCTCTCTGCAAAGTCTGACTGGGGAAGACTGGGGAAGTACCATTGCCAGTTATTATGCCGCCAAGCAGTAGTGTGCATACAATATTATGTTCCGGTTTGAAGGGCAATGTTTCCAAAGAAATTTCTGGGCTAAGACATAAAACACTGTAAATCTCCGGGCGATGGGCGTAGTGCAGTGGTAAGTAATAATTTGGACTTTTCATTCCAATAGCTGTATGTCACTGTGCTGTTATGCAAAACATTTGGATGAAATTGGTAAACCCTCAAGTTAAATCGTGGTCATGGGAAATAGGAATGTTTCTGTTAATAAAAATCCATTTCATTTCACCTCTGCCATAAAACAGTACTGCAGAATCTTTTTTGCAAATATTACTGCTAACAACGTCGCTTACCGAGCAATCTTCCCGCAACTAACGCCTATTACCGTCCACAAACAGAAAAAGGTGGGTATCCTGATTTTCCTAGACCAAGAGTATTGCGAAATAGCCGAGATTTTTCACTGAAAACCTTCGTAGAAGAGACAATTTTGTTGAAATGTAAATATAGGCACAGAAAACTATTTATTCGAACCAGTCTCCATTATAATTTTATAATGTAATGGTAACATAATTTCAAGTGAAAAATAAGTAGTGATGTCACTACTAATTTTTATATTTATTGCCGATATAAGCAAAAACTTCTAATTTAGAATTTTTTGTTCTAAGCAGTACCTACTGATGTTGCCATAATACTTCACCTACAAAGCTAGAGATATACTGCTAATACGCATGTCGATGACCCAAACTCACAAAATTTCACTGATCTTATCAAACTTAATCTGAATCTGAATCTGATTAACTTTAGTTTAATAACCAGACTGCAAAACATCAACAGATAAGACATTATATACTATTGACACTTGGGGGATTAAGACGAATCTAACGCTATCTTAATTATCAAGATCCATTCTGCCGTTTGGAAGATAAGTGGGAATAAAGAATTTTACAAACATACAAGATACGCGCGAAAAATATAACCGAAGGGCTATATTCATATCCTAAAGTACGTGCTACAGATAATAGTAACATTATGGTAAGTGCGGTAAGTTGATAATTACAGCCGCGGCGATGATTCTACAAGAAATAAGAGGCTTTAATTGTAAAAGCGCACGTTTGTCATACGACGTTTTTTTAACATCTTTGTCAGAAAACAAATAAAACTCACACTTTCTTAAACGAATAAATCTTTAGCTCCCAATACAACGTTAATTTTATTCATAAAATGTTGACCACTTTTCCGACATAAAAACTCTTTGCTAAGACTTAAATAAGAACCGTTCGTTTTAAACTGAGCATCTTGATAAACCGTGTCGTCTGTGAACCGTGTAGTCCAAGATCTCAGAGCCGCCAGACGTCACGTATTTTCTAATGGATGAAATGTGGACAATTGAGTAGAGTTGATACGTACTAAGAACACATGATTACCTAGATTTATAGAGGCATGATGATTATAGAGGCATGTTGGTGAAGCGACCACACGATTCCCCCTACCAAAAGTACTTACTAAACGCAGCTAAATAATGTTTTTTATTTCAAAAATCCTTTTGACCAGAAATGTTACCAGCAAATGTAATAATTATTTAATGACCTTGGGCGAACTTTGTGAAACCTCTCCAGCAAAACTCTGTGACGTCAAATAAAATACACATTGTGTTACGTTTTTCACAGTTTATTGGGCAAAGAAAAGACTCCATATTTTATTCACACGGTTCTTCTAACGATGCCTGTAGGGGTACTCAAAAACTCCAAGCTCCTAAAATATTCTTAAGTTAAATTATTTTGAAGGAACGCTTTTTCTTCTTCAATGGTTTGTTTTCTTTTATTTATCGCTTTAATAAAAAGCGGGCTTGTAAAATTTCTAAATCACGAAATATAAAAATACGTCCTGTATTTCTTAAATATCGCCGGCTTTCAATTTTGACTTAATTAAATTCACTGATGCATTAGTAAGATGCTTACTAAGTCGAAATTCTTCCGAAGACTCGATGTTTCCAAGTTCTTTAAAAGTTTGAATGTAATTGAATCCAATGATGCAAAGTTTTCTTCAATATAGGTGAAACATTGCTAAAATTGTCATTATATATTTCGTGAATGTCTATGTTATAACCAACTAGCTGCGCTTCGTGGTTTTACCCGCTTTTGCGTAAAAACTGCATTCTTAAAGCGTCCACACGAGTCTCTAAAATCAGAGGAAATGACGTAAAAGTAGTGGGGCGGAGCCTACATCGCACCATATGATTGGTGATTTATGGTGCGATGTAGGGTCCTCCCCACTAGTTTTACGTAATTTCCTCTGAGTTTAGGGCTCGCGTGTAGAGGGGTTTAATTCGCCTTTATACTGTAGGAAGTTACTTATTCTTAACGCATGTTTTGTTTGTGAAACAAAATAAAGACGACAAAAGAAAGATGTAAGTGTACAATTCAAAAATCAAACTGACTGATTAATTAGGTTGTTTTAGTCACCATGGCTACTGAATAATGTTCATTATTGTAAAGCAGATAAAATTACTTCCGACTTGAAAAAAAAGAGTACAATAAGAGTCAACTTCAAGCTGCGTGATACTGTGTTATTCTGAGTAGGTATGTTGCTTACCATCAGGCACACGTCATCTTCGTCTCGTCACTCTTACTTGTAAAAAAAATGTTTTTACTCTTAACTACGGTATGGAACAGGATACGAGTAATTTTACCTAAAAGTGAGTGAAATCACTCACTTTCTAACTAACTCACCCTAAAATTGTATCCATCTAGAGAACTTACCTAGGAAACTACCGAGTTAGAAAACGCATTCCCAACACGAGAGACTGTTAAAAGTGGCCAGATTGTTGGAACATTATGGACACTTTCTAGAATCGAGAAAATAACCAACGCACGAGCACGAACAGGGCTGCGGTTTGCGTCTGATCTCTTATTGTACCGACTGCGTCCAAGGCGTTGGAGGAGAATTTTTTACTGGCCTAGCTTCGCTTAAATTCGGTAGTGAAAGAGGAGGAACCCACTATGCAACAAGCATAGGTATCCCTTGATGTGGCTATTGCAGTAACACTGTGTGACGCATACAAAGAAAGGATTTTTTCCTCTTTTTTTAGACATGCAGTGAATTACGGAGATTTCCAGCATATAAACATTCTGATGAAACATCCTAATTTTTTTGTGGATCATCTACCATTTTATCTATTGATCCCACGTATCCAGAGCTGATAAAATTGATAAAAAATCTCCCAAGGGAAAAAGCTTTTAAAGTTGAGAAAAATTACAATGCCATTTGAGTCTTCCTTACTTATTCGTATAGCAAAATATATTTGTTTATTTTTATTATTAAGTCCCTTTAGCAAGACCCGCCCCGCGAGGTACTTCAGCTAGGCCCTGACGAACAAGATCGTCATGGGAATTAATTTATCTGAAACAACGCACAAAGAGTGAAATAAATTGCCAGCTTCGTTATTTCCTGATAAATGTAATCTGGAACAAATAAATAATGTAATCAGAATAAGTAAATATTTTCTTGGTCATTGCCCTCGTCTATGTACGTTAATAAAAACCTAACCCAATTTTTAGCTGGTTCTTGTATACAGAGTTACTGTAGTTTTGTACGCATAGTTAAATAAAAAGATTTTTACGAGCAGCAAATTAAAATTAGTAACAACTGGTAGGTAGGTATTTAAATTTAAACATCCTCCAATTCTAGTTGCAACAAAAACGTTCAGCAATAACTAGTTTTATCGTGTTTTTACTGGATAAACATAACGATAAAATAACGGGAATTTGAACTACTGGGGCAAAACTACGGATCGCCACAGTTAGTGCTATTATTATAAGCGTCAATATTTTATTAGTACTGTGACTGGGTGTTTTCTAAACGGCTCGAACGATTTTCATGAAATTATGTACTTATACGTGGGGTTTCGGGGACGATAAATCGATCTAGCTAGGTTTTATTTTTTAAAAACATAATTTTATGCGCGTTTTTAGTCTTATAGCTTTAAACGACCAATTCTTGTAGGTATATAGGTATATTTATATATAGAATTTGAATCTCGGAAACGGCTCGAACGATTTTCATGAAATTATGTATACAAGGGGTTTCGGGGACGATAAATCGATCTAGCTAGGTTTTATTGCTTAAAAACATCATTTTATGCGCGTTTTTAGACAACAAAAAACTCCTATAATGTCATTAGAATACGATAACTTATTTCGCCACTGTTCTTTAAGTCTAAATGGCTCAGACGCAATATGCTCGCCCTCGGAGTCAACAGGCCCCGGTTCGAATCCTGATGGTTACACTCGGGTCTTTTCTTTTTGTTCTTTTTTTCTGAGAAAATCTTTTACTTAGACCCCTTTATAAACGCACTAGCGGCCCGCCCCGGCTTCGCCCGTGGTACATATATATATATAACCTACAGCGTTCAAGGATTACGAACATATGAAAGAACGGTGAACGATTTTTTTAAATTGGTCCAGTAGTTCCCGAGATTAGCGTGTTCAAACTATATATATGCTATAGGCTACTTTTGATCCCCTCATTATCGTGCTGTTTACTGGGTCAGAAGTGACACATGTGGACATCTGGCGGGGATAACTAATTAAATGACGATTGATCAGTTTTCGACCGGAGAGGAAAAATGATTAAATTACTAAAATGGCTATTAAAAAATAAGGGTTGATCGTAGAGGGGTGAAAATTGAGTATTGTATGTATTTTTGTATGTTATATCATAAAAAAATAGAAATTAAAAATTTTGTTTAAAAAATAAAAATTTAGGGGACTACCCCTTTACATTTAGGGGGATGAAAAATAGATGTTGGCCGATTCTCATAGATACCGGATAAGCACAAAAAAATTCATCAAAATCGGTCAAGCCGTTTCGGAGGAGTATGGCAACGAAAACTGTGACACGAGAATTTTATATATTAGATTAAACCGAGCAGAGCTCGGTCAACCAGGTAATATTTATTTATTTACTAGCCGCGGTTCTACCTGTGTAGTCGCCGTTCCCGTTTTTTCTACGTGATAAAACATATGTGTTCTAGAGTCTAGAGTATAATAATCTATGTTTCGAAATTTCAGCCTGATCTGTTCATACGGTGCGACGTGATTGAGCAACAAACATCCAATTATCCAAAGATTGACATTTATAATATTATTATACTAGGATCAGTAGGATTTTATATCCAAACAATGGCAATGCAAGAAAGGCAATGATGGGCCTAGTTACTTAAGGTACAGTTCCAAGATGATTACAGGCAGCGAGCGAGACTACTACTTATAGTTTCTATGAAATCCAATCGGACGCGCGGCGACGCTGCGGCCCGCAGCCGCGTCGTGTAGCGACCGCAGAGAGTTAGCTCGTGTCATTTTGTAGTGGTAGGACTCCTCGCAGAGTCCGCCTGGGGTGTAGTACTACATTTGTCAGTTATTTGACTGCCCTAGTGGCTTAGTTGGTAGTAGCTCTGCCTGCGAAGCCGAGGGTCGTGGGTTCGATCCCCACCCAGTGCAAATATTTGTGTGATGAATTCAAATGTATTCATCACACAAATATTTATGCATTTAAAAACTATATAAGTATTATATCAGCTATCTGGCTGCCATCACACAAGCTTTGCTTAGTTTGGGGTCAGATGGTGTTGTGTGTGAATTGTCCACCAATATTTATTTATTTATTTATTTATTCTACCGCCAAGCAGCAATGTGCAAACATTACGGTGTTCCGGTTTGAAGGGCAATGTTTCCAAAGAAATTACCGGGCTTAGATTCTAAGATCACCTGAGATTTCACCCAGAGATCTAAGATTAACATCTTAGATCTCTGGGTCAGCGCAGTGCAGTGCTAGGTAATGATTTGGGCTCTCCATGTTCCAATAGCTGGTTGTTACTGTGCTGTTATGTGGCAGGCATGTTGCTTACCATCAGACAAATGTTCTGCTCGTCTCGTCATTCTTTAATTAAATAAAATAATAAATAACTTACCAAATCGACGACTTTGTCCGATGTTGTCTTATATTATATACAAAGTTACTAGAGTGACTAAGATATGCTTCGTGCAGCCACGGCATACAGCCGCGATTGGAAATAGAAGCTAGAAAGCAGCCAACCACAGCCGGCAGCCACAATATTTGTTTTTATAGCATAGAGTGACCAGACCAGCAGGAGGTTTACCTAATAGTAAGCAAAATGCCTACCCATAACAGTCACATGCAACTATTAGAACACGAAGAGTCCAAATCTTTACCTAGCACCGCATTGCGCTCGTCACCCGAGATGTTTTAACTCTTAACCCAGTAATTTCTCTAGAAACATTGCCGTTCAAAACGGAACACTATAGCTTGACGGCAGAATAACTGGAAAAGGTGTTATACTTCCCCAGGCGGACTCTGCTAAGAGCCTTGCCACTGCTAAAATACAAAGTCGCCTGCGGTTGCAGTCTGCTATCCATCTTGGACTCATACCTCAATACGAGTACTAATTTTCCTTGATACAAATGTGTTAAAAAAATCACCCTAGTTCACTGTTCATTGCTTGTGGATTAAATAGAACACAAACTAGTACTGTTCATTTTTTTTGAATAAAGAGTGATGAGACGAGCAGGACATGTGTCTGATGGTAAGCAACATGCCAGCATGCGCGGTCCGAGGGGAGGGTCACAGGGACATGACCCCCCCGCCAAATCGTAAACGCTAAACTAAAATCTAAAAAAAAGTTAACGATTTATTGTATTCCTACTGGTGACCCCCCTCCCCCAAATTTGAGACTGCGTACTGGTGACCCCCTCCAAAATTCGAGGCTAGGACCGCGCCTGCATGCCAGCCACATAACAGCACGGTGACGACACGTAGCTATTGGAAAATGAAGAGTCCAAATCATTACCTAGCACTGCTCTGCGCTCGTCCCCAGAAATCTAAGATGTTATATCTCTAAGCCCTGTAATTTCTCTGGAAACGTTGCCCTTCAAACCAGATTATTATTTCATCTAGAATAAATATAACAATGAAAATATTATATTGGATATTGTTTATTTGTTTCAGCACAGCATGAAGCGCGATGTTCGGTAACGCGAGCGAAGGGGAGCGCGACGCGAGCGACGCCGACGGAACCTCGCACGCTCTTGCGACGCTGCTGGCTCTCTACGTGGTCGTCTGCATCATTGGGATCCTGGGTCAGTAAACACCACTGGCAGTGTCTTGCGGTTTTAACCGTGGTTTCCCATTTTCGTTAATTATCCGGGATAAAAAGTAATCCATTTGTGTTTCCAGACTATAACCTAAGTGTGTCCAAATTTCAACTCGATCCGTTTATCCGTTCCGGCGTGATTGAGCAACAAACATGTAAAAAAAATGTATTGTTCCCAAATAAAGTACAGTTACATTTACAAATTGCATTTCACGACAAGTTATACAGATAAATTGAGGTACAGCGGGCCCCAAACTAGGCAAGGCCTGTATTTTGGGCACCCTACATCGGTTTACAATTTTGTTGTACGCAGTTCCTAGTACACAAAAATGTAACGCAGGGTTGTTAAAACAATTTTATAATTTAAAATGAATAACTAAACAATATTTTAATTGAGACATAATTTCCTATTATTAGATCCAGACATACAAATTGATATTCGATTTTCGGTTTCATTACAGTTGGGCCAAGAGTAGAAAATAGTGGCACTATCATTACACTATCTGTTCTAGCTTTTTTTTCGATTGCTGTGTAATCAAATAAAACTACGTTCTACATCAACACTACATTGCCAAGCTGCAAACCTTTCGTTTTTAGCAGAAGTAATGTAGAGTTTCTGAATAATTCCATTAAGCCTGCGTGGATTGAGGTGCTTTTTTAAATGATCCTATATGCCTCAGAGGGCCTTTACTGTCTACCTAGCATTTATGATAGTGATGATACTACAGCGCAACGCACGTTGTCAAATTGACGAAATTCGCTCCAGGCAACTGTGCAACCAGCACCAGCACAGCTCTTTGAGAACTTTCGTTGTGCGCGCTGACGTGCGCCGAAGTCCGTGACAGCATGTGTCTATCTTTTAAGGTTGCGTCATTACGAGTAGAATCTTAGCTAACCAAATTTGTTCTAAATCTGAGTTGGTACGACCAATTTCCGATAGATGGCGTAGCAACGCGCGCACGGTTCAGCTAGTACAAACAAGACTATAATCTCATCTTATCAGTAATACCATCCATTCTAAGCCAAGAAATGCAATTCCTAGGGCCGTCGCTACAAAATAGTAATCTTTCAAATCGTATTACTCTCCAGCGGAGTAGATCCGAGGTACTGAATTCTTGATGTTTCTTCGCGCTTCGAGTCCACTTCTGTATTCTCAAAGCGCCTGCTACTGGCAGAACTGAATTATTGCTCACAAAACCCATATTTGTTTACATGTGACGCCACTATAGCATTACTCCTTACAAGTTCTTTATTAGTTTAGTGCTACACGTTTTTATCTGGTGATTAAAATGGTGCTGTGTGAGATACAACCTACTTGTTTGCTCTTTTAACTCCTAGGCAGTATTATGATTTCAAAGCGATTTAGAGGAAAATGGAAATTAATTTATACGCTTAACGCGTCTAATTTGTTCCATAATTTATGTATTCATAGCGCTAAATTTAGCAAAGCCTTTGAAATTATAATACTGGATATCCGTTTGTTTATACTTTGGTGCGAAAATGTCACTGGTTTTGCTATCAATAGTATCATTTTTTTATTTAGGAGTGACGGAATGAGCAACACGCTTGTCTGATAGTAAGAAAGATGACTGCACACAACATCACAGCACAATTAAAACACGAAAGACTCCTAATCATCGTCTAGCAATCCACTGCGCTCAACACTCAAAGATAATAATTAGCACATTATGACATAAGTGCGGTAAGTTGATGATTACAGCCAAGGCGATATTGCTAGCTCGAACCGTAGGCGAGAGCTACAAGAAAGCAGAGGCTGTCATTATCAAAGCGCACGAATGTCATACGACGTTTTATAACATATTTGCAAGTTAATAAATAAAACTATGACGACATTTTCAAATAAACACAATACAGCGAAAAGAAAAAGCGCTCGTAATAAATTTTAGTTCTTCACAAATTAGCAGAGAGTAACGCGGAGTAGGCATACATAGAGTTTCCCCTCTGTCAAAGTACAAATCCGCGTGGACCATGGAGTTTGATAATATACTGTGCCGTGAGGGCGGGGCTAGATTTATGTATGGTGCTTTACTTTTCATGTGTTAGTGATTTGGCTGTGTGAGTATGATCGGCAATGGATCGGTGCAGGTATGTTTGTATGTAATAGTGCGGCTTTGCGCTGGTGTGCAACTTTCGCCTCCCGCAAGAAATGACAGAAAGATTTGAACATATTTTTTTTTTAGGTAAGTCTACTCCCTTTCTTGCAAAGAAGTTGGAAAATTAACTTCCGTGCTTGTGCGGAAGATTGCGTTGCTTGATGCAAATTAGCGATGCGCCATGTTTTTTAAAGCAAAGACACATAATCAGCTAGTATCTATACTTATAATAAAACTGTAAGGGGTCGAATTCTGTACATTGAAGATATTTTGAAAAAAAAATTTTTGGGGCACTCCATTGTCGATACTGATGGCGAAACTGCATTTTTTTTCTTTCATGTCTGTCTGTCTGTCTGTCTGTCTGTCTGTCTGTCTGTCTGTCTGTCTTTCTGTATAGGGATCACGCATCACGCCGAAACTACTGATTCAATTCAGCTGAAACTTGGCATGACTTTAGTTTATACTAAGGACATTGCTGTAGGCTACTTTTGATCCCCAAATTCTGATCGGTTTTCTTGCGGGAGAGGGTGAAAGTCAGAATGTGAATTTGGTTGTAACTCATGTTTGCGTTGTTTAATTTCATTAATTTTTTTTTTGTTAGATAGAACACATTTTTTGTGTTGTCCCGTCAAAATTTGAACAATATCGGTCTGTTGGTTCGGAAATTACACAAACATTAAATAATAACGACACGCGCGGCGCGTTCGATACATACTAACTTCTAGATTCTAGATTCTAGAAAGTGCCCACGTGATCGCGTCGCGTCGTCTTGGATGACAAAATAGTTGACAAAAATATATTTTTGTGTGGAAAAACAAACATCATTCGGTTATAATCGACTTCAAGCAAGGAGGATATTCTCAATCGGGTTGCATCTTTTTTTTATTTGGTTTTAGTTTACGCGATAACTCCGCAAATTGTTAGTTGATTTTGATAATTCCTTTTTTGTTTGGTAGAAAATACTTCTGAGGTGATCTTAGATATCGAAAACAGGGAGGTAGTTTTTCAAATATCAACAAAAAACTAAAATTAAAAAAAACAGCTTAAATTTATCTGTACGACATATTTATACCTTCTTATAAAATTTTGTCGAATGACAGAATTAAATTACCTGTCATTGAAGTAGATTTTTGTATTTTGGAGAAAACATATCAGCATAATAAGTAGCAGCATAAACAACCCATTAAAAATGTTCCCATTGCTGGGCGTCGGGGGTCGGGGCCTTCTCTCGCAAGGGGAGAGACAAAGCTATAATCCACCACGCTGGCCAAGTGTCGGTTGGTGGATGACATATGACTAAGAACTTAGATTATAGGTAGATTTCGGTTTCTTCACGGTGTTTTCCTTCACCGTTTTAATTACCGGCATTACGAACATGACTCTGAAAAGATAGTGGTGCGCGTGGTTTTGAACCCTGGGTCTCCGGATCGAAAGTCGCCGTTCTCCCGACTAGGTCAGCTGTAACTTACTAGACCAGCCGTAACTTATTAGAAAACGTATTATTTCAATCCAAATACTGTTTAAAATTTAAAGGTAGTGTTCAACAAGCTTCGGTGACCGAAGCAGACCGTTGTTAGAGTTCCGTACACAAAGGGTAAAAACGGGACCCTATTACTGAGACTTCGCTGTCCGTCCGTCCGTCCGTCTGTCACCAGGCTGTATCTCAAGAACGGTGCTAGCTAGACAGTTGAAATTTTCGCAGATTATGTATTTCTATTGCCGCTTTAATCATGGCGGAACGTATCAAGTGATCGGGTTGAAATTTGAAATAGAATTAGATTAGTCTGGAAGAACACATAGGCTAAACATTGCCAATGTATGAGTACTCTATGTATTACGTAACAAACATCCAAACAGTGACATTCATAATATTTACAGGACAACGTTGGAACGGCTGAACATGTTTGGATGGAATTCGAAACACACGTAGTTTGAACTCAGAAATAGCAAATCGGTTACTTATGGGTTACTGTGACGTAGGAAAGACTAAGGAAATTTGGTAGAAAATTGAAACAAAAATAACTCATAGTCTGAAATACCACATTTATGTATTTATTACCTATCAACCTGAAAAGAAGCATGGGCCCTAAGGAAACAAATATTAACTATCACGCCAAAACGGCACAACGATATGGGTTGACATACGAAACACATATAGTTTAGAGTCTAAAATTTCACATGGACTAATAAGTCTACATTTTCATTTAACTCCATATTAATCTAAGCATATATTTTCGTCAGGAACTTGATGTGATGGTAAGGTAAAAGCCAAAAATTAAAAATATATGCACCCGTTTTGGCGTGGATAATATAGGTGATTTGCGTTCACAATCAAAATAACAAGCAACATAATATTCTCATTAGACGGCGCTAATGCCAGTTTAAATCTAAAAGCACTAAAGGCCATTTAAATCGATGTTTTGCTTTTGTGGTATGTATTTTTTCTTTCATCACTAGGTGGCGTTACTGGTGTTCTAAATTGTACTAATAAGTTTTTGCTGCTAAAAGGATTATGATGCCAAATTTGGATTCTTTCGTCCTTGATTAAATTCATACATTAACATTTCACTAGGACTTGGCTTAGATTTACGGGTTGAACTTGCTTGAATATCATTAAAACTCAAAATTTTAATTATTTTGATTCCACACAGGCTTCGTTCAAAATTTTACGCCGGCGAAGTCGCGGGTAACAGTTAGAAAACAGCTTGCGGATAAAAAGAAATAGGTAAATAGGTATCAGATCATGCACATTAGCCTCAAACTTTTCATAATGTATCCTATAAAAATCCTATAAACTTAACACTTGCGGCTATGTTCGATACTACGAAACCTTACTAAGTGTGTTTGATTTTGCTTAAAAAAAGAAAAATAAAGATGATAACATTAAATAATTTTTTGTGTGGAAAAACAAATTCACTCAAACTCAAAGGTTTTTCAATGACTTCTTATCCAAATATTTAACGCACGATACTTCCAATTAATGTATAAGTCAGTAACATCTGCTTACGCGAACGAAGTAGCGGGTTCAGCTAGTTACTAATAAAGTAAATTAATAATTTTGAGTTTTGTTACAGATACATTATTGTAATTTATGGTCAAAAATTAATAAAATTGAAAAATTTAATGTTTCTTTATAATATTTTATCTCCTAGAATGAAATTTATTCATAAAATGTTGACTGCTTTTTGACATAAAAACTCTTTGATAAGATTTAAAGAAAGTCACGTTCGTTTTATGTAGACGGAGCATTTTTGAGACGATCAGAATGACGAGACGATCAGGACATGTGCCTGATGGTAAGCAACATGCCTGACACATAACAGCACAGTGACACGCAGCTATTGGAACACGAAGAGTCCAAATCATTACCTAGCTCTGCACTGCGCTCGTCACCCAGAGATCTAAGATCTTATATCTCTAAGCCCTGTAATTTCTCTGGAAACAGCCCAAGTACGTAATGAGATATATAATGATATTGAAAATGGTCAAATAAGACGCCCTTTACGAGCAAATGTGTTTTAAAATATATTTTATCTCTATGATCCCCAAAACGGTACACATAAAATAACATTGTGTAACATTGTCATAACATTGTTATTAACTCTACTATCTACATGTACTATTTATCGATAGTGTTGTAAGCTATCACAGTTATTCACTACGCTAATATTATTAACTATTAGCACCCCACGGTTTCACCCGCGTAGTAGTGATAAAAGTACCCTATGTGCTTTTCCCGACCATAATCTAACTTCGTCTTCCAAGTTTCGTGTCAATCGTGTTACAGGATATTTACTGTGATCATATACTTAAACTAACTATTTAAATTACGGTTGGACTAGTCGAGAGAAAGGCGCCTGCCGATCTGGAGACCTCCGGTTCAAACCCCACACGCACCACTGTCTTTTCGAAGTCATGTGCGTAATGCCCCTAACTTTAAATGAAGGAAAACATCGCGAGAAAACCGACATGTATCTCGAATCTTTCGAAGTCATGTGTCATCTACCAATCCGCACTGGGCCAGCGTGGTGGATTATAGCCTTAACTCTCTCCTTGCGAAATAAGGCCTTAAATCCCAGCAGTGGGACCATTTAGTGGGCTGTTGATGATGATATACACACTTAAACGAAGTGCAATAGAAAGTTACAGTTAGAGCAAAAGAGATCTTCAGAACAAGTCTTTTCTTGTGAGTGCAGACCGTGAAACTCTGTTGCAGGATCACAAAGTAGGCTGCTTATGTAACTGCTTTACAATAGTATTTGATTGTCGTCAGGTAATGTGTCGCTGATGGCGGCGCTGGCGTCGGGCGGCGCGGCGCGGCTCCGCACGCCGCAGATGCTGAGCGCGTGCGCGGCCGACCTGCTGGTATGCGCAGCCAGCGCGCTCGCCGCCGCCGCGCGCCGCCGCCGCGCACCGCCTGCCCTACTGCCACCTCGCGCACTACATCGAGGTACCGCGGTGTAGCCGCACTCACTAGCTGCCGCACTCACTCACCGCCGCGCACCGCCTGCCCTACTGCCACCTCGCGCACTACATCGAGGTACCGCGGTGTAGCCGCACTCACTAGCTGCCGCACTCACTCGCCGCCGCGCACCGCCTGCCCTACTGCCACCTCGCGCACTACATCGAGGTACCGCGGTGTAGCCGCACTCACTAGCTGCCGCACTCACTCACCGCCGCGCACCGCCTGCCCTACTGCCACCTCGCGCACTACATCGAGGTACCGCGGTGTAGCCGCACTCACTAGCTGCCGCACTCACTCACCGCCGCGCACCGCCTGCCCTACTGCCACCTCGCGCACTACATCGAGGTACCGCGGTGTAGCCGCACTCACTAGCTGCCGCACTCACTCGCCGCCGCACACCGCCTGCCCTACTGCCACCTCGCGCACTACATCGAGGTACCGCGGTGTAGCCGCACTCACCTAGCTGCCGCACTCACTCGCCGCCGCGCACCGCCTGCCCTACTGCCACCTCGCGCACTACATCGAGGTACCGCGGTGTAGCCGCACTCACCAGCTGCCGCACTCACTCACCGCCGCGCACCGCCTGCCCTACTGCCACCTCGCGCACTACATCGAGGTACCGCGGTGTAGCCGCACTCACTAGCTGCCGCACTCACTCGCCGCCGCGCACCGCCAGCCCTACTGCCACCTCGCGCACTACATCGAGGTACCGCGGTGTAGCCGCACTCACCAGCTGCCGCACTCACTCGCCGCCGCGCACCGCCAGCCCTACTGCCACCTCGCGCACTACATCGAGGTACCGCGGTGTAGCCGCACTCACTAGCTGCCGCACTCACTCACCGCCGCGCACCGCCAGCCCTACTGCCACCTCGCGCACTACATCGAGGTACCGCGGCGTAGCCGCACTCACTAGCTGCCGCACTCACTCACCGCCGCGCACCGCCTGCCCTACTGCCACCTCGCGCACTACATCGAGGTACCGCGGTGTAGCCGCACTCACTAGCTGCCGCACTCAATAGCTGCCGCGCTTACTAGTTGCTGAACTCACTAGTTGACGAAGTCTCTAGTAGCCTAAGTAGCCGGAGTAACTATCCACTGAAGTAATTATCCACTGAAGTCACTAGTAATCGAAGTCACCTCCTCTAAACTTACTAGCCGCTGAACTTACTAGCTATCGAACTTATCAGCTTTGCCGAAGTAAGTAGTTCCCGAAATAGTTGTGGAAATCAGTCACTTACTTCCGAAGTTACTAACTCAAAACTCGACATGACGAAGTAACTAGCCTCCGAAGTCTCTAGCAGCCGTAGTCACTAGCTGTCGAAGTTTCTAGATTTCAAAATCACGTGATGCTGAAGTAACTTACTACCTAAGCACCTGATAGAAATTACGAGTGCGTTGTAGCTGCAAATGTTACTAGGTACACCGGCCTTAATGGCAGCTCGAGATATCTACGAAACTATCTGGATTCAGACGTAATTACCTGGCATTGTAACTGGGAGAAGTCATTATGCAGCCATGCGTGGACCGGCTCTATTTCTTAGTTAGGTTAGATTAATAATCACCACAAATAAAGTGTCGTATTGTGTGGTAATAAGGTATGTTTTCCAGTCGTTCCCAGTGGCGGCGAGCACGCTGTCTCTGGTGGCGATCGCCGCGGACCGCTGCGGCGTCGTGCGGCGTGGCGGCGCGTCCGCGTGCTCCCGGCCGCTCATCGCTGTCTTCATCGTCTGGATCATGGCGTTCCTGCTCAGTGAGTACCAAATAATACTCGTACTAACATTCACTACAGCTCTAACAGCAGGAATTAATTCTACTCGTAGGTAAGATTCTTTACCCTAGAAAGAAAACCTACACCGAAACGGCGTATTTATATTATAAGATAATATAACTTGCGAATCTCCAATGATAATTTATTAATTGACTGCAATCCAGGCCTGCTTTAGCAACTTCAACAACTCAAAACATTTCTGTATTCCAGGCGCAGCTGCAATCACAGCGACGTGCCTGTACTGCCCGCCGCTGGCAGTGATCCACGCACTACTGACGTACTGCTTCCCTGTAGTGGCCGTAGCGCGCTGTCACTGGGCCGTGCGCGTCAAACTGACTGCGCTATCACTGACAGCACGCGCGGCGCACGGCGAGCTACCTTTACCAGTCCCACTCATGAGACGACCCACGCACGTCATCATTGTCGCCGGCGTCGGCCCGCGCGAACGAAGAGACGCCGTCGACGGCGGAGACGTCCGATCCAAGAAGAAGCTCCAGCCGAGTCTACTCGGGCCTCAACCCCAGACGTCGACTCTCCGATCACGGCGGCGGCTCGGGAATGTGTTGATGGGTATCGCAGCAATATTTGCGGCGTGTTGGGTGCCGCATGCGGTGTTGTGCGTGCTTCGGGCGAGTGGCGTGCGAGTTCCACGACCAGCGCAGCAGTATGCACTGCTGCTTGGACACGCCCACTCGGCTCTGAATGCCGCAGCGTACTGGGCGTTGAACAGACATGCGCTGACGGCCGCGTGCGCCGCCTGGCGTCTGCCGCAACTGCGCGTGCGCGAGGAGAGACCTTCCAGCACCAACGAAGCCGCGCTCGGAGCCTTCCACCCCGCCTCGCCCGCCCCGCGCCCTCCCGCGACCGCCCCCCTCCAGCTTCCTCTACTGATGCCCTCTAACTTTGTACCCTATGTGGACGACAGAACGAAACCGGATTGAACCGATTTGTTGTTGCAATAGAATCATATCAAATGGAAAGCCAACTTTGTTACGCGATATATCTAGTTAAATCTTTATTCTTATTTTTAATGATTTTAACTTGCTATTTACAAAATTTAATTTATATTAGTCATAAAAATGTACGTAAATCTTCAAAGGCTAAATATAGATTTTTGCTAAGACTACTAATGACAGTCAATTTTAATGCCGTATCGTCTTCACGCGATGTTGTGATTTACCTATTGAAGTGTAAATAGTTCTTATAGTTCGCCCTTTTTAATTAGTTGGCACCACAATCGTTCGGCCAGGTTCTGTCGTCCACGGAGAGCGATGCTAAGCTCTGTCGATCTGTGATTCCTGTCTCTCAGTGCCTCTATGGCCGCCCCGCTCGGGGCGCCGCTGTTTCGTCGTTATAAACGTGGTTGTTTCAGATTTTATGGAGAATAATATCCGTGAAGCAATAAAGTGTATGAAACACTTACTGGTGTTTTATTGTTGTCGGCGCAGCGATGATCTGTGCGAAGGAACCGTGATTTATACTGGAATCCGCTTGTTTAATGCTCTGAAATACGGTGCTGACGATAAACTGACAATCCTTTTTAATCCTTAGACGGAGTTCGACCAGGTATAGTTAGAGTTATAATTCTAAATAAATAGAGTTATCAATTCAGCCTGTATTTTTAGCATAACATTTATTTTATATAATAGTGGTGAGACGACCAGGTCATGTGCCTGGTGGTAAGCAACATGCCTACCCATAACAGCAGTGACACACAGCTATTGATGAAGAGTCCAAAATTTACGTGTAAATTGTACATTTATCAATAAAGAACTTTGACTTTGATTTTGTCCAAATGAGCATGAAGAGTCCAAATAGATTAGCACAGCTCTGCGCTCGTCACCCGGAGATATGAGGTGTTTTATCTCTTAGCCCAGTAGTTTATCTGGTAACGTTGCCCTTCAAACTGGAATACAGTATTGGATGCACAGTACTGCTTGACGGCAGAATAACTGTCAAAGATTGCAAATGTTTATTTTTGCGATCAATCCTGCTAAATGTGAAAGTTTTGGTGTTTGGTTGTTTGTTGCTCGATCAGATCAGAATATCTGAATGGATCGAGAAATTTAAAATACAGATTAAGTCTAGAATAAAACGTAAGCTAATTTTTATTACGGGAGAATTACGGGAACCAGAACTTCGTGTGTGAAACCGCAGGGACACTGATAGATTAAAATAAATAATATCAATTAAGATTGATATCTGAATAGTTATAAATTATCTGGTCTGGTGTGGGATGCAACTTGCGTCGGCACTATAGCGCCTCTATCTTAGTCGCTACATTCTAGTACCGGCAGCTGCTGCAGAGGACGTAATTATAAATTGTAAACGTAATTGTATGGCTCAAGTTTTAAGCATACATTTTCCATGAACACGAGAACAAATCATGAAATTTTAGCATTCTTAACTTTCTGGGAACTTGACTCATCTCAAATTGTAACAATCAACACACATAATTTCGGCTTTCTTAAGTCGGTGTAATCGTTACAGTCCTTGGTCTGTGACGTAAATAAACTTTGATTTTGGGTTTGGCTCATCGTAAAAGCATTCAACGCGGTATTATGCCTGGTTTACATTATTCTAGTCCAGCGATCGTACCCAGCGCTGGATTGCTTACTGGAAAAATGTAAACCGGCAGACTAGAATGCTAACTGGATTCATTGCTTTCCAGTGTCAGTTTACATTTTTCCACTAAGCAGTCCAGCGCTGGATTCGATCACTGGACTGAAATAATGCAAACCGGGCATAATACCACGATGAACTCTTGACAGACGGTTTTTTTTAATACAGAGTGACGAGACGAGCAGTACGTGTGCCTGATGGTAAGCAACATGCTAGCCACATAGCAGCACAGTGACACGCAGCTATTGGAAAATAAAACCTAGCACTACCTAGCACTGCAATGCGCTCGTCCCCCAGAGATCTAAGATGTCATATCTCTAAGCCCTGTAACTTATCTGGTACAATTGCCCTTCAAACCGGAACACAGAAAAATTAACAACGATAGATGGAGAGGTCTACGATGGAGCGTGACCATGAAACACAGATTCACTCTCGATTTGATGATAGCAAGAACATTATCATCAGGAAACTCCCACAAGAATCGGGTAGGAAACTAAATATTAAATTAGGTTAATTCTAAATTATTATAATTAACTGCACATGGTACAGACTCAGAGCTTAAGTTCTTGAATCGAGATTCGTAGAAATAGCTCGATATGTTAGACTTCACTCGTTTCAAGCAGTAGAAATGTTGTATTCATGGCACTCCAAGCTTTGTGCAAATTTCAATACGAGCTGTATGCACTGAAATGCAGGTACGCTCTATTCAGCTTCAGTTTGAATTGATGACTAGGTTACTAAGTTTCCCGATGTTACTAAAGTAGTACCTACATAGCTACATCTTATACCTTTAAACGACCAATTCTTGTAGGTATATATATAGAATCTGAGTCGGAAACTGTTCGAACGATTTTCATGAAATTATGTATACAGGGGGGTTTCGGGGACGATAAATCGATCTAGCTAGATTTTATTTTTTAAAAACATCATTTTATGCGCGTTTTTAGACAATGAAAAACTCCTACAATGTCATTAGAATACGATAACTTATTTCGCCACTGTTTTTTAAGTCTAAATGGCTCAGACGGAATATGCTCGCCCTCGGATTCAACAGGCCCCGGTTCGAATCCTGATGGTTACACTCGGATTTTCTTTTTGTTCTTTTTTTTCTGAGCAAATCTGTTACTTAGAGCCTTTTATAAACGCATTTAATTCGTATCTAAGTAGGTCTAAGTAAGTCATCACTACGTAATTTGTACCTGCCTAAATATCATTTAAAAAACCGAGCAAAGCTCGGTCAACCAGGTACTACATTCTTAAAACAGTGTGTGTATAGGAAATATAAAAACCTAGCAGCGTTTTACCGCATAGTACTAGTTCCCGTTTTTTTGGGAACCTATGTGATTTTTCCAGACCACAATCGGGAAATATAATATTAACTGTTTTCTAAATTTCAGCCCAATCCGTTTATACCTTACGACGTGGTTGAGCAACAAACATCCAAACATTGACATTTGTAATATTAATAGGATGAACAAATATCTAAACCTCGCTGCCTCATTGGAACAGTGTTAGTTAATTTCACAAAAAATATGCAATTTGTCGAAAATCTGAGTTTAATTTAAAAATAAAATCAAGTTTTGTTTTTCGAAGTAAATTAAATTATTGTATCATACTAATAGAGCTAGAATTGATCTCTAAGCGACTCTGATCGAACTTCTGGGATTTCAAGCGCTCAACATTGTTCTACAAGCCCGTCGAACAGCCTCGTCACAATCTTTTTTTTTTTTAATCTTGGGTGGCGAGGCGAGTCTGACATGTGCTTGACGGTAAACAACATGTCTGCCACATAACAGCACAATGACACGCAGCTATTGGAACAGAAAGAGTCCAAATCATTACATAGCACTGCATTGCGCTCGTAGATATCTAAGATATTTTATCTCTAAGATTTGTTATGTCTCTGGAAACATTGCCCTTCAAACCGTAAAACCACCTCACAATAAAGGTTTTTCTTAAAAAGACTTATACCAAATATATACGTTGTCTTCAAGTGTCCCCTACTAATTACCAAACATTGGGTTAGCACAGAAGGCGGAGGGCCCTACTAATCAAATCTTACCGTAATCAAAGAATACTAGATCTCATATGACGGCTAACGCTAGGGAATCTCAGACGGACGATTTTGATCTGCCGCCGGTAGGAAAGTTCAAGGAATCACCTGGCATCCCAGAAGGAGAAGCCCTTTTTGAACTATTTTATCGCACTTGCCCACTATCTCGCCTGATGTTAAGCGACGATGCGGTCTACGATGGAGCGTGCTTACCTAAAATAAACCGATTCACTCTCGATTTGAAGACACCAAGATTGTAACTATCGGCGAAAACCCACTCAACCTAGACGTCCTTATCACAAACGTGGAGTCAAATCTCTTCGTTCGTGTTTTTGGAACATCAACCATAAAACAATATCGCTTTTTGAGATACGAGTAGTCCGATGGAAGAAAGGGTAAGGTGGTATTAGATCATGCAGATCAGTGTCATCATCTCCGAAGTGTATCTGATAAAACCGATAAGCTAACAATTTTGCGGCGATGTTCAAGATTTTGAAGTCTTTTACGCACAAGAGTATCACAAAGTTTAAGAGCTTAGCGAAGAAGATCAAGTTTAAGTACTTAAATAGATAATAGGTATAATAGGTAGGTTTTTCCGCAAGATTCCTTTGTACCAATCAAAATCAGATGAGGCGTATGTTAGCTATGGCGACACAGTGATGTACCGCGATAAAAGTACAAGACTCTACAAGAGCGACAAGACAAAAGCAATCAGACCCATGCATTCCGTGTAAGCTGTTTGTTCTAACTCTATACGTAGTTTAGGTAAACTTTTTGTGATCAAACACTTGCCGACTTCTAGCCAGTATGTAGAGCTCATACCCCGTGTTTAATATTTTATGATGTCATCTCACAATAAAAAGTGTTCTATCTATCTCTTTATGTAAAAACTAGCTGTAGGTACCCTGCCACGCTTCGCTGTGGCACGTATGTGACTGATGCAAAAATTAGATAAAAACAATCCTTGATGCGGATCATATATCATTCTAAAATTTCAGCTCGATCGGTGCAGAACTTTTGAGTTTTGAGCGTACACAAACCAACATAACATTTTTATAAATAAGGTATTATGTTGGTTTGTGTACGCTTCAAAACTCAAAAAGCTCTGCACCGATCGAGCTAAAATTTTACAATGATATATAATCCGCATCAAGGATTGTTTTATTAATTCACATCACAATGTGCCACAGCGAAGCGTGGCAGGGTACAGTTAGTTTAATATAAAGGACAACATACTCCATGTTGAATAGTGTTGTAGTTTTGCATTGAGAGGTTTTCGAGAACATTCATGCATAATGCACTTCCCGAGAGAGCCGGCTCTGGTTTTCTAGTCTATCTTGTAGTATAGCACAAGGCTATCTGCAATCCACGTTTGAATTAGTTTGCGAGGTATCTAGTACCTTCTAAGAATACGTGTTATTTACCTTCGGCCACGACGACATTACTTTCTACATCATAATAATTTATTTTTTCCGAAAAAAAACCGACTCCAATTTGAAATTAAACTCAGTCAATTTATTAAATTTAATTTTTTGTTTGTGTAATCAACTAAGCATACTGTCCCAATGAAACAGCGGCAGCGAGGTAGTACAAATACGTCGCGCAAGTAATATAAGGAAATTTTAGATTTTTGATGATATTTCAAATCCCCCTAAATCAATTTCGATAAAATATTGGTACATATATATAAGATCTACCTCTGAATGTAGATTATATATACCAAACAAAAAAGAATCAGCAAAATTAATTCACCATAGTGTCAGTCTTCAAGAGGCAAAAATACTTGTCAGAGACAGTTCCCAATTTCGCCGTAGGTGGCGCCACTGTTTTATTTTGTTAGGGAAATTTCACAAAAATCACCAGTGGTGCCACACTTGACAATATTTAGAACTATCTTTGACAAGTTTTTTTGCCTATGGAAAACGCTTCATTGTGAATCGATTTTGCTGATTCTTTTTTGTTTGGTATATAGTATAATCTACATTCAGAGGTAGAGTTGCTATCGGGTACCATACATAGGTAGATATTAATTGAGACCATCGTCTTTACTTGAAGTAGGGTCAAAATAGGGAAAAGAGTTCGCGGTGAAATGCAGATGCAAATGTTCGCAATATTACCTAATATGAATTTGTCTCCGGTATCGGTGAATTATGCGATGACAGCCCTGATAATAGCACTCTGAATACTGATCGGTGCATTTAGATTGGTCGTTAAAGATCCATTAATTATGTATGAAGAGTGTGATATAAGGCTAGTGAGAGAATAGGCTGAAGTCGATTAGATCACTAACACAGATACCCTTACCTTACCGTACCTTACCATCGTATTCCAAACTTGTCGTACTCTTGAATATCACATGGGCTACCTTTTATCACGGGTATTACGGGAACGAGACCTAAGCGGGTAAAACAGGAGGGTGCTGCTAGTGAGTTTATAAGCTCATGAATGCATTTCAATTATAAAAAAAATAAATTCAAAATAATATGCATTTTGTTGACCTTATCGCCAAGCATCGTCGCTTAACATCGAGCGGCGAAATGGCGGTCAATCGTAAACCTATAAAATAAAAAAATAAGCGCAATTTCTTCCAGGCTATCAAAACCTGGAAAAGGATTTTTTTTTTTTTTTTAACTTTTATAGGTTTACACTTGACCGCCATCTCGCCTGATGTTAAACGATGATGCGGTCTACGATGAAGCGTGTTTACCTAGAAGAAACCGATTCACTCTCGATTTGAAGACACAAAGATTGTAACTATCGGGAAAAACCCTCTCAGGCAACGTATTCCACAGCCTAGACGTTCTTATCACAAAAGTAGAGTCAAATCTCTTTGTTCGAGTCTTTGGAACATCAACCATGAAACGATGTCGCTTTTTCGAGCTACGAGCATTCCGATAGAAAAAAGGGCAAGGTGGTATTAGATCGTACAAATCAGTCGCACACTCTCCGAAGTGTATCCGATAAAAAAACCGATAAGCTAGCAATTTTCCGGCGATGTTCGAGACTTTGCAGTCTCTTTCGCACGAGAATGTCATTGCCTATGAGCCTTTTGGCACGTCTCTCGATCGATTCCAGAGCTTCCAGCTGATACTTAGCCGATCCATCCCAAAGGTGCGAGCAGTACTCCATACAGGAGCGAATCTGTGCTTGGTATAACGTGAGCAACTGTTCAGATTTGAAGTACCTTCGCACCTTTGAGAGGACACCTAGTTTTTTGGCAGCTAATTTAGCCTTAGATTCGATATACGAGCCAAAGTTGAGAGTCGATGACAAAGTAACACCCAACAGCTCGAGATGGTCGGATACCGGCACAGATACACCGCGAAAAATAGGAGTCTGTTGGAAAGGACTCCTTTTTGCGGAGAACAGACACGCCTGCGTCTTTCCCTCGTTAAACCTGACCAAATTGGCATCGCCCCATTTAGAGACTGCCTCAAGGGTCAAGTTTAAACGCTCGATCAAACTCTCTCTCAGTACCTGAGTTTGTTGCCTATTGGCTCTCGCGCTCGATATGTAGCTCTCTACAACGGTGCTATCATCTGCGTACCCAAAGATACCGGGCTTCAACAGATCGTAGATATGTAGCAGAAAGAGTGTCGCAGAGAGCACCGACCCTTGAGGGACTCCGGCATTAATAGCCATTTGATCCGACGAGCAGCCATCAATGACCACTCGTATGGATCGATCCCTCAAAAAGTCTGATATCCACGTTATAAAACCTGGAGACAAACCATAAGCTGAAAGCTTGCTTAAAAGGCCATCGTGCCAAACCCTGTCGAAAGCCTTCGAGATATCCAGGAGACTGCAAGTGCTTCCCGTGTTTCTCGATAGCTTCACTCCAGATGTGAGTGACGTACGCTAGAATATCCCCGGTGGACCGGTTTCGGCGAAACCCGTATTGCCGGTCACTGAGGAGATCGTTCGATTCTAGGTACGCCAGGAGCCTGTGGTTTAAGACACGTTCCATAGTCTTGCAGAGTATGGACGTGACCGAGATTGGCCTGTAGTTGGCAGGGTCAGCACGACTACCTTTCTTGGGTACTGGTTGCACGTTGGCAAGCTTCCAAGACTTCGGTACTTGCCCAGTTTCGAGAGAGAGTCTATACAGGCGCGTCAGTATTGGAGACAACTCAGGCGCACAGGCCTTCAACACTACTGCAGGAATACCATCTGGGCCACTAGCCTTATTCACGTCCAGATTGCGTAGCACTTTGCGAATCTCCATTTGGCGAATATGTATTTCTGACATAGAAGTCGGACAGCCAGGTGAAGTAGGAGGTGTCGCGCTACCAGCATCTAGACGCGAAGGTTCCGCAAACTGAGATGCAAACAAGTTTGCCTTCTCCATTGCGGTGTGAGCCAGTGTCCATCAGGTTTCAGCATTGGAGGCAATGAGGGGCGGCAGAAGTTCGATTCGACCGATTTAGCTAGGGACCAAAATGCTTTGCTGCCCGCAGGGTACGAAGCTAGTTTGTTCCCTATTCGACTAATATGGTCAAAACGAGCCCTCTGAAGAACCTTTTTGCATGCCTTAGCAGCCTTGTTGAACGCTTTTTTCTTCTGGTGTATATCCTTTGCCCTTCGCTGTCGAGCATCAACCCAAGCAAGGTAGGTCTCATGTTTAAATGCTTCAGCACTTTTACATTGAGGACCAAACCAAGGGCGAGCTTTGCTGGATAATGTGACGTCAGAGTATGGAATGAAATATTCCATAGCCGTTCGTATTACATTAGTCACAGCATCCGCGCAGACTGAGGGATTACCAGAAGTGAAGCACAATGGCTGCCATGGGTAAGATGCAAAGAAAAAGCGCATCTCGTCCCAATCTGCTGACTTGTATCGCCACATCCGCCGGTTGCCTCTAGGGCTGAGATCTGGCGGATGGTAGACAGATACTGACTTCACCAGACAGTGGTCGGAGCTGCCTAACGGCGAAGATACCACCACGGAATAACGGTCTGGATCTGTTGTCAGCAGGAGGTCTAAGCAATAAGGTGTATGCGACTCAACGTCGGGTACTCTTGTGGCCTCTTGGACCAGCTGGGTTAGGTCTAACGATAAAGCTAGCTTTCTCGTTTCCTGCCCAGCGTGGTCAGTGTCCCGGTATGGGTACAGCCATTCCTTATGATGGCCGTTAAAATCCCCCAGTAACACTAATTGGGCTGAAGGGTACTGTTGAGCCGCGTCCGCCGCCTCACTTAAATAATCCATAAGCCTAGTTGTCTCCTGGTCACCGCTGTGCGACCGATATACACAGGCGTAGAGAATTTTGTCTATGCCTGTGTCTATCAATACCCAAAGGACGGAGAATCTTGTGTCCTCTAAGTTACGGAGACGCCGACAGCAGATGTCGTCACGGGCGTACAGGCACACTCCAGCACGGGGCCGAAATTTGTGCTCCAGGGAGTAACCTGGATACGTTAGGTACGCCACATCCGACGGACAACCTATCTGCGTCTCCGTAAGAAACAAGAGCGACGGCTGCTCAGTCTCGAGGTGATGGTGGACTGCTGTGAGATTTGAGTGCAGACCTCGGAAATTCGTGAGGTGCACTTTAATCGACAAGGCGTGCAGCCGCTCTTTAACTTTGTTTCTTTTGTTTGTGTTTTCATGTTTGATTTGTTGAGAGAGGATCGGTGGGAAAACGACAGTAGAACGAGGCCACACACTACTGACCATTGGTCACAACACACAACACAAATACACCAGTGGGGAGCTAGCCTGGAGACTGCGGGGACGCCGAGCCCCCGGGATGTCTATCTGGCCTTGTCATCCGGTCGCCAACCGGCAGGATAGCGCATCCCGGGATTTTTCGCTAGATGGCGGGGCAGCCTTTCATGAGTGGCTAGCTCACTACTTGGGCCCCCAACTATCTGCGGTCGGTCGCGGCAACCGTGCCTCGGATCCCGCTACCCTCCATGACTAGCTTCCCGATGTACAGTATTGGTGTGTGACAGACCGGTCTTGTAGTTATGCAGCAACTGTTCTGACCCGTTTTCCCCTATTGGTGTCACTAGACTACACAACGGAACACGGCTAGGCCGCTTGGCGTCGTGACTTAATCTAGTGGGTGGTAACCAACCACGGCCGAGGCCTACCACCGGTAGTTTGTCACCTGATTAGCCCCACCCAGGGACCACGTGCAAAAATTTGAAAACATTGAGAACAAAATAGGTGTGTATTTATAGATACTTAATATACTTCTGTTAAACTGAAAATATTGCTTCAAACTCTTTCATTTCTTTACTAACAAACATACGTTAAAATAATTTTATGTCCTAATACCTTTAATTTAAAACCCCCGACTGCAAAAAAAAAAACAACGGGCTAAAAAACCTTATATACTATCAAATGACACGTGGGTAATTGAGAGGAATCCAACAATATCTATATAATCCAACGATTTGTCAAAATCCATCCAGCCGTTTGAAAGATACGTGGGAATTAAGAAATTAAAAAAATTACAAGATACGCGCGAAAAACATAATCCTTCGTTTCCGTCGGGTAAAAATATAAATAACAAAAAAAAATACAAAATTAATAACACATTTTAATAATATGTAAATTCATATAGATAGCATATTACATCATAATTCGTTTTTTCTTATCAAACAAGAAAATACAAGGTTATTTTTGTTAGAACATGTGATGTGTTAACTCATTAAAATGTATCATACCTGAGGGACAAACCGAAAGCCACGAGAACCGTAAGTGACGACATAATCAACCTAGAAAAATAAACTACCTACAGGAGCAAAACACTGGGTAATACGGAACAGCTGCAGTAGCCAAATGAAATCCATTTTTCTGATCACATAAAACAAATCAAATATATTTAAAAATATTAAACTCCTAACGTAAAAACGCCGGGGTGCTATAAATTTGATGCGTCTCTCTGTGTGTGTGCGTGCGTGCGTGCATGTGTGTGTGTTTGTGTGTGGTTTTGTAGCTCTCGAATGTGTGAACCAAAGAGTTTACATATACCACGTATAGAGTTAGATTTTCCGAACGGTTCCTTTGTGTCAATCGTAAGCAGATGACATGCATACTTTATATGGCAACAGAGTGATAAGCCGCGACCAAAGGCAGCGACAAAAGTATGACACTTCCACAAGAGCGACAAGGCAATAAAGATGCTACCCGTGCTTTCGGTGTAAAGCGTTTGTGCCAAGTATATACGTAGTATTTGTCAACTCTTTGGTATGAAGCGATTGTATAGCCACCGTGTACGTCTTGCTCCGCTGCTCCAACGTTACGCCGCTACATTATCACACTGGTAACGTTAACCCATAAGATTTTGCCCTATCAAAAAGTGTTCAATAACCCATAAAGAAGTTTCCAAAAAATATCTGTCTTTCGTCGAATCAAAAGTTCAATTCTGGGAACACATATTGTTTTGCGGACTTCACAATTTTTAAAGTGAAAAATATATTAACTTTAATAATTCACAGTCTTCCTTTCGGCTGAATCTGGCTTTCTGCGTAAGGCTGCATACAGAATAAAATTTAATTTTGAGGAAGTATTTGGGCGAGAGTAACGAGGGGGGGCGGCGGCGGCTCGCTCGAAGGAAGCGCTGAGAAGGGTTGCCGTAAACTGGGTGCTGAGAACATTATCATGCAAAATGAGCCAGTCGTCTGTCGCGGAAAAAGGGTTGCTCTGTCCGCGCCGGCAGGTGTGACTAACTCCTGATTACCTTGTCCGCGTAATGTTATTAATAACTAGCAGTTCACCCCGGTTTTACCCGGTTAGTAACCGTTTCCATTATTTTCTCGAGAAAAAATGTGTGTATTTTTCAAGACAACTAATCTAACTGTATTTTAAATATCAACCAGATCCGTTCAGACGTTACGACGTGATTGACTTTTGAAGTAAAAACTTCTTTTGGCGCGCCACTAACAGATGTTTCGTGGGCTGTGAATTGAATTCTAGCGTCACGCTCGGGAATGACAAGAAATCTTCGGGTAAACTCGGGACCATGGCC
This sequence comes from Ectropis grisescens, assembly GCA_017562165.1. Lineage (NCBI taxonomy): Eukaryota > Metazoa > Arthropoda > Insecta > Lepidoptera > Geometridae > Ectropis > Ectropis grisescens. Next base: position 2,963,208 of record CM029771.1, on the reverse strand, counting down.
ATTGGCCATATAGAAATGCTGACGAATTTCTAGATGCCCAATGGCCATGCAATCCGGTTACACTCGCGTAGTTTCCAAAGTAAGGTATCAAATTCTGAGCTATAAGTTTTCACTTCTATGGGCAGTTCCTATGACTACCATTTAAATATATCGCTGAAATAACTAGAATGGAAAATACGCAAGGAAACCCGCGGGGCGCTGTCCATAATTTGATGAAAAAAAAAATGGTTCTCATATTTTCCATAATCCATCTGACGGTTAAATTAGAATGATATATTTTTAAACTAGTCGTCATCTCTCGTGCAGCAGTAACTTACACTAAATTAATTTCAAAAGACAACGAATACCAAACCTTGTCCTTCAATTAAAATAATTGTTTTGCAACGCCTCCCAGTATTTAAGTAGCATTGGTATATGCAACAGTTAATGCCTGATAATCTGCGCGGGCGCAACGAACCGTAAATATTGTGAAAGTGCTTCGAAACCGATCGATATTTCTGTTACAGCAGTCACCAGCTCCGATAGCCGTGATCGTCTAGTGGTTAGGACCCTACGTTGTGGCCGTAGTAACCCAGGTTCGAATCCTGGTCACGGCAGTGTCATACACTGTCACGGGGGAGCTATTTTTTGATTATTTTCAACTGTTACAGGTTTACACTTGACCGCTATCTTGTTATTATTATCTTGTTAAGGGACGATGCGGTTTTATGTATTCGTGTGTACCGAATAATTACTAACTAGAGAATTAGACTGTACATTGTTGTCGTAGTCTTATTATTTTTATAGTTTGTGTTGCGCAAACGCGCACAACGTCACGCTTTAAGTTATCCAAGATTTGTATCCATCCCAAGATTGTAAGAAATCGCTTTTAGTGATAAGACCATCAGTTGTTTCACCAGTCTTACTGGTTTTCCTAAATTGTATGTATCCTTTTGGTGTGAAAAATCAAGAATGTTTATTCATTCATTCTACATTGGCGCATACTTATCTAGCAGAATTAATAATAAATAACAATAAATAAATAAATATTCGTGGACAATTCACACACAACACTATCTGACTCCAAAACTAAGCAAAGCTTGTACTGTGGCGGCCAGATAGCTGATATAATACATATATAGTTTTAAATACATACTTATTATAAATAGAAACACCCAGTTCAAAAAGTGAATCAAATTGACTGCCCTCGTGGCTTAGTGGGTAGTAAGTAACTCTGCCTGCGAAACCGAGGGTTGTGGGTTCGATTCCACACAGTGCAAATATTTGAATTCAGCAGACAAATATTTGCACTGGGTGGGAATCGAACCCACAACCCTCGGTTTCGCAGGCAGAGTTACTACCCACTAAGCCACGAGGCCAGTCAATTTGATTCACTTTGTGATTTGGAGACTTATTACTTAATTTCTGCCCCGGCTTCGCCCGTGGTATTGGTGTACGAGGGTCAAACTGAAAGTTCTTAGAACTGGTCACTTATAAACAATGTAATAAAAAATAATTATATAATTTGAAAATAGAACTCTTTGCCAATATTACTGAGTATATACTTCATTCATTTGTCATTTGTTTTACGATTTGGCGGCAAATTGAAAATTGTCTGTGTCACGTCAACATGAATTTAACACGAGAAAATTTTCGTGCAATGATTTTTTATGACTTTCGATGTCATTTAAGTCAACAAGAAAGTTATGATAGACTACGATTGGCCTTTCATGATGAAGCCCCATCTCGTGCGACTGTTTACAACTGGTTTAATGAGTTTAAAAGTGGTCGCACTAATCTCACTGATGATTTACGTGAGGGACGGCCTTCTACGGCGACGACTGAAGATAACATCTGTGTTGTGCGGCGTATGATAAAGACTGACAAAAGAGTGACCTATCAGCAGATTTGGACAAGCTTAGGCATCGGTATGAGTCAAGTGCACAAAATCCTACACGAACATTTAGCGGTCAGGAAGCTTTGCGCCCGGTGGATACCTCATAATTTAACATAATTTTTTTTTTAATATAATTTAAATTAAATTTAAAAAAAACGGAGGTGACTCAAATGCTGTGTTCGACATACTAACAGGTGACGAAAGCTGGATTTACTTTTATGATCCTGAAACCAAAAGACAATCTGCTCAGTGGGTGTTTCCTTTCGAGGAGTTGCCAACTAAAGTGAAGAGAGATCGAAGTGCGGGGAAAAAATGGTGGCCTCGTTCTTTGGAAGGATAGGTCATTTCGCAACAATTGTGTTAGAGGATCAAAAAACAGTTTCTGCAGAATGGTACACTACCAATTGTTTGCCACTTGTCTTGGAAAAAGTTCGAGAGAAACGACCTCGCAGTAGGATCCTCTTTCACCACGACAACGCCTCATCGCACACCGCCAAGCGAACGATCGACTATTTGGCGACATCAAACGTTGAATTACTGGGTCACCCGCCGTATAGCCCCGATCTCGCGCCTTGTGATTTTTATTTATTTTCAAAATTAAAGAAAACTTAAAGGAAGCGGTTTATGAATGCTGAAGAAGCGGTAGCTGCGTATCGCGATGCCATTGAAGAGACCCCTAAGGACGAGTGGGCAAAGTGCTTTTCCCAGTGGTTCCATCGCATGCAGCGGTGTATTGACGTGAATGGACAATATTTTGAAAAGATATAATAAAACTAATAACTGGCTAATGTAATCAGTTTTTGATTTTCTAAGAACTTTCAGTTTGACCCTCGTATAATATATAGCCTGTCATAGCTATCAGGGATAAATAATGGTGAAATAAATTTTGAAATCGGTTTAGTAGTTCCTGAGACTAAAGAGTTCAAACAAAAAACCTCTTTCTTAAGTTTTATTACCTCTATATTAGTTTACATAGCCCAAAAGCTCGAGATAGTCAATGACCGGAACACCTCGAAATGTAGGAGTCAGTTGAAATTGACTTCTCTACCCTCTCTCCACTTTTTTGGTCCAGAGCGTCAAATCATCCGCCGTCTTTGTCTATCTCTGTCGTACATCTTGTGGGACCCAATTAGTTATTTCTTTGGCTTAGATTTCTTCTAGTATTTAAAATTAAGTATTTGTAGTTTCTAGAAATATGACCTACAAGCAGCTCTGCAGGCAGCCTTACTACCAACTGACGTCGGGTCTAATATAGTTTTTTTTTTAATAAAGAGTGACGAGACTATCAGGCCATGTGCCTGATGGTAAGCAACATGCCTGACACATAACAGCACAGTGACACGCAGCATCAAGCCGTGATATAGGTATTTTGTATGTAAAGTTCCTTCTGCACAGAAACTGGGTGTAATGTCCGAGCGCCACGAGCCTAGTTTTTCAAGCAAGAATAGCAAGCTAGTGCGTCTAGCTTCGTGTAGACAAAACTAGAATACTAGCTTGCTAGTACCACACCTTTGCCAACAATTTTGTGTTCCGGTTTGAAGGGCAATGTTTCTAGATAAATTACAGGGCTTAGAGGTATAACATCTTAGATCTCTGGGTGACGAGCGTAGTGCAGTGCTAGGTAATGATTATGATTCTTCATGTTCCAATAGCTGCGTGTCACTGTGGTGTTATGTGGCAGGCATGCTTACCATCAGGCACATATCCAGCTTGTCTCGTCACTCTTTATTTAACAAGAACAAAATTAAAAAAATTTGACTAACCCCCGACTACCTCAGTTTTGTTATCTGTACAACATTCCACTAGTCAAGCTCTTTCGTTTGATACCCATATTAATTGTGAAAAAAGAAATGTATTACGCCATTTTGTGGTAGTGGCCATCTTGGATTTGAAATTTGTCATAGTGCAAATTATCATTTAATTCCCATATTGAGGTAGATTGTGAAAGAAAAATTTTGTCCGCCATTTTGTGGAGGCGGCCATCTTGAATTGATATTAACCAAACATAGCTAAAAACATCCGCATGGATATTAAACTTCAAATTAAAAAACCGCATCGAAATCGGCCCATCCGTTGCCAGGTCCAGCTCTACGGTGCCACAGACAGACACACACACAGACAGACAGACATACATCGACATCAAACTTATAACACCCCTTTTTTGGATGGGGGTTAAAAAAACTAGCTGTAATTAATGTGGATGGTCATATGTTCAGTTGTTATGTGTAAAGGACCATAACAACTGAACAGTCGGGATCCATTATAATTCTACAGCCAATCTAGTTGTTCAATGGATCCCGACTGTTCAGTTGTTATGTTCCATTACTAGAATATATTTTATTTTCTGCAATAGTATTATTTTAATAACATATCATAGAATTCTAGACCACCAGAAATCTAAGTGATTGTTTTATTCTTTTCAGTTTTATAGTATGTAGTTTGGTTCACTTTTGATACAGTCGGGTTTTTTGAGTTTTTTAATTATGTTTATTTTATTGAGTTTTTGAAGCGTACACAAACCAACATAACATTTTTATATGTAAAAAGATATAACACAGTCAGACACAGTACAAATATGATTATACAAATATACACATGTTTTTTTTAATTGGCCAGTAGTTCATGAGATTAGCGCGTTCAAAGTAAAAACCTCTTCAACTTTATATTTGTATAGAATGTTGTATATGCAACAGTTACCTCACTATCTGCGCGGGCGCAACGAACCGTAAATATTGAGAAAGTGCTTCGAAACCGATCGATATTTCTGTTACAGCAGTCACCAGCTCCAGTAGCCGTGATCGTCTAGTGGTTAGGACCCTACGTTGTGGCCGTAGTAACCCAGGTTCGAATCCTGGTCACGGCAGTGTCGTACACTGTCACGGAGGAGTAATTTTTTAGTCTTTTTTTACTATTACAGGTTTATTACACTCGACCGCACGATGTTAAGCTACTATGTGGTTTATGATAAAAGAAGGTAATAAATAGAAGACTTATTACTTAGCTCACAAGCTCGAGATGGTCAGTATGTATAATCGGTACAGATACACCTCGTAAAGTAGGAGTCAGTTGAAATTGACTACTCATGTTCCATACATATGTTCAAGGATCGCACGAATCGCAAACCTGTATAATCTTTGAGCACAGTTAAATAGTGTGAACATTTTCAACATGTGTGTGTTTAAACTCTATAGACAAAATTTAGCTTCATCAAGTTTTATTTCATCTTCATCAATTATTTCGATGTTATTGACGTGAAATGAACTCAATGATTATTGTAGAATTCTATGCAGAATCCACTTGGGAAACTACCACACTTTTGACAGTTATTCTACAGCCAAACAGCAATGTACTAACATTATTGTGTTCTTTTCTAAAGGGTAAGGGTATTTTCAGACAGAAAAATACAGGACATAGAGATAAATAAATCATTTTAAAGTACAGTACAATACAATATGATTTGAACTTTTACTTTTCTAATTGCTATTTAACACTGTGTCGTTAAGATCAGGCGTATCTGGACCAGGAAGGATACTATGAGGCATAATATATGTCTTGCTCGTTTTGTCCATCAAACTATAAATAAGTGCAAATCTTAAAATAGTAATAAAAGTTAATGAAATTGTTTAACACTGTGCCAATCTCAGCCAAACGTAAACTTATTTACTCGTTAGCGTTATTTAAACGAATAATTGAAGAAAAATTAATTTTTTTTAACACATCGAATATTCTAAGTAAGGTTGCTACATTCTAATACGTAATTACATTCTAATTAAAAAAAAAGCATATTGTGTTACTAGTACTCATAAAATAAATAAATTTACAAAAAAATAAAATTTTAAATAATTAACAAATATAATCACAGGTCGAACCAAATAATTGGAGCAACAAAAAAAACTTACCTACCTAACAGAAACCTCTTCATTAGAAGTCGGTTAAAAATAAGCAGAACGTAAAATATATACTATGTTTTTCGATTTAGTTAAACAGAACTGATTAATTAAGTATTTTATAAAAGTGAACACTTTTGGGTACGAAGCAAACTCAAAGGAAATCTGGAAGCATTACTCCGCCTCCTGAAATACCAGCCTCCAGCTAGCCAGCTTTCAATAGGGATCTTATTCAGAAACTGCTCCAAGCACGATACAACTCAGATATTGGAAACGCATAAATAGGTAAATGTCTGACGTAATACTCCACGGGGGGCAAAATAAATGCCTGCACTCGACAGGTTTGATGCATTGGAAATTGCGTGGGTTGTTTATATCTAAGTTATTAGTTAAGTAATCACAGAGCTTTACGATTAAGTACTTAATAATACAAGAGTCAAAATTAACACCCAGCACTGCACTGCGCTTGTTGTCCAAATATAATTAGCAAAAGCTTTTAAGTAAGTTTTCAGCTTATGGTTTGTCCCCAGGTTTTATGACGTGGATATCGGACTTTTTGAGGGATCGATCCAGACGAATGGTCATTGATGGCTGCTCGTCGGATCAAATGGCTATCAATGCCGGAGTCCCTCGAGGGTCGGTGCTCTCTGCTACATATCAACGATCTGTTGTAGCCCGGTATCTTTGGGTATGCAGATGATAGCACCGTTATAGCTACATATCGAGCGCGAGAGAGTCAATAGGCAGCAAACTCAGGTACTGAGAGAGAGTTTGATCGAGCGTTTAAACTTGACCCTTGAGGCAGTCTCTAAATGGGGCGATGCCAATCTGGTCAGGTTTAACGAGGGAAAGACGCAGGCGTGTCTGTTTTCCGCAAAAAGGAGTCCTTTTCAACATACTCCTACTTTTCGCGGTGTATCCGTGCCGGTATCCGATATCATCTTGAGCTGTTGGGCGTTACTTTGTCATTTACTCTCAACTTTGGCTCGTATATCGAATTTAAGGCTAAATTAGCTGCCAAAAAACTAGTATCTCAAAGGTGCGAAGGACGTGCCAAAAGACTCATAGGCAATGACATCCTCGTGCGAAAAAGACTGCAAAGTCTCGAACATCGCCGGAAAATTGCTAGCTTATCGGTTTTTTTATCGGATACACTTCGGAGAGTGTGCGACTGATTTGCACGATCTAATACCACCTTGCCCTTTTTTCTATCGGAATGCTCGTAGCTCGAAAAAGCGACATCATTTCATGGTTGATGTTCCAAAGGCACGAACGAAGAAATTTGACTCTACTTTTGTGATAAGAACGTCAAGGCTGTGGAATACGTTGCCTGAAAGAGTTTTCTTCGATAATTACAATATTTGTGTCTTCAAATCAAGAGTGAATCGGTTTCTTCTAGGTAAACACGCTCCATCGTAGACCGCGTCATCGTTTAACATCAGGCGAGATGGCGGTCAAGTGTAAACCTATAAAAGATAAAAAAAAAACATCATTTATCTGTATCTATGCACTGTCATTTTCTAGAAATATTGCCCATTTCAGTACATTCAAAGAGACCACAGTAATGTTTGCATATTACTGCTTGGTGGTATAACAACTGGCACGGGTGTGGTACTTCTCCAAGCGGATTCTGCAAAGAACATTCGTACCACCATAAAATATACTTACCTATGCTATTGCTATCCTGTTAATGCTTCGCTAAACAACATTTTTTCTTTCATAACCCATTTGCCTGGAAGTCATTGTTTTTAGCAAAAAAATGTTTTCTTATTTACTAATTGTTGTTTTTTTTTGTGTCATAAGAGTTTTCTATCTACGATTTTGAAAATTGACATGATAAAAAAACATTTATTGTCTCGGCTGAAAACGGTTCATACATGGGTTTACCAAAAACAAAACAACATCAAATATTAACACCATTTTGTCATAATTTCCACCGGACACATCAAATGTCCATCCTTCCTTCTTGTTTGTGTTAAATTGTTAACTTGAGTTTTTATGTGAACGCAAACAAGGCTAAGCCGATAAAAGTTGGGCTTTGAAAAGTTATAATACGGGCTTCGAGGGATGTGCCACGGTCGTTGCAAATGGAAATAAAATAACTAGGCGACAACAAACTGTTGAGCGGATATTCCAAGTTGAAAGTTTGGTTGACCTTTCTGTTGTTCAATATTCATAGGAACATGTTTATATGGCGTTATTGTTGTTAGAAATCTCGTTGTAAAAGAAGACTATGGAAATGTAACAGCGCTCTACAGTTTTAATTACTAATAAAAGTGGTCAAGTGCGAGTCGAGCTCGACCATGAAGGCTTCCGTAGCAGTAAGTAACGTAATACAAAAGTTCTGGTACTTACGTTGTCATCACTTTGTTGTTGTTGTTACTTTAATCAGTGTTTTAACAACAGTCAATTTATGACGTATTCAAATAAAACTACTTACTAGATATCATTCAAACCAATTTTCTTTGATAGTTTACATGGTAACGTATATCATACATTTATTTTTATTTTTGGCATTCTCTTATTTTAGAAGTTACAGGGGAGGAGGGGGGATACAGTTTTTACCACTTTATAGAGTGCTTCGCGCAAACTATTCAGTTTAGAAAAAAAATGTTAGTAACCTCAATATCATTTTTGATGACCTATCTAGATAAGCCACACGTATGGTATTTTGTATCAAAAATGAGTTTCAATTGTATTAGACAACCCTAATTTTTTTTGTTTTTTTTCTATTTATGTTTCAAAATCTTAACGCAGTTTACAGATTACATATATAGCTTTTATAGTTTCGGTGTAAAGTGGCTGTGACATACGGACGGACAGACAGGCAGACAGACAGACAGACATGACGAATCTATAAGGGTCTCGTATTTTGCCATTTGGCTATGGAACCCTAAAAACGTATTACTTGTACTTATTTAGTCGCATCGTAATCAGCCGACAGTTGACCAAAGCTGCACATACGCCTAGGAAATTACGGCTGGTATAGTCGAGAGAACGGCGACTGCCGATTCGGAGCACCACTGTCTTGTGTGCTCAGGGTAGGCGAACCAATGGCACGCGTGCCATTGATGGCACGCGACACAATATTTAGGCACGTCGCCGATCATAAAACATGTGTAAAAATGTATTAAGTAGGTATATTATGACGATCGAACTAATCTGAAAAAATAATCAGAAAGTCAAAATTATTTGATGGCACGGCAATGACCCCATTAAAAAATTTTTTTGAAAAAATGGCACATTGATGCACACAGGTTCGCCTACCTTGTGCTATGTCATGTGTCATCCACGAACTGTGCCAGCATTGTGGATTATTGTCTTGACTCTCTCCTTTTGAGAAAAGGCCCCGAGTCCCAGCTGTGGGAACATTATGCAATATTTTTTGCAATTATATATTATTTTTTAAATTTAATGTTTATCTAGTTAATACATCGAGCAACTCGATCTTCCGCGCAAGCACGGAAGGGGGAGTAGCCTTAGCTAAAAAATATTGTCCAAATTTTTCTGTAATTTCTTGCGGGAGGGGAAGTTGCGCATATGCGAATTAGCGCAAGCCTGCACTATTACATACAAAACATTCCTGTACCGATCCATGGCCGATCATACTCACACAGCCAAATCACCAACATATAAAAAATAGAGCACCATTCACAAATCTAGTCCCGCCCTCAGCCACAGTATATTATCAAACTCCATGGTCCACGCGGACTTGTACTTTGACAGAGGGGAAACGCTGTGTATGCCTACTCCCTTCCGAGTTGCTCGCTGAGTTATTACCACACGCTTTTTTTACACTGAAAGTTTACAGTGAAAAGACGACCAGGAAATATATATGCCTGATGGCAAGTAATACGCCTGCCATAACAGCATAGTGACACCGCTATTGGAACATGAAGAGTCCAAATCATTACCTAGCACTCGTCACCCAGAGATGTAAGATTCATCTATTACCCCAGTAATTTCTAAAAAAACATTGACCTTCAAACCGAATTATTTTAGGGTACTTCTTCGAAATTTCATTCTTCGACTGATTCATCTGGCCAAAATTTTATTTCACTTTCAGCTCTGCCACACATGTTCATTTGTAAAAAAGGTAACAAAAGATCATATATTTCAATGAGGGATTTGTTTTTAAAAAGTAGTTTTTAAGATATCTACGTTCAAATATTTTGTGCTCAGATGAATCAGTATTAGTATTACACATGATTTAGAATCCGAAGTAAAAATTAAAAACTTTGTGTAATTTGGCTCTGTATTGACGAAAATATCATACATCAAACACATAAAATATTTTTTATTTATGACAACAATTATCAGTGATCTTGGATCACCAAGCGCAGATGAATCAGATATTTACCTTTGTAACTCCGGGGTCCAAGTGAACCAGCCCCATGCCCACCTTCTGGTGCATCCGTTACACGACTGGCTTCCTCTCATGGGGGAAGTCAGGCTCTCATTATAATCACCTGACCCAGCACGGTCAAGCGCAGCTTATGCCAGATTAATCACTATTATATGTCGGACACATCTTATTTGCCTATTTATAAACACACTAAGGTAGGTATAACTAATAAAATATTTTTTATAAAAGGGCAATTATTTCCTTGTGATATAATTATAATTCATAATGATTTATCAAAGGGAAAATTCGGTATGGACTCTTTTCTTCCGGAAAATGGCAAACGGACGCGCCATTTGAATCAGAAGAACAAACTTCAAATATTTTTAATTTATACTTAGACTGCAATTATTTGAAAAATATCACGTGTTCCAGTTAGAGCTAAAGTTCAACTGTATAAAAAAAATAACACGTCATTTTGTTAGTTAGTTTCGGAAATAACCCCATAGACTTCCAAAATGTTGTCTTTGAAGAAGTACCTTTTAGATTTTAAGAGTATTATCAGCGTACCGCTCAGTACATGATTTTTAGTTGCTCGTTAGTCCCTCAGCCGTTTTATGACTGTATGCCGGCGTCGTAAATCGTCGAAGTAATGACCACACAGATTGAAAAATTGCACTCTTCTGGCTTTTAACGCGTTCGCTGGACCGTTGATAATTATTGTGAAAGCGCTCTGATACCGTTATTTTGCTAAAAAGGCTTTTAGCATTTTGTCAAATCTCTCACCAGCTCCGACAGCCGTGATCGTCTAGTGGTTAGGACCCTACGTTGTGGCCGTAGTAACCCAGGTTCGAATCCTGGTCACGGCAGTGTCGTACACTGTCACGGGGAGCTATTTTTTATTATTATTTTTCCTTATTAAATACGAGTGTAGTATAATTTATTTAACCTTTAAATTTAAAAAAATAATTATTAGCAACCTTGTTTAATTTATGTAGAATGTTTTTACTAAAATTATGAAAGTATGTATGTATCTGTTCCTGGGGGTTTTCTATAAGTAAAAAATACTTATATGTTTAAAAAATGTATGGGTATTATATCAGCTACCTGTCTCCCATAGTACATACAAGCTTTGTTTAGTTTGGGGCTCCACTAATACTGTGTATTTTTTACTCTATTAAGCAAAAACTACTAAATTGATTTGGATGAAATTTGATACAAAGATAAAAGTGTAACACAACATATAGCATTTTTTTTTGGAAAATCACTGGATCGGTAACTACAAGAGTAAAACCGTAGGCTGCTACTAGTGTAATAAGGCAACTCGACCCAAATTCAATTCAATTCATTTATTCATACCATAAATTCATAAGAACACTTGGTAACGTCATTTACGAAAAGGCAAAGAATCTGTGTACATAATATGATAAAATAACAACGTCAAAATGAATAAAGCAGCTGTAAAGGGGCCTAGTCAATTACATGCAGCTGTAAAAAGGCTTTGTCGAAGACAATATAACAAATAATCAATACACACAGTATACAGAATACGAATAGTACATGAGAAGGTATTTAAAGCTTTGATTTGATAGTACTCGTATATTGAAGTCAAGTGTCCTTTCAAGGCCTTTCTCATCCGCAGATCGGTTGTCTTGAATGACAAAATAATTGTCAAAAATATATTTTTGTGTGGAAAAAGGAGGAGGATGATATCCTCCTTCAAACAAGGAGGATGTTCTCAATCGGGTTGCATGTTTTTTATTTGGTTTTATTTTACACGATAACTCCGGTAATTGTGAGTTGATTTTGATAATTCTTTTTTTGTTTGGTAGAAAATACTTCAGAGGTGATCTTATATATCGAAAACAGGGAGGTAGTTTTTCAAATATCAACAAAAAACAAATATCAGCTTAGATTTATCTGTATTCAGTTAGTCGAACGAGACGAGAACGAACGAGAATTAAATTACCTGTCATAGAAGTAAATTTTTGTTCTTTTGGAGAAAACATATCAGCATAATAAGTAGCAGCATAAACAACTCATTAAATGTTCCCACTGCTGGACGTCGGGGCCTTCTCTCGCAAGGCGAGAGACAAGGCTATAATCCACCACGCTGACCCAGTGTCGGTTGGTGGATAACATACGACTTAGAACTTTGATTCTAGGTACATTTCGGTTTCCTCACGATATTTTCCTTCACCGTTTAATTACCGGCATTACGAACATGACTCAGAAAAGATAGTGGCGCGCGTGGTTTTGAACCCTGGGTCTCCGGATCGACAGTCTGCGTTCTCCCGACTAAGTCAGCTGTAGCTTACTAGACCAGCCGTAACTTAACGTATTATTTCAATCCAAATACTGTTTAAAATTTAAAGGTAGTGTTCAACAAGCTTCGGTAACCGAAGCAGACCGTTGTTAGGGTTCCGTATCTGACTTCGCTGTCCGTCCATCCTTCCGTCTGTCACCAGACTGTATCTCAAGAACGGCGATAGCTAGACAGTTGAAATTTTCACAGACGATGTATTTCTATTGCCGCTTTTAACAAAAAATACTAAAACTAAAATAAATATTTAAGAGGGACTTATTTCCATACAACAAACTTGAGTTTTTTACCGTTTCTTGCTCGATACTAATAACGTACCTGTCACAGGTTGACGCTTTCACTATTCACATAATATTAAGTTTTATGTTCTCTTTAAATGTAAGTAAATAAAATAAAATAACTTTTTGAGGCTCCCATACAATAAAATCATTTTATTTGCTAATGGTTCAGCGCTAACCCTTCGCGCGCGAGTCCCACCGGCATTTGACCGGTTTTATTTTTTCAAAAATTTTGTAATATCCTATCCTTTCCTAATATTATATAAATATGTCAATATTTAAATTTTTGCTGCTCAATAACGTTGGAATGGCTGAATGTATTGTATCGAGTTAAAATTTGAAACATATTCTTGGCTTAGCTTAAGTAACACATAGGGACATATAGATAAGTAACTATACATAGGCAATGTTTGGCCTATGTGTTCTTCCAGACTATAATCTAATTGTATTTCAAATTTCAGCCCGATCACTTGATACGTTCCGCCATGATTAAGTAACAAACATCCAAACATTGACATTCATAATATTTACAGTTACAGGACAACGTTGGAACGGCTGAACATATTTGGAAGGAATTCGAAACACACGTAGTTTGTAATCAGAAATAGCAAATCGGTTACTTATAGGTTACTGTGACGTCGGAAAGACTAAGCAAATTTGGTAGAAAATTGAAACAGAGATAACTTATAGTCTGAAATACCAAATATATGTATTATCTATCAACCTGAAAAGAAGCATGGGCCCTAAGGAAACAAATAATAACTATCACGTCAAAACGGCACAACGAATTGGGTTGGCATAACACAGATAGTTTAGAGTCTAAAATTTCACATGGGGTCTCTAAGTCTATATTTTCGTTACATCCATATTAATCTATAATAAGTATATATTTTCGTAAGGAACTTGATGTGATGGTAAGGTAAAGCCAAATATGAAAAATATGCACCCGTTTTGGCGTAGATAATACAGGTGATTTGCGTTCGCAATCAAAATAAAAAGCAACATTATATTCTCATTAGATGGCGCTAATGCCAGTTTAAATATAAAAGCACTAAAGGCCATTTAAATCAACGTTTTGCTATTGTGGTATGTATTTTTTCTTTCATCTCTAGGTGGCGTTACTGGTATTCTAAATTGTACTAATAAGTTTTTGCTGCTAAAATGATTTTGATGCCGAATTTGGATTCTTTCGTTCTTGGATTGTTTTTTCTGTGTTACTATTAAATTCATACATTAACATTTCACTAAGACTTGGCTTAGATTTACAGGTTTAACTTGCTTGAGTACCTATCATTAAAACTCAAAATTTTAATCACTTTGATTCCACACAGGCTTCGTTCAAAATTTTACGCGGGCGAAGTCGCGGGTAACAACTAGAAAACAGCTTGCGGATAAAAAGAAAAGTAGGTAATCAGATCATGCACATCAGCTTCAGACTTTTCGTAATGTATCCTATAAAATCCTACAAACTTAACACTTGCGGCTATGTTTGATACTACGAAAACTTAATAAGTATGTTTGATTTTGTTTAAAAAAAGAAAAATAAAGATGATAAAATTAAATATTTTTTTGTGTGGGAAAACAAATTCACTCGGTTTTTCAATGATTACATTTTGCAAATATTTTGTCGTACGATACTTCCAACTAATTTACACTATAAGTCAGTAACATCTGCTTACGCGAACGAAGTAGCGGGTTCAGCTAGTTTAATTCTATAAATATGTATCGTCTATTTACTACTTCCTTATTTCTCCTTACAGTGACGCTGAGGTTGTATCCCTAGTGAGCAAACTTGTAGCGACCGACTGAACTAGCTGCGTATCGGTCTAGTATGTACTTCCATAAATATATTTAAAATGGAATGTCCTCAGTTTGCTAGTTTTGCGCAAACAACGTATTGTGAACGCAAAGCCACTTTAAAACGACATTTAAACATAACCTCAAACAAATACTCACAACTGTTATTATAAAATAGAAGAATATCTAGAAGGTAAGGAAAGACGTTTCAATACCATGAATTGTATACCTTTAAATATTTAATTGATAAACACATAATACAATAAGTACTATTCGCAATACCCACGCTACAGGGTAATGTGTAACGTTATTTGTAGTGCATTTTAATAATGTATGTTACTCATTTACATATTATGATGCGATGTATACCCCAAATAAATAAATAAAACTGGCAGATTGTGGACACTCCTTTTGAAGGGCATACTGGACAGATATGCCGCTACCTCATTCGGCCGCTAACAGTTTACCTACTGGGGACACAGGCTAAAAAAGTGAGCATTTAGGTGACACCGAGTGGGAGTAAGGCCGGTTATTTATAATTATGCGTTTTCATGATGCAAATAGACAAGTCAAAGATAGTTCTCAATTTCGTTTACCAGAGTGACATTATAATACCAGAGTGGCGTTATGAAATGTTTATATCAAAATGAAACAATATACCTCTAGAGAGGCGGAGTCATTACAGTTATATCTGTGCTTAAAAGTAGACTCTATTATACATAATTATGTATATATGTATGTGTCATTAGCTTACTGTTATGAAAGAAATAAACATTGTGTTTGTAAAATTAAATATTAGCGCCACACATGGTGAAATTGAGAACTATCTTTGTCAGATCCCATTAAATCTTCTTCTTAATATATAAAATTCTCGTGTCACAGTTTTCGTTGCCATACTCCTCCGAAACGGCTTGACCGATTTTGATGAAATTTTTTGTGCTTATCCGGTATCTATGAGAATCGGCCAACATCTATTTTTCATCCCCCTAAATGTTAGGGGTAGTCCACCCCTAAATTTGTTTTTTTTTAGACATTTTTTAATTTCTATTTTTTTATGATACAACATACAAAATTACATACAATTCTCAATTTTCACCCTTCTACGATCAACCCTTATTTTATTAGGAAATTATTTATATGGCAAAACAACGTTTGCCGGGTCAGCTAGTAAACTATAGATATATAGATATATATCCTTTTTTTATTTAATAGTATAGATATAGAGTGACGATACGAGCAGAGCATGTGCCTGCAACATGCCTGCCACATAACAGCACAGTGACACGCAGCTATTGGAACATGAAGAGTCCAAATCATTATCTAGCACTGCACTGCGCTCGTCGCCCAGAGATATTTTATCAGTAATGCTTGCACATTACGGCTTGGAGGTAGAATAACTGCCAAAGGTGTGGTAGTTCTCCAGTCGGACTCTGCAAAGAGTCCTACCACTGCGACACTACCACTACATGCATACAAACAAACCAAGTTTGCTGCCCGCTTACCTCCATACGCTCATATTTTCACTTACAATTCTGTCTGTAAACTTATCGAGATCGATGGATTTACTTTTCCAGAATGCAGACTAAAGGTTCTTAAATGGCTAGTTTCGCTTTCCGCTAACCAAATCGAAAGACTTGTTACTCACACGGAGATGATCCGTAAACAAATATTCCCACCGAGTACCTTATTTTCTCAATAACCACAAATAGAAAGAGTACTCTCCTGCATACACATGACACCACTCACTCGCAAGGTCACACACTCTCACAAACTTACACACTGGAAAATAACTCTTACCGACATACGCAAAGTAATTTACGCATCCCATTTCTGTTAACATAGAACTGTAAAATAATTTAATTTATTATAATACTTGAAGATGTATCTAAAGTTATATTGCATCTAAATCAATCTAAATAATGAACTAATCAATTGGCTGTATAATTTAATCACCTTGATTAAAAATTTAGTTCTGCATTATATATGAACCTCCTCGTAGTCCAATTTTATGCTGAATTATCTTGGAATTTCGTTATTCTTTTTTCCTTCTTTGAGTTTTTATCACTTCATCACAAACAAATTTTATTGATATGAGTTGACTTTTTTTAAAATTTTTGTTTACTTTTTATTTTGTATACTTACCTCATAAATTAGGATAAAATGTCATTGTTAACAACTCTAGCCTGTGAGCGCTAACTCTGCATCCCGAGTATTGTTGTAATTACAATTGTTATTACCGGGTGCCCAAAATACAGGCCCAGCCTAGTTTGAGACCCACTGGACAAAGTGCTATGCGACCTTAGAATAGAATAGAGACAATAGACAATAGAATTTGCAAAATGTACTTTACTTATAGCTTTTGTAATCTGTAATGCTTTGTTAAATAAAAAAAAATGATTTATTAAGTTAATAAAAGCGTGTTAAAAGCAAACCATTCGCGGTGAAGGCAGATTATTCTGTGCGTTCACATCACATGTGCTACGCCTACACGTTTTGCCTACGATCTACGGTATAGCTCTACGATCGTCCTGCCTACGATAGATATTACGTATGAAAAATGTGATATTCTTGCAACGGAAGCATTCCCTTTTTGTATAAATTGGACAACAGTAAATCTCATATTCTCATTGAGGGTTCCGTAAAATTTTCATAAATCTCAATTAATTTAATTTACTAAAGTTTGGATGTTTTGAGGGTTCCGTAAAACGTAAAAAAACCCTTTTAGATTCGTTATGTCTGTATGTCTGTCAGTCCGTTCGCATGTCACAGTCACTTTTAAGAACTATACTGTTGAATCTTGGCAAGTAGATGTTTCTGTGAACAGCATTCAGATTTTTATACAAATTTAAAAAAAAAACAATTATTTTGGCGGTGCCCAATACTTTGAACTGAAACTCAAAAAAATGTTTTTCATCAAACCCTTACGTGTGGGAAGTCTATGGATAGGTCTTTAAAACAATGTTGAGGTTTCTAATGTAAATTTGTCTGTAAGTACTGAATTATTTGCATGAGAGACACTTCCAAAGTGGTAAAACATATGTTTCCCCTCCCCTCCTGTAACTTCTCACTAAAGTAAGAGAATTATAGAACTAAAAAAAACATATGATGTACATTGTCATACAAACTTTCACTGAATGTTTTTTGAACTCGATCTGGAAAGTACTTTTTTGGTACGTCATAAATACCCTATTATTAAAACTTCGATATCAAAGTTACAACGAATTACAAGATCTTATGTATTATTTTACTTGCTTCTACGGAACCCTTCATGGGCGAGTTGGACTTGCACTTGGCCGCTTATTTATTTCTGAATTTCGGCTTCACAGCTTGGGTTGAGGTACACAGTTAGATTACATGCTGAAAAAACACATTTATCAAATACTTTTCGTCGTGGAAACTTAACGGGTGCGAGACGCTATAAAACCATAGGCCAATACTAGGAACTTGAAAATATATGCACCATGAAGGATATGAACACTATTTCTCCTGTAATTTATTACACTTATATTATAAAGCTGAAGAGTTTATTTGAACGCTAAGATCTCCGGAACTACTGGCCTGAACACATATCGAAGAAGGCTGTAGGCTATATAACATTACGCTACTATCAATAGGAGCAGAGCTTGAATGAAGAATGTAACAAAAAACGGGAAAAATACTTCTTTTTGAGAGCTTTCATCGTTCGCCGAAGTCAATGACAGCATGTGTCTATCTTTTAAGGTTGCGTCATTATAATCTAAGCTAACCAAATTTGTTCTAAATCTGAGTTGGTATGACCAATTTTCGATAGATGCCGTAGCAACGCGCGCAAGGTTCAGCTAGTATTTTCAATAAAAAAATATTTATATTAATTACTAGTCTCTACAGATAACCCTAAAGAAACAGGCAGCAACGCAAATAAGACGCGGTAACTAGTGCGTGATTTCTAATTCTTTTTGAAGTACGATACCCTAAAAACGAAAAGGGTCGAGCATCACACGCTCTATTGTGATGTCACCGTAACATACACCATTATGATAACCCTTAAGGGACCTGCACACAATATTTCCGTACAAAGCGAGCATAAATTGACAACGGGTTGATGGACCCGACTGAAATTTGGGACACCATTAGACTATTATTATTATTTAGTCATTTATTATTTTTTCTTTAGTTTAGATTTTTACAACATCAATGTATAAAAACAACATAAAAACCTAAACATAGTTTGCCGCCAGCAGCGGACCAGGGCCCAAGCTACCGGTGGTTAGGGCTGCAAAGTGAGGAACCTCCTGACGACGCGCGCTGTTTCGACGATGACCGCCTTCTGCATCTTACTATCCAAACTTCTAGCGAAAGTCTCTTGAGATGTTGGTCGAGACTTTTCGCTATAAGGCCGTTTGCCGACACAATTATAAATAAATAATTTAAATAAATATATAAACTATTGAGACTATGATTGTCGAATCAAAATTCCACATGGCACCTCATTAGCCAAGTCAAGGTAACTGGTAAGCTTGTCCTTCTTGGCTTTCACGAGGATGTCATCATGTGGTACGGTGATATCGACGATCACAGCCCGGCGCTGAGATCGGTTTACCAGAAAGATCATTATTTTATGATTACTAGCCTAGATTGGGCCACTATTGGGTAAAGGCCTCTCTTCTATCCTTCCAGATAGACTCAATAGTCTGTACTATGGCCTAAAAAACAAATATGATACTTTTCGTCATGGTAAAGGGTACTATGTGAGTAAATCCGCCTGATTTGCTAGTTAATATAATCAATGTGAAAGATTGGATATTAGAATAAATACTCACTCACGTCCAAGCGTACCGTAAGAAACTTAATTACAAAATTATATATTTCGCCGTTTTTATAAATAATACAGCAAAGTAGTCATTTCAAATTTTGAAAATGTATACAATTTGTATTCTCTTTCTTTTGTTTTTGTTTTTTATTAATTGACGTGTAAATTGTACATTTATGAATAAAGTACTTTGACTTATATTAATTAGCATTATCTACTGCCCTTCTTTATATCCTACTTAATATAATAAATCAATCTTTGGATGTTTATTGCTCAATTTGCATGCTTTAATCCCATGCATTGCTCATGGCATGCTCGGAGCTCGAAAAAGCGACATCATTTCATGATTGATGTTCCAAAGACACGAACGAAGGAATTTGACTCTACTTTTGTGAAAAGAACGTCAAGGCTATGGAATACGTTGCCTGAGTGGGGTTTTCCCGATAGTTACAATCTTCGTGTCTTCAAATCGAGAATGATTATGTTTTTTATAGGTAAACATGCTGCATCGTAGACCGCATCGTCGCTTAACATCAGGCGAGATGGCGGCCAAGTGTTAATTTATAAAAGTTTAAAAAAACACATCAGAACAATCGGGCAAAAATTTGGAGTACAGTTACATTAAAGTCTGAAAATACAGCCTTAATGTCAGTAGTACCATTGATTTGAACAATTGATGGTACAAATGACACAACTTTGTATCCTTAGTACCATTAATGGTACTAGAGACAATTATTTGGGGATCAGTAGTACCATCAGAAATATCGATGTATCGCAAGTACCATGAATGGTACAACTAAACAAATGTACGTATCGTGAAAGTGGTAATAGGGCCTAGTGCGCATGCGCATTTTTATCCCTTAGAATTAACTAGACCAGGAACCACGCATGTCAAGCCACGGGGCACTGCTAGTAAACTGTATATAAGTGTGTGTCAGTGAATATAGTTGTTGTGTTATTGTTGGGAAGTGATCTTCTAATTTATAAGTCAATTTTAAACTTTGTTTTTAGCCCTATTGATCAGCAATGATCTCTTGAATCATTGCATCTATTGTAAAAATTTATTATGAGAATATTTGCTGTCGCTTTCATTTATTTACTTTTCTATCGCAAATTTAAGAATTTTACCTATACATAGCCCTTTTACAGCTGAAGTTATTAATTATGTTTTTCTTGTAAGTAATTACAATTAATTATATTAAATATCAATGTAATGCCTGATAAAATTTGTGCTTGACGAGTCTGCATGGAAATACTCATGATGTTTAATTATAATGGATATTTGTGAGTGTAACTATATAGCATTGACAATAAATGTTTTCTATTATTTCTTTCTATTCTATTCTATAAGTGTGCGTAATTTCGTACTCTTTCGTGCGTGCAATTTTGCTAAAAAAGTGGCCCAAAGTTTTTGGTTCGCCTATTAATTATATCTAGTACTCGTACCTATATTTCCTCAGCAGTTTCGAGTATGTGCGTAAAAATGTAATAACGGTTTTGTATGTAACTCTTGTATTAAATAAATAAATATTCGTGGACAACTCACACACAACACCATTTGACCCCAAACTAAGCAAAGCTTGTACTATGGCGGCCAGATACCAGATATGTACACACACAATGTACACACTTATAATACATAGAAAACACCCAGACACAATATTGTAATTGACGTGTTATGATCTTAAATTAAGTTTTAGTTGTTGATATTTTTGCAACTAGGATGTGTTGTGATGATATGTTAATGTGTCGATAAATAATTATCTATCTATATAATGACAAAGTTGATACTAATCAATTGCTGCACCCACCGTCCCGCGGTCAGCTCTCGCGCGCAGTAAAGTGAAAGTGCTCCAGTTTGTGTCGCAAATATTCAAAGTAAAGCGAATTTCGTCGGACCTCGTCACCAGCTTCGGTAGCCGTGATCGTCTAGTGGTTAGGACCCTACGTTGTGGCCGTAGTAACCCAGGTTCCAATCCTGGTCACGGCAGTGTCATCCACTGTCACGGGGAGCTATTTTTTTTGGCGCGCCATACACACATTTTTCGTGGGCTTTCTAGCATCACGGGAATGTTTAATAAACTCGGGACCATAGCCATTGGCGATACCTCCGGTGTCAGCCGCGTGGTTTCCAAAGTAAGCTGTCAAATTCTGAGTTTTAAATTTTCACTTCTATCGGCAGTTCCTGTGACGGTCAATTTATTGGAACGAAGTTCCTT
The DNA here is from genome assembly GCA_017562165.1 of Ectropis grisescens. Classification (NCBI taxonomy): domain Eukaryota; kingdom Metazoa; phylum Arthropoda; class Insecta; order Lepidoptera; family Geometridae; genus Ectropis; species Ectropis grisescens. The sequence continues at coordinate 2,941,697 of CM029771.1, read as the reverse complement.
ATCGCGCGTTGTGAAAGGGGGCTAGACGGAATTTTTTTTTACGAAAAGTTGTCACGACACTTTTTGCTATTGTAAGCTGTGCGGCGTCGCATGTTTTTCTGTCTCTCTCTCTCTCTTATAGAAAGCAAGCCAGATATTTTCATTTCTATTTCGCATTGAACAGTGTGGTGTCGCGACGATTATTTTTGTTGAGTGTATACAGTTTTTTTGTAAATAATAAATAATAATAATAATTCCTTCACTAATTAATTGAAAGAAACTTCGTTCCATCCGGGTGTCCCTTGACACCTCTCAAGTTTTTTTTTTGTAATAATTAGGGTATATATCGTGTCTATTTGTGGATGAAATTTAAAGTACTAAGCAAGCGCAGGTTAATAAACCAAATCAAACATTTCGTTAAAAATAATGAGGTAATAGGCAAATACATTAGTTGACACTGTTACTGTTCGATCCTGGACTTCATTGGCACGACAGAGACGAGAAATGGCATGATAAGATATACAGAGGCTTGAATATAATGGTCGCGTCATTATGGGTAGATAGCTTGATCAGCCGTAACTTAACCGTGTCATTAAGTTATGGCTAGTCTAGTCGAGAGAAGTTGAGATGTTGTCGAGAGAGTTGTTGTAGTGGTAGGGCTCTTGGCAGAGTCCGCCTGGGGAAGTACCACAACTTTGCCGGTTATTCTACCGCCAAGCAGCAATGTGCAAACATTACTGTGTTCCGGTTTGAAGGGCAATGTTTCCTGAGAAATTACAGGGCTTAGAGATATAACATCTTAGATATCTGGGTGACGAGCGCAGTGCAGTGCTAGGTAATGATTTGGACTCTTCTTGTTCCAATAGCTGCGTGTCACTGTGCTGTTGTGTGGCAGGCATGTTGCTTACCATCAGGCACATGTCCTGCTCGTCTCGTCACTTTTTATTTAAAAAAAAAAAAGAGAACGGCGTGGCAGCTGCCAATCCCAGCCCATGGTTCAAATCCCATGCGCACTACTGTCTTCTCGAAATCACGTGCATTATGCCGCTAACTCAAAAAAACGGTGAAGGAAAACATCTTGAGAAAACGATTTGTTACTACAATCTTTCGAGGGCATGTTACATTCACCAACCCGCACTTAGCCAGCGTAATGGATTATAGCCTCGTCTCTATCTTAACTTGCGAAAGAAGGCCCCGAGTCCCGAGTCCCAGCAGTCGGCACATTTAGTAGACTGTTGATTTATATTGTATATTATATGTAACTAGACGTCCGCCCGGCTTCGCCCGTGGAACATATATAGCACTCATCGAGATCCCGAACATATCCAACGGTGAAAAAATTTTAGAAATCGGTTCAGTCATTCCTGAGAATATTTTTAGCTTTCAAACAAAACACCTCTTCAGCTACCTGCTACGTCACCTGTCGGAAATTGGTCGTACCGACTCAGAGATTAACAAAGATTTTATATTCAAGAGGTATGTAATCTGTGATAGTCAATGACGCAATCTTGACACATGCTGTCATGTGTCATGTCAAAGCACGAAACGTACGAAAACTCTGAAAAAGGAATATTTTTCCCCGATTTTGTTACATTCTTGATTCATGCTCCGCTTCTGTTAATAGTAGCGTTATTTTCTATAGCCTATAGCCTTCCTCGATAAATGGACTATCCAATAGAAAAAGAATCTTTCAATTCGGACCAGCACTTCCCGAGATCCTAGCGTTCAAACAAACAAACTCTTCAGCTTTATAATATTAGTATAGATTAAGGTTGGCAATAATGATGATGATGATGGCGGCCGTCGCACGCTGTATGGTCAGTGTAATATTTTGGGCCAGGCCATCTATGATGCATAAGACCTGAGCATGGGCTAAATAGATACCTGCCCATGTTGCCATGCTGTCCATGATATTGGGTAAGTAAGTTTAAGCAAAAATCACCACAATACCTTCGAAAATGTCTAACTGACTTAAATAGTTTCAAAGCTTCTATCCCCTATTTACACAAACAAACTGATCTTCTAATTCGAGACAACCCTCATTCAAAACTTTAACAATATAATAGCCTTAAGCTTCATTGATCTTGTTTGTCTGTACATACGAATACACGTGGAATGCGAGGATCGTAGGTAATAGTTGGATAATGTTTTGATATACCTACATGCGTCTTACAATACATGAGCTTGGAAAATTTCTATTCAATTATAGAAACTTTTGATTTCGATTTTTAGAGTTCCGTAGCCAAATGGCAAAGTACGAAACCCATATAGGTTCGTCATATCTGTCTGTCTGTACGTATGTCACAGCCACTTTTCTCCGAAACTATAAGAACTATACTATTGAAACTTGGTAAGTAAATGTAATCTGTGAACCGTATTAAGATTTTGATACAAAAAATAGAAAAAAGCAAAAATTTTTAGGGGTGTCCCATACATAGAACTGAAATTCAAAAAGTGTGTGATGTACGTTACCATGTAAACTATCAACGAAAATTGGTTTGAATGATATCTATAAGTTTTATTTTAATACGTCATAAATTGACTATTGTTAAAACACTGATTAAAGTAACAACGAAGTACAAGAACTTTTGTATTATGTTACTTGCTGCTAGGGAAGCCTTCATGAGCGAGCCCGACTCGCACTTGACCACTTTTATTTTCAAATCGGTTGTCCCTGCGTACTTACAGACATATCAAAAATTACTTTTTTTAACCCCTAAACAAAAAAGGGGTGTTATAAGTTTGACGTCGATGTCTGTCTGTTTGTCTGTCTGTGTATCTGTCTGTCAGTGGCACCGTAAAGGTGTAGGTTAAGTTCTGTGCTGATATTCTTAGCTATGTTTGGTTTTGAACTAAATAAAACTAAAACTAAATTAATTCAATTCCACAAATCAATAGATCTCTCTACCATTGAAAACGCATTAAACACAAAATAAATGCAGTCGACTACACTGTTAGGCATAACCACACCCACCAAAACTGGCAAACCCATGTAAAGAAAAAAATATGAAATACCACAGTTCCCGTACGGCTTGTCCGTGTTTAAAGAATAATAAAAATATTCAAACCGCCAAAAGCGCATACTACACATACGCTCACTCTTGGCTGAAATATGCTATTATAATTTGGGGCAACAGCTCCGACGTAGGCGAAATTTTCGTTATGCTAGAACGTTCGTTTCGTTACGTTAGAAGTGTTTACGAATTATAATGAACATTCGCCAACGAGACAGCTGCAGGCCTCATTTTATGCAACAGGAAATACTAACTCTACCTTGTAAGTACATATTAAAGGCTGCAATCTTTGTTAAACAACACCCTAATATTTTCACTTTCAATGCAAACACTCGCAGAAATCGCAGAAAACATCAAATAGTTGCACCTGAGCCAAAGCTAGAAATTGTACGCAAAGGTCCTCATTACATGATGTACAAAATTAATAACCACCTGCCGAAAAATCTACGAGAGGAAACCAATTCCAAAAAATTCATAAAATATGAAAGACATTTTACTAAAAAAGTGCTATTACAAAATAGACGACTTCCTGCATGACAAAATGTTTCAAGGTCACCAATCTAACAACCTCTGTCCCTTTAATTACATTTAATTCTAGGTAATAAGTTAGTTATAAGCTATTTTTACTTTACGCAATACCCTATGTACAGCAATAATAATATAATGTGTATCGCATTGTCACACCAATGTACCTACTCATTGTAAACCGTTTAATCCTAGATGAATAAATATCGATTCAAGATGGCCGCCTCCACAAAATGACGGACATAATATTTCTTCACAACATACCTCGGTATAAGTATCAAATGAAAGGGCTTGACTAGTAGAATACTATGTACTATGACAAATTTCAAGTCCAAGATGACCGCTACCACAAAATGGCGAAATACATTTCTTTTTTCACAACTCTCTCAATATGGATATCAAATGAAAAGCTTGACTAGTAGCCTTTTGTTTTAGAAATCTGTGACTAGTAGAATGTTGTACAGATTATTAATCCGAGGTAGACGTGAGTCAATCAAATTTTTTAACGATGTTTTTGTATTCTACGAATTGGTTGTAGGTCTTCCATATGCACTATCCTTTTTAGTTTTTTTTCAAATGTAGGTATATATATGTGTAATGTAGATGTATTTAAATTCATTTACAACTAATATAAGAAATAAAGTACTTTAAGCTTGCAGCGTCTCTCGGTTTCACCCGCTTAGTTCCTGTTGTCCTGGTGTCCTTGACCCTCGATGACCAGCGCCACTGTCGTATAATACCATGCTGAGCGAGAGATTTTGCGTTGAAATAACATAGTTCGATAACTTCACCAAAGGACGTCGATGATGGCGTAGCCTTTGATTGAAGCCAGATGTTGCAGTTCGAAGTCATTGAAACTTGCGCTCAGTTTCAAGTTTAAATTGGAATGCTTCTCTTTAAGTGGACGTCGTTGCCTTTAGTTCAGAGTTTGATTGGAATACCAGCTCTTAAGTGAGCTTGGCAAGTTGGATGGCTGTTAGTGAGAGGTTACTGCCTTGAACAGTTGATTGGAGGAGATATAGTGTACTAGCAATCTCCCGCGGTTCTTACTGCGCAGTTCCAGTTTCGTTCAATCATTTTCTCGAGATAAAAAGTAGCCCATTCCAGACTATAATCTATGTTAAAAGTTATAATCCGATCCATTAATTCGTGATTGAGCAATAAATGGACGTTCATAAGCAGTCCAGTAAATATTTCCTGTGCTGAGGTTTGGGCGTACTCTCACAGGGAGAGAGTGAAGCCATTATCCACCACGCTAGCAAAGTGCGGGTTGTCGAATGACGTACGATTTCGAAACATTCTAGGAACACGTTAGCTTTCTCACGATGTTTTCCTTCACCGTTATTTGAGGTTAACGCATTACGCACATGAAAGAATAGAAGTGTTGGGTTGACTTTATTCGGGACTAGACCATTAGAACATGATATTATGACATCATGCATAATGAATTTTCATCAAATTTATAATCCATAGTTTGTGCGTTTGACATTTATAAAAAAATACTTGTCGTCGATTGTCGCTTTTTTAATATTAGTGAGATTTGATTCATAAATCAGATATTTTTTTTTTTATTACACAATACAAGCCACAAACATAAACACAATATGAAACTTAGACATAACTTAAGGCTAGGATGCAGCTCAAAAATAAGTGTGTACATAAATACCGAAAAATAGCGAAAAGAACAGACATATAAAAAGGACTAAAGTTACAAAATTGGACTAATACAATAAAGACAAAATAATGAAGACATAATTACGGAAGGAATACAGAAATATAGAGTGCACGCCTATACAGCGACTGACGACGCTAGGGGTGCGCACACTCCGTGCGAGGACATTTATAACATACTTAATTATTATGTACTTGGTGTGGCTGCCAGGCAAAACTCTGATGTTATACCCGACTTGGGTTTGGTATAGAGGACATCTTTCAAATTATTTTTGTAAGCTGTAAATTTTGTACAAAATAAGTCTAACTCACTCTTTTTACTGACTAATTCATTATATAGTCGAGCCATTCTTACTAGAAGATTGTAATATGAAATATTATTCTTGTGAATTTGTAAAGCAAAAACATTTATGGTGTTGGATCTACGGTCGCTGTACTTAATGTTAAAGTTAAATTGAGATAACAATTCGGTTACATAACAGATAAGGTTGTTAATTATATTGAAAACAGATAAGGTTGGTTAATTCTATACTTTATTTAATGAGGAAATAAAAAAAAAATAGCTCCCCGTGACAGTGTACGACACTGCCGTGACCAGGATTCGAACCTGGGTTACTACGGCCACAACGTGGGGTCCTAACCACTAGACGATCACGGCTGTCGGAGCTGGTGACTATACCACCGAATATAACATTCATTAAACTGCAAAGATATAATACTGCACATTCAAAACTACCTGCATTATAAGTATAATGATACGAAAACTCTGTGTACCGAAATTGGTCGCCTAAATAAACTGGAGCACTTTCTTGCGAAAGCGTCGAAGATTACGTAGCGTGTAATTGAGTCTGCAATTAAAGTTAGTTTGCACGAGGAGAGTGGCGCAAGCAAGTCACTCGAACGACCACTTAACTCAATATAGCGTTCACTTAGTAGACGAAAAATATATTTTTCACTTTAAAATAAACTATTGAAACGAATTACTTAATCTATTAATCCACACTCAACATTATGTATCAAGCTCTATGCCAATCAATATTAAACTACTGCATAATATGTTGGGGATCGGTTACGGTTTTACTAAAATGGCACATAAAAAACCAATGCTCTACCCAACGACTGAATTATACAACAAGACAAAATAGCTAACAGTGATTTAGCAAATACGTTAAATTATACCTATGTACTACATTACGGATAACTAACACACATTCAAGACAGACACATAAGAACACAAAGAGAAAACTACAGACGGTAGAACCTAAATAGAGTAAAGTAGGTGAAGATAAAACATGTTTCTTTTATAATTAAGAATGACAGGGCCAACGAGACATGCGTCTGGTGATAAGCAACAGGTCTGTCACAAAGCAATTTGAACCGTTCAACTCCAAATGACAACCTAGCACTTGTTACGAAAGTAATATGGTTTATCTCTTCGACTGCTAGTTTATCTAGAAACATTGCCCTTCAAACAGGAATACAGTAATATGTGTACATTACTGTTTGATACTACAATAACTAGCACTAGGATTCAGTGACAGGACGAGCAAAACTCGCGTCTGATGGTTGAATTAGGACAATTTGGTGGAACCTGTTCCACCAAATTGTCCTAATTCACAATATTTATAGTCCTACGGTGCCACAGACAGACAGCGTGTGTCTGTCTGTGGCACCGTAGAGCTCAAACGGTTGGGCCGATTTCGATGCGGTTTTTTTATTTGATGGTTAATGTCCGTGCGGGTGTTCTTAGCTATGTCTGGTTAATATCGATTCAAAATGGCCGCCTCCACAAAATGGCGGACAAAATATTTCTTCACAACCTACCTCAATATGGGTATCAAATGAAAGGGCTTGACTAGCAGAGTACTATACGCTATAACACATTAGAAATCCAAGATGGCCGCCACCACAAAATGGCGAATTAAATATTTTTTTTCACTACTACCGCAATATGGGTATCAAACGAAAGGGCTTGACTAGTAGAACACTTTGCACTATGACAAATTTCAAATCCAAGATGGCCGCTACCACAAAATAGCAAATTACATTTCTTTTTTCACAACTTCCTTAATATGGGTATCAAATGAAAGGGCTTGACTAGTAGAATGTTGTACAGATAACAAATCTAAGGTAGTCGGGGGTTAATCAAAATTTTTAATTTTGTTCTTGTTCCATTTCTAATTATCAAAACGCAGTAGCAAATACGAAAAATAATTCAACGTTATTTTCGTCAGCGCTGCTGTAGACGGCTACCATTACACTTATTTAAATGATTGAGATCAAATGAAATGTTAAATTGCTTGAGAAAATGAGATCGCTATCTGGTTGTTTAGACGCTATTTTAACTAAGTACGTTTGAAATATTATTTACTCGTCTTTCTTTTCTTATTTCTTTGGATAAGGGATTAAAATTTAAAATACCTAATAAAGAATGGTATTGCTATTTAGTATTTACTTATTTTATTTTTATTTTTTATTTTTATAGGTATACACTTGACCGCCATCTCGCCTGATGTTAAGCGACGATGCGGTCTACGATGAAGCGTGTCTCCCTAGAAGAAACCGATTCACTGTCTCGATTTGAAGACACCAAGACTATAACTATCGGGAAAACCCCACTCGGGCAACTCATTCCACAGCCAAGACGTTCTTATCACAAACGTAAAGTCAAACCTCTTCGGCCGTGTCTTTGGAATATTCACGATGAAACGGTGCCGCTTCTTCGACTTACGAGAAGTACGATAGAAAAAAGGGCAAGGTGGTATAAGATCATGCAGATCAGTTGCACACTCTCCGAAGTGTATCCGATAAAAAACCGATAAGCTAGCATTTTTTGGCGATGTTCAAGACTTTGAAGGCTTTTTCGCACTAGAATGTCTTTGCCTTGCCTTTTGGCCCTATGGCACGCCTCTCGACTACTTATTTAGATATAATAAAACTAGTAGCGTGGTTTATTAATCTCTAAATGTACTTTAATTGTACTGTTTTCAGAAATTAATACATAACAAAGATAGTACCTAACTTAACGATCACCCAATAGCATATAATAACTCGAAATCCGTATCCAGTTGGTAATCAGTTGGTAAACAAAGCGGTTTGCTTCAATTGTTCATTCCTCACTATCAGTTAGAGATAACCTCTCATCCGTGAATCGACATGCGGTTGTGGCCTGTTATCTTGGTGTCAATAGCAGCGCTACTTGCGTGCAGTGGATGTGAGTGCCCTTCGTGTATTTTTATAAATTTGGATATCGAGTCATCCTACTGATGGAACCAAATTTAAAGTAATTAATAAAATGTGAAAATGACATGAAAGAACTAACTAATTAATCTTAAATTTACAACTAAATCGGTTTGGACCAAAAAAACTTGAAGGGCCAGTAATAATGTGAAATATGGGACGCTCGGTCACCGAAATGATGGCTTACCCATTAAAAACTATGGGGTGTTTCACCAACGTGCAATGCAAACATTACTGTTTTCCGGTTTGAAGGTCAATGTTTCCAGTGAAATTAGAGGAGAGATCGCATCGTCGCTTAACATCAGGCGAGATTGCAGTCAAGCGTAAATCTATAAAAGTTAAAAAAAGAAAAAAAAAATCTTATATTGAAGTGATGGATCTTCATGAAGAACCATTAGCTGCTTGTCACTGTGCTGTTATGGGCAGGCAAAGATAGTTTTTGGGCAGAAAGAAATAAGTGAATTTACTCGTACATTACTCGTACTAAGTGAATTTCTTTGTGAAACTGTCAAGCACAGGATCTGCTGCTGTCGTCATTCTATAGTCTATACTATTTAAAAAAGGATGGTGGGATACGAGTACTCTTCCGCATTCCACCGTGGCCCGACTGCACTGGTCCTACCCTACCTCCTGTTATACCTCCCCATCTTGATGATGTGTGGAACACAGGCACATCGCGCAACCTTGGGGATCCAAAAAAAAACATCTGACTTTACATGATTTTTCTCTGCTTCAGTACATCCTGATAAATGTAAGGAATACCCGAAAGAGAAGCACTGTTTGATTGAGTACATGGCGCGGGACCGCTGGCCTCACCAGATAAGGTAACTAAACTCTTTAGGCCTTTTTTTTTTACTTTTATAGGTTTACACTTGACCGCCATCTCGCCTGATGTTAAACGATGATGCGGTCTACGATGGAGCGTGTTAACCTAGAAGAAACCGATTCACTCTCGATTTGAAAACACAAAGATTATAGCTATCGGGAAAAACCCTCTCAGGCAACGTATTCCACAGCCTAGACGTTCTTATCACGAAAGTAGAGTCAAATCTCTTCGTTCGTGTCTTTGGAACATCAACCATGAAACGATGTCGCTTTTTCGAGCTACGAGCATTCTTTTTCGAGGATTTTAGAAAAAATACCTATAACAAACTTTCGAAAGACTATGTTTTGTCAAACGAACACATTTTTTAAATCATTCCTTGTCTCACGCTACACCGCCTAACGGTTTTGTAACCCATTTAAAAAAATAGGTCCTTCATTCGGCCGTAGATATGTTTTTTTTGTATGTACGGGTATGTTACGTGATTTGTCCTTCAATTGCTAATCAATATTGGTGATTCTTTTTTGGTTTGGTAGTTAATATAGTTCAGAAGTAGTCGCAAATACATTTTATGGTCAGATCAGATTTTGGGGTCAGATGGTTTTTGAAATATGAACAAAAAACTAACATATAGTTCTAAATACATACTTATTATACATTTCTATGTATGATAAGTATGTATTTAGAACTATATAAGTATTATATCAGCTATCTGGCCGCCATATTACAAGCTTTGCTTAGTTTGGGGTCAGATGGTGTTGTGTGAATTGTCCACCACCACCAATATATTTAGGTACTAACATGTACCTCTATAGTGATGAAATTTGGTTATATTTAAAATTAAATTCAGAGAGAGTGGTCCGATTGATCGAACTACGCAGTCGAACCACGTGGTCAGGAGGTTGAATTTAATTTTAAATTGACTTGTGTTATGTTGTTTCGGAGAAAAAATAATAATTGTAAAGCGAAAATTTCCTCAACCTTTTTGAACATTTTTGTTAGGGGGAAATCTTATGGGGTCGTGACATCGACGTGCGTAGTGGCGTAATTTCGGAGCGGCAGAGCGGCATTTTCACTTAAACGCTTTTTCGATGGGTGCAATATGGTGAAGTCGCGTCACCAACATACATAATAGAAGTATATCATAAGAAGTATATAGTAATTCAGGTGTCATAGTGTCTAACGTCTGTGTAACCCTACTGCAGTTGTATGATAAAATTCTAAATAACTTATACCTAAGTTTTCACTTCTATCGGCGGTTCCTGTGACTGCCACTTTTTAAACGCTTTTGTATCTTCCAAACCAGTACAGAATAATATTTTAACACGGCTGCATACAGCGGTAGAATAATTGGTAATGGTATGATAACAAACAAACGGACTGAGCAACAAGTCCTATCCGGCCGGCCGGCTTCACCCGTGCCACTTTTATAGGTTATACTCGTATTACATAAGGATCACGTACAAATAATAAATAAATAAATATTGGTGGACAATTCACACACAACACCATCTGACCCCAAACTAAGCAAAGCTTGTGATATGGCGGCCAGATAGCTGATATAATACTTTTACAGTTCTAAATACATACTTATTATACATAGAAACACCCAGACACAGTGCAAACATTTGAATTCATCACACTACAATTACATTCAATAGATAGATAGATAACTCTATCTCTCCAACTCTATCTTTATTGTAGTACAAATACATAAATATTACAGTAAAACACTTATGTACTAACACCACAAATGACGGCCTTATTGATTAGAGCAATCTCTTCCTGGCAACCAGCAACATATCCAACGATGAAAGATTTTTTTAAATCTGTTCAGTAGCTGTAATTAGCGCGATCAAACAAACAAACTCTTCAGTTACGTAATATTAGTTTAGATTTGTTATATTATTTTTGGGTTTGTAAAATAAATATTTGAAAAACATTTTTCCATCCCACAAATCGGGTAGTTGTAACGATACCGAGCATGACCGATGATGATGGCAAGCGTTCGCACCCCGTCCATTTACACCAGGAGTGATGGATGAGGGTCACACTCCAGTTTCCAATTTATAGCTGGTCCCAGGCGTCGATGACTAACATTTTATTTTTAAAAAATGAGCCTATTTTATCGTAAATAATAATTCACAGGACTTAAATATTTTTGAAGTGAAAACATCTTTCGGCGCGCCACAGACAGTTTTTCGTCAATGAGAACGCCACAGACAGGAATTGAATTCTTGGGAATGATGAGAAATTTTCGGTTAAACTCGGAACCATGGTCATTGGCCATCTAGATATACGTCAACGTTTCCTATTGGCACATTTCTAGACAGCCAATGGGAAATGCTGACGACTAAAATAAAAATAAGGTAGTCACAGGAATAGCCGATAGTTAAAACTTATAATTCAGAATTTAATATAGTTCGTTTCGTATCGTTTTAAAATAAAACAAAAAAATTGGCAGTCATAAAAACTGCCTATAGAAGTTAAAACTTATAACTCAGAATTTGAATACCTTTCACTTTGGACTATACGCGGGTGAAACCGGAGTACGTGGCGATGGTCATGGTCACGTATCTACTCCGGTTTATATATTAACTATACAGTGACCATCTGTAGTGTGGGAGCTGAAGTGAGCTACTGCAACTAGAGTCCACCGAGAGTAAGTTGATTATATAGTATCTTAATTTATTTTATAATATTCCTGTGGATTGTGTCAACGTGCATACGTATTCCTCGTCTAGAAAAGATCAACTTTGTTCTACAATAATTTCAAACAAAAATAATATACTTAGTAAATATCGTCTTATAGATTAGATAGAAAAAAAAAACACACCATATTGGCGATAATCTTGGATACCAAATCTTGTCCACTTCGAAACTTCGGAGCAGCTGGGTCTAAAAATAAGCGCCATTTAGTTCCATCTACTGATTGATAGAGTGATCGATGGAAACCTTTTATCTGCGTAAAGTGGAAAAATAGAATTTAAGGCCTACTGGGAGTTCACCGGCTAAATGTTGTATTAATGAATTATAAGGCCAAGATCCATCAATCTACAACCTATACTTACTAATATTATAAATCTTAAGAGTTTTGTTTGAACGTGCCAATATCAGGAGCTAATGGCTCAATTTCGAAAATTCTTTCTCCGTTTAATACGTATGTACGTGTTCCTTGAGTGATAAACTATGCATGTACCACGGGCGAAGCCGGGCCGGACCGCTAGTGAACAAATAAAAACAAAGTCAAATATTTTCGTCAATTAATACAACAATTTAATTAAATACGGGGATTATATGATTAAGTAGCCCATCGGGAGCTGTTGTGATAATTTTGTATTTTATTTTTCAAATACCCCACTATGTAATCATCATCATCAACATAAGCCGCAAGACGTCCTCTGCTGAACATAGGCCTCTCCCCTAGATTTCCACAACGAACGGTCCTGCGCAACCTGCAACCAGCGGTTTCCAACGACCTTTGTGAGGTCATCTGTCCATCTATGGGAGGCCGTCCAATACTGGGTCTTCCGGTTCGTGGTCGCCACGCGAGAACCTTTCTTCCCCTTCGGTTCTGCGAGCCATGGCTTGCCCATTGCCACTTTAGCTTGATTATTCTTTGAGCTATGTCGGCCACTTTCGTTCGTTTGCGAATATCCTCATTACGGATTCTGTCGCGCAAAGAGACTCCGAGCATAGCTCTCTCCATAGCTCGTTGTGCGACTTTGAGCTTCACTATATAATGTTACGTCCCGAAATTATAAAAAGGTAAAATATAATAATAATAGACAGGTTAAGACACTTTCGCTAGGCGGTTGGATTAAGGGTCAGATGCAGAAGGCGGTCATCTTAGACACAGCGCGCTTCGTCAGGACGTTCTTCACTTTCCCCTCCCTCCCTCACTTCCAACCACCGGTAGCTTGGGCCCTGCCCCGCTGCCGGCGGCATCTTAGTTTTATTTTTTAAATTGTAAAATTGTATAAATTAAGAAAACAGAAGTAAATATTATACTCTTACATATAACAGATAGATGATTAAAGTCTTCCTTCAATTTCCGGCTTCTGTTCGGTTGTCTGGTTATATCGATACATGTATGTTTGTTTGTTGGTTAGATACGTATACAGCTGGTACAGCCGGGCGTGCTTCGAGGTCCGCTGGTCGGCTGCGTGCGCGCCGGTGGCCGACCCCCCCGCCACCAACAACTTCCCCTCCGAGCGCGCCTGCCGCGACCAGTGCGCGGGCTGGGCTTGACTGCAGACTGAGTTGCTAATAAACTTGATTGGTCACTTGCTTGTGATATTTTCATGAACCGTCTGCAACCCTAGATTAGTCTTGCAATTTAGTTAAGACTGAGCGTTCGTCTAAAACGTGGGATGGATAATGATGTCGTAAATAGTAAATGATGTGTGATGTTTTTAAATAAATACACGGGTAACTCACGTTTAATATAGTCAGTCCAACCCGACTCAAGTTGCTGTAACCGCGCGCACGCACTCTTCTTGAATAAGATCGCCGGACGCAATCGAAACTTGAGTCGGACTGGACTGACTATATCAAACGTGAGTTACCCGTGTATTTATTAAAAATGTGTAATAACCACGTTAGTTTTCATACTAAAATGTGTGATGTTGTCCTGATGATTCATAACAGAGCTCTGAAATAGAAAACCATGTATGATCACGAAATCACGAGAAACTAAAAGTTTTCTCGTGATTTCGGTTTAACGCTGCCAAAAGGTTGAGGCAACTAAACAAATATTATAAATAAAGGCGAAAGTAAGTTTGTTTGTTACGCTTTCACCCTACTACTTAACCGATCATCGTGAAACTTTATACACTTGGGTTTCCTTTTCATCCCGGATAAATAATAGTACCGGGTACTACAAGAGTGAGTTAAATAATACCTAGGTGATTTTGATCGCTATTAAGTCCTGTGTAATGTTCTCAGTTTAAATAAAATAATCAAAATTCAAAGACGATATAAGGATCTGAACGTTACGAGAATAAGAATAATTTTGTAGTGAATCTGCGAAATGGCGCCAAGGTATCGGTGTGAGCAATCCTAAGGACTCTCTAGGAAGGATCTACAAACCTCACACATAATTCTCGCCTATTTGTAACATAAATCAAACAAGAACAAAGTTAAAAATTTTGATTAACCCCCGGCTGCCTCGGATTTGTTATCTGTACAACATTCTACTAGTCAAGCCTTTTTTCTAGGTAGAAAAAATGAAAAGTAGAAAGAATTAAAGTTCATTTGACACCCATATTGAGGTAGTAGTGAAAAAAATAATATAACTCGCCATTTTGTGGTGGCGGCCATCTAGGGTTTTTTTTTGTAGTATATAGTATTTTACTAGTCAAGCCCTTTCGTTTGATACCCATATTGAGGTAGTAGTGAAAAAAATAATATAATTCGCCATTTTGGTGGTGGCGGCCATCTTGGATTTGATTTTTTATAGTATATATTTTACTAATCAAGCCCTTTCATTCGATACCCATATTGGGGTAGGTTGTGACGAAATATTTTGTCTGCCATTTTGTGGAGGCGGCCATCTTGAATCCATATTAACGAAACATAGCTAAGAACATCCGCACGGACATTAACCTTCAAATAAAAAAAACACATCGAAATCGGCTCATCCGTTTGAGCTCTACGGTGCCACAGACAGACATCGACGTCAAACTTATAACACCCCTTTTTAACCCCCGACCAAAAAAAAGGTTGTTATAAGTTTGACGTCGATGTATGTTTTTCTGTCTGTGGCACCGTAGAGCTGAATGAAAGGGCTTGACTAGTAAAATACTATACATTACAAAAAAAAAAACAAATCCAAGATGGCCGCCACCACAAAATGGCGAATTATATTATTTTTTCATTACAACCTCAATATGGGTATCAACCGAAAGGGCTTGGCTAGTAAAATACATAACACTATTACAAATTTCAAATCCAAGATGGCCGCTTTCACAAAATGGCGAAATACATTTCTTTTTTCACAACTCTCTGAATATTGGTATCAAATGAATGGGCTTGACTAGTAAAATGTTGTACAGATAACAAATCCGGGTAGTCGGGGGTTAGTCAAAATTTTTAATTTTGTTCTTGTTTTGTTCGGGGGTTAAAAAGTAAAATAAAGATGTATTGGCGTAACATGGGTGTACATGAATATATAAAAAGTTTAGAAAATGTTCTTTGCACTATGCAAAACATACACCAGATAAAAAAGAGCTGAATCTAAGGTCAAATTTAGTAACATGATACAATATACAGTTGATACAGTGCTAAAACCAAAGACGTTGAATGTAAAAAAAATCGAAATCTATGGCTACAACTATTTAGTCAATAAATAATATTGAAGAATTAAATCATAATGATTGAAAGTGTCACCAATAAAGTCAAAGTTGAAAAACAATTGCAGCAAACACTAAAAAAATTAAGAAAGTCTCAATTGTTTTTCGTGTCTTAATTGAGATCCTTGATAAAATAAAGTGATGATTTTTTTAATGTGTAATTGAGAAATATATCCTCTATTTTGAAGTCGGATAAAAACCAATCCAGATTATATCAAGGTCACATTCCTGGATAAATGAATCCCTGCAAGAAATAAAACTCTCGTATCTTGACCCGAATCTGTTCGAACAGTGTGTTCGATAACTTTTTACTGGCCATAAAACGTCGCAAGGACAAAATAGACATCGTGGCGCAAGGAAAATTATGATATTTCAGCATTCAGCAAACTTGTGCCAGTAAACCTTAAGCTACTTGAATCACTTTTCCAAACTTGGATCAGAAAATAATTTGGATTTGGTTTATTTCATGCAAGTTACAAACTTAAATTGCCTGAACTAGATACTCGTAGGTAACAAAGCCACTGAACTCTGCTGGCATGTGTTAAAATAAGTTTCAAAGAATATACTAGATGGCGCTAGCAGGCTCTGGTGAAAACTAGTCTTCACTGAAAGTTTGATGACAACCTCTTACCCAATTTCAACGAAATGACAGACTAAAAAATATTAATGATAATTTAGATACTTCCAAATACGTAGGTACGTATTTGGAAGTAAGATAGTGTACCTAGTAATAGTAATGCTCTGATACAGTGAAAAGTCTTACATCTGATTAACATTTTGACCGCCAGAGTCACCTATACTTGACAAACGCTAGCGAGCCCTGTACATCAACGACGTCTATAGTTAATTAAGCAACGCCTATACCAACATATTGTGTGTTAGATATGAATTGATCACATCGTTTTTAATTTTGTGCTATGGCGTTCGCTTGGCGTACAGGGCACGGAAATGCACGTTAGATCTGGAATCTTTTTAACTGCAGGAAAACTACGCGGGTTAAACTACGGAGCGTTGTTAGTGTTCTATATAACTGACAACTGACAGCAATGTGGATCAACATTTGATGAATCTGAATCAAAGATTTTGAAGTTTTGGTTCCCTTCGATTTTTCCCCTCGGGACTTCAAAGGTATCAGTAACACATTGAACCTCATCAATCAGATGTTTGTTTTTCTTGAATTGAATAACATACTTGTATCCTACACTGTAGATACACAGCTACACAGCTAACTCATGAAAGATTGATGGGAAGAGCTACACTGAAAGTTTTCTAACACCAATACCAGAGGGTCTACCTTCTAAACAAAACTGCGTAATATGTTTTGATATTGTTCTCCCTCTCTCTCTTTTACTTTCACTTTAAACTATAGGGACAGCAATAGCAAAGTCAAAGTTGATTTATTTATGCGGTAGGACAGGCATAACACTAATTGACGTGTATACTTGGGTTTAGAATTGGTTCTCGATGTCTAAATAGCATTATTTCAAGAGCATTTCTAATAGTGAACTCTAAGGTACTCAGATAACTCCTTAGATAAAGAATAAGTAAACTCTTTGGTCTCTACTAATTGTGTAAACTTACAGAAAAGCATGCATTTAGAAATTAGGTACAATTGGGAACAAACATTTTTGGGAATGGTAACAGCAGTTTGAAAATTAAATTTTTTCAGTATTCAGAAAATTTTACAGTATTTAAAATGCATACTTTGTCTTCAATAATACAACTACACACCTGTGTATTCTATTTAAAAGATTGTAAATTAAGGATTTCGTACACTTTTTTAATTGTTTATCAAATAGAAGTGGGCTATAAAGAGCTTGTAGGACTTATTTTAAATTTAAGCTTTTGTAAGGTCTTGAAAAAAGTAACATTAGTCATCAGAATTCGTATATAAAATACGATCATCGATTGTTTTTGTATGTGTTTTAAAATAATTTATCTCATGGATATATCTATAGATTTACTTAATACATGAACGTAACCTATGCTATTGACCGTATTTTCTGCGCACGGATTAGATTAAATTCTAATTCCACTTTTAATTAACTGAAAATAAACAAAACAAGTTCGAAATAAAATAAATAACAGTAATAAATCAGACGTTTCAAAAAAGCAATCACTTACTCAAATTTAATCTCACAAAAAAGCTTTACTAACGAGGGCTTGAACAAAAATAGAGAAAGCAATCAGCGATACACGGGCGGCGCAGGGCGCGGCCGCTAATGGCGCCGCTCGCCCTGTGTAGATTAATTACATAAAAATAATCAGAGAATACAAAGAGACTTCAGCACTCCACATATACTTTAGATACGTGTCTGGTGTTTCAACTTTCGTGATATGAACTCACATCGTAAACGTTACACAGGACTTAATTTGGTAAATATCAAATCGAGTTTACTTTCTCTAAGGTAAATATAATTTTTTCTTTTTACAAAATTAGACACAATCTTGGTGTCTTCAAATCGAGAGTGAATATTTTTTGAAGTGTAAACCATAAAAAGTAAAAAAAAAAATATTAAAAAATATGTTATGTTCTTATCGAATATATCTTACCGAACTTTGGGCTAGCGTACAAGGCGCAGGGCCCTATATACTGGCTTAAATTTACCTTACTACATTTTTATGAAATCGTACACAGGGCTTGATCACAATCTTAATTATTATTTAATTACCTCGACGTTTTGGCAGCGGTTTTGACAGATGGTGATTGTAACGCTGCCGAAACGTCGAGGTAATTAAATAATAATCTAGTAAGGTAAATTTAAGCCAGCATATTGGGCCTTGCCTTGCGCCTTGCGCCTTGTACGCTAGTCCAAAGTTCGGTAAGCAGAAGACTACCTAAGGCTACATACCATGTGTTCTTTAAAAAAAAACCATCATAAATGAGAGAAATAGACAAACATCTGTCGGTCAAAACATTATTTAAGGAAAACTATGTCCCTTTAAGTTATTTTGATATCAGGTATTGACCATTTTGCAATTTGACCCTACAAAAGAAAAAAAATGTTTTACGCTCATAAAATCCTATATTATTGCTGAAACTTTGATCGTTAATACATCGCAAATATTTAGCCAAAGCTAGTTTGAGCAAAGCTGGTACAATAAAACAAAGCAAGGACAAGTAATCTCATTCAAGGCACGATTATTCAGTTAAGTTCTGCGTCTCTCTTAGCCTTGAGAATCCTATTTCAATATTTAGCTTACTGCTAGTACACTTCCATTATTATAATATACTAGTAACCCGACGGACGTTGTTCTCTGCACACATTATCCACTCCACTTTTGTCGGACAAGAGAAATCTAATAGTTTATCAAAGCCATTATCGAATCCACTTGTATGCACACAAAAAAAATCATTCAGCCATTTAGGTGTTTAAATACAAACATACGCACAGGAGACTTACATTAATATATATCGAAAATTATATGCTTGTGACTGACAGGATCCGTAAATTTTATTGCGGAAGTTTTTGTAACACACAAAAATAATATGATAATCTTTCAAGATTATTTTTTTTAGAAAAGGTCCGACGTGATGACACCAGAACAGAGTATAGATTTGCAGTTACAAATCTTTATTTTAATTCAGTTCCCAACATAGCAATTTGGTGTGCTTTTCAACAGGCTATCTCTTTTTTTGTTAATGTTATAACACAACACATGATCTAACATTATATTGTTGTAAAGGATTGGTCCTTAACAAAACAAAACAACAGTAGTTTTATTTAATCAAGTTTCACTAATTTGTGACTGACTAACAACAGCATTGAATACTCTCATAGCTATGATTTATATATTATAAGACTACACATGTTTTCATCGCATGTAAATCAGCATCTTTGGTGCTGTGTGATCCACGATGGCGCACGCTGAAAAATAAGATTTCCATTCATACTGACTTTGAAAATAGTACCTCTAAATTCTACTCGTCTTTGTGCAGTGATAATAGAAATTCATATTGAAGGTCAGATGTGTATGTCCGTCGAATAACGTAGCAACTATTTGGACCCAGTAAAAATGTCGCATAAACCAAACATTATCTCAGAGACTCATCCCGACCGTACAAAACGAAATCCTTTACGATGACAGGGTCGTACTCAGGATAATTCCTTATCAGGGTATCAAGGATGCTATTTTAGAAAATTATTTACCGGTAACTCTTTTAATCCCATGTACAATCCGATAATATTCCGTATATTATCAAGATTCCCATCAAGAGTTCATGGGGGTCATAATATACATAAGTTCTTGCCATAACCTAGGTGGACCCTTATTTAAAATACACGCAAGCACTTATCGTACGGTCCTTATACCTTGACCATGTTTATGTATGTGTAAATTATGTTTATGTGTGTATTGTTATCTTACTGTAGTAGTTTTGGCACCCCAAAGGTGGATCCGCCCTGGATTACACAGGATTTAATCGTAATCTAAATTATTATGTAATTACCTCGATGTTTCGTCCACAGAAGTTGTAGCGCTGGCAAAACGTCGAGGTAATTAAATAATTAAATCATCTGCTGTCAAAACTACCGTTAAATACAGAAAACCCTTTTTTCCTTTTGTTTTAAATTATTTCCTTTCCTCCTACACAGATAAATCCGTCCCTGTGTCCACTACGAGCGGGATACAGCATAGCGCCCGCATACTAACGTTGTCCTTGACATGAAGTCTCTGTCGCCTACACTACTCTGTCCGCACTAATCACAAACTGGACATACAACCAGTTAGAGAAGTTACTAGATAATTAATTGACAAAAAGTTAAAATTGATTAAGTCCTGTACATTATAAACATTATGTGTTCAAATCGCGAAAGCTTAAAAACAATAAAAAAGTTAAGTTAAGTTAGTTAAGTTCCAATGCTGGGATAATATTATGTTTTATTAGTTCACTAATTATACTGGCACACTTCGCAGTAGCACTTTATATTTAGTTTCGATCACAAATATATTATGCATAAAAATAGAAAAACTGATATTCATCTGATACACTTCGTGAGTGTACAACAGATCTACATGACCTAATACCACCTTGCCCCCTTTGCTATTGTATTGGTCGTAGCTTGGAAAAGTGACATCGTTTCACGGTTGGCATTTCAAAGACTCGAACGAAGAGATTTGACAACACTTTTATAATAAAAACGTCTAGGGTGTGGAATGCGTCGCCTGAGTAGGGTTTTCCCTATAGTTACAACATTGACGTCTTGAAATTGAGAGTGAGTTGGTTTCCTTTGGATTCGTAATAATTGTTTAAAAACTTATTTTCACTAAATTCATATGAAATGTACATAAGCACATATATGTACATAAAACAAATACTTTTAGTTTTCTTTCTTGTGTCTGTTGGTTGTCCTCTCTGAAATGGCTAAACCAATTTTAACGCAAGTCTGATATATTAAGAGGAGTACCTAAGTTAGGCTGTTCTTGTTTCGGAAAAAATAAAGTTCTTCGAAAACAAGTGTTTTTTTTCGTTCGTCATAAATTAAGTAAGTAATATTTCTTTATCGCGTATAGGTCCGCTTTTGACCATTGTCATTGCCAAAGATGCACAATAATCTGTAAAGTGCCTAGTTTTTTTTGCATATTGCGTAACATTGAAGAAAAACATCGTAAAGAAACCAACGTCTTTTAAAATTGTCATCTTTCGAGGACACATTAATTAATGTCATCCATAAACCCGCATTTGGCAAGCGTGGTGAAACTTAACGCTCTTGACAAGCCTGCCATAACAGCACAGTGACACGCAGGTATAGAACATGAAGAGTTCAAATCATTACCTAGTACCGCACTGTGCTCGTCACCCGGAGATACAAATGTTTTATCTTTTAGCCCAGTATTTTTTGGAAACATTGGCCTTCAAACCGGAACCCAGTAATGTTTGCACATTGCTGCTTGGCAGTAAGATAACTGGCAAAGGTGTGGTAATTCGCCAGGGGACTGCAAAAGGCTTACCACTACACGTCTATTATCTATTTCTAAGTGGCACTTTCGTGAGGCTTGAAATCCGAGCACACTGAAGCTTTGTGACCCAGACACTACGAACGAGGCCAAATTATATAGTCAACACGCAACAGTAAATTGCGCTACTGTTATAAAATATACGGTAACTCAAGCCCCATAGAGCCTTTCAGTGTTTAGCCGCTCGCCGCAACAGGCTGTCCTGGCCTTATGCGGGATCCGGAAAATACCGGTTACAAAAGGAAAATACCGGTTTTGACGCAAAATACCGGTTACATACGGAAAATACCGGTTAACTTTGAGTACCACCTAGTGAGATCAATTCCGGTACACAGGGATGGGGAATAAAGTGGTCACTTTTACGGAACAGCAGTTGGAGGATTATCAGGTGAGGTGACGTTTAATTGGTTAATATATCTGATATTAATATGGAAAAATCGATTTTTTACAAAACTCCTGAACCGAATTGAATTTTGAATTAAGTTTTAAGGTAAATAATTAATCATTTAACTTGCCTCTGTTGTGGGTTGTGGAACCAGTACACTTCTAGTGATTGTATCTCTGTGTTATGGCTCTTTTTTACAATTTAAAATACATACAGTTTTAACAAATTTAAAAGTGAATTGTTAACTACTGTGTTAAATTGAAGAATCGACTTTATTATAGCCTTAAGTTAATTGATATTTTCGCTCATTGATATTTCAGTTGTATTGAAAATGTAATTATTCATGAATATGCTTCATTAACCATAGACATGTCACAGCTTCAAGTTAGTTAGCACGTTTAGTTCTACGAATTTTACTCAAAAACAGAAACTGTTCTATAGAATGATTTCAACAGCTGGCGTAGACATAAATAAGTATCGAGATCGATATATACTAAAAAAAATTTCGTATAACGTAACTCATTTTATGAAACAAAGTGAATGTTACATGTTAGTAGCCTATGCAACGAGCTTACTAAATCTGTGAGCCTATGTTACTTCCTGACTATGTAAATAACTAGAACTCTGCTCGGTTTACGAACATAAGTAAACATTACACAGGGTTTCAGCGCTCAAATGCTCAAACAATATGTTATCTGCTTTTTATAGAGTTATAAAAAACTAATCAGCTTTACATTCCAACAGGACTGTACATTTTTTACAAGGAAAGAAATACTTAGGTAATGTATTATCGTGAAGTAGTTTAGGTTACTATCTAAGATTATTTTACTCATTTCTCGTTTTCGTTTCAATTTAAATTTCGCTATTTTATTGGTCTCATGCAGTAATAGTGGTTTATGTTTGTATGTATATGCACCTATTTATCTATATGAATGTCTGCGTGCTTATAACCTAGAAGCATAAGTTCACAGACATAGGCACACAGAGATGGATTTTTATTTTGTTTTTTCTTTGTATCTGTTTGTGCATCATATTCTGTACAATGTACATCGTAGACAAGTACCTCAAGTATTCATATTCAACAACAAAGGAGATATATCGCAGCAGCATCGTAAGGCAATTCGTTCTTTAAATATAAATGGTCGGATAGAGCGATAACTGCATGCTTCAAATTCGTGATCAGATGCTGCTTGTAACACGCTGGTCTGCTTGCCATACACATACAACTAACAATAGTTGTATGTTGTGTATGACAAGTATATAGTAAGTATGTAAGTAATAGTGTGTATATTCCTGTTTGCCAGATGCGTGATACAGCGTAAAAAAACGAATAGATCTTTTTTTCTGACACTTTGGTGCATTATTATATGTAGGTATAGTTAGAATCGGTACGTTTATATAATAAACATATATTAAAATAAATAAATGTTGCGCGAGTTTTTCGGTCCCACAACATACAACGTTTGACCCGAAACTAGCCTGTGATTTGAAAGTTGATATAATACAAAAAATATGATTGATAATACATAATACTTATGACATAGAAACGCTCAGATATAGAACAAACCGTACTCATCCCACAAATTTGCCCTGGGTAGGAATTAAATCATGACTTATGTCCCAATCAACGGAGCTACGACCGGCGGAGCCATAGTCGAGATGTGTAGGTATATGTTTGTGTATTGTAGTGGCATACTAAATAAATATAGGATTTTACTAAAGGCAGTAGTGGCAGTACTCCTAGCAGTGTCCGCCTGGGGAAGTACCCCATCTTTGCCAGTTATTCTACCGCCAAACAGTAATGTGAAAACATTACTGTGTTCCGGTTTGAAAGGCAATGTTTCCAGAGAAATTACAGGGCTTAGAGATATAACATCTTAGATCTCTGGGTGAGGAGCGCAGTGCAGTGCTAGGTAATGATTTGGACTCTTCATGTTCCAATAGTTGCGTGTCACTGTGCTGTTATGTGGCAGGCATGTTGCTTACCATCAGGCACATGTCCAGCTCGTCACAATTTATTTAAAAAAAGGCTCTGCTCGCAGTAAACAAAACGATTTTTCTGAAAATAAATATGTAGTGTTTGTATATACTTAGCATCTGAGGAATATAGCAAATTAAGATAAAACATATACCCAGCAATGAAGTCAAAAAAGGTGCTAAAGATGATGATTTTAATTTATTTCGTAAGTTTTTAGTTAGTTCAAAGACCTCAGATGCTCGATGGCTGTAGGTGTGACAAAAACGAAGCATAACCAATTGGCCAATCATGACTGGTAACTTTTAATTCAATACATGAAAAAGCTTTTCGTAGAAATTTGGAAACTCAACAGTCGCTTACATTAGGTACGCTTAGTAATTGCTAATCATCTTATTCCAAACGTCCTGAAAGTGGCTTAGTGAGTAGGATGTGTTATTCACTGTCATGAGGACGTAGGTTCGAATACCGACGGTACCTAGGTTTATTTTTCTTAGAGAAAATGTACCGACAACTTTGGTATCACCACTGGTTTTAGCACTGGGCCAGCGTGGTGGATTATGGCATTAACTCTCTACTTACGAGAAAAGGCCCGAGTCCCAGCAGTGGAAACATTTAGTGTGCTGTTGATGATGACTGGTTTTAACGGTAAAAAAAACAACACAATTATTCCAAAACCTTTCGTTATTCCTAAACTGTGTTGACCCAGAGTGGTTGGTGGATTATTTTATGACCTTGACTCTCTTCTTGCGAGAGAAGGCCCCGAGTCCCAGCCGTGGGTACATTTAGTGGGCTGCTTTATGTATCCTAAATATTTACGCAATACTTACCCAAACCTATCAAAGGTTACAATTTTATGCAACTATCTGTTTTCCATGTTTCAACCCGTTCAGCTTTTCCGACGTTTGAGCAACAAACAAACAAACCCTCTCATTTATCTAGTCCCATTCAGTCAGTCTTGTTGAGACTAGTCCCATTCCCCGGTTTCACTCACTTAATATCCAATACCTTTATGTTCCCAGAATAAAAAGTAGCTTATGTGTTAATCCAGACTGTTATCTGTCGCTATTTTTAAACTCCGATAAAAAAGGGATGTTATAAGTTTGACGTCGATGTCTGTTTGTCTGTCTGTGTGGAGTGTGTATGTCTATGACACTGTAGAGTTTAAACGGATGGGCTGATTTCAACGTGCTTTTTTTTATTTGAAGGTTAATTTTTGTGAGGATGTTCTTAGCTTTGGTGTTTGGTTAATATCAATTCAAGTTGGCCGCTTCCACAAAATGGCGGACAACATATTTCTTCACAACCTACCTCAATATGGGTATCAAATTAAAGAGCTTGACTAATAGAATACTATAATATACTACAACAAATAACAAATGAAATATGAATGAAAATGAATGTAACAAATTTCCAAATCCAAGATGACCGCCACCACAAAAATGGCGAAATACATTTCTTTTTCACAACTCCCTCAATAATGGTTTCAAATGAAAGAACAGGCTTGACTAACAGAATGTTATACGGATTACAAATCCGAAGTAGTCGAGTGTAAATTATTGTTTAAAATTTTGTTCTTGTACCCAAAACCTTCAGTAGGTTTTAAATGAAAAAGTACCAAACATCCAGACATCCAAACATTGAAATTACTATAAGATAGTATGATTTGTTCCGCCACAAAATTGCACAGGTTAATAAATAATAAGATACTAAGTGGTAAGTTCATTTTCATCGTCGTTTCCGATCAAAGCCGATTACCGAGTGACGCAGCGCGGATTATAGACTACTGACCGCGCGCGGCTTCGGTCACGTTCTAGTTTCAGGCGACGCACTATCCAACTCGCGCTACCTGTCGATAATTACCCGCAAATACAGAGCTATAGCGTTAAAACAACCACGTTGGCTTAGTGGGGAGTACGTTTTATGTTACTATTGTGGGTTTGTTGGTTTTTTCGATTTCCGAACCCGAGTTCACTCTAAGTTATTTGAAAAGGAAAAGGTCTAGATTCTACATATTACCTTACATTACCATCAGAATTTATGAATCATACTCGCCTACTTACATTACACCTGTTTTTTTTAAGTGAAAAGTTCTTTAGCCAGTTTCTCAAATAGTAAAATATCAATTTAATTATCCTACTTCAGGAAGTGTGTACCGTATTTGACGATTTGTAGGCACAGATTCACAAACTTACTCAGACTGGTGGCTAAAAGTGATACGAACAATATTAATATGATATGAATTGCAGAATGCGGCAATAGCGACACTTTTTAGCGATTAAGTTTAATTTGTAGGTACTACACAAAAAATATCAAAGGATTGCGTGTCTAGTAAAATATGACGGTTTTCGTTATTATTTAGTAGAAAATAAAGAAAATAACGCATTATGGCATATTTAATCAATTTAACCCGTATACTAACGATTACATATTTACTGGTCCGTTGAAAACTGTCGCAGAGAGCGAGTAGAGTGAGAGCCGCATTTTCCTACATATTTCATATTAATATTGTTAGTTCCATTTTTGATCACGACCACACGGTCGTTGTCGTCGTCGTCGAAGTTTGTGAGTAAATCCGCAACACAACTTATATTACTTAGTACATGATTAGTTTCACTTTTGATCATCGAGCCACACAAGTGTAATCTGCTCAGGTTAAGATAATTCACACTTTAAAGTATCTTAGTTATTTATATACAAACATAAAAAAAGTTATATTATTTTTTAACTCCAGCGCGGCTGGATCAATTGTTATGATGATTGTTTTTGGACTTGTCTTCGTCCAGAATTAGGAATATAATAACATGTATAAAAATATATCTTTCAAAAAAAACTATCAATCAAAACGTCAGTCTAGCAGAAGATGTCCAAGCCCAAAATTTGCAAATTACCTATTGCCTCTTAGGCGGAATGAAGTTCGCCGGGTAGTAGCAAGCTAGTATTAGTAAGCTGGCAAGGTAGAACTTCTAGATTCGTGTAGACCACGACAAAACTAGCGTTGCATAGCGTTGTCTACATGAAGCTAGAAGTAACTAGCTTGCTAGCTTGCTATCCTAGTTTGAAAAACTCGTGTCGCTCGGGCATAATAATAGATAAAAAACATCAGCTTTAAATAACAGTATCCGCGAGCTCTTATTCTACCTCCTTATATAATCAATATCGATAGTTATTTTATTTTTATTTCGTGACGCAGTTGTCGCGGAATGGTTGCGTCGACAGCAAACAGTGACGTCAGTATAAAATAGGCACAACAATTTATTGCGAATCCATGTTTGCGTTCAGTCAGAAATAGTCGTTTTGTCAGTTCACTCGTAGATTTGGATGGATGAGAGCTCTGAATACATTGTTGGTACGCGCGTTTTTTCGTGTCTATTGTATACAAAGAGTTTACATATACTACGTATAGAGTTAGATTTTCCGCACGGTACTTTTATGTCAATCGTAAGAAGATGACGTGCATACTTTCTATGGCAACAGAGTGATGTGCCGTGACAAAAGTATGATACTTCCACAAGAGCGACAAGGCAAGAAAGATGCTTGCTTGATGCTACCCGTGCTTGCCGTGTAAAGCGTGTGTGCCAACCACGTACCAACTCTATACGTAGTAAATGTAAACTCTTTGGTTTGCATTTATTCACTTATTCTCTATCTAAAATTGTATAACAATGGGCTATGGTTTAATCCGTGTAGTTTTCATTCCCGTTAATTTACAGGTCACCCCAGTGTGGGATCCAGTATTCACCCACTTATTTTTTACTTTATTTCTTTTAATGTCTGTTATCTACCCTAGGTGTTTAATTTAGTTGGTGAATGTAAGTAACTTAAGTTTTTATGTGTTAATAAACATTTTCATTTTCCCGCGATGAAAAGTAACTAGTAGTCTAGTCTATTCAAGTAGTCTAGTAGTGTTATTCCAGACTATAATCTTGGAATATCGAAAAGTAGCAAATGTGCTATTTCAGTCCATAGTATTATAAATATTGCCCGTAATTTGTCCGAGATAAAAGTAGCAAATGTGATATGCCAGTCCATGTACTAACAGTGTTCCAAGTTTCAGCCCGATCCGTTCAGCCGTTTCAACGTGATTGAGCAACACACATCGAAACGTCCAAACGTTTACATCTTACTAGTATTATACATAGACAAGTTTTGATGTTTTTACGTTTGTTGTTCAATGACATCAGAACTGTTTTACGGATCGAAGTTCGAAATCGAATTCTGCTAGAATATGGACTGGAATAGCATATTTGTTACTTTTCATTCCAGAAAAATAACGGGAATGCGAAATACGGAGGTGAAACCACAGGCCTTTACTAGTTTATAAGATTGGTTAGATTAATAAGAGAGTCTTATCAATGTGGGAGTGTTCAGTGTATACCATCCAGCAGGGATTCCCGCAGTGACATAGATGAGATCTCAATACACCCCACTAGAAAGACCTTTCAATGAGTTTCATTGCTGTTCTACGTCATCAACTAGCTTTGTTCATCTAGTGGATAGAACTTGCGATTCGCAATCCTGAGGTCGTAGGTATGATTCCAGCCTGCACCTCTAACTATCTTTCCAAAGATGCAAATTAGCTATCAGCACTAACTCTAACAGAAAAGGAAAACATCGTGACAAAACCACGTAGTAACCACGGCTGACATAAAAAAATACTAGGTTAGTTTCTTCCCGAATAATTTAACTTACTATTGAGATTGCTAGTGATACGGAGACTATTTTGTACCTACTTTCAATACCAGCAACTACACTCATAATATCAGCTCTACACGCTATTTCGGTACTTAAACGCAAATATACCTATAAATTTGATAGTGCGTAAGTATACCTACTTATAGGTGTTTATTTAAATAGTGAAGCCAGGCGTCCGGATAGAGCTAGATATAGTTGGGTTTTTTTGATTGCGTGTCCGGCCAAAATAACCGGATTCTGGATTGTCCTACTTTTGTTGAGATCTAAACACTTTTCGCAAAGGAGCGAGTGTCAAGTTTAGCCGGGCGCAGGCGAGTCGAATGTCTGTCGCTTCCGGAATCCACAGTCATATTACTCTCGGAATAGCAAATTAGCATACGCTGGTAGCAAATTTTGGGTAGGTACTTGAGCCAAACCGAAAACTTGTCAGATACTTCTCATAATCTACCCCAACTCGGAAATGTAGACCTGGATGGTGTGTAGTGCAAACATTTCAATATTTAGCTTGCCTCAAATTAAAAGTTACCGAGAATTTGCTACCACCTCTCGGCATATCAGTAATGCTCATACTTTTTGAAGTTATACTTTTATTGGTTTATTATATTCAAGAATATTATGAAAGTAATCATCATTTCATGAAAATCCGACACCTTGACGTTAGGTAGTAAACATTTTAGTAAGATTTTAACCAAAGAGTTTACATATACTACGTATAGAGTTGGCACAAACGCTTTACAGCGAAGCACGGGTAGTATGTAATCTGTGGGTAGCATCTTCCTTGCCTTGTTGCTCTTGTGAAAGTGTCATACTTCTGTCGCGGCACATCACTCCGTTGCCATAGAATTAATTTTCCAACTTCTTTGTCTTAGAAAGTATGCACGTCATCTGCTTACGATTGACACAAAGGAACCGTGCGGAAAATCTAACTCTATACGTAGTATATGTAAACTCTTTGGTTTTAACTAGCTTCAAAATATTACTTCTTGCCTTATTTATGGACTTATCTATGGTTGAAGTCAGATTTTTTATCAGCGAAAAATTATTCACTTCACTCTCTACTTAGTCTGTGATTCTTCACTTCTTGCGTTCGGATTTAACATGTATTTAAGTATCAAAGATTACATTTAAGTGTACACAATGTTTTTTTAACGCATTTCACTAAAACTGAGACACAAAATCCTCAAAAACGCATGGAGTCTGGCCTTTTAACCCAAATGTCCAGATAAACAAAATGTTCTCGTGTTCTCTCCGTTTAAGTTTGGCGACCTGGCAACCCTATATATAAATCATACAGTTCACCGACAACCCTACATTAAGGGAAATGAGTATTTTGTGGGAGCGAAAGTAATAGCCGATGTATTGAACCCTGTAATTACCTTCCCGATCGATATCTCTATGGAGTGCTACGATCGGAAATATGATGTACCTACAGCCATCGTCAACTCGAGTTCAATGACTAGTGGCGCTAGTATCGCAGATACTTTAAATCTTCGACGACTGCTGTGTCCACACACACGGGAAGCAAGAGTTTTACGTAAAAACCAAGTAATTTACGTAAAAATGGCACTAAGGAGACGGTGGAGTACTTTTTTAAAACTATTTTAGGTTTATTACACACTTTTGCCGTATGTTGAGCCCTTGGTCAGGGTTTAGGAGTGTAGTCTAGCCTGGTGTCTGATGGTAAATCTGACTCCCGAGTCCCGAGTGTCCCTCGCCTGTACTCGAATGAATGAAACACCAGAAATGTATGTGGACTACTGTGTTTATTGCTGACTATACGATGTGAGATATACAACAGTGACGAGTGCACAGTACAGTGGCGAGGGAACGACTGGTGCGGCGTGTGGATGTTCGCTTGGTACCAAACAAAACTGCTGATGCGGTGACCACACACCGCCACACACTTGACCGCCTCTTGCCTAATGTTAAGTGACGATATAATCTATGATGGAGCTTCTTCTGGAAGACACTGTCTTATCTGGAAGACACTGATTCACTCTCGACTTGAACACCAAGGCTGTAACCATCGGGAAAAACTCACTCAGGCATCCCATTCCAGAGCCTAGAAGGTCTTATCACAAAAGTAGAGTCAAACTTGTTCGTTCGAAACTTTGACACGTAAACCATGAAACGATGTCCCTTTTTCAAGCTACAAGTAGTCCGATGAATAAAAGAGCAAGGTGGTATTATATCATGCAGATCAGTTGCACACATTCCGAGGTGTTTCAGATAAAATAAAAATAATTGAATGGTTCAACAATTTCGTCACAAGACTAGTTGTTTCACTACCTATATATACGCGAGGAAAAGTTTCCGGTATCAACCAATCAGATCAACAGCGAAACTGGTTACAGTACAAAATCGGATCCTGAATTGTCTTTGACAGCAACGGAGTTAGACAGCAGACCTCCATTATGGCAATCCTGTTTATATCAGTAGTGTGAGTCACAGACGTTAAGACTTTGTAGTGCAGTAGAAAGAAAGTTGAATTTACCAAATGTTAGGACGAATAGTAGTGGTAGGACTCTTTGTAGGGACCGCCTGGGGAAGTACCACACCTTTGCCAGTTATTCTACCGCCAAGCAGTAATGTCCAACCATTTCTGTATTCCGATTTGGAGGGCAATGTTTCCAGTGACATTTCAGGGTACAGAGATAAAACATCTTATATCTCTGGCCGACGAGCACAGTGCAGTGCTTGCTAACGATTTGGACTCTTCAGTTCCAATAGGTAGTGTCACTGTGCTGTTTGGGCACGGATGTTACTTACCATCAGGTATATGTCCTGCTCGTCTATTCACTCTATATGGTAGTCGATATAGATTTTGCTGAGTTTTTGAGGCTTACACAAACCAACATAACAAATGTTTGCACTGTGTCTGGGTGTTTCTATGTATAATAAGTATGTATTTAAAACTATGTAAGTACATATTATATCAGCTATCTGGCTGCCATCACACAAGCTTTGCATAGTTTGGGGTCAGATGGTATTGTGTGTGAATTGTCCACCAATATTAAAAAAAAAATACGTAGACAAAGATGACGAAGTAAATCTGAATTTTGACCTACGCCAGTCCCTGCTATTACCCAAAGCACCATAAATATTCAAATTAACTTTGCGTGTTTTATATGATTAGGTAACATTAGCTATTTCCCATTTATAGTCTGAACTCGTGCCCTTTAAACCTGAAGCATGGTTCCTTTTGAAGTTTATAGTCAAGTGATTGGACTCTTATTCTATGTATTCTTTAGCCAAAGAGTTTACGTATACTGCGTACAGAGTTAGATTTTCCGCACGGTTCCTTTGTGCCAATCGTAAGCAGATGACGTGCATACTTTCTATGGCAACAGACAAAAGTATAACACTTCCACAAGAGCGACAAGGCAAGAAAGATGCTACCCGTGCTTTAGGTGTAAAGCGTTTGTGCCAACTCTATACGTAGTAGGTGTAAACTCTTTGTTCTAGATATTCTGTGTAGATAGCCCGCACAATAGCGTTCGATATAGCTATTCCATAATTGTATATGAAGTTACCAAAATGGTGGTATGTGTCAAATGTCGACCAATATTTATTTATTTATTCAATAACACATAAATAAAAACTATTCACCGTTGTAACATTAGTATGATGGTTCGAAATTTTAAAACAATAATGTAACGTGAAAACACATTCGCGGTACAAATTCGTACTTGACCCACAAATTCCGTTTTATAGACAACATTATATTATTAATTAAAATCTGTGTATCAACCATTAATTTTTATAATCAGCGGGAACGTTTGCTCGCCGGTTTTATAATATTAATTTGAATTTCATTAATCCAGTCCATTACATTTAATCCTTTTTCCACAGGGTGTTCAAAAGGTTCAGGGACGTAAATCCGGATTTGGTTCCGAAGCGGATGACGGAGAACCAAGCCCACACCATCGCCGTGCCCGTCGAGGAAATAGAAAAATTACCTGAATTAAAAGTAACGGCATTTTATTTATTATATACTTTCTGCCTGTGCCCACGGTCACATCCTTCTAATTTATTTAGCATATTAGCACGTCGCGATTTTACTCATTTCTCTTAATTTTACTGTAATGAAAAGTAATTTATGTGTAACTATTATCTAACTACGTTCTAAATTTAAATCTGATCCGTTCAGCTATTCCGATGCGATTGAGCAAACAACATGCATATCAGCACACTCCCCGAAATCCATCTAATTTGTTTTTTCTTATCGTTTTTCTTAAGTTTCTATAAAATGTTGTTGTGTAATTGTTATGCCTGGTACCCACGACACAGGTTGTCCTAGTGTGAGTACCAGTGGACATTTGTTTAAATATCTTTGTGTTTATGAATAAGTAGAAATTAACCTGTTTTGAAGTAATAGTGTTCTCGAACCCAATAAATATCATTTCATTTTATTTCAATAAAAAGTAGATGAGCAAGTAACTTTGCGGCTATGTTCAGGATCTCAAACTATTTTGAGCCTTTTGGCACGATCAATTTTATGCGTTGTATGGTTCATATGACATAATGATGTGTGGTTTTGTGCAGGAAAACCCGTTCAAGCGGCGGATATGCCAGGTCTTCTCACACGATGGCTCCGGGAACCTGACTTTCGAAGACTTCCTTGACATGATGTCCGTCTTCAGCGAAGCAGCGCCCAGGGATATTAAAGCGTGGTAAGTGGTAAAACCTCTACTCTCCTCATTAAGCGCAGTATCATATTTGACTTAAACTCATAAGCATAATAAGCAGCCCGCTGAATGTTCTCACTATTGGAACTTAGGGCCTTCTCTCGCATGCGAGTCAAGGCCACAATCCTTTACCCTGGTACAGTACGGATTGTTGGATGATGCATGATCTCTAAACAATCCTGGTACATCACGGTAAAAGCTAGTGGTGATGAAATACTTTTGCTGCACTTGGAAAATGATTCCTAAGTTCTGGCGGAATTCGGACCCACGACGCTGTCCTCTGCAGCCGAAAAGTCGCTGGGGACCAAAGTGCAACGCAGACGCAAGAGCGTCTGGCACCAATGTACAGTATGGTTTCCAAGGTGGTCGTCTTATCTTGGGTTTAGGGTTTGCCCCTGAGGTAGGCCGGAGATGGGGAAAACGCGGTGGGTTCGCTGAAGAATGCAAGAGTTTCCCCGCGTTCCCACATAAGGAGGGAAGTTGGAACCCCGTGGAGGCTTAAGCTACTAACTTAACTACTAACTCTTGATGTCGAGTCCAATATACGAGTACAAGCGTAAAGCCGACCATCTCTCCCAGGAGGAAGGGTTTGCGTAAAAAAAGAGGAGCCACACAACAAGCAAGGCAGATTGATTGTAGGAATAGAATTCTTTGTAAAGTCCAACTGAACTGGAAGTACGACACCTTTGCCAGTTATTCTGTCGCCAAGTGTAATGTCTCCGTGTTCCGGTTTAAAGGGTAATGCTTCCGGGAAACTAAAGGTCGCCATGCGATAATGATTTGGACTTTTCATGTTTCAATCTCAGACCAACTAACAGTGCTGTTAAGTTATGGGCAGGCGTATTACTTACCACTTGCACCTCTTGCGTGGCACACGTGTAACTTCTTAGCATATTTAAATAAATTTATTACAGATATTTGAATAAAGGTTCTTCAAGTCGATAGGGGCAAGCTCTCATTATGAACGACATTTACTAATACCACTGAACCCTCAAACTGTGACGTCTTTTTGCTTACATAAATTTAATTATAATTATAAATTACATAAAAAAGTAGTTCTACTATTTAACTTATTATAAACTATATTTAAATTTTCGTCAAGTGGTGTTTTCAAAATGACAAATCTGAGTGATAAATTTGATGGGAATAAGTTGTATGTTGATAAATCATTGACATTTAATTCTTTTTTAATCAAATCTTCGTAATAAAATATAACATAATTAATTAGAAGTATTTTAGTTTCTTTTTGCAATCTGAAAATTCCTTATTTCTAATATTTTTTTGGCATATTTTTGTGTATCTACGTTAAATATTTATTAGACGAATAAGTTACAAAAATAGTACTCCCTTCCCCCACAGATGGCGCTACTGTTTCAAATTGTTATGAAATTTATTACCATACGTTAATGTTAAAAAAATACTCATTTTTAAACCCATTTACACTCACAACCGCTCTGTCAGTGTAATATCACTCCCGTCAATAAAATGTCACACATATCTGTCATTCTAAAAACGACTGATTAAAATCATCATTGTGTACGAAGTAGCTATTTACTTATTGGCGTTGTCTACAAAACTCTATAAAATATTGTTGTACAAAATATACTAACGAAACACTTTTTATGACTAAATTACAAGAAACTCCATTCCATTATTTTGTTAAATTGACGTGTTTTATTAATTTTAAAATATTCCGCCTAGATTCTTCGAAAAATATTTCTAGACATTTTCAAAGTAAATAACCAATATTTCTTATTTCCGTACCTACAAAATTTTCGACATTGCGCTATATTTTACGACTAGCGGCCCGTCCCGGCTTCGTCCGTGGTCCATTATATATGACCTATAGCACTCAGGGATTACATACATATCCAACGGTGAAAGAATTTTGGAATTAGTCCGGTAGTTCTCGAGATCAACGGATTCAAACAAAAAATCTCTTCAGCTTTATTATAGCTTAGCTATTAAGTTGTAAAACACAAATAACGACATGGACGCTCCTAATTACCTCGCTAAAATATCGTCACAAAACAGATGGCACAGATAACTTAACCTACTGACTTTAGTTTGTCCTTCGGTACTAATTGACAGCAAAACTCGGCGAAATGATGCCCCCATTATAATGTGGCATAAAAAAGCAGAGCTCACGCAAACTATCGATTTACGTGATCAGACCGAGCGCGAAACGCCGTGACCAATGTGTTCTATTTTGTAAAATTTGTAGACAGTAGAAACTTAAAACTATATGCAAACTTTTTGAAGATGCTAAATTTCTGCATTACGTCACGTGGCTCCAACCTGTTTGGTTAGTTTGGAGTCCACAGATCATAATAATTATACCTACCTACGATTAAAATATCTGTAATTACCACGTAATATAAAACTTCGAAAATTAAATGTTGTATGTATGTGTTTTGTTTTTGTTCTTTCCACGAGTATATCCCGTATGTTATGACATCACCTTTGTACACAGTTATTGCAATAAATAAACCTGAGACTCTCCCGACTCCCAGCAATGGGCATATAAAGTGGGCTACATAAATAAATAAATATTGTACACCAATGAAACTGCCGTTTGTGGCACTAGTTCAGCAAAAGCGTTTTACTCACTATAATAGTTTTGCTTCCTTGTTTCACAACAAATCCATGTTTCACAACAAAATTATTTATATCTATCCTAACACAAATACTTAAATCAACTCATCATCATCATCAGCTGCAAGACATCCACTACTGAACACAGGCCTCCCTCCGCAACGAACGCTACTGCCAAACCTGCAACCAGCAATAAAGTTCAATCATTTTTATTTTGTCCTAACTCCGGAAGGTACGCGTTCCGTATCTACGACCTAGACGACGACATGTACATCGGTCGCGAGGACCTGCTGGAAGCGACCAGACTCCTCACCAAGGGAGAGCTGCAGCCGGCCGAGCGGGACGAGATCGTGGCCAGCGTGCTTGATGAAGCCGACGTCGACGGAGACGGCAGGTACTAGCAGAAAGCATACATGTGATTAGTACCCTGATTCACAAGGCAATCGGATCAATTCAATTCATTTATCCGAACCATAAATTCATAAGAACACTTGATAACGTCATTCCCAAAACGACAAAGAATCTGATCTCGACACGGAATCAAGCCGATCGCGTCATTTTCTTAAATTCAAAGTCAAAGTTCTTTGTTGATAAATGTACAATTTACACGTCAATAAAATTAAATATTGGTATACAATTCAAACACAGCACCAACTAAGCAAAACTTGTACTTAGGCGGCTAGATAGCTGATACTTACTATGCCACTTAGCTATATATAGCTCAGTAGTATACTATATAAGTATTATTAGTATAATATTACTAAAAGTAATATTAGTAATAAATTATAAGTATTAAATATAATACTTTTATATTGTTTTAATACATACTTATCATACATAGAAACACCCAGACACGGTACATAATATATTTGAATTCGTCACACAAATATTTGCACTGGGTGGGGATCGAACTGGCGACCCACGAGGCCAGTTGTATCCGTTTAGAATGACAGAGACAAGGATTGTCGTTCCGAATTTGATTCGTTCGGATTGCTTTGTGAATCAGTGACCATATTTGTGATTGATACGACAGATAAGCCCTTCCCTCTACACAAGTGCCCTAAAATCAAAGGAAATTACGTAAAAGTAGTGGGGAGGAGCCTACATCACACTACTTTTACGTAATTTCATCTGATTTTAGAGTTCGTGTGTAGAGGGTTTAAGTATCGATTAGAGACAGCAAGTGACCAGAAACAAGGATGCATCCAGCGTTTGCTCCAGGGTCATAGGGGGCACATAGTCGTGGTCATGTCACAAAACTGTGCGATAAGGGGTGCATTTCAAATAGCCAATCCGCCATCTTAGATGTCCCCATGTCGGATTTGAGTCACATAACTATTTTTTTCGTATTCCCGACAGCAAACCCAGTTTCATTTGATACCCATATCATGGGGGTGCCTTTCAAATAGCCGGCCCGCCATCTTAGGCGTTCGCCATACTGGATTTAAGTCACGTAACTATTTTTTTTTGTATTTTTGGCAGCAAACCCTTTCATTTGACACCCATATCTTGAAGGTGGATTTCAAACAGCCAGTCCGCCATCTTGGGGAGGCTGCCATATTGGATTATATAAGTGCGTCAAATTAAGATTCGTAGATTTTCTTACATGCATAGTTAGTTACAAGTGAAGCTAATAAAAACATGTTAATAATATTGGCCGGATTATTATAACGTTTACCTACCTTCAAATAATTTCAGGCAAATTTATCCAGAAATGATATTAGTTGTTAATTTTAATTATTTATTTCCAGGTTATCGTTCATGGACTTCGAGCACGTGGTGGTACGAGCTCCCGACTTCCTCTCCACGTTTCATATTAGAGTGTGAGATATTAGAAATACAGAGTTTTTAATTTTTGATCGTGTTTTTATTTCACCGTAATAGGTACCTACACACAATCAGGGCCAGATTTGGAGGTCTGGATGCCTCGGGCTAAAAAAGGAGTGGAGGCCGTCTGGCCCCAAATATTTTACGAATAAAAAAAAACAGTCGAAGTTATCAACAAATACATAATAACAGTTTTCAATAAATTACTTATTGTGTAACAACTAGATTCTCTTTGTATTTTAGAATAAAATAATCATGTATGTACAAAATACCGCAGATAGAGGTAAAACAACGCGAAAAAAATATATCAAAGGATTTTACTAGTGTCATTACTAGTAAGTAATGTTTACTAACTGAAAAATGTTCGTCCCGAAGTCTCTATTGTAGTGTACTGGAAGGCCGGGATTTTCGCCCCGGTTTGCCCTCTAAACCCGGCCCTGCCTGGCCCGGCCATACATAATAAAAAAACTGTATTTAAACATTACTAAAAGAAATGCGCTTATGCGAATATTGTCTCCCACACTAGGTCGGTCCCTTGTCGTGGGAGAAAAGTCCTAATAAAATAAATGTTCTTATCTAGTTTTTTTTTTTTTTTTTTTTTTTTAATAAAGAGTGACGAGACGAATAATAATAATAGTGATATAGGTATTAAGCCCACACACGAGCCCTAAAATCAGAGGAAATTACGTAAAACTAGTGGGGAGGACCCTACATCGCACCATAAATCATTTTTATACTCGTGATATTCATGGCAAAAATAGAATGACAAAAGGCTTAGCTGTCAATGACAAATTTCATTATAAAGAAACAAGTGTAGGTAGTAAATTATTATTTATATTTGACACTAGCTGTACCCTGCCACTGTGGCACATTGTGATGCAAAAATTAGATAAAAACAATCCTTGATGTGGATTATAATATCATTGTAAAATTTCAGCTCGATCAGTGCAGAACTTTTTGAGTTTTTGAAGCGTACACAAACCAACATAACATTTTTATATACTTATAGAGACTAGCTATACCCTGCCACGCTTCGCTGTGGCACATATGTGACTGATGCAAAAATTCGATAAAAACAATCCTTGATGCGGATTATACATCATTCTAAAATTTCAGGTCGATTGATGCGGAACTTTTTGAGTTTTTGAAGCGTACACAAACCAACATAACATTTTTATATATAAAGATTACATTATAAATTTTAATGTACACCTAAGTGGCAAAAGTATTTATTTATTTAAAAATGGTCTAACGGTTAACTTAGGTTATTACTAATGTACAAACATTTGTAAGTATTTCTAGTACCTAGGTAAATTATTTAATTATTTAGGTACTATCGAATTACATCAATTTCGTAGAATAGTAATCTGTTGTTTGATTAAAATTTGTAGGTACATTATTTTATAATGATT
This sequence comes from Ectropis grisescens, assembly GCA_017562165.1. Taxonomy (NCBI): domain Eukaryota; kingdom Metazoa; phylum Arthropoda; class Insecta; order Lepidoptera; family Geometridae; genus Ectropis; species Ectropis grisescens. The sequence goes on along the minus strand of CM029771.1, from coordinate 2,902,557 downwards.
TTTAATAAAGAGTGACGAGGCGAGCAGGACATTTGCCTGATGGTAATCAACATGCCTGCCACATAACAGCATAGTGACACGCACTTATTGGAACATGAAGAGTCCTAATCATTACCTAGCCCTGCACTTCGCCCGTCACCCAGAGATCTAATATGTTATACCTCTGAGCCCTGTAATTTATTTATAATTTATATAAGTAAGCAAATGTTGATTAAAGCTGTAAACTCACTAGCGCCATCTAGAAAGAATCTTGGAACATAGTTTTTTTTTCCAAAAACGTTTGTTCAATATTACCTAACAAGGTACATCAAATTATTTTTTCACGATTTGGGTGATTATCTGGCCGTTTTCGTTATAAATATACATAGTATATACAATGGATGAATAATTAAAAAATGATCCAAAATGGAACAGAATAAAATCTTAGCTATAAAAAATGCTATAAATTCGTAATTCAAATGACTCAACGATAAGACAAAAAGAATCAATTCGTCTTCAAAAGAAAAAAGCTATACCAACATACGTTCCTAAATTTCAACACTTGTCTCACCGCTCCGGTAGCCGTGATCGTCTAGTGGTTAGGACCCTACGTTGTGGCCGTAGTAACCCAGGTTCGAATCCTGGTCACGGCAGTGTCATACACTGTCACGGTGGAGCAAAACATCTTTTTGCATTTTATAATGCCTAATTAAAGTACAAAAATGCTAATTTAAGTCTTAACCTAAAAAAGAGACGTTATTGTAGGCGAGACAAATATTTAAAAAGTAATGTTTCTTTACTATCAGTGTCTCGCGGTTTCCCCTGCCATTCCCGTTTTCGTTATTTTTCTGGGATAAAAGGTAGCATATTTGTGTTCATCCAGACTATAATCTAACTGTGTTACAAATTTCAACCCGATCCGTTCACGCGTTACGACGTGTTTGAGCAAAAAGCATCCAAAAATCCAAATATTGACATTTAATATGACATTATTGTGGCAAAACTAGGTAATTCTAAAATTAAAATTATTGATAAAAAATATTATATTACGAAATTAGTAGAATAGGTACCTATGGATTTCAGATTTTATAGAAACTATAAATAAACACGAATGAATTTAAAAACTGTACTTACCGTATACCGGTTTGAAGGGAAACATTTCTAGAGAAATTATAGGCCAAAGAAATAAACCATTTTACTCGTATGTGTCAGGGCGACGAGTGCCGAGCTAGGCGCCATATTGAATTCATGTACTAGTACAGTGCGGAGACATCGACTCAGTAAACGCTAATGGAATGATGTTTTGCGAAAGACGGCTGGTGGCGGTTGTAGATGTAAGACCGAGGATCGGGCTGAGTGGCGTATCATGGGAAAGGGCCATCTGTGGACGAATACAGGCTGATGGTGTTAATGATGTTCAATGCGCGGCTCTATTGTTATAGAAAAGAGTGTGGATTACCATCTAATGCCATTCTTGTTCATCATATCTTACAAAAAGGTAAAGTACAAATATTAGCGTTTACGGTAATTACTCGTTTATACGTTATTAATGTTTTGTTCGCTAAAGCTGAGATGGTGATCAGCAAATAAAGATATAGGTATTATTTTGTAGTTTGTTGTTGTTTTGGATTCTTTGCAGAGTCCGCCTGGGGAATTACTTACCACACCTTCGCTAAGTAGTCATTCTACCGTCAAACAGTAATGTGAATACATGTGTTCCGGTCTGAAGGGCAATGTTCCAGCGTAATTGCAGTGCATAGAGATAAACATCTCATATCTCTGGGTAACGAGCGCAGTGCCGCTAGGTATGATTTGAACTCTTCGTGTTCCAATAGCAGCGTGTCACAGTGATGTTATGGATAATCATGTTGCTTACCATCAGGCACATGTCCTACTCGTCTCGTCACTCCATACGTCTATACCCTTGATTCCCAAAGTGGGCAAACGCCCACTTGTGGTCGTTACAGGCCTCAAGGGTTGCTTTGTGTAGGGGCTTGGAGTTCGTTGTTGACTGCTGTGCTCAAGTTAACTCTTGCTTGCTAACTATAGTAAAAATCTCATTTAGGGTGAATGTTAATACTGCGCGAATATAGCTTACAATAATTAACTAATGTAATTTGAAGTTATAGTGGTTTTTAAGTTATATGAGATCAGGGGGCGCTGAAGAATAATTTACTCTCAAAGTGGGCAACACACAAAATAAGTTTGGGAACCCCTGCTCTATAAGTACTGTAAAAAAAATTATGTGTTTACACGAAACATCGAATCGCAAGAAACTTAATAAAAATCGCGAAAAGCCGGTCACCATCGCACAGGTATTTCTAAGCAGCGCGACGAGTCAACCTTTGAACATTGGAGCCACTATCACATGTTACAAAGTTAATAGTTTGTTAGTTTGTTTGTTCGAACGCTAGGATCTCGGGAAGTACTGGTTCGGATTGAAAGATTCTTTTTGTATTGGATAGTCCATTTATCGAGGAAGGCTATAGGCTATAGAAAATAACGCTACTATTAATAGAAGCGGAGCATGAATCAAGAATGGAACAAAATCGGGAAAAAATATTCCATTTTGAGAGTTCTCGTACGTTATAGAATAGAATAGAATATGCTTTATTGTATAAACTTTTCGTGCTTTGACATGATACATGGCAGCATGTGTTTAAGATTGCGTCATTGAATATCACAGATTACATACCTCTAGAATATAAAAACTTTGTGTGGTTTAAAACAACGAAGTTCAACGATTTAACCTCAAGACTTCGCTGCTGGCTCGGATTCCAGTCCTCAATTTAATAAAGCTGTCGCGGCGGAGGCACAGAGCCGACGGGTGACGGTTTTTTAATAAAAATGGATACAGGCTTTTTTCTGGAACTCCTTTTTATTGTGTCCAAAAATGCTTAGTTTACTGGGTTAGGAAAAGTTTGCGTAAATACCAAAATGTAAATATAAGCTATCTGATCGAGTTACTGCAGAAATAATTGAAATGCAATAAGGAATTTTCTTAGTAGTGATCGATATAATATTGATGAATGAAAGTGACAGATTGGTGACAAAGTCGGTGTTTTAATAACATTATTGCGTCAGATAGGCAGTTCGCTTTGCTAGGGCTTAGATCGAATTCTTTTTCTGGTAGGTTTTCAAGTCCTGTGCCTTCCGCGTTGACCTAAATGTCTGTTAGGTAGTAGTAAGGGGCAAGAAAGGCACCCTTCGCCAGGCGCTAGGTTAGGTAAGTAGGTAGGTATAGGCCAGTTCTAAGAAAAAATATAGGTATTACATGCAGGTGATTTAGAAAACCAAAAAAAAAATAATTATACATATTTTAAATCTTGACGACTATAGCGTAGAGGTAATCAAGACGTTATAGGCAAGGAAAGAGATGAGAAAGAGCTCGAACTTTTAGATACGTAGCTATTATTATTTAACTTCCTAATATTGCTGCAGTACAAAAAAAATGTACTTAATCTCACCAAGTGTAGGTACCTATATCCGGTATGATATTAGACAGAATAAAATGGGCCACAGTTTTTATAGTTTTCGTAATAATAAAATAAAAGTGTGTTAAAAAATAGTTTCTATAATCCTTTACTTTACTTTATTCGTGTTTTGTTTGAAAGTGAGCAGACATCTGATATTCATATAATTTAAAATAGCGCCATCTAGTGTCGAGTAGTAACATAAGTAGGAAGACAATTCCATAGACATTTTTTGTTTCCTTTCCGCAGCTGATGTAACAAAGAACACACTTCTTCTACATTTGCACGTGTTGTCTATGTTTTCAAAATGTCTAATTGTCTACATTGTCTGTGGTAAAAATTAAGGAATCTTCGCTTTTGTAGTCGCGTTTTTAGCTTTATCATGGCTAAAATGCTAGTATAATACATAACTTCGTAAAACGTGCCTAAGAAATTGTTGCAAACACGTAAAGTGAAGAAGATAAGATATTTTTTACTATTATATGGTTACTCGCTCACATTTGTCAAATTGCGCTAGACCGCATATTTAAAATGGCAGCCCTACCACGTAGAATAATCAAAGAGACACAGCGACTGATGCAGGAGCCGGTGCCGGGAATCAGCGCGGTGCCTAGCGAAACGAACGCTCGCTACTTTCACGTAATCGTCACCGGCCCGGAAGACTCGCCATTCGAAGGTGGACTGTTCAAATTAGAGTTATTTCTGCCAGAGGACTATCCTATGTCAGCGCCTAAGGTTAGGTTTATAACGAAAATATATCATCCGAATATAGACCGATTGGGTCGCATTTGCCTGGACATTTTGAAGGACAAGTGGAGTCCCGCACTGCAGATCCGCACGGTGCTGCTGTCTATCCAGGCGCTCCTGTCGGCGCCGAACCCGGACGACCCGCTGGCCAACGACGTGGCCGAGCTGTGGAAGGTGAACGAGAGCGAGGCCATCCGGAACGCCAAGGACTGGACGCGGAGGTACGCCATGGACAACTGAGCGCGCGCCGCCGCCCAGGCCCGCGCCGCCGCGATACGACGGATGTTTCTTATAACGAGTGCGAGTTTCGTTCACGGCCCACTACACTACCTTGTGAAGAGACAATTGTGGATGAATATAATATCGGTGGAAGTGGCGCGCCCCCGCTGCTGTACTACATAGCCTCGCCCTCTTTGTCTCGGAATGAACCAGTCCCGGGCGTTTACCGTTCACATGTAGCTTCGTTACGATATTAGGTATGCATATTTTTTTACTATCTTAATAGCGTTTAAATGAACACCTTGAGACTTAATTGTATATATTTCAACGGTTACAGATTTGGTTAATTTTATACAAAAATAGTGTTATAGCAGTCACAAAGTGCGATGTCTTCGAAGCGATTTTATTGGACACCGTGTTTTAAGTGAAATGTGCTTATCGGTTCTGATCTCTAGAGATACTGAGCATTTTTTTATTTTTTTATTTGTCATAGTGAATAAAAGCCGTTAGGTTATATCTTCACTAGTTTTGCTGCATCCACATGATTTCGACATGAATCTTATGTGTTCTATTTACTTGTATAAAAGTTATCAATTTAATGTATTTATGTAAATTTAATTTGGCTTTGTGAGGAACTTCAAAATACATAATATACGAAAGCTAAACCAATTTTTCATTTTCTTGCATTATTAGCCTCCACAAAGCTCATTAGGTATGTAGTTAAGAAGATAATCCTAGATATTAAATAAAATTGTTCCTGTTACTCATGGCTTTTGCATTTTTCTAGTTTCATAAGGAAACAGTATGAAATGTTTTATTATATGTCATCATTGGGGAAAACACAACATTATTCTAACTGCCTACTTCACAAATATCTATGTAAAAATTCACAACACATCTGATTTGATATGGATTTAAAATTGTTGTTCTGAATTCAGATGACCAAGACAAAGTGTTATTGTAAACAGATCGGGATTTTAGTCTGATACATTTTTTATAAGATTGAGTGATGAAATAACCTTTACTTGACTTTAACACAACTTACTTGCCTGATTCTAAGTAACACACCAACCCATAACAGAACAGCATTGCACTTTAATTTTGATATGAAAAGGTGAAATTATTTCCTAGCTATTCTATACTTACACTATACTAAAATGATGAAAATTAAAGAATCCTTTCTTTGGAAATATTGGACTTCAAACTGAAGCAGTGTTATATTTGCTAGCTACTTGATGGCAGATTAACTGGCAAAGATACATATACATGAGAATTACTAAAGAAACTACACAATAATACATATAAGTAGGTAACATAACATATGCAACATACAAGAACTCAAATAAACCTCTATTTTTTGTTTATAAATGTGTTAATCGTTATCTGTGCAAACTACTATAGATCACAATCTTGGAGTCTTAAGAACTTGTGGTTGCATTATCATTTATCTTTATTACTTTTGATCATTTTATACAAACAGAAAAAACAGTTGAAAAGTGGAAACACTGTCAACAAACAAGTGGAAATACAATGATTAATTGAGGTTATGATCATATCTGAAATAGAAAATAAAATAACATTTGAACACCTTTATGTACTAGACTGTTACCTTTATGTACCTTTATGTACTGGAGTAGAGAGTGAAGCAGGTTGTAATAGAAAATAGAAAACCAAGATCCATCATAACCTTAACATCAGGTGAGATGGCTGACAATCGGAAGCATAGCAATGATAAAAAAATCACAAATATTTTAAAAGTACCATTTAGGAGTAGCAGCCACCACATTGCACTACTAAGTAGAATAACCTGTATTAATTTGGAAAAATGTATGTTACGTATTACATTAGCTGTGGTGGCCTAGTGGGTAAATATACCTTTTCACATTTGAAAGGTTTTAAGCTCGAATCTCAGCTGCACCGTGTGAGTATTTTCTCAGGAGCAGATGTATAAGTTTAACATTACCACTGGTTTTAATGGTGATTGAAAACATTGTGAGGCAAGCAGCATGCTCCAATGATAACATCTTCATCACCAAACTGGATTTGGCCAGTGTAGATAGTAGGATTATGACCTTGTCTATCTCCTTTTAAGAGATGGCTCCAGTCGTAGTTGTATTAAGCTTATTATGCTAAAAGTTTTTCAAGGAGGTTCAGTGGTTTCAAAGATGTGAAATATAAAAACACATATAGAATATGCACTTCTTCCTAATAATCTTCGTTATAAATGCATATTCTGTGTATGTTTAGTTAAATTCCTTGTAAATTACTAGACCGATTGAGATTTTTTCTTGTGTTTTCAAGTAGATTCAAGAATAGTTTTGATTATCAATTAGTCCAAGCTAGATCGGGATGCCAGTATTACTATAGATCTGGAAAGTAGTAATCTGTAGTAGTAGTCTGAACTACTATATTATCCCCTGGACACATATTACATACAAATAGCGCAGTCTTACCAGCTGCACATGTTGCTTATTTACATACTCACCTACTTGCAACATTGGGCTACTACAGCAAGAATTGTTTTACTTTGGAGGAAGATGAGGCACCCCTACCGTGCCTCGCGCTGTCTCGAGACCTCCGTTTTGGTGGTGGAATGAGGAAAACCTGATTGGCAGAGGGTAAGGAGTGTTCACCCTTTGTGGGTGAAGATACGCGTACCTACATATTTATATTATGTATTTTTTTCTTAGACAATTTATCACATTTTTGAAATCTTTTGGTTTGCTCTTTATCGTACAGAGACGTGGTCAAAACAATTTAAGATATTAGAACAAAACTTGTAACTGTTATAGGTTCCATTTTTTGAACGGTGTTGTGGTACTTTCTGCTTCTATGTGCCATACAGAGACTTATTACACTACACTAGTTTGAATGAATTTGAGCAGTTGAATTGAGCCCACTCAGGTTGTATTAATTAGGGATCACCCATTCACATAAACATTTGAATTTATGGCCACGCCCTCCGGTTTCAACCGCGTAGTTTCCAAAGTAAGCTATCAAATTCTGAGTTATAAGTTT